>OV656854.1:17815000-19265000 GCA_927399475.2 Acleris emargana
AAGACTCTCTGAGCTAGACTGCGGACGGACGGACGGACATACATGGCAAAACTATAACCCAATTTTAATCTCCTTTGTTCCAGGAAAGTTTCGTCGTGAGTTCCGCCGTTCGTTCTGCTGTTCCACCAGCCCAGTCTTCGAGAACTCCACCACCCTGACCTTAACCTCGAAGACCAGGAAACCAGACGTCCTGAGCTACGGCCAACGAACGTGTAGCACGTCCTTTATCAAGAACGAATGCAGACACAATTATTCGTAGATTTATGTTGTGTGAAAATAAATACCAATGTGGATGTTTGTAGTTTTTTTACCCACTGACACAAAAATAACCTATTAAATCTGAACCTTATGTGTCACCTTTAGGATTCAGTTTACAAATTTTAACCTTTAGTTCAGTTAGTTGGTTGATCAAGTAATCAAAAGTTGGCCCTCTTAGGGAAATCCAATTAGATTGAACTTTATGATGTTTTGTGAAAACTAATTGGGCAGTCTGATTTAATTGTGTACCTTCCTTTCGTGAGATTCCTGGTGCTTACTATAAATAACCCGATCAGAAAGCTCTCATTAAGAGCTTTTAAGCCAACAAGGGATTAAGTTCCTTATTTAATTTTGAAGTTGGTAGTGGCTTTCATTCTTTGAGAGTTTTAACAGGTCAAAAAATATTCATACTACGTTAGTGACTGAGTATTTAACAAAAGTGTATTTTTAAGTGGTTACTTTTTGAAATACCGTTCCTTAATTTTTGTCCTAAACTATATATACTTTTTTTTGTAAAGTGCCCATTTGATAATTTTAACGTGCCAATAAAAACTGATAAATTTCAAAAACCCTGATATTTGAAAATCAGTTCAACTCCTTACATTTTCGTTGTTATTGTTCAAAACAATAAAGACATATTTTTTTGACATTGCAGTAAAATTTATGTTTTATGATATTTTCGCATGCAAGATACTGGCAAAATGTGTGCGACTCTAACCAATTTGTAACACATTTATACCGAATTTAAGGAAAAAAAAAAAAAAATTTTTTTCCATTTTTTGTAAATTATAAAAAACCTATTAATGCATAAAAAATATATGATTACATACTTGCAGAACTGATATCTCTTAAACTGCCCAAACGATTTTCATAGAACCTAGCTAAGAGCCACCCGCTTCCGTATCCAAATCAGTCCTTCCGTTCAGGAACTACGATCCCACAGAAACACACACACATAAAAAGCAGATAAACTTTTGACTTACTCAGATTTTTGGGGGGGGTTAGAAATAATAACCATACCTGGGATAACTCGGGGCATCTGTACGAAAGTGATGTAGCAAAATATTTTATCGATATAAAATATATCGATTTTACTGCCAACATCTAAATGTTATTCGACATAAATAAGTATTACTTATTTTCTCCTCATTTTTAGATAAAATATAAACAAATTAACACGTATATTTATTTGTTTATTTTACAACAGTTTTCATAATATACAATCAATATTTTTTCCATATTCGTCGGTATTAATGATTGCCGTCTACTTGAAAATATCTAGTTTAAACTGCTAAACGTACGAATATGATTGGTACTGACAGTGTATTGTCATTTTGATTGAAATGAGATCCGCATACTTTTATTATCTTAAGAGGCTCGATATCAGATATGACATCGAACCTCTTTACAGTAATCGGGAATGTGCAATGTGCACATGTATTAATTTAATTATATCGACATCTTTTTTATCGATATCAAATCCCTAAAACTTGCCCCGAGTTATCCCAGGTATGATAATAACCGCGCAGGTTACATTTCGTATGTAAGATTAAAATGTCAGTTGTTATTTACTTAGACATAATATACAACATAAAACTTACTTACGTAGGTATATTAAAACACGCCTGTTTCCCAGAGGGGTAGGCAGAGACCACTTCTTTCCAGTTTCTACGATCCTGACAAATCTCTTACACTTCTTCCACATTCATACATCGAGTCATGCACGCACGTCGGTTTCAAGTACTGAAAATTCGGCCCTTTTTCATTATTTCTCCGATTTGATTTGAAAAAGTACGCCAATGGAGGCCCGTCCCGACCCTTCCACTTAATGCTTCTAATTAACGTATAACGCGAAATGAAAATAATAAACAGGTAGAAATTATTATTGTCCCAGTTAATTTCTTTATTTTGTTGCATGTAGTTTCATGTTCTTACAATACATATAAACCGTTTAAAAAAAGGCTGGAGAAGGGTCGGAACCCTTTCATTCAATTTAGCTCTGAAGCATTAATAGATACTTAACTACTCCGTTCATCGGACTTCCTAAAAAAACGTTTTATTTTCATAAAACAACTTATAGCAATGTTAAATTAGTATACCAGTAACAAAACAAAAACCTTTATTTTACGGGGCTAGCAACGCCATCTAGTGACTTTTTCCGCAACCTCTTCCGCTCACATAACACACAAGCTTCAATAATACTGTCTTACTCTTACTGATACCTTTATATTTGCTACGCTTGTTGAATTTTTCGTGAAAAAGTACGCCATCTATGCCATAAGACAATAACTGTAAACCATATCATACAGCCAACAGACGTTGAATACGCAATAGTTCGTTAATCCAAACCTAGATGGCGCATTTATCAATTTATTTTTGTTGTTTACAAACTTTGTATCAGAATTTAACTTGACGTGTTTATAGAATCAAAGGATCTGGATAAAGCTATAAAAGGAATTTAAAAGACATAACATTTGCTTAAGCTTTAATATTTTTTTATACGAGATAGTTGTGGTAAGCTGAGGGATAACTTAAAATTTTGAACAAAACAATATTTTGTTTTCTTATTCATAAGTAAAACTAGTATCTGGTGAAAGTTTAGAGGAGGTGCGTTAATAAGTCTTTTGATGATTAAAATGTTAAATCTAAACTGGAAATTATCAAAACGTGAAAGTTTAGAAAAAATCGTTTTTTTTATCTAATAGTAAATTAAAATGGTATAGTTGGTTCCAGTTTAAATGACGAAAATGCACTTAACGCAGGATTTTACAACTTCTTTTGTTGCTAAATATGAAAGGAAAAGATAACAAAGGGACGACCGAAGTGTGGCACGTGCCTTGGAGTAGCTCAACCCTCCTTGATCATTGGGTTTTACCTGAACTGGACACATTTAAGTAGGTGTTTTGATTTCTAAGTACTTAAGTACAGTGCGGTTAACATTCAGGTAAAAATGTATTTTTAATACTATTCTTAAATTGTACAAAGTGATATTGACACAGTATTTAATTATTATTTTAGAAACATTTAATTATTGAGTAAAATACCGGCAACATCAAAACTATCAAGATTGTTTGTTCACAGTATACTTTGGCCGTACCGACCCACCTGCGTAATTGTTTTACATCCCCACTTGAAGATAACAATTGAAGAATAGATGTTGGTAATGGTTGGTTTTAAGTGCATTTTCGTCATTTAAACTGGAACCAACTATACCATCAGAACTTCAGAACCCACTCCTTTAAATAAAAAATAAATGGCGTGGCAACTTTGTATTTAAACGCAGTTTAAACGGCTCAATTTTTTACATTTTTATCCGACTGCGGCGAGGCCCAAAAGGACTTGTATGCACATATTATGTACGTATTTTCAAAGGTTCTACGGTTGGATGGCGCGAGTGTCAGTGGGTATATAAAAATCTTTAAAAAAAACCATCGAATTGTATGATTTATTGTTTTCAACACATATCTACGACAGTATCAAAAATCCCGTGTTGTTGCTTGGTTTATATTATAATAGTGCCACTCGTCGTAAGAGGGGACTAAGGGAATAAAGGCTTGTAGTGTAGGGCGATCGGCTTGCAACCTGTCACTAATAGGCTGGTAAACGTCTTAACTTGTGGTAAGTTTAGTGGCTAGGTGTATGATTAGTGATATTATGAATTTAGATGATTATGAGTTTCGATCGTTAGTATTTAAAAAAAATATGAAGAGCGATCATTATGATGTAAAATGGTATGCGAAACATTTTCGGACTTCCGATAATAGGAATTCAAAAGTTATGTGAATAGATACGCACCCCATAAATTATCGACCAGTTTTTGGAGTGTTTGGTAATTCTGTTGCTCTGCCTACCCCACTCGGGGGGGGGGGGATCCGAAGGCGTGTAAGTATTTACGTGTAGGTAGTATTACAAAATGCAATCATAGTTAAGTATCATTTGTTTGGGTGGTTTTCAACGCTATGCTTTATATTTAACGCATGAAACGGTTGGAATGGGAGTCGGTGTAAGTGAGAACGAAAGTGACCTAATACGAAAATCTAAGTTTTTTGGGAAAATAACAAAATGTGTTTACGTGTTAGGAAGTTTTATAACTTTTCAAAATAAAGAGCTTAAGAAGAAAAACCACTAAGTAATTTGTGTTTCTTACGCATTTCTTAACCAATTATACTTGTTTTAAATGTAGTAAATTTTAAACGTACTTAAGTTAATATCTACCCAAACCTTCCAAAAGTAAGTCACTGTAGGATTGGAATTGTCATAAACATCAATGACCTATTTTGAATTAAGTCACTTAAAGACGAAATAGTCATTGGGTTAGGCACTGTTTAAAATGTAAAAATGACTTAACTAGTTATATATCAGACCAAACAGAATAATTTTTAATGATAGAATGTCTCAAAAAGGACATCGGTCACTTTAAGATTAAAATCCACTCAAAGAGCTTCCCTTATTATACGTGATCTAACGACGCACTAAGGTTTAGGTCACTGTTTTTTTTTTAATTACGTGGACAAACTTCCGACGCAATACTATGTCATTATTGGAATGGCGAGAGGGGCGGGGCGCGCGGAATTGAAAGAGACCCAAAGTCTACATTTGTCCCTTTTCAGCCCAAATTCGTCAGCTTTTGATTGAGTAAGAAAAAGAACATGCTTTTTTAAGTCATTTAACTTAATAAACTCAATTTGCTAACATTTTGAATTGAGTCATTTTCGTTTTCACCGTGCGATATGTTGATCTTTGACACTTACCTATATGTGACTTTTTTGCTAAAAAAGTCTGTAACGCATCGTCAAAAATTTCCAAAAAAAAAGCACTTTAAATAAAAAAAAAAATACTTTTGTACAAGGTAAATTCACTGTTGTTATGCTTTATAAAAAGTAGAATTATTTATACACGTTTAATAATGCGAGACCAAAAAGTAAAAAAAAAAACATGGTTTTTTATCAGTTTAACCAACATAAATGAAATGACACAAAAACAGAAAAATTTACTAACTTTTGCGTAGGGTATGGGACCAAAATGATTGCAAATTATCTCCCCCATAACCCCTAGAGGGGAAAAGGTCGACTTACTAATAAAATAACCCTGTAGGTATACATTAAATTTCATCGTTACTAAAAGCCGGATCAATTAGCAGCATACTTTTGTTCTCATCTAGCCTATATTTTATTATTTTAAGTATGATGATAACCAATCCCGTTTGATAAAATGTAAGTCGAGTAACTCGTAAATTATTAGAGATAAAGGGCGAGGAAATAATTCCCCCGGGACACCCGGGATACCAGCCCTGGGCCTCATAAATTACCGAATCTTCCGTTTACTTCACGCCGTTTTCTTATTTTGGTGTAATACGATAATAATAAGACGAAGCGAATATAAGGGAGTTTGTCAATTGACAATATTACATTTTTGTAAGGCTATAATTATAGGGCTTCGATGGTTCGGTCATTTGGAAAGGATGGATGAAAGAAGATTGACGAAAGAGATATACAGATCGAAAGTGAGTGGGAGGGTCGGAAAGGGCCGCCTTAGGCGTACTTTTTCGAATCGAATCGGAGAAATACTGGAAGAGGGCCGAGTCTTAAGTACCCGAAACCGATGTGCGTGCATGACTCGATATATGAATGTTGAAGAAGCGAAAGACATTTGTCAAGATCGTAGCAAGTGGAAAAAAGTGGTCTCTGCCTACCCCTCTGGGTAACAGGCGTGATTTAATGTTTTAATGTATGTATAATTTTGTTAGATCTAAGTATACTGTTCGAAAGAAGGAACACATTAATAGTTTTAAATTTTTCCTAGGATCAGTAGTTAATTTATTATTAATTTATGAAGAAGGACTTATTCTAAAAGGGCGTAATTCGAATTCTACGACACAATAGACAACATTACGTTAGTCTAGTCCATTTAAAAAAGTAAAGTATTGCCATATTTGCCATGTTACGTCTGACGTTGTCAACATTTTGTTGTGCGGCTTGTGCGTGTGGTTTACTTAAGCGGTTTGGTTCTCTGAATATCTAAAATACTAAATGGCTGTAACGATTTAGGCAATAATAACGGATAATACTGATACTGGACTGGACATATTAAATAGGATAATTATCTGTCAATGTCAATTTTAAAATGATGACAGTTTGTTTTTCTGTTGATAAAGGCTATGGTGTCATATCTATTCGGTATAGTAGTATAGTATCGGCCAAAATGAGGTTACTTTTTTCACTTTGTTGTATTTTTCTATAATAAACAAAAAAAAAAAATTGGCCGTGTTCAGGCATGAAATCCTTTCGATTCTTATAGTAATTTGCAAGTCTCACAAAAATGAAATGTTGTCCATTGCAATGATATTTTATATTAAGATTCGTCATCTGTGGCCTGTGGCAGGGCTCATATTGCTGAGCTATTTGCCCTTCGGGCATCTAAAGATACCCAACAAACCTAACCTACCTACTTTTGCGGAATAAAAATGATTTCTGTCGAATTTCCGACCAAAGCGAATAGCAGTAGTGTAACAACCTGGTGTGACCACGAGTCAGCCCCTACTATTTCGGGAGGCCCATCCCATTGAGTTGGCGAGTCACCACCGCCAATTTCAACCAAAGTAATTAACATTGGCCAGGCAGGCGCCGTAGTTTTATCAATAGCCTAGTTCCAATTCATATCAGTTCATTCATAGAGCCTATTATTAATATTCCCATCCTTCTAAATTAGTCTTACAACACTCGGTGGTTGTTCATGGGAGCATACCTCTACAGTTTGAATCCAATTACTATCGCCGGTTGGTGTCCCATCACTTTACTAAATTAAACTTGTCTAAAGGGCCTCTGCGTGTTGGCTTCGGCTCCATGTACGCCATCCAAAGGTCCGAGACTCCTATAGTCCCGTGATTGGTAATGACATACGTTACGTTTTCGAAAGATTTTGCAATCTAACCCATGACGTCACGATTTCTAACATTTAGTTGCCAATTTCAGGTATTCGTTGACTAAGTTATAAAGTAACGCGGCTTAATTGAACTGCTTTATAGCAATTTTATTATAACGTTTATTAGAATTTAAAACATAATTTCACGTTATCGTTAGGACAAATGATTATTAGGATCACAAGCAACTAAAATTAAGGTTATAAACGTTATAGCCGAGAACTGAAAGCCATATTTTCACACTTTGATGTAAAAATAAAAACCTAAAGACAAAGAAAAATTCTAAAGCAATAATTGCAAGTATAAGTAAAAAAAGTACGTATTCAGTGTTGTTTTACGCAGATAGAAATCTAAAAATAAACACTCCTCCCGGTATTTGCATACTGCCTAAAACGAGATTACAGTAGAGATAGTCAGCAGTAGTGTAAGTTGTAATCCTGGAGTTTCTTGCGGCGCTTCTTCTCCGCAATGTTGGTCTTGTCCGAAGCGCTGGTAGATTCACTGTATACTTCCGACGTGTAAAAGAGCCCGCATGTGGCCAATTTACTGAATAAATTATATTGAATTTAGAATTTAGAATATTTGAATTTGAAGAAGCGAAGGAAATTTGTCAGGATCGTAGCAAGTGGAAAGAAGTGGTCTCTGCCTACCCCTCTGGGAAACAGGCGTGATTTAATGTATGTATGTATGTTAAAAAATACTTATTAAGGAGAACGACGAGTTAAAAAACAATAGACGCTAATGTTGGCGAATGGACTCACAGGCCCCCTGATGGAAAGTGGGATCTGTGGGATAGACATTTTGCACTCTCAAGACTACAATCTTAAGGCTGTAATCCTAGGACCGCAAGTGCGTTTTGCCCACCCTGAGGACCTAGATGGAGTTCCTCTATGCTAGCAATTTCACTGGTGGTCGTATCCCTATACCGGAACACAACAATGCGAATGCAGCTTGGCGGTACCTTAAAGGATAAGATGGTGGTAACAGTCCAAACGGACCCCCTCCCCCAAATATTATAAAAAATATTACAACTAGGTGGTGGAACTAGTAATGGACAAGAACCCATGATAGACACTTCATTCTTATTTTACAGAAGATAAGCGTTATTTATTTGATTTGCAACAATCGTATCGTATGAAATTTGAATTAAAAGTGAAATGTCCATTACTGGTGCCTGTCTGCTAAGTGTCTATCATTGGTGCCGTCACCCTAACCTAACCTTTCTTTCATCATCATCATATGTCAGCCGAAAGACGTCCACTGCTGGACATAGGCCTTCCCCAAGGCTCTCCACTCGGACCGGTCTTGTACTTTTCGCATCGCGTTCCCGCGATCCTTACAAGGTCGTCACTCCATCTTGTTGGACGCCTACCTACAGCTCGTCTCCCGGTCCGCGGACGCCACTCAAAAACCTTCTGGCCCCATCGGCCATCAGTCCTGCGAGCGATGTGCCCCGCCCACTGCCACTTCAGTTTAGCTACTTTTCGGGCTATGTCGGTAACCTTATACTCGAAACTGTAATTAGATTCCAAAATCCTAACCTCAACCGACGCACATTCGCTGTGATTACTGCATTTTGGTTTAAGTGTAGGTATTTTTATCAATTAAACTGACCCTAATATTACTGGTTATACGAGTTCTCATTGATATGTTTATGAAATAATATTTTAATAAAGAAATAATCAAGATGGGAACTGTCAGATTTTGGAATCTAATTAGATTTTCGAGTATAGTTCAACTGCAGATATCATCATTTCTGATTCTATCACGCAGAGAAACCCCGAGCATAGCCTTCCATAGTCCTCTGAGTGACCTTGAGCTTCCATATGAGGCCCATTGTTAGTGTCCACCTAACCGTCACCACATTGTTAACCTTTCTTTACTGCCGTCAAAAATATTCTTACTGCGATTCCGTTCCTTTTGACTGAGCATACGCGAATTATTCACGAAACAGTGTATATTTATCCTTACGGCGCCGTTGCAGACAGTACTTGAGGTTAATGAACCAAAAACAAATCTAATCGTGGACGGTCGACTTAAGGCACTATTAAGTGGTATTGCTGACTGTATTTCAGAGGATACGCCTGAGGTAGTTACTGAGAGTATAGAAAAGTGATACGCTTTTAAATGAAAGAAGAGAAAGAAGAAAAGAAGAGAGAGTCTGGAAGAGATCGCTATTTAGCGGTAAGACCGCCTGTTGTATACCTATAGTTAAAATGTACTGTTCCGTGTTTTGTTTTTTTTTTTTTTGGTGTTCAATAAAGAGTATTTGTATTGTATTGTATTGTATTTATATTTTTTAAACATTTTAATGATTTGCGCGATATCATACATAAATGAGCGTTTCACAGGAAATAAATCTAAACAGAAGATAGGGTAAAGTCACCAGTGTAGTCGGCCTCTGCCTATACTTTGTATGAGTGAGAATAGTACGAAAGATATATTTCCCACTCTTCGCACTCATATAAGGTCGACTACCGTTACCGTTACCGTTTCGATAGCTCTTATTTACTGGACAGTAATGGCGGCTGACGTCATAACAATACCATAACAGGTTAACTACGATATCGTCTTTACCGCCAAGAATACCGGCCCTGTTATCGTATGGTCACCGTTTTGTTTTTTTTTTTTTTTTTTTATGGCATAGGAAGGCAAACGAGCACACAGGCCACCTGATGGTAAGTGGAAACTGTGACCCATAGACATTCGCATTCACAAGACTACAATCCTAAGACTGCAAATGCGTTGCCAACCCTGAGGACTAAGATGGAATGCCTCTATGCTAGTCATTTCACCGGCTGTCTTATCCCCAAACCGGAACACAACAATGCAAACACTGCTGCTTGGCGGTAGGTTGATGGATAAGATGGTGGTACCAAACTACCAACCCGGACGGGCCCTGCACAAAGTCCTCCCACAAGTAAATGGCTCTTATTTACTCGTACTTTGACAGTATAATCTAAATATATAAAAGGAGAAACTGACTGACTGACATATCAACGCACAGCCTAAACGGCTAAACGTAGGCACTTGAAATTTGAAAGGGACGTAGCTTAGGTACCGTAGAGGTGCACTGAGAAAGGATTTTGATAAATTCTACCCCCAAGGGGATAAAATAGGGGATGAAAGTTTGTATGAAACTTTGCCAATTTTAAACCGATCGGGCTGAGACTTTGCATGCATATAGCTACTATGATATAGGCATCCTTTAAGAAAGGATTTTGATCAATTCCACACCTAAGGGGATAAAAAGGGGATGAAAGTTTTTATAAATCTTCTTAGATTTTCGACTGATTGAACTGAAATTAAAGATTGGAGCTACAATGGTGAAGACGTCCGCTTAAATAGGATTTTGATAAATTCCACCCCTAAGGGGATAAAAAGGGGATGAAAGTTTGTATAAATCTTCTTAGATTTTCGACTGATTGAACTGAAATTAAAGATTGGAGCTATGGTGAAGACGTCCGCTTAGATAGGATTTTGATAAATTCTAACCCCATGGGGATAAAATAAGGGATGATGGAGGATGTAAATGTATTAATTTGAACGTATCAGTAACTAATGGAACGAAAAGGAAGAGAGGAGTGAATGATGAGGAGGGATGGTCAGGGGTCAAAAAAGAACACGTTCTAGGTAGGGTTTATACTGTTCTTCCAAACAATTCAGAATGCTACCACCTTCGAATGCTTCTACATGAGATCAGAGGCGCAATTTCATTTGAAGCGTTGAAAGCTGTAGATGGTCACTACATCCCACTTTCCAATCCGCGTACAAGGCTCTAGGTCTACTCGAAGATGATCGTCATTTGGAGTCAGCTCTTGAAGAGGCAGCACTTTGTCAAACACCGCATATCATTCGAGAGCTTTTTGCTATAATTTTATTGTTCTGCCAGGTTTCCGACCCCTTATGTCTTTGGGAAAAATACAAAGAATACCTTTCTGAGGATTTTAAAAAACAACTGGAAAGGCAAGGTGACGTGGATGTAGAGCACTCATCGGACCTGATATTTAACAAATGCCTGTCGGTATTACAGGATGCCGTACCTATTATCATTAGGCGGCCGTCCTCTTAAAGAGTATGGATTACCTCAGCCAATTCCATCAATACAATTTGGAAATAGAGAGTACATGAAGGAGACCAGTTACGATACAGTGGCCTTAGAAGACGCAGTAAGACAAAATGAAGCATCCTTGAATGACGAGCAACAGGAAGTTTACAGTAAAATTATCACGAGTGTAGACGCAAATGACGGTCGAATATTCTTCTAAGACGCACCAGGTGGAACTGGTAAAACCTTCCTTATTAATTTACTTTGGCGAAAGTAAGAAGTACTCACGGCATTGCTCTGGCTGTGGCGTCGTCCGGCATAGCTGCTACATTACTCGAAGGTGATCGAACTGCTCATGCTACTTTTAAGTTACCACTCAATTTAATCACTGCCGAGACTCCCATTTGCAACATCTCCAAACAAAGTAATTTTGCTGAAGTAAGAGTACAAAAAATAATCGTTTGGGATGAAATAACGATGGCTCATAAAGGTGGTATTGAAGCCTTAAACAGATCACTAAGAGATATAAGGGGTGATACAAAATTAATGGGTGGAGTAACAGTTTTGCTGGCCGGAGACTTTCGGCAGACTCTACCAGTGGTGTCAAAAGGAACCGAGCTGACGAAGTAAAGTCGTGCATTAACTAATTTGTGGCCCCAGGTTAATATTCTTAAGCTCTCTAAAAATATGAGAGCACATTTGGACGGGGATGAGTCTGCTGGTAGATTTTCAGATCTCCTTCTTAACATCGGTAATGGTGATTTTCCATCGTTTGATGGAATGATAACCATCCCGGAAGAATTGTGCACAGTTGTTACTACGATTCAAGAATTACTGTCTAAAGTTTATCCAGACATTATTCATATACATGACAAGCCTATTGAATAGTTATGTGAGCGTAACATTCTTACTCCAAAGAACGATCAAGCAGCAGCTATCAACGATATGCTGCTCATGTCGTTTGAGGGCGAAGAAAAGGTCTATACTTCGATTGATACTGTGGTTAATACAGATGACGCTACTAATTACCCTGTAGAATTCTTAAATTCATTGAAACCGCCAGGTTTGCCTTATCATAAGCTTATTCTGCGTGTGGGCACTCCAATTATGTTGTTGAGAAATTTAAAACCACCAAAACTTTGTAACGGTACGAGACTGCAAGTGAAAGCGTTACATCGCAATATAGAGGAAGCCACTATATTAACTGGGTGAATTTAAACGATTACAGTTTCCCCTAAAAGTCTGCTTTGCCATGACAATAAACAAGTCTCAGGGGCAAACTCTCAAATTTGCGGGTATTAACTTGAGAGAACATTGCTTCTCTCATGGACAGTTTTATGTTGCTTGCTCTCGAGTAAGTTCACCCAGTGTAGCTTGATTGTTTTAGCGCCTAATGACAGATTAGTTAAGAATATTGTGTACAAAGAAGATTTGAAGGCCCTATTTTTCTACACACGCTAAAAAAAGTAAAGCCGCAAAAACTATACATAATTAATAATAATACTTCTTAACGCGAGCGAAGCCGCGGGCAAAAGCTATGTCGATATAATTCTGGCCAGGGAGGACGTCTAACTATTAAATTACTTTAAACTATGAATGTACTTAACTGCGATTAACGAGTTCTACGCGGACGAAGTCGCGGGCAAAAGCTAGTACACTATAATAGTTGATATTTGATAGTATAATAATTGGCGGCCGCGTTATAGTATAAACAATACCATAACGAGTCAAATACGATTTGATCTTTACCGCCTAGAATAGAGACCAGTTCATTTGTAGACCAAAGTAATATGGAATCTTCAAAGAGAACATCACAGGAATTGAACCAATTGGACTGCTCCTATTTCCACTCCCTTAATTAAACTACCTATCCCAGTACTACTAATAAATTGGACCACTCGGAACTCGGGATTAGATTTAGATCGAGTTCTGATTTAGATCGACGTCATGGCAAATGCATTGAAATCAAAGGGAAATAAATTAGAAGGGCCGGTTTTGGAAATCCTTGGACCGTTTTTTGGCCAATCTAAATTTTAACTAATATGAAAGCATTATGAAATTATTATTTTTCAAATGTTTGTCTTTATACAGGTTGTCCCAGAAACCGACGTCAACCCGCCTGCGGCTGATAAAGCAGCTATCGATTTAATCCCTATGTATCTTCAGCAATTGTTATTAGTTTCTGAGATATTGATCATTTAAATAGGATTTTTTGCCATTCTTCCTTATGTCCGTGATACGCAAAACCCCTAAATTCATATTTTTCTCAGTGTTTTCTTGCATGATTAAAATCACTGTGAAATAAGGAAGTTTTTAAAGCCACATGCTTTATTTTTTCATTATAACTCTCATTATTACTCACAGAGTTACTTTCTCCATACTAAGAGAACCCCGCGTTTGTTTTTCACCAAGTATGGAAAACCAAACTTTTTCCATACTTGATGAAAAACAAACAGAAATACATCATCTGTAAAAAGTTCAACTATCTAACTATCACGGTTCGTGAGATACAGCCTGGTGACAGAGACACGGACAGACAGACGAACAACGGAGTCTTAGTAATAGGGTACCGTTTTTACCCATTGGGTATGGAACCTTAAAAAAAAGTTTATAATATAGTGTCTAATATTGTACAGATAATTATACGGAACCCTTCGTATTGCTCTTGCCCTGTTTTTTTTATATGGAACTCCAAAAACACGGCCAGGGAGTCGACATGCCTAGCACCGCCGTTTGCCGTAATACCAAAGGTGTTAACGGCAATATTATAGTTGAAGAATACTCAACTTTATTAGTGACACATTAAACTTAAAATGCTAATACAATTACTATGCAGTTACGCCTTCTTTGTTATGACGACAGCTTTGCATTATTCTTTTATTGACTCTTTTGTACGTTACGTGAACTATTATAACATCAATATTTAGAATCAAATTGTTTACAAAATAAACTTACAACAAAGTAAGTTATTAACCAACCACTCTAGGTATACCATTACCAGATTACTCTAGTCGCAATCGCAATGCGTTTTTCAAATCAATTCGCTAATTAAAATTACTTGCAATTTGCAATACAATAAAGGAACCAAAGAGTTTGCAGGACAATACTAATAAAATGTATCTATCGTCAATTATAACGTTATTTTTAATTACTACTTGTGAATGCACACATGGTTTAATAAACGTTACCTACGATCTAGCGGATCATACCTCGGTCACAAATAATGACATTTTCCCGTACGTGGCGG
Source organism: Acleris emargana (assembly GCA_927399475.2). Classification (NCBI taxonomy): domain Eukaryota; kingdom Metazoa; phylum Arthropoda; class Insecta; order Lepidoptera; family Tortricidae; genus Acleris; species Acleris emargana. Next base: position 17,829,473 of record OV656854.1, read on the forward strand.
CCATTTTGAAAAAGTCCAAGTATCTATGCGCAGGCGCGTTAATCGACGAGTCCTGGGTACTGACGGCAGCTGATCCTTTTTTTGCGTAAGTACTTGTGATTTCCTACCCCCAGGCGTAAAAAGAGGGGTGTTATAAGCTTTGTATCTATGACGACGCGCTGGCCTGGTTGGTAGTGACCCTGCCTACGAAGCTAGCGGTCCTGGGTTCAAATTCCGGTTGTGGCGGATATTTGTGTGATCAGCGCGAATATTAAATTTGTTTCTGAGTCATGGATGTTTTCCATGTATTTATGTAAATATTTCTCTCCTAGACCTTAGTTTGGGACTTGGTCAATTTGACCTTTTTTGTTTTTTTTTTAGTTACTATTTATTATATTTACCTATGACATGTCATTGTGTCTGTGTATCCCTCTCTGGACAAGTTTATGGGGGATCTTATCAAAATATAAAAAAATTAACATTCATAATGGGTCATAAAACATAACACTGGTATATATTAGTATTATTTATGAAAACCTGAACATTTCACTTTTTTTTTGTTAGCGGTCGCCAAATTATTAATTTATCATTATTACCCTTACTTTTGCCATAAACCCCACTTTTAATCAAAGTTAGCCACGAAATAAAGGAGCTAATCTAACTTACCCTTTTCCTCCGGCGTTGTTTGATGTGGTTGTGGTATGACCCTACCTGCCAAGAAGGTATTTTGAGCCTTTACGTTCAGAAATTCGGTAACGTTTGAACACTGGGTAATAAATTGTTTGATACTTGGTTAAAATTAGCAATATGCAGTACAGTTCTCGACATTCATCGGGAGAGATCGGAAGTGCAAATCGCACGAAACACATTGCTGCATATTCATAATATCACAGTGTGCACTTATCAGTCTAAAACAGTAATGGACTACATACTACCTGCCACAATGGAATTTTTACAGTAGACCTATGATAACTCAGACGTGGCTGTGTTTAATTATTACATCGGATTACTAAAAACACAAAATATTAAATTATAGATAAATATTCAAGTTTCTATACTTAGGTTGACGTTTTATTGTTAATTTAATAGGTTTGAATATTTTATGTGAATAAATTCTAGGACCTTATTATAATTTCATTACATTACATTAAATCACGCCTGTTTCCCAGAGGGGTAGGCAGAGACCACTTCTTTCCACTTGCTACGATCTTGACAAATTTCTTTCGCTTCTTCAACATTCATACATCGAGTCATGCACGCACGTCGGTTTCGGGTACTTAAGATTCTGCCCTTTTCCAGTATTTCTCCGATTTGATTCGAAAAAGTACGCCTAGGGCGGCCCCTTCCGACCCTTCCACTCACTTTCGATCTGTATATCTCTTTCGTCAATCTTCTTTCATCCATCCTTTCCAAATGACCGAACCATCGAAGCATGCCCTTTTCAATCTTAGTCACTACATCTTCTTTTATTCCACATTTCTCTCTGATTTTTTCATTTCTTACTCTATCAATCAATTTCACACCACACATACTACGCAAAGAGCGCATTTCAACTGCATTTACACGACTTACATGCTTGTCCTGCCACACCCAACATTCACTACCATACATCAGGGTAGGTGTCAGTACTCCATTGTGAACAGCCAGCCGGGCTTTTTGTGAAACGCCCTGTCTGCTTACAAAGGAGTACAGGGCCCCATTAATTTGATTGCCCGCATTCACCCTCCTCTCGATATCCTTCTCACACTTACCATCTCTTGTAAACATACTTCCCAGGTACACAAATTCGCTCACTTGTTCTACTAATTCACCATTTATATTTATCACGCACTCAGTCATCTCCTCATCCTTCTCTATCACCATGACCTTGGTCTTGGTAACATTTACTTTCATCCCCTTTTGCTTAAATCCCTCATTCATCACTGTCACCATCTCCTGCAACTCGAGTACCGATGGGGCAAGTATAACTTGATCATCGGCATATAAGAGGCATTTGATTAGCAACTCTTGCACACGCAAACCCTTATCATACCCTTTCAAATCCCACATACAACTGTCCATGAATAGATTGAACAGCCATGGTGAGGCAACACAGCCCTGTCTAACATCTTTAGAGATGTTAAACCAGGCCGAGTATGCGCCATTGATTCTGACACAGGCTTTGGAACCCTCATAAAGGGACCTCAAAGCCTGCACCAGGTTGCTGCTCACTCCATACATAGACAGCACCGTCCACAACTCCTTTCTATCTACCCTATCATAGGCCTTTTCCAGGTCCACAAAAGCACAGAAAACCTTTTGGTTCACCGCCAAGAACTTTTCTGTGATGGACCGTAGTGAAAAGACCTGATCCGTACATCCCATTCCCTTTCGAAATCCCGCTTGTACATCCCAGATTTTGTCATTCGTAACATTCAATACCCTTTCAATTAAAATCTTCGCATATACTTTGCCGACAACACTAAGGAGGCTGATACCGCGGTAGTTTTTGCAGTCTTGCTGTGACCCCTTTCCTTTGTACAGAGGGACGATAACGGCCTTGACCCAATCTTCCGGGACTCGGCCGCTACTCCAACATGCATTGAAAAGACGGTACAACAGACTACCCACCACGCCATCTCCTCTCCTCAGCATTTCTATCGACACTCTATCACAACCTGCTGACTTTCCCGCTTTCATACTTTTTAAAGCCTTCATTATTTCACTCATACTAATCACACTTTCATCTTCGCTACTTGCATCTTTACTCATGCTTTCTGGCTCACGACACATATCTTCGCATTCAAACAAGCTTTCAAAATAAGTTTTCCATCTATCAAGCATTTTTTCTTCCTCACATATTAAGTCTCCAGACTCATCCCTCACCGCGCTTAATTTAGTTTTCTCCGATTTCCCCCGAGCCGAATTAATCAAGCTCCAAAAGAGTTTAATATTCGACTGGAAGTTGTCAGAGAAACTCCTGTCATACTTTTCATTCAGTAAATCTTTCTTTCTAGCCACAAAGTCTTTCACTCTTTTCTTTGATCTATTATACTCTTTTTTCTTTCTGTCGCTTAGATCTTGTCCTGGATCTACAGCTACAAAATCAAACCAACACTTTTTCTTCTCTTTCACTACAAAAAACAACAATGTCATCATCTACCTCTCTATCCCACCATTCCGGTCGTTCATTCTTGCGTTTCCTTCTTTTTACGACACCACATACTTCAGTGGCCGATTTGACCATTCCATTCTTCATAATCTCCCATACATTATTTACATTATTCTCAACTTCACTGTCTTTCATCTTATTAACACATTCAAAACAATCTTTCAGCTTTCTTACGTACTCATCTTGTATAACTTCGTCATTCAGTTTCTCTACTTTTATCCTCTCTAACGCAGTGGTAGGTACGGGAACACGATGGCGCCAACGTGTGAACAGACCCCTTACTCGTGTTACCACTAAGTAGTGATCTGAACCTACGCTAACTCCTCGAAATGCTCTGGTATCTACAACTTTGTTACGCAACCGTTCATCCACAATCATCAAGTCTATCATAGACTTCTCATTCTGCCGTCTCCACGTATACTGATGAATCTCTTTGTGATCAAACAAAGTGTTTGTCACGCAGAGATTCTTGGCCAAAACATACATTGAGAAGACATTTGCCATTCTCGTTCACTCGCTCATCACCATACTTACCCAGTACCGATTCATAACCATCCCTTTGCACGCCTGTCCAACCATTAAAATCACCTAGCAAAATCATCCTTTCATTCTCCTTGCATTTTGTTGAAACCTCATGCAAACTTTCCCAAAACTCCTCCCTTTCTTTTTTCGATTTATTCGTATCTGGGGCATAAGCCCCAATTACGAATAAACGGGTGAGACCTACCTTGAGTCTCACCCAGAGAAGTCTTGGGCTCACACATTCATGCTCTTGCATACATTCAGCCATTCGCTCTGTGAGTACGATGCCAACTCCCTGACGACCGTGCTCGGATACCGGAACTCCGGACCACAAAGCCGTCAAGGTTCCGTGTGTGGACGTACTCACCCCTTTTTTCTTCGTCTCAGTCACACAAAGAACATCCAGCTTTCTCTCTTTCATCATCATACATACCTCATCTAATTTATGTTCCATCCCTCCACAAACATTCATCGTAGCAAGGCGGCTTTCAGCGGCCCGCTTTTTGCCAACCCCCCTGCGAACACGGCGTGACACGTGGCAAACGGCATCGCCGCCGTTCCGATCCCCGGAGGGATCCGATCATACTAGCACTCTTTTGCCCCCCCCAGAGTACGAAGGGCTGCCCAGGCTAGGCCTGGGGAGGGATTCTCTGGCATTGCCAGTACCCTCCTGGGGTATAAACCTTTTAAATCGTGCTCGCATGGTCCATTATGCAGGGTCTCGTTTGAATTCGGAGTTTTCCTTCTCCTAGATAGGTAGCAGCCCAATGCTGACGACGCCTATCCCGCCGGGTTTGAATTCGGAGTTTTCCTTCTCCTAGATAGGTAGCAGCCCAATGCTAACGACGCCTATCCCGCCTATTATAATTTCATTACGATCAAAACCCAAATGGCCCGAGTGTCAAAGTGGAAATAATCGTACTGTGCTTATCTTGCTTCAATATCGTTACTGGGCCTCTATTTTACAGGCTAAAAAACGAATAAACCATATGGCCTTTGGCTTGTCATAGTTTTTAATTCGGCTGCCACAACTGACAAGTAAATAAAAGCTGTCGTAACGTTAACGATATGATAACAGGTTAAAGACATTAGGATAATTGTAAAGCTAAACATTTTCATACAAATGCGATATTTTTTTCAATTTATGTATATGTTGTAGATATCTTGAAAAACAAATAAAGAAAATAAGAATCTGAGCCGTACTAGATTTCATAAGAACTAAAACATATTAAAAAATCGGAAATCCGACTACAGCCCTTAACTGTTATGTACTACTTTAGGTTGCGAGATTCCTTGAGAACCCTGCGCGTCAGGCTCGGCAGCATCAACAACAGGAAAGGAGGAAGAGTATTTGCGGTGAAGTTCTTCGAAATCCATCCACTGTTTGACGACCAGACTCCAGAGTATGACCTAGCCCTGATCCGGCTACCGAAACCAATGAGACTGACCTCAAATTTGAACCCCATACGGATCCAGAGGACGTTACGGCTGCCTACTGCGACGCACTATATTGTTACTGGATGGCCATTGTTAGATGTGAGTGGGTAAAGATACTACTTCTTTTTTAGGGTTTCGTAAGAGCGTCGGTGGTCTAGTGGCTTAGGGGGTCGACTCGTGATCGTAAGGTACTGAGTTCGAACCTCCGCGGTCACCATGTGACTAATTGAAAACATAAAAAAAAAGCATTATTGTTTTTCCGCGTTTATAATAGCTGGTTAAAAATTAGACTACTCGTATTTCTTGGTTTTTCTTTATTTAACTTAAATTCGTCGTTAATAATTTATTAAAGAAATAGTAATTAAAAATACCGTATATACAAAGTTAGGAATACTGATGTCGTGATCTTAGCCTGATATAAAATTAAAAAAAAGTAACTTTAAACAGAAACAGAACTAACTGTCATGTCATGTCACTCACTTGTCAATCATTCGCTGCCGTTCGTTCTCAAATTTGTTAATTTGCGTAATTTAATTAATTACGTAATTTGTAGACGCCAATAAAATATAATAAACTATTTTGCGTAGAAGCGAAAGCGTGTCGTTAGAATCAAGTAATCCGTCAGACAGATAAAAAATGAACATGACAGTTGTATATTTTTTTGAATTCCTTTGGTAATAAATGGACTAAGGGCACTATAAGTGTATTCCTAACATTCACAATCCAACTTTTTTTACTGTTTTACCTAAATATAAAAAAAACTAATGCATAAAAAAATCCGAAGATATTTTTTACTGTACCTAATCAGCAGTGTAAAATCTAGAAACGGTATTTTATTTTACTACCTTAGCACAAAATGAATTGTTGTCAATTTTCGTGCCTCAACGGAAAAGTTTAATAGAAAATTAAATTGAATGAGTTAACGTGACGAACTTTCTGGTTCTTACCCATATATGCGAACTAATTTAGGACTATGACACAAGTAGTTATATCTGTCAAAAATATGACTTACAATTTTATGCGACCCAATATGGACACCTTACTTAAGGAGCTGGACCTTCAACGTGATATTTACAAAAAAGTTTATTTTCCAGAGGCCAAAAATAGAGCCCAAAAAGAAAGAAACCAAGCTTCTACCGTTTAAACCATTGTCAACGGCGTCTGTAGAATTAGAAAAACGTCAGCGCATACTGCAAGTAGCCCACTTGCATCCATCAACTCCTCAAAGATGCACGGGGCAGCTAGAAGACATGGTGGTGAAGGCAGAAAACTTCATGTGCCTGGAATCTGCACTAGCTAGTGACCCATGCCAGGTAAGACAGTAAAACATAAACACACATTCCATCAAGCTGATCGGGAGAGACACAGATACCATCAAGCGATTCCATTCCAAAGATACCCAAAATACAGGTTATTAATGTTGTCATCATTTAGCCGAAAGACGTTCACTGCTGGGTATAGGGCTCCCCCAAGGTATGCCACAAGGCTCTATCTTACGCCGCTTTCATACATCGGTGTCCCGCAATCTTAGCCTTGTCGTCTTCGACTTCATCCAGCTATCTGTTCTGCATTAGTATCTCACAGTTAAGCAAATTTCCTACGGCTAATAGCTCCTGCCAATTCTTGTCAAGCTCTCCCATTAGTCTCTCTTTTGATTCTACACTTCTTCATAACTCTCTTGATAAAAAATTTTTTCAGAGAGATACCGGCGCTCCAGTCGTCTTAAACAATGTCCTTTGGGGCATCGTGTCCTCATGGAAACCAGAGGACTGCGACCTGGAACCAGCCCCAAGCCTTGTCACGCGGGTCGCAACGGTGAATGTCAGTTCCTGGATCCATTCCACAATCCATGGGAATAAATGGACCTCGAACACATTGTGGAAAGACATACAGAACGATGACTACGATTATCCACAGAGCGATGAAGATTAGTAACCACTTAGATCAAGAGTTAGGTCAGCTGTAATTGAAGGGAATGTTTACGTTTACCTTTTCCCTGACATGAAAAAATATGATTAACCGTCATCTTATTCGTTGGTTTCTTTACAAATCTTTGCAATAGTGAAAGTCAGCACCGCATCCAACAGCCTTTCTCTCTCTCAGGGGACCTAATCTCCAGATTATCTCCCCGAGCTTAGATAAAATCCTAAGTCGCCCATGACATTGTTGTTTTTTGAGAGTGTGTTTGTACAGTCAGAATTTTAAGCTTAATAGCTTTGGTAAGTTTACTACAGCAGTTCCATGGACCTAAAAAAAATACGGACGTAACGTTGCACTAAAAAGGTGTGAATCATTCAAGGTCAGCACTTACGTTCGCTATACCCGACTTACCGCAGCGCACGCAACAGATACACTATGTAAAGCAACGCGCCGACCCTCAGCACGAGTGACAGTACAGTCATTTTGTATGCTTCACTTATATTATTATTAGACGAGGTTACGTCCGTTTTTTTTTAGGTCCGTGAACGTGCAATCCAAATGGAACTATCGTGAATTCGAAATTCAACGTCAAGCCAAATGGCGTCATCGTGAATGCGTCCTATGGCTGCTATTTTCTAATCAGTCAGCTCTGTGATGTGGCGCCGTTGAGGCGTGGCGTGGCGCACCCGCAAATGGGATCAAAATATACTTGGGAGCAAATAAATCGAGCCACTTTCTATGAAAATTCAGTACTAAGTTGCTCGATTTCTTTGCTCCCAAGTATATTACGCCTATCCAGTTGTATGCACTCCATCTGTTGCCGAGGCAAACGGCGCATCCGTGAATGCCTAGCTGACAAGTGACAAAGCATTAAAGTGTGCACTTATAATAAGATCGATTTAAAGTTCTGTAGCAATCACAACCATATAACTGACATTATAGGATTGAATTTACTTTGGCAATCGAACTTGACATACTGTTTATTGGATTAGTAGGGCAGCGTACCACAGAATGCGGAAAATAAGAATCATGGCGTTCTTACCGCAGTTTGAATTGTTTAATAAGTTTACGATATTTCGACGATCTAACAATTATCATGATCATAAACTAACTAAATACCTAGTCCAATTTATTTATTGTTGTAGATATTATAAAATCCTACGTCTATACGTTTTCCTTGCCCCGTAAATATTTCTTGAACTAACTTTGAGATGGATAAAACCTCTGATATAATGGTAACCCCTTCTGTCAGAGCTGATATCTCTAAAACAGCTGTACCGATTTTCAGCAAACCTAGTTAGAAACCACAGCTACAAAACCTGCTTTCAAATAAAAAAGCTTTCGTTCAAATGATTTACCCCGTTTAAGAGATATGGTGCCACATACACACAGACACAGCGGTCAAATAGCGGGAAAACACAAAAACAGCAATGAGGGTGCCACTGGACGCTCGGCGTAGTCTTAACTGCCAACTTAACCGCACAATTCAGTTACAGTAAGATTAAAACCAGTTAACGATTCGACTTTTCTCGGCTATTATCGGCTAAACACGGAGACGAAAATGACACAACAATGAGCACTCAACTTTAAGTATCGTAAACGCAATGTATATCACCTGCCATTATGACATTACTTTTTTTTTTTTTTTTTGCCCCCGCGGCGACTTCAACAGCTACTACCGCAGGGATATTATGGCGTTTCCACGTGAAGTGATTTCGCCAGTGTCAAGGTTTATATGAGTATAAATCAATATAGCAATAAAACACAATCCAATCTTCTCTAGGAAGATTGGGGGAAACGTTGTACGGTGATTTGTAGGTCAGAGGTCAAGATAGTATTAACCTCTGCACCACTGCGAGTCCACTTGAAACGAGAAGAAAGATGCCAGATACACGAAATAAGTCCAAGTCTTCAATCACTGTGCGACACAAAGGCATAAAAAGTACAAATCACTATCAGAAATGAACTTTGAACACCTAATTACCCAAAAATTAAAGTCTAAAACAAATTACACGTCCGCCATCTTTTAACGTTGCAAATGGCCCCCATGACATTACTTACCAGTAGACCTAAGAAGCGATACAGACATGCATTATTTATTGGGTACCTACAACATAAAAAAAACATGACTCTTTATTAATCTATACTTACTGTGTTACATAACGATAGCTTTATTTTGAGAATTAACAAAAAAAATAAGTAACACATTTTTCCAGTAACTACATAATTTTTATTTTTCCTTATTTCAATCAGTATAAAGATTTTTAGAGCTATTAGGAGGCTTTGTTGCTCATATCCTTCTGTTGTATTGTGTTTATGACAACGGGTAATATTTAAAGGTCGTATCATCAATTTGATATTATAATCTATGTGAAAAACGAGTGATACCGACAATTACCGAGGATGGCCGAATGGTAAACTTATTTTAATCGCATTGTATCCCATGATCATGCATGATGATAGCAACATCCGTGAAAAAATAAAGGTCCTTTTCTATTACAAGTGCTACCTTACCCGAGTAAAAAGGACGACGAATAATATATAAGTTGTTAGAACAACCAACAACCGGCTTTTTAATTTAGTTTTATTAAGTGCTGCTTTAAATATAACAATATCTAGTAATTATACGTTGATTAAATAAATGTAATTAAGGAAATGTTTGTTAGTTTAAGGGTCTGTTTCACAATCGACAAGTAAATTTATCTTCCATTTAAAGTTGGCTCTATCCTTATCTATTTACAAGTGTAAGAAAGAGAAAGTGCTAAATTTATCTGTCAAGTATGCTTTACTTGTCGATTGTGAAACAGGTGATAATTCTGTTTTAGTGACTCTTACTTGATAGAAATTCCTTATTCGTGTACATAAATAAAATAAATTAAATCACTATTGTAATACTTTTAATTATCCTTCCCGTGTGGTTGCTGTGTGGTTGCCGGGTTAGAATAGTGCCACTCCATGACATCCCGTGGATGTCGTAAGAGGCGACTAAGGGAATAAAGGCTTGTAGTACTATTAGGCGATGGGCTTGCTACCTGTCACTAATACGCTGGTAAACATCTTAGCCTATTTGTGCAAAATGTGGTTACTGAATTATCAATAAGTTTTTAAAGTTGTAGGTAATTCTGTAGCTCTGCCTACCCCACTCTGGGATTACAGACGTGATGATAATGTATGTATGTAATTATCCTTAGAATGAGTATTCACTAAAGCTGTGTGACGTAGCGGAGCGGTGTGCCAAGAAATATACAAGATATACAAGAGCTGCCCTGAGCGAGACTGGGAAGATGAAGTTTTCCTATGGGTGGATTATTTCCTCACACACTACTCCGCTTCACAGCTCTGGTGGATACTCATCCTTATCCTTAACCCTTGTTAATATATAAAAGCAAAAGTATGTTTGTGTAACTGTTTCGCCTTTACGCCTAAACTACTACTTGTGGGAGGACCTTGTGCAGGGTCCGTCCGGGTTGGTACCACCATCTTATCCATTAACCTACCGCCAAGAAGCAGTGTTTGCATTGTTCTGTTCCGGTTTGGGGATAAGAAAACCGGTGAAATGACTAGCATAGAGGCATTCCATCTTAGTCCTTAGTTGGCAGTGCATTTGCAGTCTTGTGAATGGCAATGTCTATGGGTCACAGTTTCCACTTACCATCAGGTGGTCTATGTGCTCGTTTGCCTTCCTATGCCATAAAAAAGTGTCCGATGTGACATTTGGTACAGAGATAGTTTATAAATAAGAAAATATGTATGGAATTTTTAAATCGAATTTCTCAACAAAATATGGCAATACCATAGAAGAGATCACCGTGAGGAAAATTAAAAATAAAATTGGTCGAGACATATGAATGATACAAGCATTTTAACCCGTTCATGGACGGATATACCTACCATTTAAATAATAACTGGACTTCCGTATTTATGACGCGCTGGTTATATCCGGTACAATAAACGAATGCTACTTATATTACGAAACCGCGATTAGTTTGGGATTGGAATAGCTGTCAATTCATAATGGACTTTGACGTAAGTATATGGTAAAACTGTCACTTCTAATCCCTTTCTAATCGCGGCTAGATGCATCCGCCATGAATTTGTTAACTACCAATTAGACAGTGATTAGACAGAGAAATCCAATATGCACGGTAGAACTAAGACTAGAATAGAATAAAAGGACGCCCTCAGACTAGGTGGAGCGACGATCTCGGCAAGGTGGCTGGCAAGAGCTGGGTGAGAGTGGCCATGAATCGTGCTCGGTGGCGTGCAGTGGGAGAGGCCTATGTCCAGCAGTAGACTAATATAGGCTAATGGTGATGATGATGACGATCTTCGCAAGGTGGCGGGCAAGAGCTGGATGAGAGTGCCCACGAATCGTGCTCGGTGGCGTGCAGTGGGAGAGGCTTATGTCCAGCAGTGGACTAATATAGGCTAATGGTGATGATGATGATGATTTTTGCAAGGTGGCGGGCAAGAGCTGGATGAGAGTGCCCACGAATTGTGCTCGTTGGCGTGCAGTGGGAGAGACCTTTTGTCCAGCAGTGGACTAATATAGGCTAATGATGATGATGATGATGACACTATTTGCCGGACCATCACGTCGAGCACTTTCATCAGTTCCAAAGTTTAATTCATCCTTTTCTAGAGTCTTACTCTTTTTCCTTCCAAATTGAACTTGTCCCCAATAAAATAGCATCTGACAATAAGTTGCATTGGAAAGCAAAGACATCAAGTAGTTCAATTCACTCGTGCAAAATTCGCCCGTAACTTTAGCATTACTTTATTAAGAACCCAAAATAACTGCATGCATAGCTTGATAACTTCACAAAGTAACTTATTGCCTACAAACAGAGTTGTGGAATATAATAACAAAGCCAGAAGCCGCAGAGCCGTAAACCGCAATCTTGAATTGTCTTCAAAAGATTATGGCATGCAGCAAACTTTGTAAAGCTTCCTAACTTCAAGAACGCCGTCTTTAGTTAGACGTTGCGCGAAGTTTATAGTTACAGCTGCTCTAGCACTAATATTTCTATCATACGTCAATATTTTGAATTGCTTAAACTATTTCAAAACGTGTATTCTTCTTCAAAGTTTAAACGTATCGATCTACTATTATAACTCTACTTGTACAGTCACATATCTGACATGTCTTTATTACTATGGGCATAAAAGCGTGTCATTGTGTCATGTGTGCATACCAAAGTATTTAGCATTGGCCAGGCAGGCGCCGTAGTTTCATCAATAGCCTAGTTCACCAGTCCATATCTGTTCATTCATAGAGCCTATTTTAACACTTCCATCCTTCTTAAATAGTCCTACACTAACCGTTGATTGTCCGTGGGGGTGTACTTCTATAGTTTGAACTCAGGGACAACCGCCGGTTGGTGTCCCATCACTTTACTAAATTAAACTTGTCTAAAGGGCTCCTGCGTGTTGGCTTCGGCTCCATGTACGCCATCCAAAGGTCCGGGACTCCCATAGTCCCGTGATTGGTAAAGACATACAAATAATAATAATAAACTTTTATTTCGAGCAGCGAGGCCCATAGTTACAAATACCTTACATACATAATAATATAAAACTTAAAAACTGGCACCGTGGTGACAGAACAGTGTGGTTCTGTTTTGTCACACTTGGCGTGATGGTCGTTGCCGGTAGGTTGCCCCGAAACCGCCGGAACACAACACCTTTCGGCCAGAAGTCAGGACACTCGACGGTTGTCAGCATAAACCGCGGCACGCGCACTACAAACGAACTGAAGTGCACGTAGCGAAGCGACCGCAGCTGGAACACCGTCAGACTGCACCCTAACCTTCTGACGGACGTACTCCACCACGTCGTCTTCCGTTGCAGAGTAGAAATATATTGTTACGGGGTAAGTAACTGATAGAAATGCATGAATACGCCGACATTCAATAGTAGACTTTAATAACGTCCTCACTTAAACCGTTACAAACAATAATTGCACAATAAACTTAGAGTACTCAGATGATCCCTTAGGTCGCTCTTGTTTGCACTGTTCGCTTTCTAAGTGAAGACTGAATGTATTTGCAATAGGTCTGCTCTTTTATAGTACCCGTGTCAGATCGATGTACTTCGACCCGTCGAGGACGATCGAGACTATTCGTCGCTGGAATGTTCTACGCCTTGTTACCTTTTTCTATTTATAATCGGGATGTCCTTGACTTACGAGTACCTAGAAACTTAGAAAGTGCACAAAAAATAGGCGTGACTATTTCACAAAACTATTTCAAAAACCTACCTAGTAGGTTTTATAGGTGGGAGGACCTTGTGCAGGGTCCGTCCGGGTTGGTACCACCATCTTATCCATTAACCTACCGCCAAGCAGCAGTGTTCGCATTGTTGTGTTCCGGTTTGGGGATAAGACAGCCGGTGAAATGACTAGCATAGAGGCATTCCATCTTCGGCCTCAGGGTTGGCAACGCATTTGCAGTCTTAGGATTGCGGTCTTGTGAATGCGAATGTCTATGGGTCACAGTTTCCACTTACCATCAGGTGGCCTGTGTGCTCGTTTGCCTTCCTATGATATAAAAAAAAAAAAAAAAAAACCTATGGGACAGGCACCTAATAGGTCTTAAAAAAACAGCGAGGCTTGAAAATCGGCTTACTATTTCTTTATTTGCATTTAATTTCAAGGAAATTAAAAAAGATATATACTTACGTAATCGTCTTGATTTAACTAACGAAGAAAATATCACGTGAACAAATATTGCAAAATTTTGTACTGCTGCGAAAATATGTTTTTTCGCTTTCCTATAAAATTACCTCAACGTCCATTGATGGGTTTTAAAATGAGGCAGTCGTGTTGTGCTTCGGTGCTGGGATAAAGGTACTATTATCTTAGTCATCTGGGTTAGCATCGCATTTCGAGTCTTGATATTGTACAAGTAGCCTTTAGAATTTAAATGTTTATCCTCAGATCCTAAAGAACGGCCAATGAGACCATAATAAATAATGTAAACAGACTCATTGTTACTAAGTTATTTTGCCATAGCGAGCGATTATTTGCTGTCCTTATTTCTCGTACGCAATTATATCTTTAGTTGGTCGATGACGGCTGTCGTTGCGTGTTTCATGATACAGGAAAGCTGTTAGTACCGAAGTTGTCATCATAAAGGCCGCCATTTTGAGAAGTTCATTCATGTTTGGATTGCGTTCGAAGTGAAACGATTTCAAATAAAGACGTTTTGAACTGGTGAAAGCTTGTTTACATTCTTTATCTCGTCGCGATGGCCATACTTTACCTACCCTAAGGTAGCCTTTGTTTGTGTGCCATCTATCTCTTTGTTTTTTTATGTCTTTATTTTAAAAGTGAAACAGCTGAAGGTATTTTGTCTGTGCACATCTGAAGTGAGTTGGAACGAATTTAACAGCTTATTTACCTCCAAGTTAAACTTAGGAAGTTTAATGTGTGACTAAATGTCAGCTTTTAACTTGCAAATCTCCACGTCGCAGTTGAATGTCAACTTGGTTACTTTAACAGCAATTATAGGAGCTATCGGTATAATATAAGAATTAAATACGTCAAGTACGAGTCGTACTCATATTTTTTTTAGGGACATTTGCCGTTTTTACCCTCTTTTCATAAAAATACGATAGCTAAATTTGTGCTTGAAATATGCTCTGTCCTTATCTATCATTATGACATTCGAACTGGCCAGAAAGTGACAAAGCATACTTTTGCTTAATTGTTTTACTGAACGTTTTAAAAGCAGTAAGAGTTTTCAATGTGAAAAAAGGGGCAGACGAGTAAGCGAGCCACTTATATGTATACACATAGATTCACTGTACATTACCGACGTGTAAAATAGCCCGCATGTGGTCAATTCACTGAATAAATAATTCGAATTATGAATTTGATGAATAATAAAACTTTAACAGCCAGGTTCATTCGTATAATGACTAGTAGTAAAATGATCAATTGACGAAACATTTTTATGTAAAACGTTTGTCAAGTGTAATTTTGCCAATGACTTTTGGTCAAACGGGAGTAAACCCAAGTTTAGTTTCAGGAGTAGAAAATGATCTATGTATTTAAAGCCCCAAGGTCAGAGGCACCCTGTATATTATACATATATTAGTGTAGTAGACATTTATTTCATATTGGAAATAAATTTATAATAAATTCACAATAAGATCGTCAGTGTATAAAAATAATAATATAACAAAGTAAAAATCAAATAATGTCAATGTGTACAAAAGTAATAATAATAATGAACCAAAAATAAAAACAGTAATAAAACATAAGAAATATAGCTCAAATGCTACAGACATAAAATGTCAATAAAACAATAATAATTGGAAATGTAAAAAGAGCAATTTACATTTTAATAATAATAACAAATCAATATAAAAGTAGGTACATAATCTAATCGTCACTATATTCTTTAACAGAATATAGTGATTTCGTTAATAAAAGACTTTTCAGTCAGCGACCAAATTTCTCATCCGAAGATATTATACTGTGTTAGTACCCTATGTATGGATAATGGACGTTTTTCCTCATTCATTGTATGAAATCGAATACTTAATACGGGCATTCATCTTGAATGGCCCATGATTCCCATGAATGTGCTATTGAAACACCGAACGAATGAAAAGACCGGTAAGACCGGCTGAATGAACGATATAGACAGAGTGCGATTTGTGTTTCAATCTAGCTCTGTAATTGATTGAAGCTGTGAAGCGTATACTCGTGAAGCATAAGTTGAAAAATTGGTCAAGTGCGAGTCGCACTAGCGCACCGATAGTTCCGTACAGCGGTACAAGAGATTTGATTTGTTTGTTTGTTTGTTTGTTTTTGTTTATGGAATAGGAAGGCAAACGAGCACACAGGCCACCTGATGGTAAGTGGAAACTGTGACCCATAGACATTCACATGCCTGCAAATGCACTGCCAACCCTGAGGACTAAGATGGAATGCCTCTATGCTAGCCATTTCACCGGCTGTCTTATCCCCGAACCGGAACACAACAATGCAAACACTGCTGCTTGGCGGTAGATTAATGGATAAGATGGT
The DNA here is from genome assembly GCA_927399475.2 of Acleris emargana. NCBI lineage: Eukaryota > Metazoa > Arthropoda > Insecta > Lepidoptera > Tortricidae > Acleris > Acleris emargana. The sequence goes on from OV656854.1 coordinate 17,845,519, forward strand.
GGTACCAACCCGGACGGACCCTGCACAAGGTCCTCCCATAAGTAATTTATTAAAATAGTAGTAATAGTAACAGTTATAGATATGACCTAAAACACATTATGACTAAAAATAGTTATGCGGGACGATATCGACTCGTACTATACTATGTCTCACCAAATTTGACGCTTGTATGTTTTACAGTTCCAAAATTAAAATACGTTGAAAGACCACCTTTTTATGAGGTACCCCTTGATATATTGTTTTTTCTTTTTTTTTTTATTTGCTAGGAAATCCGCTGTAATAACCAGGGTTCGATGTTTTCATAGCACGGTAATAAGAAAGAGAGCTGTGGAGTCGACGTTAGCATTAAAAGTCAACTCTTATTCAAACTCATACTCATTAATTAATTTAATTCCAAAATGCTTATATTGGATGCTTATAGAGGTATTGCATCTTAGCTCCCAGGGTTGCAAATGTGTACTGTGTAGGTTTCAGATAAGGTGGCGTATTTTTTTTTCTTATGGCCTAAAAAAAATATGGGGCCCGGCTCACACTTGACCGGTATTAATATATTTTTATAGTTAGGCCATTTTGAGATATCGCAAGAATAAGAACAAGTGAACATAAATTCTCTATTATAGCCCTCACGTTTCCAAGCAAAATGGCCCAGGTTTTAAGAATAAGCGTAATAAGTAAAAGAAAATTAGTTCGGCACGGTACGGCAATTTTTTTTTATGGCTTAGGGAAGGCAAACGAACGCACAGGTCATCATCAGATAGTGTGTGTTTATGGGTCACAGTTTCCACTTACCATCAGGTAAGTGGAAACTGTGACCCATAAACATTCGCATTCACAAGACTGCAAATGCACTGCCAAACCTGAGGACTAAGATGGAATGCCCCTATGCTAGTCATTTCATTTGAACGATAAGCACGAATACTTGTTCTTAATTTGGTTAAAGAAACTACATTCAGTAAAATACTTGTTTAAATTAGTTTAAGTATTTAATTCGTTTCGACGAGGAATGAATTTCTCAAAAAAAAAACAAATTCTTTGGGTTGTTGTAAGTTACCACAATAAGACATCATTCAACATTGAACTCAAAAACATCTGACACGCTCTTACGCCTTTATTATTATTTCCATAGAGAAATGACGATGATTTATTTATTCGTATGACATTTGCACAATCGTTCGTCTTTAATATTATAACTTAACTACAATGTTAATTTTAGTCCTTGTATCCATTGGATTCAATCATTTGCTAGGGTGAACTGGCCCGCCGGGTCACCGTCGTACTTGGTAAGTGGGCAATCCTTGAGGATATGTTTTAAGTCTTGGTTAATCATGACGATGATGAAATAAAGATGATGATGATGAGGTGACCATTTAGTACATCAAGTATATCATTAGGATGCATATAAACGCGCCATCTTGCACTGAAATGTCCCCTGTCATTGTCAGCATACTGAAATAGGCCCAAACTCATTTGCAATCTCAAGACTATAATCTTAAGATTGCAAATGCGTTCTAACTCTGAGGACTAAGATGGAATACCTCTATGCTAGTAATTTTACTGGTATTCTCAACCCCATACTGAAACACAACAATGCGAACACAAATGCTTGGCGGTAGGTTATTAGATAAAATGGTGGTGGCGATCTGAACGGACACTGAACGAAGTCCTACCTCCAATAAATACTAGTTGAGACGTCAGATATTTTTGAGCGTATTGTTCGATAATACTATAAATTATTAATGGTAACTGTAGGTACATCATTTTAAGAATAAATTAAACTGTATAATAATTATATTAGAAGATAAAACCTTGTCCCTTGATATTTTTAAAGTCACATTTTGAGCATTTAATTTTTATTCCAAAAATAATTAGCTAATTTTCCTTGATCAAAATGTAAAAAACCGGCCAAGGGCGAGTGGGGCTCGTACAGAAGGGTTTCTGTATCTTCCTTATTAATGTTTAATTTTTAATTATTATTATTTGTTGTCTTTGTTGATATAACGGTAAAATTATTGGTCACTTTAAAAAAAAAACATCTATTTTCCAATTAGGCTCAAAATATACAGCAATTGTAAAAAAAACGCCAAAAACATCACAATTAGATAGATAGACAATAACTTTATTCATACAACACACAAGACTCTTAAAGTAATTGTGAAGTAAAAAACTATAAAACAAAACATCATGTTTTTTTTTTACATAATCATGGAAACAAACACAGTAAAAAAAACAGCATACATACATACATACATAAACTCACGCCTTCATTCCCAGAGTGGGGTAGGCAGAGCTAAAGAAATTACCAACAATTCTTAAAACTTCTTGATAATTCTGTAACCACATTTTGCATAAGTAGGCTAAGATGTTTCCCAGTGTATTAGTGACAGGGGGCAAGCCCATCGCCTAACAGTACCACAAGCCTTTATTCCCTTAGTCGCCTCTTACGACATCCACGGGAAGACATGGAGTGGCACTATTCTAACCCGGCAACCATACGGCGAACGACGAAAAAAAAAAACAGCAGTTTTCATGGAATCGGACACCATAATATAAAGCCATTGTGTCGTGTGATGAAAACCGGCTGACTCAGTATTATGCTGCAGAAACTGCAGCGCTGGGGGGTTATAATGACCTAGCTATGCAGTACGGTGAGCGTAAAGGACAGAGCTATAGCAGTTATATAGCTCTGTCCCTTTCTTTCAGCGTAAACTAAACTGCATAGTTATGTCATAGTAACCCCATGGTATTCTGCCTGAACCTACGTTACGTTTCATCATCATCATCATGTCAGACGAAAGAGGTCCACTGCTGGACATAGGCCTCCTCCAGGGCTCATCGCTCAGACCGGTCTTGTGCTTTTCGCATCCACCGCGTTCCCGCGATCCTTACAAGGTTGTCACTCCATCTTGTTGGAGGCCTAACGCCCGGTCCGCGGACCCCACTCAAGAACCTTCTGACCCCACCGGCGGCCATCAGTCCTGCGAGCGATGTGCCCCGCCCACTGCCACTTCAGTTTAGCTATTCTTCGGGCTATGTCGGTAACCTTAGTTCTACTGCGGATATCATAATTTCTGATTCTATCACGCACAGAAACCCCGAGCATAGCCCTCTCCATAGCCCTCTGAGTGACCTTGAGCTTTCTAATGAGGCCCATTGTTAGCGCCCAAGTCTCGGATCCGTAGATTATCATGTTTACATATGTTTTATGTAATTCATACATACATACATACATACCTTCACGCCTTCATTCCCAGAGTGGGGTAGGCAGAGCTACAGAATTACCAACAACTCTAAAAACTTGTTGATAACTCTGTAACCACAATTTGCACAAATAGGCTAAGATGTTTAACAGTGTATATTAGTGACAGGTAGCAAGCCCATCGCCTAACAGTACTACCCACCTTTATTCCCTTAGCCGCCTCTTACGACATCCACGGGGGAAGACATGGAGTGGCACTATTCTAACCCAGCAACCACACAACATTCAATGTACGGAAATACACACAACATGTGAATATTTCAACTGTCTAAAGCTTACTAAAGCAGGGACACCGAGTGATGGCACTTGACACATCTGACAATAGTGTTGTGAAACACTCCATTTAACTATCGTAAAAAATTCTGTCAAGTGCGAGTGGTATATTTTTAAAAAGTTTACTTATGATAGAAATAACGCATGAAATTAAAAGGCTACCTATTTTATTGTTAGGCTATGCGTCAAGTCAAACGTCAAGTGCCATCACTCGGTGTCCCTACTAGGGACCCTAATAGGGTCCCGTTTTAGCTACGGAGCCCTAAAGGTCAACAAAGGGGATTCAGGGGCTGCCGTCGATAAATTGTGAGCCCCAACTGACAATAATATCCGGCAAATTGCGAGCAAGACGTCTAATTAACAGTCTACCGAGTTGGCTGATGGCCGCCTCCGGCAAAGATGGCGACGAAATTAAACCCAAAGGCAGTACCGAAAATAAAATAAACAATGACAGATCTAGGATGCTAGCAAATACATTTATATACTTATTGTAATTTATACTTTGGCCTACAAGACCTTGACGAGGTAGCTACGGTCAAAGACTTTTTGTGACCCACATTTTTTTACGACTCGCCAGCCTAGTTGGTGGTGAGTTACGAAGCTATAGGTTCTGGGTTCGATTCCCGGTCTGGGCAAATATTTACGTAATGAGCGCGAGTATTTATTTCTGAGTCAATGTATGCAAGTATTGTATGACCGCCTGTTGACTAACTTTATATATTTTTTTGTATTTACTTTTAATGCATTTATTGTATGTGTGGCTCAATACAGAATATTTGTATTGACCTGCTAGGGGGTGTTCTTTTTAGTGGTGACTATTATTTATTAGTTTTAATTTTGAATTATGTAAATAATTATTATGTCTAAATCATTTAATAAGTATCGTTGTCTTGGTAGCCATAGTTGAAACCTAGAGCTTAGTTTGGGACTGGGTCAATTAGTGTGAGATTGTCCCCTAATATTTATTCATTTATCAGTTGTATAATAAACAAAATAGTACCTATAACAGTCACCCTAAATAATGAATAACATGCATAATACGCATTCGATATAAGCACAAAGAGAATAATCAACAACAAAAAAACGGAGTTCCGATATAGGTACCTTTTTCCGCAGCCTGACCTGACCTGACCTATAAAGGTAAGATTGACCTACTTTAGCAAATTGGCTTAAATTACCTTTATTTATAATTCGTTGCGTAGTATGTGTGGTGTGAAACTGATTAATAGAGTTAGAATTGAAAAAATCAGAGAGAAATGTGGAATGAAAGAAGATGTAGTGACTAAGACTGAAAAGGGTATGCTTCGATGGTTCGGTCATTTGGAAAGGATGGATGAAAGAAGATTGACAAAAGAGATATACAGATCGAAAGTGAGTGGAAGGGTCGGAAGGGGTCGCCCTAGGCGTACTTTTTCGAATCAAATCGGAGAAATACTGGAAAAGGGCAGAATCTTAAGTTCCCGAAACCGACGTGCGTGCATGACTCGATGTATGAATGTTGAAGAAGCGAAAGAAATTTGTCAAGATCGTAGCAAGTGGAAAGAAGTGGTCTCTGCCTACCCCTCTGGGAAACAGGCGTGATTTAATGTATGTATGTATGTATCGTCACCCCCGCAGAATAAACCCATAAAGTGCTATTATAGGTTTTTTAATGTTCATGCATTTTTGAAATGTACAAGTTCAAATACATATCCTCATTTTTTTTAGATTTTTATGTGGATAACTAACGAAGATACGGATTTATAAGGAATTATTCTATGAAATAAAAGTATTTACAAAAAAACGATAATACTATCTTACAAAACGAAATTTTAGTAATTTTTTTGTGATATATTGTTATGATGTTATTCAAATTCATTAGAACGGGACGTTTGACAGCAAACGCCTTAATAGGTTGGTTCGTGTGCAAGCTTATAAGAAAATATTTTGCATTTCCCGGTTACATTAAACTACATTTCTGATAATATTTTACGCACACCAGAATAAACCAATAACGCTACAGTAGCGAATTTGCATACAAGATAAATATACCTTTAATACCCATGTAATATATTATAGCATGATGTAATTATTTGTGAAACCAACTTGAATAAGCCTTTAAAAGTGTATTACCAAACACTATTAAGATGTAATTATCCGTAAAGTACATTTTTGTCTATATCTTCAAGGCGGCGTTACATAAATTAACAGGAAATCCACAACAGTTAGAACTAAAAATTGGCTTTCGGATGTAATTTAAATATTATGTGTTTTTTCTTTAATAGTTAAGTTATTTCAAAATTACGGTTTTTTATTTCTCCTATAAAATTGACATTTTGAAGTTATGGGTTTATTCTGCGGGGGTGGTGGTATAATTCATATCATTATAATCAGTTTGATACAAAATGTATTTACCCGATTTACATTGGTAAAGTACAGTGGCAAGAGTAGTCAACTGTGGAGTGAAAAATTAGAAAGCGATTCTACTTGGATCCACTGGCAAGGCAACTTGACTCGCTACAGTACTGTCCGACCGTGTTACACTACTGTACTGTCCTCTGACACCGTCCTTGACCAATCTAATCGGGCTTTATCGAACAATTGCCTTGGCATGTCATATCCACGGACTTATTTCTCTAATTAGTCCGTGTGAGTGTCTATAGATAACTCGACATCGGTGAAATACACACTAACAGGAGGGAAAGCCATTAATTAACGTTAGAAATGATAGAAAAAAAGATACCATCTTCTTTATCATGTATGTATTTATCTATATAATTATGTAAGTTTATCGTTGCCTAGTACCCATAGTACAATCCTAGAGCTTAGTTTGGGGCTAGGTCAATTTGTGTGAGATTGTCCCCTGATATTTATTTATTTATTTATTAGGTATGTCTTTCCGTATAAACTGATGTACCTATGTAAACACACACTTCATGAATTGGAATGTACAAAGGCGAACTGATCTCTACCAGCTAACCTCTCCTACCCTAAATGCCTCTCTTTTACTCGTCTTGTTTTCAAATGTCAACGGTCAAAATGTTTTCTCTATTGTTCAGGTTTTGCACCAAAAGGTTGCCAATGGCCCTGCGTTATCTGTCCGTCCGTTCCTCTGTTCTACCTTTGAAGCGAAATATTATATCTTACTAATTTAGTAATAACATAACAATTTTACTAGTGGGAGGACCTTGTGCAGGGTCCGGCCGGGTTGGTACCACCATCTCATCTATTAATCTACCGCCAAGCAGCAGTGTTCGCATTGTTGTGTCCTGGTTTGGGGATTAGACAGCCGGTGAAATGACTAGCATAGAGGCATTCCATCGTAGTCCTCAGGGTTGGCCGTGCATTTGCAGTCTTGTGAATGCGAATGTCTATGGGTCACAGTGGCCTGTGTGCTCGTTTGCCTTCCTATGCCATAAAAAAAACCCAACTCAACCAACTTACATTTGAGCATCATCCATCAGGTAAACGGCTCAGGTATTTTTTTTTACTCAGAGGTAATTTCGTTTTTTGCTAATGAACTAGTAACCAATGCTGTCCCATCCAAACAAACTTTGTACGGACCATGTCCTGAATGTAACAAAATATAATATCATATTCGCGTTTTCTAACCACCCTGTACCGCACCCTACGTCGAAATGACATGTCACGACATATATATCTAACAACACGTGCTAGCAAAGACCCTCGGCGAAGTGTCTGCTATTTAATAAATCTACTCTAATATTTTATGAAGGTACGATGGAGTTCTTTGGAGTAATATAATGACATGATTACGTTATTTTGGTTAGGGAGTGTACGTACGTGTTGCGTAATTTTGGAGGGTTAATATTGTGCCTTTACGCTGCTTTGGTATAAAATTAACTCAATGAACATGTAACATGATACAGGATGTTTCATTTCAAAGCTACGTATTTTTTTTTATATTGATGAACTCACGGTTTTTACATTCTAATTCGAAAGAATAATGGGTAGGTAATTTTAAGAGACCAATTTTATTAATTTTGTATTTGACCCAATAGTTTTGTTTTTATATCTTTATTTATTTAGCAGACATAGTATGGATGACGTGATTATTTTAATTTTGGGTTGGCATTTTCTAATAAATTACAACAATTTAATGATAACTAATGATAAAAAGTGATTGTAATAGTAAAATAAAACATACTATTTCAAGCGGTTTTTGCCTAATCCGTAAGATACACCTGAAAGGGCTTCAAGCCAAAAACGAAACAGTTTTCTACTTAGACTAATTTAAAAAATATGACCAATCACAATTTGCAGGGGACTATTACATAAGTTGCATTATAAAAGTGATGCCCAAATGAAAGAGTAGATAAGGTAGTCTTTTTCTAAACAACTGTGTGGAATAAGCTTCTATTTGTGACTTTTTTGGTACCTTAACCTTAGAGTATTATAGAGAATTTTGATCTTCCATCAATTTTGACAAAACTTACGTTTTTCTCGTTGTAATTTGTCGATTGACATGACAAACAAGAAATTGTCTCCACAGGTAATTTTCGAGTGGCAGTTGACATTACGATAACATTACAAAAGCAATGATGGCTTTGCCGAGGTAGAGTAGAGTCTGTGATGTTAAAATTAGCAGTAACCGGAACCCATAATAGTTGCTACTTTTCAGCTTTTTGCTGTATAACGATCGATTTAGCTAATTTAAATTATTAATAGCATCCATTCAAAAACATGCCTTGATGGGAGAGTTTATTGCAGTTTTAGCTAACTAATCACCTTAACGACCGGTTCTAATATACCCTCACTAAAAACGAAGTTAGTGGAGAGTACCCCCCACAAATAGGGTTATCGGTAAACCCGGGGGAGGTAACTCGATTTAGTGATCTAAGTATCAGTTGAGGATAATGTTGGAAGGTATTTTCTGAGAAGTTACGACCATTAATCTGTTCAAAGAGTAACTTACTTATTTCAATATTTTGGTAAATATCTACAAAAAATATACCAATAGAACCCAAATAGAAACTAAAACAACAAATCAATCAAATGCCGATGAATTTCAAGACTCTGTTTTTTCAAAATTCTAGTAAGTGCCCGTGTGGTTGCCGGGTTAGAATAGTGCCACTCCATGTCTTCCCGTGGATGTCGTAAGAGGCGACTACAGGAATATAGGCTTGTAGTACTATTAGGCGATGGGCTTGCAACCTGTCACTAATATGCTGGTAAACATCTTAGCCTATTTGTGAAAATTGTGGTAACTGAATTATCGACAACTTTTTAAAGTTGTAAGTCTGTAGCTCTGCCTAGCCCACTAGGGATTACAGGCGTGAGGGTATGTATGTATGCTAGTAAGTGCATGTCACTTATTAGGTTTTTGAAATAGTTTTGTGACATACTAGGTTTTGAAATGGTCAAGCCCGTTTTTTGTGCACGAACTAGGTTTCAGGTACTCGTAAATGTAAACCTGAGTGAGATAGGCCTCTAAATGATTTTTCTCAACCATGCTCGGAAAAAAAGGTTTTCCGATTGAAACGCAAGGACTGAAAGTGCCTCATTTTACTCCTAAGAGTAAAATAGTTATTTGTTCAACAAGAGAGCAAAGTTGGTTTTTGCTGCGAGTGATGATTCAAAGATACGAGACGTAAAAAACTTTGGTCTCGTGTGAGACATACAACTTTTCACCTCAGCAGCGAGAACAACACAGCGTGAAGCTGGTAGGGCCAACGCAGGTCTTCCGTTGTGACCATTTGGTGAATACACGACTAAATAACGACACGATCGCATATGCATCAATCACAAGCATTTTTGCAAAATACTAATAAAATAAAAAGTGGAAAAAATAAACATGAAACAGATAAAACCTGTCACTCAACTTGATAATGCCGTAGTGCAAACACAACTTTATACAGCTTTATGTAGTCTGTGGCTTTAAAAAAAAACCTAACTAGGCCTTGTCTATGGCTATTGGCTACAATAATCCCGCTATTTTTGAAATGCGTTCTGAAACTGCCCCCGCGGTTTATGTCACGAAATTAAAGATTGTTAAAACGATAACAAAATTATGTAGATACGTCATGATAAACTTCTTATTTTTCATTAATTTTGTCTTTAAAACATTAAATAAAAAAAATTATTGTACCTACTGTATAAAATAGTTATAATAAACACATTTCAAACTTTAACAGATACTTAGTTTTATTTGCAATTTTACGGTTATGTGTACATCCGAACGTGCGTTTCTTTTTGGGCCTACTATGTGTGGAATTTGAAAATCAAGTTGTTTCTATCTCTCGCTTTTTTCCTATCGAAGTGAAAGTGACAGAACAAAGTGAAGTTCAATTTTTTCGAATGTTGTGAGCAGCCCCAGCACTGCTCACGGCATTTAAAAATAATAATTAAAAAGCTACTTTGCCTCTCGCTCGCAGCAAAATTGAATTTTGCTCACTGTTTTTAAGCACCAAAACCTGCTTGTTTGAGCTGCTGAGGTGAAAAAAACATATGAAAACACTTTTCCATGTCCATATTGTTTTTAAAACTGCTCTCTATTGCGTATAAAATCGAAAGGACCATGAAAATAATCCCGTACACCCAACTTGTGGGACGTGTGGTGCGGCGGCGGGGCTCTGCGGAGCTGGCGGCGGCTCGTCGTGCGTGGAACTATCTTAACTAATACTCGTAGTTTTCAAACCAACTTTCTCTTCGAATTTGTTAAAGGTTTTTTAAATACTTATAATTATTGTATTTGTATCATTTCCTCGCATTGTTTGAGAGCATTATAATTATATGCCTCGGCGGAAGCGAGGATTTCCTGACTCGTATTTTAGCAGGCCTGCTCGACCTGCTAACCTCCTCGTCAGGAAAACCCTTACTTTCCTCGCCTAGGCTACAATTAACTATTCCATGTTTTTAATGCAAAAATCGCAAAATTGAGTTTTGACACCTACTTACTATGTTTTGAAATAGGGCAGCCAAGCTGAGATATGGCATACACGTGCATAAGTTATGAACATGCCAAAAGTTTTTTTCTGGCAAAACATTTTGTGACAACCCTTGTGAACTGACGCACACAAGCGTGTATCGCAAACGATGTGTTTGTGTAAGCGTAATCAAATTACCTTGTAATTATTAAACTCAGTGAACCAACAGCAATGTAGCCGAAAGTAGCCTTTAACGGTGAGGGAACAAGCGTGTATATTTTAAATCGCATTTTTCAACAATGTATAAAAATATCGTAGAAAAGATTACCAATTCAAATCTGCCAAAACTTACTTATGATACAAGCATTTTAAACTGCTACTAAGACAGTGATTAGACAGAGAGATCCCTATGTACTGTGACGTCATGTAACAGGTCGCCATATTAACTCCATGTTAAAATCAGTTTTGCTAGAAAGAGATAGGAACAAATCTTTGTTGCCTTATATCATTATATCATCAGAACATGTGTTATTTATTACGGCAGATTTACTAACAAATAAAAATAATTAACGAAAGTGAAATAGGTCATAAACGGGAGCCCATACAAAAATAGTAGATTGTTTAACAAGGGACTAAAACAAGCCATAATGACACGAGATGTTTAGCCACCTATGCCAAGCACCAACGTGTTTATTTAGCCAACAGGTTCAAACTTGTAAACTATTTTAAAACTAATTGGACCATGCATTATAAAATGAACTAATCCTTATTATGATTAAATAGATTCATATTCGTTATGATTAAATAAATTCATATTCGTTATCGTTAATCCTGTTTCACGAAATTAAATCATTTTTAACTATATTTTTGCACAGTTGTCATTTTGAGGTTATTAGGTTAGGTTGAAAATGGCAATAATCCTCTATTCACGAACACCGTAATTAGATGTTTAAGAGTTTCCAAAGTAAATTAAAAACAAAACTTTGTTCCCTAGAGATTAAAAAGGAGACTTTAGTCCCGATAGGTACGCAGAGACTAAAGTAACATTTTCAGAGCATGAGAAGTGAAAAAGTTTTTTCTACTCGCGTACTATGAACCGCTAATTGATAGGGTGCAGACTCGTGGTCACACCAGGTTGTCACACCACTACTATTCGACGGAGCCCTGCCTGAGGCAGGGCTCCTATTTCTGAGAGATTTGCGCTTCGGGCATCTAAAGATGCCTAACGAACCTAACCTACCTACTTTTGCGGAATAAAAATGATTTCTGTCGAATTTCCGACCAAAGCGAATAGCAGTGGTGTGACAATCTGGTGTGACCACGAGTCTGCCCCTAATTAATATCGTAAATGGTGTCAGAATACCACCTATAGCGTATGCGTAACCGATGCGTGAAATCAATTCTATAATGAGCGTTGTCATGGTAATAACCATACCCCGCCATCGAAGTAGTAAATCGGTAGCGCTTGTACGTCAGGGTTGTCACTAAGTACTACGAACAACTAAAACTACAATGTTATATAAATTATTCAATTTATTATTTAAAATTAACTTCGACATAATTAAAAAAAACTATGTTCCTGTATGATTACGTCCTTATGTAAATATTACAAGAAATACAGTAAATGTATGTATGTATGTTGCCGTGTGGGTGCCGGGTTAGAATAGTGCCACTCCATGTCTTCCCGTGGATGTCGTAAGAGGCGACTAAGGGAATAAAGGCTTGCAGTACTGTTAGGCGATGGGCTTGCCACCTGTCACTAATACACTGGGAAACATCTTAGCCTACTTGTGCAAAATGTGGTTAAAGAATTATCAAGAAGTTTGAAGACTTATTGGTGATTCTTTAGCTCTGCCTACCCCACTCTGGGAATGAAGGCGTGAGTTTATGTATGTATGTGTACAGTAAATGTTGCGTTTTTTATCTCGAAAACTGGTTCATCTTTCAAAAGAAAATCTAAATAAGAAGAGAAATCATTAGATTAGTGTTACATCATCATCATCATGTCAGCCGAAAGACGTCCACTGCTGAACATAGGCCTCCCCCAATTAGAACCGTTGGGGGGAAAAATACCGCAGTTATACCACGTAGTCCGCGGAGGACGCTGCTGCCCATCCTCCGGTTTATCCCTTAGTCGCCTCTTACGACACCCACGGGAAGAGATGGGGTGGTGCTATTCTCGGCCGGCACCCAACATGGTAACACAAAAATATCAAAATTTATTCTTTAAAATCAGAAAGTGATTTTTCTATACTAAATTTAATTTCTACATTATTATCTTCATAAGGATCATTAGTAAAACCACCCCGTTTTAAACTTCTGTTCATATCCATATCACTGTGTCCTTGAAGTGGATTCGATTGTGACACATGCGACGTCATATTTAAATTATTAGTTTCAGCTAAAAATATAGCATCATTAATAATCTTCTGGCAATATGTAGCCATCAGTTCTGGCATTGCTCTTAGCTTTTCACCGACATGTTCTCCATAAGCAGTATATTTTAACCTTTGTGGTATTTCATCTGTTATAGAAGATGAAGGTTTTGGTGAGAATGGTTGGAATGTTCCAGGTCTCATAGGTTTTTGTTTAGGATTTGAGCAGGAACTGTGGGATGCTGGTGGTACATCGATGTAGCCTCTTGTCCAGTTAACCGCTTCATCATCGTCTTCAAAGTCCTCGTCTTCGGATTGAATGTCTTCTTGAACCTGGAAATTATCATTACTTTTTAAAAAGATTGTGAAGCGCCGTTAAAATCAGGTAGCTGTCAAAAAATTCCATACAAATTTAGCTCCAGCCTTTAACGTTTCTCTCCCCATAAATCAAGTCCGATTTCAACGTATTTTGAATATGTTCTAGTTATTACAAAGTTTTGTTTCTTTCTCAGTATTTTCGTGGAAAGGAAAATGTACAGACATGGTTTTTCAGGATATCTACAACATATTCAAATATCGTAAAGATTGGAGTAGGATTAAGTGTAAAGACGTTTTCGCATTTTGTATGGAAATTTTTAGCTTCACAATCATCTTAATATCTCAGATACAAGAGAGGTATAAAGTCTCTCATTGGGCAATAGCCCGCAGTTGTAGCAATCCATTGACTCGTCAATGCAGCGTTGTAAACTTAATAGTGTTAAGATCCGAATACCTTCACCGGGCTGTTTAATCGATAAAACCGGGCAAGAGCATGTCTGACCATCATCATCTCAGTGTAGGGTAACGAAGCTGTCGCTTCACAAAAACTATCTTAAAAACAAACTCAAGTGTTCAGTTGAGTCTTTGATTTTAGTAGGTTTAAAAACTTTAGTCGTCCTTTTAAATTCGTTGTATTATGCTCTTACTATGAAGATATTTTTCTAATTTTTAGTAATTGTAGTTTTGGCTGTGGGGGTGACACAAACCCGCAATATTTTTGAAAGCTACGTGTATTGGAGGCAGGGACCGGAAAACCCCTTTATTCGACTAAGTCTATCGATCGGGTAACTACATCATATGCTCTCCCAAACGTTAGCGTATCCCTATCGTTAGGCTTACCCTAATGAATGATTAACCATTGAGGTTACCAGTTTCGTAAGGGTTTCGGATTTAAGCACTTAGCATTACGTTAGTGTTACCCTATTAATTCTCCCTCTCCTTTGACTCTGTTTCGCAGATTCGTGTGATTGGTTGGTTTCAAGCCTGTGTGTGGATAGCCAATCAATTGCTAAGTAGTGCAAAAATAATTTGTATGGACTGCGCGTAGAGATTAAAATAGCTTGAAGCCGTTCAATAAACACTTCATAGGGAAAGCCTAACGAGGGTTTTAAGGAATTGGTAAGCGCTTAGTCGAATTAATTGTATCGTATGGGATAGCTCTTCATTGGGGTAAGTCGAAGATATGCTTATCGCATCGTTACGGTTTGTAAAAACCAGTCAATTATATACCCTAACGAAAACCTTTTAAAGGGTAAGCGGTTCCGGTCCCTGATTGGAGGTTCACTTTTTTTTTATTCGATTTTTTATTACCACTTTGTTGGCATGACTAATTTGTATATTCATAACCAATTACAGCTTCCTCGTACTAAGAGTCTCTAAGCTGGGTTGCGGACTGACGGATATCGCGAAAATATAAGCGTTCCTAGTTTGACTACGGACCCTAAAAAGTAGTTATATCAAAATAAATATGTTAAGTAAATATGGCGACTATTTACCATTCAGTCCAGTACTTAAATTAGTCAAAATATTTAAAAAGAACTGTTTTTTACAATTACAATTGCTTGTTTAATAGACAAATTACATACAAATCGAAAGTATGAAGCCTATAATAAAATTATGCAAAGGTTAGGTTTGGTCCAAATTATTAGTAGGTACTGACATACCTGTGTATCCCTATAGTTATGATGGGAAAAAATGGAAGTTTTTTATTCATTTTTAATTACTTATATACTGGACTGAAATAGTAGTTTATGCAACAGTTGTATAAGAGAAATGGAAAAGCGGATTATTATTTTCAAAACATCAATAGGAACTTTTGCGGGCTCTGCCATAACCATAAAACCACATTTTTTTCATATTAAACCCGATTTTCCTAAAATAAATCCTTAACTTTGGGTTTCAGAGCAAAGATGTTTTTTAAAAGAATTAAGAAAACTAAATACGCGTATAGTTACTAAAGTACAAAACTTCAAAATAATGGGTAAAAACTTATTGAATGAAATGGTGTGAGGTACCTTAAGAGCTTTTGACCTCCACATGTGACTTAGATACTTCTTGATTTATAGTCAAAAATGTACACAAAATTACCGTTCTTTATGAATCAAAAATTCTGAAAAAATCTTGGCGTAGGTATATTTATTTTTATTAAATGGAAAAAATAAAATAAACTGTTAATTATTTACGGTTTTTGAGGGTAGTTTAACGATAATATATTTTTATATTTTGTTGGGAAATGCGATTGAAAAAAACCACTTGACTCTAACAACAATTAGCGCTATAAAGCTTAATATTTCATAAACGAATTCCTTAATTGTAATAGTAGTTTATGCAACAGTTGTATAAGAGAGGTCAAAAAAGACGAGTGGTGTGGTTACGATGTGAGCCGCAGGCGAACATCGTAAAGCAAGACACCACTAGTATTTTTTGACTTAGTTATACACCGTTGCATACAATACTTTTTCTACGACTAGGTTTCAAATAAAATGCAAAATTAAATTAACAACATTTTATTTATAGATTTTTACTCTTTAATATACCTAGGTTAGAATACGAACGAACGAAGCACAGAACAACAAACGAGCGGGAAACATTCGAAAACAACAAAATATGTGTCTATGGTTGGTTAACTTTGTTTTTAAATTGATGTGCACTTGCCAGGTTTCATATTTTTTTTTAAAGTTGCACAATCGATTTAACTTGTGAAATAGGGACTAAAAAACACCTAATGATTTGAGAAATGAATTCTTTTACCTGATTGGTCGATTTTAATATAGCTGCGTTCTGGTTGGTTGATACCAAATAAAATGTTTTTTTTAAAGAGTTAAATTAGTAAAAGAGTTTACATACCAAAAAGAACCTAACGTTCCGATTGACAGTCAATGTGTATTGTGATTGGTGGTTTAATTTGGTGAAGTATTTTGATTGGTCAAATTAACCTAGGTGTAAGCTTTGGCAGCTAGGCATATCGTTTTGGCTCAAAAAAGCACAAGTGCTGTTAAGGGGAATAGACTAGATAGACTTTTCTACGGAATGTTCTGCGGACATATTATCTATATTCTTATATTAGTGTTCGTGACTATATAAATGACAGATAAAAGTACAGGAGTAGGAAATATTACTTAACATTATTAAATTTGATATAAAATACTTTTGATCGATTAAACAGCCCGGTGAAGGTCGTCTCCAAATCGGGTCCTCTACTATTAACATTGTTAAATTACTTACTTACTAAATATGTGTACACTTTAGTACCTTGTCACTTTAATCGCTGTGTCAATTCATATATGACAGTTTAAACGTGTCATTAAATAGACAAGGTACTAAAGTGTACACACATTTCTGAACTTGACTATACCGCTAAAATTTAACTGAGCATTAAGTCTAACGTGTGTATCTGTATATTTCTGTGGTATCGTAGAATTCGTAGCCCATAAATGGATGAACTGATTCGGACATGGTTGTTGATTGTTTTTTTTATAATATATGCAGACCGAGTGCCTGTAGTTTATTTATGAGCAAAGTTTTTAACTGGCGCTTCGTCGGTAGTCAATTAGGTAAAACATTAGTACCAATTTCACCAAACGATGTTAACTACTTAACGGACGATTAGAGCGTTAACAGCTGTCAAAATGTATGAACTAACAGTCGATTAACATTGATTAAATTGAACTTGGTACTTAATTTCTTCTTTTGAAAATGTAATACCCGTCCAAATTTGAAATTGACCATTAGAAGTAGGTTAAAATCGACTTCCTAAATTTGTTAACAGGGTGTTTATAATATTTAAATAAATAAATATCAGGGGACAATATCACACCAATTAACCTAGTCCCAATTTAAGCTCTAGGCTTGTATTATGGGTACTAGACAACGATATAAATACTTATTTAGAGAAATTTATACTTAAATACATAGTAAACATCCATAACTCAGAAACAAATATTCGCGCTCATCACACAAATATCTGCCCTTACCGGGATTTGAACCCAGGACCGCTAGCTTCGTAGGCAGGGTCACTACCAACTACTCGTCATTTGAAAGAGTTGTACGAAGGTGCCATCGGGACCCTATTACTGGGGCTGCACAGTCCATCCATCTGTCTGTTCGGCTGTATGTTGACTTTTATCTTTCGATCCATAATACTTAGATATCGGTTTTGTTTGATAGTGCGCGTGTAGTACGGCTCGCACTTGGCCGATTTTTATACTTATCTACTAGTCTATAGTCATGTCTGCTAATAAAGACTAATCTTACGATACCTTCAGGCCCATCCCAGAGTGGGGTAGGCAGAGCTGCAGAATTAAGTACTTACCTACAACTCTAAAAACTTGTCTGATAGAATTATCTGTAATCACATTTTGCACAATCAGGCTAAGATTTTTACCAGCGTTTTAATGACAGGTTGCAAGCCCATCGCCTAAGAATACTACAAACCTTTATTCCCTTAGTCGCCTGTTACGACATCCACGGGAAAACCTTATTTAAGTGACAGTAATGACGGCCCTCCTATAAATAATACAATGAAAGGTCAAAGATGATATGGTTTTTACCACCTAGAATAGAGACCCTGGGGAATTACCATAACATACTAGACCGATTAGGTTGAGAGAAAAGGACAGAACTATAACAGTTACATAGCTCTTTCCCTTTCTGTCAACATGTTCTGTCTCGGCGTGTGAGTATTAGTGACTGGTTGCAAGCCCATCACGTAACAGTGCTACAAGCCTTGATTCCCTTAGTCGCCTCTTACGACATCCACGGGAAGACATGGAGTGCCACTTCTAACCCGGCAACCACACGGAGCTTGGATTATTGTATAATTACCTCGTTAATATCAAGAATGTCTTCTTTAGATTTTGAAGAGCTCGGTCTAGGCATATGGTGTTCAGCCAAAAACCGTAACTCTTTGTAATACCATAACTTTGGCTCATGGATATTGTCGTCTCCTCTTTTCATTGATCTTTTTACCTGTAAAAAACAAGGGTAAATTCATACATATACACTCAGGCCTTCATCCCCAAAGTGGGGTAGGCAGAGCTTGACTCTAACAAAAAATATCGGGTCGCCACTTTCCCGATCACATGGTTGAGGGAGGCGATGGCTGAGATACGCGTCATACTCGTGAACGGGTGCTGTTTGTGGGGTCCGGTCTGTTCACGTTTGCAAGGACTTTTTGTTCAATTTATTATCCTAGTTATATGGCTTTTGACGTAGAGACCTCGTCGTGTTGTTCTCATAGTAATTTTTTTTTATGTTAATGTTTATTTGTAATAATTTTATTTTTGCTAGTTTTAAGAATTTATTGTTTATTACTTTATTACCTAATTATTACTTAATGTAACTTACTTTTAAGTATAATCATGTTTTTGATGATTGAAAAAATTACATTCTGCTGGAGTTTCTTGCGGCGCTTCTTCTCCGCAATGATGGTCTTGTCCGAAGCGCTGGTAGATTCAATGTACATTACCGACGTGTAAAAGAGCCCGCATGTGGCCAATTTACTGAATAAATATTTTGAATTTTGAATTTTGAATAGCGCTTTAATGTTTATATTTATATATATATATATTCTAAACGGATCCCTTAACCGAAAAATTGTTTGCACAAACCCGCATTATTATTGAGAGGCCTATCCAATGTCACCCCAGACTATGAGGTAGACGAGAAAAAAAAATACATCCCCACGTTACGTGTAGGCAGTTTTTTTTTTTTTTTTAATATCTTATTTTTACACTTTGTTGGCGTGACTAATATGTATATTCTTGCCAAATTACAGCTTTCTAGTACAAAGAGCCTCTGAGCTTGGCTGCGAATGGCCGGACATGGCGAAACTATAAGGGTTCCTAGATTGACTACGGAACCCTAAAAAAATAACAGGCATGTTTATAAGGAGTTTTTGTGACTGAGATTTTTTTTTATGGCATAGGAAGGCAAACTGACCCATAGACATTCGCATTCACAAGAACGCAATCCTAAGACTGCAAATGCGTTGCCAACCCTAAGGACTAAAATGGAATGCCTCTATGCTAGTCATTTCACCGGCTGTCTTATCCCCAAACCGGAACACAACAATGCGAACACTGCTGCTTGGCGGTAGGTTAATGGATAAGATGGTGGTACCAACCCGGACGGACCCTGCACAAGGTCCTCCCACAAGTTAAAGATAAAGTTTTTAAGTTAAAAACGAACTTTTGTCAAAAAGAACTGCATCCAAAACGGTCAATCCATTACAGAGCTATAATTCCACAGACAGACACGTTATACACAAACACACATAGAGAGATAAACACGTAAACATACAGGGTGTCCCGTAAGTACCACGTCAAAGTTAAGGGGGAGGTAGGTGAGCAAGCCACCTACCTAACATGGAAAAATCGCCTTTATAAAAGTCGCACCGTTTTCGAGATATTTGAATTTTTCTGATTTTTAGAAAAATGTACACCCGCACTGAGTTTTTGATCTGTGGTATTCGGAATTTATTATTTTTTAATTTTTATTTTATTGAAAAACAATCTTGAATAGTTGTGTTATCAAATGGTAAAAACCATTGAAAAGTAACTATTGTAGTTTTTTTTTTTTTTTTTAATTTAATTTAAAATTTGCCTCTTCCGTTTTATTTTGGTAAAACTTTAGCCCCTCCTGGTGAAAAAAAAATACATGACCACTGGTTAGCCAATTAGATTAAAAACATGCTCGTTTAATGGGCATTTAAAAATGATAAATACCTTATCATCAAAACACTAATAAATTTTTTTTTTAAAGAAAAGCGTAAAATACACCGCAATTCACGTTAAGCCAGTACTGCCACCCAAGCTTACTTGCCACGCGAGCTGTATCAGAATTCCATTCTAGTTTCATTCAGCAGCAATGCAAAACTAATCGAACAAATTAAAATCTTTAAATTTCGCTTAATTTATAAAAAAAAAGTTATAAAACTTTTAATCTGCGATATTCCAAGTAGATAATAAAAAAATAAAGTAGGTAATTAAGTAGGTAATTCGATTTGGGCTTACAACCTGCATAATGCCAAACTCTTTATTTAAAAAAAACTGTCCTAAAACTCTTCGAACTTCGTTCGAAATTTAAAAGTAATTTTGTTCCTCATTTATTTGTTTATTGTCACATTTGAACCCAAACTTAATGTTTATTCGGTGTGTGGTTAAATCTAATTACTTACTTTTGTGATTTGTCGTTTATAATGTTTGATGTTTTTCGGACTAACTGTTTTTGCTTGTATTTCGGACTCTGATTTGCTTAACGATTTGGCCTTTGTGACAATTGTGACTGTGGATTAAATCACAAAAGTAAGTAATTAAATTTAACCACACACCAAATAAACAGTAAGATTGGGTTCAAAAAATTATTTTTAAATTTCGAACGAAGTTACCGAAATTTAAAGATTTTAATTTGAGCGATTAGTTTTGCATTGCTGCTGAATTAAACTAGAATGGAATTCTGATACAGCTCGCGTCGCAAGTAAGCTTGGGTGGCAGTACTGGCTTAACGTGAATTGCGGTGTATTTTACGCTTTTCTTTAAAAAAAATATTTGTTTGTGTTTTGATGATAAAGTATTTATCATTTTTAAATGCCCATTAAACGAGCATGTTTTTAATCTAATTGGCTAACCAGTGGTCATGTATTTTTTTTTCACCAGGAGGGGCTAAAGTTTTACCAAAATAAAACGGAAGAGGCAAATTTTAAATTTAATAAAAAAAATAAAAAAAACTACAATAGTTACTTTTCAATGGTTTTTACCATTTGATAACACAACTATTCAAGATTGTTTTTCAATAAAATAAAAATTAAAAAATAATAAATTCCGAATACCACAGATCAAAAACTCAGTGCGGGTGTACATTTTTCTAAAAATCAGAAAAATTCAAATATCTCGAAAACGGTGCGACTTTTACTAAAGCGATTTTTCCATGTTAGGTAGGTGGCTTACTCACCTACCTCCCCCTTAAGTTTGACGTGGTACTTACGGGACACCCTGTATAGCGCACCATTTTGTCAATAAAAAAAAAAACAAACTATAGCCTACCTTATTCAGTTCCTTATTAAAACAATTCCTCATGATATTAATCCTCTTTTTGACACTACACAGGTTGGCATCCTTGTCTTTCACCTTCAATATTTTCAACAACTCTTTGAAAGCGAAATCCTTTTTAAATCTGTTCCGGTAATCAGCATGAGTAAGTTGCCATAAACACGGATGGCTTCTATACGTTCGTATAAAAGATATAATGAAATTACGTTCAGACATGGTAATAGTAAAAATAAACACATCTGCTCATAATGGCAGCACGGCGTGGAATGAAATCAAAATGGACGTCGACTCCACACGCCAAAACACTACAAAACCACTTGACTGGACAAAATAATTCATTCAAAAATAAACCTTAAAACGCTTTATTATTGCTCAAAACCACAGCCCCGTGCGATAAGATTTAAGCCCTTTTCGCATTGTAGCTATCGGCCTGCTTGGAGTGCGTCCAAGCAAGAGTTACTTTGGCCGCATCGCCTTGACTCCTTCATGCATACGGCGTGTTGCCGAGAGTAAAAGAGATGACTCTATATTTGGAGTGTCATTCCTGACATTGCAAGGTCAATTCTGTTGGCGGCGTGTTGAATGAACTCGATGCAACGTTGATATTTGTGATTACAATATAGGTAACTTTATTACAATTTGAATATACATACAGTTTAAAAAAAAAAATTATGAAACTAAATAAACAAATATATATATATTTGTGATTGCAATTGTATGGAGTTACATACAGTTTAGGTTTTTATATGGTTTGTGGTTAAACAAAATAATGTTTATCCTTATTTAACTTTAAGCTGGTAACTTTTAAAAATCTTCACCAATTTTCATAAAACTTTGCATGAAACCATACCGATTTATGTAACTTTATTTAAAAAACGGCCAAACAAGAGTCGGACTCGCTCACTGAGGGTTCCGTACAAACTTGTAGGCAGAGATGGGCATTATTCGAATAATCATTCGAATAAACAATCATTCGTGATAAATTTATTCGCAAAAATTTTTGAATTATAAATGAATTATTCTTCATTTTATTCGAATAAATACCACGAATAATATTTAAGTACTCTTTGAAATTTACCATTAAAATGCCATTGGGCCATATTTGAGGGTCGAGGAACTGTCTCGCAGGTAGCCGACCAGAAAGAGACGGATATATGAATGAACGGGATTTATGTGTGTTTTTCATTTCTTAATTTAATTTAATACCCCTAAAACGAGGATAATTTATTCGTAGTATTTTATTTGCGAATGATTTATTCATGATATAATTTATTCGCGAATAATTTAGTCATGGAATAATTTATTCGCGAAAAATTTATTCGTCGTACGAATAAGAATAATCAATCGGAAAATTTATTCATTATTCGCGAATGATTTTTTTATTCTCAATCGCTATTCGTCTTTCGAATAAATGTTGCCCATCTCTGCTTGTAGGTATGTAAGTAGTTCGTTCATCACTGGAATCGAGTATAAGAACATTGTTCAAATTGAAGAGATAAACCGGGTGGAGAGACAAACTTTACTTTGCCGTTGGAAAACTGTTAACCCCATACATGGCCATAGGTCGCGGTCAGTTCACCAACTGCAAATACGGATCCCTGAAAGGAATCTACCTCAGCCATTCACATTAGAAAATATGTGTCAAAAATAATAATCGCAAGTAACAAACCTTTTTTGCATTTAAAAAAACAAATGACACTGAAATATTTTAATTTGCATTCGAAATAGGTCAGGTTAGGTTAGGTTAGCTTACCTAAAAATACCTAATTTCAAATTGTTGTCCTTCTTATACACTAGCGATGTGAAAGAGAAAACTGTAGTAGTCGAGACAAGTACAAAGATATACGAGTAAGAAATATAAGAGTGTAGAAAATTGAGTTGTGAAGAAGTTTAGAAGCGGCACTTATAAAACATCATTAATTTTCAAGGTAGACCGAAAATCCGTCGATTACAGTAGGATAAACGCCACACTAGGTAAAGTACTTAATTGGTTTACTAGTAACAATTTGCTACTCAATGCTAAGAAAACTAAATGTGTTAGGTTCGCTTTGCCTAATGTTAGACCGGTAGAATCTAGTATATTTCTTAATAATGAGAGATTGGAAATGGTAGATAAGGCGCTTTTCTTAGGGATAAAAACTTGCAATGGAGTCCCCATATAGCAATACTAGCAGGTATATTAAGTTCGGCAGCTTATGCTGTTAGGAAAATCAGGCAACTTACTAATGTTGAGACAGCTCGCTTAGTTTATTATAGTTATTTTCATAGTGTTATGTCGTACGGTATTCTGGTTTGGGGAAAAGCTGCTGACATACAGACTATATTCGTGTTGCAAAAAAGAGCCATTCGTTCTATATATAATCTAAACTCCCGTGATTCCTTAAGAGTACTATTTAAAGAAATTAATATTTTGACAGTAGCATCACAATTTATTTATGAGAATATTATTTATGTCATTAAAAATCAAGACTCTTTTGTTAAGAATTGTGATATACATAATTTGAATACAAGAAATAAAAATAAAATTGCTATTAAAAAATTTCGTGTCCGTAAGGTTTATAAATCATTTGTGGGTCAATGCATCCTTTTCTTTAATAAATTACCTGACGTTGTTTTAAAGTTACCATTTCCAGTACTTAAAACTTACTTGAAAAAGTCGTTGATGTCTAAAGCTTACTATAGGGTCGAAGACTATCTAACAGATAAAAATGCTTGGCCAACACCTAAATAATTTAATAATAACTTAGTCATAAAAATATGTAAACACATTTGTATATTGTATAGGGGACACGGTTTCTGTAGGAGAATGTATCGAAACTTTTATGCAGGTTGTTTTGCACCGTCACAGGTAAGTATAACTTGTATACTTTCAATTTTTTTTATTACTGTTGCTTATTAGTTTTGTGACAATTCTGAGTTTTGACACATTTTCCTGCTCAACTACGCATGAATATATTAATTTTTGGTTTTATATGAGATTCATTGTTTTATATAATGCTAGGTTAAGTTTATTATTGTTTAATATCATTAGCAATATTTAAAAAACGACTTACTGTTGAGTTTCTTGCGGCGCTTCTTCTCAGCAATGGTCTCTTGTGAAGCGCTGGTAGATTTTTTTTTTACGTGTAAAAGTGCCCGTGCGGCCTACTTACTGAATAAACATCTTTTATCTTTTTTTTATCTTATTTATACAAGCTTTTATTTAACTTGCAATGTATGTATGTATGTACGGGTCAAATCTTGCAAGCTAAATTAAAGCCGGATTTCCGCTATTCCTAAAGTAAACACACCGTGATAGGAATCAATAGTTTGGTATTGATAAGCAAATCATGATTTTGCAATAAAAAGTACCTACAGTTGGCAACAAAAGCTTGCCCCAAAAATGAAGTTTTTGACAGATACTTATTACATTTAATCTTTTGTTGGTTTGTTGATTCGAATGTTAAGTTCAAAATCTTGCAAGTACATTTTAAAACAGTTATTAGGGCTGAAATTTGGAATACATATAAAACCTCAATTACAATGCACATTTTTGATGACACCAAAACCATATTACTTTTAATTCATCATATATTGTTTTTTAATCCTACCGCCATAAAACCATATAATTTTACCAACTAGAATAGAGGGGCTTTTGTTGAATGAAAATAAGACTTTAAACTGATCTACCATAGAACCTTATCATAACGACAGTGTCAAGTGACGATATAGAAATGAAATAGGAATTAATCGTTGGCTTCATGCGACAAGGTTCTATAGTCAACGATTAATGTCCGTGACCGTACGTACAAGTGCCAGAACATTTCGTAGTTGCAATGTCACAGCTGCACGATTCGACGCCATGTTATACAGGATGTCTCTGACCTTGGGGCTTTAAATGCATGGAACGTTTCTACTCCTGAAACTGAACTTCTTTTGTTCTGTAAGTTATTAAAAATATGCCCAACAATTTTTTATTTTTTTTCATACAAGTTAAATGTAATTTTCAATGTACGCGATCCAATTCTCTATTTTCCTTTAGGCCTCGTACCAAGGAAATGTCGCCCCCGTACCATGAGATAGTGATTAGATGGCCAGTATTGAATACACTGATTTTACAATTAAACTTTTACATCAATTAGTTATCGAAACTTAAGTTATTTTTTAATGTCGCAGAACAAAAGTAGTTCCGTTTAGCGAGTAGAATCGATCTTTGCATTTAAAGCCCCAAGGTCAGAGGCACCCTGTATAATTCTTTTCTATTTTCCATTAAGACCATTTGTCAAGTTGTTTATTTAAGTCTTTGTTAATTAATTGCCGTGTGGTTGTCGGCTTAGAATAGTGCCACTCCATGTCTTCCCGTGCAAGTCGTAGAGGTGACCTAAGGTAATAAAGGTTTAGGCTAGTATTGTTAGGCGATGGGCT
Source organism: Acleris emargana (assembly GCA_927399475.2). Taxonomy (NCBI): domain Eukaryota; kingdom Metazoa; phylum Arthropoda; class Insecta; order Lepidoptera; family Tortricidae; genus Acleris; species Acleris emargana. Next base: position 17,871,059 of record OV656854.1, read on the forward strand.
TGCAACCTGTCACACAATACACTGGTAAACATCTTACAAGGAAAGGTACCCAACTGTCCGACTCCGTTTAGATTTATTTTGATATATGTTAGAGAGTAGTCTAAATAACGGACACGTATTTTTTTTTAGCTGCCCAAACTCAACCTATTCGGAGAAATTGTCCTCCAAAGTACAAAAAAGTGACCAAAACCTTTAAGTTATGTAGAGAGTTTTGTTAAAGTAAATTGCTACTTAATTACTGGCTTGATTATATGTTCGAGAACATGAAAAAATAATGGACCCGTGTTTTGTTATTTCGGCTCAAACTTATATTTTACAAAAAAAACACCTTCAAAGTTCTCATCATCAGTTCTAGTTCTAGTTCTTCTCATTGTTTCACTCACTTCACTTTTTTTTGTTAGCCTGATTGTGAAAAATGTGGTTACAGATTTTACAAAAAGTTTTTATAGTTTTTGGTAATTCTGAAGCTCTGCCTACTACTATTATACTTAATAGAATCGATTTTGACGTGAATTGGCCTCAATTTGATTTTAGCATGTCAATATCCACAATAACCTTCCAGTTGGTATTTAATTGGTTTATACCCAACGTGTGGGCAGACCTACTATATCTTCAGAATAAGGCAATACAATTACATGTTATAGTACCCGGCCGATAAGAAGTAAATCGTGACAGCTGTCATCGAAGTAAAGATAAGATAAAGATTTATTCAGTAAGTAGGCCACACGGGCACTTTTACACGTCAAGAATCTACCAGCGCTTCACAAGAGGAGACCACTGCTGAGAAGAATAATACATACATACATACATAAACTCACGCCTTCATTCCCAGAGTGGGGTAGGCAGAGCTAAAGAATTACCAACAAGTCTTAAAACTTCTTGATAATTCTATAACCACATTTTGCACAAGAATAATAATAATAATAATAAATAAAAAATATGGGGGGGACAATTTCACACCAATTGACCTAGTCCTTAAGCTCTAGGCTTGAACTGTGGGTACTAGACAACGATATAAATACTTATATAGAGAAATACATACTTAAATACAAAGAAAACATCCATGACTCAGGAACAAATATTCGCGCTCATCACATATCTGCCCTTACTGGGATTTGAACCCAGGACCGCTAGCTTCGTAGGCAGGGTCACTACCAACTAGGCCAGCGCGTCGTCTTGTTGAATGTTACTTTGATGTTACAACGGTGTACTTAGTCTAGCATTATAAAAATCTATAATTGACAACATTTAAAAAAAAAAAGCATAATTGTTTTTTCGCGTTTATAATAGCTGGTTAAAAATTTGACTACCCGTATTTCTTGATTTTTCTTTATTTAACTTAAATTTGTCGTTAATAATTTATTAAAGAAATAGTCATTAAAAAGACCGTATATCCAAAGTTAGGAATACTGATGTCGTGATCTTAGCCTGATATAAAATTTTAAAAAATAACTTTAAACAGTAAACAAAACTGACTGTCATGTCATGTCAATCATTCGCTGCCGTTCGTTCACAAATTTGCTATTTTGCGTAATTTAATTAATTACATAATTTGTAGACGCCATTAAAATAAATAAACGATTTTGCGTAGAATTGAAAGCGTGTCGTCAGAATCAAGTAATCCGTCAGACAGATAAACAATGAACATGACAGTTGTATATTTTTTTGAATTTCTTTGGTAATAAATGGACTAAGGGCACTATAAGTGTATTCCTAACATTCACAATCAAACTTTTTTTACTGTTTTTCCTAAATATAAAAAAAACTACTGCATAAAAAATCCAAAGATATTTTTACTGTAATCAGCAGTGTAAAATCTAGAAACGGTATTTTATTTTACTACCTTAGCACAAAATGAATTAATGTCAATTATTAAATTAAAAATATATCAAATAACCTGCATAGTTTCAGCAGAAAAACACACCAAAATCTTGCGATAGAGATAGAGGGAGAAAAATAAAAAAAAAGAACACCTACCTAGGTGTAAGTATATAAGACGGTAAAAGACGACCACATAAGATTGATTTGTTTCCTACATCAACGGTGTCCACTAGACAAGATAAAGCTACTGAATCTGAAAAAAAAAAAAAAATAGTTTCGGGTTTAGGCCAAGCATTTTTGTCTATTAGATAGACCTCGATCCTATAATACGCTTTAGTACAATTTATAATCTATTCTCGGGTTTGAGATTATTATTTGAACTGAAATGACAGGTGTCAGAATTGACATCTTATCGGCCAGACACTATAGGTAAGAATTAAATATTATGACTCCATAAACTTAAATCTAATATTAGTTCAATTTCATGGTCGATTAAGAAAAAATTGCGTCGCGCAGTGGGGTATTAACTAAATCTGTTTGCTAACAAGCGGAAACTCTGAGACAAGTTGCCGACAAAGTAAATAAAAACCGCGATAGCAAAGGGTAAAAGGTTAATTAAACTTGCGCCGAAGTTGCGAAGAGAATCCTCAGCTTTGGAAAATACAGAAAATCTTGCCTTTTAGCACTCTTTAATTAACTTGACAGCTTGTAATAATTAATAAATGCATTTATTTTTAGGGTTTTGTAGTTAAACTCAGACCGGTCTTGTGCTTTTCGCATCCACCGCGTTCCCGCGATCCTTACAAGGTCGTCACTCCATCTTGTTGGAGGCCTACCTACAGCTCGTCTCCCGGAGACCCATGAGAGCCTGGAGAGCGTTGGGGGAGGCCTATGTCCAGCAGTGGACGTCTTTCGGCTGACATGATGTGATGATGATGATGATGATGTAGTTAAACTACGAACCCTTATAGTTTCGCCATGTCCGTCCGTCCGCGGCTTAGCTCAGTGACTATTAGTATTAGAAAGCTGTAATTTGGCATGCATATACATATTAGTTACGCCAACACAGTGGTAAAAAAAAAGTATTGAAAAAAAAAATGTACCTCCCCTACACATAACATTGGGGTGTATTTTTTTTCCCGTCTACCCCATAGTGTGGGGTGTCGTTGGACAGGTCTTTCAAAAATATTGCGGGTTTGTAAAACAATTTTTCCTACTCCTGTACTTTTATCTGTCATTTATATAGTCACGAACACTAATATAAGAATATAGATAATATGTCCGCGGAACATTCCGTAGAAAAGTCTATCTAGTCTATTCCCCTTAACAGCACTTGTGCTTTTTTGAGCCAAAACGATATGCCTAGCTGCCAAAGCTTACACTAAGGTTAATTTGACCAATCAAAATACTTCACCAAATTAAACCACCAATCACAATACACATTGACTGTCAATCGGAACGTTAGGTTCTTTTTGGTATGTAAACTCTTTTACTAATTTAACTCTTTAAAAAAAACATTTTATTTGGTATCAACCAACCAGAACGCAGCTATATTAAAATCGACCAATCAGGTAAAAGAATTCATTTCTCAAATCATTAGGTGTTTTTTAGTCCCTATTTCACAAGTAAAATCGATTGTGCAACTTTTTTTTTAAATATGAATCCTGGCAAGTGCACATCAATTTAAAAACAAAGTCAACCATAGACACATATTTTGTTGTTTTCGAATGTTTCCCGCTCGTTTGTTGTTCTGTGCTTCGTTCGTTCGTATTCTAACCTAGGTATATTAAAGAGTAAAAATCTATAAACAAAATTTTGTTAATTTAATTTTGCATTTTATTTGAAACCTAGTCGTAGAAAAAGTATTGTATGCAACGGTGTATAACTAAGTCAAAAAATACTCGTGGCGTCTTGCTTTACGATGTTCGCCTGCGGCTCACATCGTGACCACACCACTCGTCTTTTTTGACCTCTCTTATACAACTGTTGCATAAACTACTATTACAATTAAGGAATTCGTTTATGAAATATTAAGCTTTATAGCGCTAATTGTTGTTAGAGTCAAGTGGTTTTTTTCAATCGCATTTCCCAACAAAATATAAAAATATATTATCGTTAAACTACCCTCAAAAACCGTAAATAATTAACAGTTTATTTTATTTTTTCCATTTAATAAAAATAAATATACCTACGCCAAGATTTTTTCAGAATTTTTGATTCATAAAGAACGGTAATTTTGTGTACATTTTTGACTATAAATCAAGAAGTATCTAAGTCACATGTGGAGGTCAAAAGCTCTTAAGGTACCTCACACCATTTCATTCAATAAGTTTTTACCCATTATTTTGAAGTTTTGTACTTTAGTAACTATACGCGTATTTAGTTTTCTTAATTCTTTTAAAAAACATCTTTGCTCTGAAACCCAAAGTTAAGGATTTATTTTAGGAAAATCGGGTTTAATATGAAAAAAATGTGGTTTTATGGTTATGGCAGAGCCCGCAAAAGTTCCTATTGATGTTTTGAAAATAATAATCCGCTTTTTCATTTCTCCAAAAACATTTTTCTCCGAACCCATTCGATTTTCAAAATGTTTAAAGAGATATACCTATAGAACCTGTAGGTTAGGTTAGGTCAGTTTTATAACAATCCAGGAATATTTAATGGTCAAGTTTCAGGGAAAATGGATTTACGGACAAATGAAAATTTCTGACAAACGTAACAACGGACCAAAGTTTTTCGAACTTAAGAGAGAACCTTTGTCTGAAGAACCTTTACCTGAAAAATCATACATACATACATTAAATCACACCTGTTTCCCAGAGGGGTAGGCAGAGACCACTTCTTTCCACTTGCTACGATCTTGACAAATTTCTTTCGCTTCTTCAGCATTCATACATCGAGTCATGCACGCACGTCGGTTTCGGGTACTTAAGATTCGGTCCTTTTCCAGTATTTCTCCGATTTGATTCGAAAAAGTACGCCTTTACAAATGACCGAACCATCGAAGCATGCCCTTTTCAATCTTAGTCACTACATCTTCTTTTATTCCATTTTATTCTGATTTTTTCATTTCTTACTCTATCAATTAACACCACACATACTACGCAAAGAGCGCATTTCAACTGCATTTACACGACTTACATGCTTGTTCTGCCATACCCAACATTCACTACCATACATCAGGGTAGGGGCCAGCACTCCATTGTGAACAGCCAGCCCGGCTTTTTCTGAAAAATCAAACTCTTTATTTTTTTGTTGAGGGTTTTCTCTCTGTAGAAAATTATACAAAAGTTAATTAATTGTTTCAGATTTATTGAGTACTAGGTGACAAAACTGGTAAAATTCATAGAAAAAAAATGCCATTATTTTCGATTCTTTTCTGATTGTTGTAAGGTCTATTGTAGCGTAGCAATTAAGGACTAAGGTTAGTAAGGTGCGCACATAAATTCAATGTAAGCTGATGCCACGCACGGCTTTACTTTGCTTGTTAGTTTTATACCCCTGCAAAGGAATGTCGCCTTTGATAAGCGTTGGAATTAAGGTTACATTTGCATGCAGTATTTTCTTTTAAAATACAGGGGTTCGAAACATAAAGAAAATTATATTCTTTACAAAATTAAATAGCATTAATTCAAAATTCTGTTTTATGTTTGTTGGTTTGTTTGTTGCATTTTTTTTGACAATTTGATTAATGGTTCCAACGGAAGACCAGCGCTGACTTTAATGCCAGCATTACGCTGAGTTGGGACCATTTCGTGGCTACTTTCTTCTTGTACGTGTTTATCTGTTCTTTGATATGTATGTCACGAATAAATGATTTTCTTTCTTTCTTTATTTCTTTCTTTTTAAATTCAGTACTTGTAACTGAAGTGTTAATTTAGTATATTATAATATTATTTTACGACAAAGGGTTCTGTACTGAAGATTTTTTGTTTGCTGAAACTTTGAAATTATTTAAAACGATATCATTGACGACGTGGGTGGTTAGTACAGTCGGTGTACCTTGGAAGCTACAGCCTCGTGTTCAAATTCCGATAAAGGAAAATATTAAATTTATGTGTTGAGCGCAAGTGACCTGTAAACAGCACTATCTTGTACAAGAAAAACAGTTAACCTTTCCAAAGTACACAAAGTCATTACAATTCATTTCAAAATTCGTGTTCTTCACAAAATTCAAGTTTTTTTTGGGAAAATAATATCGGAAATAAGCTTAAAAAAAACTGTCAAGTGGGAGTCGAACTTGAAGGGCTCCGTACAAAACTTAAGTACCTATGTAAAAATGTCGAAACCAATTTTACTGAATAGATAATAAACGGAGACAAATTCCATAAGTATATAAAATGTAACATTTATCAGAGGATTGTAAAACTTGGCACGATTTAAAGTCTCAAAACCACCACTAAAGGAAAAGCTGACTGTTAACTGAAATAAAGATGTAACTGGAATAAATAAGAGCGAGCTACAACGGAGATAAGTCCTTATTAATGTGCGGCGCGCCAACTGTGGCCACTTTGGCTATAACTCTCCGTTTGGTCCAAATTTGAAGAAAAAGCCAATTGTTTAAAATTTAAAATTTTAAAACTTTGGAACGTAAGGGGTGGAAAAAAATAATTAATTAATTTGTTTGGCCGTAAAAATAGAACAGATCGTGACATTAAACATTAATTATATTATAGCATGACATGTGTTTATTTTTTTAATTTTTAGCAAGCCGTTTTTTACATACATACATACATACCTTCACGCCTGTAATTCCAGAGTGGGGTAGGCAGAGCTACAGAATTACCCACAACTTTAAAAACTTGTTGATAATTATTCTGTAACCACATTTTGCACAAATAGGCTAAGATGTAGTACGCTGGTAGCGTATTAGTGACAGGTTGCAAGCCCATCGCCTAATAGTATTACAAGCCTTTATTCCCTTTTTTATATTTTAAAAATAAAATAATGTGTCCTGTAAAAATATCTTACTTGAGGATTTCAGGCAGTTCCAGGCAAAATTTTTGTTTCGTTTCTATATGTGTAAATCAGATTATTAATAAACTCATATAATAGAAATTAACATATGTTTCATTGAAAATGCAATGTTATGTTGTATAAGAGCTGTATAAATAAAAGATCTGGGCTGGAATTAATCTCATGACACGTCAAAGTGAATATAATATAGAAAACTGTTATATCCGTCTAATCTTAAGACAATCATCTTAAATAAGATCAAAAAAAACAACAGGTAAATTGGCCACTTGTGAGCTCTTTTACACGACGGTAATGTACAGTGAATCTACCAGCGCTTCGGACAAGATCATCATTGCGGAGAAGAAGCGCCGCAAAAAACTGGATCTGGAGTTTTTTGCGGCGCTTCCAGATAACCAAATGGACCTAGCGGAAGGTCATCCCTGCAATCAATACCAGCACCATACTGAGCTGGGACTGATCACATCGTCTGTTAGTTATCTGCAGATTAATCTGTTATATTATAAGATTTTTTTATGGCATAGGAAGGCAAACGAGCACACTGGCCACCTGATGGTAAGTGGAAACTGTGACTGCACTGCCAACCCTGAGGACTAAGATGGAATGCCTCTATGCTAGTCATTCATTTAGAATAGTGTTTGTTTGAAGTAACTACGTAAGCTGCCGGACGGTCGCGTCGAGCACTTAATTCAATTTTCAAAAATTAATTAATAATAATAATAATAATTAATTATAATTCAATTTTGTCAGTTTTCGAAAATCTGCTACTGGCGAGAGATTTGTAAGATCGAATTAGGATATCCTCTAAAACTAAAAAGGGAAAACCACCAAGTTGGCTCATGTTAGTTTAGTTTTGAAATTTAAGTTATATTTCACATTATTATTATTATTGGGGGGGTTGAGATGGGCCTTGTGAGCCACTTTGTTTGGAGCTCACCGCAAAGGCCCGTTACGTCCAGGAATTTCCAGATGTTTTGGGCAGTGAGGAGTACTATCTCGTGTGGTTCCATTATTATTTCGCCCTAGGTAGATACTTCTGTTGCGCATTAGTGGTCCGCAAGAACAGAGGAGGTGCATTGCTATCTCCTCTGTCTCCTGACAGAACCTGCATGTCGCGTCTTGTTTGATACCCATTAGAAACAGATGTCTGTTTAGTTTGCAGTGGCCAGTTAGGATCCTAGTCCCTGCGCAAGACTTTCCTCTTTTGAGTTGCAGAATCTCGTTGGAGATCTTCTTTTTGAACCTTTTAATAAGTGATTTCGAGAGATTTTGTCCTTTTGTGGACTTCCCCAGCTCTATATTTCACATAGTCAACCAATTTGATCGTAGGCCAGTATGGGACTATGGTCGTACCCAGGGTATGCATGAGGTGCGGGGAGAGCGCAATGGTAATTGTTCAAGATTTTACTATTATTTTGTTTTATTTTCATACTTTCAATAATAAAATATATTTACAAACAATACGTACTTGGAGATCACTAGTATATGGGAAAAGCATCGATAGTTGACTTTATCGATATAAGCAATCCCTAGCCGTCATTTAATTTTGCTCCGTATATACCTAGGTCTGTTTATAATCGTGAGACATTTCTTAAGAATTTAAAGAGATGTATCCATTTATGGACCTTATTACAATGCAATAAGGTGAAAAATAAATAAATAATAAATTTTCAACTCGCCATCGCTTATTACTTAAACCGTGTGTTAACTTATTTCTCTTCAACGCGTTCTATCTTTTATCTTTTTCCTCCTTTATTACTTTTAAAAAGTACAAAAATGATAGCCTCTAATAGAATTAATCACGGCCTTTATAACCTTTTTTTAGCCAACGACTAAGACATACCTGGAGGGCTATTAATTATGATTTATGACATAGCTATGCAGTTCGTTTACGCTGAAAGAAAGGGACAGATCTATATAACTCCTATATCTCTGTCCTTTACTCTCGCCGTGAAATGAACTGCTAATTATGTCATAATAACCCCCCTGACCTAAAATGTTATAGGAAATAGGAAAAACCAAATAAAAATGTTTATTTACTTACGTCAGATACAAATAGACACTGATGAAATAATTAACAAACAAAAGCTACTAATCTCTATTCGGTAACATTACCGGACCGGGAGACGAGGTGTAGGTAGGCCTCCAACAAGATGGAGTGACGACCTTGTAAGGATTGCGGGAACGCGGTAGATGCGAAAAGCACAAGACCGGTCTGGGGGAGGCCTATGTCCAGCAGTGGACGTCTTTCGGCTGACATGATGATGATGATGATGATGATATTGATGATGAACACAATATTGCTTTTGACAAGTAAATAAGAGCTATCGTAACGTTGACAGTACCTATACTATAACAGGTCAAAGACAATATACAGGGTGCCTCTAACCACGATCGATTCTAATCGCTAAACTGAACTTCATTTGTTCTGTTTAAGAATCGATCGTTGCACTTAAAGCCCCAAGGTCAGAGGCACCCTGTGTAGTGTCTTTGACCTGGGCCTCTATTGAACACGGTAAAAACCGGGTTCATATTGGCTCTCCTAAAAAAAATTAGTCAAAATGTAATTTTAGTCCTAATCATCGCACGTTCTCCTAAAGCGTTTTTTTTTCAGGGTTTTTATAAAAGCTACATTATTACCAACAACTCTAACAATTTGTTGTTAATTCTACAACCACATTTTTCACAAACAGGCTAAGATGTTTACAATATGTATATCAGTGACAGGTAGCAAGCCCATCGCCTAACAATAGGTACTACAAGCCTTTAATCCCTTAGTCGCCTCTTACGACTTCCACAGGAAGTACGGTCACGGTCAAAATTGCATGGGCACCTATAAGGCGATAATCCTCTGAGCACTTGCGCCCACGTTCTCAAACATTAAACTAGATGGCGGTGTTGACTAAACCAGTTCATTTGTCTTTATTACAACTTCCTAAGATAGTAGTAATATAGTCGATATTTCGTTCATCCACTTAGACGAAGTAATGGCTCAGTGGGTTTACGCCTGATTACAATTTCTTTGTTCCATATAGACCGAAGTTCGAATCTCATCATGGTTATACTTTATTCTTTTTGTATTTTTTCAGAACGATGTTATTACTATAAATAATGTTGATGGCCCTATGAAATAAATAAATAAATAACATAGCAAAAAGCATCCATGCTTTTAAAAACATTTATTAATTAAATAAAACCATTGTTTTTTTTATTTAAATATTTATTCCTTCAATAAACTGAAATTAGATATACTCATTTGATAATAATATTACGTATACAAGAAACAATAAAACAACTCCTATTTACCATTTTATCGAGGCCAAAAGCTTAAGTTTCGTTTCCAGATTCGGAAAGAATATTGAAGCTCCACCACAATAAAAAACAAATATTAACTTCTAAAGACCGGGTTATTATAATTACAAAAACGTGTGTCTCTAGCTTTGTAGTCGCGGGGGTAGCTAATTTATAAATAGTGCAAGTTTGATTACCCACTTCAAACCAATTACAGTGGGCATAAGACAATTTGTGAGTAAACTTATGAAATAAAATTAAGTTTTTATTTGGTTTTGCACACTAGAAATAAAACAGTTATATTTATTTATAACGTTATGCTTGCGTTCACTTTATAGTCATTTGTCAAATAGATTTAAGTAAATAACCCGGTCTCAACCAAATAATATTATCTACCTACCTACTTAATAGGTATACCTTAATAGCTAGTGTAGCCCCCATTCTGTTCGATAACAGCCAGCATACGAGAACGCATTGAATCAATAAGATTCCTGCACAAGCTCGAGCCACGAATGCTTTCCCAAACTTGCAAACAATGAGCCTCTAATGCTTCTGGGGTTCGCTCATTCTGGTTATCCCACCGTTGAACCATCACACCCCATAAATTTTCAATGGGATTTAGGTGTGGTGACCTAGCCGGCCAAGAATTACCGCTATATCATTGTGATGACCGAACCACTCCCGCACACCACGCGAACGGTGTATAGGGCAGTTATCTTGCACGAATGATATAACCGGTAATTCATCTTCCGGATAATCATTGCGAACAGTGGGTAGCATGGTGTCCTCCAACACGTCCACATAATTAACACCAGTCGCTCGGCTTGGCATTCGCACTAGTTCCCCCGGGTCGGCTGCACTCATCCAGCCCCACATATTCACACTTATCCGATGAGACTCCATGTTGGGCACAACGTGATTACTATCATAGCGGGTATTATTCCGCCGCCATAAACTAGGTCGTCCGTGTTGGCTGGATTTAAAAGATTTTTCGTCAGTAAAGACGACATTACTCCAGTCGGAATCCTGATGCTCCAAGGCGAACGCTAACCTGGCTCCTTTGTGAGCTTCAGTAAGCAAGGGTTTGACGGCATGCCGGCGGTGATGCAAGCCCTCGCTGTGAAGAGCACGTCACACAGTGCGCATGCTGGTGTCGAATAAACTGGCGTAGTGACTTGTCGGGATAAGTCCATTTTCCTCATAATCCCTCACCATGATTTGACGCTACTGTGTGGTTATAAGTAGAGCTCTGCCAGTTCTTTGCCGATGTAATAAAGAACCTTCCTCTTCAAATCGTCGGAACCATAAAACAACGGTTTTTCGCTATAACAAAACATCACATATTTAAATAATATTTAAAATATGTATTTAAAAATAATAACCTTTTAAAAATAGTAATTTAAATTATACTTATATACAAAAACTACTTACGTTAACACCGGCTTCTCTAGCAATTTCAGTCAATTTTTTGCCTTAATTATACAAAGCAATTATTTGCGATCTTTTCACCAAGTCGATATTGCAACGAGAACTCATAATTAAAAATTATCAACAGTAAGTATTAATCGAGAACAAAGGCAATCTAACAGGGAGCAACGAACGAGCGGGGCGTAAGTAAATCTTTAGTAAAACCGATCCGGTGTTCAGACATTGTCAGCTTACCCTCGCAAATTTTAATACTAACCGTATTCGTTAAAAGATAATCTAAACGTAAAATAACGTGATACACAATTTCGCCGGACCAAGTAAATGTGATTATGGTCAAACGGCACGGAAGGGTGCTTTCCATCCAAATTGGTACGAGTTCGAATCCATGCAATAGTTTAGTGTTTTTGGAAGTTTCAATTTTAATTGTGTTGGGAGTTTTATATTATAGGTAAGCTTAAGACCATAAATAATAAAGGAACATGTCATGCGGTTTCGGCAGAAAAGTAAAGATGCCGAAGAATGTATTTTTCACAGTATGTGGTGATACAGCGCCATCTAGCATGATGACATTGAAATGAGAAGCCTCATAGGTAAGTAAAAACACGAAACGAGCACAAAAATGGCGTCGATTTCACTTCATAGGATTTTGTTTGACAGCTATCTATGCAAATAAGGCCTCGACTGTACATGCAGTGGCACTATTCTAGGCGGCCAGCAACCACACAGCATAATAGATTTTTCATCACACTTGCACGTAAACAGTATCTAAACATACAGGTTAACTTGGCCGCAATGCCCCATATATAACCCTCGACCTTTCTTTTTACCATGAAACCCAAGGTCGGTAAGTAATTTTTTTTTAATTTATAACACACAGCACACAGATCATGCAAGTTCAAGCAAAGAGTTTACACGCAATTGAAAAAATGTCTTAAAATGTTATTTAAACAGGAATTTCACTGCAATCTCGCTACATGTTACTTAAATACTCAATTAATGTTCTTAATAATCGATTTTAATAGTTTTCTGTATCAAAACGTCGTTTTTTTTACACTCCTTCAGGGCTGTATGTATACCTACGTAAGTATTTGCCCTTAACGTTTCTGAACGAAACATTTGTATAATCTGTGGAGTCCGCCCGCCATCCCGCTTAAAAAAAGTTCATGTAATTCGTAATAATAGTTGTGCTGACTTGTGTATTAAAGCTATAATTCATAGTTATTTACATTTTATATTTGAAGACAAGTAAAAAAGTTATAAAAAAATCCCGCTTAAACTGCCATCGATTCTACGAGCAATGTGCGGTGAGAGTAGGGTAACCTGACCTATTGTATTGCCTACCGATTATTGGCCTCATGAACTGTAACTTGAGGTAATATAGACGATAATTAAACAATCACTGGTTGCCAGTAACTGGTATTTTCGAGCCTAGTTACTAGGTGTTTTAACCTATTACCTATGCGGCACACGAAAAAATAATACGAGTAAAAGAGAAGTATTTATACTGAATTACATATAAATAAAGAAGACCGCATGTTTACTTTCCATTTCCACGTTTCTCAATGCCAATTTGCCAATTTTGTTTGACACCAGGGGCTCTATGTGACAAACAATGAATGGAATTGTTGCTTTTAACTCTTTTATCTTAACGGTTATATCATTAAGTCCTCTATTATGCGTTCAAAAACCGTAGGAAGTGACCAGCATTATTACAAACGATTTTACTATGAGAACTTTCTTGTCTGTGGTAGTAGTTAACATCTGTACTGTAATGTTATTACAGGACAGATTTTGGTAAGGTTTGAGTTTAAATTTGGTACAGCTGTCTAAACTCAAGAGGGTCTCTATTCTAGTATTTATAGATATTAAAACAGTTTTCGACTCAGAATGTTTTTTTTTAAATATAAACCGCACGACATTTGATCTCGAGTGACTTGAGATAAAGGGCTTCATTCGTTTGTCGGTGATTAAAAAAAAACATTTGTCTTGACGGAGGATCGATTTGCCGCCATTATTGTGATTTGTTTGTTGGTTTTTTGCTGTCAGGAAAGTAGGCTAATTCAAAAAAGATAAAATATAAAAGATATTCATTCAGTTCGTAGGCCGCACGGGCACTTTTACACGTCAAAAATCTACCAGCGCTTCACAAGAGACCACTGCTGAGAAGAAACGCCACAACAAAATCAACAGTCAGTCGTTTTTTAAATATTGCTTATGATATAATACAATAATAAACTTAACCTAGCATGATATAAAACGACGAATCTCACATAAAACCAAAAATTAATATATTCATGCGTAGTTGAGTCAAAACTCAGAATTGTCACAAAACTAATAAATAAGTAACAGTAATAAAAAAATATGGAAATTATACAAGTTATAGTACTTACCTGTGACGGTGCCAGACAACCTGGATAAAAGTTTCGATACATTTTCCTACGGAAACCGTGTCCCCTAGACAATATACAATGTTTACATATTTTTTATTACTAAGTTATTATTACGTTATTTAGGTCATTAGTTTAGGCCAAGCATTTTTATCTGTTAGATAGTCCCCGACCCTATAGTAAGCTTTAGACATCAACGACTTTTTCAAGTAAGTTTTAAGTACTGGAAATGGTAACTTTAAGACAACGTCAGGTAATTTATTAATTTATTATTCTTAACTTATGATATGTGTTTAGATATTTAAAAAAAAATGAAAGTGTATGCAGCTGACGCTCGTTTCATAAAACCACACTCGTATTTTAACGCCTGTCATTATGCATCAGTTGCATAAACTACTATTACTATGTGTTATTTGTGTTTATTTGTGTTCCTAGGCTTCGTACACATCTGTCATCTGAATTGGAGAATTTTAAGCTGCAAAACTCACAAGGCTCGAGATGATAAAATTTCACCGGTAATAATTTCTCATAATAAACCTAAATAAGGTAGACACTAAATGACAGAAGCTTTGTCTGTTAAAGGTGAAAAGATCCGAGAGGGGTCGAAACGTTTCCAAAGGGGCCCATCTGTAAGATAAGATAAGATAGATACCTCTTAAGTTACATTTTATCTCAAAAGCAGATTTAAAAACCTACGCTCGCTATACGAAAATTCCGCGTCTGTAAAGTATATAAATCATTTGTTGGTCAATGCATTCATTTCTATAATAAATTACCTGACGTAATTTTAAAGTTACCCTTTCCAGCACTTAAAAATACTTGAAAAAGTCGTTAATGTCTAAAGCGTATTAAAGGATCGAGGACTATCTACATAATAGACAAAAATGCTTGGCCTAAACACGAAACTTAATAAAAGCTTTATCTTGTCTATACTCCGTTTGTTTAGGTACTTAAAAAAATGTAAACAATCCAAACCACGTGGCATTGTTTAACAGCCAATCAAAACTGTTTTATCGCACTTTGACGTATCAGTGTTCTGCTTCTATTGGCTGACGAACTATGTCACGTGGTTGTTTTGTTTACATTTTTTTAAGTACCTAAACATACGGAGTATAGGGGCACCGTTGATGTAGGAAAACATATCAATATTATGTGGCCGTCTTGCACCGTGTCATATAAACATAAGTAGGTGTTTATTTTTTCCTTTCTACCTGTATCTCTCTCGTAAGCTTTTGGTGTGTTTACCTGCGGAAACTACGCAGGTCATTTGATATTTTTTTTTTTTTTTAATTTAATATTTATAGATTTATGTACCTAATGCTAGACTATGTAGTACCATTGTAATATTAAATATATTTAAAAATGGCTGACTGCTTAGTTTCTTGCGGCGTTTCTTCTAGTGATGAAAGAGACTTAGTCTTTTAAGGCCTATTATAAGGACTATACTTATTTTTAAAGCCTTACGACTAGATTAGTCTTGTAACCCTTTAGTCTTTAGTCATAAGACTACAAACTGACGACTAATTTCAGTCGTAGTCTTTAACCTTATAAAGTAAAAGGCTTAAAAGACTAAAAGGACTAAAAGCGCCTTATCGCCTTGGGCTGGCGTGTCACGTAGGAAATCGAACGTTTTGATAACTCATGAGTAAAATAAAATCGGAAAGCAGCGACATTGTTGATTCTTTTTTAAATAACGATTGTTTTCTTTTCATATTCTACTTGAAATAGTTTTTAAATGGGCGGTAGATTTGGTATTGCAAGTGCGGTAATATTTCTTTCTACCTACACACAAGTGTTTATTTTACGATTGATAGGAAGTTTTTGTACTTAAGTCAGTAAATTATTTCTTATAAGACCGATGTTTATTTTTTTAATACAAAAATGACTACAAATATAGAAGCAGAACCTGGTAGTCAAAGCATTTTAGCAAATTTTAGTGATAACACTACAGGGCCAGAGTCTCCAAATAAGACGAAAAATGCTAAAACTTTATCACGGAAGTTACTTGACATTGGAGATAATATGGTGATTACTTTGCAAAAAACTAATTGGATGGAGCCTCCAACTCCTTATGAAAGCGAAGGTTGGTTAAGTAATGTTTTGTTTACCAGACTTTTATTGTTTATGCAAGTTTATCATATTTTCATAAACTTATAGACTTTTTTTTCTTCACAGATGAAAAAGTCAATAATATAACAATTGAAAATCCTAATGTCGATGAAAAACGTAATATAGTTGCTGCCAAGTTTCGTGATCTTCTAGAAAATGTGCCAGAACAAAATTTGTATAGTGTATTTTAGAAACCTCTGATGTGGTAAAAAAATATGAGAAATAAGAGAAATAATGAATGTTATTACTAAAGTCTTTATATTCCTTTATGTTGTATTTTATTTACAGTCTACAAATTAAATACGTGTCATTTATCTGTACCACATAAATAAACCAAAATAATTAATAAATCTGATGTATTTTTAATGAGTTAGGTATATGTGGATAATGTTTAAAAAAATGCACGAAATAATAGTAATAATAACTATGTCATACATAAATTATCCGTACAAGACTCGTCAAAAATAAAATACAATGATTCAAATGAATCGTGCGTACTACCTACTTTGTTATTTATTTACAAATTATAATAAATACTACTAATAAACTAATTACATACCTACCTACATAAATTTATAATACTTTCGTACGAATATTATAAATGTGATGTATAGTATAACCATTTTGACTGACTGAGGGTATTCTGTAAATAATTTACTAAAAGTATCTTTGGTAGCGGGTAGGTACGTTTACGAATTACGGTACGCCCCAGTCAGCACAGCTTCACTGCTCTTGCAAATATGTGATAAATAGCGCACATTCAATAAAGTGTTGTGGTTTTCCTATTTCGTGTAAATCTCGGAATAACTATTCTATGTCAAACATTATGAGTTCCACAAAGAGAAATAGAAAGTCGTTAGTTCTAGAAAAGTTTGATAGAAGTGACTCATCATTAGTGAAGTGTAAATTGTGCGAAAAAACATTTTCAACTAAAACTTCACATTCTATGTTGAAGTATCATTATAAAAAACATGAAAATAGTGCTGATCCTGAAAATTCTGCGCAGAAAAAGGCCAGAAGTAAGAAGTACTATGATAACCTGGTGTTAAATTTTGTTGTTCAGGGTAATCATCCCTTTTCTATTGTGGACGAAGAATATTTTGAGAAACTTATTAATGGACTAAATCCGGCTTACTCTGGTCTCAGTCGCACACAGTTGCAATTGAACATACAAAATGTTTTTAAAGAAAAGCAAATTCAAATAGTGGAATGTTTGAAAACTGTTCCAAATAAGATTGCGTTGACGTTAGACTTTTGGACGTCCGTGTCTAATAAGCCATATTTGGTCGTCACCGCACACTTCATGTTCGAGTCAACATTATCTGCAATAATTTTGGATTTCGACTTATTGCCGTATCCGCATAAAAGCGAACACATCATGAACAAATTAATCGAAATTTTAGAGAATTATGGCATAGAAAATAAAATCATGTCAATTACTACAGACAACGAAGCTGCTAATGTTAAATTGCTTCAGTTATTGACATTATTTCACAGTAATTACGAAAATGTCATTCACACGAGGTGTCTTGCACATGTTTTAAATTTGATTGTGAAGAAGGGATTAAAGAAGATTGAGAAACCTATTTCTGATGTTGGAAAACTAGTAAAAGTAATAAATTTTTCGCCGAAAAAAAAACAACTGTACTTTGAAACTTGCAAATTATTGAATGCTCCTCAATTGAGTCTTCTCCAGGAAATGTCTATACGGTGGAACACAGTCTATTTGATGCTAGAGCGTGCATATACTATGAAGACGGTTTTGGACCACATATGCAAGGAGAAAAAGGAATTCAAAGAGTATCTGATAGAAAACTGGGATGATATAAACAATTTGATGCGATTTCTTCAACCTTTCTACGATGCAACTCTATTGCTTTCAAAATCTAAATACGCTAGTTTATTTTATGTTATTCCCATAGTGGGCATCTTAAAGGAACAGTTTTCGTATCACGCAAATAACGACCTTTTTAAAGATTGTGTTACAGCTATGAACGAAAAATTGGATGAATATACACCACACTTGTACACTGACTTCGCAAAATTTGCTGTATTATTAGACCCCCGTTTAAAAAATACATATTTTTCTGAGCATGGAGACGAAGAAGAAGAAACGCTGTTGCGTTTTAAAACTTATTTCGATACCTTTTATAATAAAGAAAATAGTACGCAAGAGCAGATGACGGCAACAAACGCAAGCAATCTAAGCGAATCAGGAAATGAACAGTCACTAAGTTCTAATAAGAACATTTTTTCGTCTATTTACAAGCAGGAAAATGTCAGAGCGCAAGATGAAGTACAAAAATATTTATCGTTACCACTCGAGACGGAAGGCACAGAAGTTTTGCTTTGGTGGTCAAACCAAAAATATCACTTACCTCGTCTAACACAAATGGCACATGATGTGTTATGCATTCCAGCATCAAGTGTTCCTAGTGAACAAGCATTTTCGAAATCTGGCAATCTTATTACTAAAAAACGTAATCGATTAGGAAACAAAAGCATTAGGGCATCAATGTGCCTGTCGTCGTGGATGAATTTCCTATAATATTTTTTTTTAAATAATTCAATTAAAACATCTTTTATTTACCTATCTATTATTATTATAATACAAAATGATTAAATAATTATGAATAGTTATTATGTAAATATTTTTTTAGTCTATCCTTGTGGTTAGTAGGACAAAAGAATAGATGATGACTCATGGTCATGTGTAATACTCAGTCGCGAGTCCATTTAAAAACAACTTTAGTCGTTTTAGTCTTTTAGTTTTTTGAAAACAACATTAGTTGTTTAAGTTGTTTAGTCTTTTAATACAAAGACTAACTCTTATTAATAAAATCTCGAATTTTTAGTCTTTATTTTAGAGTCGAGTCCTGTAAGATGGAGGCTAGTCTGTTTAATAGCCCTTAAAAGACTAAGTCTCTTTCATCACTAGTTTCTTCTCAGCAGTGGTCTCCTCTTGTGAAGCGCTGGTAGATTCTTTACGTGTAAAAGTGCCCGCACGGCCTACTTACTGAATAAAATGTCTTTATCTTTACGAGTAGGTATATTAGGTAAATAATGACAATCATGCTCTATTTCCTATTACCATCGAAATACCGAATATCCGAGCCTTTGTCGTCGTTAGAGATAAATTGAATTGTTATCGAATTATAAGGTGATTTTCAACGTGAATGCCGCCTAAGGCGCCTTTAAGATGCCGTTTGATGCTGGAGGGTATTTAAATTCAAATTTGCCATGTTATTTTCTTAAGGAATAGGGAATATTTATGACTTGTTTCTTAGTTTAAAAAAAAATGATTCATAGTAAATAAATAAATAAATATCGGGGGACTATGTCACACCAATTGACCTAGTCCCAAACTAAGCTCTAGGCTTGTATTATGGGTACTAGACAACGATATAAATACTTATATAGAGAAATAAATAAATAAATATCAGGAGACAATATGTAATAACAATGATTTATTTCGGACCTGACAATCCATATTTAAATTAGTTACACTTAGAAACCTATGTTAGTAGTACAAGACAAAACAAAATATAAAAGAAAACAGCAACTTTATTAATAGAAGGGGCAAGCACCACACTGTGAATTGCCCTACTTGACCCTCCCAATAACAACATCGACCCAGTATTTTGTGAGCGGGCAGTCGAAACGCTCAGCCAACATCCTTAGCATGCTGTTGCCACTACCCCGCACTCGTTTAAGTAGTGAGGCTATTCTTTTACGCCTAATGGCAAATAAGTCATCCGTTCGCGCCTCAGCGAACATGCCGGATGCGCTGCAGTGCCTCGGTAGCCCCAGCAGCATTCTAAGGATACAATGTCACACCAAGTGACCTAGTCCCAATTTAAGCTCTAGGCTTGTATTATGGGTACTAGACAACGATATCAATACTTATATAGAGAAATATATACTTAAATACATAGTAAACATCCATGACTCAGGAACAAATATTTGCGCTCATCACACAAATATCTGCCCTTACCGGGATTTGAACCCAGGACCGCTAGCTTCGTAGGCAAGGTCACTACGAACTAGGCCAGCGCGTCGTCAAACATATACGAACAGTTAAGAAAAATCATGTTTTACTTGTGGAAGAACCTTGTGCGGGGTTCGTCCAGGTTGCTACCACCATCTAATCCATTAACCTACCGCCAAGCAGCAGTGTTCGCATTGTTGTGTTCCGGTTTGGAGATAAGACAGCCGGTGAAATGACTAGCATAGAGGCATTCCATCTTAGGCCGGGGCCGCACTGGTCAGACGACGGCGATGCGACGGCGGCGCGACAGCGACGCGAATTGATTGCTGTCCGCATTAACAGTAGCGATGAACAATCGAATCGCTCATACATCGTGAATTGGCTGTCCGCATTGATCAGGCGACACGATTTAAACATCGCGACGGATTATAAAATGATGTCCGCACCTATGCAGCTACGCGACTACGAGCATCGGGCAGTATCTCGGCAGTGTGCCTAGAAACTCCTTACAAAGTGGAATTCTAGTTTTTAGTACCAATCCTACTAATAGTATAACGGGTTGGCTTAAAGTAATGAGAATTACAAAAACTGTTTTTATTTTTATTTTTTCACTTGTTAGGGTTATATAGCTTTTTATTACATAAAAACGAACTAAAACCAATATGATAATCAATCATTCCTATACAGCAAAAAGTCCCGCATCTTAAATTTTTCGTAGCTTTCTTCTTACCGTTTTCATCATACGTTGGACAACATCTATTTTTACATTTTTTAGTTAATTAGTTGTTTTTGTACCTTGCGCTTCAACTGAGTCTGTAATTTTGCTTCCCGCCCATCACTGTAAACTAGTCTACTGAGAATTACCAAATAATCCTCTATTGGACGAGCTATAGGGACGTTCGGATGGTTTGAATCCTTCGGTACGAAGTGAACATCACGCTCTTTTAGTCAATTCTGGCTGCTCCCTGCATAGTGATACTTTCTCCGCAACTTCCTGCACTTCTCTGGAATATCTTCAAGCTGTTTGTTGGAATATTTGGGTATTTTTTGACACTTTAACTGTTCAACATTGTATTTCTCTAAAATATTCCTTATTCGCCCACGAAAAACATCATATTTTACAGCTAACTTATCTGGGACTGACCCACTTTGTTTTGTACAAACGTTGCCACCTACTTGCGGTCTCGATCATTAAGAATGGGAGGTCTTCCCGTTTTTGGTGAATCTTTAGTCCTAATACCAAGTTCCCACCGCTGGATTAAATTGTAGAAGGAGGTACATTTTCAAATTTGTGATGAGAGACCACTTCAGATTTTTCACGCCGTCCAAGTAGGCGATAGACACGTTCACGTCATAACTGCCTCGCGGACATTTTTTATTAAACCAGTTAATCTTTTTTTGCCTTATTAACAAAATTTACATATTTTCTATTATTTATATCTGTCAAAATCCTTTTTGTATTTTTTTATTGCCTGCTATTGTTAATTGAATACATTTTCATTACTTTAAGCCAACCCGTTACAATAAAAATTACTCGAAATAGTTTACCACAAGGAGCAAACATAAAAAAAAAATGTATTGTAAATTAATTGTATTTCCTTCCATTATTTCTACAGTATATACTTAGGCCGGGGCCGCACTGGTCGCGGTTTTGCAGAATCACCGACGAGATAACTTTTGTATTTTGCAAAATGTGATTTAAAAATTTATCCATATTTCCTATTTACACTTATATTATGAAGAGGAAAAATGTGTATCTTTGTATTTTTCTAGCGAATAAACTCAAAAACTATTGGACAGATTTCAGTTATACAAGTGGGGAAAGTTGTATTTTACCTGCGAGTGTTCATTTGAAACACGAGCTAGCGAAAGGATTCTATGATTGACCACGAGCGAAGCGAGTGGTTCAAAAATAGAATCCTGAGCGTAGCAAGTGTTTCAAGACACGAGACGTAAAATAACTTTTCACCCGTGTATAACACACAAATTTTCACCTCACTACAGCGAGGAAACTAAGAAAAGGGTTTGTACTGTAAGCTCAGTTCCGCATTTTGCACGGTTTCCTGTAATTCCACGGGTGTTAATACGTCTTTATCACTCGAATCACTCATTTATAATAACAAAACAAACTAGAAAAACATGCGAATATTTTACGTTGACGGCTTCATAGAAAAGTTTTGACGTAAGTTTTTTTTTATTATTTCGGATGCGTTTTGTTTGCACACCGACTTATTTGGACTGTCAGAACATTTTATCCGTTTTTATAACAAGAATGAAGGTTAATTTTGAATGCTGATATTTATGAATTAAAATAAAGTAGTAAGACTGTATTTAGTGTTTTTTACTCGATGCAATTCATTAATTGTGATTTTAAAAATTCAGCACTTGTAAGGTTTTACGTTTGGTTAGCTGTCAAATATCACTTAAGCTGCCTTCAAATGTCAAAACTCTTTCTTCACTTGTGGATAAAAAGCGATTTTCTCAATAGATATCAAACTAACAAAAAGAGCTTTCCGAGCTAGTGAGATGAAAAAATTATTTCACCCTTAGAAGGCTACATTATCCCTGAGTAACGTTGCCTATGTTTTATTTTTCTGCGCTGACGGTGTCGCCGATAACAGCTACTATGTTTGTAAAGATAACAAACCTTCAGGTGAAAGTTAGAGCTGACCCTAAAGTCAACTAATTACACGTTACGCCTTCTTAATTATGAAATGTATCAGTGACAAAGTGAACGTTATAATGAATGTGTCTTGTTTGCGACCTACTAAGACCCACCATACAACGAAATTCGTCAAAGGAATATGAATCTATTGTGAATGAGTTAAAGTCAATTTTCTAATTTGACAATTTGTCATAGAAACAAAATAAATTCCATTTTACTTCCTTTGCACTAGATCTTTATTTCAATGGCTGCATGATGTACTATTTTTAGTACAAGGAACTTCAGGAGGTGAAACGGTAATTAATTATTATTATAAATAGACGTGTAGCCTCCCTCGTCCTAAGTTAAGGTATTTTTTTGAGTCTTACTACCGCACTCGTCAATTAAATTTAATGCTTGTTTAGTGACGTGTTGTCTCATTCTATTGCTATAGCAAAAAAAGTGACAGCAGCAACTTTAATCAAGCATTATTACTTATTGTCAAATGCACCTTTTACAACCCACCTTTAAAAAAAATACTTAAAATTATAAATGTGAAAGTTTGGATGTTTGTTACTCAATCACACCTGAACGGGTAAACAGATCTGGATGAATTTTGCTACCAGGCAACTTTTTATCCCAGAAAAACTGGACAGTTCCCAAGGTAATAGCGATAAACAACTTCTACACGGACGGAGTCGCGCGCAAGTGCTAATATCTAATATTTGGCATATTAATATACTTTTTTTTTTTTGCTATTTTCTGTGTCCGAATCTCTAGTCCCTTTTAAAAGTGAAAATATTTGTCACTCCGTTGGCCCCTTAACAGTTTAGGTAAAATTTATTAAATATAAAATTAACTGTCTCCTTGGGGTGACTCAAAAATTAAACGATCAGATTTAATAGCTTGAAGGATTTTTAGTTTCAAGCCATAAGTTAGTTTTTAGGGTTCCGTAGCTATTACTAAGTCAGTTGTCTGTCACTGGGTTGCATCTCATGAACCGTAATAGGTAGACAGTTGAAATTTTCAAAGAGTGTGTTTTTCAAAAATGAAATAAAAGTAAAAATTTAAGTTACTTGGTACAGTCAACAGCATAAATAAGTGATCATTTATGTTCCTTGTCGCTTTCAATCGTTTCACAATTTTGTATAACATTTCAAACACAACGTTAAAGTGACAAGGTACATAAATTATCATTCATTTATGCTGTTGACTGTACGAAACCTTTCGTGTGTGAGCCCGACTCGCACTTGGCTGATTTTTAAAAATTCTTTCTTTCTTTCTATTTAACGTCAAAAATGTTTTAAAAATCTTTGCTTATTTCTATCATAAAATGTCAAGGTCCTTATGATATTGAAAATATTTGTCGCTTCGTCGGCCCCTTAACATTCGTGCGTCTCTTTCGTTATAGACAAACATACAGACATATTATAGCCTGATAAACACATTACCCCGCCTCCCGTAACAGTCGGGTAAAGAATATGGGCTTACATTGCATTAGGTAGTCTTTAATTTAAGCATTAGGTAGACTTTATAAATAGTAGTGAGATGGATTGGGAGCGCTCTCCTCTCTCTTCAATCCGGTGGCCCTGAAAACCAGCGTCAAGGCTAGTAAGCCTGACACCATGCTGAGTGGCAACCTTTTCGGTGTTAATTTTAGATTAAGTACTCTAAGTTTGTATTACTCTTCTTTTTAAAATGTCTTTGTTTTTGTTTTGTTGTTGTTTATGTTAATTTTATTTTAGCACCGAATAAACGATTTCTATTTTATTCTATTCTATTCTACATTTTTAAAACGGAGGGGAGAGGGGCTACTCCATGGAGGTGACTTACTTAAGTCACTTAAGTGAATATACATAGGTATTATATTTTCTTTTCTATTGTAATAATAAGTAGTAGAATAAATGGCTTTTTACCCGACTGCCGAAGAACACGGTAGGTAATGTGTTTATCAGCCTATACATCTTTGTTGTGTGTGTGTGTTTGTTCCTTTGTGGAGCTCTAGAAACTAAACGCTTCGACCGACCTTCATGATTCTTATGTCTATCGATCTGTCTTAATCTTGTGTATAACTACAACGTCAAACAAACGCCATATTGTAAAAAAAAACACGAACTATGAAGTGGGTATCATCGAGTAGGTATTTAATAATCATCATTAGGTTTCTTTCATTATTTTTAATTTTTAATTGATTTGAACTGTGGTGACTTTTCAAGAAACACTAATAATGTGGAGTCTGTCAGACGTCATTTTTCTTTTTTCTTTTAAAGCAATGGTTTAAGATAAGTAATGAGGCCATTTGCAACGTTAAAAGATGGCGGACGTGTAATTTGTTTTAGACTTTAATTTTTGGGTAATTAGGTGTTCAAAGTTCTTTTCTGATAGTGATTTGTACTTTTTATGCCTTTGTGTCGCACAGTGATTGAAGACTTGGACTTATTTCGTGTATCTGGCATCTTTCTTCTCGTTTCAAGTGGACTCGCAGTGGTGCAGAGGTTAAAACTATCTTGACCTCTGACCTACAAATCACCGTACAACGTTGCCCCCAATCTTCCTAGAGAAGATTGGATTGTGTTTTATTGCTATATTGATTTATACTCATATAAACCTTGACACTGGCGAAATCAGTTAACGTGGAAACGCCATAATATCCCTGCGGTCCTGTTCAAGTCGCCGCGGGGGCAAAAAAAAAAAAAAGAAAAGATAAGTTATGATTGTTTAGTGAATAGCATGATTTCTTAATTTTAATGCGGAATTTATAATAAACATGTACATGGGCAATTAAATAAAAATAAAAACTTGAATAAGGTAAAAAAAGCAGATATTTTTGACAAAAGTTAACATTATAATGCCACGAGTCGAGAAGATACTGAGCGATACTGAGCTATATCACGGTATATGGCGATTTTTTTTTGGCGACTTCTTATAAAAGTCACGTCAGTCGCAAGAGGGTTAAAGTTGATAAAGAACAGTCTGGTTTTTTTACAGTTTTTTTTTTAAATATTGTAGTATTATTATTTTGGAAATTAACTCGCCGTTTTTTCGATATTTTTGACTTTCAGAACTCTCAGTTTTGACATTATCAGACATTTATTGACGCATCACCTCACAGGATCCCAGACCTTATTCAATAAGCCTTGTGAAGTGTTTTCTGAGAAAGCGGGTAATTTCATGAATTTGAGAATAAATCTAATTTTGCGGGTTCTGAACGCCAGCTTATTTTCATTTATCTGAGATTATTTTCGTAGAATCACCGGTAGTAAAACCAACTCGTTTGTTAAAGTCAAGTAGGTTAATAGAAATTGGATTTTCAATTTAATGACAGTACCTTTGTCTGTCTGTAACGCTTTCACGATTAAAATACTGAACTGACTTTGATAAACTTAAGTATGGAGATTGACGACGCGCTGGCCTAGTTAGTAGTGACCCTGCCTACGGAGCTAGCGGTCCTGGGTTCAAATCCCGGTAGGGGCGGATATTTGTGTGATGAGTGCGAATATTTGTTTCTGAGACATGGTTTTCTATGTATTTAAGTATACATACATACATACCTTCACGCCTTCATTCCCAGAGTGGGGTAGGCAGAGCTACAGAATTACCAACGTCTCCAAAAACCCGTTGACAACTCTGTAACCACAATTTGCACAATTAGGCTAAGATGTTTAACAGTGTATATTAGTGACAGGTTGCAAGCCCATCGCCTAACAGTACTGCAAGCCTTTATTCCCTTAGTCGCCTCTTACGACTTCCACGGGAAGACATGGAGTGGCACAATTCTAAACCGGCAACCACACGGCACTAAGTATATATTTCTCTAATTTATATCGTTGTCTCGTACCCATAGTTACAAGCCTAGAGCTTAGTTTGGGACTAGGTCACTTTGTGGGAGATCGTCCCTTGTTTTTTTTTCTTTTAACGTTGTTTTGTTTAAAGTTTGTCACTTTCCATCTCTTCACGCAGAATTTTCATTTCATCGAAAGGCATTCCTCGCCGAGTTTTTGAGTGTTCCGTAGTCAAACTAGGAACCCTTATAGTTTCGCCATGTCCGTCCGTCCGTCCGCAGCCTAGCTCAGAGACTCTTAGTACTAGAAAACTGTAATTTGGCATAAGTATACAAATTAGTCACGACAACGAAGTGGTAAAATAAAACCTGTTTTTTTTTAGCGTATCGATGAAGAAGAAGATGTTTACGATTAAGGTGGCGAGTGTAAGCGTTTGCCTGCGTATTCGTTTATTTTTCATTTTTTTTTATCTACCTTTGAAGCTATTCCTCTTATTATCAGCACCGGACATCCTATGCCCTAGATTCTTGTATTAATAAAAGTCAAACGTAATTAGTTTCTTTATTGTGACAGACATCCTCTGCCAGAAACTTGATTAGGTACCCCAGACGGGCGCACTTCCTGCAATAATCAGAAATCTGACAGCATTTTCCGTTGAAATAAGAAATGACTATCGCGAACGAAAACAATCAAACAACTTACATGAGAAAGAAAAACAAAAATGAAAAGTTCAAGAACTTACTAAAATGTTGGAGGCGTGGGGTCAGCTGTTTGCGACATGAAAAATGTCGCAGCTCGCAGGCAAGCGCTGGTTTTTGTAAGGTTCCGTGGTCGAGTCAGTCATTATTAATACTTTCAACTGGTTCACTAATGTTTTACCGAAAATTATTTCACAAATGTTTACAACACAACTAACGTTTCATATTACTATTACTTTTACTAGGCAGAGCTAAAGAATTACCAACAAGTCTTAAAACTTCTTGATAATTCTGTAACCACATTTTGCACAAGTAGGCTAAGATAGTTCCCAGTGTATTAGTGACGGGTGGCAAGCCCATCGGTTCTCTATCGTTTGCCCGAATATCAATTGCCATAATTGTATCACTTGCCATAATGTTCATTTGCCATAAAGGCATTTTTTCTAAAACTGTGAACTATTCAGAATTGTTCAAAATCAAACCTAACCTAACCTAACCTAATGGGCTCTATACGAAGGCATGTAAAATTTACCTGAAAGGTTTACAGTTTCAGAAAAAATGCCTTTATGGCAAATGAACATTATGGCAAGTGATACTATTATGGCAAATTAAATTCGGGCAAACAAAGTGATCCCAAGCCCATCGCCTAACAGTACTACAAGCCTTTATTCCCTTATGGCCGAACCCTATATTCAAACCGAGGATAGATAAGCCTTACTTCGGGTTAAAATTTGACATTTGCCTATACAAAATGTGTCAAATTTTAATCCGAAGTAAGCCTATCTGTCCGCGGATTGAATATAGGGTTTGGCCGTTAGTCGCCTCTTACGACATCCACGGGAAGACATGGGGCCCTAGACAAGATGCATTACGCCGAGTCGCTTTTCTATTCGTTTCGTTTTTAAACCAATCGCGTCACTGCTAGATCACGTGACTTTTCGTATTACGTGATCTAGCAGTGACGCGATTGGTTTAAAAACGAAACGAATAGAAAAGCGACTCGGCGTAATGCATCTTGTCTAGGGCCCATGGAGTGGCATATTCTAACCCGGCAACCACACGGCAACTATCTCATATACTATTAATTTCACAAATATTTTGTTTCACAAATGTATCAGATTAAAATGTTTAACAACTACCTAACCATAAAGCAAATAGTACACTTTAAATTATTTTTGGTTAAAAACATGGCTTGTAAAAACTCACCGTTAAGCAAACGGTTTACTTTACATACTGTTATTACAAAGTATGTATGTATGTATGTAAACACTTTATTGTACAAAAGAACAAACAGAACAATACAATTAATATAAAAATATGTACAAAGGCGAACTTATCCCTTTAAGGGATCTCTTCCAGCAGTAACATACATTACATTTAAATCGATGGGTCTCCGCTACGCGGGGCCCCTATATCTGGGCGATTTGCCCTTTGTGCTTATAATAAAACTAACCTAACCTATTTGAGCATCTCAGCCAATTTTATTTTTGACAAATGTTAACGTACCTAATTTTGACAAATTATGCGATATGAAATGAAAAATTGTTAATTTATAATATACTAGCGACCCGCCCGCGGCTTCGCCCGCGTGGAATGTATTATACATATAAACCTTCCTTAAGAATCACTCTATCTATTAAAAAAAACCGCATCAAAATCCGTTGCGTAGTTTTAAAGATTTAAGCATACATAGGGACAGACAGCGCAAGCGACTTTGTTTTATACTATGTAGTGATTATTTGAGAAGTGAAACGTTGTAAAATATAAACAATATCAAATAAATCATTTCAATTATGAATCATTTGTTAAACCTGTAGATATGTACATAACGTTGATATGCCATACCAAACATTTGCCGATCGTTGGATGTGAAATGAAAATTTGCCAATTGATTGTCGATAAAATTATAGGATACCCTTTTAACCATACCAGTCAATTTTTGAAAGCTCTGAGCATGATTTTAGACGGCATGTTTCAAAATAACATTCACTGATTATGATCTACACAATGGATATCCAAATAGACATAATGTAAGTTGTATTTTTCAATACCACCGGGTTCGATTCCCGAACCGAGTGTAACTTAAGTTTTTCTTGTCACGAAAATCGATGACATAGTTCCTAAGAACAGATCATTGTATGTCCTATATTACAGACTTGCCCATACTGACCAATCTACGAGTAAATGAGCCACCCTGTATACCTTTATTCGAAGACGAACTACTGATCATACTGAAGCCTGATAGAAAATACATCAAATTGCTACCATCAATATGCTTTCTAGCGAGTGGCTTAAAGTGCATTTTTCTTTGGTACCGAAGTAAATAAATATCCTGCTTATCTTCAGCTTATGTTTAAGGTTCACTTTATTCAAAGATATAAATAAAAATAGATGCGGCGTGAGAATCAAACATGTACTAAGTATTTAATATAGTCAATGGCAATGAAAACGGGTTACTTTGTATTGAATTACCGTAGAAAATGACTCGTAGCCGTTACTCCTGAGTGTAGATCATCATCATCAGCCCGTTGCAGTCCACTGCTGGACATAGACCTCTCCCAAGGAACGCCACAGACCCCGGTTTAATGATTTATGCATCCAGTTGCTGCCGGCCCTCTTATGCAAGTCATCCCGCCATCTGGCTAGAGGGCGTCCCACGCTACGTTTGCCAAGACGCGATCTCCACTCCAGAACACGCTTACTCCAGCGGTTATCCGTTCTGCGACATACGTGACCAGCCCATTTCCATTTCAACCTACTAACTTTCAGAGCTATGTCGGTCACCTTGGTTCTCTGACGGACCACTTCGTTCCAAATTTTGTCCTTCAGAGAGACTCCGAGCATAGCTCTTTCCATAGCACGTTGTGCTAGTGTAGATAGTGGGAGCCAATCTCAGCCCATTATGATACTCGTAGTGGTGCTTTTATAGGCATTTTTGCTAACCCCACGTTCATTGCCGTGTGGTTGCCGGGTTATAATAGTGCCACTCCATGTCTTCCCGTGGATGTCGTAAGAGGCGACTAAGGGAATAAAGGCTTGCAGTACTGTTAGGCGATGGGCTTGCCACCTGTCACTAACACACTGGGAAACATCTTAGCCTACTTGTGCAAAATGTGGTTACAGAATTATCAAGAACTTTTAAGACTTGTTGGTAATTCTTTAGCTCTGCCTACCCCACTCTGGGAATGAAGGCGTGAGTCTATGTATGTATGTATGTATGTGTAATTTATTGTACTTTGTTATGTCTTTTCAATTATTTAATCACTAAAATGGTTTCATCTTAACAGGGCCGATGTTGGTAATTCTGTAGCTCTGCTTACCCTACTTTGGGAATGAAGGCTTGAGTTTATGTATGAATGTAGGGTCGATGTAAATAGAGACGTTAAAAAAAATGCCCTCTGTATCTCAGGAACCAATTTAGTCTACTTAAGGTCGTATTAACAAACTCATCTTGATGAGATGTCCGTCACAAGATACGATAAAGTAAACGTCAAGCCATAGAGAACTGTCATTATTGACGCATCTTGCGACGAGCATTACAGTCGAGATCAGTTTATTAATACGGCCCTTTGTCCTGATAGTTATCCTTTAAAGTTTGTTATAATTTGCTTAAATTTAAGATTTTTTGACCGGTGGGACACCTGACACTAACAAAAAAAAAACCATTTAAAATGTTCATATTTCTCAATCGGATCCCTTAATTGAAAAATGATGTGAACAAACCCGTAATACTTTTGAAATACATCCAACGACACCCCCCATAGACTAGACGAGAAATAGAACATCCCCACATTACGCGTGGATGAGGTACCTTAAAAAAAAACACTTTGTCGGCGTGACTAATATGTATATTCAGGCCAAATTACAGCTTTCTAGTACTAAGAGTCTCGGAGCTAGGCTGCGGACGGGCGGACGGACGGACACGGACATGGCGAAACTATAAGGGTTCCTAGTTTGACTACGGAACCCTAAAAAACTTCAATCAGTGCAAATTCTTTTTTAACGTGCGTTACGTGAGTTGCAACGGAAACGTCAGTTTTTCATCAATATGGCGCGGTTTTATATGCCCGGTGCATACATACCTACTAATTCCGTCTGGTATGCAGTTTATCGAAATTGTTAGCGCTTTGCAACGACGCGTAGGCTTAGATGTTAGTGACCCTGCCTACGAAGCTAGCGGTCCTGGATTCAAATTCCGGTAGTGGCAGATATTCGTGTGTTAACCGTGAATAAATTGTTCCTGAGTATTATTATAAAAAAGTAAATAGTATCCATTAACCTACCGCCAAGCAGCAGTGTTTGCATTGTTGTGTTCCGGTTTGGGGATAGGAAAGCCGGTGATATGACTAGCATAGAGGCATTCCATCTTAGTCCTCAGGGTTGGCAGGGACGACGCGCTGGCCTAGTTGTTAGTGACCTTGCCTACGAAGCTAGCGGTCCTGGGTTCAAGTCCTGGTAAGGGCGGATATTTGTGTAATGAACCCGAATATTTGTTCCTGAGTCACTGATGTTTTCTATGTATTTAAGTATGTATCTCCTATATAAGTATTTATATCGTTGTCTAGTACCCATAGTACAAGCTTAGAGCTTAGTTTGGGACTGTACTATCAGCCTATTGGACCCTTGACCCACCATAAAACTGTCACAGTGTCACTGAGTGTGAGATTCCAGTCGAAATATGTGTCAAATATATAGTTTTATAATGTCACTGTGACACAGTTCGATAGTGGGTCAGGACTCCATTGGGCTGATAGTACATATTAGGTTACGGTAACTA
Source organism: Acleris emargana (assembly GCA_927399475.2). Classification (NCBI taxonomy): domain Eukaryota; kingdom Metazoa; phylum Arthropoda; class Insecta; order Lepidoptera; family Tortricidae; genus Acleris; species Acleris emargana. The sequence goes on from OV656854.1 coordinate 17,902,958, forward strand.
AGACCAATTTTTTTTAAATCCCCCATCTAACTTTAGCGTTGATCTGTCCTCGTAAACACCGTGACCCCACAGCGCAAGTGGGTATTTTACGGGTTCTCAAATATTGGCATGGGGTCGGAATTGATGGGAAATGTTTGACAACACTCTAGAGGGAGCCCTTAATCTTACCACAGAGTGGAACGGTTTCAAATGGAACTATTTTAACCTATAATTGGGTGAACCAACTATAATTTGATGTTATTTTTACCCCCGATGCAAGAAAAGGGGAGTTATAATTAAATAAATAAATAAATATCAGGGGACAATGTCACACCAATTGACCTAGTCCCAAACTAAGCTCTAGGCTTGTGCTATGGGTACTAGACAACGATATAAATACTTATATAGAGAAATATATACTTAAATACATAGTAAACATCCATGACTCAGGAACAAATATTCGCGGTCATCACACAAATATCTGCCCTTACCGGGATTTGAACCCAGGACCGCTAGCTTCGTAGGCAGGGTCACTACCAACTAGGCCAGCGCGTCGTCCTTACCTCATACGCATAAATAGGGGTGTTTTAAGATTACCACTATGGTGATGTGTGAGGATGTATGTCTGTCCGTGGCACCGTAGCTCGAAAACGGGTGAACAGATTTGGATGCGGCTTTTTTTATTTGAAAGCAGGTTTTTTACCGGTAGTTTTGAGCTAAATTACATGAAAATTGTTTGAGCCGTTTCAGAGATATCAGCTATGATAAAAGGGGATGATTTCAGGATTATTTCAGGAGTTTTTCATGTATCTAATAGTTACATATTACAACACTGTTCAAGGGAAACCAAATCAAAAGTATACAGGGCGTCCCACGGCTATGCCACATGGAAGGAAAGTACCTTGAATATTGTAGATGGAACATTTTACTGAAAGAAGATATTATTTGAATTTAAAAACAATTTAAACTGCATTCATAGATATTTCAATAATTACATGGTTCAACCGGGAATCGAACCCGTTACACGAGAAAAATAATTACCCTACAGCTTTATCATACCGATCGAAAGGCTTCACCATAAGGATTATTTTTTGCTAAATAACAAAGTGTCCAAAATAAAAGGAAGACCATGAATTTTAACATTTTAAATACAAAATTAATCAATGTATCAAATGCTCAAAACGAGTCCCTTCCTGTTGCATACAAAGTCGCATTCTTTTGACTATTTCGCTCACAAAAAAAAAAACACATTAAATGTTAAAATTCATGGTCTTCCTTTTATTATTGACACTATGTTACTTACCAAAAAATAATCCTTATGATGAAGCCTTTCGATCGGTATGATAAAACTATAGGGTAATTATTTTTCTCGTGTAACGGGTTCGATTCCCGGTTCAAGCATGTAATTATTAAAAAATCTATGAATGCAGTTTAAATTGTTTTTTAAATTCATATAATGTCTTCTTTCCGTAAAATGTTCCATCTGCAATATTTAAGGTACTTTCCTTCCATGTGGCATAGCCGTGGGACGCCCTGTATATATTTTGTGTTATCACAAATTGTTTTGATGAATTTCCGAACTTTTTTCACACCTTAAAAAAAAAATATTCTTGTAACAGATGCGTTTTTTTTCCTATAAGTATAAAATAACCAAGATAAGCCAACAAAGATTTGTTCCTATCATTTTCTATCAAACAGAATTTTACTTGGATTTTAATGGCCGACATCATGACGTCACAGAGCATATCGGGTGACTATGTCTAATTAGCAGTTTAAAATGCTTGTAATCCGTATTTCTTGGCCGATTTTAATTTTAATTTCAGTTTTGGTGATCTCTTTTACGGTGTTTCCATATTTTTTGAGAATTGCAATTTAAATATTTATTTATTTATTTATTTTAAGAACACATACAGTCGTATATTATATTATACACAAGTGAACCAGAAACAATATTAAGACCTTGAGGTTCATAAAAAATACGTAATAGGTACTAAAGGTTATAACAAACTAATGCCACTTAAGTCAATTAAATGTGAACAATAATATATTTTGTACAACAATAAACTGCTTCAGTAAGTAATTGCATAAACAAAGTAAGTAGATAAATGAATGATATGAGAATATCCATGCATATTTCCTTTTCATTAGGTACACTTAATCTTTTTACCCTCTGCGGCATACACTTCAACCCTACATTCTTGAAATTAAAGGGGGACCAGGGCGTTATAGGTCTTTTTGGGTCTATTCCGTTTAAGAGACTTATTTTTGGCCAAATGCATCATTTCCCAATTATTTTTTTTGCCAAAAAGGTGATGTTTTATGTAGTCCCGGATAACAAACAAAAATAATACAAATATATTTCACTTATTAAGTTCGCCTTTGTACATTATTTATATTGATGCAAAAAATGACTTGTAATTATTGTGTCTGTACAGTCAACAGTATAAATAAGTGTTCATTTATGTACTGTCAAATAATTCTCTAAATCTTATGTCTTCATATCTTAGTGATAGAACACAAATGGTTGTTGTAAACCAAACAAAGTCTATTGGAGCAGCTGTTAAATTAGGTGTGCCTCAGGGCTCTATATTAGGACCTTTCTTATTTTTGGTTTATATTAATGACTTACCACCCACGGTTTGTGATAAGATATCACCTTTGTGATATTGTGCTATTTGCTGATGATACATCATTAATTTTCAAGGTAGACCGAAAATCCGTCGATTACAGTAGGATAAACGCCACACTAGGTAAAGTACTTAATTGGTTTACTAGTAACAATTTGCTACTCAATACTAAGAAAACTAAATGTGTTAGGTTCGCTTTGCCTAATGTTAGACCGGTAGAATCTAGTATATTTCTTAATAATGAGAGATTGGAAATGGTAGACAAGGCGCTTTTCTTAGGGATAAAAACTTGTGTGGTTGCCGGGTTAGAATAGTGCCACTCCATGTCTTCCCGTGGATGTCGTAAGAGGCGTCTAAGGGAATAAAGGCTTGTAGTACTGTTAGGCGATGGGCTTGCAACCTGTCACTAATGCGCTGGTAAACATCTTAGCCTTATTGTGCAAAATGTGGTTATAGAATTATCAACAAGTTTTAAAAGTTGTTGGTAATTCTTTAGCTCTGCCTACCCCACTTTGGGAATGAAGGCGTGAGTTTATGTATGTGTATGTGTATGTAAAAACTTGCAATGGTGTCCCCATATAGCAATACTAGCAGGTAAATTAAGTTCGGCAGCTTATGCTGTTAGGAAAATCAGGCAACTTACTAATGTTGAGACAGCTCGCTTAGTTTATTATAGTTATTTTCATAGTGTTATGTCGTACGGTATTCTGGTTTGGGGAAAAGCTGCTGACATACAGACTATATTCGTGTTGCAAAAAAGAGCCATTCGTTCTATATATAATCTAAACTCCCGTGATTCCTTAAGAGTACTATTTAAAGAAATTAATATTTTGACAGTAGCATCACAATTTATTTATGAGAATATTATTTATGTCATTAAAAATCAAGACTCTTTTGTTAAGAATTGTGATATACATAATTTGAATACAAGAAATAAAAATAAAATTGCTATTAAAAATTTCGTGTCCGTAAGGTTTATAAATCATTTGTAGGTCAATGCATCCTTTTCTTTAATAAATTACCTGACGTTGTTTTAAAGTTACCATTTCCAGTACTTAAAACTTACTTGAAAAAGTCGTTGATGTCTAAAGCTTACTATAGGGTCGAAGACTATCTAACAGATAAAAATGCTTGGCCAACACCTAAATAATTCAATAATAACTTAGTCATAAAAATATGTAAACATTTGTATATTGTCTAGGGGACACGGTTTCTGTAGGAGAATGTATCGAAACTTTTATGCAGGTTGTTTTACACCGTCACAGGTAAGTATAACTTGTATAAGTACTTTCAATTTTTTTTATTACTGTTGCTTATTAGTTTTGTGACAATTCTGAGTTTTGACACATTTTCCTGCTCAACTACGCATGAATATATTAATTTTTGGTTTTATATGAGATTCATTGTTTTATATAATGCTAGGTTAAGTTTATTATTGTTTAATATCATTAGCAATATTTAAAAAACGACTGACTGTTGAGTTTCTTGCGGCGCTTCTTCTCAGCAATGGTCTCTTGTGAAGCGCTGGTAGATTTTTTTGACGTGTAAAAGTGCCCGTGCGGCCTACTTACTGAATAAACATCTTTTATCTTTTATCTTTTTACCTTGTCACTTTAACGTTGTGTTTGAAATGTTATACAAAATTGTGAAACGATTGAAAGCGACAGGGTATAGAAATTATCACTTATTTATGCTGTCGACTGTACAATAAACAGTTATGAAACAATATCTCTGTAAAATGGCCAGTTCCCGAGGGACCTACGATAAACAACAGGAAGTAGAAAGAGGAAATAATTTATTTGAAACAAAGCCGTCTCGTTCTAGCCGTCACCTCCAGCCGAAGGTTCCAAGTTCCAACAAACACTTTAAAATGTCTTCTTATATTTCGGGAAACAACGCTGACTAAACACGAAACTGGTTTAAATTACATTATTTCATGTTTATGCGGTACGAACTACGAAATTCTGTTTTCATAATATATCTTATGAAGTGGATATTACCACCTCGTTTTTTGTAGGTTAATTAAAGGCGTAAGAATTATTTTTTGCACTGAAAAAAGGTTTCTTACGCTTAGTACTAAGATGGAATTGAAATCAAGATAACAGAAAATTTTATTTAACCCGTCTACCTATATTTTTAAATGTTATAACTTGGTAACCTCTCAATTACAGAACGTTTTCATACTACATACTAAAATCATATAAAAAGCAGTCATTTATATATGTATGTTTGTGTATTTTATTGTACAAAACTTTCTTCCAGCTAACCTTTGGGTGATAGAACAAAAAAAGAAAAATATTCATTGAGTAGACATTAGTACAAAACAAAGGTTACGTTTTTTTTTTAAATCTTTAACAATAGCTCCCTGTACACGTAAAGATTGAACCGCGGTCCGAACTTTACGTGTAAAGGCCGCTAATGAATATATCCAATGATGTATATATTTATATTTATTTATTTATTTAATCTTTATTGCACAAAATAATACACTTCATATACAAAAGGCGAACTTAATGCCGTAAGGCATTCTCTACCAGTTAACCTTTGGACAAAGCAGAGATTGTGGTGGCGGTGCAACATAGGGTCTAACATAGCTATATGTTGCTTAAACGTAATAATATATACCTACATACCAATATATTAAAATAAATATAAATACTTACATAAATACATAATATAAAAAAAAGAGGATAAGCACAAAACATTACAGATAACACCATCAGAAAATCAAGATGATGTCTATTCTACCTACAAAAAAAATATATTCGCGAACTTTCTTTTTAAAAGTAGACTTGTTCGGAGCTTGCTTGATATTAAGGGGAAGCTCGTTCCAAAGTCGTGCTGCTTGAAGTGCGAAAGAGCTGGACATGAAGCCTGTGCGGTGATATTCATTTATAATATAAAATAAACATATGCACAAATGAATAAGTAAAGTATACTTACTTATATCTATAACGAATCAAACGACAGCAAATACACAATTACGTAGTCAAGCCTGGGCCTTTAATTCTAAGTCGTTCAGTCTTCTTAAGCCGTTAATTCTTAGCCTCAAAAACCATATCGTCTTTGATCTCGAATGGTATTGTTGTAAACTCGGCCGCCAATATTGTCAAGTAAATACGAGCTGTCAAAATGATGACAATCCGATAACAGCTCAAGAATATTATGGGTTTTACCGCCTAGCCCTGCCCTGTCTCGGCCCTGTATGTCCTCAATCTTCCTCGCAGTGATGCAACTGACTGCGATTTCCTTTATCAGATGGCAATCGATTCCACAGTCTGACATAAGCAATGCACTGAAAACGATTTGAAGTAGGTGCTTGACTGAACTAACTTTCGTAGTTTCTAACACTACACTACTATAATCGCAAGCAAGGTATGTAAAAAGAGGTGATATTGTTAAACATCATCGCAAGGATTGTAGACGGTTTTTATAAAAACTAAACGTTAGATTGATCCAATTGTATTAACATTAATTACTTTGTCCGTTTTATCAGCTCCTTAACCTTCCACATTTCTTATCCACTGAAAGCGGTCATAACGAGTCTGCAGCAACAAATTCTCAATACTGCGGAAAATAACGGCACCGGAAATTCGAAATTCGAACTGAAATTCGAAACACAAACGGTATTGCAATCGAAATTCAAAAATGGAAGAGGTATTGAATAAACGACTAGAGGAAAACGGGAAAATTGAATATCGTTCGATGGAAATAGCTATCGTTTTTGCACCCTAGCTTGGATGGAATATTAGCGCAACGTTCCGTTATACCTAGTGATCGGCCATCGACAGCATTTTATGTCAATTTAGAATAGAATAGAATAGAATAGAAATCGTTTATTCGGTGCTAAAATAAAATTAACATAAACAACAACAAAAATAAAAACATTTTAAAAATTAGAGTAATACAAACTTAGAGTACTTAGTCTAAAATTAACACCGAAAAGGTTGCCACTCAGCATGGTGTCAGGCTTACTAGCCTTGACGCTGGTTTTCAGGGCCACCGGATTGAAGAAAGAGGAGAGCGCTGCCAATCCATCTCACTACTATTTATAAAGAGTACTTAATGCTTAAACTAAATTAGTTATTGTAAATTTTTCTGAACATGAGACTTATTAATTATTGCGTGTGTGTGTGTGTTTGTGTGTGCGTGCACGCGTGTGAGTGTGTATGTTTACATTATTTTTTAATATTAAATACATAATTTGAATGACAAAGAAAAATAATAATAATAATAATGCAATGAATGAATACAGGACGTCTGCTGAGTGTTGGCTAATTGGATATTTAGTAAATATTGCTTCATTTTATGTTTTTAAGTTTGTAACGTTTTGATGACGATATTATTACATGGACATGACTGTTTAATTTCTTGAACATTTTTTTTAGCTACTAAAAATTTATGTTTTTTTATTGAGTTACTATCAAGGTTTTAATCTTTCTATAACTTACCTATGATATGATTATGATTATGAGGCACAGGCCACTTATAGAACGAATGAGTTTACGTCAACTCATGTCTTGCACTTGTCTCATTGACGTTCCTATCATTATGTTATACATCAAATCAATTGAACACTGGTTAAATATGCCACGCTAATTTACCATTTACATAAAAAAAATCATGATTAATAATTACAATTTTAATTTAGTTAGTTTTTCAGAACGAGTGGTTTTATTTTGAATACCACCGACTTATCCATATTAGTCATTACTATTAATTACGTAGGACGTCAAAGTGACATAAAATGCTTCCGATGGCCTAACTACTTACCTATTTGTGGAAGTAGCCGCGATTGAAAGACGTACGACGATGACAACGACGACGTAAGTCTGTAGACGTATTTTAAGTGTGTCTTGAATTTATTATGGCATAGGCATAGCACTCAGATTAACTGTTAGTACGGGTAAGTGGTATCTATCAGACCCATACACATTTGCATGATGTATTATAAACAAAATAACGTCATTGGAATTTAAAATTATTGATAACTACGAGTATTGAGTAGGGTAAAGTTAGAATATGATAATCTAAAAACAATTTCCATGTCCTAACCTAACCTAACCTAAATAGTCATTTTATGAGCTCTAATACACTGCTGGCTGGCAGGCTTATGTACTGTGGCCAGAAAAAATATACCTCTATCATCCAAAATGCAATAAAGACGTGTCAGATATTTGTAAGCCCAACGTTGGATAATATATTTAGCTGTGGACTGTAGGTACTTGCTTGTCTTCTCCTTGCAAATTAAAAAATACTTACAGTTAGTTTACAGCAAATTTAAAATAAAAGCTTTCAGAAACCAACGTTCCGTGTAACTACCGTTTCATAATTTAAAATTGTGTAACGTTAATTCAATTTTTTTTTAATTCATCATTTGCGTTATTGTTCATTATAAAAGAATACCTAGCAAGTAAGTACGTAGTGCAATGTATCCTGTAAAATATTTAATGAAAAATCGCATGTCAGAAAAATCTTTCGCAATAAATTCCTAAAAGCTTAACTCTCGTCGAAAAAGATTATAACTTTTATAAGTTTCTTGTTTAATACTACTTTATTACTTTCAACATAGAGTCGAATTTCTTACAGCTTAAAGTGTACAAAAGTCCTTTTGCCTTACACGGGTAGCAATCTCCAGGTTTGTCCCGATTCCTCACGATTTCGATTTGTCAAGAGCAATCAAAGTTAGTTCTTATCACGCTAGTAAATCGTCTGTGGATTCACTGGTGAGTTCAGAACGATATAGTTATCTTTATCTGGATTTCAGTGAGGTTTAGGTTAGTGAACTTTGTCTTTCTTACTTAAGGCGAGCAATTGGGATAGACCACAAAAAAAACATTATAAGTCGCAAAAGGTCACATCTATCATGCCAATCACGTGACCGAGATATGCAGTTTTTCGCCTCTTAATGACAGACAAAAGTTCCCGTTATACTCAGGGATAATGTAGCATTCTAATGATGAAAGAATTATGAAATCAGTCCAGTAGTTTTGAGTTTATTCGTTACAAACATACAATAATACATTTTTTTTCCTCTTCATTATAATATTAGTATTGATTTTGGTCTAGATCGTAATTAGCCAATTTACAAAAATTTAATGTACCTTACTATTCAACATAATATCAAACAGTTAAACTGTGAATTTCAAAAATATTGTACATAATTAAGGACTCTATTTCTATTAAAAACAACCTTAACAATCCTTATCCTTTTCCTTTGTGTAACGAAAATTAGCCATATTTATAATCATAATTATGGATAATTTTCGTTACACACAGGAAAAACAATGGAAGAAAGTTAAGTTAAGGAGTAAATCTTAACTATTCTACACCCAATTTGACTGTTAAAATCATCACTAATTCATAATTATGAATTTATGGCATTATTTTAAATTGTATTTTTTTTATCTTTAAACCAGAAAAATATTTACGAGAGCTTTTCAAAGCCAAATCGAATAAATGACGCATAGGAATCACCCATTCTTGGAAACACATTTAGCTTGAAGCTTTTCTAATGCATTCCCTAACACTAGAAATTGAGTGCTTTAAAAGTTATGACGTTCTTTATGTAAGTAATTTAAAAGATTACTTCACAGAATCGCGTGTAGCTAACCCCACGTGCTTATGTTTTGTCCACAAGAGAAAATACTCTTTTTGACCGACTTGAAAAAATGGAGGAGGATCTCAATTCGAATAAATACCTATAAAGTCTAATTCTACGGAACTTGCTAACTATGTAAACAAACCGCCATATTGAAATTAACTCTGAATGATGAATTTACTAGTGATGGGCAATACTCCTTTACTTATGTCAAACCATATCGAATAATAAAATACCGAAAGTAAGAAACAAGTAGTTACTTATTTCTAATTTGTTTACTCACGATCTGAAGAAAAATCGGTGCTTGAAGATGATATATCACCAGTATTTATAACAAAAGGTGCCGTTATATGATCTGTGAGTGTGATCAGCGTGAGTTAGGTAAGTGTAGGGGGCCTTAATATATCGCCAACTTTAGCCACAACACTACCCATCATAGACAATTGTAGAATTTAAAAGAAACAAAAACGTCATTCCATCAGGTCCTAATAACCTAACTTATGAAACCATTTAAACTTTTAATGAAATATCCAAGATAGAGTTATATATTTGGTGATTTTGTATTTTATAGTAACAACCGTTTCAATAGCTAATGGTTTCAATGGTGTTTGATCAGGTGGTGTGAAAATTCAAGGAGAAACAGTGACAAAACAAAGTTAAGTCTTTTGTTTACATAGTTAGCAAGTTCCATAGAAATACACTATACCTATTGTCAACACGTCTGGGTCTGACAATGCGATCTTGGAGAAATCGAAGAAACTCCTCGAATATTATAGGTACACCTATTAAATAACTCGTGCATTTGGAAAGCACTATATGGTGAAGTGGAACTGATGATGAAGACCCCAGATGACCACCTCAACGGTACCTATTTCGAGGGAGACGATATGATATCTCGATTAAGATACCTACTCGAGAGACTATGACGAAGCACATTGAAATGGTTTAAAAGAAATCCCCTTGAAACATTGACAGACATTTGATGGAATGTATCACTTCATCGAAAGCTATGATGCTTTTTATTTCTTATTGTGCCCGTGGCAGATGTCATTTGGCAAATTCAGTGACGCTGCTAATTAAAGTCGCATTAATTTTTTCGATTATCGATGATGTTTACAAAGGAAATGTAGTCGATTTAGTATTCTGTTACCAATTTGTTAACTTAATTTACCTAGGTAATTTACCTACGAACTATTGAAATAGTAGTTTATGCAACTGATGCATAATGAGATGCCTTAAAGTACGAGTGTGTGTATTTCGTAATAGCAAAATACCATCAAACAAAAATCAAACAAAATAATAATTTAATTTAAATTTTAATAAGTTCAGTTTTAGCTTTTAATTGTAGTACCTAAATTATATTAAAATATTATATGGTATGGTGGTATTATTATATGGTAGAACATAATAATAATAAGAAAATAATTGTTAAAAAGTGTTAATCACATAATTATCTGTGCGCGCAGCGCTTCGGACAAGACCATCATTGCGGAGAAGAAGCGCCGCAAGAAACTCCAGCAGAAGGTAATTTTTTTCAATTATTAAATACAATAATACTTAAAAGTATCTAAATTACATTACAAGGTAATAAAGTAATAAATAATTATTTTTAAAACTAACACAAATAAAATCATTACAAATGTAAGGTCAATAAAATACCTAATGTCTAGGAGAACAACATTACGAGGTCTCTACGTCAGGAACGATAATTAAAATAGTTAACTGAATAACAGGTCCAAGGCAAGCGTGAACAGACCGGACCCCACAGACAGCACCCGTTCACGAGTATGATGCGTATCTCAGCCATCGCCTCCCTCAACCATGTGTTCGGGAAGGTGGCGACCCGATCAACGACGCCGCCGTAAGCAAAGACCTTAGAGTGAGCATGACATGCTCATGCTGCCGGACAAAATGTATCAATAATAAAGGGAACTGTCGTACTGTTAGGCGATGGGCTTGCTCTGTCACTAATTATACACTGTTAAACATCTTAGCCTAATTGTGCAAATTGTGGTTACAGAGTTATCAACAAGTTTTTAGAGTTGTTGGTAATTCTGTAGCTCTGCCTACCGCACTCTGGGAATGAAGGCGTGAAGGTATGTATGTATGTAATACTTTCAATAGATCCATATTACAACTTATAACTTTAAATTGTATAAGATTAAATTGTATGTCTCATCCCTACAATATTTACAAAATGAAATCATTGATAACCCAACGCTAAAGTTATTTTTCTTCATTTAAATGACAACTCTATCTTGATACCTACACATATGTAATTGCAATGAGGATGCAGCTCGTTCCATGGCTGTCTGAATAAACACGTGTGTTGTCTCTCTCTATTGCCTGCGTTGATGTGAAAAAGGAATAGATTCGGGATTGCGCAGTGGTTCCAGGAATATACTCACAACATAAACATTCATCTTCATCATCATTTTGAGCATCTGTCCGTCCAGGATAATATCCTATAGTTATTTCTAGATTAAAATTATATATTTCAAAACACATGCTTTATATTATTAAGAGGACTATGAAGTTAAAAAATTCCATACAAAATGCTATAACGTTTCTAACGTTAAACCTAGATTTTTCCGTTTTTTTAATGTTTGGGGTTATCTACCTGTGTGGTCACCGGGTTAGAATAGTGCCACTCCATGTCTTCTCGTGGATGTCGTAAGAGGCGACTAAGGGAATAATAAAGGCTTCTAGTACTCTTAGGCGATGGGCTTGCAACCTGTCACTAATATACTGGTAAACATCTTAGCCTGATTGTGCAAACCGTGGTTACAGAATAATCAACAACTTATTTGAGAGTGCTTGGTAATTCTGTAGCTCTGCCTACCCCACTCTGGGAATGAAGGCGTTAGTTTATGTATGTATGTATGGGGTTGTGTTTCGGTACCACTTGCCCTCTACGGAGTCGTCGAGTAACCGGGATAAATGACACCAATACAATAGGATAACACCTGAATATTTATTACGGAAAGGCTTAAATATGAGTACAGTCGGAAGAAAAACAGGACAACGTTTTTGTTAGCCTAAGTTAGTCTAGTCTAAGTGAGAAGCGTCTCTTGTGTTACCACAGATAATTATATCGTCTACATAAATGTCGTAGAGAGAGATGCGATAGTGTTGCCACAAATGTGTTGTAGATGTCAGAAAAATTATGTTTGTATATAAATATATTTGAGATCCTCGTAACGAGCCCTTTCATTTGATGTGTGACCAAGTAAGATTTGCAAAACTTTTTTTTTGTTGTTGTCACCCTAAAACTAAACTTATTTAAAAAAAAACTTTGCACATCTGTGATTGGGTTACAACAATCTACTAAATTTTACCTGATTTGGTCCAGTAGATTCGGTGCGAATTGGCTGAGACAGACGGACGGACAGACAGACAGACGCACGAGTGATCTTATAAGGGTTCCGATTTTAATTTTTTGTACGGAATCCTAATAAAATTTCAGAGTAGGTGGGTAGTAAAAGTTACGGCATAAGAAAGCGCCTTCTTTACCGGTCCAGTTTATTGTTTTAAATTTTAAATCTGTACTTAAAAATAAATCTCCTTGGCTAATAAAATAATAGCTATAATACATTATTATTGAGGATTAGAAATCCAGTTTTAGAAATACTTAATATAGCTATTATTAATTAGCAACACTAAGGTGTACCTCAAGGTAGTGTTCTTTGCCAGTAACATTAAAACCTTAATAATTCCAACACTAAGTAATTAACAGATTGAAAAGTTAAAACTATATTCTGGACCAGTTAGGAAACTGGGACAACTTGTATAGATATAGGTGTTATTCTATTAAAAACGGCTGTTCGCTTAGCGGTTGATCGAGTGAAGGAAGTCATAGGAGGTCGCTCACGTGTAAAGCGGGTAAGCTGAGAATGCACGCCCTAAAATGTGTATTTTACGCTTTGACGAGACAACTTTAACTCGCCGGTTACTATTTGATTAGTCGAGTTCAAGAACGAGTTGGTTTAGAGTCATCTACCAGGTCCAGACAGGGCTGTAATAATGAATGGAGTGCCTATTACAAGGACCATATTAGATTGACCTAACCCCCTAATCAAAATAGACCCGGGTTATAGGTTATATCGTCAGGGCGAAGAAACTTTTGGGCATGCATTCTTAATTATATAGCATAATCATTAAGCGAGTTCGCTTGTGTGAGCACGATTGCTCGATTTTTCGATCGACAGACGTTTTTAAAAGAATAACATCCCTGGTTAAGTAGCACCTAAGACATTGTACGTGTCAAACTATTTGAAAAGGTGTTAATAATTAACGGCTCCTAAGTTTCACACGATTTTAATCTATTTCAAAGGGAAGTCAGAGATAAACAAACAATAAAACCTCAACGCTTCTACAGTGTTATTGCTACTACGAGATAAGCGTCACGTTCCAACTATTATTGACACAGATCACTGTACAATCTCGCAACCAACGGACGTCTCCCAGACCCTTATCTTAACGAGATAAAGTCTAATATAAGATAAAACCACATCTTTAAATAAGAATCCTTTAAGACCTTTAGATGAAATAGCGTCTTACGATTCTAGATTGTCTTCCTTTTTATCACAGATGCTTTTTAATTAGAAGTGATAGTGACACAGTTAATGATGTTAAAATTTGAACTCCGTGTGTCAATAAACTTAAGTTTAAATTGACTCAGCTTGCGAGGAAGTAAATAGTGTTCAAAGATAGTTATAAAGAGGACGAAGACGGTATTAAATCGGGAGCTCCTGAAGTTTTCAAAATGGTGTACATTATAAATGACAGTTCAGAAATTAATGAAGACAACAGTAAAGCCAGTGTGTGGAAAGAAACATTGTTTGTTATCTTGGGTATGTTTATTAGTTTTATAACTCTGTTTTTAATGTGGCTATAAAATTTGATGGTTAGTTTTTACGTCGTCTTTGGATTTAGATTATGTTGCATCCGTAACTTGGACTTCTGCTTTGTTGTGCGTTTATCTCTTATGTTCTTGTTTTACAGTAATGTTTAATTAGTAGTGCTATCTTGTTTCTAGCATTTGTTTTTTTTTTTTTTTGGATTCATCGTCGTTACTTTTTAATTATTAACAAATAAACTAATATTATCATGTCAATGTTTATCCCCTCCCTTTAACCGATGAGGTTCTTTTCTAATTGGAAAGCTTTTCTATTTAAAATTCTTGGGTATTTCCAAGTACATTCTTAAGTTTTGTATGAAAAATAAATGTCTTGAGTATATTTTTGAGAAATTTTCAAATATTTAAGAATATTATGCATTTTTTTAGTTATAAAACATGTTTAAATTAAAATCAATGACTTGCTTACATTCAGTGAACGCAGTGCAGTTGCATAAGTCCCTTTAGGAACTGCCATTTCGGTTAAGCTTACTTAATGTCTGTGGTATTATTTGCTAAAACCGTAGCACTTTGATTAAAATGTTATACGCTTTAAAGATTTAAGGATTTTGTTTTTTTTTCGTTTGTTTCATAGAAAGAATATTTTTTTTACGCTGCGCTATCATGGCTAGGACGATGACATCAATACAAAATAAACAATTTATAAATTATTAAAAAAAAAACTGTCTGGAAAAATATGCTATTATTATTAATGTCAAAAATTAAACTGAAGAGAGAGAAAAAAGTTTCTTATCCACTTATTTGCTTTTTGCAACCGTAGTTACCAGTGACAGCGCTAATTTGCTTATAACTAGGGTCGATTAACTTTGCAAAAGCAATGAAGTGGATTCTAGTTAGTTGAAACTCAAGTTCTAGTTAGTTAAAGGTATAAGAAGTATATGTTTATATCTCTCACTGCCACGAACATGTCAGGTTGTGCCCTGAACACCTATAAAAGCTGGCGCGAAGATAACTGAATTACCCGTTACTCTATCGGTCGAGGCGGAATTTGTTAAGTGGCCGAAATTGCCTCAAATTGCCCTCTTGCATGTTATTGTCAATTTGCGTCAACTGATGAATTACTACGTCTTCTTCTCATAAGCAATCGGGTATACCATCATAAGTCCAAAGTTCAGTTACTGAACCGTAAAATTTGACAAAAATCATTTAATAAAACCGGGCAAGAGGGTTCCGAAGCCGTTACTACAAACAAATAAGACCTCGCGACAAACTTAAGCCTGCAGCGAGCAAACGTCGAGCGTCCAGTGGCCCCCTCAATACTGTTATTGTGTTTTCTGATAAACTAAAGAATTTCCATAGAATTGGACGATGCTTTTTTGTAGCGTAAGTAAAAATACAATTTATGGAATAGGTACGTAACAAACTTTGATAACAGTTACCCTTTGAGAAGTCAGCTTAACGGGAAAAGGTGGCCACTTTTTTCCGTTAAGTTGATAACTCGAAGGTCAATTGTTATTAAACTATACAAAAATACACCAATTTTTTTTTTGCACATTTTTTGCTGTTGGGGGTCATCCATAAAGTACATCACACGTAAAGGGGGGGGGGGGGGGGGGGACAAAGTGTGACATGGTGTGACAAGGGGTGGGAGGGGTCCTAAGTTTCGTGACATCACATTTCAAAATCTAATATATCTAGAGGTATTCATTTGAAATAAGTACTACTACTACAAAAAAGTACTTAATTTAAATGGAAATAAAACTAATTTCGGAACTGCTGTTTTAATTTAATAATTTTTCGATGTGAAATTTGCCAAACATGTGGTGTCATGTGAAATCATGAAATTCGTGTGACGTACTTTATGGATGACCCTTTGTTACAAAAATGCACCGTCCGATTTCAAGAAAATATATTAGTTTATTAGAAAACTCAATAATAGTAATAAGGGCGCCACTGAGCAGTCTTAACTTTGCCGTTGGAAAACTGTTATCCCCATACATTGACATAGGTCGCGGTAAGTTTAGCAACACGCATATACGTTTTCGGTAGGTATAAACATTTAAATCGTTTGTAACTCAATAACCAATGAAGTCTACTTAGTAGTCATAGTTTCCCTTTAAGATTCGTTATATGAGCTTTTATTTAAGATATTTCACATATTTTTAGTATTTCTAGTTTCGGCTGTAGGGGCGGGGGACCACTTGACTCTTATGGCCCCTCTACACGTTGGCGGATCATGGGCGTGCGTGAGGGACGGAGCAATATGTAAGAGTGAGCAACATATTCTTTCATCTCACTCTTACGTATTGCTCCGTCCCTTACGCACGCCCATGATCCGCCGAGGTGTAGAAGGACCTTTACGAAAATCAGCGCTTTAAAGCTTTATATTTTATGAACGGATCCCTTAACCGAAAAATTGCTTGACAGACCCGCAATGTTTTTGAGAGCTATCCAACGACTCCCCACCCCACACCACGGGGTAGACGAGAGAAAAAAAAAACATCCCCAAATTATGTATGTATGTATGTAAACTCTTTATTGCACAAAAATATAAATATTACAATATAAATATTAAAGTAAAGTACAAAGGCGAACTTATCCCTAAATGGGATCTCTTCCAGCTAACCCTGAAGTTAATGAGTTAGGACAATGGTTGGACACATACAAGTTTGCACAAAAAATATCAAAAACAGATGATAATACTAATAATTTAAAAAAAAGACACTAAACGAATAAACCAGTAGGTACTCAAAGTAACATAAACTAAAAAAAAAAGGTTATATTTTACAACTATGTTGGCGTAACTAATATGTAGGAAAGTGACACACTTAACACAAAACAACGTTAAAAGAAAACAAAACAAGGGACGATCTCACACAAATTGTTTGTGTGAGTATATTTAGGCGATGGGCTTGCAACCTGTCACTAAATACGCTGGTAAACATCTCAGCCTGATTGTGCAAAATGTGGTTACAGAATTATCAACAAGTTTTTTAGAGTTGTTGGTAATTCTGTGAGTGTATGTATAAATATTGTTTATTTTTTTCGCATGTTGATTATTATTCTAAATAAGGTACCTAACAATAGTCTTTTGACCTAATGATGTCATAAACTACGTAAATATTGATTGATTCTTCGATCAATTGTTACTTTAAAAATGCCCGATATCATCACAATAGGTCGGTTTATTGACCATTAACGTTACGTTATAAAACCATATAGGGTTTTAGGTGGTTTTTGCTATGGTAAAAATACGTATTTCAATTACTTCCCTTAAATATAATTTCTTATTGGTACTCTAAACATCTCTGAAACATTTATAAAATACATTTTGGAGATCGCATTAATGGCACTGTAAAGAGCGTCGGTGGTCTAGTGGCTTTGGGGGTCGGCTCGTGATCGTAAGGTACTGAGTTCGAACCCCCGCGGTCACCATGTACCAATGAGTTGTGTCTTTTGACATAAGTGCATTAGCCGATGCTCTTACGGTGAAGGAAAAACATCGTGAAGAAAACCTGCACATTTGAACAGCTGAGTGTGTAAGAGGGTAATTGTACAATAGATCCTGAAGGGGTTGAAATGTATCTGAAAGGGCGGCATAAGAAAAGATAAAATAATGGTATCTTGTCAAATGTCGTTTTTGTCTTTTCGTTTTTTTTTTCCTTCTATTTTTAGGGCACTTACGACAGTTTCTTTCGATCAAAGTGTCTGAATTTAGATATCCTGAAAACATTTGAGGTTTAAGTAGAAAATTGTGGTCGTTAAATTGAATTTATATGAAATGATACAAATTGAATTCTATAAAAATGATGGGGTATTAATTACAGCAATAAAACGACGTGTGCATTTTATGGGATACGAAATTTGGCGTAGTTGTGTAACTTGCTTGCCCGAGTCTGTTATTTATAAGTAAAAAATATGAAATTACTTATATATATATATATATTTTAATTTATTATGCCAAGGATACACATTGTAAAAATATTCAGAATAGTTTCGCCAAACTGCAAAGCAGTTTGTTGGCGAAGACAGCACTCAGGTATTTGTGCGACTTAAATACAGGGCGAACGATATGAAGTGTTACCAAATTCAAAAGGCTACGATTTTTTTTTGTTGTCACGAATTATTTATTATTAAGAAAAAAATGAGAAAAAATATCATTTTTTTAAAATTACTTTATTTTAACTCGATATGACCACCTTTTGCTGTCTATGGCCTTCAGACGGTAGAAAAATAAGTTGCACGCTGCACGAATGTGATCCTGCGGTATGCAATGCCAATTACGTACGATCGCTTTCTTCAGTGCATCCATACTGGCATGTTTTCTTCTCCTCACCTTGCTCTCCACAATGGACCAGATAGAAAAGTTCATCGGGTTCGCGTTTGGGGAATTCGAAAGCCATTGCGAGGTCGAAATAAAATGTGAAACGCGTTTTTCAGCCATTCTTGGTTCACACGAGCTTTATGAGCCGGGGCCGTATCTTGTTGAAATGTCCACGGTCTACTACCGAAATGTTTGCGTACCCAAGGCTCCAACGCAACTTCCAAAACATTTTCCCGATAGTAAGTTGCATTTACTTTGACACTAGGCTTCATTTTGTGAATTTGGTAACACTTCATATCGTTCGCCCTGTATTACCAATTTTACCAAACAATGTAAATACGGGTTGAAAAACGGGTCTAGAATGGAGGGTTATAAAATGAAAGTGATTTGATAATAGCAAACAGGGCGTCGTATGAAAGGGCTCTATCTACAATTTTTAATTTTCAGTAACGTTTTTAATTTGTAGCCAAAAAATTACAAAAAATAACCCCCCTAATCTCCGAAGTTTATGAAACGAAAAGTTTGAATAAATCCTGACTGAAAGATAATTATTTCTATTTTACGCAAAAAATTAAACATAGTCAATTTTCTGGTGGCAAAAAAGTGGAGAAGTAACATCATAGAGTTTCAAAGCTATTCAGACCGAATAGCTGTTCTCAAGCTACAGGTAACAGCAAAACAAACCCTAACGGTGATACAGGTATACGCTCCAACATCGACACACTGTGATGAGGAAGTTGTAGAGTTTTATGACCTGTTAAACAAAGCATGTGACGACCACCGAGGGTCTTGGAATATAGTCCTCGGTGACTTTAACGCCAAAATAGGTCTCCGGCAAGAACTGGACAACGACGAAGTTTTGGGACCATACGGGTTAGGAAACCGAAACACACGGGGTTCCCGTTTGATCCAGTTCGCATTTGGACAGTGTCTGAAAGTTTGCAACACCTTCTTCCCAAAAAAACCAAGTCGTCGATGGACATGGGTCTCACCAAATGGAGACACTATGAATGAAATAGATTACATATTAGCCAACAAAAGTGCAAATGTTAAAAACGTTGGAATCATAAACAAATTTAATTTCTGCTCCGATCATCGCCCACTTAGAGTCACACTAAAATTCGACTTTAAATTACTGCGTAGAAACCAATTTTCCAAAAGTATGAAAAAACTTGACCGAACCATGTTCATTACCAATTATGACAAATTCAACCTAGAATTGAAAAATAGCTTCGATAGTTTAGCAACTGATCTCGAGGAAGATGTAGAGACACAATATAATAATATTCTGCATGCAGTTCAGAATGCCACAACCAAATTAAATCTTAAAATGAAGAAACTAAGCAAGCTATCGGAAGGAACCAAAAAGTTAATGGAGCAACGCAGCAGTTTTAAATTAGGCTCAGCAGATTACCGTAGATTAGATAAAATAACCAAGCGTAGCATCAGAAGTGATATAAGAAGCATAAACACTAATTTAGTTAAAACAGCACTTGTTAAAAACACATCATTGAGAATTGCTAAGCGAGGAATAGTTAAAGGCAGAACTTGGATTACAAATTTAAAAGACGAAAATGGTACCAAACACAGTAGTAGATCAAAAGTTATGGATATTTGTACTAAGTTTTACAGCTCACTATATTCGGACCCAGGCAAATCGGCTACTACCGAGGAATACTTTTGTGCTGGCACCATCGCTCCGGTCACAGAAGACGAGGTGACAAAAGTTTTATCGACCATGAAATTTGGCAAGAGTCCTGAAATAGATGGAATAAGCACGGAAGCACTCATACTAGGAAAACGGAACCTCTTAACTCCCCTTACCAAACTATTTAATAAAATCATCAAAACTGGCAAAATCCCATCACAATTCCTACATTCACACCTAATTCTACTCCATAAAAAAGGCGATAAGAGTGATCTCAGCAATTACCGCCCGATTAGTCTCGTGTCACACATTTACAAAACGTTCATAAAAATCATCGAGGGTCGCATTGCTGGGCAGCTTGATCAACACCAGCCTCCCGAACAAGCTGGTTTCCGTCCTGCTTTTTCAACCGCAGATCATCTTCATACGCTCAACCAAATTATTGAAAAATCTAACGAATTTAATCAACCATTATATTTAGCCTTTGTTGACTACTCTAAGGCATTCGATAGCGTCATCCACTCCGCTATCGAAACTGCACTTATAAACCAAAACATTGAACCTACATACATAAACTTAATTAATTTAATTTATAACAATAGCACAGCAGCGATTAAACTTGAATCGGTAGGTGAGGCGTTTCAGATACAGTGCGGCGTTAAGCAGGGCGACCCGCTATCGCCAAAACTATTCACATCATCACTGGAAGAAGTCTTCAAGAACCTGGCCGCATCATGGGAGGCCAAGGGTTTAGTCGTTGGCGATAGAAGATTAACCAATCTTCGATTCGCTGATGACATTGTTCTTTTTGCCTACTCAGCAGCAGAGCTCCAACTAATGCTGGAGGAACTCAGTTCGGCGAGCCTTCAGGTAGGATTAAAAATGAACCAAACAAAGACTCAACTGATGACTAATGGTATAAAACGTAGGGTCGAGGTAGACGGGCGGATCATACAGTATGTTAACGAGTATCTATACTTGGGCCAGCTAGTCTCTTTCAGCAACAGGCAAGACAAAGAAGTAGAACGCCGAGTGGAAAACGCCTGGAAGAGCTACTGGTCCATGAAGAAGCTGATGAAGGGAGACCTTCCTATGTCGCTAAAGCGGAAACTCGTTGACATATGTATCCTGCCTGTCCTAACCTACGGAGCCCAAACCTGGTCACTCACCGAGAATGTGAAGCTCAAACTGAAGGTTTGCCAACGGGCTATGGAGCGAAGCATTTTAGGTTTTAAAAGAACGGATCGCGTTCGGAATACTACGCTTCGCTCCAGAACCGGGATAGCTGATGTTGGTGAAAGGACTGCCAGAATTAAATGGGACTGGGCTGGCCACATCAGCCGCATGCACCCGGATAGGTGGGCTAACGTAGTCACCAAATGGGTGCCGCAAGACGGGTGGCGTAGACGAGGCAGGCCCAGGCGGAGATGGCGGGACGACCTGGACGCGTTTCTTGACAACTGGCCGGACGTTGCCACTGATAGGGATTTGTGGAAATTAAGGGGGGAGGCCTTTGCCCAGCAGTGGGACACTCAACAGGCTGATTAAAAAAAAAAAGTCAAATTTAGCAGTTTCGGAAAAAATACAAAAAATCAAAATCTATATTAAAGTTAAGGCTGGTCAAAATGGACTTTAATGCATTCAAAGTAAAGTTAATAACAAAATAAGTATTTCCTTTTGCGTTGTACAACCATAATAATTATTATCTTAAATAGGGAACTTTTTAAGGGTGGACGTAAGATATCTCGATGAATTAAGTTGGGCGGCTATAACGAAGAACATTGAATTATACCGTATAAGAAAAACTTTAATTCAATATTTCAGTATATTAGTAATATTTTTATGCAATACATTATTTCATAATAGCTCATAAAATTCCTCGCGGATGAATAACTTCTTTATTTCCATATTTGAACGTAAAAGGAAGAATATTTTGCCCGAAGGACACAAAGTTTTATCAAATTTGATTGTTAAGTACCTTTTTTAATTTGCATGTATACGATTAAAAGAAACGATTTTTTTGACGTTTATAAATCTAACTACCGTGTGGTTGCCGGCTTAGAATAGTGCCACTCCATGTCTTCCCGTGAAAGTCGTAAGAGGCGACAAAGGGAATAAAGGCTTGTAGTACTGTTAGGCGATGGGCTTGCTACCTGTCACTAATATACACTGTTAAACATCTTAGCCTAATTGTGCAAATTGTGGTTACAGAGTTATCAACAAGTTTTTGGAGTTGTTGGTAATTCTGTAGCTCTGCCTACCCCACTCTGGGAATGAAGGCGTGAAGGTATGTAGGTATGTATAAATCTAACTGCAAAAAGGTATTCTCGGCGGTCCAAACGATATCGTAATAAAT
The DNA here is from genome assembly GCA_927399475.2 of Acleris emargana. NCBI lineage: Eukaryota > Metazoa > Arthropoda > Insecta > Lepidoptera > Tortricidae > Acleris > Acleris emargana. The sequence continues at coordinate 17,925,351 of OV656854.1, forward strand.
CTATTATGGTATTGTTAGGACGTCAGTCGCCATGACTGTCAAGTAAATAACAGCTGCATAGAGGGCATAGAGGCCCTGTTCACTTCACTGTCCTATCATTACTATGTACAATACATACATATATTATAAAACAAAGAACCCCCCGCCGCGTGTCCCTCTGTATGTTCGCGTTCATCATCATAATGTCAGCCGAAAGACGTCCACTGCTGGACATAGGCCTCCCCCAAGGCTCTCCACTCAGACCGGTCTTGTGCTTTTCGCATCCACTGCTTTCCCGCGATCCTTACAAGGTCGTCACTCCATCTTGTTGGAGGCCTACCGCACTGACCCCATCGGCCATCAGTCCTGCGAGCGATGTGCCCCGCCCACTGCCACTTCAGTTTAGCTATTCTTCGGGCTACGTCGGTAACCTTAGTTCTCCTGCGGATATTCATCATTTTTGATTCTATCACGCAGAGAAACCCCGAGCATAGCCCTCTCCATAGCCCTCCCATGTTCGCGTTAATCTCACAAAACCGGCCAAATGCGTTGGACTCGCGTAAGAAGGGTTCTGTACCATTATCTGTACATTAGACACTACACGGGCCGTAACATGGCTGCGTTTCTCGCGTGACGAAGTTTAATGTGAGATCGCTCCCTGTTTTTTTCATAAACCTACTTCTTCCAGCCAGCCTGCCGTTCTTCACGCAAGGCATCGAAACCGACGCCCTCACCTCGACAGCCCACACTGGCCACTTCATCTCCAGGGACCATATACCATGGAGTACCACCACTTATATCCTGGCGGCCATGTTGTCCGCTCCCGTGTTCTGCTACGTCATCGAGACCTTTGGGAGGAAGGTTGGGATCTTCATCGTCAGTTTAGTGCAAGGGGTAAGCACATCATTCGGCCTCTATTCTACCGGGAAAAACAATATCGCCTTTGACATGTTATCCTACAGTTAGTTAGTAGATAGCCATTACTGTCGAGAAAATAAGAGCTATCAAATCAATATGGTTTTATAGAATATAGGCCCCGTAGGTAGCTTCTTCGGCTACTATAATAATAGAAATTGACGTCACTGCGATTAAAAGCATTATGCATGTCTTTTTGATTTATAGCCAAAATGTACAAAAAATTACAGCCCTTCTGTGCCTGAATTTTATAGACCAAAAAAATTGAGATATTTCTATATTTATACACGAAAATAGCTTTCTATGAAACGACAATTCTGCGAAGTGATACGTTTTATGAAATTAGTGTCGGTGAAACAAGGCAGCATCAGTATTGAATCACTCTTTTTGTTGCAGATGTCCTGTATTCCTCTTCTCCTAGACGTCACCGAAGTGAACACTATAATTCTACATTTATTCGCTGGTATATCTTTAGGAGGGTTGTACATAGTGTTCCCAACTTACATAAGAGAGATCAGCTCCATCCCAAATAGGGGACTGGCTTTGTCATTGATGATGCCAATGACGACGGGGGGATATTTGATGAAGTTGGTCCTGACTTTGGAGGAACTGACGCTGCTGATGGTGGCGCTGGTCGCTGCCCAGATGATCATGGTGTTCTGCTTGCTGGAGTCTCCTAGTTATCTGGTGATGATTGGGAAATATGAGGTGAGACACAGTTATTGACCACACTAGAGCTTAACGGTGCGTTAATTTTGTCCTTTGTTTAATAGACGACACGACCTGTACCCTTACCATGAGTTACAATTAACGTACTCGCTAACGAGTCAAATGCTCTGTCCCTCGCAGACCTCGCAGTATTCTTATAGAGTGCGAGGGACAGAGCATTCGATTCGCTAGCGAGTACGGTAATTGTAACTCATGGTAAGGATACTGTTGAGATTGAGTTACAAATATTCAAACTTTCCCGTTACGATTAGCAATATTAATAAGATAAATTAAGGGGTCCCTTTGACTGCCATACATTTATAGTTTCTATTATTAAAAGTCAGACATTTGTACCCATATCGTTTATGTTCATAACTATCGGAAGTCATAACAATTTTTCGTCATAACGCTTTATAATTCGAACGTTAACTATCCATAATGTAAAAATTATATATACAAAAGTCATAACCTAAAACCCTATAACATTCAAAGGCATGTTAAAAATGAGTCAGAAATATTTTAGGACATAATTTCATACTATCAATTATTTTAATTCATACGGTTTTTCTACCAAACGTTAATTACAACTTTTGTATATAACAAAAATATTAAACACTATAATTTAAAGAAAAATAAATTATTATTGAATGACAAATACACTGCAACTCAACATACCTCTTGCTTTTAATATTCTAATATCTACAATTATGGAAATCATTAAAAGACAACACTTGTGTTAACGGAGGGGGTTACGGGGGGCAGAGCCCCCTGCCTAACCAAAATATCCGTGCTATAGACGATAAATCTAGATCAATAGGTTAGGTTAGGTTAGTATTGCGTCAAGGCCGAAGGCCTTAACTATCCAGAATTAGGAGCTCCGCGGAGCGGAGCTCCGTCGACCCCGTCACATCATACATGTCTATATTTTGTTTGAACATTGAGTAAATTGTATTTGTTGTACTGTTATGACCTACAAGTTTTGACCTAAAAACATTTATAACAAGTACAATTATTACCTTTGGCATTATGAACTTAAATTATTATGACATAAATTGGCATGACTATGAATTTTATGACTTCCAACAGAAAGACCCGCAATAATTTACATTCCGATGTATAATCATCAAAATTATGACTAAAAACATTATGACTATTAATACGTATAATGTAAAACGACTTGGCAAACAATAATCGAAACTTTAACTTTATGGCAGTCAATAGAGACCCCGCACAGAAGTATGAGTAAGATGTCATAGTATTTCTCTATTGCCCAGACCTTACTCTGGGACAAGGTCAATTTTTGTAAGAATCTTTGTAGGCTTATATGCAGAACTCGGCAGGGGTGAGCCATTTTTACGTCATTAATGTGAAGTGTAGATATTAATATAGATACACCTTAATAATAAATATCAAAAGAAAATGAAACTTTATTAATTATAATTAAACTGAAACGACAATACATTATGTACAAAACGAGTAGCAAATTTCTTTGTTATTGTAATAAATAACTATAAGTACTTCTATATTTTCAGGAGTGAAATTTGTACATTCAAATACTGTTTCTTTAAGGAGATTAACTAAAAAGCTTGCTATAAAATTAATTTGTTTTGATGGTGACATAAACATCGTACCAGAAAGGCAGCCTACATAAAATAGGTTCATCAGTTATTAAATTACACCACATCTACCATTGAATGACACCATTACCATTGATTGAATGTCCATGTTATGCAAACTCTGAAAACAGCTCATCCCTGCCGAGCTCTGCTTAGTATCGTAGCTATTCAAAAAATGAATGTTCTCAACTGTTTGTTACATAAATCAGCTTTTATTGAATCTGTGAGAAAAAGTCAAGAATATCCGAGTCCTAACACTGCTAATAATTTACAGTGTGCAAAACTAACGTTGGCTCGACTGAAGTGCTTGCCAACAGACCATCCAATCGTGTTGGACAACATATGTAGCTTGAAAGACGAGAGCCAGCGAGCCAAGACGAAAGGAAAACTTCACATCATTACTATTTGTAAGTTTATTATGTACCATTCTTGATTATAACTAGCATAAAGGCATTCCATCTTAGTCCTCAGGGTTGGCAGTGCATTTGCAGTCTTGTTAATGCGAATAGGTCACAGTTTCCACTTACCATCAGGTGGCCTGTGTGCTCGTTTGCCTTCCTATGCCATAAAAAACAAAAATGGCTTTGCATCTGGCCAAACGTCGCCTTGGCCTGCCACGACACCGGTTTTTTTTTTATAGCATAGAGAAGACAAACGAGCACACAGGCCACCTGATGGTAAGTGGAAACTGTGACCCATAGACATTCGCATTCACAAGACTACAATGCAATCCTAAGACTGCAAATGCGTTGCCAACCCTGAGGACTAAGATGGAATGCCTCTATGCTAGTCATTTAACCTGCTGTTCTATCCCCAAACCGGAACACAACAATGCGAACATTGCTGTTTGGCGGTAGGTTAATGGATAAGATGGTGGTAGCGATCCGGACGGACCCTGCACAAGGTCCTACCACATACCCATTCCAATTCGAACTAGGCAGCTATTTTATTGAGGCATGAAGGGTAATCGAGCACACACGTTACCTGATGGTAAAAAGGTCTGAGAACCATAGACATTTGAATATTAAAAACTCCAATCCTAAGACTAGGATTGAACGCCTCTATGCTAGTAATTTCACTGGTTGTCTTATTCCTATATCCATCGGTCGTCTTGCACAGTAATAAGTATAACTTGTATAATTTTTATCTCTATTTTTATTACTATTACTAATTCGTTTTTGTGAAATTCTGAATTTTGACACTCATTGTTTTATATAATGCAAGTTTAAGTTTATTATTGTATAATATCATAAGCAATATTTAAAAAACGACAGACTGTTGAATTTGTTGCGGCGTTTCTTCTCAGCAGAGGTCTCTTGCGAAGCGCTGGTAGACTTTTGACGTGTAAAAGTGCCCGTGCGGCCTACTTACTGAATAAACATCTTTTATCTTTTTATCTTATTTATCTTGGACAAATATCGGTAGCTCAGATAAACCTCCTGTAGCAAATGTATATTTATTACTAACCGTAGAGGTTTGAATCTGCTTTGGCTATTGACTGTACTCAGTACTCTGGCTTATATTTAAATATGTAACTGGGTTTTACGTTTTGTAGCAGTTTATTTACACTAATATTTAATTATAAACTGGAAGGATTCGAATTGTTATGTTTTTGTATGCTTGTTATGAATGAACTCAAAAATTACTAGATCGATTTTAAGATTATTTTGCCATTAGAATGCTACATTATTCTTGAGTAAGATAGGGGTTATTTTATTTTTCTGCGTGGACGGAGTCGCAAACAACAGCTGGTCTAAAATAAATAAATATAATTTAAAGGTCTGAGTGGAGAGCCTTTTGGGAGGCCTATATCCAGCTGTGGATGTCTTTCGGCTGAAATGATGATGATGATGAATTTAAAAGTTCCTAAATACCAACAACAGTAATAAATAAATGTTATTATTTACAGTGAAAAACCCAATTTGGCGTGATGCAACAAAGATTGGCCTAGTCCTCCACACGATCATGGTGCTTTGTGGAAGCGTGATTTTCTTGGACCAGGACAAAACACTAATGCAGCTCCACTTGAAGAAGGATCCTGACGCCTTTCTGACCCTGGCCGCTCTATTTGCTGGCAGTATCATGGGCTGTATGATTATACGGTTTTCGGAAAGAAAGGTATGACGAGTACGTCGACGCGCAACCCTGCCTTTGAAGCTAACGGTTCCAGGTTCAAATGCAGTTAGGACATGTCTCACTGGCCAAGAAGCGATTAGCTATCCAATGGTTCGCACGCAGCGGTTTGCTGCGTCGTTTCTTATTCGCACTGCTAGGGAGTGGAACGCTCTCCCTGCGTCTGGTTTCCCGGAATGATATAACCTTGGTGTTTTCAAGGCAAGAGTAAATAGGCACTTTCTGGGTAAGCGTGTCACCTTCGAACTCGTCGTCACTTAACATCAGAGACTGAGGTCAAACGCAAACCCATTATGGATAAAAAAATAACAATAAAAACTATTTTCTCGCTTGAAAGGCTATTGACGGCTATTAAAGGCTCCGGTTGTGGTCCTGTCTGCTACCTGATGCACGTCAACAGCTTGTGTGGGGTGCTGCAGCACTGCTCAGCACACATGTTCGCTGATGACCTTTGTGCTATGCGTGCAGGTACGGACCTTGAGGAAACTTTTCGCCTGGTACAGCAAGACATTGACGCGGTGGTTAAGTGGTCTCATGACAATGGGATAGTTCTTAACGCTGACAAAACCAAGTTTTTGTTAATTCGCTCCCCTTATCTACCATTCAATAGTATTCATCCGCACTTATATGCTCATACCTATCCTTGCTTCCATCAAAATAAGTGTAACTGCGCCTGTGAACCTATACAAAAAGTTAAATGTATCACTTATATCGGAATGAAAGTAGATGAACATTTTTCCTGGTCATGTCATGTCAATTTTATTTATGAAAATCTTAGAGTTTTATTAGGTAAATTTTATCATTTAAGATTCAGAGTTCCTATTAGCACACTAAGATGTTTGTATATGTCATTGGTAGACTCCATACTGAGTTATGCTCTCGACAGCTTTGGACTCACAACTAAGACCAATATAGATAAACTAGAAGCCATTCTAATTAGATTTTTAAAATTACTTGTTAACGAAAAAATTAAACTCAAATGTAAAGGTAACTATCGAAAACTCTTTAAAATCTGTAGAATATTACCGGTAAACATGAAACATAAGTATCTACTTGCAATTAACAACCATGGCTGTCTCGAACATAACTCAGAGTGTTCTTCATTAAAACCCATTGATCATACCTATAACACCAAGGCTATGGCGACTGGTAAACTATTCGTTCCTAGGATAAATAATTACTATGGAGACAGAACTCTCAAGAAGCGTATCCCATACCTACTCAATAGTCTGCCTGAAGCCATTAGACGTGAAAAAAATAAAAATAAATTCAAGAGACTGTTAAAAAAGCATTATTTAGATTTACTTATTTAATATTAGAAATGTATGTTTAGTATACTTCACTGATTCTTTATGGACAGCATAATAATGTTATTTAATTTTTAATTTTATTACTTGTTAATGAATGCCTATCTTACTGACTGCCGTTCCCACAGTCAAACTGTTACTCCAGTTTTGTGGGGCAATGCCTAATTTTAGTATTTTTAATAAAAAATTGTACTTATTAAATAATAATAAATAATAAATAATGAAAGAGACAAATATTAATAGTTGATCGCTGGCTCTGCACCCTTCCCGCTCATCATCGGCGGTGGGACATGTGTGGATGGGCAGTATTTGTTCCTGAGTCTTAGAGGTTTTCTATGTAGTTAAGTATGAAATAGTGCCCTCATGTTTTTTTTTATACATTCTATGACGACGTAGTTGGCCTCGTTGTCACGTGACACTAGCGGTCCCGGGTTCGATCCCACGTAATGATTCATATTTTTTGATTCTGTACCTACCTATTATTATTTTTACTATTATTAATTAACCAAATATAGTGTCCCACTGCTGGGCAAAGGCCTCCTACCTATATTTTTTACAAAATAAATTTTAATTTGACTATTTTTATTAAGAGAATTGCCGGGTGGTTAATATTATGTAGGTAGCTATCAATGTTATTCTATACTAACTTCGTCCGCGTAGAATTAGTTTACAATTTCAAGAAAATATTTTGTTGGAAAGACACAAAAAAACAAACGGTTATGCAAAATCCTACTAGTATTAAAAAATGCGAAAGTTTGTATGTGTGTGTGTGTTTGTTACTTCTTCACTCTGGAATTTTGTATGAGTTTCGACAAGATAAACCTTTTGTCTATTATAAATTAAGAGCCTTACAATCTTCAGATTTGTATAAAGTGTTTTTTCACCTTTTCCAGTACATCCTGAGCTCAGCATTTACCCTAATGGTTTTATCCATGGGGGTATTAGCAGTATATACACAGGTGGATCTGACGATATTGTCCTACCGCTGGGTCCCGGTGGCGGCCCTGGGGGTCCTCCTGTATGGTTACGGAGTCGCGTGGGGTCTGCCTACTGTTATCATCGTGGAATTATATAACTGTGAGGTGAGATAATGTGGTCGTTATATTTTGATTTATATGTGTTTTTGTCCAGCTAAAAGACTAAAAAGATCCAATGTGCCTGAGGCTAGTTAAGGATGACATACATTTTGTCAAGAAAAAAATGTAGGGTCCTGGTCACGGCACCGCGCGGCGTCGAAGAAAAGGCACATTGCCGCGTTTCGTGCATATACTTATAAAATGCAATATTAAGTCGTATGTCCTGCGCGTAGCGATTTGAATAGCTTGAATCCGTTGCTCACATGAAAGAGTAGCATCTATAGTGTTTTAAAATAAAACGTCCTCCTTGAATTGAAGCTGAGTAAGTGAAAATGCAACTAAAGAAAAAACATCTTTAGGATAGAAAACACTGGAAAATATTGGGAGAAAGGGACAAAGCTGTATAACTGCTATAGCTCGAGCAGCTCTGTCCCTTTCTCTCATCCTTAACTGAACTGCTTTAGTATATCATGGTTACCCCTTGATTTTACGATAATGCGTTAATGAGATTAGTTGAATCTCAAACCATATTCCTCTTCACATCCACTCTCTGAAATTAAAATGACATATCAACAATTCGGCAGTCGAAGCAGAACTAACCCTATTTTGTTAAGATTGTGGTGTTCGTTTGCTGCAATGGTGAAACAGACCCCTATCTCGGCTGTGTAAGACACATCATTAAATTTACGTTAAATAATCATTAAATCCAAAGCGTTTTACCTAAATATTTTGCGAGATTGCTTCAATAAAGATAATAGAGTAGCTTTACAGATTAGTCACTATAACGATATACTACAAATAGATTTTATTGATGTTAACAATTAAAAGTTAAAACTAAACTTATTTAAATTAAAATAAAACTGAGCTACTCAAATATTAAAGATGTAAATAATAATCACCGCTATATAAAGAACACCCTCTCTAGCAGATCAGCTCGCGGCATGGTCCCTATGACACTGGCTGCATTACGTCTCTGGATAGCTAGCCCAATCCTTTGGGCGAGGTAAGCACCAGCTTTAGGATATCCGGAGGTGTCTATGAGCCGGCATGACAGAGCATTAATTCTGCTTATTTAAGGGAGTTTTCTATTTTTATTCACGTACGTACGTATGTTTGTATGGTTCTTTTGATTCGTCTTAGCGAAAAAAAGATGGCCAGTAGAAAATTACAAAAAAAACGTTTTTATTTCATCATAAAATTATAATGTTGAATTTTTGGATCACTAATTGATAAATCCCGTGTGGTTGCCGGGTTAGAATAGTGCCACTCCATTTCTTCCCATGGATGTCGTAAGAGGCGACTAAGGGAATAAAGGCTTGTAGTACTGTTAGGCGATGGGGTTGCAACCTGTCACTAATACGCTGATAAACTTCTTAGCCTATTTGTGCAAAATGTGGTTACTGAATTATCAACAAGTTTTTAAAGTTGTCGGTAATTCTGTAGCTCTGCCTAGCCCATTCTGGGATCACAGGCGTGAAAGTATGTATGTATACATTTCCTTCATAACCCTTATCTCCCTCAGCGAGCTCAGCGAATCTACTCGAGGGAGATAAGGGTTATGAAGGAAATGTTTGCTACATTATCCCAGAGTATGATAGGCTATGTTTTATTTTTCTACGCAGGTGGAGTTTGTGTATACATACGTATCTTCACTGGAACGAAGAACCTCCTCAAATTTTTAAATCATTTAATAAATATGGATCCTTGTTTACCTTGGTCACACCTTGACTAGAGAATGGCTAGACTGATTTGAATAAAATTAAAACCGGCCACGTCCGAGTTGAACTCGCGTGGAGAGGGTTCTGTACATAGGTTTTTTTTAAAATAGAATTCGTATTAGTTTTCCTGTAATCTAGAAGCAATAAATAAATAAATAAATAAACAAATATCACGGGACAATGTCAATGAACTATATTTTTTATTTTTTTCAAAATTTTAGGCTCTGGCATTTCGGAGCTTAGGGGAGGGAATGGTCAATTTTTGTCTTCTTTCATGAATTCAATCAAAACTATTTATTTACAATAATAACAAAATCATATTTGAGATCCTCATAACAAGCCCTTTAATCCGATATTCACATATCGGAGTGCACAGTAAGGAGTGCACAACTTTTTTTTAAATTCCTTAACATGTGTTCTTCCCTTATTTAAGAAAATATATTTTCTTTGCACAACTGTGTTTAGATCATCAATTTACATACGTGTATCAAATTTCAACTCAATCGGGTCAGTAGTTTCGGAGCAAATTGGCTGTGTCAGATTTATTTTTATTTTATTTTGTTCGTTATCATCAAGAGATGGCTTGTATGAAAAAATAATAACACAATAATTACAAAAATATTTAAGATCCCAGAGCTGGTGCTTACCTCTCCCAAAGGGTGGGGCTAGCTATCCAGAGAGGTAATGCAGCCAGTGTCATAGGGACCATGCCGCGAGCGGACCTGCTAGAGGGAGTGTTATTTTTATAGTGGCGATTATTATTTTACATCTTTAATATTTAAGTACATCAATAAATACAGTTAGTACTTATGATAATGTGAGGCGGTTAAAACACAAAGTGCAGTCGTTGGTGTGTTCTGTAAGCCACAGGAACATAGTGCCACATGTTAGGCCTCCCAAGTTGTGACGGGCGAAGATTGATATCACGCTGATGTGGAGCGTTCAATGGAATAAATTACGTGTGTTTACAAGAAAATCCATGTCTTCTGAAGATCAAGAGAAAAAGGGTTTAAGTATAGTACGACGACGCCTAGTAGTAGTAATAGTAGTGACCCCGCCTACGAAGCTAGCGGTCCTGGGTTCAAATCCAGGTAAGGGCAGATATTTGTGTGATGAGCGCGAATATTTGTTGCTGAGTCATGGATGTTTTCTATGTATTTAAGTATATATTTCTCTATATAAGTATTTATATCATTGTCTAGTACCCATAATACAAGCCTAGAGCTTAAATTGGGACTAGGTCAATAGGTGTGACATTTTGTCCCCTGATATTTATTTATTTATACTCCTGTCTATACCCTTTTTAGGGTGCCGTATCTTAAAAGAAAAAAAACGGAACCATTATAAGATCACTTTGTTTTACGTCTGTCTGTCCGTCCGTCCGTCAGGAACTTGATCTCCGGAACGCGTAAAGGTATTGAGTTCAAATTATACTCAAGTTTAGTGAAAAAATCAAAATTCTAAGTTAACGTAAACAAAAGATACGGCCATTTATGCTGCAAAAAAGTCTTATACTACCAATATAGTGAAAACTCAAAAAAAATATGAATATAAATTACATACATACATACATTAAATCACGCCTGTTTCCCAGAGGGGTAGGCAGAGACCACTTCTTTCCACTTGCTACGATCTTGACAAATTTCTTTCGCTTCTTCAACATTCATACATCGAGTCATGCACGCACGTCGGTTTCGGGTACTTAAGATTCGGCCCTTTTCCAGTATTTCTCCGATTTGATTCGAAAAAGTGATTTGAGAGAGTATGATAAGGGTTTGCGTATGCAAGAGTTGCTAATCAAATGCCTCTTATATGCCGATGATCAAGTTATACTTGCCCCATCGGTTCTTGAGTTGCAGGAGATTGTGACAGTGATGAATGAGGGATTTAAGCAAAAGGGGATGAAAGTAAATGTTGCCAAGACCAAGGTCATGGTGATAGAGAAGGATGAGGAGATGACTGAGTGTGTGATAAATATAAATGGTGAATTAGTAGAACAAGTGAGCGAATTTGTGTACCTGGGAAGTATGTTTACAAGAGATGGTAAGTGTGAGAAGGATATCGAGAGGAGGGTGAATGCGGGCAATCAAATTAATGGGGCCCTGTATTCCTTTGTAAGCAGACAGGGCGTTTCACAAAGAGCCCGGCTGGCTGTTCACAATGGAGTGCTGGCCCCTACCCTGATGTATGGTAGTGAATGTTGGGTGTGGCAGAACAAGCATGTAAGTCGTATAAATGCAGTTGAAATGCGCTCTTTGCGTAGTATGTGTGGTGTGAAACTGATTGATAGAGTAAGAAAAGAAAAAATCAGAGAGAAATGTGGAATAAAAGAAGATGTAGTGACTAAGATTGAAAAGGGCATGCTTCGATGGTTTGGTCATTTGGAAAGGATGGATGAAAGAAGATTGACGAAAGAGATATACAGATCGAAAGTGAGTGGAAGGGTCGGAAGGGGCCGCCCTAGGCGTACTTTTTCGAATCAAATCGGAGAAATACTGAATATATATTAATACAGTTATTTTCGGTCCATCCCTTGTTGCGGTTTTTGAATATCGGTATTCCTTCTGGATATTTTAAATATTTCGGGAAGAGAAGCTTTTGAATAGCCTATGTGTTAACCCATGGTATGAGCTATCTCCATTCTAAATTTCATCAAAAATATAAGGAAACAATGTCATCACAACCTTGGTTTTCATATTATATTTATTTCCAAAAGAACTTGACAAATCCTAATATTATGATAAATGTGAAAATTTCCCTAATTCCTAAACAAGTTATGAAATAATATTACAATTTGGAACGTAAATGGTTACAGTTCTAAATTAGGCTCCTTTTGTAATTCCCAAAGGGGCAGCAATTAATAAGTTATAACTGAACAAAGTCACGAGAAAAAGTTGGTAATTAAATAATAAACCAGTCGGGAATGTTGTATGGACAAATTAGTTTCTGCAAAAGATAAAGTTTGCTAAAATGTGTGGATTTTACATTAAAATTGGGATAGACCAAAAAAAAATACTCACGATTTTAACATTCTAATTCGAATGAATTTTAAGAGGCCAATTTCATTCGTTTTGTATTTGATCCAACAGTTTGTTTTAATATCTTTACTTATATTGCAGACATTTTATGGATGACATGATTATTTTAAATTTGGGTTGGCATTTTCTAATAAATTACAACAATTAAATGATATCCAATGATAAATAGTGATTGTAATAGTGGAATAAAACATACAATTTCAAGCGGTTTTCGCCTAATTCGTAAGAAACACCTAGGAGGGCTTCAAGCCAAAAACGAAAGTCAATCAAAGGTCAAAATATACTTTCGTCGAAATTTCCGAAATAGATAAATATTTCAAAAACTTAATAATGCAGAACGGTTTTAAAACCCTATTCCTTGTTTTTTTTTTTTTTTTTTTTTTTATGGCATAGAGAGACAAACGAGCACACAGGCCACCTGATGGTAAGTGGAAACTGTGACCCATAGACACTCGCAATCACAAGACTGCAATGCAATCCTAAGACTGCAAATGCGTTGCCAACCCTGAGGACTAAGATGGAATGCCTCTATGCTAAATTTCACCGGCTGTCTTATCCCCAAACCGGAACACAAAAATGCGAACACTGCTGTTTGGCGGTAGGTTAATGGATAAGATGGTGGTAGCGATCCGGACGGACCCTGTACAAGATCCTACCACCCGCACCCGCAAATGGTTTTCAAATTAGAGTAATTTAAAAAATATGAACAATCCCAATTAGTATTTTGGAGGTTTGGTTTTGTAGGTTTGAGACGTTATATTGCTTTTGACTAGTTATTATATTGTCAACGTTTTAAAAAAAGACCGGACAAGTGCGAATTAGACTCCCCCACCGAGGATTCCGTACAAAGTCCTTTTTTGGGGAACCCTTATAAGATCACTCGTGCGTCTGTCTGTCCGTCCGTCTGTCACAGCCAATTTGCTCTTAATCTACTGGACCAAATCAGGTGAAATTTGGTAGGATGGTGTATTCCTATGACCTAAATACGGATGTGCAAGGTAAATATATATATTTAAAATAAGGGTCGTTTTCGGGGAACAAATCACAAAAAAAATAAAAAAAGTTTTGCAAACCTTCCTGTTTCACATATTAAATGAAAAGGCTGGTAATGAGGACCTCATTTTTTTTTCATTATTGTTAAATAAATATAATTTTGTGCATGATAGAAGACGAAAATTGTCAATTTTCCTCCTGATCTCTGAAACTACTGAGACTAAAATTTTGAAACAAATACAAAATATATGTAGTTCATTGCTTGTAGATTACAGAAAAACCTATAAGAATTCTATAAAAAACAAGTATGTACGGAACCTTTTCCACGCGAAATCGACCCGCACTTGGCCGGTTTTTTAGTCTTCGTCATTAAATGAAATAAAACCTTACATCATAAACAATATTACAATGTGTTTAAAAGCTTGTGCCAATAAATCCCTTTTATACGATACCCCCCGTGACGCGGTTAACTCAATTCAAAATTTGGTCCCCCGTTCCTTGGATAAACCGTGGTCTTTGTGGGAGGACCTTGTGCAGGATCCGTCCGGGTTGGTACCACCATCTTATCCATTAACCTACCGCCAAGCAGCAGTGTTTGCATTGTTGTGTTCCGGTTTGGGGATAAGACAGCCGATGAAATGACTAGCATAGAGGCATTCCATCTTAATCCTCAGGATTGGCAACTCATTTACGGTCCATATTGAATAGAATAGAATAGAAAATATTTATTCAACGCACACAAAAATACAGTAGAAAAATATAAAGTGAAAAAGAAGAATAATTATGTACGTTAAACAGGATCCCTCTCAGCATTAAAAGAAAAAAAAGGAAAACTGCGGCGCTGATTTTCAGAGGGACCCTGACCTAAAAACTAATCTACATTAAACAAAAATACCTATTATAATATAATAGTCCTAAGATCGTGGTCTGGAGACTGCATTATGCCTATCGGTTTCAGAGTCCACAAGCCATCAAAAAACAAAATTTTCTATTCTAATGTATGTCATCTCTTGTTTCAGGTTCGAACTCAAATGCTAGGAGTACTCTTCGCATACTCCCAGCTGATAAAATTGCTGCACGTCCATACCTACCTCTACATCGAAAACTACCTGGGAATTTATACGTTCCTTTATATATGTGTCAGTATAAACATGTTCGGTTCCGTATACTGTCTCTTTCATATACCAAACTTGAAGAACAAGAGTACAAGAGAGATAGAGAGACAACTGAAGAGAGTGCCGCTGTTAAAAATGTGAATAAAGGATTTGTTGTTTTTGGTGTTTCATTACATGACATGATAGTCTACCAACTGTAATACGATGTAAATATGATAGTCAAATAACGAATATGATAGTGATGTAATACGACCGAATTTAAAATTTCCCGAAAGTAATTATTATGCTGGAGCTATATTAGAATGAACGCATGAATGTAATTGCTATACGTAGGTTAGATTAGGGTTAAGTGATATTAAAAAATAAAGATTTCAATCAAAACATTGCAATCGGAATTATGAATATTAAGGGTGTCGATCATTTTGGAATTATCATTCTTCGGAATTATATATTTATTATTTATTTTTATTTATTTTATGGCATAGGAAGGCAATCGAGCACACAAGCCACCTGATGGTAAGTGGAAACTGTGACCCATAGACATTCGCATTCACAAGACTGCAAATGCACTGCCAACCCTGAGGACTAAGATGGAATGCCTCTATGCTAGTCATTTCACCGGCTGTCTTATCCCCAAACCGGAACACAACAATGCAAACACTGCTGCTTGGCGGTAGGTTAATGGATAAGATGGTGGTACCAACCCGGACGGACCCTGCACAAGGTCCTCCCACAAGTAAAATATAGGTAGTGTATAAGTGTACCCATTCTTATGCAGGGTGTTCCAAAAATCTACCTTAACCTGCCTAGGCCTGATAGAACAGCTAAGAAGCTATCGATTTAACTCAGCTTAGCAATTTTTACTACTTTTGCAAATAGCAGTATAATTGGAATTTTGGTAATTTTCCCTTATGTCCTTGTCACAAAAAACCTTCATTTCATGTTTAATCTTTCATTATTAGAATCATTGTGAATCAGCCAAGTTTTTAAACTCATTTGCGCTTTTATTTGTGATCAACTTTTTAAGTACCGTAAAGTAGGGTGACTTTGGAAACGCGAGGCGGCTTTGATATTTTTTTGAATCATCGATTTTATGCAATGTCCTAGTTATTATTTAGCAAAATATTCGTAGTGGTATTTTCAGACAAATTGGGATTAAAACCTTCGAAACAAAGGGTGCAGACTCATGGTCACACCAGGTTGTCACACCACTACTATTCGACGGAGCCCTGCCCGAGGCAGGGCTCCTATTTCTGACCGATTTGCCCTTCGGGAATCTAAAGATACCTAACGAACCTAACCTACCTACTTTTGCGGAATAAAAATGATTTCTGTCGAATTTCCAACCAAAGCGAATAGCAGTGGTGTGACAACCTGGTGTGACCTCGAGTCTGCCCCTGAAACAAAAAACCACTATTTTTTGACATGCTTCAGGGGTGACTTTGATATTGTGATGTAAATACAGGTATAATCCAATTTTAAGAATCGAGATTTTAAGCTGCGAATTATTTTTTCTACTAAGCTTTCTACCGGAGTCTGCCTTGAGTCGCTTTAGGTTACTCCAAATAAGTAGTCGCCATACAATATTTGTAATAATTTATTTTACGATTAAATGCGGGTGTTAAAGTTTTTTTATTTTTATTTATCAAGCGTGTCCCAGTGTTTGTTTGTTACTTTGTATAGAAAAAACAAAACTATGTGATAACTTAAAAGTTGATTATATTGTTTTTTTTTTATACATAAATATATAAGGTCAATAAGGTGTCTGCCCATTATAAAATACCATGACCGTACAATGAACGTATCAGGTCCGAAAGGTAATAAGTATTTAAATGTTGATCGGCTCCGGAACGGTGACGGAACGGTGGGTATAGTCTCATACTTTTAAATACAAAGAATATTTTTTTGTCCGACACGTTCCTATAACGGTCATAGAACGATCTTTATTGTAAAAAAGATAGTGAATATATCTGTGATCTAATGTAATGCTGTCAGAATAAATAGTTTAAATTTTAATGACCAAGCATATATAGTCTTTTTTTTTTAAGAATTGATGGGAAACATCAATTTAATTGATCGATTTAAGGAGAGTGTGCAAGCGCCTTAGCCAAGATGCAAACGCTACTAAGCTTCTTTTCCTATCACTCAAAATCTATATCGTAATTCTATCGTAACGCACGAGAATTTCCATACATTTACTAACATCCGAGTCAGGTAATCCCCGTTTCCGCCGAGGCAAATAATTACAATGCTTTTCTCAAAAATGCGAGGAAATGATACAAATACATGATTGTACGTATTTTTTATTGAAAACTATGGGTATTAGCTAAGATAGTTTCAAGCACAATGACCGCCACCACCATCGCATTTTTTCATGTTCCATTCGATTTTATTTATATGTAATAGAGAGCATTTTGAATAAAATAAATATCACAGCGGACAGGAATGGGTTTTCAACTTTTCATACGTTTGCTCTACTCCTAGGAAGAAAATGGGGCTCTTTCTGTCTACGTTTTTCATAAGTAAGCCATCCCTTCCGATCATATTTGAGAAATACTACATTATTGCCTAGGCACTGAAAGTAAGGGATCTCCTGAAGAGATGGTTAGCAGGCCGAGCAATAGCGAGGCCTGCTAAAATACGACTCAGGAAATCCTCGTTTCAGCCGAGACATATAATAAAGCTTTTCTCAAACAATTTAAGGAAATGATGAAAATACATTTGTAAACGAAATCGTTATGATGTTTCCGGGAACGTTTATGTTTATCTGTTAAACTTAAGTTTGAGAAAACTATGATTTCGTTACAAACGCGTTAAAGGAGGAATACTAACAAGAAATGATCTAAAACCCAGAGACTCTTCCAAGAACTTTCTATTCGTTCCACAAAGACGCTCTCGATTTGTATTTTCTTTCTAAACATTTAACAACACACAATATCTAAGCAAGACGTTTTGTCTCCGCAATTCCTTTATCTTTAATTCAGAGACACTCGAACTAAGCTTATTGTTTGAAAAATCCAAGAGTATTGGAAGTGCTAAAAGCTTGTTGATTTGGTGACAATATTGGAAATAACTCACCGACTACAATATTTTTAAACGACGACGTACAAACTACTGAAGGGTTATTTATCCAGTTGTTTCTGATTGCGTTTAAGAAAACCGTTTTAACGATTTTGATGAAAATAGCGGAATAGGGAGTTTTCAAGCCTAGAAATCAATCTGCCAGTCGATTAGTCATCCATCATCCAAAATATGTTTTCAGTATCGATTTTTTTAAAGAAAGGGGCTAATTTAACAATATTTAGACATAATCCTAAACCTATGCCCTAGGCTTGAACTACAGGTACCACACCCCAATATAAACATACATACATACATACATATCTTCACGCCTACATCCCAGAGTGGGGTAGGCAGAGCTACAGAATTACCAACAACTCCAAAAACTTGTTGATAACTCTGTATCCACAATTTGCACAATTAGGCTATATATAGTGCAATATAAACATACGTAAGTATATAAAGAAGCACTAGCTAATCAACTATTCTCGATTTAGACTTCCCGTGTCAGTATCCTAGCCCATGATATTTCCCACCTGTCCACGCTTCGCTTATTTCAAAGAGAATTCCCGTTATCCCGTTTTCCGGGTATTCAGGGACACACTTCCTGTCGGGATAATCTTCAGTTGAAGATCGGATTACTAGACTCGCGTCAGTGATTTAGAATTCCGTCTAGTTTATAGATATTTAAATAATTCCGATCTATTATTAGCAAAGGAAACTGATACTACCTTTTTATTTTATACGGAGTGGTCATTGGTTGTTGTCTGTTTACATAATTTCTTTCATCGTGTTCAGTAAGTTAAAATTTCCATCGCAAATATTTTGCAGTGAAATATTAGGCGACCATAACTGATAAAAACGCATTCTATTACTCATGTTTTGTGTTCAAATAATTATGTGTAACCTTCCGTGGTTTCACCTGATGGTTCCAACGGAAGACCAGCGCTGACTTTAACGCCAGCATTACGCTGAGTTGGGACAATTTCGTGGCTACTTTCTTCTTGTATTTGTTAATCTGTTATTTGATATGCATGTCACGAATAAATGATTTTCTTTCTTTCGTTTTTCTTTCTACAAAAGACACATTTTAATTATTGATCGCTGGCTGTTGACACTGCCGGCGCAAACTCTGTCCACTAGGTGTCAAAACAACCCGTGTCACTAAAAGAGACCGTCATTGTCATCCAATCCAACCAATCGCCAAACCAATCGCGTCAATTGGTTCAAAAACGAAACGAAAAGAAACGCTAAAGTGGAAAGAAGTGGTCTCTGCCTACCCCTCTGGGAAACAGGCGTGATTAAATTTATGTATGTAAGAAACGCTAGTTAGCGTAATGCATCTTGGCAGTGAACTCGACGCCTAAAATCTCATACCCCCTTACTTATAAACATGGAATAAGCTTGGAATAGTTTATGCCATGCTTTATCTTTATCTGTAATTGTGACATTTGCATCTGACAGAAAGTGACAAAGCATGTCATAAACTATTCCAAGCTTATTCCACGTTTATAAGTAAGGGGGATAGAGTATAGCGTACCCATACGAGTATAAGGTAATGTTACGTTTCGGTCACTAGTATTGTATGAAGATGGCGATCCAACTTGACGCGGCAACAAAGCGCTTTCAGCAGACGTTACAAATAGTATAAATAAAGATAAACAATACGATAACATGACAATAGAAGGGGCCCTAATATCTGCCATTTTCGGAGAATAATGGTTTAATTTTATTAAAAAAATCCAATTTTTAACCATTTTGTTTTTGGGCCCTTTTTTAAGGTGCCACTTCCAAAGGTACACTTAAATTATTAGAGAGGGGTCGAAAAGCGGATGCAATCTGAATCTGAATCAAAAGCATCTTTTGCGTAAGTTAAGAATAGAGATTTAAAAAAAGAACAATACTACGTAATAAAACTTGGACGAGTGTGAGTCGGTAAGCATAGAACCCTCTGTGCGCGAGTCCAATATGTCATATTCCCTGTCTGCTTTATAAAAATACCAAATGAGAAAGAAGAATGAGGATTTTTAAAATTGTGAATTGTGAAACAAACGAATGGTTACAAAAAAAAATGTTCCATCAGTTGCTCGTTCCAGGCATACCTACAAAATCATTTAGGCTTATGGTTAAAACGTTATAAATCTACATGTACTAAAATGGAGTGACTATTTATAATTGTCAGCGCACATAAATTACGGGAACACCCAAATACTCCAAAATATTTTATTCCGAATTTACTAATTCCGATTTTTAAAACCCCGAATTTCATAATTCCTAAGGAATAAAATTTCGATTACTAAAAAACACGAAATTTATTTAACCGAATTTCCAAATTCCGATTGTATATTTTTCCGATTTTTATAACTCCAAATAATGAAAAGCCCGAAGTGTCATTGGCCCGAAAAACAAAATTCCGATTATTAATTTTCCGAAACTTTATTACTAATTCGGAAATTTGATATTCGGCATAATGAAATTCGTGTTTTCAATAATCGGAATTTTATTTATTAGGAATTATGTTTTATAAATCGGAATTAGTAAATTCGGAATAAAATATTTCGGAGTATTTGGGTGTTCCCGGTCTAACTATCATAAATATGAGGTAGGTTTAGGTTATGTTAGTTTTGCAGCAGGCCCGGAGGGCCAAACCACCCAGAAATAGGAGCTCCGCGTAAGCGGAGCTCCGTCGACACTCTTACTCTTACTTCAATTACATATTTGATTAGGTGGGTTTATTATTAGTCGGTGTAATGATATTCGGAGTTTTGATGATCAGTATTTTAATAATCGGAATTCGTATTTTTGATATTTCTGATTATTATTCATTCGGACTTATTATTGTTCGGTGTATTGAAATTCAGAATTTTCCAAATCGTAATTGTTAACGTTAGACATTTTGAAATTTCGGATTTATAAATATCGGAAAAATGAAAAATCGGAATACTTATATTCGGAGTTTTAAAACATTCGGAATTATAATAATCGGCATTATGAAATTCGTGATTCCTATACTCGGAATTTAGTTTTTCGTATTTATGTAAGTGTACCCATAAATTACACTGTAAATGACTTCATTGGTGACCAAGATGTATTTTAGTAGTGTCTAGGATATTTACAATATAAAATAGTCTCTAAGCAAATTTTGTATTCAAGCACTGACTCAGTCAGTCGACTGTGATTTACTAATTGTATTTTATCTTTTCTACTCTTGTTTGTACAAGAAGATTTTAAATGAGAACACACTGATGTTTCTCGCCGGACAGCTGTTTCACACAATATTACTTTTTTTGTCCGGCAGCATGAGCATGTCATGCTCGCTCAAAGGTCTTTGCTTACGGCGGCGTCGTTGATCGGGTCGCCACTTTCCCGATCACATGGTTGAGGGAGGCGATGGCTGAGATACGCGTCATACTCGTGAACGGGTGCTGTTTGTGGGGTCCGGTCTGTTCACGTTTGCAAGGACTTTTTGTTCAATTTATTATCCAAGTTATATGGCTTTTGACGTAGAGACCTCGTTGTGTTGTTCTCATAGTCATTATTTTATTTTAAGGTTTATTGACCTTACATTTGTAATAATTTTATTTTTGCTTGTTTTAAGAATTTATTGTTTATTACTTCATTACCTTAATATTACTTAATGTAACTTACTTTTAAGAATAATTATGTTTTTGATTGAAAAAATGACCTTCTGCTGGAGTTTCTTGCGGCGCTTCTTCTCCGCAATGATGGTCTTGTCCGAAGCGCTGGTAGATTCACTGTACATTTCCGACGTGTAAAAGAGCCCGCATGTGGCCAATTTACTGAATAAATATTTTGAATTTTGAATTTTTTGACACCTATGAAAAAGCTTTTCATACAGCTAACTACTTCTTCATTTCTTACATTGAAGTCCCTTATTCGATTATGGAACGCCAGGTGCACCGATCTAAACATACAACTTTCGCTTCCTCTACATTCATCAATCTCTTCATGCACTACGTCGGTTTCGGTGCTTTTTATTTGGTGCTTATTCAGAACATTGCAAATCTGATCACGGTAGGTCTGTGTAGGACGCCCCCTACCGACATCTTCGCTCACTCTCTCTCGCCTTATATCTTTCGTAACCCTTCTTTCATCCATCCTGTCTAAATTACCAAACCATCTTAGCATACCCTTTTCAATCCACATCGTTCTCGGATCTCGCTATTTCTTACTTTATCTATCATCCTAACTCCACACATACTTCTTAGAGCTCTCATTTCAACTGCATTAATCCGGCTTGCTTTTTTCTTCTGCCTTACCCAAAATTCACTACCATACATTAATGTTGGGGTCAACACTCCCTGAACAATGGCAAGGCGAGCGACAACAATATTAATACTTATATAGGGAGATACATTATTAATCATCGCTCATCACACAAAATGTCTACCCTTACCGGGATTTGAACCCAGGACCGCTAGCTTCGTAGGCACTAGTAGGCAGGGTCACTAACGGCCGAACCCTATATTCAAACCGAGGATAGATAAGGCTTACCTCGGGTTAAAATTTGACATTTGCCCATACAAAATGTGTCAAATTTTAATCCGAAGTAAGCCTATCTGTCCGCGGATTGAATATATTATGTATAGGGTTTGGCCGTAAGTCACTACCATACCCCGGCTGGCGAGAGCAAAAATGCTTCTGCTCCTAGTGCTTAGTTAAATATCGACTATTCTATCGACATATGGATGTCGATAGAATAGTCGACATTTAATTAAGCACAATTATTATTTTTAAGCTTATATACTATTTCAATCAACTGATTACAATTATAATAAATTTATCATACTCACGGGAATGTTCGTAATAGATAAGAGTGAGAAAATGTGAAATCACAATGTTAAATTCGAAATCTTCCTTACAAAGACACATCAGAAGCAAAAGGCACTGCGGCGTTTCAAAAAAAAACACAAAATGTATTCAATCTGGAACTGTTAAAACTGTTTTTTAACTTTTTATTTATATTACGAAAATTACATAAAATACTGAATAAATACAATCACTTGGTTTTTATTTTGTTTACAACAATAATTAATACTTCTGCATATCATAACGGTGGTCCAGTACATCGTGTTGTTTTTATTGACATCAACCAAAGTGTGTGTCCTCGCACTATTAAGCTGTCAATGCATTTTTGCTCTCGCCGGCCGGGGTATGGTCACTACCAACTAGGCCATCGCGTCGTCTAATGCAAGATTTATAGCTTACGACTATACCAACTTAATGTTGCCGGGGACTCCAAATTTTGGGGAAATCTCTTCAACACTTGTTACGTAAACTATGTGAGAAGGTGAAATAACCTCAAGGGATGTACATGAAAAACATGAATCCGGTTGTAATCCAGGATCCCACTGCAACGGGATTTACCTCGTACGAGTCTTATTTGAACCTATTTTAAGAAGATTGTGATGCTAAAAATCTTACTGTCGGCCAGTATCATCATCATCATCATCATCATCATCATGTCAGCCGAAAGACGTCTACTGCTGGACATAGGCCGCCCCAAGGCTCTCCACTCAGACCAGTCTTGTGCTTTTCGCATCCACCGCGTTTCCGCGATCCTTACAAGGTCGTCACTCCATCTTGTTAGTTTTTTTTTTTTTTTTTTATGGCATAGAGAAGACAAACGAGCACACAGTCCACCTGATGGTAAGTGGAAACTGTGACCCATAGACATTCGCATTCACAAGACTGCAATGCAATCCTAAGACTGCAAATGCGTTGCCAACCCTGAGGACTTAGATGGAATGCCTCTATGCTAGTCATTTCACCGGCTGTCTTATCCCCAAACCGGAACACAACAATGCGAACATTGCTGTTTGGCGGTAGGTTAATGGATAAGATGGTGGTAGCGATCCGGACGGACCCTGCACAAGGTCCTACCATCCGCAAAACCTACCTACAGCAGCGGCCAGTATTATATATAGAATGGAGTTTATATGATTATTGCCTCTTTGGAAGAGCTGCGTAGTCCCGTCGCAGAAGCTCGGCTAGCTTCTTCTCAAATGGTGAGCGACGATATGCCTCCGAACTCAAGAGGTCGTTTATGATGTACGCTGCCGAGCCTGCATTACGGCTAGCGGCAAGCAATTTGAACACTTGCTTTAAATTTAAGCAAAATGTAAGTTAATACCTTTTATCGAAGTGTTGTTGTATTTTTGATTAATGTAAACTGTCTTTTAAAACGTTTCAAACCAGCTAACTTGATTTTAAACGGCAGCAAAAGTCGATTTTTAAATTCGCTTGTTTGATAAAATTTAGTATTTGTTGGACAAACTTAATAATAACTTCACTGCTGCAATCAATACACTCGATTGTTATATTCTTTGAGAATCTTCATTAAACAGGCCCATTTTTGGAAATTGATCAACAAAGTAGTGGCAAACTTCCAATTAATCAAGTGGGTATTTTTAAAGTGAGATCTCGACCTATAAATTCTCACGTAAAATATATATTATTCATAATAATAAAGCATGTAGTGAGGGTAATTTTCTCTTTGCCCAAACTCGCTTTGAAGTTCAATTGAGATGCAAAACCATTTCTTGCTGCGGGAGATGAGAAGCCTTTTAATTTTGTACAAAACGTACTTTATTACATCCTTCTTTTTATCTTTATTACATTTTTAACCCTTGAGGCTAAAATAGGGGTTTTATGAAATAGACTTTTGTGCCTGTGTGTCTGTGTATCTGTATATCTGTCTGTAGCTCCCAATCGGTTGGAACGATTTTAACACGTTTTTTTATTTTTAATAAATAAATAAATCAATATTAGGAGACAAATGTCACACCACTTGACCTAGTCCCAAACTAAGCTCTAGGCTTGTACTATGGGAACTAGATAACGATATAAATACTTACATAGAGAAATATATACTTAAATACATAGTAAACATCCATGACTCAGGAACAAATATTCGCGCTCATCACACAAATATCAGCCCTTACCGGGATTTGAACCCAGGACCGCTAGCTTCGTAGGCAGGGTCAGTACCAACCAGGCCAGGGCGTCGTCAAAGTTAAGTTAATTTAATCGCGAATGATCTTTGCTAGGTTTCATCAATCGGTTGAGTCGTTTTAAAAACCAAGCTCTAGGTTTGTACCTACTATGAGTAAGGTAACGATAAATCTAACTAACATTATAAATGCAAAAGTTTGGATGTTTGTTGCTTGATCACGCCAAAATGGCTAAACGAATCTGATTCATATTTGGCACAGATAGATTATAGTCTGCAATAGCACAGACTACTATTTATGACAGAAAATTTGACAGTTCCCAAGGGGATAGCGATAAACGACTTCTAAACGGAGTCGCGCATAAAATCATACACGCTAATCGGGTAGGGGTCGGGTTGCATAAAGTTTAAAGTCATATTTTTGATGGGCATACAAGGATTCGTAATTCTCATCATTGCGCATAACTGTAAATTGTCATACATTTATGCGCATAAAGTTTTTAATCATAATGTTTAAGAACATATTGTGTAACGCGCATAAATTTGATGCGCATAAAATTATTTAACCATACTTTATAATGGTTTGGCTTTGGCTTTATAAATAAACTTTTTCCGCTCTTTTATAAAAAAATAACCCTAACCTATCCGCGATCCGAGTCGGTTTTGGCACTAACTTTATATTATATTAATATTTTGACTTAATAAATGTATGCCTTTCTACATTATGATTAAACCAATTATAACTCCGTACAATTATGACAAGGAACAATTATGCCTAGTATAATTTATGCCAAAAAAAAAATATGAGCATCAACTTTATGCGTAAAGTGTTATGACAATCGATATTATGACAATAGTTGTTATGCGACCAGACCGCCACACACGCTAATCATTTCATCTTAATTGATTCAGCAGTTTTAGTCGTGAAAGCGTAACAGACAGACAGAGTAACTTTCGCATTTTTAATATAAACTTATATTTATGAATACTTGTATGAATGGACAGTGTATGTGTATGTATGTCGGTATCCTTTCATTTGGCACCAAAACGTTTCCCAAACTGATTAATTTCCAGTTTCGGAAAAAAGGCGTTTGCCCATATGCTATTTGGGGGTGTATCCTTCATACATACATACATACATACATATATACCTTCACGCCTTCATTCCCAGAGTGGGGTGGGCAGAGCTACAGAATTACCAACAACTCTAAAAACTTGTTGATAACTCTGTTACCACAATTTGCACAATTAGGCTAAGATGTTTAACAGTGTATATTAGTGACAGGTGGCAAGCCCAACGCCTAACAGTACTACAAGCCTTTATTCCCTTAGTCGCCTCTTACGACTTCCACGGGAAGACATGGAGTGGCACAATTCTAAGCCGGCAACCACACGGTACATTTGCACAATCAGGCTATAACAGTGTATATTTGTGATAGGTAGCAAGCCCATCGCCTAACAGTACTACAAGCCTATATTCCCTTAGTCGCCTCTTACGACCTCCACGGGAAGATATGGAGTGGCACTATTCTAAGCCGGCAACCACACGGCGCATCGCATAATTAAAAGACAGGTGTTCATCAATGGACACGAACTTGTCCCATTTGGGATCTCTTCCAGTTAACCTTGCTCGGCTCTAAATGTCTGTAACTTCATATTGAGTGCATCGCTCCTGCCTTAATGGACGATGCACTTTAGCTCTCATGTAACAAATACTTTCGAAACTGCATCCCTTTTATTGACTGGGAAGAGATTAATTTAATTTAGTATCTGTGTTAAATGCGGATGTGTTATTGCTTTGCCATATACTAAACTTAACATTCGTTTATCTCAAACTCTACGCAAGTCGCAAAACTCGTTTGAATACACATTATAAATTAAAAAACATATTTTTTTATGGCATAGGATGGCAATTGAGGACACAGGCCACCTGATGGTAAGTGGAAACTGTGACCCATAGACATTCGCATTCACAAGAGTGCAAATGCACTGCCAACCCTAAGGACTAAGATGGAATGCCTCTATGCTAGTCATTTCACCGGCTGTCTTATCCCCAAACCGGAACACAACAATGTGAACACTGCTGTTTGGCGGTAGGTTAATGGATAAGATGGTTTTATTTACTACATCGATATGTGTAGGCATGTAATCATAAATATTAAGAACACTACTGCAAATACCACTAAGTGAGCCTTCCTGGACGAGTAAGAGGTAAAAGCCTTATTTTTATACGAGTACATACCAGTCCAGGATGGCTCTTAATGGTCGAAGCATGTATAGTGCTTTTCTCAAAAATAGAACAAGTAGAATTATTTAAAAAAAGTTTCCGTTTCCGTCAGACGGCGCCACTTGTTCCGCTCGCGCCTATTTCCAAACCACAATATGAGGGAGATAAATAGATACAATATTGCAAGTAGTGTCGCGTTCAAAATCGCTGCTACTGTTTAATTACGTTAAAAATGGAACAGCTATGTTATGGAATATCCATACTTACTTATTGGACACTCAACCAACATCCTCAACCCTTCCTCTTCCTTTACTTTACTGGACACTTTGGATTAGTAGTCGTCTAGGAACTTCAACCTTCTGGCTCCTATTTATTGGTGTTGTAGCAAGATTACATAGCATTTGTGAGAAAAATTAAAAATTATAATTAGCGAATTAAAATGATTGGCATAAAATACTACGTGTTTTGTTTCCTTGTGCAAGATCCGTCCGCATCGCAACACCACTATATTATCCCTGTTTGTGGGGATAAAAAAACCGGTGACATTAATACCATAAAGGTATTTTCTTCTTTGTTCTCAGGGTTTCATTGGCAACGCTTATAAGGTCTTAAGTTAGGTTTACAGTCATAAGATCAGCGTATTAAGATAAGAAGAGAGTCTTGAGAATTCAAACACTGACAAAGTGTATGGAACTAATATAACCGCTTGACACGACAATCTGGCAGCTTAAGTCAACATTATATATTGTCTATAACGAGAACAATTTCGCAGTGCATCTATATCAGTACGTTGATGACACGATAGCCTAGTGACGACACTAGCCTGTTAGTAGTAACCTTGCTTTCGAAGCTTGCGGTCTCGGGTTCAAATCCTGGTACCGGGCGGGTATTTGAGTGATGTGTGTGAATATTTGTTGCAGAGTCTTGGAGGTTTTTTCAGTATTTAAATATGTATTTCTCTATACATAATATAAGTCAGTTTATAGTTGTTTAGTACCCATAGTAAAAGCCTAGAGCTTAGTTTATGTCAATGTCAGGTCAATTTGTGTGACATGGCCCCCTGATATAGCACCAGTGACATACATATTTAAATACAAATATTACATTTATATAAAAAGTTTGATAAAAATGCGTAAATCGCAGGCATTTCGCGGTTGTTAGTAATGTAAGAAAGTTTTTTATATCTCAGCTGAGCTTGATTTTTGTCTTTCAAAGAAGAACAAAAAGAAAATAAATTGAGAGCACGGCCATTTGTTACGAACAATTTGTAAGTCCGTATCCGGCTGGCGGGCTAAAACCTAACGAACAAAAACTGAGTCCCTATTCTACTCGGCAAAACCATATCGCTTCTGACATGTTATCGTATTGTTAACGTATATAGTGTATTTACTTGACAAGAATGGCAGCCGAGTTAAGAACGATATGATAATATCTTAAAAGCAATATTATTGTTTACCAAGTGAGATAAAGCCCCTGGGATTGTTTTGGAATCGGAAAAGTACACTACAATAATTCTGAATAGTTTTTTTTTTTGTATACGCATATTATTAATTATAGGGTTCCCTTCATCTGGCATAATAGAAATACATTTCGCATAACAGTTATCGCAGAAACATTTTTAGCCGAATGATACTTTAGCATAATAGTATACTTAGCATAACTGTCATAACGTATAACAATCATTTGGCAGAATTTTGAATAGCAGAATACTAATATCGCCGACTTTCATTTCGCAGAATTTTATGTAGCAGAATATACCTTCCGCCGAATTTATTATGGCATAATTGTACCAAAGCATCTTATCTTATCTTATCTTGTATATGGGGTCCTTGCGGATACACTTCGACCCTATGGGATCTTTTGTGTAATTACCCGTCTTTTAGCGCTTAATCCAATGCAGCCTCCACCCCTTCCAGAAACCGGATAGTGGAGTGCAATGGCAAGGCTTTGAAATCGCTTGGTTCCGGGTAGCCACAACCGAGGATTTTCATTCTTACTCCGGCGAGGGCATCACATTCGCACACTAAGTGTTTCACTGTTTCCGCCTCTTCGCCGCACATTCTACAATCTGTATTGTCATAAAGGCCCATCTTTGCTAGGAGATGTTTGACCCCAAAGTGCCCGGTGAACACTCCGACAATATATCGGAGTTGTCTTCTGCTGAGTTTCCAAAGTTTTTTGGTCCAGCTCTGATCAACTCTTTCTATGAAGAGCTTCGCATGCCCTAAGCCTACAGTATTTTTCCACTCTTTTTGGTGGTTTACTAGGGTGTTATTGTTCAGGGCTGCTTTTATGGTGCCCGGTGACGGTGCCACAAATGGTTCAGGTCCGACGTATGCGCCCTTGGACCCTTCCCTTGCCAGCTCGTCCGCGGCCTCATTTCCGGGATAGCCTTCGTGTCCTGGAATCCACATCAGTTTCACTTTGTTCTTCCTACCAAGCCTGTTTAAGGCCTGGATGCCATTGTAGACTAGTTTCGAGTCTACTTTAGGCGCTGTCAGCGCCTTAAGTGCCGCTTCGCTGTCACTTAGAATATAGATAGTTCTACCCTGCGGAGTCCTACTTATATTCTCTTGCGTACAGGCAATTATCGCATATAGCTCCGCTTGGAAGACCGTTGCGTAGTTGCCCATACTTATGCTGCTGTTATAGTCCTTGGCGTGAATACCCGCCCCCGTACCGGAGCACATTTTTGAGCCATCCGTATACCATATCGCGTCGTCATCCTCTAATAAGTGCAACCCATCCATCCATTCATCCCTTGTCGGAATGTGGACATTGAAGTTCCTTCGGAATACATACTTAGGCTGCATTTTGTCGCAACCCATCGTCAGTATTCTGTCTAGAGAACCATTGTGTGCCATTTTGGTGTGTCTGGTTCTAAGCGCTGCATCGTTGCATAGGCCCGTCTCTTTCAACCTCTGCAGCGACTTGCACGCCTCAGACTGTATGGCGATATGCAGTGGTGGTAGATTTAGTAGAACCTCCATTGCCGCCGTTGGCGTCGTTCTGAACGCCCCTGTTATAGCCATGCAGGCCACCCTCTGCACCTTGGTCAGAGAGTCTCTGCATGTTTTTTAAATTGTTCTTGGCCACCAGGCCAAGCAGCCGTACATGATTATGGGCCTTACCATCGTGGTATAGATCCACTTCAGTACTTTAGGGTTAAGGCCCCATGTCTTACCATATGCTGATCTGCACATTCCGAACACTCTCAACGCTTTTGTTATAGCGTTGTCCACGTGCTCCTTCCAAGTGAGCTCTTTATCTAGTATTATGCCTAGATATTTTACCTCACTTGACAATTCTAGTACCTTACCAAACAGCTTGAGGTGTTTAATGTGTTTGAGGTCTCTTTTCTTAGTAAATGGAATTACTACAGTTTTGCTGGGATTGATGGATAGTTGATGACTAATACACCATCTTTCCACCTTTTCCATAGCATTTCCCATGATTTCCGATACTGTTTCCGGGAACTTCCCGTTGATAAGTATCACGAGATCATCTGCATACCCAACCGTGTGTAGTGGGCCTGTGTTGAGTTCCTCTAGGAGTGAGTTTACCACCAGACTCCATAGAGTCGGTGAGAGAACCCCCCCCTGGGGACACCCTTTTGTCGTTGTGGCGAATAGGACATCGCCCAAAAGACTTGACTTTATAAGTCTACTGTTTAGCATGTTGCCTATCCATTTGCAAATGGTTGGTTCAATGCCATGCCTAGCAGCTGCTGTGCTTATGGCTTCAAACGTAGTCTTATCAAATGCACCCTCCACATCGAGAAATGCCGCAAGACATATCTCTTTGTTCTCTAGTGCGTTTTCAGCTTTATTCACTACAAAATGAATTGCAGTATCTGTGGATTTACCCGGTTGATACGCGCATTGCATTTTATGCAGCGGATACCGCCTTAGAGGTCCATCTCTTATGTGCCTGTCTACCAGCTTCTCCAGTGTTTTTAGGAAGAATGATGATAGACTTATTGGTCTGTATGATTTGGGATCGCTGTAATCTGCTTTGCCAGGTTTTGGCAGGTAGATCACTTTTACAAGCCTCCAAACGCGTGGAACGTGCCCAAAGGCTAAGCACGCTCTATACAGCCTGCTTAAATGCGGTACAATTATATTTGCGCTTTCTTGTAGTAGGATTGGGTATACCTCGTCCGGGCCCGGTGCTTTGTACGGTTGGAAAGTGGATAGTGCCCACCGTATCTTGCAATCGTCTACTACCTTTTTGGCAGTGTCCCAATTGTGTCTTGTTGTGCGTGCTGTCTGCTGTGACAAACAGATTAGTACACTGTCTATTTCGCTTTCACGTATAATGGAGCCGGGAAAATGTGTGCTACACATAACTTTCAGGGTATCTAAACCCGTTTCAGTCATACTTCCCTTGTCATCTTTTATTGATGTTAGCGGAGTTGATAAAGACAAAAGATAAAAGATGTTTATTCAGTAAGTAGGCCGCACGGGCACTTTTACACGTCAAAAATCTACCAGCGCTTCGGAAGAGACCACTGCTGAGAAGAAACGCCGCAAGAAACTCAACAGTAAGTCGTTTTTTAAATATTGCTAATGATATTATACAATAATAAACTTAACCTAGCATTATATAAAACAATGAATCTCACATAACACCAAAAATGTATTCATGCGTAGTTGAGCAGGAAAACGTGTCAAAACTCAGAATTGTCACAAAACTATATACAGAAAGTATACAAGTTGCGGTGTGAACCTGTGACGGTGCAAGACCACATGCATAAAAGTTTCGATACATTCTCCTACAGAAACCGTGTCCCCTAGACAATAATACAATATTTACATATTTTTTAAGACTAAGTTATTATTAAATTATTTAGGTGTTGGCCAAGCATTTTTATCTGTTAGATAGTCTTCGACCCTATAGTAAGCTTTAGACATCAACGACTTTTTCAAGTAAGTTTTAAGTATTGGAAATGGTAACTTTAAAACAACGTCAGGTAATTTATTAAAGAAAAGGATGCATTGACCTACAAATGATTTATAAAGCTTACGGACACGAAATTTTTTAATAGCAATTTTATTTTTATTTCTCGTATTCAAATTATGTACATCACAATTCTTAACAAAAGAGTCTTGATTTTTAATGACATAAATAATATTCTCATAAATAAATTGTGATGCTACTGTCAAAATATTAATTTCTTTAAATAGTACTCTTAAGGAATCACGGGAGTTTAGATTATATATAGAACGAATGGCTCTTTTTTGCAACACGAATATAGTCTGTATGTCAGCAGCTTTTCCCCAAACCAGAATACCGTACGACATAACACTATGAAAATAACTATAATAAACTAAGCGAGCTGTCTCAACATTAGTAAGTTGCCTGATTTTCCTAACAGAATAAGCTGCCGAACTTAATTTACCTGCTAGTACTGCTATATGGGGACTCCATTGCAAGTTTTTATCTATAGTTATCCCTAAGAAAAGCGCCTTATCTACCATTTCCAATCTCTCATTATTAAGAAATATACTAGATTCTACCGGGTTAACATTAGGCAAAGCGAACCTAACACATTTAGTTTTCGTAGCGTTGAGTAGCAAATTGTTACTAGTAAACCAATTAAGTAATTTACCTAGTATGGTATTTATCCTACTGTAATCGACGGATTTTCGGTCTACCTTGAAAATTAATGATGTATCATCAGCGAATAGCACAATATCACAAAGATTATCTACTGTGCGTGGTAAGTCATTAATATAAACCAAAAATAAGAAAGGACCTAATATAAAGCCCTAAGGCACACCTAACTTAACAGGGGCTCCAATAGACTGTGTTTGGTTTACAACAACTGTTTGTGTTCTATCACTAAGATATGAAGACATAAGATTTAGAGAATTATTTGACAGACCATAATGTTCTAATTTTAATATAAGAGTCGCATGATCTACGCATGATCTACGCGTTGACCTTGCTACTGCTAGTGCCTTTGTGAGCCTCATACCTTCTGGTATCGAGCCTATTTGGTTGCAGTGGTTCCGCCACGCACTCCTTTTTGCTTTCCTTACAGCTTTGTTATACTCATACCATAGCATAATAATTAGTAACGAACTGCTACCAGAAAAATAGGTTGGGTTAGGTTAGAAGTTCTACAATGATGCAATGACTCAAGCTTAGTACATAATTACTACAACAAAAGTAGACGTACGATCAAGGATGAAGTACCTAGTAAAATATTATTCTGCTTTATAACTTTATGCCAACTACATAGTATGCCATACAAAATTCGGCGAACCATAGGAGTATTTGTTGTAATCAACATTATGCCAATGTATTATTCTGCCAAAGAAAATTGTGCGAAATGATAGTGTGCCAAGAAATTTAGGCAAAAAGCAATAATTGCTTTTTGCCTAATTGTGCGAAATGATGATTGTGCCAATGGTTGCAATGTGCGAATAAATTTTGTGCAAGACATTAGTAATCCTTAATTTTAATAGCTAAAGCTTTGAATTCATTTGTTTTGATGGCGACGTAAAGATCGTAGCAGAAAGGCAGCCTAAATAAAATAATTTCATTAGTTATTAAATTACACCACATTTATCATTGAATGACAAGGTAAGTCCATGTTATGCAAACTCTGAAAACAGCTCACCCCAGCCGAGCTCTGATTATAACTTATAATATAAGGTAGTGCCAGAACCTCCCGACTGCCCAATAGTGCCCAATGGTCCCATACCTCCCCTACATTCTGGCTCTCGCCATGCCCAAAATATTGTAAAAAAATATTCCTAAAAGTTTTTAATAATATTATGGTCCAAATAATGATAGTAAAAAACTAAAATTTTATATCAGTCCACATCTACAACCAAAAACTCAAAAACTTATTTTGGAAAAATAATTGAATACTATTTTTTTGGGATATTATTCACATACTGACAAATACATAGGAATAAAAAATAGAAATCATAAAAAATCCGCTTGGTAGTTCCGGTTGTCTCAAGAAGTTGTTAACCCACACAGTTGGTATCACTATCATGTCAGCCGAAAGACGTCCACTGCTGGACATAGGCCTCACCCAAGGCTCTCCACTCAGACCGGTCTTGTGCTTTTCGCATCCACCGCGTTCCCGCGATCCTTACAAGGTCGTCACTTCATCTTGTTGGAAGCCTACCTACAGCTCGTCTCCCGGTCCGCGGACGCCACTCAAGAACCTTCTGACCCAATCGGCCATCAGTCCTGCGAGCGATGTGCCCCGCCCACTGCCATTTAAGTTTAGCTATTCTTCAGGCTATGTCGGTAACCTTAGTTCTACTGCGGATATCATCATTTCTGATTCTATCACGCATAGAAACCAAGAGCATAGCCCTCTCCATAGCCCTCTGAGTGACTTTGAGCTTCCTTGTGAGGCCCATTGTTATCGCCCACGTCTCAGATCCGTAGGTCATTACTGGCAACACACACTGGTCAAAGACTTTTGACTTCAAACACTGCGGTAATTTGGACGAAAAGGTGCTGCGAAGCTCCCGAACGCTGATCAGCCGAGTTGGATTCGACGAGTATCACTATTATATAGTGGTATCACTATACAGGGTGTAAGGGACGGCTCACCGAAAACTGAAACCATAGCTTCAGACCATTGTACTGAACTGAAATCCAGTGGAATTTTTCCCGGGAAAACGAAAATTTTCTCGTTTTTTTTTCCATGTTTTTGCATATAAACCGATCTAGGACAACATATTATGACATACTGAAGCTCATTATATAAAATAAACTGTGAAAACGGCATTTTCACGTAAAAAACGAGAAAATTTTCGTTTTCCCGGGAAATTTTCCACTGGATTTCAGTTCAGTACAATGGTCTGAAGCTATGGTTTCAGTTTTCGGTTAGCCGTCCCTTACACCCTGTATAGTGATACCACTATATAATAGTGATACTCGTCGAATCTTTAAGAGTTAAGACAAAGGAATCAGGCTCCACAGCCAAAATAAATTGTCTCGGCAAAAACTGCCCACTTGAATATTCAGTACGTTATTAAAACTTGTCGTGTCCGTGAGTTAGGTCTATTTCAAGTTTTGGCAATTTTCCATGTTTTATGTAAGTTGTTCATGGTATTACCATAAACAAACTAGATTTGTGACAATATCCTGTTTTTTAAAACTATGTCTCAATTCAAGTTTTGATTAATATCTTTAGTGGAGTCGGCCATAGAAGTAACTGCAAAGTTTTTTACCTTGTCGCTTACAGCGTTTCAGATTGGTGGGGCACTTTAAACCGGTTCTGAGCTCTGGGTTAGTACCGGTTTATTTCGGTTTCGTGAGTTACCATTAATTCGGCGAAATATGTTTGCCAAATGTATCGTTTCTCAACCGTGTCATTAGGCAACCCGCTTTGTTATCTGTAACCGTAAATATTTCAGGATTTTATAATATCTAACCTAACCTTACATATAGCTATAAAATTGTGTTGGCAAATGAAAAAGTTGGAAATTTCCAAGAATATTTTCAAATGTTGTAAGTATGGAAAGAGAACATTCTCAATGCTCTCAAATGTTTCCGAAATACTCTCAGTAATGTCTTGAGAAGATTTCTTAACTCCTGAGAATGTTCTGCAACTTGTACAATTTAGGCTGGGTCGATTTTGTAAAAAAAACATTTTTAAAGCTGGGTACGTTTAAAAAGTTGCGTTTTGGTCTGTCAAGCAACAGAAAAAAAAAAACCACTTGTAGGCTAAAACATATTACGAATCAACATGTTTTTAACCAAATCTATCTATATCTTTTTAGACCCCCCCAAGGTGCGATTTAAACAAAAAAATAATGTTCATACAAAATCGACCCAGCCTATTGTACATTGCTACTTTAAGCCCAGTCATGATACTTCTTTATTTTCATATGACAACGCCCATCAAAATAATTTTCAACTGGACAGGAACAGATGCTTTTCGATTAGTTGAGTGAACATGATAACATTCGGCGTCCGGGATGAAAACTCACTGGTTTATCGGCCAAGTGCAGCCAACTGAAGAGACTGATAACCCAATTGAATGAGGCGACCAGCTACCCAGGCTTCGAGACGGTTCGATTAGATCGACCTGATAAATTTAACTGAAATTAAGTGGGCTAAGTGATGACCGAATCCTGTGTGGCTTGGTTAGAATAGTGCTACTCCAAGTCTTCCCGTGGATGTTGTAACAGGCGACTTAGGGAAAGGCTTATATTACTGGTAGGCGATGGGCTTGCAAACTGTCACTACTACTATGATAGTCATGTGGTTACAGAATTATCAACCAGTTTTTAGAGTCATTGGTTAATCTATAGCTGTGCCTAACCCACTGTGGAAATGTTAGTGTGAGTTTATTGTTGTATGTAAGTGATGACCGAATTTATTTTATGCTAAAGTAGTCAGCGTAACTTATCATATTACATCATCATCTTCTAATAAATATATAAAATTTCCATGTCACAATGTTAGTTACCGTACTCCTCCGAAACGGCTTGACAGATTCTTATGAAATTTTATATGCATATTCAGTAGATCTGAAGAATTGTCAGGAACTGGAGAAGTTTTTATGATGTTGGAAGATCTGAGGAGCTTCTACTTTTTTTTTAATTGTGCCGTAAAGTTGACCGTGACGATTTTTTATTTTCTGTCCTTCACACTTTGTTGGCTAATATTTTTTTATTTGTTTACTGTATGAATAAAAATTACATTTCATTAGAATGCGCAAACATTAAAGATAAAAAAACTACAAATACTTTTGTGCTGTCACATTAAAAAAAAAAGATAGGTGAACAAAATGGTTAACTTTTGGAAGATTCCGATTTTTTTTTATTTTTTTTTAAAAAAAAACACCGTGGGTAGGATAAGTGTTAATTGGCCCAAAACGTGTTGCAAGTGACCTTAGCTACCCACCATATTCATTTGGCACACGACTTGCAATACACCCTGTATATTTCATTCAAATCTGTCTAGGCATTTCAGCGTGAAAGATTAACAAACTACCCCACACAAACTTT
This sequence comes from Acleris emargana, assembly GCA_927399475.2. Lineage (NCBI taxonomy): Eukaryota > Metazoa > Arthropoda > Insecta > Lepidoptera > Tortricidae > Acleris > Acleris emargana. The sequence goes on from OV656854.1 coordinate 17,962,201, forward strand.
CGCGTCTATAATATCAGTAGGATTTCTTTTCGTAGGTTTTTGAAGCATTTATTTATCACTCCATTCTTATACAATCTTCAAAGTATCAACATTCAGAGCTCCCCAAACCCGTGTAATGTGTTTTTAATATTAACCCTTCTGTCGCTGCAAAAGTAACTTCACACGGAAACTTTTGCCGTGAAAATAGCCGAAGGCGTCAACAAAAAGGGGCTGATAGGGAAATTCCCACACACGCCCTCGGAGTCCAATACAAAACTTTAAATTAGCAAAATTTACAATTGGATTGTGTGGTTGAAAACAGAATGTGAAACATAATTGATTTGAAAATAATGTTTTTTGCTGGTAAATTGGTCGTTTGTAATTTATATTATCCCTTAATCAAACGGTACATTTTTTTTTATTGATATTGGAAAATACAAATTAAGTGGGAAATAGTTTCCCAATATTTGATTAAGGGTTAAAATGATACATCAGGAGACTATGTCATACAAATTGAGCTAGTCCCAAACTTAGCTCTAGAATTGTTTTATTGGTAAAAGACCACGATAAAATTACTTACTTCTATAGGTATAGAAAAATAAATAAGGTCATGCGTGGCTATTCCGACAGAGAGGTACAAGCTTCACTTATTTTGTTCAAGGGAATTCAACGTTTTAAAACTATTTATGCTTCCTTTTATTGAAATTAAGATACACAAACTACTACAAAACGACGCAAAAATTGTTTTAAAATGTTGAATTCATTTGAAAAAACATTATTTTTTGTAATTAATTAATATTTTTTTTATGGTTGTCAACATAATGTTTTTTTTAAATCTTTATTACTTTAATAAAAATATCATAGCCTATATACCTACATGCATACGCGCGAAAACGTACCCTCCTTCTGGGTAAGTCGAGTAAAAAAACAAAGCGGAGTATAAATAGTAATGAAACCTAGCAAAATTACCAACAGAATAAAAGAAACCAAACGAAATGTGAATAGCAATCTAAAAGATCTTTACGTAACTCAAGCCATCTCTTTCACTCCTACGACCCAGCATTACTGAGAAAGAGGAGACGAATTATTTTGAATTCAGCCTAACGTTTACAATGGCTGATCAAAAAACGGGTTGGTCTTCAATATTCATGACGGAGATTACCATAATAATTGCGTGAATGGAACAAGCCGAAATGCATTAAAAATACGGCCAAGCCGAACTTTTTCCTTTAATGGAGTAAATAAAACCAGTCAAGTGCGACTCGCTCTCGCGCAGCGATGGTTCTGTACCGCCTCACACTAGGTGTCATTGTCATATCTTATGAATGATTTGGAAGGTAGGATTAAAATAAACAGTTTTAACGCAGCACTCGTGTTTGATGTACGTCCCTCTCGCCTTAGCTTATATTACACTAGGAATTATTATATTCCGATTTCGAATCGAGGTGCGAGGCCAACTGACACTTGCCCATTTTAGGGTTCCGTAGCCAAGAAAAACGGAACCCCTATGGATTCGTCATGTCTGTCTGTCTGTCCGTCTGTATGTCACAGCCACTTTTTTCCGAAACTATACCGTTGTATCTTGGTAAGTAGATGTATTCTGTAAACCGCATTAAGATTTTCACACAAAAATAGAAAAAAAAACAATAAATATTAGGTGTTCCCCATAGTTAGAACTGAAATTCATTTTTTTTTTCATCATACCCATACGTGTGTACCCTTATGTGGGGTAATACGGATAGGTCTTCAAAAATGATATAAGTGGTAAAATGTGTGTATCCCCCCCTGGAACTTCTAAAATAAGAGAATGATAAAACGACAAAATTATATGAGTATGATGTACCATGCAAACTTCCACGGAAAATTGGTTTGAACGAAATGTAGTAATTCGTTTTTTTAATACGTCGATTAAGGTTTAGTAAAATTGCTGCTACGGAACCTTTCAAGGGCGAGTCCGACTCGCACTTGACCGTTTTTTTTAGTACTTTGTTGTTTTTTTTTCAGGGTTTTTAATATAAGTAAACCAACTAAGTTTTTCTGCGTTCGATTGGGTAACCTATCGATGCTTTGAAAATCTTTTGTCTACTGTTTTAGTCTGAAGTTTTCTTCGTCCGAAAATCATTTTTTTCTGAACCCATTCATTTTTCGAATTTTTTAGAGATAAAAGGACCTGTAGGTCAGATTAGGTTTATTTTTACAACAATCCAGAAAAATGTCATAAAAAAAATGGGCTTCATGAGAGATTCTAACATTGCCAAATTTAAAAAAAAATGGTTAAACATTAAGCTTCTCCCAGTTCATCGTATTCCAGTTTATCGATCCTCCACCAATACACTTAAGAGGGAGCAATAACATTTGTTAGCACCACATTCTACACTATGATTGCTTAAGATCAGTTTATCTTGGCGTTAATACGAAATTCTTGGCAAGGGAATAAAATGACGACTGTACGATGTCCATTGCTGGCTTGGTTATTAAATGATTATAATAATAATTAATGCTAAGCTTATTAAATAAATATTCTGAAGACTTGAAAAAATAAAAAGTTTATTAAATCCGCTGTAAAATAAATAAATATCAGGAGACTATGTCACACCAATTTACCTAGTCCCAAACTAAGCTTTAGGCTTGTACTATAGGTACAAGACAACGGTATAATTACCTATATGTAAAGATATGAAAAGCTTTATTAAAGCTCTGTCATCCCGGCTCATAGACACCTCCGGAGATCCTAGAGCTGGTGCTTACCTCTCCCAAAGGATTGGGCTAGCTATCCAGAGAAGTAATGCAGCCAGTGTCATAGGGACCATGCCGCGAGCGGACCTGCGAGGGGGTGTTCTTTTCATTCATTCATTCATTCATTAAATCACGCCTGTTTCCCAGAGGGGTAGGCAGAGACCACTTCTTTCCACTTGCTACGATCTTGACAAATTTCTTTCGCTTCTTCAACATTCATACATCGAGTCATGCACGCACGTCGGTTTCGGGTACTTAAGATTCGGCCCTTTTCCAGTATTTCTCCGATTTGATTCGAAAAAGTACGCCTAGGGCGGCCCCTTCCGACCCTTCCACTCACTTTCGATCTGTATATCTCTTTCGTCAATCTTCTTTCATCCATCCTTTCCAAATGACCGAACCATCGAAGCATGCCCTTTTCAATCTTAGTCACTACATCTTCTTTCATTCCACATTTCTCTCTGATTTTTTCATTTCTAACTCTATCAATCAGTTTCACATCACACATACTACGCAAAGAACGCATTTCAACTGCATTTACACGACTAACATGCTTGTCCTGCCACACCCAACATTCACTACCATACATCAGGGTAGGGGCTAGCACTCCATTGTGAACAGCCAGCCGGGCTTTTTGTGAAACGCCCTGTCTGCTCACAAAGGAGTGCAGGGCCCCATTAATTTGATTCCCCGCATTCACCCTCCTCTCGATATCCTTCTCACACTTACCATCTCTTGTAAACATACTTCCCAGGTACACAAATTCGCTCACTTGTTCTACTAATTCACCATTTATATTTATCACGCACTCAGTCATCTCCTCATCCTTCTCTATCACCATGACCTTGGTCTTGGCAACATTTACTTTCATCCCCTTTTTCTTAAATCCCTCATTCATTACTGTCACCATCTCCTGCAACTCAAGTACCGATGGGGCAATTATAACTTGATCATCGGCATATAAGAGGCATTTGATTAGCAACTCTTGCATACGCAAACCCTTATCATACTCTTTCAAATCCCACATACAACTGTCCATGAATAGATTGAACAGCCATGGTGAGGCAACACAGCCCTGTCTAACACCTTTAGAGATATTAAACCAGGCCGAGTATGCCCCATTGATCCTGACACAGGCTCTGGAGCCCTCATAAAGGGACCTCAAAGCCTGCACCAGGTTGCTGCTCACTCCATACATAGACAGCACCGTCCACAACTCCTTTCTATCTACCCTATCATAGGCCTTTTCCAGGTCCACAAAAGCACAGAAAACCTTTTGGTTCACAGCCAAGAACTTTTCTGTGATGGACCGTAGTGAAAAGACCTGATCCGTACATCCCATTCCCTTTCGAAATCCCGCTTGTACATCCCAGATTTTATCATTCGTAACATTCAATACCCTTTCTATTAAAATCTTCGCATATACTTTGCCGACAACACTAAGAAGGCTGATACCGCGGTAGTTTTTGCAGTCTTGCTGTGACCCCTTTCCTTTATACAGAGGGACGATAACGGCCTTGACCCAATCTTCTGGGACTCGGCCGCTACTCCAACATGCATTGAAAAGACGGTACAACAGACTACCCACCAGGCCATCTCCTCTCCTCAGCATTTCTATCGACACTCTATCACAACCTGCTGACTTTCCCGCTTTCATACTTTTTAAAGCTTTCATGATTTCACTCATACTAATCACCCTTTCATCTTCGCTACTTGCATCTTTACTCATGCTTTCAGGTGTTCTTTTTATAGTGGTAATTATTATTTACATCTTTAATATTTGAGTAGCTTTTTTTTATTTTAATTTAAATAAGTTTAGTTTTAACTTTTAATTGTTAACATCATGTTATTGTACAAAACTTATATGTATGGAGAAATATTTACTTAAATACATAGAAAATATCCATGACTCAGGAACAAATATTCGTGCTCATCACACAAATATTTGTCATTACCGGGATTTGTACCCAGGACTAGCCGCTAGCTTCTTAGGCAGGGTCACTACCAACTAGCCCAGTGCGTCGTCACACGAAAACACATTCTAAAAAAAACGTTATGTATTACAGTTTTAAAGTGAGGACAGACAGACAGACAGACCGACTCAGTAACGGGTCCCGTTAGGTGATCTTCGGGCAAATTTCTTATTAATTTAAAATAATACAAAGTAGAAACATTGCATGCAACTAAGTAAACTTTAACAGCAATGTATACAAAACGTTTCTGCCCTATCAGCCTATGCCATGCCGCGGCGTCACTCGTTTATGTTCCGTGCGACGCGTGCCTATAAACCAGCTCGCCTTATTGCCTATAAACGGTTTATTTGAGTACAACATTGCTGTAACACGGGAAATATGGAGCGTGAATAGTCGCTAAGGGTCATAAGCGGTCGCGTTGTCTTTGATGCAACCGTTAACTTCTGTGTACACTAGAGGGCCGCAATTACATACGCCATGACCCTTCATTCAAAAACGTACCTTATTGACCATTATATTCGCTCTAGATTTTTTTTTTTTTTTATTACGTTATTACCTAAATAAAAAAAAACCTTCAGCTGGAGTTTTCTCGCACCGCTTCTTCTCCGCAATGATGGTCTTGTCTAAGTGCTAGTAGATTCACTATAGTACTGTCGTGTAAAATGCATCCTCTGTCACTTTCTGTTAAATGCAAATGACATAAGTAAAGAGTGAAAACGACTAAGAAGTGCCACTTTTGAACTGTCATAAGTATATTCCTGTCTTTTTTATGACTGACTTAAATGTATATCTACATTATGTAACCCTGCCAGCAAAGCCAGGGGCCGTGGGTTCAAATCCCGGTGAAGGCAGATGTGTGATGAGCGCGAGTGTTTTGTTTCTGATTCTTTAATGTATTTTATGTAATTAAGAATTTATTACTCTATATAAGTACTCAAATATTAAAGATGTAAATAATAATCACCACTATAAAAAGAACACCCCCTCTAGCAGGTCCGCTCGCGGCATGGTCCCTATGCACTGGACACTGCACTGGATACTGGCTGCATTACCTCTCTGGATAGCTAGCCCAATCCTTTGGCAGAGGTAAGCACCCGCTCTAGGATATCCGGAGGTATCTATGAGCCGGGATGACAGAGCCTTCATAAAGCTTTTCATATCAGCTGACCAAGCAATATAGAAATATTCTATATAAGTATTTATATCGTTGTCTAGTACCCATAGTAAAAGCCTAGAGGTTAGTATGGGACTAGGTCAATACGTGTGAGATTAGTCCCTGAGATTTATACAAGAAGAGTGTGGAACCCCTCGTGTGCAAGTCCGACCCGCACTGAAATTCAGTGAAATACCTCATACAGTGTTATAAAGAAATTACTTAATTATTTAAGGTTTTTAAGTAAACAATCGGTTTATTTGAATTTTTTGCCATCAGTTAAGTCATAAATAAACCGAAAAGTCTGTTTTACTGCTGCAATTCATTTTGGAACGATCGCGGGTGAAACACCGTGAAGCTTGCATTAGTTCTGAAGCAAATTAAAAAGTAAAATACTTTTGGTATTAAGATTGCAGACAAAAGATTGTAATCTTAGAATGAAAATGTCTATAGGTCACATATAGAACTATCAGATTGCCTGTAATCCTATTTCGAAACTTGTAATATTTTCGGGCATTTTCGAAACTTGGCAAAATGTATTGAATTGACGTAGGCGCTCGACGCGACCGTCTGATAGCTGACGTCAATCCTTTACATTTTGGATAACGGTAACCAACACCGAATGCATCTTGTCTAAGTTGTCTAGGGCCTTTGTTCTGCCATCAGCTTTCATCAAACATTTCGAATTCCGTTCGCTAACTTTGCGTAATACATCTAGGCTGGACAGGTAGCCCGCACGCTCGTCTGCTCTATCCCCACATAAAAAAACACATATTTTAACAACCTAGTTCCTCGTTGCATTGTTAACCTATAAGTTTGGTGGAAGAATTACGAGCACCAAAATCCGACAACTGACGAGGGTGTTCGCTGTCGCTACTCGACGTGTTGTTCTTAGGTTGTTTGAAATAAATCACATAAGAAATTTACGTGGGTGACTTTCTAAGAGACGTGGGAGTAAGGCGCGACACACGAACCGATTCGGCGTTGCCGCTCAGTTTTGGCATTGTAACGTTTTATGCACGCTCCGGGTCATATTTTTCAGCTAGATCGAACCGAAAATACATATTTTTTTTTATCGCATTGAAAGGCAAACGAGCACACAGGCCACCTGATGGTAAGTGGAAAATGTGACCCATAGACATTCGCATTCACAAGACTGCAAATGCACTGCCATTCCTGAGGACTAAGATGGAATGCCTCTATGCTAGTCATTTAACCTGCTGTCTTATCCCCAAATTGGAACACAACAATGTAAACACTGCTGTTTGGCGGTAGGTTAATGGATAAGATAGTGGTACCAACCCGTACGGACCCTGCACAAGGTCCTCCCACAAGTAATTAATGTAAGTAATGGATAATTGAAAATAGTTTTAGCTATGAAACAAATCAGCAACACACAGGACACTTGACTCTAACAAAAAATATTTCTTAAATGAATTCCATAATCAAATTTTTTTTTGTACAAAACCCGCAATATTTTTGAAAGACGTATCCAACGACACCCCACACTATGGGGTGGACGAGAAAAAAAAACACATCCCCCGTTATGTGTAGGGGAGGTTAACATCTTATTCAAACTTTTACGGTAGCAAGAATAAAAAAGGATGGCTTTATGTGCTTCCATGCAAAGAACATGAGATGGAGATAGTTCGCGCCGAGATTGCAGAGTCAAATTCAAACAATTGCTGTTTCCTTCAAAACTACAACATATAATAAAAAAATGGTTTACCAGGATTAAGAAGGTATAAGTACTCAACTGTTGATTCAATCATTATCGTTAAAGGTCGTAGGATTTCGAAGATATTTGAAAAATAAAACGACCAAGGACTTGGTTTCTCATCGTTTCTTCACGTTTAATAGTCTCTAGGAAATATGATCAAGTTAAATAATTATATCCAAAGAGCAGACATAATTATAAGCGTTATGGATACTGCAAAACCACTGACAAATTTATGATAGAGCAAAATAAACCTTACTGTCTGATTAAAAAGGTGCATTTCGCTCCTTATTTAAAATGTTACTTCCCAAGCAGCACATTAGTGAATTTTGCAGCTTATCTTATAGCTTTATGTCCGAAATGAGTGGTTTAACAGTGTTTGACTACACTTATAGCTTTAAACACAACTCAAACTTGTATACGAGTTCATCCTGTCACTTATAGTTGCTTAGGAACGTTTTTTGTTTCTACTTTATTACTTATAGTTGGGTAAAGTCGATTTTGCTACTTAAAGTTGCATGCAGGTTGTAATTGTCACTGAATAAGAAGCAATAGTGATATATAAGGCCCTAAAGTAACTAATAAACCACTTTTATATATAAGTGGGAACATACCCTTATTTGGAACTTTTAATTCCAAATGACTAGTATAATAGAGTAGTGTATCACCAATAGTGGCTAAAGAGATAATTTTACGGCCGTTTTGGAAACTAAAGTGATTGCAACTTTAAGGCCTAGAAGGGTCGTAAAATTATCTCTTTAGCCACTATTGGTGATTTAATACTCTATTATACTAGTCATTTGGAATTAAAAGATCCAAATAAGGGTATGCTCCCACTTATATGTAAAAGTTGCTTATAAGTAACTTTAGGGCCTTATATTATATAGCACTATTGCTTCTTATTCAGTGAAAATTAAAACCTGCATGCAACTTTAAGTAGCAAAATCGACTTTACCCAACCATAAGTAATAAAGTGGAAACAAAAAACGTTCCTAAGCAACTACGAGTGACAAGATGAAATCGTATACAATTTTGAGTTGTGTTTAAAGCTATAAGTGTTGTCAAACAATGTTAAACCACTAATTTAGCAAGCTCTGCTAAATTCACTAATGTGCTGCTTGGGCTCTTATTGCCACTCTAACGCATAATTAAGTCTCAATAGGAGGTTCTTGAAAACCAAAAGCTGTTATTTTCACTTATTTAGATGGACACAAAAGATACAGATTCAAACCATGAAGTTGTTAATCGGCAATCCAAAGAAGATACTTGTATTGTTGAAAGGTAATTATGATTAGAATTTTGGCAAAAATTACCTGTATGATACAAAATAAATAATTTGAATTAGGTTATAATAAAATTGTGTCAAGAATAATTGATTACAAATTCAAGGGTTCCGCATACAAATTCAAATTCAAATTCAAAACATTTATTTCGGGTAACCTGACCCATATTGGTTAGTATACACTATTATCTTACCATCTAATGTTAGTACAGAGGAACAACTTTAAAACTTAAATTCTAAATTCGACTTAACTAAATTACACATACTTAAGACTACCTATAGGACAATCGAATCTAGTTGAAATCATTTCCAGGATCTTATTGGAGCTGCCCCGCATTCTGCTTAAAAGTGATGCAATACAAAAGTGATTTGTTTACTTGTATTTTCCGTAACTTGACATTAGTTGTTTATGCAAATTTAACGTATGAAAAGTGTTGCATTTGAGTTAATAAGCGAAACAGCAACTTGGGATTTCGGAGCAGTATTGAGGACTCCTAATTCACGAGCACTGGGCGATCTACAACAGAGAAAATAATTAGTATTCGTAATAGCATTCACTGCTTTGCCACTCGCAAGATACAAATAAGGGATTTTCAGACCTGATAGTTTCAAATAGAAAACAAATAAGGGAAAATAAACACTGTAAGATATTTTTTGTTTCGCCATGTTTACAAATTGGAGTCCTTAAAAATGATTTATTTTAAACAGAATTTTATCACACTGACGCAATTGAATTGGGGTCAGTTCTTATCAGTATCAATTCCTTATATGATTTAACACTCTCTTTTTAAATATTCCTGACCAAATCAAAGGCGCATCGAAATTTACAAAGAAACCATACTATAGTTTCACGGTAAAAAACATTCGCAAGAATTTCGTGCTTATTTCAATGCCTGAACGTGAATTTTAATCACTTACCAAACAGATGTATAAGTCCAAAATTAAAATGGCAGATCACATTCACTTTAAAAAAACTTACCGACTTAATTGTTGCCACGTCACTCAAAGGAACTTTGGCGTCCCATTTATCACTCATTGACCGAACTGAAATATTATTATTCATTCGTTCAATAATCGTCGTTCACTGCGCATAACTTTCACCCATAGTTCTAATTGCCACTTAAGGTAATCGTGAGATCTCTTATGGATTCAATATAGAACCAAAAATAAGCTGCAATTTTTCTCCCCGTGCTTCTATATTGGTTGCCTAAGGGTTCTTTCCACCTATGTAGAACTTAGTCATGGCTGTATATTTCACTTAAGTATCTAAATAGATATGATATACGAGCTATTTTCCACCCAGTGTGCTACTTGGATTACGCGGTTTTGCAGTTTCACCGACGATATGTGGCTACTTTTATCTAGCCTCACAGAGGTTTTAGACTACATGCTTAAGGCGTTCGTTCTAAGTCAAGTGCATAACTATGTTAGCGATTTTGTTAAGAAAAGTTTAGTTGTTATTATTATTAGTTGATGGATGATGGAGCCAGCAATAAGCGGACCTGCGGCCCTCACGAACAACGGTGTGTATGGAGTATCGCTTGGGTTTTATTGGGTATTTTTTCCAGGTTGGTGAATCCCACATAACCACCGTGGGTCCCCCCAAACCCCCCAACAAAGGCTGATGACGCTGTAATGTATAAATTTCTTCATCCAGAAATTTGCTGGATTACGTGTGAACGCGTCTTAAATTAAGCCACACGACACTTGCCTACTCAGAGTATTACAGGGTTGCAAGTGGAATTTTGTTAATACCTGACTCATGGGGTAAATTCTAACAGTTTTCACCATTGTTTTCTTGGTGAAAGCTTTTAAAATTGAATTTAAATTATGGTTAATTAATCAATAAATGTTCAACTGACAGGGGTGTCAGTTTTGCGTTTGTCGGGTTTTGTTTCAGGTTCTTACCACTAAACCTTGTCATGGTTATGACCTAAGATTTACTACGTTGCTATTTTCTTCAATCCTATTATTATACAGGATTTACACAAGTTTATTTGTATATTTTATCAAATTAATTACCCCCTGAAGTCCAAATGTTGGTAGGGGACGTCGCGCGAATGCAGGCAACACTCCAGCTATTGGTAACTTCGCCATGACAAGGAATAATTCGATGACTTTATACTATCTTCTGCGCTCGCGCTTATATAGAATTTAATATTTTTATATTATCCGTTTTCCTCTCAGCCAGTACCTCGTTGTATATTAAATTTTAACCCCTAAACCAGGGCGTGATTTGTTTCCTTGTGCCACTTAGGCAAGGATATTTCCTAAAAACTTCTGTCACCTTACTTTCTGTGGGCCAAGGTCTACCTTGCATGTGCTACCGTTCCGGAGTTGACATTAGCCACCTGGCATCCTTAAGCAAGGGTATTTTCCTCCAAAAGGAGGGATCTACTACGGGCTAGCAACCTACTAGTGACTTACCACGGGCTAGACTTACTACGGGCACAGAGCACGGGCTTCTTGCACGGGCTAGCTACTTACCTGCAAGCTTTCTACCTGAGGAAGCTACGGCACGGCCTACAAAGGCGAACCCGCACTGCTTTTCCCAGCTGAGTCCGCTCCCACTATCACTTATCTTATTTCCTTTAACGGTTTTTATTATAAGAGGAGTGTTTAATTGATCAACCTAAGCAGAAACGCCAAATAGCAACCAATGTGTACCTACTACCTATTATAATAACTTTACTTTGAGGGCGGGGCCCAATAAACCAGCCTGAAATTTATCCTTGTTTCATTTGGAAAAAGTACCAAAACTATAAACCTTACAACATAAGTTATAAACAATACTACATAAATTATAAACATTACCTGTTAAAATATAAACATTACAACGCAATCTGTGAGACAAGATGCTAAAGAACGAAAATAATATAATTATATGATTGACGTAAGCTAATGACAGATAGCGTCAACCGTATATGTCAACTCCGTACATTACAAGTCGATAGAAAACTACGCCTATGGCTTATGTCAATTCTATTATAGTTTTCAAAAACCACTACCTACCTAACGTTAACGTTTTTCGTCTTGTTCAGCCTTATAGGAAGTAAACACCGCAAGAACATCGTTAACTCAAGAAGGGCTTTTTATATACCACTGTCGTTTTCCTTATAATTATTTCGTCAAAGAGCCAGGTCAGGAGACTCTGTACCGACCCACGTGTATGAAGAGACTTATGAGTGTGGAGGAAGCGAGGGAAGTGTGTCTGGATCGTAGCAAGTGGAAGGAAGTGGTCCTGCCTACCGGAAAGAGGCGCGATAGTTTTTTTTTTTTATATCATGGGAAGGCGATCAAGCACACATGCCACCTGTTTGTAAGTGGAAACTGTGACCCATAGATATTCGCATTCACAAGACTGCAAATGCGTTGCCAACCCTGAGGACTAAGATGGAATGCCTCTATGCTAGTCATTTCACCGGCTGTCTTATCTCCAAACCGGAACACAACTATGCGAACACTGCTGCTTGGCGGTAGGTTAATGGGAAAGATCGTGGTACTAACCCGGACGGACCCCGCACAAGGTCCTCCCACAAGTAATTATTATGTATTTGGTAAGTTTGTTACATTGTCAATGTTAAAACAAGACCTCTATTCTACTCGACAAAATCATATTCTTTTTGACAAGTTATGGTATTGTTTTTTAATAAGCCGTCAATAGCAGCTATCAAAACGTTGATAATATGATAACATGTCAAAAACAATATGGTTTTACCGAGTAAATAGAGCTCCCATTATCTTGACAGTAAAAAAACAATAACAAATCAATAGGTATAAAAACAACGAAGGATAATCTGCTTTATAATGATCAGTCGTTAATGCAGCAAATACACCTACACGAGAAAAGTTTGCCAATATTTCGTTTTTATTGTAGTATTTGACAATATTTTTCACATTAATGTCTGTTTCAAATCACCGCCATATGCGACCGACGTCCATAACTTTTCCAACTTCGTGTCCCACATACGGTCAATCCTGAATGTTGCTAACTACCCTGAAGTTCCCCCGAAACAAGTTGGTAGCGAGCATGAAGTGAGGTAGGAAGGTTTGAGAAAAGAGTCGCCTCATATTTATCTACTATCAGCCCAATGAGGGTTTCCGCGCATCAGTTTATTCACTAGATGGTGCCTCTGGGAAGTAAGGTCTTTTTGACAGTTGATAACACGTAAAAAATATAAATGCACCTAAATATTTGAAATGTGTAATTACATACATACATACATACATAAACTCACGCCTTTATTCAATAATGTGTTATTATCAAGTGAAAAAGTAAATTGACATTAGTTTGGTCTTCTTCTAGGCATATATTTTAACATCAACTGTCAAAAAGACCTCACTTTCCAGAGGCGCCATCTAGTGAAAAAACTGATGCGCGAAAACCCTCATTGAATGCTGACCCACCATAGAACTGTGTCACAGTGAAGTTATGATTCAAGTCGTAAGAGTGTCAACCAAATTGTCTTATAATATTACTGTGACAGTATTCTATTGTTAGTCAGGGTTCCATTGGTCTTGGGTACATAATTATTATACTTTTTTTTTATTGAAAACGATTCAGGCTGCAACAACAACAAGCATGAGGAGTGGCTTAAAAAATGTAAAACACTGAGTTCAATTATGTCTTTTTTTTTATAGCATGGGAAGGCAAACGAGCCTACAGGCCACCTGATGGTAAGTGGAAACTGTGACCCATAGACATTCGCATTCACAAGACTGCAAATGCGTTGCCAACCCTGAGGACTAAGACGGAATGCCTCTATGCTAGTCATTTCTCCGGCTGTCTTATCCCCAAACCGGAACACAACGAAAAGTTTAAGTGTTACAGTGTATTTATCCTATATTCTATACAATAAACGGTGAAACGATGGAACGCTGACCCACCATATAAAGGTCACAGAGACTTTAAGATTCAGGTCGTGAGAGTGTCATTTTTTTTTTTATAATGTCACTGTGACACTATTCTACTGTGGGTAGGTTCCATTGGGCTGGAGTACATAATCATAGGTTATTTTTATTGAAAACGTTACAAGCTGGTAAAGCATGAGGAGTTGCTCAAAATAAAGTAAAACACTGAGTTAATTTATTATGTTAAAGTGTATTTATCCTATAATCATACTATTATGGTAGTTAATGTATGGTAGTGAATCTTAGGTATGGCAGAAGAAGAATGCAAGCCGGATTAATGCAGTTGAAATGAGAGCTCTAAGAAGTATGTGTGGAGTTAGGATGATAGATAGGGTAAGAAATAGCGAGATCCGAAAACGATGTGGATTGAAAGAAGATGTAGTGACTAAAATTGAAAAGGGTATGCTAAGATGGTTTGGTCATTTAGAAAGGAAGGATGAAAGAAGGGTTACGAAAGATATATGGCGAGCGAGAGTGCGCGGAGATGTCGGTAGGGGACGTCCTAGACGGCCGTACGATGATCAGATTCGCGATGTACTAAATAATGGCCAAATAAAAAGCACCCGAAACCGACGTAAGTGCATGAAGAGATTGATGAATGTAGAGGAAGCGAAAGTTGTATGTTTAGATCGGTGCACCTGGCGTTCGTTAGTCTCTGCCGACCCCATTGGGAGACAGGCGTGAAGTTATGTATGTATGTCATACTATTAAACGAGCACTATTTGCAAATATAATAATATAATAATAAAAGTAAAGTGCTCAGCTTTAAACTGTGTTTATGTTTTTCTTTTTTGTGACAATAAATCATTTTTTATTTACTTATATATTTTATTTAATATTTTTGTTAATCTGCTTCAGAAACGGCTCAAACAATTTCGATGATATTTTCAACAGGTGTTTCCGCCCTCCGTATTCGTCGTTGCAACTGATTCCGCTTGGCGCTTTACTGATGTAGGTACTGTCAGCCCAATGGAGCCAGATCCACCATAGAACTGTATCACAGTGAGGTTATGATTCAAGTCGTAAGAAGTGTCAAACGAATGGTTTTATAATGTCACTGTGACACCGTTTGGTTTTCCATGTTTAAACGTTAAGTTTCAAAATTGATAAATAAAAAAAAACTTATACAATAAGTTTATTAAAAAATACTCTATGTTTTGTATACTTTCACTCACCATATCACCTCTTACACCGTTATCCCTCATAAACCGTGATTTCTCGAACAAATTTCGCAACTTGGCATCACGTCACACCGTAATGCGTATCGCCGCCATTTTGTATTTACGTTGATATTACGTGTGGATCATGTTTACAAGCAAACTTAGAGGAATGAGGAATTTACCGTGTTTTACGTCTGAGACAATTTAAGTGTTAAAGATTTAGGAGGTTGGTTATTATGAGATGTTATAATCTGGCAAATCGTTGTCAGTAAAATAGAGCTATATAGGAGTCATGATTTACAGAATATAAATATGTATAGAAATGATTACCATCATTGTAAAACAATCATAGCAAAATGGATGGAACAGTGACAATAGAACACTGACACGATTATTTACACTAAAAAACTAATACCCAACAACTACTATTATGGTAAATATCCTGCTATGATTATAATTTATGACGATGAAGGTTTCTAGTTCTATAAAGATAAAGATAAAGATAAAGACATTTATTCAGTAAGTAGGCCGCACGGGCACTTTTACACGTCAAGAATCTACCAGCGCTTCACAAGAGGAGACCACTGCTGAGAAGAAGCGCCGCAAGAAACTCAGCAGTCAGTCATTTTTTTAAATATATTTAATATTACAATAGTACTACTTAGTCTAGCATTATATAAATCTATAAATAGCAAATTAAAAAATATTTCAAATATCCTGCGTAGTTTCCGCAGGAAAACACACCAAAATCTTAAGATAGAAAGAGAGAAAAGGAAAAAAAGAACTCCTACGTATGTGTATATAAGACGGTGCAAGATGACCACATAAGATTGATATGTTTTCCTACATCAACGGTGTCCCCCAGACAAGATAAAGATTTTGAATTTGAAAAAAAACAAATAAAAAATATATTATTGATTAAGTTTCGGGATTAGGCCAAGCATGTTTGTCTATTAAATAGTCCTCGATCCTATAATACGCTTTAGACATTAACGACTTTTTCAAGTAATTTTTGAGTGCTGGAAAGGGTAACTTTAATACTACCTCAGGTAATTTATTATAGAAATGAATGCATTGACCAACAAATGATTTATGTACTTTACGGACGCGGAATTTTCGAATAGCTATTTTATTTTTATTTCTAGTATTTAAATTATGTATATCAGAATTTTTTGTGAAAGAATCCAAATTTTTTATAACATAAATAATATTCTCATAAATAAATTGTGACGCTACAGTTAAGATATTAATTTCCTTAAAAAGATCTCTTAAGGAGTCACGGGAATTTAAGTTGTAAATAGAACGAATGGCCCTTTATTGTAACACAAACCTCAGACCTCTGGTAAAGCCAAACAAGATAGATATTAAATCTCCGTGAATTTACTTGTTCTTTATACACCGTGTTTTTTTTGATAGAAACTAAGTGGTAGATTAGATTTTGAAATATTGCAAAAAAATGTTTTTTTTTCTGTTTAGAACAAAGTAATTAAATGTTGTATCTTTGGTCATTCTAAAAGGGCCTTTAGAGTTAACTCATACATAGTCAGTGTCAAATACGTCAATGTTGGCGTGACGTGACATACACAGACATTTAAGAGCCTTTTAGACCAGTTCAACGTGATTAACTGATTAAATCTAAAAATTAAATATCTTTAAAACCGTTACAGTTATCATTTGTCTGTCTTCGGGAAATTAACTTTATTTGACCTAAAGAACGTTCCCTTAAAGTTATCGTAAATAAAAAAAAACACGGTGTATATGTCAGTCGTAATGGCCGTACCTAAATTAAGTAAACATGTCCAATCCATTTTGGTTGTAATAGAGAATTTACAGTCTTCTTTGAATACTGTCGAATACACTTTAAGTAAAATAAGAAATATATTAAATCATCTGGACAGTATACCAGGAGAAATAAGTAACCGATTGCAAACTTAAATGAAAGCCGTCCTTGATAGAAATCCCGATTTTGAGGTTATCGCCCACAACTTAGAACAGAAAATAAACTCTTAATTATACTGGAATAATAATATTCCTATTCAACTTCTTAAGTTTTCCTCATTAACATCAGTGAATTGCGAGCGCAGTTTTTCAGCACTTAAGTATATTTTTGATTTAAAAGAAAATACTGACTCCCGAAAACTTGGATAAAATACTTTTTTTTTTTATCTATACTCTAACAAATATAAATAAAATATATAAATTTATTGACTAGGAATCAAATTATATGTCAAGTAAGAAATTAATTAAATTATTACTTATTTGTTTCATTTTGGAGTCTTGTCCACATTTTTTTTTTTTTTACAGCATGAGATGTCAAACTTGCCTGTGGTACCTGTAACCTGATGGTAAGTGGAAACTGTGACCCATAGACATTCGCATTCACAAGACTGCAAATGCGTTGCCAACCCTGAGGACTAAGATGGAATGCCTCTATGCTAGTCATTTCCCCGGCTGTCTTATCCCCAAACCGGAACACAACAATGCGAACACTGCTGCTTGGCGGTAGGTTAATGGATAAGATGGTAGTACCAACCCGGACGGACCCTGCACAAGGCCCTCCCACAAGTATTGCGAGCAATGACGCAAATGACAATGTGTTCTATTTATCTCTGATTATTACTCGATAAACACGTGCTTTAAAAGGTCGAGTGAGGTCTTAGCGTATTAAAAAAAACGGCTCTTAATTAAAAGAGAATTCGAAGATAATATAATTAAACCAACAACTAGGCATTATGATCAATACAACCATAGTCTTCAAATAGTTTATTTAAATAACAATCTCCCTAGCCCCTCGGCAAATATAAACAGAAATCCAGAACAAATCGTTTTATCTTCTATATTTCAGCATCCAAGATAAATTCTCCATCGAGGGAGTGCGGCCATAAATAAAGGTATTTATCTACTTAACACACTTTCCTAAATTTACTTAGGTCGCACTGAAAACAATAGATTGTCAGCCAGCCTCCTTCGTGAAAATTAATACTGCGCCAGGGTTGCCAACAGTTTGGAATTAAAAGAATACTTGGAGAAAGAGAATGAGTACACAGGCCACAAGATGGTAAGTGGGAATGACATCACAAACATTTGCATTCTGACGACTACCATCTTAAGAATGCAATCCTAAGACCGCGTTTTTTTATGGCATAGGAAGGAATACTAGCACACAGGCCACCTGATGGTATGTGGAAACTGTGATGCATAGACATTCGCATTCAGAAGACTGCAAATGCACTGCCAACCCTGAGGACCAAAATGGAATGCCTGTATGCTAGTTATTTCACCGGCTGTCTTATCCCCAAACCGGAACACAACAATGGAAACAATGCTGCTTGGCGGTAGGTTAATGGATAAGATGGAATGTATAGCGTTTCCATCACTGAATCCGAAGATGGAATGCCTCTATGCTAGTAATTTCACCGTTTGACTTATCCCAGCACCGGAATACAATGCAAATGCATAGCGGTAGATTAAAGGGTAGCTTTTAGTGGTGATAGCGATCCGGCCAGACGGACGGACCTGCACACGGCCTACCACCACTAAAAAAAAGTAAATGAAAAAGAATGAGTGAAACGGGGCGCTTTAAAACTTTTTTATTTTAATAAAAGTAGCTAAATGAAAGCAATGCCACAAAAACGGTTTATAGCATTAAAAAACATTTTCTTTACTAATTCTCTTAAAATCTTATTTTAGTCTTTGCATATCGGGACTAAAAGCTCCTTATTAATTTGTAAGGATTCATTTTTTTTTTTCATTTATTTTAGAAACTCCTAAACATCTTATCACGGTGTTTTTGAATGGAACGGTGATCGTGTACAGACAAGGAAAAAACCTCAAAATGACAAATGTGTAAAAAAAAACATTGGTATTTTTGGGCCGATTTTTTAACGTTACTTTGTTGTTGAGAAATGCGATTTAAAAAAATCCATGCATTATCCCTATTCGTAGACCTAGGGAAAAATACTTGTTGTTATTGTTGGCAACCCTACCACGGTTGCTTGTTAAACTAATTAAACGACAAGGAAATGGTACAGTTATAAATGGGATTCTAATTACTAATTAGATGTTCACGGAATCAAAAAACGAGAATGCCTCCATAAATGAAGTACTTTGTATTTCAAGAATACGACTATTCATAAGGCCCTTTTGTTTTTATTATTTGTCTATACTACCACAATGCAGCAGTGTTCGTATTTTTGTGTTCCGGTGTGTGGGTATGATGATGATGATGATGATGACGATGAGTGGGGACGCTCAGCCGGATCAGGCGGGTGGTCGATCGGTCCTCCGGTCATTCCACCCAATTCCCCTTGGTTGAGCCGTGGGTCACTGGTCCGGCGTCGCCCCCATCCAGTATGGATCCCATCTTCTCGTTTTCCTACAGAACATAAGTGCGTCCCGTAGGTTTATGGTCTTGAGTGCTTCATTAGATAGCACGTCCTCCCCGAACGTGCGGTATCTCAGTGAAGAGTACACGACACTCGGCTAGGACGTGCTGGCTTGTTTCTTCCTTGCCACAATGTAGGAATTGGGGATCCTGTCTGATACCCATTAAGCAAATAAACTATTTAATTTCATTTTATTTCATTTAATTTAATTTAATTTCATTTCATTTCATTTCATTTAATTTCATTTCATTTCATTTAATTTCATTTCATTTCATTTAATTTCTTTTAATTTAATTTAATATAATTTTAATTTCATTTCATTACGGTTAGATGTCGGTTAAGCGGGCAGTGCCCAGTCATCACCCCTGTTAGTTTACCAAGATTGTACTTACCGAGATTTGGAAGGTACCTTGTTCTGTTTTTGTTCATCCTACCAATCATGATGTAGTGCCGACCTTGTAAGGATCGCGGGAACGCGGTGGATGCGAAAAGCACAAGACCGGTCTGAGTGGAGAGCCTTGGGGGAGGCCTATGTCCAGCAGTGGACGTCTTTCGGCTGACATGATGATGATGATGACCAATTATGAGCTGCGAGGTGTGGGGGTTAGACCACTAGTGAAATTACTAGCATAACGGCATTCCATCTTAGTCCTCAAGGTTGCTAACGCAATTGAGATCTTAGGATTGCCGTCTTAAGATTTTAGTCTAGAGAATAAAAATGTTTTATATACCAACATACTATCGTACTTGTTACAATATTTACTTTACATACATACATACATAAACTCACGCCTTTACTCCCACTGTAGGCAGAGCTACAGAATTACCAACAACTCTAAAGACTTGTTGATAATTCTGTAACAACATTATGCACAATCAGGCTAAGATGTTTAAAATGTGTATTAGTGACAGGTTGCAAACCCATCGCCTAACAATACCTACTGCAAGCTTTTCTTCCCTTAGTCGCCATTTACTTAACAAAACTAAACTAAACATTAATAAAATAATGAAAGTTAAACATTTTGTATAAAGTGTATTTTAAAGGTCTATTCTGCCCTGCAGAGCCTAAACCGCAGTAAGTGCAAAAAGTTCATTTCGAGAAAACGTAAAAAATGTCTTTGAAGTGTAATTTTTCTACCTTTCTTATGTTTTTTGTGTTAATGATTGACTTTCAATAAAGAGTAATAAGCACGAAAAATATGATTATGACAAAAAAAATGCTTTGAGAGTGTCATTAGCTAAAAAAAAAGGATTTTTCTAAATTCAGAGCCGTTACGGCACTCTGAGTTTTCCCTAAAAAGATGAGTTATACTGACTAAAATGCCGTAAAAAAACCAAGTACTGCAAAAACGTGTGTTATTTTTTGTCAATTGCAAGCTAAGATGCAGTATCAGAGTCATTTACACTGCATTTAAGTCAGTATCGTGATTAAAGTGTATGTGCTACGAACTCTAGGTACTGCGTTTTCACATAAATGAAATGCATATTTTCGAGAAATATAACTTTTATTTAGGTAAATCTTATAGTTTTATAAAAAATAAAGGACGACCGATTATCACACTAATTTTGAGCATATTCTTATAATTATTCTTTGTATTGCAGCTTGACCTTTTTATTGGTACAAATATAACCGCTAATGACTTTGCTGCATAATTAAACTAACACGATTGAGATCAACATTTGTTATAACAACCCAACTTAAAACTGCTAGAAATAAAACTTAGTAACTACGTACTAAAATGATTAAAACAACCTTCTAAAATACAAAAAAAACAGTACTTATTGAAATAAGATACTTATTAATCAGACATTTATAATGACATTTATCACACAGTTATTATAGTGTCTTAATTATTTGCATCGCATTTATTGCTTAACATTGTTATTGATAGAAATATCATCGCTAAGTACTGTGGCTTTGCCACAAAATAACTCAACTGAGATCAAAATTATGTTATAAAAACCTAAATTGAAGCAGCAAAGCTGCTAATAGTTATATGTTAAAATTAAAATAAAACCGCCCCAATCATTGGTTAATTTTTAAACTGGCTTAAACACGCATCTTTGCTTCATTATAAAAACTAATTCTATGTTAATTATTAACCACTAAAATACTCGGTAATCAGACTTATAGAGAGTAAAGGCACGCTATTCTAGTAATTGTTTTCGAGTTATTAAGGAGATCACACCGTCCGGTTCACTCACGTAAATTTTGTCGAATAACGCTTGAAATGTTTCGGGCTCATGACTAAGGACTCCAGATGAGCCTGAAACATGTCGAGCGTTTTTCTACAGTATATACGTAAGTAACCAGGTGTGATTTCCTTAATGTATCTTACGAAAGTTTAGTTTAAAATTGTTTTTGAGTTGCTTTAAAATATACTTATATCAAAAAATTAAATGTTCTTCTAAAAAATAATACACACATTTGAGATTCAAGAAGATGAAAATAAAGCAATAATAATTTAGTTGATTTCAGAGTCTTGAAAGTACCTAATTCTATCCAATGATATTATATAATTTTACTTTATAATATCTGGGAGACAATCTCACATAAATATACCTAGTAACAAAGGAATCTCTAGGCCTGTACAATCGAGTTCATAAATTTTTCACTTCACTTTAGTACCTTGTCTATTAAAGAGACAAGGTATTAAAATATATTTATGAAGTGGACTGTAAGTACTATCGATAGGAAGCACTGATAAACATGCTTATATAGATAAATAAATACTTAAACTTAAGAAAATGATCTCCTGCTGCTATATTTGAAATTTGACGTAAACGAAAACAATAAGAACAAAACTAACACTAAATACCTAAAGTAACGATCTGTTACTTAGAACATTATGAAGTTAAAATCGGAACTACATAGGTATCATAACATTAACTAAGTCAATCGGATAACTAGCAGATAATCAAAATTGGATTGCATGAAAAGCTTTGGATTCATTGGTTGAAAGTTAAAGAAACGTAGGCATTAGGTATACTGTTTTATCATCGACCATAACCTAGTCCGCTCACTAAATAAGTAATACCTAATATGAACACTAGCCTTTTCAAAAAACTAAAATATGTAAATCAATGTACGTTAATTACGACGAGCCTATCCAACGCCGCGGTATAATTTTGATGTACCTACTTACTTGAAAAACCAAGCGACGCCCACCTGCCCTCCTCGCACGGCGTCTAGGACACGACTGACTGAGCAACAAATACAGACTAAGGCGCAGTAAAGGACAACACAACCATGGTACAACTTTAAGAAATTTATTGAATTGCCATCTAAAGGGCAGTAAATACAGACTGACACTGCACTTTAGACAGTAATTTGGTTTCTTATTAACTAATATGTTACCGGTTAAACGTTAGTAAAAAGTCTTGCTACTGCGGTTTAAATAGTAATTACTAAGGGACTTAGATAGAGATGAGCCGACTAAAATTAAGTATTAACTCCTAAACTGCGCTTTAGTTAGTAAAGACAATGTCAAGATTTGTTAAGAATACTTCTTAAAACTCACTTTCCGTACATCTTACTGCAGTTTAATAAGGAAATAATTGATAAAATGAACAAAATGAGGAACGCAGTTCATGATTTTTAATACAAAAATCTGTTGCTGCATTTTAATAAGTTATCTCATGAAAGAATTGATGGTTGCCGTAAAGCTAAATTGCACGTAAAATAACACACTTACTGCGTTTTAACTAGTAAACCTTTGGAAAACTGAAGTTGAAAGGCCAATTGCGGCGTTTTAGGTGGTTTCAATATGGATTATTCATTGAGCACTTGTACGTACTGCATAAATATGTTTTTTTTTAAATATATTTCCCGTTGTCTGAATCACACACCGATTAGATATACATATGCGTATTGATCTCGTGATTAAAAGTAACGAAAAATTTTTTTTTTTTTTTTTGCAGTTACTGCGGTTTAGGCTCTGCAGGGCAGTATGTGGGTCATCTCCGTAGAACGGTGTTAAAACTAACCCGAATCCAATTCCTGAAGCATCAGTTAGTACAAGATAAGTGGATCGTATCGCTTTCAGACTGTCGCTGTTATAACCAAGCAATCCGTTATCTTCCTCCGCAGTTTTCCAATATGTAACGACACAGAGAAAAAGAAACAAGGAAGACCACTTTTATTACTTAAAATTAGATTTAATTTTGACGGTTAAAGGTTTTTGTGGTCAAACCATTACATTTTACATAGGTTACATGGGCTTGTTAAATAAAAACGGTTAGGTAGGACTTTTGACCACAAAACAATGTGAAATAATGAGGCGGGAAGTATCTCTTTGCGAAATTAAAGTTTATAAAATGATATAGATTGTCAAAATTAAATGATGATTTGGTAAAACATTAGTGACCCAATTTTGACAAAGTTTTAACACGGAGCCACTTATTTCAAAAATTCAAAGCTAGATTTTGAGAGAGACGCAGCCATAAGTTAGAATGAGGAAGTTGTATACAACTCTATTCGATGAACTGGCATGCCAAAATCGTTTCGTCTGGTTCCTATAACATACAGAGGAACAGTTATGTTATATATGTATAAAATATAAATTAAAAATGTTAGAAGACAATGCAACACCGATTGACCTAGTCCCAAACTATGCTCTAGGCTTGTACTACGGGTACTAGGCAACGATATAAATATTAATATAGAGAAGTATGTAGAAAACATCCATGATTCAGAAACAAATATTCGCACTCATCACACAAATATCTGCCCTTACCGGGATTTGAACCCTTGACCGCTAGCTTCGTAGGCAGGGTCACTACCAACTAGGCCAACCCGTCCCCAAACTGTCTGTTTTATGAAACTATACTACTACTATTTTTTTCATGCATGAGACTCAATTCTTAACTATTTATTTCTATTTAGTAGTTCAGACAGTTATAAATTATTACAAGCAAACACAAAAAAACAGGCTTGTTCTGGCATACAATATACTAGCGAAAATAGACGGCCTGTCAGACAAAATCATTAAATAAGTATAAGGCACTTCTCACTCCGCCGCCGCCGCGAGGAAGCGATTAGCAATCAACTATTTTCTCGCTCAAGAACCTAACATAAGATAAAGATCCCATGTCAATAAAAGAGACAAACATAATATTCATAGTTGATCGCTAGATATACTCTCTTCCCGCTCATACTCGGCGACGGGACAAGTGCCTTAAACTTCCAACCATTTTCTTTTACCTAAGCTGCGTCACTGGCAATATATTACCACCCGTATTTTTTATCGCTGACAATCTCGTAAGAATAAAATAAATTCCTTTGCATTTCAATGGATTCTATATATAGAAATTGAGACGTCAATATTCAAATATTGGATGACACCAGGTTTTCATGAATTTCAAACCACTAGTTCCTTTTAACATAGAAGGAAAAAGATAATAGAACACTTGCTTCTTTCGCACGTTTAATCAAACAAAGAAATAACTAAAAACAAAATTCACTTTTTATTAGAAGTCTATTGACATAAACCAAGGTTGAATTTGAAATGTAGTTAAATTTTGAGTTATTTCTTTGTTTGAGTAAACCTGCACTTTGTTAAGGCATGGTGAAGGCATAGGAGCATACAAGCCACTTGTCTTGATGGTAAATCGTCGGTAAAACTGCGTAACCGCGTAAGTAACATTTTAATAAGGAGAAAAATTGACCTTTTCAACAAGACGGTAAGGTTTATTTTGCTCTAAAACATATTTCTTAGTTACGCGGTGTGGCAGTATGACCGACGAAATGGAATCCGAGACGCATAATAACTTGAATTCTTAAGACTCCAATCGTAAGACCTCAGATGCATTTGCCAACCCTGAGGGCTAAGATGAAATGCCTTTCTACAAGTAATTTTACCGGTTCTCTTATCCACACACCGGATCGCAATAATGCGAACACTGCTGCTTGGTGGTAGGTTAGGGGATAAAATGGACACGTCAATATTTTTAATGTTGTTGATGTTATCAATTATTTTATTAATAAATACATACATACATACATACCTTCACGCCTTCATTCCCAGAGTGGGGTAGGCAGAGCTACAGAATTACCAACAACTCTAAAAACTTGTTGATAACTCTGTAACCACAATTTGCACAATAATTCTAAGATGTTTAACAGTGTATATTAGTGACAGGTAGCAAGCCCATCGCCTAACAGTACTACAAGCCTATATTCCCTTAGTCGCCTCTTACGACTTCCACGGGAAGACATGGAGTGGCACTATTCTAAGCCGGCAACCACACGGCAAAAACGGTAATAAATATTTATGTATAATTACATTACATTAACAATTAAAAGTTAAAACTAAACTTATGTAAAATAAAATAAAACTAAGCTACTCAAATATTAAACATGTAAATAATAATCACCACTATAAGAAGAACACCCCCTCTAGCAGGTCCGCTCGCGGCATGGTCCCTATGACACTGGCTGCATTACCTCTCTGAAAGCTAGCCCAATCTTAATTATATATTTAATAGTATAAGGGAAATTGTGAAATTGAAATTGCGTTTCAAAGCGAATGGCGGGAACATGCACTCAACCGGGACGAATGGAGAAAAGGAGGGGAGGCCTTTGCCCAGCAGTGGGACACCAAAATAGGCTAAAAAAAAAAAAAAAGTGATATTGACTTTTATACAGTATAGATAGTCACTGTGCCCCCGGCATTACTGATGTTGATGGGCGACGCGACGGTGACTGCTTACCATCAGGTGGTCAGTCTGTTCGGATACCTTTTACGACTGTAAAAAAAAAAAAAACCTGTCGATTCATGTTAGTGCGTATAATTTTGCGATTATCGTTATTTCTCCGGGAAATTTTGGGATAAAAAGTATCCTATGTGTTAATCCAGTGTATAAACTATCTCCATTCTAAATTTCATCCAAATTCGTCTAGCTATTACAGCGTGGAGGAGCAACAAACTAACTCACACTTTCGCATTTAAAATATTATTAGGATTAGTAGGATATTATTACCATACCTGGGATAACTAGGGGCATCTGTACGAAAGTGATGTAGCAAAATATTTTATCGACATAAAATATATCGATGTTATTGCCAACATCTAAATGTTATTCGACATAAATAAATATTATTTATTTTCTCCTCATTTTTAGATAAAAAATAAACAAATTAACACGTGTATTTATAATTATGTTTATTTTATAACAGTTTTCATAATATACAATCAATATTTTTTCCATATTCATCGGTATTAATCAATGATTACCGTCTAAATGAAAATATCCACTTTAAACTGCTAAACGTACGAATATGATTGGTACTGACATTAAATTGTCATTTTGATTGAAATGACATCCGCATACTTTTATTATCTTAAGAGGCTCGATATCAGATATGACATCGAACCTCTTTACAGTAATCGAGAATGTTCAATGTGCACATGTATTAATTTAATTATATCGACATCATTTTTATCGATATCAAATCCCTAGAACTTGCCCCGAGTTATCCCAGGTATGATTATTACTGTGCAAACTTTCAAGTAAGTGGCACAATTAAAAACCTTTAACAATCAGTTTAGTCAAACAAAACAATGATATTTATGCTTTGCAACAACACTTAATATTCTATCTACCGAGAGGTCAGACAAGATGCTTAACAAACGTAAACAATTTTCGATAACTGTCAAAATGTATGGAACCGACGTAAGCACTCAACGCGACCATCTGGCAGCTTACGTCAATCTAATATATTTTCGATAACGATAATTTTCTCGTTATGCATATTATCTAGGGCTATAAATAAATAAAAAAAACCTTAAAGAAAAAGACTAGCGGGAATAAATCCTATAAGACCCTACGTAAAGGGATTTGTTGAAGAGGATAAATCTTTCAACAAAATTATTTATAGTACCTACGAGTATTTATACTTTTGAATATTAAATTTAATGGAAAATGGCGTGATAGAGCAAGTCTTTTACTTTTAATTTATATTAAAATAAGTTATGAGTTATCACAGAAATGAGTGGTAAGTACTTAAAATATAATGTTATGTGACAACCACCCTGGGTATAGTTTGATGGTATGTTTTATTGTTTAAAAAATAAAAAGCGTGCAAAAATTGAGGGATCTTAGACCTTAGGTAATATTTTTCACTATACGACGGGCAGCATTAAGATGGGCGGGACACATTGCGAGAATGGACAAGAGTCGCTGGACAAGACGAGTCTTTGAATGGAGACCCAGAGCCGATACTAGAGGGCGCGGCAGTCCGCAACGCTGCATGGACGACATTCGACGGCACGGAGGTCAGTACTGGATGAGACGTTACGGATACAAGATCGCCAAGAGTGGAAGAAGAAGGAAGAGACCTACAACTAAAAGGCCACCATGATGATGATGATGATAATAAGACGACAAAAAAAACCAGCAGAGGCCCTTGGTACTTTCAAAATCTAAGTTTTAAGTTACGTTCGTTCCATCCCTTTTTTCGATATAGTTTCGAATAACGAGTGACAGGAATGGGGATTACGTAACTTTGAACCGCGATTTTCAAAGTAGCGCCTCAGAAGAGCTGCGCAGAGCGAAGCGAGAAAAATGAAGTGTTCCTATTGGTGGACTTTTTTCTGGTACACCGCTCTGATACGTTGCACAGCCCTGGGGGGTTATTATGATATGGCTATGCATATACAGGGTGTAAGGGACGGCTCACCGAAAATTGAAACCATAGCTTCAAACCATTGTACTGAACTGTAATCCAGTGGAAATTTTCCCGGGAAAACGAAAATTGCCTCGTTTTTTTTCCCATGTTTTTGCATATAAACCGATCTAGAACAACATATTATGACATACTGAAGCTCATAATGTAAAAAAAACTGTGAAAACGGCATTTTCACGTAAAAAACGAGAAAATTTTCGTTTACCCGGGAAAATTTCGACTGGATTTCAGTTCAGTACAATGGTCTGAAGCTATGGTTTCAGTTTTCGGTGAGCCGTCCCTTACACCCTGTATATACATATATATATATATATATGTATGTACATATATATAATTATGTATATATATATATATGTATATTTTTTTTATTTTTTTTTTTATTTATTTTTCAAATTTAAGTACACTGTTTTATAAATACTAACAACTTCGCCAAACTGCTAAACAGTTTGAAGGCGAATTTTACACTCTTATTAACTAATTACTGTGTACCTATCCTAATTACTACAAACATAACAGCTACTAAACCTTTCCTTTTACAAATGAATCCAACACATGATGTTTAAGCTTTTTTTTTAAAATATGTTTACTACTACAGTCCTCCTCCGAAAACAATGCATTGAAAATTCGCGGTATCATGTACTTCCTAGTTCTTTGCCCATAGTAGTTACATGCTCTAGGTTCTAAATATTTATTCCTTACCCCTAGCCTAAGCTTACGGCTATATGTTTTAGGTGTTTTAAATTCAGGGTTCTTAAACTGTTCTAACGCTAATATATACCTAAGTTTCTCTTTAACAGGAAGTATTTTACAGGTCTTAAATAAAATATTATAATTATTATTACACTTCTTTTTCGTTTTCCTGTCTACTAACATTTTAATTATCCTGAGCTGTAAATTCAAAATTTTATCGAGATGACTTCGAAAAGTACGTCCTTAGGCTATTATGCCATAACTTAAGATTGGATCGGCAAGTGCATGGTACAGAGCATACAATACAGGTTTACTGACTCTAAATTTAAGATTGTTAAATTTACATAAAACAGCTCTAAGTTTATTACAGACAATGTCAACATGTGGTTTCCAATTAAAGTTACAATCTATAGTCAACCCAAGGTATTTATACTCGGTAACAAACTCAACAATATCACAACTACAACCAGCCAAATTTCTATGGAGACAATCGTACGTATGACCATAAATGTTGATATTATCATTTGTTTTTTTCATATACGGTGAATGAATCAACATACATTTAGTCTTGGCTACATTTAGCAAAATGCCGTTATCATGTGACCACTTAAGTATACTTATAAAATCGTCTTGTATTTTCTCCTGTATGACACTCGGATCTCTATTAGCATACACCAGGCACGTGTCATCCGCATACATGTACACACTACAGTGCTTGACAACTCTGCATATGCTATTTACGTGCATGATGTAGCCGACAGGTCCGTACACTGATCCAGTTGGCACTCCATACCTGATATCTGCCTCTTCCCCGGTTTCCCCCTTGATGCTCGTACGCAGCGTTCGGTTTTCCAAATAGCTACGGAACCACTGACTCATTGGACCCCGGATCCCACTCTCATGCATAGCATTAAGTAACAATTCGTGGTCCAATGTGTCAAAGGCTTGTTTGAAATCAATGAACAAGGCTACAACAAACTGCCGGTTATTTAGTTTATCGTTTATATCGTCTACAAACTGCGAAAATGCAGTCGATGTACTCCTTGCTTTTCTGAAACCATGTTGTTCATTGGATATGGCATTTGACTTTTCTAGAAAAACTTTTATCCTATTAACAATCACTTTTTCAACAATTTTATTTACCACTGACAAGATGGCTACCGGCCTGTAATTTGAGTAGTCCAAGTGGCTGCCTTGTTTAAAGATTGGTCGAATGATGCTTTTTTTTAAATTATCCGGATAAAGACCCGTTTGCACACACATATTTACAAACTTGGCCAATATCGGGCTGATTTCTTTTTTACTGTACTTAAGATCGTCAACTCTAATCTGGTCTATACCTGGAGACTTCCTGGAATGCAGTTTTTCTATATTTTTTTCAATTTCAAGTGACGAAGCCTTTTGATATCTGAAAGAGACATTATTCTCAACAGCATAACTTGCGCGCTCCAAGAAACTATAATCGCAATAATGCTTAATTTTAACTATCTCCTCTGTGAAAACCTTGGCAAAGTTTGTACATATGTTATTTATTGAATCATTTCTGCCTAGGTATTTCATAATTACATCATCGACGTTATTTCTTTTGCTTCCTAACCAGTTATTTATCACTGCCCATACTTTTCTACAATCACCGTTACAGTTCAATATTTCAGTCTTGTGAAATTTGTTTCTAGCTAAAAAAATTAGTTTATTGGTTCTATTCCTATGCCTTGTATATTCAAGCCTTAAAACCATGCTTTTCGGGTTCGCCTTAAATTTTCTAAATAACTCATTTTTACGATCTACCATTAACTTTAAAGTGTTATCTATCCAAGGTTGGCTTTGACGTCTAACGGTATCTTTTACACTAGTTTTACATACATTATATATATTTTTAAAAATGCAACATATTCTATCGTATAGCTGTAGTGGGCAATCCAA
Organism: Acleris emargana; assembly: GCA_927399475.2. Classification (NCBI taxonomy): domain Eukaryota; kingdom Metazoa; phylum Arthropoda; class Insecta; order Lepidoptera; family Tortricidae; genus Acleris; species Acleris emargana. The sequence goes on from OV656854.1 coordinate 17,992,796, forward strand.
AAGCAGTAACTCTCCCCAATTTACCTTATCTATTTCTAGCCTAACAAGCCTATTACTAATACTCGTAATCTCTGAACTGCTTTGATTTAAACCATCGTTCACCGGCGCGTCTCCTCCTGCCGCCAGACTCGCGCCCACTAGATAGTGGTCCGACAACTTGCAAGTGAGCATGTGTGCCGCGACGCGCTTACCGGTACGCACCCACACATGGTCAATACATGACGCAGTCAATGCACCGGCAATCACCTCCTCTCTCGTACAATCGCTGATACAGCACTGTAGCCCGCGTTCACACAAGGCGTTTTTATATTTCTCGACAATACTGCTGTTTTCAAGTAAATTTATGTTCATGTCTCCTATGACTATTACCTCCTCTTTTGCTGGTATAAGCTTTATTATTTTTTCAAGTTCTTCAATAAAACATAATTTATTAGTGCTCGGCGGTCTGTATATAGCAACAACATGTTTTACTTCCTTATCATTTTTGATTTCGCAATGTAATATTTCCATTGTGCTTGCATGTATAAGTTTGTTCGTAGCACACAGTTTTGCCTTAACGTACATAAGCAATCCGCCTCCTCGTCGCATTTTTCTAGTGAACGCATACATTTCATATCCATTTAACTTGTAAAATATTAGCTCGTTTGGTTTTATATTAATTTCACTTAAAACAATTACGTCTACGTTGTATTTACATTGATCCAACAATAAAAGCATCTCGCCATAATTTTTACGTAATGATCTTATATTAAGACTTATTATCTGCAGCTCGCCAGTTCTATTAATTATACGTGTGGCCCATTTATCAATTTCTGTGAACCGTTCGTAACCAACATTACTTTCGATACTTACTAAAAAGTCTTCGAATTTTAATAATATTTTAGAAAACGCGTAGTGTGCACTTCGCCCTATGTGACTTGGTAATTAAGCGCTTAACGCACTGACCATTTTGTTTACGTCCGCCTCGGAACGAACGTTAATAATCTTATCATTCTCGTTCTTTTTAACGAGAATTCGGAGGTTTTGAACCCAGATATATTTGTACTTGCCTTTCAGCTGCGTTTTGGTACTCCAGAGCAGCTGTCTCATATGCCTAGGAAGGCACTCATTAATATAAATGCGTTTACCGTCGTCATTTCCAGCACTTACTTTTCTGCCTTGTCTTCCTAATATAATACTGTTCGTGATTTTCTCCTTTCGCTTCAAAATCCATTCATTCCTATCCGCTTTAGCGCGGAGGGTCACTACAACCGGCCGCGGCTTGCTCTCGTTAGTATTCTCTCGGCCTACCCTCTTTGCTTCCTCAATAGTCTCAGGATTTACTTTAAGCGTTTTCGCGATCGTCTGTACTATTTGTGTAATATTCTCTGTTTTACTTTCTTCTAATCCTATTATTTCTATGCTTTTCTCTACTTCTTTTGTTTCTAGTAGTGCAACTCTCTCCTCAAGGGCTTCGTTCGCTTTTTGTAAATACACATTCTTGTTTTCTATGGCACTTATCTTTTTCTCTGCAGCTTCTTTAAAATCCATTAAGCCTTGGTACTTTTCCGCATAGAAGTCCACTGCATCAGTTAGGTCTTGGATCTGTTTTTGAAGCTGATACAATATTTCAAGTTTTTTGTTAACCTCAGTTAACGCTGTCTCAGCACTTGTTTTGCTGACATCCGCAATGTTGAGCTTCGAAGATTGAGTTTTCGGGCTGCCTTCGCCCTTGGCGCAGACTTCACAGAGCTCATTATTCTGTTGGAACATCCTCACATTGATACACTTTTTATGATAAAAACCTTCACAAGAACCTTTGCATTTGATTACATCACTTTTTTCCGTTGAGATGAAAAGCTTACACTTTTTGCACTGCACCATGTTCATTAGCAAGAAAAACAGATAAACAGCACTACGTATACTCCCAACATCTACAGCAGCGAAAAAACACGTCCGTACGCAGAGTGCGCGCGTCAGAACCTGCGTATATATGTATAAACTCACGCCTTCATTCCCAGAGTGGGATAAGGAGTTACCACATTTTGCACAAGTAGGCTAAGATGTTTCCCAGTGTATTAGTGACAGGTGGCAAGCCCTTCGCCTAACAGTACTACAAGCCTTTATTCCCTTAGTCGCCTCTTACGACATCCACGGGAAGACATGGAGTGGCACTATTCTAACCCGGCGACCACACGGGGGCTATGCATATGAATTAATTTTACGGCGAGCGTAAAGGACAGAGCTATAGCAGTTACATAGCTCTGTCCTTTTCTCTCAGCGTAAACTGAACTGCAAAGTTAGGTCATAATATCCCCTCTAAATAAAGATAAAAGACGTTTATTCAGTAAGTAGGCCGCACGGGCACTTTTACACGTCAAAAATCTACCAGCGCTTCGCAAGAGACCACTGCTGAGAAGAAGCGCCGCAAGAAACTCAACAGTCAGTCGTTTTTTAAATATTGCTTATATACATCGACAACTCCTTCAGCTGGAGAACACATGTCGCCGAAGTAAGTCGTAAGGTCATGGGCTCTCTTCATTGTCTTAATAAATTAAAACACTTTTTGCCTATTAAGACCAAGGTATCCCTTGTGCAGTCCCTAATTTTCCCCATCATTGACTACGGTGACGTGTGCTATCCGGACCTGAGCGAGGGACAACTGGATAAGTTGGATCGCCTTCTTAATAATTGTATTCGTTTTGTTTTCTGTCTTCGTAAATATGATCATGTGTCTTCCTTCCGCTCTCAACTTAAATGGCTTCCTATTCGTCAACGTCGCAAAATGCGATTACTTTGTTTCCTATATAACATCCTGTACGATGCTAAATCTCCTGATTATCTAAAATATTTTTTTAAATTTCTTGGTTCCACCCACCTCCGTCAGCTACGATCCTCTGGCAATCTCACACTATCCATCCCTCTTCACCGCACAGGCTTCATGTCCAGCTCTTTCGCACTTCAAGCAGCACGACTTTGGAACGACCTTCCCCTTGATATCAAGCAAGCTCCGAACAAGTTTGCTTTTAAAAAGAAAGTTCGCGATTTTTTTTTCATTTTGTAGGTAGAATAGTCATCATCTTGTTTCTCTGATGGTGTTATCTGTAATGTTTTGTGCTTATCCTCATTTTTATATATTTTTTTATATTATGTATTTATATTTATTTTAATATATTGGTATGTAGGTATATATTATTACGTTTAAGCAACATATATGTTAGACCCTATGTTGCACCGCCACCACAATCTCTGCTTTGCCCAAAGGTTAACTGGTAGAGAATGCCTTACGGCATTAAGTTCGCCTTTTGTATACAAAGTGTATTCTTTTGTGCAATAAAGATTAAATAAATAAATAAATAAATATATAATAATAAATTTAACCTAGCATTATATAAAACAATAGCGACCCGCCCGCGGCTTCGCCCGCGTGGAATGTATTATACATATAAACCTTCCTTAAGAATCACTCTATCTATTAAAAAAAACCGCATCAAAATCCGTTGAGTAGATTTAAAGATTTAAGCATACATAGGGACAGACAGCGCAAGCGACTTTGTTTTATATTATGTAGTGATGAATCTCACATTAAACAAAAAATAAATATATTCATGCGTATTTGAGCAGGAAATTGTGTCAAAACTCACAAGAACTAATAAGTAGTAGTAAGTAATAAAAAAGTTTCCATACATTCTCCTACAGAAACCGTGTCCCCTAGACAATATACAATGTTTACATATTTTTTATTTTTTACTTTTAAGTTATTTAGGTGTGTCGTTAGGGCAAGCATTTTTATCTGTTAGATAGTCCTCGACCTTATAGTAAGCTTTAGACATAAACGACTTTTTCAAGAAGGTTTTAAGTACTGGAAATGGTGACTTTAACTCTAATAAGTACACACCCTAATGGCGGCCGGATTGAATCTGGTATTATCCAGTAGAATAGAGGCCCTGAACTGAAGTGAATAGCTATGTCATAATAACCCCCCTGTTCATTAAATCGGCGCCCACGCCGCCCACTACTTAGGACTTGCCAAGTTTCGAGGACTCGTTACAATGGCCTCTGCGCTTTGTTCTTGCGTTGCAACGGCTCTTTATTACCTAAGACTAATCTTATGCGTTCAAATTATCATTGTAAAAAACCATGCCGTGTGGTTGCCGGCTTAGATTTGAGCCACTCCATGTCTTCCCGTGGAAGTCGTAAGAGGCGACTAAGGGAACTAAGGCTTGTAGTACTGTTAGGCGATGGGCTTGCTACCTGTCACTAATATACACTGTTAAACATCTTAGCCTAATTGTGTAAATTGTGGTTACAGAGTTATCAACAAGTTTTTGGAGTTGTTGGTAATTCTGTAGCTCTGCCTACCCCACTCTGGGAATGAAGGCGTGATGGTATGTATGTATGTATGAGTAAAAATCATGCTATATGCAAATCGATTTTATCACCACCAAAAGTTGGTACCCCTGGTGATATTCGACTGTTGTCACGTGTCACATATCAAAACAACCCCCGTAAACTGTAAATACTTCCAACCGTCACGATTTACGTCTCAACAATATGTGATATGACTTTACAGCTGGCAATAAACGTCTTACGAATTTCGGAATCGTTAAAATCACACGTGACTGTACTTGTAAGGCTGGTACGCGATGCGTACAACAAAAATATACATACATACATATGTATTTATTTATTTATATAAAACATACCGTTAAATGTGCCTACTTTGCTCCCCCGCCGGTAACTATGCGCCGTCGTTATATTGAGGTAAACTGTATTGAAAATCATTCTATTGATTTCATTCACTGCGCGAGATGTATACAATACAATACAAATACAATACAAATACTCTTTATTGAACACCAAAAGAAAACAAAACACGGAACAGTACATTTTAACTATAGGTATACAACAGGCGGTCTTACCGCTAAATAGCGATCTCTTCCAGACAACCTCGACACACACACATACACATCACATGCACATCGATTCTTTTTAGAAAATTTGTCATCGACCTTGACTTATTAAGTAGGTACCCATGGGGGAGCTAAGTAGGTACATTGTATGGTAACTGGTTTTTTCGCCATACTTATCCATTTATTTTTAACCTCCGACGCAAAAAGAGGAGTATTATAAGTTTGACGTGTAAGTGTGTGTGTGTGTCTGTCTGTGGCACAGTAGCTCTTAAACAGATAAAGCAATTTGGATGCGGTTTTTTTAATTCGAAAGCAGATTTTCTAGCGGTGGTTCTTAGACATGTTTTATCAAAATCGATTCAGCCATTTTTGAGGTATTGAGCTTAGTAAATGAAATCAAATAAAAATACCCCAGCTACTTAGCGGTCGCCCCAACTTGTCGACACTTGTATGAAAAATTATTACCTACCTAAAGGTAGGGTAAACTTAAATAGAGCCAATACTTATTATTTTTTACTGTTTAGGTGTTTTTTTAACGGTCTGTTTTAATTATTATTATTTTTTACAGGTTTAACTCGTAAATATATTTAATGATGGTAAAATTTTGAGTTAAAGTTTAAATAAAAGATGTTTGTTTATTTTTTAATCTTAGCGATGTAGAAACTAATCGGTTACTATGTCGCCTAGACAGTAACAAATGGGTCCCAGGTGAGCTAGAGTGCACAGACGCGATCATTGATAAAACAAACTCTTTTTAGACCTTATTGTATTTTTATTGCAATGTAAAATGAGAATTTGGTTTAATATCTGTTTGATTGAGTGTTATGTCGTGTGGTTGCCAGCTTAGAATTGTGCCACTCCATGTCTTCCCGTGGAAGTCGTAAGAGGCGACTAAGGGAATAAAGGCTTGTAGTACAGTTAGGCGATGGGCTTGCTACCTGTCACTAATATACACTGTTAAACATCTTAGCCTAATTGTGCAAATTGTGGTTACAGAGTTATCAACAAGTTTTTAGAGTTGTGTGTAATTCTGTAGCTCAGCCTACCCGAGGGGCGGGGGTGGGTCCAAATCAACGTTAGTTTGCGACCGGTCGCCAGATGATATGGGTCCGTCCCTATGTCAATCTACTTGTCCGGTAGTTGGTTTGGCTAACGGCCGAGGGTGGAGCTCACAGTTGCTATGATACCCCAGGCAAGACTGGTTGTGTTCCTTCCCGAGGTTGCTGCCTGTCAACTACTCGGTTTCCCGCATTAAACGAGTAGTACAGAAACAACAGTCGCACTCCTGACCGTCCTGTTTTCACCCCTCCACGCCTCCTTCATTTCCTATCCAATCAGCTGCAAGCGATATTGTGGCATGTCGCAGCGGGCCTCCTATCCAATAGGAAAGGATGGGGGGCGGTAAAATGCCACCCGCGTGTTTGTGCCGTGCGCGGGGACCCGTACGGGTGGAGAACGAGATCCTGGTAGGCTGAGTTTGAAGAGGGTCGGAGTAGTTACCCTCGGATAACAACACGCCACTTTGGCTCGGGATTCATCTCACACGGGAGGTTCTGGCCCAGCCAGTCAGAATCAATCGGCTGTCGCGTTTACAGTAGTCTGGCCGCGGGCGAGCGTTCTGGGGTGATGAGGTCAGTAGCCGGCGGAGTACGGCCCCGAGTCGCTGTAGTGGTGACGGAGGGCCTGACATCGTGCGGGCTCACTTGACAGCTCACCCCGGAGCGCTATATCGGACTCGTATCCCTGATGGGTCAAACCATCCCCAGTAGGAGGGCTCCGAGGAGGGTGGGGAGCGAGTCGGATGAACATTTAGAAGGAAAACTATGGAACACAAAATAAACCAAACAGATGTAAGAAAGGGAGCGAAAGAGGCAGAAGTGGGAGGGAAGCCGAGCACCAACAAGATGGTGCAAGGGGGACCCCCGCAGATGCCAGAGTGTAAGGGAGCGGAAGGGGCAGAAGCAGGAGGGATGCCAAGCACCGACAAGAAGGTGCAAGGGGGACCCCTGCAGATGCCGTGGAGTGAGCTGGTGAATCTGTCCTTGGACGACGAGGAGCGTTTGCTGAACCCACCATCAACTTCGGAGGAGGGAACCGTCACGGCGGCAACCCCGACGGAGGGAGGCGAGTTCAGCAGACTACCGACCAAGGCAGAGAAAAAGAAGGCTAGACAGGCCAGGAGGAACCAGCATAGGTTAGCGATGGCGGCGGGAGAAAACCCTTGCCACATTCAGGCGAAGGGGAGGCCCCCGCCGCCAGGGAGGGCGCCGAAGTTGAAACGGCAGACAACTGACCCGGACGAAGGACCCTCGACACGGCCTCCAGCGAAGAGACCAAACCGCGGTGACTCGCTCGCGAGCACCCGTGCGACCGCAAGGGAAACACGGGAGCTCGCAGTGGCGATCTGCCGCGTGGACGGTGTACCGCTGGATGAGTCGCTAGGGACCGAAGTCCGGAGAATTGTCAGCCGTTTCATTACGGAGGCGATTAAGGAGCAGGGAGTTCGAGGGAGGCAACTCCAGTTCGCCATGTCGGGATTGGTGCCAGAGGGATTTTTCCTTGTGACACCATCCACGGCAGAGGCGAGGGAGTGGCTTCTTGAGAAGGACCTGGGGGAGCCTCAGGGGCATAGGCTGCAGGCCCGGATGTTGAGCAACACCCGGGTCAATGTCTGGATCCCAGGCCCGCCGGAGGAGCTCCTGGAGGATCCGCTCCTCTACCTGAGAGCCCAAAACTGGGACAGGGAGGGGGAGCTGAAACTCCAAGAGTGGACGCAGGTGGGGCGGGAGAACCTGGCCACGGGTATCCGGGTGTGTTACTCGGTGCCCAAGAGCGTAGAGGATGCGTGGGGTGCGGAGACTAGCCAATGGCTATTTTTCCAAGCCACACGCATCAGGGCGCGATTGGTCAGGGCTCAGCCCCGGAGGAAAGATGCGGAGGCAGAGACCCCGGGTGGGAGGGGGAGCTGTAGCTGCAAGTGCAGTTGTGGCGACCCAGCGCTGCAACCCGGAAACCAGGCAGAGGCAGCCCCGATCGATGACCATCCACCACGGATGGAAACCGAGGGGGGCTCCTCAGTCTAGGGAAACGGGGGGCAGCAACACTACACATAAACACAACCAGCAATGGACAACACAGACAAACAACCAGCACTACACAACAACACACACAACACAAACTACAAAAAAATAAGAATATGTCAAGTAAACCTTCAGCATTGTAAGGACGCAATGTCGGAACTATGTCAATACATAGTAAGGGAAAAGATTGATATAGTCCTGATGCAAGAACCGTATGTATGGAAAAACCAGGTCACAGGCCTGGGAAGCCTGGGGGGTGACCTACACTTCGAAAGAAATGGTGAGTTACCACCTAGGGCATGCATTTATGTTAGTAGAGACTTAAGAAATATGGGATGCCTTGTGACCATATGTTTCAGAGACCTAGTCGTGGTAGAAATCAACCTCGTGACAAGGAGTGGAGAGAGAATCAAAGCAGCGATGGCAACATGCTACATCCCAGGTGAAAGCAACGCGCCAACTAGAGAATTGGAGGAAACGATTATAAGATATAAAGGTAAGAAAACACCCATTCTTGTAGGCTGCGATGCAAACTCACATCATGAGGTGTGGGGGAGCACCGACACCAACAAGAAGGGGGAAGCACTACTAGAATTTATTGTAAGTAATGACCTGGACATACATAACACAGGGACAACCCCAACCTTTGTAACCAGGGCTAGAGAGGAGGTATTGGATATAACAATTACCTCAGGGGGGATAGGCAAACATGTAAGAGACTGGAGGGTGGACAGGGAGGACAGTATGTCGGACCACAGAAGACTACTGTACGGCCTGGACTACTACACGGAAAGAACGAAAATAAGAAACCCTAGAAAAACGGATTGGGAGCAATATAACGATATACTGAGTAAATGGACACCGAGCCATAGAAGACCAGAAACGAGTGAGGAGCTGGACAGAGCTGCAGAAGATCTGAACAAGGCCATATCAAAAGCCTACCTATCGGCGTGTCCGGAAAAAACGAGCAACGGAGACAAAGGACAGCCGTGGTGGAATAAAGAGATACAGAAACTGAGGAAGAGATCTCGTAAAGCGCTAAGATCAGCTCTGAAAAGGAACAATGATCAGTGCTGGCACGAGTACAGAAGCATTAGGAACAAATATACTAATACTAGAGAAAAACTGAGAGCACAGGGATGGAAAACATTCACGGGAGAGATACAACGCTACACAGATGCAGCGAGATTAGTAAGGGTACTGTCGAACGAGAGAACCTGCCAACTGGGTAGCCTGATAGTAGGATCGACCGAACTGACGGACCCCAAAGAAGTACTGCAGCACATGGTAAAAATACACTTTCCCGATTGCAGGGAGGACAACTTACATGAGGCTGCAGTAGAAAATAATAACGAGATAAGGGAAGCAGGGGAAACGATGAACCTCAAGATAAGTGATGAAGTGGGGGAATGGGCTATAAACTCCTTCGCCCCCTACAAAGCGGCAGGACCAGATGGAGTGATACCCGCACTACTACAAAAGGGGTGGAAATACATCTGGAACCATCTGAAAGAAATTTATGAAAGAAGTCTGGTGCTAGGCCACATCCCGAAAATCTGGAGCGAGGTAAAGGTGGTATTTTTACCTAAACCAGGCAAGAAAAACTACAAGGACGCTAAATCCTTCAGAAGCATAAGCCTCTCATCATTCGTTTTGAAGGCATTGGAGAAGATCATAGATACACAGATAAGGACAAGCATGCAAGGTGGTAGACTACCCTTACACGGGCATCAACACGCCTACATGGAAGGTAAATCAACAGAGACAGCTCTGCACAACCTGACTACAAGGATAGAAAGAGCATTAGAAGACAAGGAGTTGGCACTGGGATGCTTCTTCGACGTAGAGGGAGCATTCGACAGAGCTACTTTTGGTGCGATAAAGAAATGTATACGGAGGGATGACATAGACCCCGCAGTTAGGAGATGGATAATGGCCATGTTAAAAGAGAGAGCGATCACAGCACAACTGGGGGGAGACTCAATAAGGATAAAGACGAGCCGTGGATTCCCACAAGGAGGCTGTCTGTCACCACTCCTATGGTGTCTCCTACTAGACTCGCTCATAAGAGAAACTAACACAAGAGGTATACACATGCAAGCGTATTCGGATGACGGGGTACTCTTAGTGAGGGGAAAAGTCCTCAGTGTAATGAGAGAAGTCATGACAAGAGGGATAAAACAGGTACTAAATTGGTGTCAGAACAGGGGACTAGACCTGAACCCGACCAAGACGAAAATAGTACTCTTCACCAACAAAAGAAAGCTGCCCGTCCTAACACCAATAAAAATAAAAGGTGAAGAGATAGAAACACTCAAGGAAATAAAATACCTTGGAGTAGTACTAGACAGCAAGCTGCTATACAAGACACATGTAAAGGAGCAATGCAGAAGAGCCACTATAGCCCTGTGGCAATGCAGGAAAGCCATAGGAAGGAGATGGGGACTAAGACCAAGGATAACGCAATGGATATACAGAGCGGTGGTCCTACCCAGACTCCTATATGGAGCCATCGTGTGGTGGCACAGAGCAAAGATAAAAGATATAGACAAAGAATTAACAAAGGTTCAAAGACTAGCATGTCTGATGACAACCGGGGCAATGAGAACAGCACCTACACAAGCCCTGGAGATCATGCTAGGATTGAACCCGGTGCGCATAGAGGTGGAGAAGAGAGCCACAGAACAGTGGTATAGAATAAAAGCGAGCAGGGAGTGGATCGGGTCCGAGATGGACAAGAGACACGCAAGCATACAGAAAGAGTCAATGTCAAACATGGATATGCTCATGGTAAACAATGACCTAATCAAGAAAAGGAAGAGGTTCGACAAGAAATACAGAATCCACATAGGAGAGAGAGACAGCTGGGAGAGAGAAATACCAGAACCCAAAGTGACATGCTTCACAGACGGTTCATGGAAATCCTCAACCAAAAGAGCGGGAGCGGGCATATATAGCCAAGAATCAGATGAGCACACGACGATACCACTAGGAGGCTCCACCAGTGTGTTTCAGGCAGAAGTCTTTGCCATCATGAAGTGTGCCCTGAGCCTCAAGGAAAAAAGCAATGTAACGGGTAGTCACGTTATAATATACTCAGATAGCCAAGCGGCACTCAAAGCACTAGGCAATCCGGTGATCAAATCATCTCTAGTGCAAGAGTGTAGGAATGAACTGAATACTCTAGGCACCACATCCCATGTAACACTGGCGTGGGTGCCAGGACACAGTGGAGCAGTGGGAAACGAGAAGGCAGACGAACTAGCCAGAGCAGGTGCGGACCAACAGTACCTAGGCCCGGAACCGGTTTTACCGATATCGGAGATGGTAACCAAAGGAGTTATCGCCAGAAGAATGGAAAAGAAAACAAATGAGGCATGGGGGATGACGCAAGGGTGCAGACAATCCAAACTCATGATAGGAAGAGTTAATAAAAACAGAACAAGGTACCTTCTAAACCTGGGTAAGTACAATCTAAGCATACTAACAGGAATCCTGACTGGACACTGTCCGCTCAACAGACATCTGACGGTAATAGGTATTAAACAGAACCCTCAATGCCCACACTGTGGCAAAGAGGAAACTAGTCAACACGTCCTAGCCGAGTGTGTCATGTACTCGTCACTGAGATACCACACATTCGGAGAGGACGTTTTGTCCACAGAAGATCTCAAAAGCATCAACCTACGGGACGCATTGTTGTTCTGTAGGAAGACAGGAAGATGGGATCGATGCTGGATGGGAGCGCCACCGGGCCAGTAACCTGAGGCACGACTGAGGGGAATAGGGCAGAATGAACGGCTGACCGAATCGACTGCCCGCCTGCTTCGGCTGGGCGTCCCCACCTATCATCATCATCATCATCAGCCTACCCGACTCTGGGAATGAAGGCGTGAAGGTATGTATGTAATGTTGGTTAGCAACAGTTGGGTTTTATAAAGCTTGCTTTGTGTTATTCTATAAGGGGGCTAAAAAAACAAGAATTATACCTTGGCACTCGATTTCTATTCTCTATCAAATTCTCTAACCTTTTGTATCCAGGCAACAATGCAATCTACACTAAGAAAAAAACGTCTTATCTACATCAATAACTCAACCAATCTTAAACTTACTGCCATGCAACTTAAGTCACAAATTAAAATGCATTACCTAAGCATTTAAGATATTACCGGACGTAGCTGAAAGTCTATAGCTCGTGACCGGAAATAGTATTGAAAGCCTTCAGGGTTGGTCTGATGGTTAAACATGCCATTATATACCTCTAACGTGAGACGGCAGTTTTCATTATTGCCCTCTTTATGAAAGTATAATAAAAACGTACTTTCATGATTTTGTTATGACAAAACTTGCAAAGTAATATCATGCTTAAAAATGGTTTGCTATTTTAGTGATCCGCTATTACATGTTTTTTTTTTATCTCAAGGGACAATCGTACAGTGGAGCTTAAAGTTACAGTTTAGTATCTATTTAATGTCATGTTCAAACTACTATTATTGTATGAATTGTCACAGTAATTAAAGTGACAAGGTACATTAGTGTACACATATTTATGAACTCGACTATACGCTCGAACTTTTGTATCTAACTCGTTTTATTTTCTTATCATCCAATAAATAAATTGCAAGACTAAATTAACGAAGAAATTAATTAAATAATTTATTAACTAATAGCATAATCGGTGTCTAATACTCAGACTAGCTTATTTCGGGAATAAGGATCAAATGTGAGATTATCCCCTATTTTTTTTTTAAACTTTCTTGTTACCTCTGAAAATTTGGCAAATAAAGTAAGTAGTTACTTCCCGTAAATATAACTAAAATAATTTCTTCGCAGCTGAAATCGCGTGCAATAATATCTCAAATATACTGAGATTTATCGTAGAAATGGTGCATTTCCTGTTCCATATTCCTGGCAATAAAACGGTATCGGCTTATCATAACTCAGTTTACATTTCCTTACCGTAACTCAATAATAGTCTGCCCCCATTACTAGTAATTTATTGACTTGGGTTCACGCGGAGAAGTTAGCTTGATTTGTAATGTATGTATGAAAACACTTTATTGCACAAGTGGAAAAAATATACATTATAATGACAATAAAAAGATGAATCTAATGCTGGTTTCACACGGAAGCAGAACAGCGAAGCAGGACAGTGGGCAGGTAGAGTACTGGTACTGTGTGAACGCACATGCCGAGGCAGTACAGTACTGTTTTGTGCATTCAGACAGCAGCAGTTCTCTACTGTCCAATGTTCTATCTCATGTGAAACCAGCAATACGGCTAAACCTTAAGAGGACTGTGAGTCTTCACGCTTAAATCGCGTAGCTGTCAATATGTTTCTTTACATTCTCAGCGCTATATCAAGTCCTAAATATTTCCAAAAATACTCACTTATAATAGGCGCGGAAAGTAAGGGTTTTCCTGACGAGGTGGTTAGCAGGCCGAGCAACAGCGAGGCCTGCTAAAATACGAGTCAGGAAATCCTCGTTTCCGCCGAGGCATAGATAATGCTTTTCTCAAACATGTGAGGAAATAATACAAATACATTTCTAAAAAGCTAGTAATTTAATTAATATTCGGTTTCACAATTATATTAATGCAGAATGAACGAATGTTACCGACTGTCAATTGTTTTTAAATACTAACCATAGATTGGAATGCAAATTCAAAAAGAAACACACGCACTGTGCTAAAAAAGCGAGCGGTTACCTTGGCTGTTTGGAATTTTTGTCTTGGTCCTTTTGATTTTGTATGCAAATTGACAGCATTTTTAAGAAATATATGGACATGGACGGAAAGTGTTTTCATATGGTTTTTTTACTCCTAGGAATAAAATGAAGCTCTTTCCGTCCTTGTGTTTTAATCGGAAAACCGTTTTTTCCGAGCATGTTGAGAAAAATTATTTAATTACCTATTATTTAAAACATCCTCCTCTAGCCGCACAAAGACGCTGAGGCTGATAAACGTACATACAAAGAGGTTAAATGACCGTCTTATTTTATTATCAACCTTATTGTACGTGTTACCTTGTTAAATTAAAAATACCGATTGATTGTTTTCAGGGTAAAGTCGAGTTTTTTTGCTAATGCGGCAAAAATATTTTACGAAACCCGTTTCTCGAATATATCTATTTTAAATTGATGAGGGATTACTAATTACGCTTATATCCCGAGTTCTATCTCTATAATAATAATCTACTTTTGTTTTGTTTTTCAACTCAATTCATCTGTTTAAGGTTGGAGTCACATCTACCAGCATCAAATCGCATTTTTGTATGGACAATCGTTGTTATGTACAAAGAGGCCTCATCAATTCACCTTTCCGCATCTATTCGGCTTAAGTAAATACGTATAAGTGTAGCAACCCAATTTACGTGCTAAAGGATGCTTATTCAAGTTAACGCACGAGTACATACAGTGACATCTTTTACGAGCTGAAGGCATGCGATGGCATCCTTTAGCAGCTGAAAGCATGCGATGGCATCCTTTAGCAGCTGAAAGCATGCGATGGCATCCTTTAGCAGCTGAAAGCATGCGATGGCATCCTTTGGCAGCTGAAAGCATGCGATGGCATCCTTTAGCAGGTGATGACATACTCTGATCAGCAATGCGTATAGTGTGTTTGAAATTGTCCAGATAAATGCGATTCAATGCTGGTAGATGTGACTCCACCCTAAGGATTTCGAGGATTACAACAAGAAATTCGTTTAAATGTTTCTTAAGAACTTGTTGATTAATTATTTTATAATGAATCGGTTTCAATCAGATTTAGGTAATCCTGCTTTAATTATAATTTATTTCTGCGTACCGAAATATAAGCAGCACTTATTGTTAAATGCCTTTAAGCCAATTATGTAGACATTTAAATTTAAGTGTACCTAATGTTTCTGTTTGTTTGTATTTTTTATTGGTTCTTGTGCACAAGACACTTGAGAAATGAGAACACATTGTGATGTTTCTCGCCGGACAGTTCCCATTTTTATTGATATATTTTGTCCGGCAACATGAGCATGTCATGCGTCGTTGATCGGGTCGCCACCTTCCCGAACACATGGTTGAGGGAGGCGTTACAAACAGCATGTATGAACTGAAACAATTTGCGATTACACACTTGACAGTCTAGCCCAAAAGAAGTCATCATTCTGACCTCAACTACCACCATTTGATTTTAGATCATTTTTATACGAACTTGTACGAAAGAATAAAAAACCGGCCAATTGCGAGTCCACTCGCGCAAGAAGGGTTCCGTACCGTTATCTATAAAAAAAAACACGTTTGCTGTATGGGAGCCGCACTTAAATATTAATTTTATTCTGTTTTTAGTATATGTTGTTATAGCGGCATCAGGAATGCATCAAATGTAAAAATTTCAACTGTCTAGCTATCACAGATCATGAGATACAGCCTGGTGACAGACAGACGGACAGATGGACAGCGTTCTTAGTAACAGGGTTTTTTCTTTACAGGGCAGCTCGAGTATTGTAACAAGGTTGCGACACCCTTTTTTTATTTAATTCCTGGCCACTCTTACGTTTTTTTTATTGATCTAAATCCTTCAAAATTCAAAGCTACACTCAGGGACAAAAAAACTGAGGCTATTTTGAAGCCTTGGTTCCTTACCAAACTTACTGGGGTTTGAACCTGAAACCGCTAGCTTCACTTCCAACTAGGTTACCCGCGTGTCGCCAACCCCACATGCTAAAGTGGCAAGCCTTAATTGGACAAAAAGGATCCTTTTCAAGCCACCTTTGTCGTTATAATGACGTTAGCAATACCACCTTATGTCTTGAAAATTAAAAAGGATTTACTACAATTTCATAACTGAATCAGATTGAAATCTCTTCCCTGATTAATAAAGTAGCAAATGCAAAAGCAGCTTCCTCTGCAGATGTTTCCTTACTATAGGATGGCTGTGTTGTAGCGAAGCAGTAAAATTTCACAGTAAGTTCATTATGAACCTTTCAAGGGTGCTCAAATGTGGCGTTTGTTTAAAACTTGATTATTTTTGGAGCCTCGTGGCATTTTTCATGTAACAAAATATGTTAATTAGCTTTTTTGGTCTTATGTTTAAAAAAGAAGCTGATGTTAAATTTTTATTATTAATTTTGTAAGTGCTTCAATAAGGATCATCAAATCATTAATAAAAGAACAGCATAATACATAGGACAGTTATAACACACAAACAAGTAATAAGGGCCTATGAATGACCCTTGTGTTACCCCAATAGGGATTGATAAGATATTTATTTATATTAATGTGTACTAATTACGTTCTAAATGAATATAATTTTTAGATAGTCTAAATTTGCCCCGGATCATATATTTTCTTTATGAAGTCCACGCATTGTAGATTTATATCGTGTTCAAGTAATAACAGGGATTCGTTGTATTACACAGGGTGTCTCATTTAAATCGGTCACTATGAAAAAGTCTGAAACTATAAGACATACGAAGATCTGTTCTTAGGAACCATGTCATCGATTTTAATAAGAAGAAAAACTGCATTCATACATTAAAAAACAACCTGTACTCAGCTCAAGAATCGAACCAGGTGGTTTTGAAAAAAAAAAAGACGTGTGGCACTCGGGGACTGCCGCGGTAAAGCTATTGCATGTCGTACAAACGCACACAACGCCGTGTCGAAGACTGCCGAACTGAAACGACGTTAGACGATGCACGGCCTTCAAGCCACACCTCCTTGCCCGTCGGAGTGGGGAGCGTGAGGTTTTTTCGTTACGGAATTTCTGGATTCGGTCCCCGCGCTCAAGGCCCGCGATAGAAGCTATGCAATAGCTTAAAAACTTACACTATTTGTATATATATATAGAAATAGTGTGTAGGTCTTAAGCAATGTTGGTTTCTTGGAAGGCGCTGGTAGATTTTTGACGTGCTTTAATATAAGGATTTTTCTTCATTTCTATCAAGTGCTTTTATATAATTGGATAACGAAATCCAAAAAATGTACATCGAAGAAGACTAAAAGATAAACTGACCCCATTGGCACATAAATCCTCAAAATATTCTTCCCATTCTGCAGCTAAATTCAGTGAATGGTTGACTGAAGTATCTTGGCTAGCGTCCCATTTCGTTAATTGATGAACTGAAGAGCTGCCACGTTCTCTTTTAAAGGGGTTTCAGACACTGCTTTATTATTACTTTTATAAAACTAAGTCAGCCGCCGCGTCTGTTTGTATGTATGTTCTTGATGATCTTAATAACTACGGAATGGAATGGATCATGCGGTTTTCACCATAAGTTTCATCACTTTTCATGGAAGATATGTATTGGTTCGGTAGTCACTAGAGTTAGCTCCACCGATTTCATATAGAAAAATAATAGTACATTACTACAGAGGCCGGGACAAAAGGGGTTGCCGGCCGAAGACATGTAGACGGCTGAGCAAAGCGAAACCGGATAGATCTGCGGCGGGCAACCCCATATTTCCCGCCGAGGTATGTATGCAGTGAAATTCAAATATGCAATGAAATAAACGACAAAGAAAACAACGTTTTATTTTTAAAGAAATTATAAGTAAACAAGACAAAACCTAAAACTAACGTGTATATATTACTATTTCGCTATATTTTAACTCGGTTTTAATAGAAGACGGATACTTCATACATTTATATTTATTATCATTATCAAGTTTCCCGCCAAACCTTTTTTTTCTATACGGTTAGAGTCACGCTTGGGTAGACATTTTTACCGCTACCTAAAATTTAGATGAAATATTAATATTTCAATATGTATATAGTTGAGATTTTTTTTGATAATAATAAGATATTTGTTATGTTCATGTGGATTTATTTTGTAAATAAAACTACACTAAGTACATACCAAATCGTTTATTGATATTTTTAATACGCATAGTGGCAGAATGTCATGCATGATGCCTGTGCCACATTTTTAAGCTATTGCATAGCTTCTATCGCGGGCCTTGAGCGCGGGGACCGAATCCAGAAATTCCGTAACGAAAAAACCTCACGCTCCCCACTCCGACGGGCAAGGAGGTGTGGCTTGAAGGCCGTGCATCGTCTAACGTCGTTTCAGTTCGGCAGTCTTCGACACGGCGTTGTGTGCGTTTGTACGACATGCAATAGCTTTACCGCGGCAGTCCCCGAGTGCCACACGTCTTTTTTTTTGTGGAATGGAAATTAAAAAATGGGATTTTGCCGGCGTAGGCCTGCAAGATTTGTATGAAATTCCATTAACGACCTCTTGTCCTAGCCGCGCCTGAAACGTCATACTTCGCAGCCTAGGAACATAGCATCACTATTTCATTGCATGTTTGAGAAAAATACATTTAAAACGTTCAAGATGTCTTTTTACACAACAATAGAAACTTTTATAAATAGACGCTAGCTAACTAGACAGTGGATTTACTCGGATCAGCCTGATTCAGTCTAGCTGATGAAATTAACTCGGACAGGCTTCTGCGTCGCAATTCAAAGAACCTTATAAGATGGTAATATTAAATTGAATACTTTAAATTATTGCTTTTCTCGCGTTTTGTTTTTTTGTAGCGTCGGTGGCCTAGTGGCTTAGGGGGTCGACTCGTGATCGTAAGGTACCCAGTTCGAACCCCTGCGGTCACCATGTACCAATGAATTTTTCTAACTTAAGTGCATTATCCGATGCTCTTGCGGTGAAGGAAAAACATCGTGAGGAAACCTGCTCATTCTAACAGCTGAGTGTGTAAGAGGGTATTTGCACAAAAGATCCTAAAGGGTCGAAGTATATTCGAAAGGGCCCATCTGTAATATAACATAAGATAATATAAGAATGTAAACTCTTAAAAATACAATGAAGAATAAAACAAGGATATACAAAAGCCAATTAATTCATTTAAGGGATGTCTTCCAGCTAACTTTTGAGTGATTGAGATAGTTGAAAGGTCATGACACTTATCAATAATATATATTTGGCAATCACAGTCAGTAGATTCCTTATAAGGCTAATTGAAGAAGTTCTGGCTTGTCTCTAGCTCCTTGACATTGTGCATTACAAAAATATTCTGTATCTATTTGTAATAGACATTTGAATATTTTTATTTTTTATAATGCTTTAAATGGTTAGTTGTGCTTTTTTCTAAAAAAATGTGTACTGTCTACTTATAAAATAATTTAGCCGACTGACTGCCGAACAAATAAGTT
The DNA here is from genome assembly GCA_927399475.2 of Acleris emargana. Classification (NCBI taxonomy): domain Eukaryota; kingdom Metazoa; phylum Arthropoda; class Insecta; order Lepidoptera; family Tortricidae; genus Acleris; species Acleris emargana. The sequence continues at coordinate 18,011,919 of OV656854.1, forward strand.
AATGTTACATACATGCTTGTTAATATGTATGTGTATATGGATCACGCTACGGCAACACCTCATTCGTCAAATTATTTGACCATCCGTTCGACCTCTAGATTAGAGTAAAGGCCCATACACACATTTGTATACATATACACATACAAACATACATACATACATACATACATTGCCTTGTTTGGCAGTGAAGTCGGCTAAAAAGCATTTATGTTTCTGGAAACAAAATAGTACTTAAGGAAATATTTTATTACTTAATTTAAAGACAGCAACTTCATTAGATTTGAAAATAAATCAACTTTTTTGTACATACACGAACATACCTATACGCCTTCATTCTCAGAGTGGGGTAGGCAGAGCAACAGAACTTGTTGATAACTCTGTAACCACAATTTGCAATTTTTTGTACTTAGGTTCATTTCAAGTTATCGACATAATAACTTTTCAAGGTTGCGTATCACCACAGGATAATTAAATGCTATTCGTGATTTGATATTCTTAAGGACTTAATTAAGGTTGTTTTATTTTTCTTAGCAAGTCGAGCAAATTGAAAAGTGTATAAATCAAATAATTTTCTACGAGAAACCGCTTTATCTGAATTAGATTTATTTTCAGATCAGGGCTCGGAAACCAACATTTATTTTTTCTCAAAAATTACCGGAAAAGTTGACAGTACTAACTCCATACTGAGACGCGACGTACATAGTTTACAGACAGCTCCCAAATAAATAAATAAATACATTGCGTGCTCGCTACACAAGCCCGCAATGTTGCATACAAACATTGTTATCTAGTTTGTAACTTTTTAAAAAGTGAAAACGGCCGTAATAAAATGAGGGCACAAGTCTTATACATCCTTATTTTATTCGAAGCGTAACTTTTTATCTGTGTCTGGAATAGCTTGAGTTTATTTTTCTTAAAAAAGCTTGCGTTTCTCCTTGTCATAAACATAAAGGCGGTAAAGAGTGACGTTATTTCACGTGAAGTTTCTGTTTATATGCGATTTGTATCTTGCGATTTTTGAGAAAAGCACTATATATGCCTCGGCAGGAACGGCAATTGCGGGCCGAGTATTTTTAAACGGACGAGCTTGCGAGTTGCGAGTAGAACCAATACTCGGCCCGCAATTGCCTGCTTCACTGCCTAGGCAATAATATACTATTAACCAGCTCGTCAGAAACGCTATACATTTCGAAAAGAGCATTTTCAGTTTTAATCAGAGTGCAAAATAAAACCGTTCCTGCTTGAAATAAAGGATAGTTTTGCTCGCTAATTTGTTCGCACCGCCAAAAACTACTGCCAACCACCACTAGAGTCTGTTACCATATTTAACGACATTAAAAAAAAACAATATGGTACTATAATTATGTGCAGACTTGAGATTACCATCGTAAGATTGCAGTAATGTACTTTCATTATTTCCTCACATTGCTTGAGAAAAACACTACAATCCTCGGCCGAAACAGGGATTAAAGGACTCGGTACTCTCACTACCCCAAACTCGTCCTTAAATCCCTGACTTCACGGCCTCTGCAGTAATGTAGTATTTTACCGCCTACAATAGAGGCATTGGTCACTTTTACAGCCGTGTAAGAAATGTCATACCAGATTCCCAAAATATGGTAAAAAAGTGAGCTTCTTCTTTTGACATTGACAAAACGAATTCTTTTGGATTTCAAATATACCTATTAAAACATAGTAACGAAAAACAAACAGAGTTTTAGGCAAAACTTATCTTGTATCTCTAATATTAATATCCATGCAATAACGCGTAAAACTTTATCAAAGCAATATTACCAAGTTATAAGTTGTTGCCAGTTTCTCTGATATTGGTTGCGACAGAATAGTGTCGGAGGCTTTGTCGAATCAATAACATGATTATTATTGGGATCTATTTTAGTGCCTAAAAATGTACCTATTTTTTATGGCATTTAGAAGAAAAAACCGGGGGAGCATGTCGGTCCATGCTCATTGTAAGGTCCTGACGCCGTTACTACAAACATAAAAAACCGGACAAGTAGTAGTAGGGGCGGGTGGTAGGACCTTGTGCAGGGTCCGTCCGGATTGCTACCACCATCTTATCCTTAACCTACCGCCAAACAGCAGTGTTCGCATTGTTGTGTTCCGGTTTGGGGATAAGACAGCCAGTGAAATGACTAGCATAGAGGCATTCCATCTTAGTCCTCAGGGTTGGCAACGCATTTGCAGTCTCAGGATTGCATTGCAGTCTTGTGAATGCGAATGTCTATGGGTCCCAGTTTCCACTCACCATCAGGTGGCCTGTGTGCCTGTTTGTCTTTTCTAAGCCATAAAAAAAAAAAAAGTGCGAGTCGGACTCGCCCACCGAGGGACCCATAACACGGTTAACTCAATTCAAAATTTGGACCCCCGTTCATTGCATAAAGACCCTATTCTATTTTTTATTTTTAATATGTACAGTTTTCAGATTTGCCCTATATTGGTAGTTTACTTCCAAATTTCGTAGTTCTAGGTCAACGGAAAATACCCTACAAATTTTTGATTCCCTTGAGAGTGTCAAAATATACGTTTCTTGCGGCATAAACCGCCGTATCTTTTTTTACGTTAGCTTAGAAGTTTAATTTTTTCACAGCTTCAAGGGACTGTTGACTTGAGAATATGGTTTTAATTTCAACTCGATTAAAGGGTCTTGACAGACAGACAGACGGACAAAAAAGTGATCCTGTTAGGGTTTTTTTCTTTTGAGGTACGGAACTCTAAAAACTACCTCGGAAAACAAGTATGGACGAATGTTCTATTAATTTGGTGTTGTCTATAAACACTTAAGTCGGCTGTGTCTCAAGATCCAATAATGACTACGAATTTCCAATAAAGGAAATATTAAGCACGTAGTTTTTTTATTTATAGAACTCTCGGCAAGCATGTTTTCATTTTTTAAAGAAAGAAAGAAATAAATAAATTATTTATTCGTGACAAATTAATGAACACATAAAAAAAAAAACAATTTGGAAACATGCACAGTTTTTGAAATAATTTTTAGGTAAATAATATTTTTGTAAGAATGACAGAATTCCTCCGTATAAGTTTTACAAGTATGTACGGATACGTTACTCTAGCTACTAACCTGTTGGACCGATTTCAAAAACAAAGGTGCATTTTTTGTCAAAATTTATAAGTCGAAATCCAAAAAAAAGGTTGTTGTCCCTTTAACCCTTCTTTTACGTTTAAAAAAGAAGCATTTTGAAAAAAATCTCACGTATAATAAAATAAAAACGTTCAATTGCTAGCCTTCGTCAATTTTTTTACTTTTGTCTAATACCTACGTTTAATCCAATATCTTTCGCAAATTGTTAGCGTCTACTGATTATCTACCCACACACACATATTAAAACTAACATTTAAGCTTTTTCTAGGTAAGTATCTAATTGTTTTTGATTATCTATCGCAAAAATCGCCTCTATTGAATCTATTTCTATACTGCCGTGTATAGCAATAAAGCAGTATACGTACAAAAAATTCACTTACTTATACTGCCTTTTTCTTTTAGGCAGTAGCTTTGAAAGAAACCTTTTTTCCAGACAAATAAAATCTGGTCCTTTTCTCTAAGATACGATATAATTTTGTATCTTTCATGACAAGTCTTTTCTTGAATAACTACTTATAAGTCTACGAAGTCTACGAGTTTTTTTTAATTAATACAGAATACATGTCATACATTTATTCGTAAATATAAAATGGCATTTTACAAGTCAATTTGAATATTTAAAATAGGTAAAGTTAGCAAGAAAAATATTCAAATATAAGATTTACAAAGAGGTAATGTAGCCAGCATGCATTTTCTCTTTTTGTCTTCAATTAATTATGTGTGTGTAACCTTCCGTGGTTTCACCTGATGGTTCCAGCGGAAGACCAGCGCTGACTTTAATGCCAGCATTACGCTGAGTTGGTACCATTTCATGGCTACTTTCTTCTTGTATTTGTTAATCTGTTTTTTTGTTATGCATGTCACGAATAAATGATTTTCTTTCTTTTCTTTTTTTCAGTGTCATAGGGACCATGCCGCGAGCGGACCTGCTAGAGGGGGTGTTTTTTTATAGTGGTGATTATTATTTACATCTTTAATATTTGAGTAGCTTAGTTTTATTTTAATTTAAATAAGTTTAGTTTTAACTTTTAATTGTAGTACCTATAGATTTACAATTAAGTTAAATGATAAAAGTATGCTCTATCAGTGCTATCACTATATGTTTAGTTGGTTGGTAATTCTGTAGCTCTGCCTACCCCACTCTGGGAATGAAGGCGTGAAGGTATGTATGTATGTATGTATGTATGTATGTATGTATGTATGTTGGTCAACGATCCCTCTGAGGGAACTCATCAATGCTGTAACATGCCCGGTCACTTAAAAGCGGTCCCTTTTCCAGGCATAGTACATTATATCGACCACATTCATGTCGCTCAAAATTGAACTTAACTACCTACATTTAATGACACAAATTTAATTGAACTTTCCTGAAATAGGACTTCATGGATCAGTATCCTTCAGGAAGTTAGGAATTCGTGGCTCTCTTCCATTTCTTGATTATGTCCTTACTTTAGCAAGACCTGGAAAAGGGTTAAGCTGATTTTAAAAATAATAGCACTATTGTAGTCTTTAATTTCAGTCGGTGCCGTGTGGTTGCCGGCTTAGAATTGTGCCACTCCATGTCTTCCCGTGGAAGTCGTAAGAGGCGACTAAGGGAATAAAGGCTTGCAGTACTGTTAGGCGATGGACTTGCTACCTGTCACTAATATACACTGTTAAACATCTTGGCCTAATTGTGCAAATTGTGGTTACAGAGTTATCAACAAGTTTTTGGAGTTGTTGATAATTCTGCAGCTCTGCCTACCCCACTCTGGGAATGAAGGCGTGAAGGTATGTATGTATGTATGTAATTTCGGTCGATAGTTAGTTGTACTCGTAAATAGTTGGTTTTGATGTTGAAAGACAATGAGCGTGAGACGACTTTTTAATTAGGGTGCTGATGCTGGGGTATATATTTTTTTTATCATGTATTTTTTACCTTTTTGGCTTCAATGCTCTAGAGTGATCTAATAAAGCAGCTTTATTAGATCTTGATCAGATTTATTAGAGGTCTATTGACAGTGGCATTCAGTGAAATACACTGGTACACCTACCTATACACTTCATAATTAATCAAAATTCCGAATTTTAGTAACGATTTTAAGTAGTCGCGTCAAGCGTACAAAACACATTGTACCGCGTGCATTCTCAATTAGGCAGCTTTATACGTTAGATCTTAACGACAGAATCCCTGCTGCTTTAGTGAGAATGCATGCGCTAAAACGTGTTTTGTACGCTCTGACCGGACTATTTAAATTTACCGCTGCATGCGACGCGTTTGCACCGACCAATCGCCTGCGTCCGTTGTGGCGAAGCGCACATCGCTAAGGATTGCCTGCGCCCGCTGTCAGAGCCGCCCACGTGTGCGAACTGCGGCGGCGCACATACCGCAAACAATGCCACATGTCCCGTCTATCGCAAGGAGGTGCGAAACAAGAAGGCGGGCACTCTCGCTCGCACCGGGAACAATCCGGCACCAGTCCGGACGCCCGGAGGCGGGAGCTCGACCAGCTCTCCTCCCCTCCCTCGGGGGGAAAACGACGCCGCCAGGTCCCTCATGGCTGTCGCCAATGACGGGACCCGGGCGCCTAAGCGCCGCAAGCGTGGCAGGAGGAAGCGTAAGCCGAAATCGGCTGGCGCTCCTCCCCCTCCACAGCAACAGCAGCAGCAGCAGCCTACGTGCACACCTCCACCTAAATCCGCACCCGCGGACGAAGCGCTCCCGGCACCGAGAGGCAGCAGCAGTGGGAAAATAGACGTCAGTGCCGTCATAACATTATTGTGGAGACTGCTGATGGCGCTGAACTCGGGGCAAGACCCGAAAACAGCCATCTGCGAACAAATTACGAGGTTGCGCAGCGACACGACTTAATACGCGCGGCCACGCCGCCGAGGACGATCTTCCCTTCCCCAACGCCGCCGGCGAACACTCGCCGTTGGGCTCGCCCAACTGGCTGACATCGCCGCGGCAACGCGCGAAGGACGACACCGATTGCTACCACCAGTAGCCAAAGACACGCCTGTATTGACAGGCGGCGAACAAGGACGCCACAGAAAGGAGCCATGCTCTGATTCTGTCTCCCCGGCCCCCTAGCGGGGGTTTTTTTTACAGATTATGGTCAAGTACGAGTCGGATTTTCGTGGACGTACGGACTTCTCGCCTCGGGTGATGGTGGAATAACACTTTTAATTTTGAAATGCCGTCGTGGATTATAATCACGATAACATTATAAAAATGTTTATGCTTTAAACATTATTTTACGGATTCCCAGGTAAAAGTATAAAATTCAATAACAGCCTAATTGAGGCTTAAACAAAGATTAGATTTCGTTGTACGTAACGCAAACGTCATTGAATTTATGATAAGATAACGGTATCCATCCAATTAAATATATTGTTGGTCATTGTATGAATTTTTAAATGGATAGACTTTTTTTATCCTGGAAAAACTAAAAGTTCCTTTGGGACTAGCGATAGTAGAAACCTACGCGGACGAAGTCACGGGCAGGCTAGTAAGAAAGAGTAATAAGTAAAATAATTTGAAATATTACTTTCCAAAAACAATTGGGTTACATTGTCATTTATAAATAAAATAGATTCGAACAAAGTAATTGCGCCGGTTGTCTCATCCCCACACCGGAACACAACGGTTAAAGGATATGATGGTGATAGATCCTGCCACCACTGAATTCTGTCAAAGTTACCTTTAATTCAATACATTTAATTAAAAGGTATGGTCTAAGTCGAATTATAATTGTATTGCAAGCCCTTTGTTTTATATAATCATTTCGTATTTAACGGACATCATTATAATAATTTGAGTACATTTTTTTTAAACACGAGACGATCTCCCAAGTATTTACCTAGTCTCTAAGCTCTAGGCTTGTACTGTAGGTACTAGACAACGATATAAATAATTTATATAGAGAAATAAATACTTAAATACATAGAAAACATCCAAGACTCAGAAACAAATAAATAATAATAAATAAATAAATATCAGGGGACAATTTCACACCAATTGAACTAGTCCCAAACTAAGGTCTAGGCTTGTACTATGGGTACTAGACAACGATATAAATACTTATATAGAGAAATATATACTTAAATACATAGTAAACATCCATGACTCAGGAACAAATATTCGCGCTCATCACACAAATATCTGCCCTTACCGGTATTTGAACCCAGGACCGCTAGCTTCGTAGGCAGGGTCACTACCAACTAGGCCAGCGCGTCGTCGTAATACTCGTGCTCATCACACAAATATCTGCCCTTACCGGGATTTGAACCCAGGACCGGTAGCTTCGTAGGCAGGGTCACTACCAACTAGGCCAGCGCGTCGTCGTAATACTCGTGCTCATCACACAAATATCTGCCCTTACCGGGATTTGAACCCAGGACCGCTAGCTTCGTAGGCAGGGTCACTACCAACTAGGCCAGCGCGTCGTCGTAATACTCGTGCTCATCACGCAAATATCTGCCCTTACCGGGATTTGAACCCAGGACCGCTAGCTTCGTAGACAGGGTCACTACCTACCAACTAGGCCAGCGCGTCGTCGTAATACTCGTGCTCATCACACAAATATCTGCCCTTACCGGGATTTGAACCCAGGACCGCTAGCTTCGTAGGCAGGGTCACTACCAACTAGGCCAGCGCCAGTGGCGTGCCTAGGGTTTCAGAATAGGGCAAGCCGAGAGATATGTTTTGTAGTTTTTACGGTTATTATGGATAAATTTATCTTGTTACCACATTACTGATCAATCTTCACTTCACTCTGCAGTTGTAGGTATAGGCATTTGCTTACGTGGACGAGCTTACCAAAGCACCCTGAAGGCATGTTACCACTAGATATAATTTTACAGACATATCAGCAATTGCATACTTTCGGTGGCCTTGAAAAAAGCCGCTTGGTTTGTATGAGAGAATAAAATAAAGATTCAACTTCTTATTTTAACTTTGCTTGCCTAGGGAGAAAGCAATAAGTACTTACTTTTATTTCAATTACCTATCTAAAAATTACATACATATTACACAACATAGTTAAATTAAATTATTATTTGTATACATCGAATGTGTTTTTCTAAAACGCCATCGTACCTATTTTGAAAGTAGCGACACAAGCTCTAAAAAATTACCCTTATTCAATGAAGTATTAGACTCATCGTGACCTCTGAAGTTCTTGTTGTGCTAAATGACAAACAACATCGACTAATCTTTGAAAAACGCTACTATTGTTATCAACACGCATGTTGTTTTGTAATTTCCTTTGATAATTGGCGCGATAAAGATGTCTCAATTCGCTGTTTACCAAAATCACTAAAAGAAATTACCGCGTTCATGTGTTTTCGAGAATTCATGTGTCTTTTAATGGCGCCAGCTAAATTATTTAAATCGTCATAACCAGATGTATTCCACACGTTTTTGTCGTTAGAAAAGAAAATACAACACCAGCAATGTAACTTATTAGAGTGCGAACAACCAACAATCCAATGAGTTTTGTACACTGACCTGTTAAACTGTCTTTTGTGCGATTTACTACTCTGAGAAATACACAAGTCAGGCGTAGGTTTTGCCGAAGAAATAAGTACCTTTTTCTCTGCAAAGTCCAAACATTTTACCTTTCCCTCGACAAGCAAAGTTTGTGCACACTTTAAAATATCACAGTCACACGGGACTTCCTCCATTGTCAATCTAATTGAATCACAACTCACAACACCACAAAAAAAAACTTATTATTGCACTGACCGCGCCGCGCCGCTCAACGCCTAAACAAACTATTCAACACGTGAATAAAAGCATTTGTCAACAAACAAATAGCAATGAAGTGAAGTTGGCCGCTAACGCGGCTCAACGCGCGCTCCGCGCCTGCGCGAAGCGAATTTCGCATTTACTATGGACTCGTGTACAACTTCATACGCAATCAGGGCTTTTTACTCTCATACTATTTGCCATATTAATACACGACCAGTCGTGTTTGGGCATATGCCGTTTCGGTGGGTAAGACAGAGAATATGAAAGCCCGATTGCAAGCCAATACGTGCGAGCGAGATACGAGCTAGCCGCGTCATGAATAGTTCGACAGGTTGCCGCACAGCGCTGAGCGCTGTGCTGCGTAGGTGGCGGCCGGCGGTGCGCGGTAAAATTTAGTAGGTACTACTGTTGCATGTAATTTGATTTGAAGAATTTAGTGAGAGCGCGCGGCGCGCGAAGGTGAAATACCTATCTAATACATTACGTGCATTTAATGAATAGTTATTTTTGTAAGGCAAGGCAAGCCCGGCTTTTGGGCTTATATGGCAGTACCGCCACTGGCCAGCGCGTCGTCGTAATACTCGTGCTCATCACACAAATATCTGCCCTTACCGGGATTTGAACCCAGGACCGCTAGTTTTGTAGGCAGGGTCACTACCAACTAGGCCAGCGCGTCGTCGTAATACTCGTGCTCATCACACAAATATCTGCCCTTACCGGGATTTGAACCCAGGACCGCTAGCTTCGTAGGCAGGGTCACTACCAACTAGGCCAGCGCGTCGTCGTAATACTCGTGCTCATCACACAAATATCTGCCCTTACCGGGATTTGAACCCAGGACCGCTAGCTTCGTAGGCAGGGTCACTACCAACTAGGCCAGCGCGTCGTCGTCGTAATACTCGTGCTCATCACACAAATATCTGCCCTTACCGGGATTTGAACCCAGGACCGCTAGCTTCGTAGACAGGGTCACTACCAACTAGGCCAGCGCGTCGTCGTAATACTCGTGCTCATCACACAAATATCTGCCCTTACCGGGATTTGAACCCAGGACCGCTAGCTTCGTAGACAGGGTCACTACCAACTAAGCCAGCGCGTCGTCGTAATACTCGTGCTCATCACACAAATATTTGCCCATGCGGGAATCGAATTCTGGACCGCTAGCTCACTACTAACTAGGCTATCGTGCCGTCATATTTTGACGAACGACATACAAATTAATACATGATGTATTAAAAAATAACTGAAAACTAGAACACTAAATCTAAGAATTTTCCCTGCGGCATTGTACAGGGTGGGCCAAAAATTTTTGCACTTTTAAAACATCGATAAAAATTTAACCTTTCATGTTTTTTTATATTTTATTTATTTAACCTAGTAACAGATAAATGCAATTTATTTTTGAAAAATAACGTCATCCAGATCTCCTCCGTCTCGTCGTTGCACTCCTGCAGTCGACTACACAATCACTTTGGAAAACTCGCTGACGCATGCTGCGAGGGATCGCAGCTATCTCATTCTGAATGTTTTGTTTTAACTGGGGTATGTCATCGGATTATTAAGGTACACTCGACTCTTTAAATATCTCCACTTGAAAACATCGCAAGGTGTTAGGTCCGGGCTCCTTGGCAGCCATGGGAATTGGGATGTCACCTCTGCGAGAAATCAACTTTTTCGGAAACATTTCGTTCACCACCGGTAAACTCATGTTTGACGTATGGCATGTTGTTCCGTCTTGTTGCATCCATGTTCTGGTCACCTTCAAATTCATGCAGTGGGTGCAGTTTCAGATCTAGATGTAAAATTCGCCGTAGACTAGTTCTTGGTATTGCTAGAGCTGCTGAACCACGCGTAGATAATTCTGGATCGTTCTCTACAGAAACTTTAACCTGCCGTATGTTCTCATCATTTCTTGTTAAACGTGGACGCCCTGTTTGTTTGATATTCAGTGTCGAACCAGTTTGCTTGAAGTTTTTGACCTAAGATTTAATTAAACTAACACTTGGACACTCACTCACTTGGCGTTATCCTTATTCAATTCTAAGTAGGCGTCGTACAGAAAGATACAAATCGTTGTTTTTATAAAACTGTTTAATACAAAAACCCCGATGCTTTCCCGTGAAACGCTCCTTTATAAATAAAATTGCACGAAGTGACCTATAGTTTCCCACCAATTTCCCGCCGCTCACTCTGACAGAGTCCGAAAAAATCAGTGTTGCTATTTGCAAAAATTTATGGCCCACCCTGTACTAAAGATGCTGGCGTCATTTCCCGTTGAATGGATAAGCTAATTCGTTGAGCGAGGAAACTGGCAGCTTTGGTCTCTTTTGAGTACAATTTGTATAGTTGAAATGGAAGTCGTTGACTTCTTACAATTTTCTCATTATAACTAACGTGTAGAAAAAGGTTAAGTTTGTCCAGAACAATAAAGATGACAGATATGGTTTCGATAAATATTTCCTAATCTAAAAATAATAATAAATATCAGGGGACAATGTCACACCAATTGACCTAGTCCCAAACTAAGCTCAAGCCTTGTACTATGGGTACTAGACAACGATATAAATACTTATATAGAGAAATATATACTTAAATACATAGAAAACATCCATGACTCAGGAACAAATATTCGCGCTCATCACACAAATATCTGCCCTTACCGCGATTTGAACCCAGGACCGCTAGCTTCTTAGGCAGGGTCAGCACCAACTAGGCCAGCGCGTCGTCAATAATATATTAATATAACAGACAAAATAGACTTAATATTATTATTTTGTTAATTCACGCTTCATTGATGCGTGAAAATAATTTATCTAACTAATAAGCATCCTCTGGACGTCCATGGAAAAAATACTGCTTATCTTTAGTAAATATTATTCACTATTCATCGAAACCTTATCTATGAAACGTTTTTAATTTTCCATTTTATTAGGCCAGCATTTTATTTTAATAAAACGTGGGCGTTATAGATGACGACTTTATCCGACAATGGTGGATTAAGAATGTATATTAGAAGTAGGTAATTAATTTTCTTTAAATGAAACTCCTTTTCTTGCCAATACCAGGCGCGGCTCACTCCGCGGTTTTCGTTAATCGCTACAAGTACATGCCGGTTACCCATGATGGGTACTATTCAGGGGCTGCCACCAATTTAATACATAATAAGATATCGCATGAGTGCGATAAAGATGGGTAGCTAATTGGCCACCATGATTGATATGCATGAGTGCGATAAAGATGGGTAGCTAATTGGCCGCCATGACAGATAGGCACGCCGTGTCATTCGGGTCCGTAATTTGAAACAACTATTTATCCCTGTCTAACAATAGCGTTCGTTACGAATTGCCGTCTTTATCAGTTTATCTGCAGAAATATGGTAACGTAGCAATTGGTGACAAACTTTGAACGCGTTTAGTATGAGTATATTAAAATTATTTTATTTTTAATCGTTGACAGCCCTCACTGTCGGCGACGCGGCGAGTGAGCCAATTCATTTTCACCGTTCGTATACAGCCTTAACGTTCCGTTTGGCTGGAGTCAACGATGACAGAGGGCCATAAATAATAATGTTAAGCTAAGAAAAAAGCGGCGTTTGTAAAGATCAAAGCAGTGCGCCTTCTGTACTTGTACTATTATCTATTCTGTGCCAATACCAAGCTTTAAAGTTTGGAGCATGCATCGGCGTAAAGTCGCTTGTCTCTCTGTAAATTACAAGGTGTATTATGGAGAGTTTGTCACACGTTCGACCGTCTCGGTAGATTCGACGTGCGCTTGGTCTACCCACACTTTGGTTAAGGGTGGGTAGACCATGCGAACGAACAAGAATTCTATGGTATTATGTCATACCGTAAAACCCCGTGACTTCGCCTAGGATACCTATCATCGCCTGTTTTTATAAAAGTTGAAATTCCCGCCTTGTTTTCAGGGCAGGTTCCACACAAAACTACTACATAGAAAGTGTTTTTTATGCATGGCAGTATTCTCGCATCAATTGTGGCTAACTTCATGCCGTTTACGATCAGTGCCGTTTTTTCGTACAAGTGACAGCACGTGTTTATTTTTACCATGGCGGAACTTCGGTATAAATAGTGCGAAACAGGAGATAAAGGCAATATTTTTCTTGTGTTATAATCTACAACTAATACTCTTTCTTATGGTATTATTATTTTGTACTAAAGTTATGTTTATACGTTCCTTTAAAAAAAAAGACAAAACATATTCTAGAGCATTCGTTCGTTTGGTCTAAACCTACCCTAAGAAGTCACATGCTAAAGGCAATAGTGTCCCGCAATCTAGGTCTCAATCACTATAAGACCTAGTGTTTTTTAGATATATTATAATCTTAGCTTTAGTGGAAAGGCGGACAAAAGACATTTCAAAAAATCTAATTATATACAAGAATGTTGTGCTAAAAGAAAAATATTTCAAAGAACATTTTTGGTAAAAATACTATGTTACTATTAAAACGTTGATCGATCGTTTCAAGTGTCGTGTAAAAAGACATTGAGTGAGTTTTCAATAAGGATTTATGATGTGACGATGAGACTGACAAAAATCACGAGATTCACAAGGGTTTAAAGTTTTGTAGGGCTAAATAGGTAATCCTATTAAAAAATACACGAATTCATATTTAAAAAAAACCGGACAAGTGCGAGTCACCAGGGCACATGACACGGTTAACTCAATTCAAAATTTGGAACGCCGTCCTTTGCATAAAGAAAGACCCTCTTTTTTGTGATTTCATTAAAAATTTATGGTTTTCTGATTCCCATTACTAGTAGTATAAGATGGTATTGCTTGCAAAATTTTATAGCTCTAGGTCAACGGAAAATACCCTATAAAGTTTAATTCCCTTGAGGGTGTCAAAATATTAGAATTTTGTGACTTTTGTTACATTAATAATACACAAGAAGTTTGTTTTTTTTACAGTTTAAAGAAACTGAAAACCTGAGTATATGCTTTAAATTTTAACTCGATACATTAACGCGTTCCGGAGATACAGGGTTTTGACAGACAGACAGACAAACGGACGGATAGACCGACGGACAACAAAGTGATACTATAAAAGTTCAGTTTTTTTCCTTTTGAGGTACGCAACCAAACCTTCGAATAACAGAAGGCGTAACCAAGATGCAAACTCTACTGTCGTTTCTGTTTTCTATATACATACGAGTACATTAAATCACGCCAGTTTCCCAGAGGGGCAGGCAGAGACCACTTCTTTCCACTTGCTACGATCTTGACAAATTTCTTTCACTTCTTCCACATTCATACATCGAGTCATGCACGCACATCGGTTTCGGGTACTTACTTAAGATTCGGCCCTTTTCCAGTATTTCTCCGATTTGATTCGAAAAAATACGCGCGGCGGCCCCTTCCGAACCTTCCACTCACTTTCAATCTGTATATCTCTTTCGTCAATCATCTTTCATCCACCCTTTCCCAATGACTAAACCATCAAAGCATGCCCTTTTCAATCTTAGTCACTTCATTTTCTTTTAATCCACATTTCTCTCGGACTATTTAATTTCTTACTCTATCAATCGGTTTCACACCACGCAAAGAGCGCATTTCAACTGCATTTACACGACTTACATGCTTGTCCTGCCACACCTCTCTGTTTCCGTTTCCCTAATGGCTCGAAACGCATACCTACATAGTTGAGCGACTACCCAAGAACAATTGATTGTTTAAACATGACTATAACTTTCCAGCGGCGTTGCTTGCGACGAGCTGGAAATGTCTTAAAGTTTCATATGAATTAAGAAGGGGTACAACAAAAATATTATAATTTATAATGATCACTAAAAAGTATAAAATTACATCGGTAAATGTTTTTTTTTTTACAACCGCCTTTAATAACGAAGAAAATTACTTCTTTTGGTAGGAAATGGTCATTTCAACTGAAGTCGACGACTCACAATATTTTCAAGCAAAAGCCGATACATAATTCAGACGCGAGTGGTGATTATCTGTCTGATAGATAATACCTAGGAATTATCCGTCTGACAGATAATCACCACTCGCCTGACTGAGTCTAACGAACACCCGACCGAACAAAGATTAGTTTAGTCTAGATACGCAATTGGTAATCATCCAAAAAACTTGCGCATCCAGGGTTCCGTACCGCGTAGTAGGTATTCCAATTAATTCGGAAAAGGAACCCTAACAAAGTACAGTGGGGTGTCTATCATTTTATCGAAATTCCTGTCATCGAATTTCATATCGCCGAAAACTATTCCACGATTATCATTTCATTTTTTTTCTAATCACATAATTATCAATTCATTGCTTATCGAGTCATAATACGTCGCAGATGCAAAATAGGGCGTTAAAATGTACTGTTTTTGAAACGTATTATCAAATATAGTAACACAGGTGAAACGATTTTTTATGTAATAAGAACTTTGAGTACCTTAAAATGTGCCTACTTTGCTCCCCCACGGGTAATCTTCCTCCATCGTTATATTGAGGTATTCTGTACTGTAAATCATTCTAGTGATTTCATTTACTGCGCAGCTGGATGTATACATCAATTATTTTTAGAAAATTTGTCATCGGCCTTGTCTTATAAGTAACATACAAAAAAGTCACTATGGAGCATAGTTACCCGTGGGGGAGCAAAGTAGGCACATTTTACGGTACTGAAACTTACGTTAGACCAAAATTATAGTAAAAGCCATTTGATGAACGACTATATCGTTGACAAAAAAAATAATGAAGTAGAATTCGATAAATTGATTCTTCCGTAAAAGGCAATTCGAGGAAACGTATGAGCGATTTAACGGAGTGATAAATGATTCTTATGTTGTAATACAATTCTGCGAATAGTGTTATGGGAAACGATAATCGTTGAAATGATTTTCGATAAAATTATGGATTACCAGTACAGTCAGTAATAAAAGGGTAAGTTTTGTATTGTCAGCTTTTTTTGTAATATGTCTGATAGGCGAAGGCCTTATCCAAAGCCAAGCCAATCAAGATCAAGTCCGGATGCGGGACAATCTAGTCCATACGAGAATAACCGTGACCGCGGTCAATTGCCTACTTAACATTAAAAAACCGGTCAAGTGCGAGTCGGACTCACGCACTGGGGGTTCCTTACCGCAGTACTGCCCTTCTAAGCAAATTAGCAGTATCCCAAAATCAATAACCAAAGCAGTTTTCGTTCTCTTCTCTTCGTAATAAGGTTGATTTTGCTACAGATTTTTTTTGAAGCATACAATTGTTTTTTTATTTTTATGTTGTTTTTTTCAGGGTTTGCACTATCATGTTAAAGATGCTTGTATGTTAAACCATTCTTATGATTCAACAAAAATTAAACTTAATATATCTTTTTTTTTGTATTTATTTGTCAATCAGCCCTTAACACTCATAATGCTGAAAAAAAAGCAACGTATAGTCTTTACTATTTGAACTGAGCTGATCTTCTACACAAAGGCCATTGTTTGTAAACAATACCATTGTCTTTCTTTGTGTCCGTAACACCAAGACGATTACATACAAAAAAGTTAGAACTACATTGAATGTACATTGAATTATCAACCCTACCCTCTTAGTCAGTAGGTTTAAAATGTAAAGTGTCAGGATACAGATATAAGTTTTGTGTAGATGATAGTATTGTGTAAAGAATAAGCACAGTTCAAATAATAAAGACTTATATCTGTATCCTGACACTTTACATTTTAAACCGACTGACTAAGAGAGTAGGGTTGATAATTCAATGTACATTCAATGTAGTTCTAACTTTTTTTTATGTAATCGGCTTGGTGTTACGGAGACAAAGAAAGACAATGGTATTGTTTACAAACAATGGCCTTTGTGTAGAAGATCGGCTCAGTAGAAATAATAAAGACTATACCTAACATACAGTTGTTTAAAGTTAAGACGGACGGACGGGCGGACAGAGAGCGGAGGCATAATTGGGATAGATCGGAGAACATAACTCATGGTTTTTACATTGTAATTCGAATTTAATTTTAAGAGACCAATTTCATTAATTTTGTATTATACCCAATACATACATACATACATACCTTCACGCCTGTAATACCTTTAAAAACTTGTTGATAATTCTGTTACCACATTTTGCACAAATAGGCTTAGACGTTTACCAGCGTATTAGTGACAGGTCTCGCCTAACAGTACTACAATCCTTTATTCCCTTAGTCGCCTGTTACGACACATCCACGGGAAGACATGGAGTGGCACTATTCTAACCCGGCAACCACACGGGACCAATACCCAATAGTTTTGTTTTAATATCTTTATTTATTTAGCAGACACTTTATGGATGACATGATTACTTTAAATTTGGGTCGGCATTTTCTAATAAATTACAACAATTAAATGATATCTAATTATAAAAAGTGCTTGTAATAGTGTAATAAAACATACTATTTCCAGGAGGAATTCAAGCCAAAAACGAAAGACAAACAAGTCAAATATACTTTTGTCGAAATGTCCGAAATAGATAAATATTTAAAAAACTTAATCATGGAGAACGGCTTCAAAACGCTATTCCTCGAAATTGTTTTTGCCGTGTGGTTGCCGGCTTAGAATTGTGCCACTCCATGTCTTCCCGTGGATGTCGTAAGAGGCGACTAAGGGAATAAAGGCTTGTAGTACTGTTAGGCGATGGGCTTGCTACCTGTCACTAATATACACTGTTAAACATCTTAGCCTATTTGTGCAAATTGTGGTTACAGAGTTATCAGCAGGTTTTTAGAGTTGTTGGTAATTCTGTAGCTCTGTCTATCCCAATCTGGGAATGAAGGCGTGAAGGTATGTATGTATGTGTATGTTTTTAAATTAGAAAAATAAAAAAAATATGGACAATCCAATGATATGATCCTGTGAGGGCACGGAACCCTAAAAACTATACATGCAAAAATAACCTTTCTTGAATGCAGCGTTTAAAAACAAACAGTTCAACTGAAGAAAACCAGGTGTCGAAAGCACTACACTTTCGACACCCTGACTTTGTTTTTATTCGGGTGATAAAGTAAAATCGGACGTGGGATAAAATTGAAACTATAAATAACTTCTTATCTATTATTGGAAATCTTCTCGACGCTTTCAGAGGATTTTGGCTTTTGGTATAAATATTAATTTAATTAAAATGAGATAGGTGAAAGTGGGCCTAGCTGTTGCAGGAATCTAACTAAGACAATAATTAATGATGTATTTTGTAACAAGACTTTTTCAGTGTTATTTAAAATGTAACAATAATGAATAAAATTATTGATTTCTGACCTGGGACTACGAGTTTATCTTTATTTCGCGTGATAAACTTGAAAACGTCACGGTTAATATACATATATATAGCAAGGTGTCGTTGGAACTCTTTAAATAAATAAATTTAATGTTTATTTCGGAATACGCATCCATATAATGTGTTAGAAACACTAAGTGTAGGCACTTAGGGCCTACCAATACATTAGAGATACAACTTACCAACTTCCTTATTAATATCCAAAGCAGCAACACTGAATATAGGCTATGCACCTGAAACGTGTAGCCCAGTCCAGCGCTGCAACATTGGTAAATCCCACCTATATTTTAGGTAGAGTCATAGTTATAAAGATAAAGATAAAGACATTTATTCAGTAAGTAGGCCGCACGGGCACTTTGACACGTCAAGAATCTACCAGCGCTTCACAAGAGGAGACCACTGCTGAGAAGAAACGCATAAAAAAACTCAGCAGTCAGTCATTTTTTAAATATATTTAATATTACAATGGTATACTTAGTCAAGCATTAAATAAATCTATAATTATACAAAAAGAATAGATCAAATTATTTCTTAAAATATTATTTATTATTGCCTAAGATTTTATTTTCTGCCAGTATCCCGAGCACGCACTTTTATGAGTAACACAGCGTTTACCTTCAATGGAATAATTAACGTTAGCACTCTATTCTTGAGAAAATGTGTATGGTGATTGTTTAAAGGCATCTGCAGCTGACCGCAGACGGAGTCGGCAGGCATCAAAACTGATTTCTATCTATTTCTATGAAATATCTTCCATGGCGAGCGTCACCGACGCCTGCCGCTTGAACGCAGACGATAGCAGACGGCGACGGCGGGCTTCAATAGTGATTTAGATGTATTTCTAGGAAATACCTTCCGTAACCGACCGCAGGCGGCAATCGCTGCAAATACGCCGACATCCGACGTCTGCAACTGCGTCCGTATACAGACCCAGCAGTGACGCCGGCGTCCGATGCCTGTTGCTGCCGTCTACTGCGTGCGGTTGGGTACGGAATTAAAACTGCAGATACCAACGGCAAGCTTCCGCTTACTGCTGCTGCCATCTGCCATTGCCGTCTGCGGCATCGGGTGCGGAATGTCACCTTAAAGCGCCTCGCGTATTTAATTTCCATCGACGAACGTATTTAGTACTTATTTGATAGCAAGTTGACATTGACGTTTATTTCTGTGACGTGATAGAATAGTAAAGGCGAAGTATACATATTGCTCTTGATCTAAAATTATAAATAAAAATATATGTATTGTCGAATTTAGCCTAAGATTCAATGTCTTTGCTCCGACTTTTATACTAGGCGTTACATTTATCAGCGTGAAGTAGGAAACATTTTTAGTCCTACAATAGTTTGTGAAGATAGATGAAAGAATGTTTGATACATGTATAGGCGGAACAGTAATGGCGGCTCGGCTGGCAGCCCAATATACAACACCTAGGTCACATGGTTACTTGACTATTCTATAGGTTAGGTTAGAATTGTGTCAAGGCGCGGAGCATCACAACTACGCGGAATAGGAGCTCCGCGAAGCGGAGTTCCGTCGACTTCGCCTCAGGGTCAGGGTTTATTCCATATGAATATTTGCTTTCCAAACGTAACATCTGTAAAATGTAGGTAATTAACATGACTGGTGATAGAAATAAAAATAAAAAACTAGGGAAAAATATTCGTAGCAACAACATTATACCAAAAAACCAATCGACAAAATAATCCATACAAATGTTATGCAAAATAATTTCGATCAATCAATTTTCGACATTTCAATCATTCGACGAAACGTTGGTATGCAAAAAATTATTCGGCGAAACAAAAATAGGCCATTTTTTTTTAGACCAACCTATAATACAACGCAGGCAAAACCAAAGGGGATATTTAGTTTATAATTTTAGTAAGACAGAGACCCTATTATGCGAGCAAAAGGCAACGTTCATAACGTTCATAAACACACAGACATCACAAATTTTATACAACGCTTGAACATCTGCGTCTATTATAGTTATTTTCCAAGCACCTTTATAGGGTTCCGTACAAGAATTTTTTTTTTAAACAAGATCAATATTTTTTAATACTTTTCTTATACTTGTGGGAGAACCTTGTGCAGGGTCCGTCCGGATCGCTACCACCATCTTATCCATTAACCTACCGCCAAGCAGCAGGGTTCGCATTGTTGTGTTCCGGTTTGGGGATAAGACAGCCGGTGAAATGACTAGCATAGAGGCATTCCATCTTAGTCCTCAGGGTTGGCAACACATTTGCAGTCTTAGGATTGCGGTCTTGTGAATGCGAATGTCTATGGGTCACAGTTTCCACTTACCATCAGGTGGCCTGTGTGCTCGTTTGCCTCCCATAAAAAAATAAAAACGTTCGTTTAAGTGTAAGACATACACCTACGAGTACGTACCTTCACACCTGTCATTATGCGGTAGGCAGACACTATGGAACACCAGGTGCCCCTGTCTAAACTTACAAATTTCGCTTTCAAAGGAATAACTATTTACTTACCGTCCCCGGGCAAGTCTTAAATGGAGCGAAGCTGCTACAGATTTCTCATCATGTCTGTAACTAAAGCTAAAGATGAAGCTTCAAAAAGGTTACGAGCGAAGAGCGCCGCTCAAAATCAAAGATTCGGCACATTTACTACAAAAAAAAATGGAAAAATAGCTACACCATTTAGTATCAAGCATGTCGTGACTAAAAATTCTATCTCGAATCTCTCTGCTTATACAGGATAGGATCCATGGAATCTTTTCAGTTTTTGACGAAAACTACCGCGATTTTATCCAGAACAGGAGCTGTAAAGTCACTCCAAACCGCAAAATATGGAAAGGCCTATAAACAGAGTACACTTTTAGTGTACCTCAGACCAAAAAAGCAATATTTTAGTCGTAAGACTCTCTTTAAAAAAAAAGATTTATTATATTCTCAAATTATCTGAGTTATGTTATGGATAATTATCGCACCAACAGTTATTAAAAACGACGCATTATCCGAAAATCGCGTGTTAAAATTGTAATGCCTCTTAAAAGCAAAATATTACAGCAGATAAATAAGTTTACAGGTGAGGAGTGTCTTTTCAAAAGGACTTATTTCCACTTTCAATTTTTTTTTAATAATGAATGTAGTATTGCTGAAAGTAGAGAAATACATATATACTTTGAGTTTCAAGTTCTAATAAGTCTTCTTGTCCTCTAAAAAAGTCCGGATCAAAAGGCCTTATTTCTCTCTTATAATATGAGAAACAAATAGGCCTTTTTATAAATGTATAGTATACATTATTTTTTATCTACGTTGAATCAGAACTTTTTGTAGGACTCTAAAATTTGAAGCTGGCCATTAAAAAACAGGTAAAGAAAAAAACCAATGCGTTGGGTACATATATTGGGTATATTTCTCACAAGGCCGCAACAAAACGGCTTAATTCCAAAAGTTCGCATCAAAAGGACTTAACTCTGAAAAAGATATGTTAATTAACATAATTAAGTAGGTAGATTAAACAATGTATGTAGTGCCATAACATTTATGGCAACTTAATTTAATATAATATCGAGAAAAAAGTAATTATTTCGAAATGGAAAACGTGGATTTATGTTTTTCCCAATTTCCCTTTCCATTTCCAGGGAAAAAAGTTGAAAGTGGAAATAAGCCATTTGAAAAGACATTTCTCAGGTGACCTTTTAAACGCTAACGACGCCTTTGTCATGAGCTGTCGTGCCTACGACGCCAAAGACGCATATTATTACAAGTACAAGAAAGGTGATATTTTGTATGTATAAAGTCGAAATTTGCACATACACATAGAGTCTGACCAGTGAGTGGTGACACAATAAAATGGCGGCAAAATTAAAATATCACTAGTAGTTGGCAACACATAATGCATAGCGACTGGATAGGTACTCGTAATGTGACAGCTTGTTTCATAGGTAAAATTGTTGCCATGTGAATAATTTGAAAAAAATGCTTGTGACACGACTGGTTGGTCAGACTCTACCTTCACTCCTTCATTCCCAGAGCTTTTTAAACATACTTGGTGTGGAAGTGAAACGCTTACCTAATAATAAAAATCTGTTTTTGTCAATTATTGTTAGGTTTACATTAATTTTTACTTTAAATCGTTTAAATCTTTATTTATTTAAGATAATGTGGCTAAGTCAGTGAGGACACTATTTATAAGACGTAAGATACCTCTTAACTATGTTTTTGATAAACCTAGGTTTAGCCTCTATGCGTTGTATTACATGTTTTGGGAAAGTATTTAAAATATTAGTAGTTTGACCAAATTGTAGAGCCGAATAGGTTATTTTTCTTGGAGTGATAAATAATTTTATTTTTCCAGACTTCGCAATTTATCAAATCTTCTATATTTAACTGATTCCCCCATAACATATCTGTATTGCAGTATCATAGCTAGCTTCACATTATCAAACACAATTAAACACTACAGTATTCAAATAATCTGTCAAAGTTGTGTCTATGTTGGAATTTGACTTTTAGACGGACAATGGACCCGATTCTACGTGCACATCGCTTAAAAAGCCTAAAACTAAATTTTCTAATTTTAAAACATAGTTTAGACGGCAGATTTAACCAGTGCTATTCCTGAATGTCAAGCTGACAATGTATTAGACCGCTTAAAATAAGAAGCGTCAGATTCAAATTAGCGCTGTCATGGCGCTGTCATTTGATTATGACAGCTGCTCATAGAATGGCAAAGTGGGAAGGCCATTTGCAACGTTAAAAGATGGCGGACGTGTAATTTGTTTTAGACTTTAATTTTTGGGTAATTAGGTGTTCAAAGTTCTTTTCTGATAGTGATTTGTACTTTTTATGCCTTTGTGTCGCACAGTGATTGAAGACTTGGACTTATTTCGTATATCTGGCATCTTTCTTCTCGTTTCAAGTGGACTCGCAGTGGTGCAGAGGTTAAAACTATCTTGACCTGTGACCTACAAATCACCGTACAACGTTGCCCCGAATCTTCCTAGAGAAGGTTGGATTGTGTTTTATTGCTATATTGATTTATACTTATATATACTTGACACTGGCGAAATCACTTCACGTGGAAACGCCATATCCCCGCGGTAGTAGCTGTTCAAGTCGCCGCGGGGGCAAAGAAGAAGAAGAAGAATAGCAATGTGTTTTAGCGACACCTACTTAAATTTAGGAGGTTTAGAGGCCACTGTAGAATCGGGTCCAATACTACTTGCGTGGAGCGTTGAAAAAAATTACTGTACGGAACCCTTAGCGCGCGACTCCAACTCACACCTAACCGGTTTTTTTATGTAATAAATCAGCAGGCAACGTGCGCTAACACACGAAATCATTCTTAAAATAGACTCCATTATACTCTCTTAAGTAAATAAAACGAATCGAATACTTACGCTTCACGGATTGCATTCAAAGGAATCATTTTGTTTATAATACACTTTGGCATCTATCTGTGTATTGAATAAACGGCATCTAAAGGTGAATGCACACTTATCCGATCTGAACGCGTCGAGCGAGTGGAACCGCACGCGTGCGACGTTTCATAACATTTTAAAATTCGTTTATCTACGTAGGAAATGACCAGCATTATTACAACCAATTTTACTATGACAACGTTCTTGTCTGTGGTAGTAGGTAAAATCTGTACTGTATTATTACAGTATCGATTTCTGTATGGTTATGAGTTTTAATTTGGAATCGCTGTCAAAACTCAAGACGGTCTCTATTCTAGTATCCATGGATATTAAAACAGTTATAGATACGAAACGTCACTTTAGTATGTTTTTAAATGTAAACCACAAGACATTTTGATCTCAAGTGGCATGAAAATAGGGACTTTGTTAGTTTGTCTATGATTTAAAAAAAACCATTCGTATTCGTGACACTGACAAGTTTATTATTATTATTACATACATACATACCTTCACGCCTGTAATCCCTCTGGTAGGCAGAGCTACCAGAATTACAACTTCAAAAAGTTGTTGACAATTCAGTAACCACAATTTGCACAAATAGGCTAAGATGTTTAACAGCGTATTAGTAACAGGTTGCAAGCCCATCGCCTGACAGTACTACAAGCCTATATTCCCTTAGTCGCCTCTTACGACATCCACGGGAAGACATGGAGAGGCACTATTCTAACCCGGCAACCACACGGGGCAAACCCCGTATTATTATTATTTATTTATTAAACCAGCAACAAAAATTACAAATAATGCAAAAGCCCTGCAAAACTGTATTAGTACAGTTTGTTTTACCGCAATTTCGGCTTCTGAACCCATCTTAGAAAAGTGTGTGCAACTGTACATAATTAGGCTTTAAAATACTCGTGTGATCGTATTTGTGTATTTTAAGGCCTCTTATTATGCATCAGTTGCATAAACTACTATTAAAATTCTGTATATGAAATCTTATGAAACCTCGCAAACTTGCGGCTCTTTCAGCCAGATTCAGACGACAGACATTAACAGAAATTTAAAATTCGTGTCGGTCCACTCGTTTGACGCGTTCGGCTCGGATAAGTGTGCGCTCACCTTAACAGTAATGTATTTTACATGATTGCGAAATGATAGGCATTTCGACACGAGTTTCACAATACTAATTACGCTCAATCGCGTCCTTTTATTTAATATCTTTGTCGATCTCTTGGAGATTGACAAAAGGGACTTTTTTTAAAGGTGTTCTGAAAAAAAACATGCTAAAAAGGTTTATCTCAAAAGCATATTTTTTTAAAATTTACTTATAAAATAAATTATGTTTTTGCTAATGGTTGAGCTTAAACACCACAAGGTCTTTTGTACGTCACAACTAGATCCAGACTAAAAAATAAAACGCGCGCGGTTTCATACAGAATCACGTCATTCCGAACACTAGTCCAAAGCTATTTAATTATTTATTTCTTAGCAAAAAAAAAAACAAATTATAAGCTATGTTTTTGAGACCAACCTTTATAAGCATGATTTTTCATCAATGATCATACATACATACATACCTTCACGCCTTCATTCCCAGAGTGGGGTAGGCAGAGCTACAGAATCAATTAATCAATTACGCTCATTCGCGTCCAGTCTGTTACATCTTTGTTAATGTCTTAGATATTACCGAATAATTCTAAAAAACTTTCGTAGGTAAATTCAAGTAAATCAGATAATATATCTGAGGACAATTTCACACAAATTGATCAAGAAATAAGATTCTGTCAAAAAAATCATTTTTGGGACAAGCTTTTGTTGTTAAGACAATTCTAACAAGCCCTAACACGACGGGTTTATCTCGTGTAATTTGGGAGTTCCTATGGCCACCCTGAGTCTCCATCATCAGACCAACTCGATGGTACTTCATTTTCACCTTCAAGAAAAGAGCGTACTCTCATCTGAAAGGCCGGCAACGCACCTGTGACTCCTCTGGTGCTGCAGGTGTCTATGGGTGACGGTGATCGCTTACCATCAGGCGATCCGTCTGCTCAATTGCCTCCTACACCATAATTTTTTTTTGTATTGTCATCAGAAGTAATGGTGTATTCGAATTTTCAGCTTTATCGGAAACCGGGAAGTGGGTCAAATTTGCTAGATTTGACCCGTACATACATACATACATACATTGCAAGTTAAATAAAAACGTGTAAATAAGTAAGCTCTAAGCTTACCTAGTTGGTAAGTTACCTACCCTGTCTACGAAGCTAGCGGTCCTGGGTTCAAATCCAGGTAAGGGCCGATATTTATGTGATGAGCGCGAGTATTTGTTCCTGGGTCTTGAACGTTTTCTATATATTTAAGTATGTATTTCTCTATATAAGTATTTATATCGATGTCTAGTACCTACAATACAAGCCTAGAGGTTAGTGACTAGGTACATTTTTGAGAGATTATTATATTAAACTAGCGGCCCGCCAGCGGCTTCGCCCCGCTGTAAATTTCTGACTTCTCCGGTGGACTTTTCAATTATTTTCTTTCATACAAACCTTGTCCTGACAATGACGAACACAACAAAAAAGAAATCAGCCAAATCGGTTCAGCCGTTCTCGAGTTTTAGGGAGACTAACGAACAGCAATTCATTTTTATTTATATAGTTATCCTCCAAGGGCCCAACGAACAATTCACTATGTAGTCACTACGGCCCGTAGTACTAATGTTTTATACTCATTCAGACCCAAGTACTTAAAAGACAAAATGGCGGGTTTTCTATTAAGTCCTACCGGTAAGACCGTGGTACGCTATGACTACACAACTGTCGAAGGAGCTGGGTCTGAATGAGAAAGTTAATTATTACTATGGGTAGGACCTTAGGAGGATATAATAAAATAAATATATTTGAATCCATTTTAAATACTGAGTAAAAAAAATACTTTATGTCTCAAACGTTATTTAAAGGTATGAACTGACAAAAATAGGTCTATGCGTAGTAGAATTTATCTATGTTCACATTTAGGCACAGTAACGAATTTCCTAATAAAATCACGCAGCACTTTTATCAAAATTTCAAATTAAGAATACACTAGACCGTGAAAATGGCTGCACTGGCTTGCGCGTCAACCGAGCGCCGTAGGAACATTCAGTCTTACTCAGCCAACCGCCCGCGTCGCTTGCTTGTAACACTGGCCGGCTGGAAACGCGCGAACTCTCGAAAAAAAAGTGCGAATTCGAATTTCGAAAATTTTCAAGTGTAGTGTTTTATTATGAATGTTGTGTAATCGTTAATTAGTTGTGTTTAGTGTGTGTTATGTGTAGTGATTAGGAAATATTTGAACGGCTGCCAGTATTGTGTGTAAGTAAATAGGTAGTAATTATTACTAAATTATAGTTCCTGTTTTAGTGAATAATTGAGTTTATTTTTGTACTACTACTGATTTAAATGTGTTTAGTCCGTTTTAAGATGTAAGATTGGAAAAGGAAAAAGTTGAAGCGGGTTTAAGCATGCTTTGTTATGCTAATTGTTTAATTTAAAAGTGGATTGGAGTTCAGATGCAGTTCTGAAGACAGTGATTAACATAAGAATAGGATAAAAGAATGCGTTAAGAAGTTTTTCTTCGGTATTTGTGGATCACAATTGGTTCTTAAAAAGTTTTCCTCTTTCCTGGTACGTACTTAAAATGCCTTAATACTTAAAAAATGCAGTACTTTAATAACTTAAATCTTTAATGATTTAGTATTTAAATCATTTATATTTTTTGTTTTAAGGTGACAATAAATCAAAGTTAATTAGGTATTTACCAATTAAGATAAAATATAAATTATATTTTAGGACTGACGACGTGGCGGAAGAGTAAACTACAAGTATCTACAGTCAAGTTAATAATAAATATCTGTGCACTGTAGTACCTTGTCACTTAAATCGCTGGGACAAATCATAATAATATTTTGGCTGTTTGACATGACCTTAAAAAGACAAGGTACTAAAGCGTATTCCCATAACATTTATTCCACACTACCTGTTACATTTAGTAAGTAATTAAAGTAAAACGCCCTAAATTGTAAGGAGTTACACGAGACTTTTATTCTTCTAATACGATACCGTCCGTTTCTTTTTCTTACTTAGTGTATTTATATTTATTTAATGTTTATTGCACAAAAATACAAATGTGAACTTAATACCCAATGGCATCCTCTTTGGGCAAATCAGTTTTTTTTCACGCAAATTAATGCTTTTTTTTAATAACGTTATAATTATTGCCAAACGGAATGAAATTTGCAAAACCCGCGGATATTAAAAATTTTGGGTTAAAACTTAATTTAATAAAAAAAAACTGAATGTAATGAATAAACATTTTTTTAACGAGAAAGGGAAAAATGGCGAATCAGGTTTCATCGTTAAAACGACTCGGCCAAACAAGTAGGTCGCTAACTCTGCCTTACCTATGCCTACGACGCGACAGTTGTCGGTGACAATTGTCGGATGGCAGATCAGACCAATGACTCCTAGTCCTCAGGATTAGCGATGCATTCTCCGAAGTCTTGACAGTGTTAATCTCATACATACATACATTTTCTCCGTATGGTTGCCGGGATAGAATAGTGCCACTCCATGTCTTCCCGTGGATGTCGTAAGAGGCGACTAAGGAAATATAGGCTTGTAGTACTGTTAGGCGATGGGCTTGCAACCTGTCACTAATATACACTGTTAAACATCTTAGCCTAATTGTGCAAATTGTGGTTACAGAGTTATCAACAAGTTTTTAGAGTTGTTGGTAATTCTGTAGCTCTGCCTACCCCACTCTGGGAATGAAGGCATGAAGGTATGTATGTATGTATGTACATCTTAGCCTATTTGTGCAAATAAAATTGTGGTTACTGAATTATCAACAATTTTTTAAAGTTGTAATTCTGTAGCTCTGCCTAGCCCCCTCTGGGATTACAGGCGTGAAGGTATGTATGTTATACATACATACATTAAATCACGCCTGTTTCCCAGCGGGGTAGGCAGAGATCACTTCTTTCCACTTGCTACGATCTTGACAAATTGTTAATCTCAAGGGATCTCAAATCCCACTTACGCTCAGAGGGCCTTTTATCGCGTGACAAAATGTGGATTTGGCACTCGTCCCACCGCCGAGGATGAGCGAGAAGCGAGTACAGCCACCGATCAACTATTAATATTTGCGTCTCTTTCATTGACACGCGATCTATATGTTTCGTTTCGACAAATTAGTGGAAAGAGTTCTCGCTGGCAGTGTGAACAGCCAGCGATCAACTATTAGAAAAGAAAAGAAAAAAAAAGAAATTATTTATTCGTGACAAACATTAATTAGCACATAAAGAATTTTGAACACATGCACAGTTTGTCACGCAATGGTCACAACTCAGCGTGATGCTGGCAGAGCCAGCGCTGGTCTTCCGTTGCGACCATTTGGTGAAGTCACGGGGCGCAATGACGCCACGATCGCACACGCATCAAACTACAAAACCTCAAAGACACTGATAAAAACAAAATTAAAATAAAAAGAAAATGAAGAAACACGCCGCGCAACTACATAACGCCGTCGTGCAAACACCGCTCCAAGCAGCTTTACGCAGTCTGTGGCATATTAAAAAAGAAAACTAAACTATCACTCATCTATGACAGACAAATCCACAATTACGTAACGCACACCACATATTATTACATAATTTGCAGCAAATATGAGCAAAAATAGGTGAAGGACCATGAAAACCAAATTAAAACTACAAAATTTACTACAAAACCAAATGAGGTGATCTTTGAAACCGAAAGTGCACTATACGTGTCTCTTTTATTGACACGGGTTCTATATCTTATGTTCGTTTCTTGAGCGAGAAAATAGTCAACAGCTAATCGCTTCCTCGCCCTGGCCTAAGCCATCCGTCACTTTCTAACACGTATGTATAACCGAGAGCGACGAACGTTATCCACCACATTACTGCCCTCCTAAGCAAAACAGCAGTATCTCAAATTCAATAACAAATGCAGTTTGAATTCTACTCCGTTAGTAACGAGGTTGATATTGCTACAGGAGTTTTATCCGAGATACTTCGTTTTTGCTTAGGAGGGCAGATTTTGTCACGCGATAAACGCAACCATACCAGGCGCGCAGGTGAGGCTAGACATTGCTAAACGCTAACGTAAACAATTTTCGAAACTTGACGAAACGAATGGAATTGATGTAGACGCTCCATGCGACCGTCTGACAGCTTACGTCAATGCTATACATTTTTGATATTAGGAATGGAAATAACCGGTTAAAACCGGTTTTTACCGGTTCAATTGCGATCCCTAATTTGAAACTAATAACGAACGCTAAAACCACCTTGTCCATTGTCTCTGGGCCTCTAATTCTATGTAGTAAAACACATATCGTCGGTGAAACTGTAAAACCGCGTAACTAACAAATTTATGAAAGAGCAAAATAAACTTTACCGTCTTATTAAAAAGGTGCATTTTGCTTCTTATTTAAAATGTTACTTACGCGGTTTTGCAGTTTCACCGACGATATTGTCTTCGCCCTGTTTTGGTATTGTTTTTAATTCGGCAGCAAGTTAATACTCAGTTTCAATAGAAAGAAAGAAAGATAAAACGTTTTATTTGCTAAAATCTAACACAGAAAAGACAGAAAGACTTGTGGGAGGACCTTGTGCAGGGCAGTTAGAATCTAAGCCCAGGTGGCCCATCGTTTACGTCTCCGAGCCATAAAGAAGTCGTTTCCGTTAAATGACAACCAATCGGTGCTGGATAGCTATAGAATAAGAGGAAAGATGGGCCACCTGAGACGGTAATATTGATTCTTTTTAGCCGACTGCAAGACTCAAAGGAGAGTAATGTGTTTATTAGCCTATATAATTATATCTAA
Organism: Acleris emargana; assembly: GCA_927399475.2. NCBI lineage: Eukaryota > Metazoa > Arthropoda > Insecta > Lepidoptera > Tortricidae > Acleris > Acleris emargana. Next base: position 18,042,325 of record OV656854.1, read on the forward strand.
ATAAATATAATTTAAAAAATTGTGGTTACAGAATTATCAACAAGATTTTAGAGTTGTTGGTAATTCTGTAGCTCTGCCTACCCCACTCTGGGAATGAAGGCGTGAGTTTATGTATGTATGTATGTAAAAAAATCAGGGGACAATCTCACAAAAAAAATCCTAGTCCCAAACTAAGCTCTAGGCTTGGACACTATGGGTACTATTTAGACAACGATAAACATACTTATATAGAGGTAATATATACTTAAATACATAGAAAACACCCATGACTCGGGAACAAATATTCGCGCTCATCACACAAATATCTGCCCTTACCGGGATTTGAACCCAGGACTGCTAGCTTCGTAGGGTCACTACCAACTAGGCCAACGCGTCGTCAAAATTAAATAAATTTACCTAGTCCCAAACTAAGCTCTAGGCTTGTACTATAGGTTCTACACAACGATAAACTTACTTATATAGATAAATACATACGTCAATACTCAATACATAGAAAAACCCAAGACTCAGGAACAACTACTCGTGCTGGGGATCGAACCCGTATGTTTGTCCCTTTGTGTCGCTCTAGAAACTAAACGCGTGGACCGATTAATTCTTATGTCAATCAATTTGTCTTAATCTTGTGAGTGTCACTAAAGATATGACGCAATTCCGCACCCCTAACCGTGTACGCCACTCGCGTGCTCTACGCTGCCCTTGTGCGCAGCATTCTTGAAACGAATACAGCGGTTTGGAGTCCACATGAGAGTAAATAAATTCTTTTCTCAAAAATGCTATGTAATCTTGTCATAACATAACATCATCAAATAGGAGCCAGTAGGTTAAAGTTCCTGGAGCACCAAAAGTGTCCAGTAAGTAGAGTGATTTTGAATTAGGAAACCAAAAAGTGTCCAGTAAGTAAGTATGGAAAATCCATAACATACCATATTATTTGAATTTGGAACTATCTGTACAGACCTGTGACAGCCTTCAAACAGACCACAGAGGTAAGCAAGAAAAGGTCACATGACACAAAAAAAAGTACCAGGGCATCATAAACCAAAAGCGTTATCTCGTCCAGAGCAGACATCGCGCGATTTCTCTTTACTGACAAGAACGTCACTTGCACCATCTCAGTTTTATGCGCGCCTAGTACCTACATCGAAAGTGAATCATTTAAATTAATTAAAAAAACCGGCTAAGCGTGAGTTGGACTAGCGCTCTGAGGGTTGTGCACATGTAGTCATCAATATTATACAACTTTAATTAATTTAACTTTTTTTAAATCATTATATTTGTTTTATTTTTGAGAAAAGCACTATACATGCTTCGCCCATTAAGAGCTATCCTGGACTCGTATCTATAAAACTCTCGTATCTTTTAACTCCTACTCGTCCAGGAAGGCTCACTTACTGGTCTTTGCAGTAATGTACTATATGTTGGAACAAATTCAAAAGAAATTTCTAAGGGCTTTATATAAAAGACACACAACACAACAACATTTATACTACCATCCAACCCTATTTCTGCAGGGGCACTTAGGATACGATTCTCTGCAATTGCGTAGGTTACTCCTGCTGGCTAAGTTTACTATAGGCATAGTCAGAAACAATAGTACATTATTGCCTAGGCAGTGAAGCAGGCAATTGAGGGCCGAGAATTGGTTTAAACGGACGAGCTTGCGAGTCCGTTTAAAAATACGAGGCCCGCAATTGCCGTTCCTGCCGAGGCATATATAGTGCTTTTCTCAAAAATCGAAAGATACAAATCGCATATAAACAGAAACTTCACGTGAAATAACATCACTCTTTACCGCCTTTATTTTTATGACAAGGAGAAACGCAAGCTTTTTATAGAAAAAAAAACTAAAGCTATTCCAGACACAGATAAAAAAGTTACGTTTTGAAGAAAATATGGATGTATGACTATGACTTGTGCCCTCATTTTATTATGGCCGTTTTCACTTTAAAAAGTTACAAACTAGATAACAATGAAATTTGTATGCAACATTGCGGGCTTGTGTAGTGAGCACGCAATGTAATTTTTTTTTAATTTGGGAACTGTCTGTAAACTTTGTACTTCGCGTCTCAGTATGGAGTTAGTAATGTCAACTTTTCCGGTCATTTTTGAGAAAAATAGATTGTGTAGCCCTCGTAGAGGCGTTTGTGCGTCTTTTTGTGCCTTGTCGGTACATTCGCGCTCGAAAACACCCGCTGCTGGCTGTGCCGGTGGCGCGACGCGTGCACACGCGCAGGCGCCTATCGCACGCGCTCTTGCGCTGCTCAACTCCGTGCTCGAGGCGGCGCCACAGTGCGATCTGTTTGCGAGTCCGACTGGGAGACTGACGACAGTGTGCAAGAGAGTGATAGAAGGAGAAATGCCCAAGAGCACGATAGATTGATGTAAGTTTAGTTAGACTAAGTACTTAGCTGTAAGTTTGTGCTGTTTTGGCTTTAGCTGTTAAGGTACAAATTTGTTTTATAAATAAATGACAGTAATTAAAATCAAAACTATTAATTTACAATAATAACAAAAATATATTTGAGATTATCGTAACGAACTCGAACGCTTTTTTTGTTATTTTCTAATTTGTCCCCCGAAAATGTATAATTATAAAATATAGTTATTTTTTTATTTATGCTTGTAGATTACAGGAAAACCTAAAAGTATTCCATCAAAAAAGAAAATTAAAAAATTACGTGTGAGTTCAACTCGCACTTAGCCGGTTTTTTTGAAATCAAACCTAACCCAACCTCCCCTTGTCTACAAGTTAGACATTTAAGAAAAATCGAAAAGTGTACAGTTCCAGCGATATAAAAATTATGACTATCAATAATTATGTCAACAATGACATGATGACAAAAAGAGGAATAACAACCGGCTCCCATAAAAACACACTTACGGAAGCTTAGTAATAGGGACCCTTTGGGTACGATACCCTGAAACAATCGCCCAAAAAAGGTTCAGGGTACTTATTGAAATAGTAACGTCTGAATGCTTACCTTGCAAGTTTTATTGAACATTCCAGATAAGACAACAAAACGAAAGTCCCTTAGCAGTCCTTGACTCCCTAATATTGGACCTTTAAAACGTTTAATTCTCGACCATTGTTAGCGGACAATATAATAATAACCAATAGAGTCCAAAAGTGGTAAAATATTTTTTTGCTTGACTTTACATTTCGTAGGCTTTGTAGTACTATTAGGAGATGGGCTTGCACTGTCACTAATACGCTGGTAAACATCTTAGCCTATTTGTGCAGAATGTGGTAACAGAATTATCAACTAGTTTTTAAAGTTGTACGTAATTCTGTAGCCCTGCCTACCCCACTCTGGGATTACAGGCGTGAAGGTATGTATGTATGTACTCGTATGTTTACATTTCGTTGACTTGCCAACCTTATTTTTTTTTCAAATCTACACTTGTCTGACTTTCTAAACAAGAACCTAGGTACCGTTTCAATGCAACATTTATATTTTACGGTACCGAATTTATTTATAAACCGGTGATTTTTTTATTACCTACATACCATACAAAGGTAATTAAAATATATGTCATTTTTACATATAAACCAAACCATAGATAACTGCACTAAAACAAACCTAGCAGATCAATAATTTGTATGTGTACACTTTAGTACCTTGTCTATTTTAATGTCATGTTTAAACTGCCATATATGAATTGTCACAGCGATTAAAGTGACAAGGTACTTAAGTGTACACATACTCGACTGTACTCTGCCTGTATGTAACGAAACAATCTCACAATGATAATAAACTAACTAAAATAACCGGGTGCTCCTAAAATAGAACGTATCAATACTGCACTTTAATAAGGTGCAGAATTTATAAACATCAACACTGCAGCGGTAAATCTTGGCTTATTAAAAAGTGTTGTAAGTCGAAATGAGACGTCGTTGTAATAAAAACCGTAATATTTTTGGATAAGGCATAAAATTCAGCAAACACAATCTATGAGTAATGCAGCTGTTATAAAAAAAATCATAATTGTAATCTTGTAAAATATAAATAAAAAAAAACTGTAACGTTTGATCTTGTGTCGTTTTTTTAAACGAAACGCAATAATTAGGCACTTATTTCAAAAAAAAACACAGGAAAACGACAAAACCGAACGTGATATGGGTTTACCAGTAGGGTAACGTGTTATGGGATTATCAATTTGATACGGATACCCATAATTTGTTCGCCTTTGTTGATTTTTTTTGCCAAGGATGTGTGTTTAATCGCATTTTTGTGCATATACTTACGGAAAATATCAGCAAAGCTATTTAATTGTCCGTTAAATTAATTTTAAATAGAAGAGCCATTTCTTTTGAGCTTTTTAAATCTCTACATTAAAACGCCATAATACAAAAATAAACTCATCCTTTATTATAAACGGACTATAAACCTATTTTAATTGAAGTATACTTAGTCAAATCCTGTCAGATGCAAATGTCACAGCGAGAGATAAGGTCAAAGCATATTTGAAGCATGTTTGAGCTATGCGCGTATATAAACGAGGGTCTTTTGACATTTAGGGGGGTTATTATGTCGTAGTTATACATTTCAGTTTACGCTGAGAGAAAGGAACAGAGCTGTATAACTGCTATAGCTCTGTCCTTTACGCTCGCCGTAAAATTAACTGCATAGCTAGGTCATGATAACCCCCGTGCGTATGTTTCGTACATACTTATTAATGGACATTGGGTAAGTTTGTATGGACATTATTGTCGTTTTATTTTTCAGCGGACAGGGATGATTTTCTTGTATGGTCGCCGTCAATGGAACTTGCGAACGATGTAAACACATTAGTACTGACTGACACATAACCTCAAAAATTCACCAAGCGCGTTTTAATTAAAAATAATTTATAATGAATAGTTATTTCATCCCAAACTTAAATATGAAAATAATGATCTAGTGTATAAATCATTGCAAAGACCTCACTTGATGTTAAAAAGTACGAGATTATCGAGTAATCATGGTGAATTGGTTCATTTGGTTTTGTTTACATATTTTGCAAGTTCTATTGGCGGTGACTTTAATAGTATACACGACTTTTAACATACACATAAATGTATAATAATTAATGAGTTTACATAATATCAGAGCGGAGATATGAAAGATTTCAGTTCTTTCACTGTATAACTAAATGTTGTAATGTGTGGGTTGTCTTGCACCGTCATAACATAATGTAAGTATAATAATAATTTCTATAAGTTTTCATTTCTAATACTATTATTATTAGTTCTGGTGAAAATTCTGAGTTTTGACACATTCTCCTGCTCAACTACGCATGAATATATTTATTTTTTGTTTTATGTGAGATTCATTGTTTTATATATTATTCGTTTCTTCTCAGCAGTGGTCTCTTGCGAAGCGCTGGTAGATTTTTGACATGTAAAAGTGCCCGTGCGGCCTACTTACTGAATTTATAAACATCTTTTATATTTTATCTTTAAATATGTTCTTAATTAAGTGTTGAAATCATTGAGCACTCAGTTCTAACAGATTCTGCTCATTTGGTGCTACTACTACCCATTACTACCAGTACTATCCATTTTTTTCTTAATTTCTGTATATTTGGCATTTATTTTGTAAAGCTAATTTAAAGTTTCAGGAAAAATGTTTTTACAGTTGCTCAGGTTGATCTTAATTAACCTTAAATACTGTAAAGAAAAACCATCCGGTAATTGAATTTGTTTAATTTTTACATCGATATTTACCTATAAAAATACTAGCGACCTGCGACTTGTACCATAATTTAAAGTATATAAATGAATTTATAGGCTATGCTCGTGGTTTCTCTATGCGTGATAGAATCAGAAATGATGATATCCGCAGTAGAACTAAGGTTACCGACATAGCCCGAAGAATAGCTAAACTGAAGTGGCATTGGGCGGGGCACATCGCACGCAGGACTGATGGCCGATGGGGCCAGAAGGTTCTCGAGTGGCGTCCGCGGACCGCGAGACGAGCTGTAGGTAGCCCTCCAACAAGGTGGAGTGACGACCTTGTAAGGATCGCGGGAACGCGGTGGATGCGAAAAGCACAAGACCGGTCTGAGTGGAGAGCCTTGGAGGAGGCCTATATCCAGCAGTGGACGTCTTTCGGCTGACATGATGATGATGATGATGAAATTAATTTGAATTTGAATATACTATCGATTCGAAAATCGCTTACTTATCGTAATGCAGGCTCGGCCTCCTGATTTATGTGAGAATTTAATAGAATTTGCGATGAGTGTAGATAAAGAAATGTAGGCGACTGAGTAACACTCATTTGTGTTACAATGGCTATGATAACGCAGTTACAAAAATAAAATAAATTAAATTATTATATAGGGTAAAGTCACCAGTGGTCAGCCAGAGACCAATAGTCGACCTTACATGAGTGCGAAGAGTAGGAAATATATCTTTCGTACTCTTCCCACTCATAAAAAGTATAGGGATAGGCCGGCTACAGGTCTCTGGCTGACCACTGGTGACTTTACCCTACTCAGGGACAAAAAAACGGGTCAGAGTGCGTTTTCCATAGTAAAGAGGCTATTTCGAGGCCTTGGTTCCTCGCCAGGGGATGCTTTTAGTGAAATCTGATGATGGATACCCCGAGCATCGATACAGGACTTTCAGAGTGCCTAAGATACCCAACTGATTGAATCTGCGGCTAACGCCGGAATTGATCATGTCCAGGAAAACACCTAAAATGGCAATAAAATGTAAGGAAATCCAAATGCTGACCCTAACTCTCTCACTGTGATGTAAACTGATTGTGCGATAAGTTAGGTATCTTAAGAACATTTGACCTACTCTATTGAACCTTGGAGTATCCACCATTAAACCTTACTCAAAACAACCCCTGGCCAGGAACTTAGGCTTCGAAATAGCCTCGTTTGTATGAAAAACGCACTCTGACCCGTTTTTTTTTGGCCCTGAGGGTATTTCTCAGCCTCGCAAGGCCCACTACAAACATGAAGATTTTTTCGAGTGGGAATTTGCATCTACTTACAAGGAAATAAAGTTCATTAACCTTTGTTCCATGATAAGATTTTTAGGGTTCCGTAGCCAAAATGGCAATAACTGAACCCATATAGTTTCGTTATGTCTAGGGAATGCAAATAACCGGTTATAACCGGTTATAACCGGTTTTAACCGGTTATTTTCATACAAAATCGGTTAATAACCGGTTAAATTGCATTCCCTAGTCATGTCCATCAGGTGAAATGACTAGCATAGAGGCATTCCATCTTAGTCCTCAGGGTTGGCAACGCATTAGCAGTCTTAGGACTGCGGTCTATGGGTCACAGTTTCCACTTACCATCGGTGGCCTGTGTGCTCGTTTGCCTACCTATGCCATAAAAAAAAAAAAAAACAGTCCGTATGTCACAGGCATTTTACTGGAAAGCTACAAGGGGTACATTGAAGAAATTTGAAGTATATTAAGATTCTAAAGTGTCCAAGGTGTTGGGTACTGTAATACCCAGGGTGAAGCGACGGACTACGGCGTGAGCCTGCGAGTGAAGCGAGTGGGTATGCAAAAATTTGGGTGAGAAAAGTCACGTCTAACTACCTCGGGTTTATTTTTACACCTATTGGATAGTTCTCGGCAGACCATATCGATCTTGGCTATGAATAAATCTATTTGGGTCGAATGGGTGTATTTTAAGAGTTCGAATGAAACGGTTTCGCTTTTATATCTTAACGCATCTGTGAAAATGGTACTAATTTAACCCTAAGATTTTTTATTTACCCGACTATGCAAGATAGGGTAAAGTCACCCAGTAGTCAACCAGAGACCCGTAGTCGACCTTATATGAGTGTGAAGAGTGGGAAATATATATTTCGTACTCTTCGCACTCATACAAATTATAGGTAGAGGCCGACTAAAGGTCTCGGGCTGACCACTGGTGACTTAACCCTATGTGTTGGTTTCTTTTGCAACATCTTGTAGGTTAAATGCATTGACGGGTTTTAAAGTGTGGGGTATTATTTATTATGGGGGGGTCGGGATCGACATTGTGTGCCACTTCGACCATTGCTGATCTTTTGTAGCAGCCCTTTGTTTAGAGTTCACCGCAAAGGCCCGTTACGTCCTGGAATTTCCAGATGCTTTGGGCAGTGAGGAGATGTATCTCTTGTGGGTCCATGATATGTCGCCCTAGTTGTCCGCATGAGCAGAGGACGAGCATTGCTGTCTCCTTACCTCCTGTCTCCTGAATAAGGAGTGACAGCTATTGAAATCTTTTAGTGGTGTAGTACCTTGTGCAGGATCCGTACAGACCACTACCACCATCTTATTTATCCTTTAACCTCCCGCCAAGCAGCGGTATTAGCATTGTTGTGTTCCGGCGTGAGGTTTAGACGGCCGCTGAATTTACAGCGCTCAGAGTTCAACAATATTCTTGGTAAAATCATTTATTTTAAGAAGCCACCTTCACATTAATTAAGCGTTTCTTGAGATTACGCTAACTTTAGATAATTTTAAAATAACTTCTGATTATACAACCTCTTGAGTCATACCTACACGGTCCTCAGATTTAACACATAAGGAGTGCTATAATTTTATCGTGTCTGTCTGTGGAAACATAACTCCAAAACTTAAGGAACGATTTAAACGCATTTATTTTTTAAAAGCTGTTATTTTCGGAATTATTTTAAGCTCGGTTTTACGAAAATCGGTTAAGCCGATTAAGAGATATTAGCTCTGGATTAGAGGTTGCTATTTTTACTTACAAATTGACAATGCTATTTTCATCTATTTTACTATACAGGGTGACTGCGGGGTCGTGATCCTAACTTAATTATGCCAACTCAGCAAAATATTGAGATTATTTTAGTATAGAAGTTTGAGAAACAACTGAAGTTTACCATTTTACTAAAATACGAGTAGTATTATATTTTCCTAATCTTTATTTACTTAATTTTTATCTTCATAACAAAGTATAAAACAAAGTCACTCCCGCTGTCTGTGCGCTTAGATTTTTTAATGCAGTTTTAAGCAATATATAAAGTAATTCAAGAGGAAGGTTTTTATGTATAAATACATTCTGGTTTATGTTCGGGGGTCATAGAAACGTAACATAAATTGAAGCGAAGCGAGGGCGGGTCGCTAGTTAATACTAAAGTCATGGTCACCCATTTCATGTCATTTCATGTTAAAACCTATTTAAAAATCCGCTCAGGTTCACTTTGTCCATATGCTAATTTCGTCCACATCATGAGATGTCAGCCACATTCACAATTAGTCCACATTCCCAACTAGTCCTCTTTCCTAACTCGTCTGTAACCTAATTTAGGACAGTAGAGCCGTTCGATAATCAATTCGATCACTCGGTTGTTCAATAGTTGAAGGGAATGTGGACGAGATAAGAATGCGGACGAGATGGACATGCTGCCGAGATGGGAATGTGGACGAGATGGGAATGTGGACGAGATAGGAATGTAGTCGAGATGCAAATGTATACGAGATGGGAATGTGGACGAGATGGGAATGTGGACGAAATGGGAATGTGGACGAGATGGGAATGTTGACGAGATGGAAATGTGTACGAGATGGGAATGTGGACGAGATGGGAATGTTGACGAGATGAAAACGTGTACGAGATGGAAATATGGACAAAGTAAACCTGAGCGCAAAAATCCACCAATCTGACAAGCGAGAAATTGTGTATCCATGTAATAAAAAAATATATTTCGTAACGCCTTTAAATCTATAACGTTATATTCTTAATTGTGTAGTGATTTTTAGTTTACTTTGTTGCTACACGATCCTGCAGTGCCCTGTACGAGGGGCGTTCAATAAATTCTCGGTATGAGAAGGAAAACAAATGTGTCAAAATGCTCCAGCACCGCTACCTTCAACGCTTCATCATTAGAAAATCGATGTCCACGAAGATCCTTTTTAAGGTTGGGAAACAAAAAGTAGTCGCTGGGGGCCAAGTCTGGAGTGTACGGCGGGTGAGTAAGTGTTTCGAACCCAGATTCAAGAACAGCAGCCTTGGCAACAGAGCAGTATGCACAGGGGCGTTGTAATGAAGAAGCAGCACTCCTCTGGTCAATTTTCTCCTCCTCTTCTCTTTGATTGCTTCCCGTAATTGGCGTAAAATGTTAGCGTAGTACTCTCCTGTAATATTTAAACCCTTTTCTTTATAATCTATTAATAATATCCCTCCACAATCCCAGAATATTGTCGCCATGATCTTGCCAGCTGAGGGGACGACTTTGAATTTCTTGGGATGAGGTGTTCCTTTAACGTGCCACTGCATCGACTCTTGTTTGCTCTCAGGGTCATAATGATGAACGCAAGTTTCATCTCCGGTAACAATTTTTTGGAGCAAACTGTCAGGGTTTTCACCACACAGCTCAATGAAGTCGGAACAACAAGCAACACGCGTATGCTTCTGAAACGGTGTCAACATTCGTGGTACCCATCTCGCACTAACTTTGGACATGTTAAGATGATCGTGGATAATATCCTGTAATTGTACCAATAGAAATATTGGTTTTTTGTGCTATAGACCTAACCTTCACTCGACCATCTTCCAGTATAATTTTCTCCACTTTTTTAATGTTTTCTGGTGAAGTAGCTTCAACAGGCCGACCAGGTCTAGGGTCATCTTCTATGCTCTCCCTCCCACGCTTAAATTCATTTGACCACTTTTGGACAGTAGATAATGAAGGAGCGGACTCACGGTAAACTAAATCCATTCTTTCTTTAATACACTTTTGATTTTTTCCCTGTTTAGTCAAGAATTTTATCATTGTAAAATCGCTCATGGTGATCACGTTTGTTCAGCAGTAGCAGAAAAACAAAAGAACGTGTGGGCTTCAAATTTACTTTTATTTACTGTTAATGAATGACTCTTCGCGGCCAGTATTAAGAAGTTTACTAAAAAGGTTTGCAAGATACCAATACCGAGAATTTATTGAACGCCCCTCGTATATGTGTCTATAACTATCCGTATGTTAGGTTTAAATCTTAAAGTAACCTTTGAAATTTTCACAGAAGATGCATTTCTATTACTGCTTTAACAACATAATGCTAAAACAGAATAAAATAAATATTTAAGGGGGGCTCCCATATAACAAACGTGATTTTTTGCGTGATTTTATGTAGTATAAGATGGTTTTACTTGCCTCATAGCTCTAACTAGATCTTAACGCAGAATGTAATTAAAAGTAAAAAACAAAAGACTGTTATTTGAGCCCAATTTTAAAAACAAAAGACTTTTTGTCCTAAGCAGTCTCTGTCCAATGTTTCAGGAGAGCGTCCAAGTCATCCCGCCTCGAACACCCGGTATCATTCTTTTAAAACTAAAATAATATTAAACCAAACCATACATCATCCAGAAATTATTTTGTAGCACAATCTATTTTTACGTAATACTTAAATGATTTATTATGTTACGTCTTTCTCCTATTTTTATAACACGTGCCAATAAGCCAAATTAATTTGTGTGGCAGTCTTCGTCTGAGCACATTAAACGCTGAATATTTATTTAAAACTAGCTACCCGCGCTCGCTTCTCTTCGGTTTAAATACGTTGGCAACCCTGAAGACGTAGATAAAAAATATGCGCTAATCATTGCACCTAGGGTTATCATTTAGTAATTTGAAAAGTCCTGACAAAACGCCTGACATTTCGATAAAAGTCCGGACATTTTAGTAACTAAATGAATAATAATTTATGACAGGGTGACAGGACATTATTTAGATGGTATCTAATTTAAAAAAAAACGGACAAATTAAAGAAAATAATCCGTACGTGTGGCAACCCTAATTTTACCGTTTGTCTAACCCCCGCATTGTGAATGTGATGCCCTCGCCGGAGTAAGAATGAAAATCTTCGGTTGAGGCTACTCAGACAGACATACATTAAGAGCTAAAACAAAAGAAGGAGAGGGAGGGGGGGCGGTTTATCGTTGCCTAGCACCCATAATACAAGCCAAGACCTTAATGTGGAGCTATGTCAATTTGTGTGAGATTTCCTCCTGATATTTGTTTTGTTAATTTAATCACACAAAATATCCCATAGGGTCAAAGTGTATCTGTAAGGACCAATAAGATAAGATAAGATAGAACCCCCGCATCGAGTCACAACGTTAACAGGTTATAAAATAGTAGTACAGATGTAGTGCATAATTGTTTTCCTTGGTATTTTCACGGAAACGTACGAACGTGTATTGCTATTTCAGTCGGTCACAGTACAAAAAGTACTGAGGTTAACTGAAGCAGCATGACAAATACGAATGTATCCGAGAAAATACGATGGAAAACCATTATGCACTACATCTGTAGCGATCCGAACAGACCCTACTCAAGGTCTTACAACACATATAGCCCTGCATTAGCAAATCATCATCATCAGGGGTCTAACTTTTAATACCGATGACGTTTTATATACAGACAATTTGTATACAGGCTGATTAAATATTAAATACTAGTGTTGAAAGGTGGAAATTTGGTTCGAATATGGCCGAACAGGTTTGCAACTAATACACTAGCTGGTGTACCTACTTGCCGTCCCGGGGCAAGTCTTAATGGCGCGAAGCGGTGCTAAGGGTTCAAAAAGGTTACGAGCGAAGAGTGCCCTTTTGGTGATTATTCCTCCGTGGTATGTCCGATTTTAAATTTTATTTTTTCTAAACTATCTATGGCTAGATGTCGTATTACAGACTAAATTTGATCCTAATATCTCTTATAGTTTGGGAGGAGTATGCGGACAAACCAAAATCCGAATCGGGGAAGAAAGGAGCTACGTTCTCTTCGCTCCAATAAATCATTAAAATATCAGGGATTTTTTTTTAAACAAAAATCTTCCGTGAGACGGGAACACCGTAACCTATCGAAATTAGTCGTCATCCAATGAAATTAATTTATTAAACAAAAACATATTTAAAAACAAACATGGCCAACCCTAGGCCAGGGGATGAAGCGTAACGCATTTCCACTCCGAGAAAAAAAAAAAGAAAAAAAAGGGATTTCCTGTGTTACAGGACCCAAAACATAGGAATTATAACCGTGATGGAGGATGGACGGTGCACGGTTCACTTTCCCGTGCGATCGAATACTGCAAACGATTTGAAGAATAAAGCCAGATGTAATATTGCTTGGTTGATTCATTAACGAGACAAAACGTGTTTATGTCTTACACGTAATTCGGCGAAACCAGCGCGTTAGCAAAATTTACTAGCGTGTTGTTATTGCTGACAACAAGCATTAAATTGGCTGTTAAATAATTAAGAAAGCATTGAGATGTTAAATATTTTACGGCTGACTTTCCGTCTGAGACGTAAAATGGTATGTTTAGTGTCACTTAGTAAAATAACGGAGTTATGTTTTTATTTTAGAAACTGTACGTTATTTATGCTCGCCATTGTGTACAGGGTGTTATTGAGGGTTTACGGAGACTGTTATTTTTAATTAAAATCTATAATACATTCAAAAATCACACTGTAGACTAAATTGTGAAGTTAAAAATGTCTCTACCCTTAGTCCTAGTCCGATTTTTACGATTTTTTAATTTGTTGTAGATATCATGTAAAACTATGTCTGTACGTTTTCCTTTCCACGAAAATACTCCTTAGAGTGAAACAAATTTAAAACACAAAAACGTACAGACCTAGTTATTTATAATAACTACAACATATTCAAAAATCGTGGAAATCGGACTTGATTTAGGTGGTGAGAAATGTTAACGGCCGGAGCTAAATTAGTGTAGTTTTTTTTTAGTTTATCAAAAATATTATATTTTTTTATTGACGGATCCGTTTTGTAACAAACAAAAGATGATTTTGTGACTTTTTTGCTTAACGATGCAGTTAGATAAGTGAACAACCAACGAAGTAGCTACGTAATGTGAGAAGCTCGAATGTATTATAACATTCAACTATTATCTCTACATACAGTATAAAACAATAGTACATTGTTGCCTAGGCGCGGAAAGTAAGGGTTTTCCTGACGAGGTGGTTAGCAGGCCGAGCAACAGCGAGGCCTGCTAAAATACGAGTCAGGAAATCCTCGTTTCCGCCGAGGCATACATAATGCTTTTCTCAAACATGTGAGGAAATAATACAAGTACATTTCTAAAAAGCAAGTAATTTAATTTCCTTAGATTTAGCGGGAAGCAGGTTTTGCCTAACCGAGGCAGCTTCAGATTTTAATATAGGCCGTGTGGTACCTATTTCATCGTTTTCGTTGCTTGAGCTCATTTTTTATAGTAAGTATTTCACACAACAAATAGTTTAATATTCGGTTTCACAATTATATTATGCAGAATGACTGTCAATTGTTTTTAAATAATAACCATAGACATTGGAATGCAAATTCAAAAAGAAACACACGCACTGTGCTAAAAAAGCGAGCAGTTACCTTGGCTGTTTGGAATTTTTGTCTTGGTCCTTTTGTTTTTGTATGCAAATTGACAGCATTTTTAAGAAATATATGGACATGGACGGAAAGTGTTTTCATATGGTTTTTTTACTCCTAGGAGTAAAATGAGGCACTTTCCGTCCTTGTGTTTCAATCGGAAAACCGTTTTTTCCGAGCATGTTTGAGAAAAGTAGCTTTTCGCGTCTGTCTGTATATCTGTATACCTGCTAACTCCTAAATCACGCAACGTATTTTGATGCGGTTTTTAGTTTAATAATAATAATAAACTTTTATTTCGAGCAACGAGGCCAATAGTTACAAATACCTTATAGACTAACATACATAACAATATAAAACTTAAAAACTAACACCGAAATGACAGAACAGTGTGGTTCTGTTTTGCCAAACTTGGCGTGATGATACTGATGATCGATGCCGGTAGGTTGCCCCGAAACCGCATACAGTTACATATTTTTAAAATGCGTAATTAAGTTTAATTTTAGTAAAAAAAATACATAATTTTACAACCGATCTAAATTACACTCGTGCGAAGTCGAGCCAGGTCGCTGGTTTCCTAAATTAAATATTGTATTTAAGGTCATACAGATACACGCTCAAACAGATTTGATAGGTAACCAAATAATACAATTATTCGTGTCCTAAAAACTGAACATCCCAGATATCAATCCGCGTTTCAAATTGAATTGGTTTCTACAGCGTGTCCCAAAAAGTGAATAGTTGCAGTGGAAATAGGACGGCCACTTATTGCGGTTGAAAATTTGATTTCACTGGATTCGTTTCAGCAAAAATGAATTTGGTATTGGGATTTGTTTTATTTCTCTATATTGGCAAAGGTTCAAAGCGATGAACTACTTTGTAGATGAAAACGTGGTTTCTTTTGTACAAGAACTAGAAATGACACGTAATTCCTAATTATATTTATAATAATCCTACTAATATTAAAAAGGTGATGTTTTTTATCACACACGAATGGTTTTTTTTTTTATATCATGGGAAGGCAAACGAGCACACAGGCTACCTGATGGTAAGTGGAAACTGTGACCCATAGACATTCGCATTCACAAGATTGCAAATGCACTGCCAACCCTGAGGACTAAGATGGAATGCCTCTATGCTAGTCATTTCACCGGCTGTCTTATCCCCAAACCGGAACACAACAATGCGAACACTGCTGCTTGGCGGTAGGTTAATGTATAAGATTGTGGTACCAACCCGGTCGGACCCTGCACAAGGTCCTCCCACAAGTAAACAAGGTTGAATGGTTTTGAACGAAATATACGATTGTACTAAGTCCTTGTCTTGGATTATAGTTTAACTGAAAATGTTTAACTTGAAAAACGAAGTCTGTAGCAAAAATCAACTTATATAGACTATGGTTTACTGGATTCCGGCTTGAATATATTTCATGTATTTAATTTACGAAATACATGTAACAACAAATGTGCAATTATAAGAAAACCTACTATTCTCCTAAACTGCATCTCTCTTGTGATTTAACGTCAAGTGGATGTTAGATTTCATCGTAACGAGAAAAGTTCATTTAAATTTTCGCAAAGCACTAGAATAACTGGGAAACACTTTTGAAATCGCTGCGTCAACTTTGAGTTCTGCGAACTACTACTAGATGGCGCTAATGAAACAATGTTCTTTATACAGGCTGCTAGTTTTCAAAGATGCTTATCTGGGTTCGACGTATTCCAACTTTAAGTTACACCGTACATGCTTTGTTGGCGACACCGCGAGCTTGCTTTGTTCGTACTTTAAGTTTAACGTTGAGTTTTCATAGTAAAACATATGGAAGAGCTTTTATTAAGTGACTCAACATTGAATATTCATTAAAAAAACTTGAGTTTATGAAAACGTTTGGATGATAGTTACTTGCCGATAAATCGTTCGAAGAAATGCGAATGATGTAACGTTTTGCTTCGGATAGAGCAAAGGAGCGTACCGAAGACATTTTTGGTCTCAGGGTTGGCAACGCAATTGGCTAAAGACATGCCTGAGGACTAAAATATAGCCGGAAGAGATCCTTGAAAAAATATTTGGATTTTATTTTTGTAGTTTTTACATACATTAAGAGTTTTATTCAACGAACATTTCTTAAACTGATGTTTTGTTTTAAATAGGTACTGTGGAGAAGGGTGGAGATAAACACTAATTTCTTGATTAAATATATACTTTTATTCACTTTTTCTTATGTTTATTCAACAATACATAGCAGTGCGCCTTCGGCGCTAGGTTACATGCGACTGGCCCAACTATACAAAACAATCAGTCGCTGTTCCATCGAACCATTTGCTTTTAAATTTAAATAATTAAAAGCAAATGAGACATTGCATACAAAGCACAATGCAATAAGGTTTATTTTACAGGTTATAACCTTATTGTATTACAGTACCTAAATTTTTGATCAATAATTTCAATGAATATTAGAATTAGGTATCCTAATAATCATAATTATTGTAGGAACATTTATCATAATTATTATATGTTCCTGACGTAGAGACCTCGTCATGTTGTTCTCCTAGTCATTATTTTTAACTCTATTTTATTGACCTTACATTTGTAATGATTTTATTTGTGTTAGTTGTAAAAATAATTATTTATTACTTTCTTACCTTTTAACGTTACTTACTACTTTTTTTTTTTTTTTTAAGTATAATTGTATTTAATAAAGGAAAAAATTACCTTCTGCTGGAGTTTCTTGCGCGCTTCTTCTCCGCAATGATGGTATTTTCCGAAGGGCTAGTAGATTCACTCCATATTACCGACGTGTAAAAGAGCCCTCATGTGGCCAATTTACTGAATAAATAATTTGAATTTTGAATTTTTTGAATCGAATGTTGCCAAAACGAAAAAAAATTATAGCTTTTTTAACAACATAAAAATCAGTTTTTCACTGGTTTGAAAAATTGCCTGTTATAAAAGGACTATCAAGTGTACGGACCATACATTCTCATTAAATAATGAAATTAGACACTGACTAACGACTCCCACTAACCCACAAACCTTTATCCTAACGTAAACACGACCTTACACTAACTGCGTGTGTTTGTGTTTTCTGCAACTCCGTTAGTTAAATTAATTACGTCCAAATGTCGATACTAACTTTCTAATTCAATTAAATGAGATAAAAGTTCACCTGTAGCCAAATTGAAATCCGGAACTGGGGTGTAATTTTCTTCATCGCTAGTTCGTCGTTAATTTAAATTGAAAATCATTACTTTACTTGTGCGCTCGTAGGTATAAGACGGAGTTATAATAAAATCGCGTTAGGGTTGTAACAAAATCAGTGATGTTTTTTTCTAATCTGCCCTGTTAAGGCTAATGGTAGTATTTAAGGCAAGGTCAGTTATATCTAAAAGAATGCGATAATACTAATAAATAAAACGTATTATCAACAAATCGTCGAACACATGTATACTCTTAACTGATAAAATATTTTATTAATTTAAGATTACAAGTTAAGATAATTTAATAATGAATTGGTTTTTGTGAAGAAAGAAACTACTAATTTTTTATTTTACACAAATCTCCTGTATAAAGAGGAACTTTATTATTATTATTTTATTTTATTTTTTTCATTTATTTTCCTGATAAAGTACACTTTCTTACAAAAATACTCTTCGCCAAACTGCGGTAACAGTTTGTTGGAGAATTTTAAAAACACTCTGTATATTTACTGTGTACCTACTTAAATTAGCTTAAAAAAACCAAAATGTTAACCTAAAATCCATGCCTAGGTTCCTTTCTCAGACTAGGCAGACAGATACAAGCAATTAATTTTCTTACATTCGCCTGCCTCCTCCGAGGAAGGCATCTATTAAACACATTTTAACCTTATATTTAAACATATTCTTACTTGTGCAATCACTCTTAAGGAGAAGTTGGTTGTAGATGCGCGGTATAAGGAACTTCCTAGTTCTCTGACCATAATAGTTGTTTGACTTCGGTTCTACATATTTTTTGCGCGTCGTCACTCTAAAGCTAGGTTGATATGATTTACATATTTAAAATTTTTGGCTCTTATACTGGTCTATTGCTAACAGATATTTAAATTTTTCATGTACAGGTAATATTTTTAAGTTTTTAAACAGAGTATTATAGTCACCTTTACATTTTTCTTTTCTTTTTTTACCTACTAACAATTTAATAACTCTTAATTGGAGACTGAAGATTCTATCCAAATATGTTTGGAAGGTGCCACCGTATGCAACAAGTCCATAGCTCAGCACCGAATCAGCTAAAGCGTGGTACAAAGTGCGCAAAGTCGATTTATTTACTATGTGTTTTAGGTGGTTTAGTTTACATAGTATGGCTCTGAGCTTGTTGCACACACTGTCAACGTGTGGTTTCCAGTTAAACTTATGGTCTATAATGAGCCCTAAATACTTATAGGTTTCTACTAACTCTATGGGGGAACAGTAACAGTTAACCAAGCCATTATGAAGACATTCGTAGGTGTGTCCTATGATTTCGACATTTAGTTGGGGTTTTTTTAAATGTGGAGAGTGTATCAGCATACATTTTGTCTTAGATGCATTAAGAATTATGCCATTGTCATGGGACCACCTTAGAATGTTATTGAAGTCTGCTTGTAGTTTTTGTTGTAAGATGTGTATGTCCCCGTCGGCGTAGACCAGGCACGTGTCGTCCGCGTACACATACGTGGAGCAGTGCTCAGCGACGCTGCCAACGCTGTTCACGTGCATGATGTACCCCACAGGGCCGTACACAGAGCCAGTAGGTACCCCATAAACAATGTCCGATTCCTCCCCTGTTTCCCCATTTATCATTGTACGGAGTGTTCGATTTTTTAAATAACTACTGAACCATTGACTCATCGGGCCACGGATCCCACACTCGTGCATTGCTCTAAGTAGCAACCCGTGGTCCAGTGTGTCAAAGGCTTTTTTGAAGTCTATAAATAAAGCAGCCACATACTTCTTACTATCTAACTTATCATTAATATCATCAGTGAATTTAACTAAAGCAGTTGATGTACTTCGCGCCTTCCTAATGCCATGTTGTGCATCTGATAGTAGGTTATTTCTATCTAAGAATGCATTAATTCTATGTATGATTACTTTTTCAGTTATTTTGTTTATAACAGATAAAATGGCTATGGGTCTGTAATTAGCATAGTCTAAGTGGCTACCTTGTTTGAAAATAGGTCGAATAATGGCTTTTTTCAATTGATCTGGGTAAGAACCGGTCGCCACGCACTTATTTACAAAGCTTGCCAATACCGGGCTAATATCTTTTTTTATAAACTTAAGATCTTGCACTCTAATACCATCTAAACCAGGAGATTTCCTACAGTTTAATCGGTTAATGATTACTTCAATCTCCTGAGCTGAAACATTTTGGTATCGAAATGAAACGTTGCTCTGAACAACGTACTTGGAGCGGTCCAAAAACTGATGGCCACAATGATGTTTAATTTTACTTATTTCTTCTGTAAACATTTTGGCAAAGTTAGTGCATATTTGACGTACACTATCAGTTTTCCCTAGGTATTTCATTATAACATTATCCAGGTTTGGTTTTTTGTTTCCTAACCACCCGTTGACAGTCGACCATATTTTTCGACAGTCTCCTTTACAATCTAAAATTTGATTTTTTCTATATCTATTTCTGGTTCTAATTATAAGTTTATTAGTTACATTTCTGAGTCGAGTATATTCCAGCCTAAGGCCTACACTATTAGGGCACGCTTTCCACTTTCTAAATAGTTCATCCCTACGATTTATCATAGCGCTCAACGTATTATTTATCCACGGTTGAGTTTCACGCTTTTTTTTATGGGCTACAGAGACTTGACATTTTTTATATATATTTCTAAATGCATCACATAACTTATCATACAGTACTAATGGACAGGTTATATGTAGTAAATAATTCCAGTCTATTTTATTCAATTCTGACCTAACTAATTTATTATTTAAAACACACACCTTACTGTTTTGCTTTGACATACCGCGCACTAAACTGCTATCGTCGACGGGACAGGATTGCATCTGCTTTGGCTATTGAATTTGAGATTCCACCTAAGGCTTATAAGCGCAAAATAGGTGCTAAATCTATCGAGTTTTCACTTGTTTCGCAACTAAGCACTTTATTGTACAAAGAAAAATACAATTTTAAAATTTAATATATTTTTAAGTGATCTCTACAAAATAACCTAAAAAAGATACAAATCCAGTCGGCAATAATAAACGTGTTTTTTAAAGATTTTTTTCTAAACAGTTTTTAAAAACAACCAAATCAACCCACCAAGTAAGATCACCGATGTTTGCTAACAGAATTACAACACCCTATACATCCCAACGACTCGTAAATCTAAGATCGAAATACAAACGTTGAACATAAAGTAGCCTATCTTTATTCCCTACCCTTCGGGAACACGAATTTTATTGAAAATGGTCAAACCGCTGACGCCATTAAGCGAAATTCCATTGGGGATGTTCAACTTTTGGCATTTTCCCCGAAAAAGGAAATCTAAAATATATGAACTGTGCGGAGTAAAAATAACCTTTGACCTATTGAAAATGCGTTATAAAGAGGTATATACAGGGCGTCCCACGGCTATACCGCATGAAAGGAAAGTTCCTTGAATATTGTAGATAAAACATTTTACTGAAAGATGATACATTTGAATTTTAAAAACAATTTAAACTGCATTCATCGATATTTAAATAATTACATGGTTGAAACGTTACACGAGAAAAAAAATACCCTGTAGCTTTATCATACCGATCGAAAGGCTTCACCATAAGGATTATTTTTTGCTAAATAACATAGTGTCAGAAATAAAAGGAAGACCAGACCAAGGTACTTTCATTCCATGTGGCATAGCCGTGGGACGCCCTGTATTCAGCTAGCAATATTTTTCTTTCCCGTCGTCAAATTCTTATAAACTATAATTAAATGAGGGTGGTAGGTTGCGCAGGGTCCGTCCGTATTGCTACCACCATCTTATCCATTAACCTACCGCCAAACAGCAGTGTTCGCATTGCTATGTTCTGGTTTGGGGATAAGACGATAAGCCGGTGAAATAACTAGCATAGAGGCATTCTATCTTAATCCTCAGATTGGCAGTCTTAAGATTGCGGTCTTGTGAATGCGAATGTCTATAGGTCACAGTTTCCACTTACCATCAGGTGGCCTGTGTGCTCGTTTGCCTTCTTTATGCTATAAAAAATACTGGAAAATCTCACATAAATTGATCTAGACCTAAACTGACTGAGGTCCTTGTATAGGCAACGATAAACATGTCATAAAATATATCTTTATTAACTAAAACGACAAACCGACCTTTAATCAAACTGGAAACACCCTGTTTATACCCAAAATCACATTAATATTTTCCTGGGGCTCTATTCCCAAAACCGAAATTTGAAGTTGCGTTCACTCCATTCCATTCTCTCGATTACGTCACCAATGACGAGTAAAAGTGATGGAGAATCCCAGGATTCGAATTTAATGCCACATAGTAACGGGCCTGTTTATTGCCCCGATCGCAGTAGTAAATAAAGAGATTATAGACCTTTTAGATCTTTAGAAACCCGGCAATGGCTTTTTGTACGGAACCAATTGGATTTGTTTTATTATTGGCTATAAAATTTACGCTTTTACTGGTGAGACTGATCGGAGATGGTTAGGTTGTATATTGGTAATGAGATGGAGTTATAAAGACGGACAGATTTGGTTGACAACGCGGTTAATGTAGTTTGCAATGACAATACATTACAAAAACTCTTACAGTACATTTAAATTATATGTATACAACTGGCGGTATCGCTAAATAGCAACACGCATGTCATGGCAAGCGGTGTAAACTAATTGCTTTAGAGCTCAAACTAAAAACATAAACCACAAGAAATAATTTTGACGTGATAACGTTTTATAAATCGATGAACGCCGGCTGAGCGCACGAAAAAGTGTGACTCATTGTCACGTTCCACCTGAGCCGTGTGTGCGACTGAGAGCGCGGAACAAACGATAGAGAGGCACGATCATGTATAATTATTGTCCGTAAACCGACTTTACAGACAACCAATTTAAAAAAAAAAAAAAAATTGAGGCTAAGCACGTTCTTTTAGTTTTGGATGTAAAGAAGATAAAGATAAAGACATTTATTCAGTAAGTAGGCCGCACGGGCACTTTTACACGTCAAGAATCTACCAGCGCTTCACAAGAGGAGACCACTGCTGAGAAGAAGCGCCGCAAGAAACTCAGCAGTCAGTCATTTTTTTAAATATATTTAATATTACAATCGTACTACTTAGTCTAGCATTATATAAATCTATAAATAGCAAATTAAAAAATATTTCAAATATCCTGCGTAGTTTCCGCAGGAAAACACACCAAAATCTTAAGATAGAAAGAGAGAAAAGGAAAAAAAGAACTCCTACGTATGTGTATATAAGACGGTGCAAGATGACCACATAAGATTGATATGTTTTCCTACATCAACGGTGTCCCCCGGACAAGATAAAGATTTTGAATTTGAAAAAAAACAAATAAAAAATATATTATTGATTAAGTTTCGGGTTTAGGCCAAGTATGTTTGTCTATTAAATAGTCCTCGATCCTATAATACGCTTTAGACATTAACGACTTTTTCAAGTAATTTTTGAGTGCTGGAAAGGGTAACTTTAATACTACCTCAGGTAATTTATTATAGAAATGAATGCTTTGACCAACAAATGATTTATGTACTTTACGGACGCGGAATTTTCGAATAGCTATTTTATTTTTATTTCTAGTATTTAAATTATGTATATCAGAATTTTTTGTGAAAGAATCCAAATTTTTTATAACATAAATAATATTCTCATAAATAAATTGTGACGCTACAGTTAAGATATTAATTTCCTTAAAAAGATCTCTTAAGGAGTCACGGGAATTTAAGTTGTAAATAGAACGAATGGCCCTTTTTTGTAACACAAATATAGTTTGTATGTCAGCTGCCTTACCCCAAACCAGAATACCGTACGACATAACACTATGGAAATAACTATAATAAACTAAGCGAGCTGTCTCAACATTGGTTAGTTGTCTAATTTTCTGTCTACCTTGAAAATTAGTGAAGTATCATCAGCATAAAGTACAATATCACAAAGTTTATCTACTGATGGTGGCAAGTCATTTATGTAAACCAAAAATAGAAAAGGACCTAAAATAGAGCCTTGAGGCACACCTATTTTCACTGTAGCTCCATCAGATTGTGTTTTGTTTACAACAACTGTTTGAGTTCTATCACTGAGATAAGAAGACATAAGACTTATAGCTTTATTAGACAATCCATAATGTTCTAATTTTAAAATAAGGGTCGTATGAACCACGCAATCAAAAGCTTTAGAAAGGTCACAAAATATTCCTACTGCATCGCAAGATTGCTCCCAACTGTTATATATATATTTAATGAGAACAGATGCCGCATCAATTGTTGATCGACCTCTGGTAAAGCCAAACTGGTTATTGTTAAGTAGTTTATTTCTATTAAAGTGACCTAACATATCATTCAGAATTAGTTTCTCAAAGACTTTACTTAAAACTGGTAGTATGGAAATGGGACGGAAGTTCGTAATATCACTCATCTCACCCGATTTAAAAAGAGGTATGACTTTACTATATTTCATAAGATCTGGAAAGATCCCTTCTGAAATGCAATTATTGTAAATTAATGCTAGATGGGGTGCAATTACACCTATGATAGGAAAAAGTACACTAACTGATGTGCCCCACAAATCCTCAGTCTTCTTTAAATTAAGCGTTTTAAATACTTTGACTATTGAAACTGAATTTATAGGGCTGAATCCAAAGTTTATATTACATTTACTGACATTAGTGCAAAGTAATGATTGAGCTTGAACCGCGGATGATTTGAGACATTTCGTAGTATAACAACACATACATACACATGCATAGACTCATAGAAGAATAGCGAACAAGTCTAAAAACAAGTCGTTAATTCTATAACTACATCATCAGACTAAGATGTTTACCAGTGTATATTCAAGCCCATCGCCTAATAGTACTATAAGCCTTTATGCCCTTAGTCACCTCTTACGACCTCCACGGGAAGACTACACAACTACGTAAATATTTATTTCTCTATTACAAACATGTTTGTCTTTTATAAATTATATTTTTCCCGTGTGGTTGCCGGGTTAGAATAGTGTCACTCCATGTCTTCCCGTGGATGTCGTAAGAGGCAATTAAGGAAATATTAGGGGTTGTAGTACTTTAAGGCGATGGGCTTGCAACCTGTCACTAATACACTGGTAAACATCATAACCTATTTGTGCAAAATGTGGTTACTAAATTGTCACCAAGTATTTAAAGTTGTAGGTAATTCTGTAGCTCTGCCTACCCCACTCTGGGATTACAGGCGTGAAGGTAAGTAATTATATTTTTCTAAAAATCACTTGTGTGATGTTATAAGATTAAGAACCACACGAGCTTAATGCTTATCATTACGACACAGTCACATTATAAACTATAATGTAATCGGAGTTAATAATTGCCTGGCAACGGGGAAGGGTTTAACGCTAAGCCATAGGCCTCAAGGGGGCTCAGTATCCTTACCATGAGTTACAATTACCGTACTCGCTAGCGACTCGAATGCTCTGTCCCTTGCACTCTATAAGAATCTTTGCTAGGTCTGCGAGGGACAGAGCTTCAACTCGTTAGCAAGTACGTTGATTTTAACTCATTGTAAGGGTCCAGAACGGATTGGATTACGGGTTTAACGTTTAACTGACTAATTATAGAGTCATTCACGGATACTGACTGATTATTGATCCATTCGAACATTCGAGTAAAATCGACACACGAGGCTATTTAACTCGGTCGGGTTTTGACGTTGTGTGGTATTGTTTCTAACTCGGTCGCTATTACTGTTAAGTAAATAAGAGCTGCCAGTCGTTTTTTAAATATTGCTTATACAATAATAAACTTAACCTAGCATTATATAAAACAATGAATTTCACATAAAACA
The DNA here is from genome assembly GCA_927399475.2 of Acleris emargana. Classification (NCBI taxonomy): domain Eukaryota; kingdom Metazoa; phylum Arthropoda; class Insecta; order Lepidoptera; family Tortricidae; genus Acleris; species Acleris emargana. The sequence goes on from OV656854.1 coordinate 18,067,704, forward strand.
AAAAAATAAATGTATTCGTGCGTAGTTGAGCAGGAAAATGTGTCAAAACTCAGAATTGTCCCAATGCACTAGCCGCATGTATCCCGGCCATTACGCGAAGTTTAGCTAAACTATCTAAACTTGCGGTGTTCCTCGAAATCAATAACATTTATCTAAATCGCATAGATTGTCTAAATTAATTATTTGTCTTTAATTGGTTTTCAGCTGAGTGAGACAACTTTTTTAGTTTTTATGAATGCGGTTAGGTCAGGGTTGTATTATAAATGTCGCCTGTCACCTGTCATAGTCACAATAGTGAAATAGTGGCTGATGTTCTTACAAACTAAACAGTTTCCAATTGCAATTCGTGTCAGTTGCAGCTCTCTATTCATCTTTTGTCCTATTCATTCAAAGTCTTCATTAAGTAATTAAAACCATTTTAAAGCGTTGCATTTGTAGCAATTAAGAAGTCATCATTAATTTTCCATTGAATTTTTTTAACACTGGGCTAAACTTTGTACAAAGGTATTTTAAATTTGACTTTATTACGTGACGAAGTGACTGTCTGTGATTTCTAAATAAATGTCAAAAATTGAGTGAAACCTAGCTATTCATAAGATATCTTATCATAAGGGTGAATATCATCATCATTATCATGTCAGCCGAAAGACGTCCACCGCTGGACATAGGCCTCCCCCAAGGGTCTCCACTCAGACCGGCCTTGTGCTTTTCGCATCCACCGCGTACCCGCGATCTTCACAAGGTCGTCGCTCCATCTTGTTGGAGGCCTACCTACAGCTCGTCTCCAGGTCCGCGGACGCCACTCAAGAACCTCCTGACCCCATCGGCCATTAGTCCTGCGAGCGATATGACCCGCCCACTGCCACTTCAGTTTAGCTATTCTTAAGGGTGAATATGCACCAGAGCTATGCGAGGTAGCTATACCAGCATTACGCTGAGTTGGGACCATTTCGTGGCTACTTTCTTCTTGTACGTGTTTATCTGTTCTTGGATATGTATATCATGAATAAATTATTTTCTTTCTTTCTTTCTTTCGAAGCGGTGTGCGAAGAAAAAATCCGCCAATAGGAATACTTCATTATCCTAGCCTCGCTCATCGCAGCTCTCCAATTGGTTTATTTTATCTTCGCACACAGCTACATCGGACAGGTCTGGTCCATCAACATCATCATTTACAGCCCGTATTACTCCACTGCTGGACAAAGACTTCTGCCAACGCACGAAACAGCTCCCGATCTTCAGCTTCTCTCATCCAACCTACACCGGCCCATCTGCCCATATCATCGCTCCATCTCGCCCCAGGGCGTCCAACACGATGGCTCCAACGGTCGACGGTTCTACGGCAAACATAATTATTCCCTCTGCCACTTCAGCTAATTCGGGGGGCTATGTTGGTTACTTTGGTTCTCTGTTGGATCACATCATTAATGCAACCCTTCAGTGTGACTCCAAGCTTAGCCCTTTCCATAGCACGCTTGTCCCCGTTTCGTGTGTCTGTCTGTGGCACCATAGCTCTTAAACGGATGAAGCAATTTGGATGCGGTTTTTGAAAGCAGGTTTTCTAGCGGTGGTTCCTAGATTGTTTTTTGAGATATTGAGCTTTTACAGGGTTAAAAGCCCCCGAAATAACGGCGACACCTACTTTCAGAGCTAATATCTCTGAAATGGCCCAACCAATTTTTTGAAAATTTTGCTAAAAACCATCCTCATCCAGACACAAATATAAAATTTCAACACAACAATTTTTCTTTATTTATACATAACGACACACGAGCGACGACAAAGTCCTTCAAGTTTTAGGCGCTGTTTAAAAAGCGTGGAATAAAAAAATAAAAATAAAACAAAAACCCTCGACTCAAAACAGTCACAGGTTTTTTTTTTGAGTTATGAAACGGAGCCTTTAACCATGTTTGAGAAGGATGCTAAGCGTAAAAGGGACAGCGAATTAGGAATTTGTTTGAGACGTCGAAACAACAATATGCCGACCAAGTTTTAGGTTGGACTTCCACTTTGAACCGTTTATAGTTCTACTTGTGTTTATGGAATTCTAAGTTTTGGGCGAGAAGACCTTTAGTTAGTCAGTTTGGGACGAACTTTCATATTTAGAATGTTTGGAACGTTCCAGTAACTATAGGTCAAGATAATACTTGTGACTTGTTGTATAGTTAAATCGCTTGAATCATTAGTTTTTATGTACATAAACATATTAACAATAGAGAACATGCATGTTTTTTTTTTTATCGCATTTCGCAATAAAATATGATAAAACCGTACCTAAATAAGATCTCAATCAAAAAAGTATAAAGTAATATTTTGACGTAGTTGATAGTGACACTAGTGACCCTGCCTACGAAGCTAGCTGCAGAGAGCGTGTGAGAGTGATGAGCGCGAATATTTTGTTCCTGAGTCATGGATGTTTTCTATAATTAATATAATTATACTTAATTAAGTGTATATTTCTCTATATAAGTAATTATATCGTTGTCTAGTAACAATTGATAGTACAAGCCTAGACATTACTTTGGGACTAGGTCAATTGGTGTGACATAGTCTCCTGATCTTTATTCATTTGTTAATTTCTGTGTACACTTTAGTACCTTGTCTATTTAATGTCATGTTTAAACTGAAATACATGAATTGTCACAGCGTTTAAAGTGACAAGGTACTAGAGTGTACACGTATTTATTTATGAACTCGACAGTAATATGATAGACTAGACTGACGACGGCTATTCGTCACGTAATATGTATACGTTGTTATATGTCGCCCTTGAACTTGATAATTGAGTTGACTCCGCTTCTCTTAGCCGGGCTGGCGATAAAATAGTTTATCTTGTTAGGGTTCCGTACATGGTAGTTTATTTTATAATATACGGATCCATAATATCGTTTGCCCTAACTTTCGTTTGTCCTAAACTAGTTTTCAGCTGACTCAGACCACTTTCTAAACTTTCCAAAAATATCTGCGGTTAGGTTAGAGTTGTGCTATGACAACACTAAAAAGTTTTAAACATCAGGCGGAAATGGCTTTAGGACAAACGATGAATTCGGACAAATGATGATTAGGACAAATGATTATTAGGGATTCCAATATAGACACTTATAAACGCTACGTCAAACGCGATGCGAGTGTTTTCCATTTCGAAACGAAAATGACTATACCTATTTAAATCATAAACATGTTTAACTTTCGTTACGATATGGAATAAAATTAAGGATTTTTTTTAGGCTTTAACTGTTTCTAACCATGTACTATTTTTTCCTTATTATACGAGTACCTATCAAAATCTTGTATAGTTGAATAGTTTATTGTGGCAATCATTATTTACCTCATTAAGTAAAATTAAAGCTTAAAGAAAAGGAATCATTTTTGTACTCAACTTTCTTAATAATTTCTACATTAAAGAAATATAATTCGTTTGTTAGAGAAATAAAAATAAAAAAACATTTCGTGGAAAATTCTAACAAATATTAATCTAACAAACAGCTGTTAAACATTTTTATTTCACTGACATTTGCCGTAACGTGGCGACAGTTCTTTGGATGTTGCGGACATTTTGTTTTTCTTCTTTTTTTATTATTTCATCAGTTGTTCGGCAGGTTGCCAAAATAGTTAATTCGGACTGATAGCTTCTAGCAAATAAATTCACCCATTTGTAGGCATGGGCAAATTAACATACGGAATTGATTAACAAGGGCTCGGAACTGGTTTAAAAAATAGCGGTTTATACCGGTTTATTTCGGTTTTGCTCCGAACTTTTCTAGGGAACGCGGACGATTTGTGAACTATATTTAACCCTTAATTAACCGGTTTAATCCATGAGCGGCAAGTGAAAAAGCAATGCCTTCGCTGCAACTTGTTTTTTTGACTTGTGATGTGAAGAAGCGCCCGGTGTGAGTCTGGATTAACCAGTTTTTTAAGCTCGTAACCAGTTAATTTGAAAATTGGTTTATACAAAGGTTCCTCCAGAAACCGGTTGTAAAAACCGGTTTATGAGAACGAAACCGTAATGAAAAGGTTTTGTGTCAAATCCATAATAACGGTTTGAAAATTTTACCGGTATCCGAGCCCTAATTATAGTTTTTCTTAGTTAACTTCCTTAGTTTTATCCACAAATGTTAACTAGACAAGAACACCTGATATAATGGCGACCTGCCGATATGGGGGATTGGAACCGGTTGAGAAATACCGGTTAATACTAAACTGATTTCGGTCATTGACCAGAAATCAGAATCAAGAATCACGGTTTTGGTTGAGGTTATCGGTTTAAGAACCGCATAAATTAAAAACCGGTTTTACTCAAATTGTTTGGTCTGAGAATGAAATAACCGGTTAATATGTAAAACTTGACACTGCAGTATAGAAAAAGCGACGCATGCTACCTCTTTTACACTCTAGTTAAAAGGCTGAGGCAGCGGCGCGATGCAGCGACGATGTCAAGTTCAGCGACATGACGGCGTGAATTTAAACTAATCGGTTAACATAGCAGTCCTTCATTTACCGGTTACTTAAATAATTTAATTTTTTTTACCGTTCCTTTCATATACCGATTGAAGAACGATATTAACCGGTTTCAAGACCTGTTTATACGTGGGTTGTACTAATTGAAAATAAACACATGTTTAAACACTTCGTTACCCAGAAATACCAAATTTAAGATAACCTATCGACGTTTCAAAAAACTATTGTCCGCTGATTTCTGTGTCCGAAATTTTTATTTGTTCGAAAATTAATTTCTCTGAAATTATTAATGTTTCAAAATATTTAAAACGTTATGCCTACAGAACCTGTAGGTAAAGTGTATTTTTTAAAGATCCTGGAAAGTTAAATAGTTTCAGAGAAAAAAATATTTTCGAAAGAATTATAAAAAAGAAAAAAAAGCAAGCGGATAAACTAAGCTAAGCTAAGCTTAATCCTATTAAATTAAACTTAGGTATAATCTTAATACAACTCAATATTATAAAGCAGACTGAGCTAAGTGGATTAGTTAGAGTTATTACATGGAGCTCAATTTGAGGGCTTTGACAGTTAGTTCAAGTTCGAATTGATACATGCCTTTTGTGATGAATTCTATATTCTATAGCCAATGTGAGTGGGACTGAATCTTATCCCACTATAAAAATTGTAGCACTACTTAGTAATTGGGATTGACCAAAAAAAATAACGCACTGTTTTTACATTTTAATTCGAAAGAATGGGTCATTTTAAGAGACCAATTTGATTAATTTGGCATTTGATCCAATCGTTTTATTTTAATATCTTTATTTATTTAGCAGACATTTTATAGATGACATGATTATTTTAAATGTGGGTAGGCATTTCCTAATAAATTACAACAATTAAATGATATCTAATGATAAAAAGTGATTGTAACAGTGTATTAAAACATACTGTTTCAAGCGGTTTTCACCTAACCCGTAAGATACACCTAGGAGAGCTTCAAGCCGCAAATTAAAGTCAAACAAAGGTTAAATATATTTATATCGAAATATCCGAAATAGAGTAATATTTCATAAAACCTAATAACGCAGAACGGCTTTGAAATCCTATTCCTCGAAATGAGTTTAGAATTAGTGTAGGTACTTATATGAACAATCCCAATTAGACGAATTGACCTAGTCCAAACCAAGCTCTAGGCTTGTACTATTGGGTATGCAACAATAAGGTGTACTGCCTTTTTGCCGAATTATGTTTCGACATATTTCATTTAGCAATCAACTTTGCGCCGAAGTTTTATTTGGCAAATCTATCCTTGGCATAATTTTACATCGTAATTTTTTTATTTCGCTACATTTTTATATTGCAATATTTTATTACGTCAAATTTTATGTGGTAAATAATTGTGTAGCAAATGATTTGCTAAGGAAAATAACATATTGTCAAATTTTATGTGGTAAATAATTGTGTTGTCTGAAACAAATATAAATTGGATTAAAAACGAAACTGCTCCCAGAGATAGAGGTAGGTTAGGGTATTTTTTTTATGACCCTAAAAATGAAACTGCTCCCAGAGATAGGTAGGTTAGGGTTATTTTTTTTTATGAACTCAAGAACGAAACTGCTCTCAGATAAAGATAGGTTATGGTTAATTTTTATGCCAATCAATACATTTGACGAAAACATAATTGAAATCTTAAAAGAATCCCAGGTAATAATTTGTCTAACAATAATTTATCAAATCATTCGTTGGGAAATGATATCAGTGCGAAACGTTCAATTGGGAAATGAAAATTTGACCAAATGAAAATATGGGATACGTAGTTTGGGGAGTTAAGAATTTGCTATATAATTTTCGGCGAAACAAGGGTAAACCGTAACAATAAACATACTAAAAAAAAAAAACTAAATGACAAGTAAAAGCAAGCTTTAAAAACGACTGTTGCCAACCAACTTTAAATCGTTTTAAATCCTAAATAATTATTCAAAATAAAAAATGATTACAAAAAGGCAAAGATGATTTGTCAATACTTATTCAACGATACTCTATTAGTCATAATTCATAGACTTTTTTTTACAATATGGCGTCTGGTTTCCGTCATATTTAATTTTTATTACTATCATATCCTTAATGATACTCACAAGATTAAGACAAATCATTTGACATAAGTATCATTAAAAACGGTCCTCGCGTTTAGTTTCTAAAGCGTCACAAAGGAACAAACATACATATGTATATAGGCTGTTAAACACATTACCCTCCAACATTGGCAGTCGGCTAAAAAGGGCCCACCTCAGCATTATTACTACTCCAAGGTGGAAGAGATCCCACATGAGCAGAGCGTAGGCTTAGTGGCTAAGTCAACTCATGATCGTAAGTACGGAGTTCGAACCCCCGCGGTCACCATGTACCAATAAGTTTTTCTTATTTACGTACTATTATTATTGGGGGGGGGTTGAGGTGGGCCTTGTGAGCCACTTCGACCATTGCTGATCTTTTGTAGCAGCCCTTTGTTTTAGAGCTCACCGCAAAGGCCCGTTGCGTCCAGGAATTTCCAGATGCTTTGGGCAGTGAGGAGTTGTATCTCTTGTGGGTCCATTATATGTCGCCCTAGGTAGATACTTCTGTTGCGCATTAGTGGTCCGCAGGAACAGAGGATGTGCATTGCTGTCTCCTCTGTCTCTTGACAGAACCTGCATGTCGCGTCTTGTTTCATACCCATTAGAAACAGATGTCTGTTACGTACTATTTTTAATACTTACGTACTATCAACCCATTGGAACCCACCATAGAACTCTGTCACAGTGATGTTATGATTCAAGTCATAAGAAGTGTCAAATAAATTGTTTTATAATGTCACTATGACACCGTTCTATGGTGGATCACGAAACGTGAGGAAACCTGCACAATCGAACAGTTGCCTGTGTAAGAGGGTAATTGAACAAAATATCCTACAGGGGTCAAAATATTCGAGAGGCTCCATCTGTAAGATAAGATAAGATCCCGTATTGAATAAGTTTGCTTATGACTAGCATAGAGGCATTCCATCTTAGTCCTCAGGGTTGGCAGTGCATTTGCAGTCTTGTGAATGCGAATGTCTATGGGTCACAGTTTCCACTTACCATCCTGTGTGCTTGATTGCCTTCCTATGCCATAAAATAAATAATAATAAATAAATAATGTAATAAACGAATGTAAGTCCAAGTGTAAGTTTACTTGTGGGAGGACCTTGTGCAGGGTCCGTCCGGGTTGGTACCACCATCTTATCCATTAACCTACCGCCAAGCAGCAGTGTTCGCATCGTTGTGTTCCGGTTTGGGGATAAGACAGCCGGTGAAATGACTAGCATAGAGGCATTCCATCTTAGTCCTCAGGGTTGGCAACGCATTTGCAGTCTTGTGAATGCGAATGTCTATGGGTCACAGTTTCCACTTACCATCAGGTGGCCTGTGTGCTCGTTTGCCTTCCCACGCTATAAACATAATAAAAAATAAATAAATTATGAATTCTACAACAGAAATACCGAACAAAGAATTACCCTTCGTCAAAGTAAAAGCTCTGTCGCTTTGCTGAACCTTTGTTCGGAAGCTTAAAGCTCTAATATGAGGAGCTTTTGCATCCGCGAGCGCATATTATGAGAGATAAAGCATACGCGATTAAAGCCATATCTCGCATAGGGTTGTCACCAGAACGTTAATAATAAAAGAAAAAAAATGTTTTCTATATTTTTGCATTCTAATTTATAAATTGATTAAATCAATTTTTTGTACGTTGCTGGTAATCTTTCGAAACACTGAACAGTTTTTTTTTAGTTTCACTATTACGAAACCACTTACATTATGTAGTAGGTTAACTGGAAAACATGCTAGGTATTAGCGATGGGCGAGTCGAGTTGTCTGATTCGAATAACTCGAATGAGAGTCTAAACGAGTTGATTCGAATCAAGTTCAGTCGCAACTCGAATCAACTCGCATACCAAACTCTTTAGCTAGAATTGATACGGCCGCCGCCGGACAAGTGAGCGGATAACGAATGCGAGCGATGGGAGTTTTGCGAGTGCGAGCGAGTGCACGCGAGTCGCCAACTCGGAACCGAAACTCGACTCGACGAACATTTTCTTCATTGTGCGATATTGGACTACATGATACCACATTATATACTTCAAATAGGGTCTAGAAGCGATGGTTAAAATCCTTCGGGTACGTCCCGGGCACGCTAAACATTATTAGCTATAAACGCTGCCGCGAAGCGGATGAAGCGGATCCCATCCGGTTGATGCGAGTCGAGTCAACTCGAGTTGCGATTCGAGTTAGCGGCCGAGTCAACTCGAGTTATCCGAGTTGCAATAAATTCGACTCGTAACATCGCTACTAGGTATATGTAATTTTTTTAAACGTTATCACATTTTTCATTGTTCATTAAAGTAGGTTATAATAATAATAATATTATCCCTAACTAATTTAATAGGCTAGATTTTTTTTCTGTAAACCGAAGCAAAGTCAGAGCAGGTATCTAGTTACAACTTCTGTAGGTACTACTAATATAACAAAGAGGATGGAGTATTTTATACCCTTTAACAAACAGCAGTGTTCGCTCTGTTGTGTTCCGATTACAGGATAAGACCAGCGGTGAAATTACTAGCATAGAGGTATTACCTCTTAGTCTTCAGGGGTGGTTGCGGTTTTTATGTTAGTGGTAATGTCTGCAACTAATAAACATATAAAGAGATATAACGAAATTTTATATACCTACAGAACATTAAGATTAGTTTTATAACTATTTAGGAAAGTTTATCGGACTAATGAACATTTCGGACAATTTTTTTAATTTATATTTTTAATTTTTAATTTTAAAAATTAAAATAAGTAACCCTACGTTATTCCACATTATATATTATTTGCACCAAAGCGAAGTCAAGGCGGGTCGAAATATTTAATAAACGGTAGCCGCAAGTGACGTGTTCGTCATCTTTTCTATTTTTTACTTACAAAAGCGGCAATGTTTTTTTTTTATTTTTAGTAAGATCGACCAAGTCATAAATATTTTATTTAAAAAACGTGTCGGACTTAAGTTTGGAGGGTTCCGCAGCCATGACTTTTTTGTATGAAATATTGGAAACTGAATAAAGCGACGGCCGGCGGCTTGTTGTTCATTATCTTTTAAAAAAGTGGTTCTTACATACATACATACATACCTTCACGCCTGTAATCCCAGAATGGGGTAAGCAGAGCTACAGAATTACCTACAACTTTTAAATCTTGTTGATAACTCTGTAACCACATTTTGCACAAAAAGGCTACTCTGGTTCTTACAGTTTTTGTATATGTATTTGACGTGATTTTAATATCCTATCATATCCTAACTGACTCATAATAATGAGGAGGTTCTACAGTCGACTGGTTCTTTGACATAGTTATTTATTTATGCTTTTACGTCACAACTCCGACATTTAATTTGAAAGCATGGACTCTTCAAAATGGCCCCGTATAAATCTGGTTTGGGTCGGATTCGGATTCTAGTAGGTTTTTATACATTTTTCATTTAGTATTTTACTAGCTTTCGTTGTTTGGTGCAACACGGCTTAGATTTTTTTAAATAAATATATTTATTGTTCATTTGAATAAAGTATTCAAATATACATACAAATTCAATCAGTTGTTTGTTTTGTGGAATCACTTTGCCCCCTGAATATCTGAAATACCAAACGAGCAAAGGCGAGTCAAAGCTAGCGTTTAGATAGCAGAGGCAACCCTAGCGCACATTCCAATGGCGTTGCGTGACATGGGCATAAGGGAAATTTACAAAAATTCTGAATAAAATGATCAATTCGACGACGCGCTGGCCTAGTTGGTAGTAACCCTGCCTACGAAGCTAGCGGTCCTGGGTTCAAATCCCGGTAAGGGCAGATATTTGTGTGATGAGCGCGAATATTTGTTCCTGAGTCATGGATGTTTACTATGTATTTAAGTATATATTTTTCTATATAAGTATTTATATCGTTGTCTAGTACCCATAATACAAGCCTAGGGCATAAATTGGGACTAGGTCAATTGGTGTGACATTGTCCCCTGATATTTATTATTATTATTATTATTATTTATTATTTAAATATTTCCCCGTGTGCTTGCCGGGTTAGAATAGTGCCACTCCATGTCTTCCCGTGGAAGTCGTAAGAGGCGACTAAGGGAATAAAGGCTTGCAGTACTGTTAGGCGATGGGCTTGCAACCTGTCTTGCCTATTTATGCAAATTGTGGTTACTGAATTATCAACAACTTTTTAAAGTTGTAATTCCATAGCTCTGCCTAGCCCACTCTGGGATTACAGGCGTGAAGGTATGTATGTATGTAAATATCTCCGAAACTAGTAAAAACCACTGAACATACATAGGGGTCAAATCGATAGCTTTTTAACTGCTCTATAAGCCCTAGGCTGGTTGATGTCGGTTTATGGAATACCCTGTATAAAGATGAAATCATACCTAAATTTGTATTTGTTCAGTATTTCGTACGGAACTCTAAAAATCACGTACGAATATCACTCAAATTCTGCAACGCAAACACGTTATTTGAACAGGTGAAGTGTTTACAAAAATCTATTATGGATTTAATATCGTCGCTATAAAACCGCTTCTTTAGGGTTCAGTACGTGAAGGCAGCCCGACGGGTCCATCCATCAGTTCGTCCTTACTGTAAACAGCATTCTTTTTTTAACCGTAAGTACCTTATAGATAGCAAGTTGATGCAGAATATGTGTCATTACGGTGGATTTAAGTACAAATAAAAAAAAACAAACATTTGTTTTCAGTATTTTTATTTTTGATTACCCGCCGGCCTAGTTTGTAGTGACCCTGTCTACAAAGCGGTCGGGTTCAAATCCCGGTTAGGGCAGATATTTGTGTTATCATCATCATCATCATGTCAGCCGAAAGACGTCCACTGCTGGACATAGGTCTCCCCCAAGGCTCTTTACTCAGACCGGTCTTGTGCTTTTCGCATCCACCGCTTTCCCGCGATCCTTACAAGGTCGCCACTCCATCTTGTTGGAGGCCTACCTACAGCTGGTCTCCCGGTCTGCGGACGCCACTCAAGAACCTTCTGACCCCATCGGCCATCAGTCCTGCGTGCGATGTGCCCCGCCCACTGCCACTTCAGTTTAGCTATTCTTCGGGATATTTGTGTGATGAGCGCAAATATTTCTTCCTGAGTCGTGGATGTTTTCTACGTATTTTAGTATATATTTCTCTTTATAAGTATTGACGACGCGCTGGCCTAGTTGGTAGTGACTCTGCCTACGAAGCTAGCGGTCCTGGGTTCAAATCCCGGTAAGAACAGATATTTGTGTGATGAGCGCGAATATGTGTGTCTGAGTCATGGATGTTTTCTAAGTATATATTTCTCTATATAAGTATTAATATCGCTGTCTAGTATCTATAGTATAAGCCTAGAGCTTAGTTTCGGGCTAGTTCAATTGGTGTGACATGGTCTCCAGACTTTTATTTATATTGTAAACCCTGAATAAAACCAAAAAAATGATTACAAAAAAGAACAAATTAGAATGTTTTTTGTTGTGTAATAAAGGTTAAATTAATAAATAAATAATACCTAACTCTGCCCGGTACTCGTGCGCGAAGAGTTCGACTCCCACTTGACCGGTTTTTACTGTTCATATTTCGCTGAGCAAAGAGCAAGTGCCCACTAGAAATGTATTTGTTGATAAACACTGCGTGAATCATAAAACGTGAGTAAGCATATCTTATGCTTGTTTCTGACGTTTTCGGTACAATTCGCAAATAAACTTATAATAAGTCACATTTTAAATAAGGAGCATTATGAACCTTTTTAATAAGAGGATAAGGTTTATTTTTCCCTATCATAAATTTGTTAGTTACGTGGTTTAGCAGTATCACCGGCGATATAAAAGATCGTCTCGTCGATAAATACCAGTACAGTCGGAATAGAAATATCTCTATTCATTTTTGCTTATGTTAACATCTTATACATGACATTTAACACAGTTTTAGTATTTACTCAAAACGTTTAAAAGACAAAATTCGTACTATTTTAAAATGCATTTTGACTTAAGACTGTCATACACTCACGCCTTCATTCCCAGAGTGGGGTAGGCAGAGCTACAGAATTACCAACAACTCTAAAAACTTACTGTCAATTCCGTAACCATATTTTGTACAAGGCTAAGATGTTTATCAGTGTACATTAGTGACAGGTTTCAAGCTCATCGCCTAACAAGCACTTATTATAAAACGTATAATATTTTATCAGTAACTTATTTGAAATAAAAATAGAAGAAAAATTGGGATTCGGAAAAATATTCAGGATTTTAATAAGTCGGAAATGTGATTATGCGGAATTTAAAAAAAAACGTAATTGTGATGCTTCGCGAAACTTAAATGCGGAATAGTGATGACTCCGAGATTCTATGATCGGAATTCTGAAATTCGTGTTTATCGAATTATTATTTTTTTTACTAAAACAATTGGTAACAATATGTGTTGTGTACCCCCTTTATTCTACTCGTTAAAATCATATTATTCGACATGTTATCGTTTTCTTTTCAACATGCCAGCCATTATTATCAAGTAAATAAGAGCTAACGAAGCGCGAACAATACGGTAACATGACAAAAGCAACCGGGCAGAATGAAGCCAATATTGTACCAACAACCAGCAAAAATCGTCAATTCATCTGGAATTTTATAACACATAATTAACTTTGTATGGAACCTTCGGAGCTCGAGTTATAAAAAAAAAAAAAAAGATAAAAGATGTGTATTCAGTAAGTAGGCCGCACGGGCACTTTTACACGTTAAAAATCTACCAGCGCTTCACAAGAGACCACTGCTGAGAAGAAGCGCCGCAAGAAACTCAACAGTCAGTCGTTTTTTTAATATTGCTTATATAATAATAACTTTAACCTAGCATTAAATAAAACAATGAATCTCACATAAAACAAAAAATAAATACATTCATGTGCGGTTGAGCAGGAAAATGTGTCAAAACTCAGAGTTGTCACAAAACTAAGCAACAGTAATAAAAAGAATAAAAAATAGAAAGTATACAAGTTATACTTACCTGTGACGGTGCAAGACAACCTGCATAAAAGTTTCGATACATTCTCCTACAGAAACCGTGTCCCCTAGACAATATACAATATTTACATATTTTTTATGACTAAGTTATTATTAAATTATTTAGTTTATTTATATTCGCACTGTAGATTTTAATCGGAGTTCCTTTTATGATATTATACAGTATGTTGCCAAAATACGCCTTACTAGACTAATCTGTCTCTTGTATACAAGATAAAAAACCTACTGGTAATACTTTATCCCGTGGGAAATCAGGCGATTGTGCTGGCTAGAGGAAAAGTGACGTTTATCACAAAACTACTTACACACCGGGCGCGAAGCAGGTAATACAACTGAAATAAGCAAAGTATACAACAAATAAAATGTATTAAAAGAACTACATACATACATACATACATAAACTCACGCCTTCATTCCCATAGTGGGGTAGGCAGAGCTACAGAATAACCAACAACTCTTAAATAAGTTGTTGATAATTCCGTAACGACGTTTTGCACAATCAGGCTAAGATGTTTACCAGTGTATATTAGTGACAGGTTGCAGGCGTACTAGAAGCCTTTATTATATTCCCTTAGTCCTACATCATATTTAATAATTGAAAAAAAAAACAATAAACTGTGGGCGGAAGTTTAATTGCAAAAATCAAAATTCAATAGGGTTGACATGTTACATTTTATTGACTTCTCCAGCTATCGATAAATATATTACTGACATTTAACATTAACCTCATTGATTAGCGAGTTGCATCGCCATTAAAATTAAATCGCATGGCAGTAGTTAACTAGTGTTTCTGCCACTAGTCTTTTTGCAGCTATTTCACATATTTGAACAATGGTTACTCCAAAACAAAAAACAACAAACAAATGGATAAAGAAGGATCCTTTTCTTTTTAATAATGAAAATAATTCAACACTATAGTGCTCTACATGCAAGGTTTATTCAAAGCAGCTTAAAAAATATTGCGTTAAAACTCACATAACGAATAAAACACATTCACGTGAGTTTAAAGCGGTAAAGGACGATAATAATTTTATCTAGATTGTATTTTATTTCTAGTTTCTTGAAAAATGGCATTTATTCAGTTAGTAGGCATATGCACGGGGAAATTATCACATCACAAATCTACCAGCGCTTCCTAAGAGAAGACCACTGCTGGGAAGAAACTTCCTTGTTCTAATCAATTTGGCTTAAGACTGCACCGAGGAAACGTCGAGCGCCCCCATCCGATCCCGACGTCCTCGCGACGCTCGGGGCACCCGTCAGGCGCCCCAAGCACATCCTGCTCGATCCCACCGATCCCATCCAACTCGCAGTGGATGAGGGCACTGAAGACCGGAAGAAGCTCCGACGCCAGGGACGTCGAGGCCGCCCTCCCAGATCCGGACCTGAGCCTCATAGCATCACTGCAGGGATCGAGAAGATCGAAGAAACCGAAGAAACCGAACACATTCAAGAAACCGAAGAATCCGAACACTTTGAAGCAACCGAAGAAAACGAAGTCCTTCAAGATACTCAGCCGGCCGAGCTGCGCTCGACCGGCCTGAAACCCGACGGAGACACCCCTCCAGAGGTGCGACCACCACCGCACCTCTAACTTAGGGTTCAGCGTGGCCCCCCCTAGGGGCATTGCTACCCGTGCCCGGGTGAAGTAGTCACGGTAGAATTACCAACTACGTAGTCAAAGATAATAATAAAATACGTCGAGCGTCCAGTGGCGCCCTCATTACAATTATTATGTTTTCTAATTAACTAAACAATTTCCTTGGAATCGTACGATGTTTTTTTGTAGCGCACGTAAAAATACAGGTTATGGAAAACGTAACAAACTTTAATAACCAGTGATCGGATTTCACGGTGCAATACTGCGGGATATAAATCTGCGGGAGTAGAAATCTTAATATGCATATGACTAAAATCCCGGGATCTGGTTCGAAAAGAAAATGCGATTGTTGGGATATTTATAAATAGGCATTAGGATAGGATTTAACACGTGTAAAGAAATCGATTAAACATATAAAATATTGTGAAAATAATTGTATGCTATTTCAATTTCATACAAACTAATAAAATATAATATCTGTGTGTAGTGTGGTGAACTGATAATGCGTACCGTATTATATATTTTATTTATATTCATACCCAAAGACATTTTGGCAGATCAATTTTAAACAGAGTATAATAAAAACTAACTTTTTTAATTTTTTTACATACCTAAATTTAGTTTTGTCAAAATATTTATTTTACACGTTTAAATTGTATTGAAATTTATTTGAAGTAATAAAATCAGAATAATATTTAACAACATAAGTCCCGGAACCCCGGGGCATATCCATATTAGCATAATGTTTGAGGTCATTCACCCCGTGTTGCACCGGGATATCCCATCATTGTTAATAACAGTTACCCTTTGAGAAGTCAGCTTAACGGAAAAAGGTGGCAACATTTTTCCGTTAAATTGATAACTCGAAGGTCAATTGTTAGTAAACTATGTGATATATCCTTTAAGTTGTGTTTTCATTTGTAGTACAAAGAAGCACCGTCCGATTTTAAGAAAATACTTTAGTTTATTAGATAACTCAATAACAGTAATGAGGGCGCCACTTTACATCCGGCGTTCGCTCGGCGCAGTCTTACTGCCGCACTCAGAGACGTCAATTAAATTTAATGCTTGTTTAGTGACGTTTTGTCTTATTCTATTGCTATAGCAGAGAAAGTGACAGCAGCAACTTTAATCAAGTATTAATTTTAATGGACGTCTCTGAGTGCCGCAGTTAATCAGTCATAGAATGAGTACTTACGAAACGCTCTGAAGTTACTCGTAGTTCTCCGACCAAACGCAGTTAACTAAAATGTTTATTTTCAACTCAAATGTCCTTTCGTGATGGTTTTAGCAATAAGTCGTGAAAGGTCGAGTTATATTTAGTTTAATTATCCGTGACTAGATCCAGTTATATCTTGTTGCATGTTAAAAGACTATAAGAAGTAGTACAAACTAGCATTGATTGTAATAAAATTATATTTAAATTTTATTATTATATATGAATGC
The DNA here is from genome assembly GCA_927399475.2 of Acleris emargana. Classification (NCBI taxonomy): domain Eukaryota; kingdom Metazoa; phylum Arthropoda; class Insecta; order Lepidoptera; family Tortricidae; genus Acleris; species Acleris emargana. Next base: position 18,084,293 of record OV656854.1, read on the forward strand.
CGGGTTAGAATAGTGCCACTCCATGTCTTCCCGTGGTTGTTGTAAGAGGCGACTAAGGGAATATAGGCTTGTAGTAATGTTAGGCGATGGGCTTGCAACCTGTCACTAATACGCTGGTAAACATCTTAGCCCGATTGTGCAAAATGTGGTAGCAGAATTATCAACATTTTTTTTTAGTTGTTACCCCACTCTGGGAATAATTAATAATCCGTTTTGACTTTAAATATCTTTCCGTCTAAATATTTCATATTTCGGACACGTTTTTGTTAACGACTGTTTAAAAAAAAAAATCTGCTGATCAAGACTACATTAATAAGTCCTAACACGGTGTATCTATGTTATGTATAACGGAGACCGACATCATCAGATCAGCTCGTTGACATCAAAATATTGCATTGTCATCAGATTTACATACGTGGTTTACATTTCAGCCTATTCCATTGACGGGAACTGGTTCGGAATTGACTTGCAAATTACCTTGAGCCCCAGGGCCTCTCTTCTACTGGTTAAAGCCATATGCCTTTGATCTGTTATTTTATTGTTTTTTTAGGCCGTCATTACTGCCAAGTAAATGAGATCTATCAAAACGTTGGCCGCATGACATGAAACATGTCAAAAGCAAAGAAACGTTTTTGTAACGTATTTTTCTTTTATTGTATCGGAACAACGGTAAAACATACAAGTCTGGTATGATTATACTCGTAATACAAACGCTGAAAAAAAACAACAAAATAAAAAAGGTCACGTGTTAGGGTCTCCCCAGACCTATCGACGCCGAATCGGCTTGAGCCGGTAAGAAAAAGTTTTATGTCCTTGCAATAAGAGCGAAAACGACGTCGTTCCGTTCGCAACGCCGAATCGAGCCGAGCCGAGCCGAACGACGTCGTTTTCGCTCTTATTGCATGGACATAAAACTTTTTCTTACCGGCTCAAGCCGATTCGAAGTCGATAGGTCTGGCATAGTATAAATAGAAAAGTAGCTCGACTCCGGCCCTTTAGGAGATTCTGATAACAATTGCCGCTCGGGCGTCAGGGTTGTCCAAACTTGTTTTTCAATTTAAGTCACCTACTTGGCCATACTTTCTATGATTTATAAGAATATTAATTTTCATAAATTACACAAACTTAAAGTAAGTAAGTATAAATATTGTTAGGTACAGTACCCCAACGAAAATGTTAAGCACTTTAGTGCGTTGTCATAGTAAATTTCAAACAGAACATCAAATGGATGCTGATAAGCAATAATGTGTCAACCCACAAAAATTCGAAAATCGAGTTTTTGATACCAAACTGTAGCTCATCTTACCCTCTACATTTTACAAAAATAAACCAAGTGACTAGACACCTCTAAATATCATAAAAGTTGCAAAAACTGTTGAAACAAATCCGTTAATTCGTGTTCCTTATTTTACATTACTAGGTTTAGTACCTTGACACGTTTAAAAAATGCACAAAGCAGGCATTATTATACCAATAATGTGTCAAGAGGGCTAACACATTATTGCATAAATCACAATTCAACTGTTTTGTTTTGCACGAGTGTCGCTGTGATTATTGTTTTAAAAAAAGGGTGTTAAACATTTGTATTTTTACATCGCAAATGTTTAAATTGACTCATTATTGTTTAATTTATCGGCTGAGCATTGGAGGTAATCAAGGTTAGTATTTTTTTTAAATTTATCTTGATTATTGTATTACTGCATTTTTTGAGGTTATTTCGCCGGTAAAATAACAAAACAACCGCGAATTGTTCTTTTTTCGTGTAAGTTCACCTGAGTAAGCCTGTTTTAATTCATTTAAAATAATTAAGTTTGCATTTATTTAAAGTTATTTGTAATTAAAAGGGTCTAAAAAGATTTTCTACACTTAAATCATTATTGCAAAACCATAAAATAGTAGTTTCTATGAATCATGTTCCTTGACTCATTCTTGCAAAATAAAATGTACCCTATATTTTTTCATTGTTACCGCGTCATTAAACATAATCCCTTTTAGCAAAACTAGATTCCGACCATTAATCATAACTTTTTATGTTTAAAACCACATTTTCAAATTAAGCAAAATAGCATTAAGTGCTTTGACATATTTTTTTCTAGCATAAAGTCATATTTAGAAATTTAACAAAACAATATTAAGCGTTATGACACATTTTTTTGGAGTTTAAATCTTGTACTATAATTCGCAATAATGAAAATAGTGATTTATTTCACATATAAACATTTATTTTGGCCAAAATCATAATATTTCACTACCGTTGATCATTTGTAAGGTGTCAAATTCAAAGGTTTACATTTTACGTATAACTTCTAGAACAATCTATCAAAATTCCCAAAAAAATCTTTAGGCGCCATTTTCTCAAAATGATGATCATGTGGGTTGACACCTTATTGCTTATCAGCATCCAAATGACACACATGACAATGACTATGACATTCACAATGACAAGGTTCTAAGTATGCTCAACATTTTTATTGGGTGACTGTACCTAAGTACCAAATTTAAATTATTTTACTTATATAATTTTATCTGTTGACACTAAATTATATATTTATAGGTATGTGATGGATGTGATATGTAAATTCCTTTTTGACCTTTTGATATTTATATATTTATTTAACAATATTTACGTCTTTTCGGCAGCGACATTGTATTGTCGCTCGATAGCGATAGGTAAGTACGCGCACTACCAACAAAACGTAACCGAGCGCAAGGACGCCGCAGCCCCGACTAATGTACACTCGTAGTATCCTGAGATTTAGTATAAAGTGGGAGTTTAGCCCCGCCCACCGCCGCGAGCCGCGCGATGTACCTTTGTTTGAAGACGTTCTACTGTTCTTATACTGTGGGTCTGGGGAGACCCTTAGTTGGGCTCGCGATGATTCGATTCGAAATCAAATTCAAAATTGGAATATAATGATAGGGCTGTTTCCAAAAAAAATGCTCATAATTAAGAGCATTCTAAAGAGCCCCTAAAATCTTGGAGCTATCAAAAAAATCCATACAAATGTAGCTCCGGGCGTTACCGTTTCTCATCCCCTAAATAAAATAAAATCAAGTCCGATTTCCACGATTTTTGAATATGTTGTAGTTATTATAAAAAAATAGGTCAGAGGCAGGAAGTTTTTAAACCAAACGCGTCACTCGTAGGTGACGTCATATGAAAAGTCACGTGACCTACCAGTGACGCGATTGGTTTAAAAAAGAAACGAATAAAAACGCTAGTTAGCATATTGCGTCTTGGCAAGGGGTACGTTTCAGTTTTTTTGTTTTTTTAATTTATTTCAGTAGTCATTAACTACGTGCATTTTTTTTAATGCCCAATTCCCTCGACGCGTTGGACTCGCACTTGACTGGTCTTATCTATTTAATAGACTGCTGATCTTGTAATGGCTCGTGTCTTATTTCGTTAGTTTCCCCACTCACTACGAAAGGTTTTTCCGTAATTAGGTATCGATGGTGTTGTTGCTTGTCGAGCAATGCTTGAGTTGCGTTTAATGGGAATATAATACAAGAAGGGTGGAAGGGGCCGCCCTAGGCGTACTTTTTCGAATCAAATCGGAGAAATACTGGAAAAGGGCCGAATCTTAAGTACCCGAAACTGACGTGCGTGCATGACTCGATGTATGAATGTTGAAGAAGCGAAAGAAATTTGTGAAGATCGTAGCAAGTGGTAAGAACTGGTCTCTGCCTACCCCTCTGGGAAACAGGCATGATTTAATGTATGTATGTATGTATGTAATACAAACAGTATGGTCAAGTATTTTAACCTTTTAAATAATCTCCAATCCAGATAAAATATTGCATTTCACACGATTAAAATACATAAAAAAATTAGTAGGTTTTTATAAATTATTGAATGTATGAATGATATTAATTTTACTTAGTCATACATGACATGACATGCACATGCAGTTGAATACAAGAAATTACATTGAAATCGTCTAAATATATACAAACTTCAACAGTCAGGACAGCAATTATAAGTTAATTTTACGTTGAGAGAAAAGAATCGAGCTATATAACTGCTATAGCGCTCTCCTTTACGCACGTAAATGAACTGTATAGCTACGTCATAATAACCCATCAGAACTAACGAGTTATCACCGTTAAGGATCATCTTAAAAATGACATGCAACCAAATTAGTCAATGGTAATGAGGTTTGTCCTTGGAGAACGAAGACTATATCGGTGATGAAACCAGCTCACCCGGAAGATGCCTCATCCATCACCCTAGCTTTTTAAAGGTTCACATTGATGCATAAAATGAGTAATGGATTATATTAATAATTTAATTAATGTCTCGCCGCCGTATTTTCACTTGTAAACGACGTTTACAAGTGAAGATAATAACTATATTGAATGAGTTAAAAAGCATGAGAGTTCAAAATAGAATATGATAAAACTCCGAAATTTATGGTGAAATCCTTTCGGATGCAGCTGACACTTACATGATAGATTGCACCGAAAACGAGCTAAAATTTTCGAGCGTACGGGTATTTTCAATAAATCCCACTGCAAATTGTGCCTTGATTTGTGTAGATAAAGTTGAAATTAAATAAAAATAGTATTTAAAATATTTGTTCTCAATATTCAAACTGCAGTTTCTTTTTTTTAATTTTTAATTTAAACCTAGTAATCGTCGGTGAAACTGCAAAACCACGTAAGTAACATTTTAAATAAGGAGCAAAATGCACCTTTTAATAACATAGTAAGGTTTATTTTGCTCTATCATAAATTTGTTTGTTACGCGGTTTGCAGTGTATTATTATTATTATTATAATTATTTATTATAATACTAGCATCAATCCCCCTGTGTGGTTGCTGGGATATGATAGTGCCACTCCATTTCTTCCTACTAACTGTCTGTGTTAGTAGGTAAAATCTGTACTGTACTGTTGTCTGTTATTACAGTGTAGATTTTAGTTAGGTTATGAGTTTAAATCAGCAGACAAAACTCAAGAGGGTGTCTATTCTAGAAATTAAAATGAAACGTCAATTCAGTTTTTATTTTAATATTAACCGCATGACATTTGACTTCAAGTGACTTGAGAATGGGGACTGCATTCGTTTGTTTATGATTTTAAAAACAACATTCGTCTTGACGGGGGATCGAATTGCCGCCATTGTTGTTGTCATATTTGTTTGTTGGTATTTTGCCGTTACTGTGAATAATTCTAAACTTATGATATATGTGTAGATAAAGTAGTATATGCAACTGGACATAATTAGGCCTTAAAATACTCGTGTGATTAAAATACTCGCTGACGCTCGTTTAAAAAAACCATACTCGTATTGTAAGGACTCTCATTATGCATCAGGTACATAAACTATAGCCTGATTGTGCAAAATGTCTTTACAGAATTATCAAAAAAAAAAAAGTTGTAGGTAATTCTGTAGCTCTGCCTACCCCACTACGGGATCGAAGCGTGAGTTTGTGTGTATGTAAGTAATTTATTAAAAGCTTTTCAGTAACTTGCAATGACTTAGTATTAATGAATATAATGTATAAATATCAAGAGACATCCTCATATCAGCTGCGCCTTGTATGGTCACGGACTTTAATTGATGAACCACTCTAGAACTTTGTCGCATAAAACCTTCATTTGATTCCTATGTAATTTCTACGTCGTTACTTGACGTTTTCATTATGATAAGGTCCATGGTGGATCAAGATCACCATAAAGGTCATCTGTCATTCTCAAGATGGTGAGGGGGCAGTTATCATATTGTCAACTTATTGATAGCTCTTGTTTACTTGACAGTAATAGTGGCCAAGGTGAAAACAATACCATAACCAGTCAAAGACGATATTGTCAGTGATACTGCAAAAACGCCTTAATAACGAATTAAATAAGGTGCAAAATATACACCTTAGCAAGCAAGTCAGTAAGCATAGCTGGGCATTAACTCGTTAATCCGTTAATCGTTAATTAACGAAGTTAACATTTTGATTAACGGATTAACTTTTAACCTCGTCCTGCCCAGTGTTCTTAATAAAGGACACATTTAATTTGGTAGTTTCTGCCCGGAAAATCATTTTTTTATATGTAAAATTGTCCTTTATAGAGGACATTAGGCAGAAATCGGAAGTATAAATAAAAATGCTTGGGCAGGACGAGGTTAAGTTAACTTTTTAAAATGTTAACGGACACGTTAACTTCCGTTAATATGCAGAAGTCCGTTAATCGTTAATCCAATGCCTACTATTTACCGAACGGCACCGCGGCGCGGCAAGAAAAACAGGTTCAGACAAGTATGAAACGACAAGTGCCGGGCGGCGCGTAGCAGCGAGTGTGTAGTGTGAGAAACGATGATGACAAGGAAGACTTTTTCAATTCTGTCACTCAGTCTATAGAAAAACCAAAGAGCTCCAACTCTTTAAAGAGTAAAGCGCAAAGTCTCGTTAAAATGTGGCTGGACATTAAATCAAAAGACTCGTTCAAAGATGCTGCATTCCTCGGGGAACAGATATTCATAAATCTATTCATTAAATACAATACTGTTATACCCTCAAGCGCTGCAATTAAAAGTCTTTCCACGGGTAAATACATTTTAACTCCAAAACGAGCCTTGCTTTCAGACAAGAACTTCAACATGTTAATGTTCATGAAAGGGAATAATATGCAGTTTATGCACCTTATGCCCTTTTGTATTTTGTTTTGTTCCTATCCTGTTAACTTCCAGAACCTAAACCAACAGGTTTTATAAGTTCACTAACGCAACGATATAAAAATGCATTTTTTTTACACATATTAACGGATTAACGATTAACGTTAACTTGCGTTAATTCTTCCGAAATGTAACGCTTTAACGTTTAACGAAGCTAACTTTTTTGTAGCGGATTAACGATTAACGAAGTTAACTATTTGATTAACGGTGCCCAGCTATGTCAGTAAGGTACATTTTGCATTATATTTGTTAGCTAAGCGGTATTAGAGTATCAACGAAGATATAGTTTTTACATAAGTGCCTAGAATAGACGCCTGAGGGGTTATTATGACGTAACCATGCAGTTTATTTTACGGCGAGCGTAAAGGATAGAGCTATAGCAGTTGTATAGTTCTGTCCCTTTCTCTCAGCATTGCTACGTCATAATAACCCCTCTGCACTTTATTTAACATGTTTTTGTGACAAGCCCAGACGAGCTCTTTATCGAGTCGGTCACGTGATCGAAACGCCATTAGAGTGCCCTAGAATCTGAATTTTAGATTTTAAATCTATTTGCTGAGCGTAGCGTTTCTGACGTTGTTTTAAAGTGGCACCATTAACCTTTATAACCCCTAATTGAAAAAAGGGGGCGTTGTAGTTTGACGGGGTGTGTAATTATCGGTATAAAAATAACTAATATAATTTCATTTGATATAATAACATTTGATATAATTTTAAAGAATATAATCACTCATTTTATATAATAAACGATTGGTATATTATCAAAATATCTATTTTTATTTACTATAATTATCATTTGGTATATCATTTATTTATTATAAACATCATTTGGTATAATCATCATTTTGTATAAAAATCATATTGTATAACTATCATGTGGTATATTATTTTTTATTGCAAATTGCGTTTTATTTACCTAACCTAAACTACTTTTCTGGTAGTTGTTAAGTATTATTTGTTTGGAATAACTTTTTTTGTCGAATGATTTTTTGGTACAACGCTGACCGTAAGGCAAAGTCGACGGAGCTAGGAGTTACCGCTCTGTAGGGTCACAATAGGTAACTAACAAACCGACCCTTGTGGTTGGACACGAGTTAGTATAGACAGTATTTTTTTATACCAACTGTACTTTATATTATGAAATTAACTTTATAACATAAGTTGATTATAGTAAATATGCATTATACTTAATGTATGTTACATAAAATATTTTTAGAACAAATGATCGTTACATAAAATGATAATTATATCATATTTAAATATATTAAATGTTGTTATATGATTCAATAATTATATCAAATGAGCGTTATATCGACTGATATTATAGAAAATAAATAAAAATAAATAAATAAATATCAGGGGACGATCTCACACCAATTGACCTAGTCCCAAACTAAGCTCAAGGCTTGTACTATGGGTACTAGACAACGATATAAATACTTATATAGAGAAATAAATACTTAAATACAATTATATCGATTATTATTGTATCGATCGTTACGCACCCAGTTTGACGCCTCTGCGTTTGTCCGTCTAACTTACCCCCTAACTCTAAAGAACAACATACAAATATTAAATATCGCTCAGATGTAAGATGGGCTCTCGTTTTGTTGGTAAAGACCTAAAGACATAACATTCAAATGGAAAAAATATATATCTGGGTCATTCTACTTTTCGATACCTAAAATAGAAATGATAATTTAAAATCCATTATAAAAATTCGTAGGTATCTTGAGATAATTTCACAGCAGTCCCACATTAATTCTCAACCAGATCTCACGTTATATTGTAAATTTACCCACTATTTTTGTCATTTTTGTATATAAAACACGAATTTGCTGCTCAAATTACCACTTCGTTACCAGTCTCAGCGTCCCTTTACGAATAACGACCACTGCGTTACTATTATTGCCTTTTTTTACACAGCCCAACCCAATTTAGAAATAAAAAATATTCAAGTATGTCGATCAGAATCCGAATATTGTGTGCATTTTTAAGATTATCTAGTTTTGTTGAAAATTATGACTCCGAATTTACGTTCACGTTAAGGGACGTTTTATTAGGCATCGAAAAGTAGAATGGCCCATCTACTTACTGGGCAGCACGGAACCCTCGGTGTGAGAGTCAGACTCACATATGACAACGTTTAAAGTACCTGATAGTTTTGAAATGTCCGTCCGTCCGTCCGACCGTCCGCAGCCTAGCTCAGAGACTCTTAGTACTAAAAAGTAATTTGGCATCAATATACATAATATAAGTCACGGCAACAAAGTGGTTTTTTTTTAATGATAAGCTTTAAAGCGCCCATTTTTGTTAGAGTCAAGTGTCTCGTGTCGTATAGCCATCACAAATACTTGTTCTACACCCTTAGGCGGGTTATCCACTGGAGCGAGAAAAAGATCCACTAAAAGGAATAATATATTTTCCTAGCCTCGCTCAGCGCAGCTTTCCTACTGGTGGATTTTTCCTTGCTCACCGCTATGCCTCGCTTTGTGGACAGGCAGCCTTACCATGAGTTACAATTACTTTGAATTTTTTGAATTTCATTCGACTCGCTAGCGAATAAGCTAATAGTAACGCATGGTGAGGGTACTCACGTTTTCATACATTATTTTACCAAACAGCGTCGTGGCAGACCTAGGCGACGTTGACGAGATGAGCTTGATGCCTTCACTCCAGACTGGTGGAAGACTGCCCGAGATAGGGCTACTTGGAAGGAAGGGAAGGGCATTGGTCCAGCAATGGGACATTATAGACACTCACGTTTAACTTATAAAAGAAAGAAAGAAAGAAAAATGCTTTATTGCCCAAACACTTCCTCTTCTACTACTTCTTTTAATTGTGGGAGGACCTTGTGGGTCCGTCCGGGTTGGTACCACCATTTTATCCATTAACCTACCGCCAAGCAGCAGTGTTTACATTGTTGTGTTCCGGTTTGGGGATAAGACAGCCGGTGAAATGACTAGCATAGAGGCATTCCATCTTAGTCCTCAGGGTTGGCAACGCATTTGCAGGCTTAGGATTGCGGTCTTGTGAATGCGAATGTCTATGGGTCCTGTGTGTGCTGTGTGCTCGGTTGCCTTCCTATGCCATAAAAAAAAAACAGCTGTACAAATTATGTTCTTAACTACAAAAATTACTCTAAACGCTTAGCTACTACAAAAGGGTACCAGGAACCTCACTCTCCCGTTTTCTCGGTGATTAAAAAAGAATAAATGCTACATGCAATTGTTTAAGGAAGCGTCTGACTTTTCATTGAAGGACTTAAAATTCTAATTTCTTTCTTTAAGAACCTTACTAAGTAATTCATGAAAGCGATCCTGGACTATGTAATCCTAAACGCCATTAAAATTTGACCTAAATCTTATGCTGCAGCACTTTGGAGAGCAAATATTTATGTGGTTTTCACTTTATAATCCTTATTTTTATTTCGGGACGGAAAAGGCGGAGTGTTGAGTTACCAATGAAAATAAAATCTAGCAAAAGCATGAGTACTACACAAAAACAATTAAAAACAATAACAAGTATGAACTACATACATACCTTCACGCCTGTAATCCCAGAGTGGGCTAGGCAGAGCTACAGAATAACAACTTGAAAAAAGTGATTGATAATTCAGTAACCACAATTTGCACAATTAGGCTAAGATGTTTACCAGCACATTAGTGACAGGTTGCAAGCCCATCGCCTAACAGTAGGTACTACAAGCCTATATTCCCTTAGTCGCCTCTTAAGACATCCACGGGAAGACATGGAGTGGCACTATTCTAACCCCGCAACCACACGGGTATGAACTATATCCCTATTTAAAGATATTTGGTGCTGTCTTGGCTTGTGCTCGTTGGCGTGCAATTGGAGAGGCCTAAGTCCAACAGTGGACTAATATAGGCTGATGATGATGATGATGATGATGGTGCTGTTTTAGATGAATTAACGAGGTATAAGCACTTTACTGAAGTGATGGTTTTCTGTTTGAAATTCGTTATTAGTGCTTCATTTCAGATTTTTGAATTTTTAGTTTTGGCTGCTGGGGACTTGAATCTATCAAAATTGAGCACTTTAGATATTAATTAGGTCCGTAATTAGAGGGAAAATCAGCGGTTTTATCTATTTTATAGTTATGCGAAAACAGGCAACGGCAGAAAGTCCGATGGTCGAATAATCCGAATTGATACAAAAAATAAAAATAATGTAGGTACATAATATTATAAAGCAAACAAATAAATTATTACAGAATTAAGCAAACGTGTATTACATAACATAAATTGAAAAAAAATGCACGAAAATATACTAAACAACATTCGTTATCAATTTCGGCCGTGTCAGTAGTAAGTATATTACATAAAATTCGACCAAAAAAATATTCCGTTGTTATTAATTATATCCGTCCTCGTTACGCTTCGGGCTATGTAAATTTATTGTAGCACGCGTACATAAACCAGAATTTATTATATATCCACTTTAATTTTGCAAAAAGTGGTTACTGATTTATCAACAACTTTTTAAAGTTTAAGTAATTATGTAGCTCTGCCTACCCTACCCTGGGATTACAGGCGTGACGATATGTATGTATTATATATAAAATCTTCTATGAAAAATATTTTCTCTCACCTGATGCTCGAAAATGCCATAATCATATTAATCATACAAACCTCACCTAAAGTAAGTCATTATAGTCATCGGCTAACCAGCGGGTTATAATCAAATTCAGAACAATATTATGACCCGGCGGGTTATAATATGGTACTGAATCTCACTATAACCCGCTGGTTAATAATAAGATTTACATTCCTGTAAAAAATTACAATTTTTAGGTTTGTTTCAAAATAAGATACTTTAAGTTTTAATAAAACGTTGTTTCTAGTAACTACCCTTGCTTTTATTATCTCGCAAAAGGTGAAAAAAGTAGAGTATTCTCCTTTGGGATAAATTTCGTCTCGAGCGAGCTTGAATCCCTCGCTGCACTCAGGATTCCGTTTTAATTCCCTCGCTTCGCTTAGGAATTAACTCGTAACACCCTCGCATACGCTCGGGAGTTAAATATGGCACCCGTGAAATAAACAGTTCTTTATCCCCTCGGTGTATAATCCACTATAACTGCTGGTGATGTTTGTGTATGTACACTGTATAACGTAGTGAAACGATTTCTGCAATATCAACAATCGACGAAAAACGGTTATGCCAAATACGCTTCAGACAATCGAAATTATGCCAAGCAGACTGCCCAAGTTATAAGAAATGTGCCCTAACATTTTATCTGAATACTTACAAGTAGGTATCGTTACTTTTAGACAATCGATTGATTTATTCCAAACCCTTTTAAACAAATGTAAATCACTCCCTTCTTAAAAACAATCTGGCCTCCATTTGTCAACGTCAGTACAAAAAGAAACAACCTGAAGCTAACAAATGGGCGGATTAAGATTTGTTAAACGTATTTATTACATCTTGAATAAAAAAAGAAAAGCAGGAGAGTACAGAAAATATTTCTGACACTAAAATATATGCGATACAGAAGGTAATCCGTAACTGTGCGTCAACTTTTCTATTGAAACTATTTCTAATGGTGCTCACACACAGCGGCTGTAAAGACAAGTGTTACATAATGTTAGGTATTTTATAACACTACAACATAACATACATACATACTTTCACGCCTATAATTCCAGAATGGGGTAGGCTGAGCTACAAAATTACCTACAACTTTAAAACCTTGTTGATAATTCTGTAACCACATTTTGCACAAATAGGCTAAGATGTTTACCAGCGTATTAGAGACAGGTTGCAAGCCCATTGCCTAATAATACTACAAGCCTTTATTCCCATAGTCGCCTCTTACGACATCCACGGGATGACACGGAGTGGCACTATTCTAACCCGGCAACCACATGGGAAACACAAAACTCACAAACAATCACAAAAAAACAAATCAATTACAAAATTCTACTAAATCTAAGAATTTCGTGGTGTTATAAAATTATATAAAATATTTCATTACGTTGTTATAGTTCTAACCGCAGTGAAACAGAGTTAAGAGAAAAAAAAAAGTATCATCCGTCTTTTTATTTTAAATGGTTCAGTACCCTGATGGTGCCAATGGGACCCTGTTAATAAGCCTACGCTGTCCCTTCGTGCATTCGCTACGTGTTACTTATTTTTAACTGTTAAATACGGCCGGAAAGAGACTTATTACCTGCCAAAGCATTATCGTCTTTACGGGCCAAATATTCTTCCGCAATCCACGGATGTCAATGGAGCCAACTTAAGTAAGTATAATCTAGTTAATCTACTTAAGTATACACTCAGGGGTAAAAATAAAGGGTCGGACTGCGTTTTTTATGAAATATATTTGTTATTTTTCGGTGGTACATTTTTATTATCTTTGATGCGTGCGTGTCAGCGGCCGCGGCGCAACTAAACTGTAGTAAGGTAATTTGCCTTCCATTTTGAGGAACGCGCGCAAATAACGTATCTTAGTATAAAATATCATTGGCCTTGCCAGGGAAAGTTAGTGGCCCATCTAAAAGATACCTTAACAGCCTACATAATAATATGATAAAGTGGATCTCAATAACCATAACTATTAAACTTTGATATATTTTCTTGTGACTCGTATTTTCTCGATTGAATTTTTCAAACATGACACCTTTTTCACATGTTTTTGGTTGAATCTTCGAAACCTTACGATCTTTTGCGATGATTTTTGATTCTATAGTTTAGTATTTGTAACTTTTCAATCTTGGTGAACCATTTTGTTTATAAGTTGTGTGATTTTAAAGTAAACAGCATTTATTTGAATTTGACGCTGCAAGATATCTGTATCTCACGTTCTTCACGCGGAAGCACATAAAGCCATCCCTTTTCATTTTTTGTGGGTGTGGTGTGGCAGCATAATAAGGGATATGCATGGATTGTTTAAATCGCATTTCTCAATAAACTATGAGAAAACTGTAACAGAGATCACTATTAATCATTAATTATTTTTATTAATCGTACATAAATATATTGACATCGGACGAGTGACCATTATTAGATATTTAATTGTTGTTGTTTTGATTATTCATTATTCTTGTATTATTTGATTATTATTATTTATTTACCTGTGTGGTCACCGGGTTAGAATAGTGCCACTCCATGTCTTCCTTTGGATGTCGTAAGAGGCGATGGGCTTGCAACCTGTCACTAATACACTGGTAAACATCTTAGCCTGATTGTGCAAAACGTGGTTACAGAGTTATCAACTAGTACTTATTTAAGAGAGCTTGGTAATTCTGTAGCTCTGCCTACCCCACTCTGGGAACGAAGGCGTGAATTTATGTAAATGTATGTATATATTATTTATGTTTGACGATCTCGATGTAGTTTTTTTTTTACATGCAATGCAATTTATAATGAATAAATAAACTAAACTAAATTAAAAGTTAATTAAAACTTAAATAATCCGAGAAATACGGAATTAGACAGCGATTGGACAAAAAGATCCGTAATGCATGTAAAACATCGGCCATATAAACAAGAGATAAGAACAAATCTGTGTTGCCTTATATTTTGGTTATTTTTATAGCTATCCAAAAACGATTCTCAAATGTTTATTACATAAATTATCTTTTATTGAAGCTGTGAAAAAATTACACGAATATTCCCTATTTTGAGTTTTTAATGACACCATAATTATTATCAACTCACTCTTTTTTTTTTCATTTCTAATAATTTCCCAGCTGCATCCATGCAAAAGTCGCAGAAACTTCACAATAGATGCTACAAATCCTTTCCTTTTGAGCAACTTTTATATTAAGGCTAAATTAGATTCTAGATGCTCTAACCCTTTCCATAGACACGGGTTCTTTTATGTTTCAAGTCACGTTAAATCAGACATATTGCGGTTGCCGCCTTTTATACGCCGCCCGCTGAAATCCGAAGGATTGAAGATGTTAAATGATATCTTCTCATAAAATATAACATAATTTTTCAACAAAAGTGAACGATAAATAAAAAATCTCATTCCTGTTTTTTCATATGTGAAGGATTTTGGGCAGAGTTCGATTTGATTAGAAAGGATCTTGATCCTGATAGGAGAAAAGAAAAAGATAGACAAAGAAAAAATAAGGGAGAAATAAATATTTATTGAACACTTAATAGTCTGAGGTTAGCGTTTTCTAAAATTGACATAATGTATAGGATTGATGTAACCTGATCGCAGAACACGTCGACGGCTTATGTCAACTCCATACATTTCAAAGCGATAGAAAGCCAAACCGTTACCAGCGTTTGCATCTTAGACTATGCAAAAAATATAGCCCGATAGAATACGAAGCCGTATAATGTATGTTTTTTTATAGTCTCTTTTCTTTTCTTTTATAGCATGGGAAGGCAAAGAGCACACAGACCACCTGATGGTAAGTGGAAACTGTGACCCATAGACATTCGTATTCACAAGACTGCAAATGCGTTGCCAACCAATATAGCCCGATAGAATACGAGGCCGTATAATGTATGTTTTTTTATAGTCTCTTTTCTTTTCTTTTATGGCATGGGAAGGCAAACGAGCACACAGGCCACCTGATGGTAATTGGAAACTGTGACCCATAGACATTCGTATTGACAAGACTGCAAATGCGTTGCCAACCCTGAGGACTAAGATGGAATGCCTCTATGCTAGTCATTTCACCGGCTGTCTTATCCCCAAACCGGAACACAACAATGCGAACACTGCTGTTTGGCGGTAGGTTAATGGATAAAATGGTGGTAGCGATCCGGGTGGACCCTGCACAAGGTTCTCCAACAATAATATGTTATAATCCTCCCGGAATCCTATCCTATACGGAGTCCTTCCCGGAATTTTAGAATATCAGATTTTAAGAGTAAGCTATAAAGGATCATGGGCATTTTTGTATGGAAGTTGGGTGTGACACCAACAGAATTAAAACCTTTATTTTCAAAATGAACTTAGTGAAAACATCATTTCTTATTATCGCTGCAAATACCTAGCCCACCGGAGACCAAAAATATGATCACTTGAAAACAAGACGGTCCATAGAAACTTTAGCTAATAACTATACATTAACAAACTGAAGTATTTTCTTGAAATTGAGAGTTGATTTGTCATACAGATAAATACACCATTTATAAGGTACATTAAAAACCTACATAAAAAAATAATTCGTGTATTTTTTTTCAGTTAAGTTACTTAATCGAAGGTTATGTTGATGATAGAGTTCTACGAGATACTTTGTAATCTTGCGAGTAAAGTGTTGTTACGAATATTTTTAAATATACTTTTTTAAACAAGTTCTGGAGAAGCACGAACACTACAGTTTACATATTTTTGTATATCAAATACCTTACACGCAGTTCTATAATAAGCTATAACAATTATATATTAATAAGCCGAAGTTCTTACGGACGATATATCTTGTTTTCAAGTGCCCATATTTTTGTTCTCCGGTGAGCTAGATATTTGCGGCAATACTAAGAAATGATGCTTTAACTAAAACCTTTTTAATGATATAGGTTTCAATTCTGTTGGTGGCACACCCAATTTGCCCATGATCCTTTAAAGTGTTCCCTTAAATTATTGTCCTCCATCTTATCCTTGAACCCACCGCCAAGCGGCATTCTCATTGTTGTGTTCCAGTGTGGGAATAAGACAACCTGTTTGTAATTATGTAATTATATGTAATTCCTAGCATAGATGCATTCCATCTTAGTGCAACGCATCTGCAGCGTTAGGTTTGCAGTGCTAAGAGTGTAGCATTGGGAATGAAAATGTCTATGGTCTCAAACAACACTTGCCACCAGGTGGCGTGCGTGTTCGTTGGCCTTCCCTATGCGATGAAAAAAGGAATGAAACTGTCAAATTTGAAGAAATAGTAAATAATTTATGACCGTCTGCGTATTATGAAGTTTGTTTCACATTTCACGAAGATAGGTTTAGGGGTTTTTCTGTGAGAACGTAACCAACAAACAAACTTGCGACAGCAAACTTCTTGATTACAATATAAATACTAACGATTTTATAAACGGAACTATTTACATTTAAAAAAAACCTGCTGCTAATTTCGTCTAAACATGTATTTTTCTTTTTGTTGCAGAACGAAAGATTAACCAAGGGCTAAACGGTAAGTTAATGTAAAATGATATTATTATTATGACCAGTGTTTAGGGATTTTTTTTATCTAAGTATTATATTCCGATTTGAATTTGATTTCAAATCAAATCAGTGCGAGCCAGGTCAAGTCTTGACCATTTAAAAAAAATAGCCAAAAAAAATGAGCCCCGGGCGATTTTTGGGCGACGTTTCTCACCCATTAAATCGAGTCCGACTTCCATGATTTTTTGAATAATAATATGTTGGTCATTATGCCTCCTTGTAAAGGAAAGGGTTTTGTGTAATACATATATACATAAACTCACGCCTTCTTTCAAGAGTAGGGTAGATAGAGCTACAGAATTACCAACAACTCTAAAATTGTTGATAATTCTGTCACCACATTTTGCACAATAAGGTTAAGTGACCAGTGTATTAGTGACAGGTGGCAAGCCCATCGCCTAACAGTACTACAAGCTTTTATTCTCTTAGTCGCCTCTTACAACATCCACGGGAAGACATGGAGTGGCACTATTCTAACACGGCAACCACACGGTTATGTATAATAAATAACTCTAACATATTCCAAAATCGTAGAAATCGTACTTGATTTAGGGGATGAGATGGGAGTTTGTATAGTATATTTCAGCTTTACAGTCTTTTTAATATCTTTGTTCCTTATTTTCATTTTATAAGCGCTGCATCCCCCGAAAATGCTCGTAATTGCTTATTCAGATTAATTCAATGAAACGTTTTCCTCGTCACACTTACTTCGGGAGGAGGGCAGTGAAAGCGACAACAACAGCTAATTTAGACGATGAGATTTATTCGGATTATATTTTAACTAGAAGCGCAACAAGCTTTTCATTAGCTGGCGACTCTCCCAGTCAATTATCAAAAGACTAATTAGGAATTCAAAATGAATTTAACGAAATGAAAGTTATTCATTTTGCAAATAAAACAAGAAGGGATTAAACTTAATAAGTGTAAAAGTCAATTGCAGATAGCGGATAATAGACGAGGAATGGTGTTTGGTCACCTGTTAGGGATTAAATCATCATCATCATCATGTCAGCTGAAAGACGTCCACTGCTGGACATAGGCCTCCCCCAAGGCTCCCCACTCAGACCGGTCTTGTGCTTTTCGCATCCACCGCGTTCGCGCGATCTTCACAAGGTCGTCACTCCATCTTGTTGGAAGCCTACCTACAGCTCGTCTCCCAGTCCGCCGGCCGGTAGGGATTGCATAACGATAAGAAAATAAAGGGATGGTTTTAAAACGGTATATGATATCACCGTTTCGGTTCGATTGGCTCCAGTGTAGCGCAAAAGGTTTTATCGGTACCGAAATATAACGACACAGTTTTTTTTTTGATTTCTGAACTGTTTGCATAAAGGTATTGTTTGAGCTTTATAAAGGTGCCGCCAATACCGCAAACTAATCAACGCTAGTTATTGCTGCATGCCTATATGTTAGCTATTTGTATGCCTTGTGGCGAAACATAGTCCACAAGATTTTATTCTCACATCTTCTGTATAACCTAAAATTATAAGAAATACATTTTTTTGTTTTGATTTGATCTAATTAACGCTTAGAGCATTTTTATAGACAACATTTACAGACCCAACCCACATTTTTATTTCGCCCTACCTTCTTTACCGACGCATCTACTAACGGGATGGGTGCGGACCTTTCCCAAATTGCTGCCATATGCATGAATTGCGAATACAAAATATTAAATACGTCGGCAAGTTTATGATTTATTATGTGGGTGGGTTCCGTCACATTTTTACCAAATGTCCTTAAATTATCAGCTTTCCGTAATCCTTGAATACTTTTAGTATATTCTACTATTTTAAACGCAAAAGTTTGGATGTTTGATACTCAATCAAGCCAGAACGGCTTAATGGATCTGCATTAAGGTACAAAAATAGATTATAGTCTAAAATAGACCAAAGGCTACTTTTCATAACGAAAAGTTGGACACATTCTGAGGGAATAGCGATAAACAACTTCAAAGCGGACAGAGTCGCGTGCAATAGCTGGTTAAAAATATGAAATAACTCTGTCTCTCTGTTACAATTTTACGACTTGACCGCTGAACCAATTTCAATGAAATTTGGTATGGAGATAGCTTGAGCCCCAAAAAATGACAAATTGTACTTTTTCCTTTCAGTAACGATAAAAGACTAAGCGGACGGAGTCACAACAGCTAGTCAATAATAATGTAATAAGCTATTAAAGTTAGAGATTTTATGATTATAATCAATTTGTAACGCTGATAAAAGCTTTTACTCGAGTAATCTCAAAGGGAAGTTTTGAGACTTCCCTTTGAAGAAGCATTGTTGATGCTTTTAATGTGTACTCTATTGTCATGTTTTAATAATTTCCAAGAACATAAAAAAATATATTAAGTGATAAATATCAGGGGAAAAATCTCACACAAATTAACCAAGTCGCAAACTAAGCTCTAGGCTTGTACCATAGATACAAGACAACGATAAACTTACTTTTATGGAGAAACACATATAAAATACATAGAAAACATTCAAGACTCAGGAACAAATACTCACGCTCATCACACAAATATCTATCCTTACCGGAATTTGAACCCGGGACCGCTAGCTTCGTAGGCAGGGACACTACCCTGGGTTGCGGCATTTAGTGCGACCTTGAGTGCTCGCTCGCTGTTTCCTTAAAAGTTTATAAATTTATTTTGGATCTAAATGAATAGCAAATATTACGGGGTAATCATCAGACCTAGGAATATACGGGGCAAAATTAAATGACAGCTAGAGATTGCATATATCGATAAGCCTAACTATCGATTCTTTTCCCATGTACTAGTGATCGCTCCAAGATTTGGTTGTAAAAATGATTTTATTATATATGAAAATAAAACAAAATACTCGTAGCAACATAATTCTGGTTATTCTTTATTTTAATAGGATTTTTGAACCTTCAATCAAAATCATCATATTTTTTTTCCGCATTGTGAGTTTCAGAAATACCGTCCCCTTTACTATTTTGAAAGCGAACGATCAGAATTTGTTCCAAATTTTCGGTCGTCAATTTTCTCCGTCTCGATTGATGAACCCATTTTAGGTGGCTAAAAGACTTCAATTTCTTTGGAAGTGGTAAGGGCAAAACAAAATGAAAAAATACACACTTACAAACAATGCATCGATAGTTGAGTTTATCGTTATCATTTCACATTATTTACAATTTTTAACCAAAGGATCCCAATAGTTCTAACAAGCCACTGACGCAAGAGACCTTATCTATCCCATTCAATACCATCTTATTGTGCCAACACAACCTCTTCTCAACGACAATGATGTCAAGGATCAGATGCAGGTTAACAAGATTCAAATGTATTTTTAAACCCCGATAGTAAATAGATATTACATAGATAAACATCTTTACTCTTCACAAACATGCACAAAAGGCTGTTAGAGCCAAACATAAATTTCACGCCTTTATTGCCAGAGTGGGGTAGGCAGTTTTTAGTATTTGTTGTTATAGCGGCTACAGAAATACATCATTTGTGAAAATTTAATTTGTCTAGCTATGAAGCCTGGTGACAGAGAAACGGACAGACAGACGGACAGCGGAGTCTTAGTAATAGGGTCCCGTTTTTAGCCTTTGGGTACCCTACTTTAAAAGAGGACGATTCTATTCTTGGGACATCGATTAATCGGGCTTGGGAGATTTGGTCATTTTGTAAAACTCTTGTTTTTAGGTGAGTGGCCATTTGCAAAAGTTGTATATTAAGATAAATAAATATCAGGGGACAATCTCACACAAATTGACCTAGCCCCAAACTAAGCTCTTAACATAATTTACTATTCAAAAGTTATTTCATGTATAATGCAAATATTTATACCGTCGGCTCTGAATTTATGAAACGCCTTAAATTAAAATATACTTATGCGTAATTATATTACCATTATTGGACAATCATGAGCCATTGAAAATTATCTACATACCAACAAACTACATACATACATAAACTCACGCCTTCATTCCCAGAGTGGGGTAGGCAGAGCTAAAGAATTACCAACAAGTCTTAAAGCTTCTTGATAATTCTGTGACTACATTTTGCTCAAGTAGGCTAAGATGTTTCCCAGTGTATAAGTGACAGGTTGTAAGCCCATCGCCTAACAGTACTACAAGCCTTTATTCCCTTATGTCCGGTTCCTAAATTCAAGAAACGAATCGTTTTCGTTACGGGCAGTAGCGTTATGACATTTGCCACGTACAAAATGTGTCAAATTTTAACGAGACGTCACAATTCTACCAACGGTTTTGAATATAGAAACGCACCATTAGTCGCCTCTTACGACATACACGGGAAGACATGGAGTAGCACTATTCTAACCCGGCAACCACACGGCAAACAAACCAACCTTTTACTACTAACGTTTATGTCTAAAATTTATTCACGCACCAATACAGTATTCATAATTGTATGCAGTTTCAAATTCAAATTGAAGTTTCATGGTCTTTTATAACCGAATAAATCTTTGAAACGGTAAAAAATCCCCTTGCAAAAATCGAAAAATATATTTCGTTCATTCCCTGACATTTTCAACGGAACAAAATTTAATAAAAGCTTAATGTAAAGAATAAATAAATTAGATTATGGTTTGCAATCCCTTCCATTACCAGGGGATTCGAAGGGCGTTGATATAATAGCTGGCAATAATGGACACAATACCCGACGAGCGTCATTTTGAAATTTGATGAATCTTGATCCTTATTTAGGAGCTTTATAGGAGTTCCAGTATCTTACATACATAATAAATATCGTCGGTACTGCAAATCGGCGTAACTAACAAATTTATGATAGAGCACAATAAACCTCACTGTCTTATTAAAAAGGTGCATTTTGCTCCTTATTTAAAATGTTACTTTCGCGGTTGTGCAGTTTCACCGACTATTAAATCACGCCTGTTTCGCAGAAGTATAGGCAGATAACACTTCTTTCCACCTGCTAACAGGCATCGAGTCATGCATGCACGTCGATTTCGAGTACTTAAGATTCGGCCCTTTTCTAGCACCTATTTCTCCGATTTTATTCGAAAAAGTGCGCATACGGCGACTCTTTCTGACTCCTCCACTCACTTTCACCGTGTATATCTCTTTCGTCAATCTTCTTTCATCCATCCTTTCCAAATGACCGAACCATCGAAACATGCCCTTATCAATCTTTGTCACTACATTCTCTGTCTCCCGGTCCGCGAACCTTCTGACCCCATCGGCCATCAGTCTTGCGTGCGATGTGCCCCGCCCACTGCCACTTCAGTTGCACGAGCTGTGGGTAGGCCTCCAACAAGATGGAGTGACGAACTTGTAAGGATCGCGGGAAAGCGGTGGATGCGAAAAGCATAAGACCGGTCTAAGTGGAGAGCCTTGGGGGAGGCCTATGTCCAGCTGTGGACGTCTTTCGGCTGACATGATAATGATGATGACATCGTCTGTTAGTCCGGTATCTTTACTTTTTTTTTTACACAAATTGACCTAGCCCCAAACTAAGGTCTAGGCTTGCACTATGGGTACAAGGCAACGATCAACTTGCTTATATACACTCGCGAGCAAAAAAATCGACTCAAGCTGCACGTTTGGGTTCTCCGTCCAGTATCTCTTGACCTATTCAGAATATCTTTAAAAAAAATGATACCAAACGAAAGCTGATAATGTAACAATTAAAAAAAAACAAGAATCCTGGGAATCCGCCCAGGATTTTCCAAGTTATGTCTCATTTCCCGATATGTGGATCATTTACTCGTTCCGAAACGTACGGGGTGTGCCCCTTTTGACCCCTATAAATATGGGGTAGGAGGGGGAAATGTCATCAGTCACTTATCAGAAGTTGACCGGTACACATCTCTGCTAACCTTACTCGGAAACCCTGAAGAAAATGGATACCACCATGACTGAAGCCGCTCAAGTCGTGGCCTTGCTGGAAGAGGGACACAACCAACGCTTCGTGGCTGACCAGCTGAATTTAAGCCAGTCAGCAGTAACCCGAGTTTACCGACGGTTTTGGGAGACTGGGGCCTTGACACGAAGACCAGGTTCTGGCCGCCGGAGGTGCACATCTGAGAGGGATGACCGCTTTATCGTCACTTCCTCTCTCAGAAATCGGCACCAGACCGCCGTTACTGTCAATCAGCATCTTCGGGATGTACGAGGGGTTACTGCCAGTGAGTGGACAGTAAGACGAAGACTCAAGGAAGCTAACCTGACCCCAAATAGGCCCGCCACGCCTGGAATTTGCTCGTCAACACGAAAATTGGACCATTGAGCAATGGACCCCAGTTCTTTTTTGTGATGAGTCCAGGGTGTGCTTGAATGGCTGTGACAGACAAGGAAGAGTTTACAGGAGGCCAGGAGAACGGTATGCACAATGCTGTTTCAAGGAAACAGTTGCCTATGGCGGAGGTTTCGTCAGTGTGTGGGCGGGCATTTCCATCGAAGGGCGTACAGAGCTCGTTTTCGTACCTGGTGGGGGCCGTGGCGGTGGTTTGACCGCTGCCAGGTACATCACTGACATCCTTGAGGAGCATGTTGTTCCTTACGTCCGTTTTTATGACGAGGGGTTCGTCCTGATGCAGGATAATGCCCCTTGTCATACCGCAAGGATCACTCGGGCCTACCTTGCCGAGGTCGGCATTACCACCATGAACTGGCCAGCCGTCAGCCCAGATCTGAATCCTATTAAAAATCTCTGGGACTACCTGAAAAGGCAGATTTGGAAGAGGGATCCAGCTCCTTCAAATATTACGGAGCTGAAGACAGCTCTGCAGGAGGTGTGGGATGCCATCCCCCAGGAGCTTATCAAAAAGCTGATAAGATCCATGAAAAACCGCCTGAATGCTGTGATAAGGGCCAGGGGTGGAAAAACGAAGTGAATAAATGAAACCTTATTTTCCTTAAAATGCCTTTTATTTTACGATTTCCCTTTTCTTTTATTTTTGTTTTTTTCATGCATCTCTGCAAAACCTGGCTCCTGTTACTTGTGGAAAATGGCATGACTGAAAAATATTATTTTTTAAATAAAAGATAAAGATATAAAAGATAAAAGATGTTTATTCAGTAAGTAGGCCGCACGGGCACTTACACGTCAAAAATCTACCAGCGCTTCGGAAGAGACCACTGCTGAGAAGAAACGCCGCAAGAAACTCAACAGTAAGTCGTTTTATAAATACTGCTAATGATATTATACAATAATAAACTTAACCTAGCATTATATAAAACAATGAATCTCACATAACACCAAAAATGTATTCATGCGTAGTTGAGCAGGAAAACGTGTCAAAACTCAGAATTGTCACAAAACTAATAAGGAACAGTAATATAAAAAAAATATATATATAGAAAGTATACAAGTTATACTTACCTGTGACGGTGCAAGACCACATGCATAAAAGTTTCGATACATTCTCCTACAGAATCCGTGTCCCCTAGACAATAATACAATTATATTTACATATTTTTAAGACTAATTTAAATTATTAAATTATTTAGGTGTTGGCCAAGCATTTTTATCTGTTAGATAGTCTTCGACCCTATAGTAAGCTTTAGACATCAACGACTTTTTCAAGTAAGTTTTAAGTATTGGAAATGGTAACTTTAAAACAACGTCAGGTAATTTATTAAAGAAAAGGATGCATTGACCTACAAATGATTTATAAAGCTTACAGACACGAAATTTTTTAATAGCAATTTTATTTTTATTTCTCGTATTCAAATTATGTACATCACAATTCTTAACAAAAGAGTCTTGATTTTTAATGACATAAATAATATTCTCATAAATAAATTGTGATGCTACTGTCAAAATATTAATTTCTTTAAATAGTACTCTTAAGGAATCACGGGAGTTTAGATTATATATAGAACGAATGGCTCTTTTTTGCAACACGAATATAGCCTGTATGTCAGCAGCTTTTTCCCAAACCAGAATACCGTACGACATAACACTATGAAAATAACTATAATAAACTAAGCGAGCTGTCTCAACATTAGTAAGTTGCCTGATTTTCCTAACAGCATAAGCTGCCGAACTTAATTTACCTGCTAGTACTGCTATATGGGGACTCCATTGCAAGTTTTTATCTATAGTTATCCCTAAGAAAAGCGCCTTATCTACCATTTCCAATCTCTCATTATTAAGAAATATACTAGATTCTACCGGTCTAACATTAGGCAAAGCGAACCTAACACATTTAGTTTTCGTAGCGTTGAGTAGCAAATGGTTACTAGTAAACCAATTAAGTAATTTACCTAGTATGGTATTTATCCTACTGTAATCGACGGATTTTCGGTCTACCTTGAAAATTAATGATGTATCATCAGCGAATAGCACAATATCACAAAGATTATCTACTGTGCGTGGTAAGTCATTAATATAAACCAAAAATAAGAAAGGACCTAATATAGAGCCCTGAAGCATACATAACTTAACAGGGGCTCCAATAGACTGTGTTTGGTTTACAACAACTGTTTGTGTTCTATCACTAAGATATGAAGACATAAGATTTAGAGAATTATTTGACAGACCATAATGTTCTAATTTTAATATAAGAGTCGCATGATCTACGCAATCGAAAGCTTTGGAAAGGTCACAAAAAATTCCTATAGCATCACAAGATTTCTCCCAAATATTGTAATTGTATATTTAATGAGCACAGATGCTGCATCAGTAGTGGATCGTCCTCTGGTGAAGCCAAACTGATTACTGTTAAGCAGTTTATTTCTATTGAAGTGACCTACCATATCTTTTAACATTAACTTCTCAAAAACTTTACTTAAAACAGGTAGAATCGTTACATTATCAGCTTTCATTTGATACCATTTTTTTCAAGATATTTTGAATAGGTCAAGATATACTGGGCGGAGAACCCAAACGTGCAGCTTGAGTCGATTTTTTTGCTCGTGAGTGTAGATACATACATAAACAACACCCAAGACTCAGGAACAAAGCGCGATTACGCGCTCATCACACAAATGTTTGCCCGTACCGGGGATCGGACCCGGGACCGCTAGCTTCGTAGGCAGGGTCACCACCGACAAGGCTATCGAGTCTTCAAATTATAATAAATACATTATATCGTCGGTGAAACTGCAAAACCGCATAAGTAACATTTTAAATAAGGAGCAAAACGCACTTTATTAATAAGATAGTAAGGTTTACTTTGCTCTATCATAAATTTGTTAGTTACGCGTTTTTGCAGTATCACCGACGATATATAAAACAAAGCCGCTTTACGCCGTCTGTCCTTCTGTATGTGCGCTTGGATCTTTTAAACTCCTCTACTGATTTTAATGCGGTTTTCATAAATAGATAGAGTGAGTCAAGATGAAGGTTTTCTTATGCAATAATTTCTGGGCTTTGTATGGGTGTTACAGGAAACTTACATAAACCGAAGCGATGCAAGGGCGGGTGGCTAGTTAAAACATAAAGGAAAGATTTCTTCGTAGTATTTCTAATTTGGAAAAAGATAATATCACGCCTTTAACCTATGAAATTGGCGTTTTATATGGAGAATTTTATGAAAACGGTGGTTTTCATACATTTTATTTTGCGGATTATTTAGTAACGTCAAATGCAAACCAAGCAAAATTCTGTCAGGAATATTGGACACTTTTAAGCTATATTATACATATGTTAGTTACTTAAAAATAGTTCGCTTCATAAAACTCTGCGTAATTGAAACATTTGAACTTGCAGAACTTAAAAAGAGTTAAGTTCACACTTTAATTTTAAACATTAAGTAAAAAATTGAACCATATTATTTGAATCTAAAACCTTTGTTGCATAGTGTATTAATGAAATTTAAAAATATTTTGGAAGTTAAAATTGAAATAAATAAATTCCGTACGAAATAAAACACGTAAAAAAACGCCAATTTCATAGGTAAGGACCCAATATATTATTATTCCACGCAAAGAGGCGCAGGCATTATTATTATATACTAGCTATCCGCGCACGGCGCCGCCTGGGTGTTTTTTTTTCATACAAACCTTATGAATATACGCACAAAATTTCATAAGAATCGGTCAAGCCGTTTCGCAGTAGTTTTGGTACAAACACTGTGACACGAGAATTTTATATATTAGATTTATTGAATCCTGTTATTTCAGTAATATGGTTATCTTCCTTTTTTATATTTGTTGCTGACATGTTAGTGTTTTATAGCGGCCATGACAAAACAGTGTCCCTTTTATACATCATCGTGCGTGACATATTTGCTACCCTTTATTCGGCAGAATATAATCAAGGAAAACGTACCCATAGATTTAGAAAAACTGGAAGCCAAGAAATTACATTTCAAGGAATAAAATATTTCAGATTAGATGTGTAAATTTTTGGTCATGTTAACTATTATATCACGGTATTTCTTTGCACCTTAAAAAGGATATATAAGTAAAGATATTTTTGACCTAAATTTAAATAGAAACGATTTTTTTTCATTTACCTATATGTATTATTCATCGTATTTTATCCTCATTTGCTATTTTATTTCCTCACAACGTAAAACAAGGCTATTCTTACGTAGGATTATTTTCAAAGTACACGATTTTTCGTTGTAATATCAGTAATATCACACACGGCTACATTTCCTTTGTGTAACTGGCAACTTTTAGTATTCCTCAGGGAACCAAGATTTTTTCTCGCAAAATGAGATGAAAATTCACTTAATTAGACACACTTTTAGATGTTAAGTAAATAACGGAAGCGTTATACTTATTTTAAGTAAGCTAAATGCTTTAGCGTTTAAAATGCATAAGATTGGGTTTACGTAAAAAACGATGAACTTTTCTCTAAAGGGAAATCTGAGGACCAAAAGGGTATGCTTTTAAGTAAAATACTTTACAACTAAATAACGGTTTTGGCACCAGTGTTGGACACTTTAAGGTGACAGGCACCAGTAATGGATACTTAACTCTTAATTCAAATTTATTACGGTTCTAAATTGACTGTTGCAAAACAAAATAATCTTCTGTAAAATAAGAGTCAAGAGTCCATCATTGACTCTTATTTTATGTCCATTGCTGGGTCCGTCACACTACGTACATTAGTATATAGAGCGTCAATGGCTTAAGGAGTCGACTCGTAACTGAAAAGTAGGGCAAACCTTGGCTATTCGGTGATACGCAGTTATTCGGTGATAGTGTGTTATCGTCTCATAGCGGAGTTATCTAAACTTTTTATAGATGGTACTATTTTTCAGTAGATAGCGCGGTTTGCATTCATTATGATATCTTAGGGCGAAAATCCGAACGAACTCACAAAAATAATAAAAGCCAAAAAACCAAAATTAAATGGCAAATTAATTTGACCTGACCTACATTCTTAGATGAGTTGATGCGAAGTGTAATTGATGTTTTGTATGTATTTATAAAGCTGTAAAAAAGTGTTATATTCTTTGGAGAACTTTGGAAGCCTATAGCTGCCGCCATCATCATGAGGTTGCACACCTGTACCATAACAGAGTAATACACCTCAGCTTAACCTGATTGTATCACCAAATAACCTGAATATCACCGAATTACCTACTTTTTCACATGCCAAAATAAATGCTTAGTAAATTCATACAATAGGTTTTCCATAAAATAAGTATTTAAACAATGGTAGGTAAATTCATTTTCTTTTACATAATAATAATTCCAAAATAATTTGATACATACATAATATTACATTGTCAATAAACCTAACTATCACCAATTAGCCAAGGTTTACCCTACCGAGTTCGATCCCCCGCGATCACCATGTACCAATGAGTTTTTCTAACTTAAGTATAATACCTGATGCTGTTACGGCGAAGGAAAACCATCGTGAGGAAACCTGCACATTCGGACAGCTGAGTGTGTAAGAGGGTAATTGCACAATTGATCCTAAAGGGTCGAAGTGTATCCGAAAAAGGCCTATCAGTAAGATAAGATAGGTACAGTCTGTGTGCACTTACGATACGATCTTATTAAGAGCGAGTGAGAGAGAAGTACTAAACCGACGCCTCTTCTAAGTACTCACAGACTGTACATTCTAGCTATTTAGTAACCTAGTTCTAACCCTTACTTTGGCAAAAATAAAAAAATGAATACCCTTTTTTCTCAAACATGCTCGAAAATGTTTGCGTTAATATCACGAAATGAAGACACGAAGTTTCTTGTTTATGGCTCCCTCTCCCTTAAATTTGTTTTTAACATTAAACTGACAAAGGAAAAATTACATACTGCCAACCACCACTAGGCTCTGTAACCATACAAACTTGCGACATAAAAAATGAAAACAAAATCTTTGGTACTATATTTTTGTGCTGTTAAACATGTTGCTCAAATAGCTTTTTCAAATGACTTGGTTGTTTAAAAAATTAAAAAACGGCAAATTGAAAAATTTTACTTGGTTACCTGGAAGTTTTTTTAATTTAATTTTTCCTCACTGCTTGAGAAAAGCACTATACGATCCTCGGCCAGAACAGGGATTGCAGGACTAGCTCTACCCCAAACTCGTCCGGCAATCCCTTACTTCACAGCTTCTGCTGTAATTTACTATCAATTACAAACCAGCATAAAAAAGTATTCATTATGATGAACGCAGTCTAGTTAAAGTTATTAGGTACTGAATATATTTTTATTTTTATTTTTTATTATTTAAATTAGAAGATACTCACGAATAATTTGTCAGCATACCTAAATTATATTTATATAACTATTTATATAGAAACTTAAGAGGATTAGTTTGTTAGTACCTACCTAAATGTTTTTTTTCCTTTTACTACTGTTTACATAGACGCTCACAAATAGTCACTATTATTATCTTTGTATTTTATAAGTTACTCATTAAGCGAAATGTAATATTTCTTTTGCGTAAATAAATGTCTTTAATCAGAGAAATTTAAATAATAATCTTCTTCTGCATTTTCCAATTTATCATAAACAACTTTCAGTAGAAAAAACATATAATAAATCATCCGACGCAAAGTCAACATTCGTTTGTTTTGCGTATATTCTCCTTATATTCTACCTAAAGTTACACACAGCATTCATGAAACACGGCAACGCCATAAAACCATGCCTTATAACATTAGACGAAGGAATCTGGCACTGAAGGTACCCCGCAGCAGAAGCGTCTGAAATTCAATTAGGGATATTGGTCCCTAAATAGACGCTGGAGGTATGTCGATATACGATCTGAGAGCTCTTAGCCGTAATGTATGTTCAAAATGAAGGCGGGGCGTCGCAAGTCTTTATTATTTTTTGACAAAAAAGAAGGGTGATAATAATTATGTTTACCGTCTGTGTTTGTGTGTCTATGTGTCTGTGTTTCTGTGTATGTGGGTTTATGTGGGTCTGTATATCTGTGTGTCAGTGTGTCTGTGTATCTATGTAACTGTGACTATGTATGTGTGTGTCTGCGTATTTTTGTGTGTGCGTTTATGGGGGTCTGTATATCTGTGTGTCAGTGTCTCTGTGTTTGTGTGTCTGTGTATCTATGTGACTGTGACTATGGATGTGTGTGTCTGCGTTTATGTGGGTCTGTGTATCTGTGTGTCAGTGTGTCTGTGTTTATGTGTTTGTTTGTCTGTGTGACTGTGTATGTGTGTTTGCGTTTCTGTGTATCTGTGTATCTGTGTGTCATTGTGTCTGTGTTTGTGTGTCTGTATGTCTGCGTATCTAAGTATATTGTGTCTGACTGAGGCATCATAGCTCCAAACGAGTCGGAAGGTGGCCGGGTGGTGGTGGTGGTCTTAACAGAGACCCACCGTAGTACTATTTAGTTTGATCCCTAAAAAAAAAATTTAGTAAAGTCGGCAACATTTTTTTTTTTAAATTGATTGGTCAATCTTGTCTTCTGGGTATTAGCTGGTGGTCACCAGATGAATTATAGGTACGATGCCTGCTTGAAAAAAAAAACCAGTCAAGTGTGAGTTGGATTTGGCGTTGGATTATTGATATTCGGCTTTGAATTCAATTTTGAATCAAATTAGCTTATAAAAATGTATATTTACAACCAAATGCAGCCCGATCTTAACCATAACAATGCCTTAAATAATGTCTTTTCCATGTTGATTTACCATAAACATGTCAAACGGCGTTTGAATTATTCGAAAAACGCCCACGGAATAATAATTTATTGCTCACGAACACTCCTTCCCTCTGTTTTGACCAGAAATTTCCAGAATGTCTTACATTGTTAGGAAAAGAGGCTTCTTAAGGAGTAGGCGGAAAGTACTCATTGAAATCGTCAAAGATGTAAACACAACCTAACGAACCAGTTTGAGGTCTTAGAAATGATTAATACACCTTGATCTTTACATTCATATTAAGTTTAAGATTATAATATAACTGGATGATGAGATGGATTGGGAGCGCTCTCCTCTCTCTTCAATCCGGACCCTGAAAACCAGCGTCAAGGCTAGCAAGCCTGACACCATGCTGAGTGGCAACCTTTTCGGTGTTAATTTTAGACTAAGTACTGTAAACTCGGGTTACTTTAGCCCTAGGGGGTAACATTGCCCACCCTTAAAACTTCGACTATTTTAATGATAAACATCTTAAACTGTTAAAATAATTTTAGAGCTATATAAATAGCTTGTTTCTGATGTCACATTTAATGAAATAATTAAATTTTAAAGATGATTTTTGGGGTGGGCAATGTTACCCCCTAGGGCTAAAGTAACCCGAGTTTACGGTACTGTAAGTTTGTATTACTGTGCTTTTTAAAATGTTTTTGCTTTTGTTGTTGTTTATTTTTATTTTATTTTAGCACCGAATAAACGATTTCAATTCTATTTATTTATTTATTTATTTATTGCGTATAGATTAAGGTTACAGTTTGCAGGTACATTCGCTTATAATTCTGTGGCCTGGTGCTAATAGGGCCAAAGTCGGTTAATGTTAATAATAACTATTAATGCTGATGCATGGTAAAAACGCTCATTGCGGAAAACAATGATATTGGCCCTATTAGCACCAGGCCACAGAATTATGTTTCACTTAACCCTACCCTTACAGGTGTACACGCCTTACAAAAATTAAAACTATAACAAACAATAAAACATAAATCAAATAACATTAAATTATAAATTTAAACCATATACAATTTTAATATTTAACTGGAACTTTTGTAACTATTTATATTGTGTTATATTATTATTATTTGATTATGTATATTAGCATTATTTTTTTCTAAACATGCCAATAAAAAATAAAACAATATTATTATTCTGTCTTATAAATTATCACAAAGAAAGTCTCTCACCCTGTAATAACACTTATTTATCAACAATTTTTTGGTCAAATCACTAAATTGCTTGAGGTTCTTCTCTTTAAATGCGTCCGGCAGTTTATTAAATATGTCTATACACATCAGATAAGTATTGCTTGAAGAGAGTTTAAGTCTGTTCTCTATTCTATTCTAACTATAATAGACACCTCCGGAGATCCAAGAGCTGGTGCTTACCTCTCAAAAAGGGTTGGGATCGCTATCCAGAGAGGTAATGCAGCCAGTGTCATAGGGACCATGCCGCGAGCGGACCTGCTAGAGGGGGTGTACTTTTTATAGTGGTGATTATTATTTACATCTTTAATATTTGAGTAGCTTTGTTCTATTTTAATTTAAGTAGCTTAGTTTAATTTTAATTTAAATAAGTTTAATTTTACCTTTTAATTGTAGTACCTATGTTATCTTAATAAAAGACATGCATACTATAATTATGTGCCACGCAGTACTAAAATGTTTACATCTTTGGCAACAATTGACACAGACTATACCTTAAATCCAACCATTTCTTACTTATAAAATATAAAAGTAAATTTGTCTGTCAGTTTGTTATGCTTTCGTGGCTAAACCTAAATTTGACACGGAAATCGAAAACCGAGAAAGGGCAAAGTGTACTTTTCCCCTTGAGTAGCGATAGATAGACTACTGTTACTTACTACTAAGTACTACGGTAGTTTAACTTTGATTTTCAAATTCGTTTACGGGAAACTAAAGGTCTCAATTTTTTCTAATTAATCAAGTCAAAAAAACAAGAAAAACCGTTATTTTATTTTATTATTATGTCTTTTAGTTTTTATAAAAACTCGTGTTAAACTTGAATTTGATCAAAGTAATCCCGGTATTTCATGGTACAGTCAACAGCATAAATAAGTGATCATTTATGTACCTTGTCACTTTAACGTTATGTTTGAAATGCTATACAAAATAGTGAAACGATTGAAAGCGACAAGGTACATAAATGATCACTTATTTATGCTGTTGACTGTACATAATTGCCTTTGATACTGATTAAAATATAAAAATCTGTTCCTTGAAAAATCAAACGTATTTTACGAACGAAAACGAACGATAAAAAGATAGCACCATTTTTTACGAGAGTAGCCCATCTGTGTTTACATTTCCCCAATCAAAACTCGTTCAACTGATAATTGAGCTCAATTATCAATCTCGACATCGGACTCAAATCAATACAATCGTCACAGATTTAAATTAATGCGTAATCAGACACTAAAATCGGCTCTTACTCACCAATAAAGGTAATTAAGAAAACACTCTTCCGCTCTTTCCAATTACGTTCAAAATATTACTTTTATGCCAAAATGGATCATCATCATGTCAGCCGAAAGACGTCCACTGCTGGACATAGGCCTGCCCCAAAGCTCTCCACTCAGACCGGTCTTGTGCTTTTCGCATCCACCGCGTTCCCGCGATCCTTACTAGATCGTCACTCCATCTTGTTGGAGCCCGGCCCACTGCCACTTCAGTTTAGCTATTCTTCGGGCTATGTCGGCAACCTTAGTTCTACTGCGGATATCATCATTTCTGATTCTATCACGCAGAGAAACCCCGAGCATAGCCCTCTCCATAGCCCTCTGAGTGACCTTGAGCTTTCTTATGAGGCCCATCGTTAGCGCCCACGTCTCGGATCCGTAGTTCATCACTGGCAACCCACACTGGTTAAAGACTTTTGACTTCAAACACTGCGGTAATTTGATGAGCCAAAATGGATGAGGCAAAAGAACTGCGGGCCTATTATGGTTTGTGTTTATCGCGTGACAAAATGTGGACAAAGCATCCATCACTCTTGCACTGTTTAATCCACCCTTTGTCACGCGATAAGCGCAGTCATATCGGGCCCCCTTGACCGCGATACTGCAAAACCAACAAATTTATGATAGAGCAAAATAAACTTACCTTATTTAAAATGTTACTTACGCGATTTTGCAGTTTCACCAACGATATAGTAAAAACCTTATCGTCTTTGACAGCTCTTATTTGCTTGACAGTAATGGCAACTGAGTTAAAAACAACACTATTAGAGGTCAAAGATAGTTTAGATTTTATCGACTAGAAAAAAGGCCCTGGACCTCCATTTACATACATACATACCGTCACGCCTTCATCCCAGAGTGGCGTGGGCAGAGCTAAAGAATTACTAACAACTCTAGCGACTTTTTGTTGCACAAACAGGCTAAGATGTTACCATCTGTATATTAGTAGCAGGTTGCAAGTCCATTGCCTAACAATATTAAAAGCCTTTAATACCATAGTTGCCTCGACTTCCACGGGAAGACATGGAGTGGCACTATTCTAAGGCGGCAACCTCACGAAATAGTATTTTATGTAACTGGTACATAAAGAGGGCCCTTAAAACACGAGTGTGGTTTTGTGAAACGAGCCGAAGGCGAGTTTCATAATAACATCACACGAGTTTTTTAAGGCCTAATTATGTACAGTTGCATACATTACTTTATCTACACACATATTATAAGTACTTTTCCCAGATTTTAAAAACAGGCGGCAGAACAAACAAATGGCGGCAAAGCTTGTGTCACGAATATGAATGTTTTTTTTTTAAATCATAGACAAACTAACAAAGTCCCTATTCTAATGTCATTCGACATCAAAATGGCGTACGACACTTTACTTAAAATATACCGAGTCGACGTTTAATAGATACTAGAATTGACCCCCTGTTTGAAATGTGTTGGTTTTGGAAGATATTCCAACATTAAAACAACATTACTTTATCAAAAGTTGTATCGTAATTTTAACTTTACATTACAGCTACAGATAAGAAAAAATATCATAGTAAAAATGTATCTTGTAATGATGGTCATTGTCTACGGATTCTGAACGCATTATAGAGGACTATGATATGAGTGTAGATAAATCTATTTTATAGAGTTAACAATATATTTCTCTTGACGTGGTTATGTTACTGTTTTAAAATCGGCAGCAGAACTACCGTAACGTTATACTGTAACACGTCAAAGGTAATATAGGTATTACCCCGTGAGGGGCCTGGGCCGAAATTCTTGGCGATAAAACCCGTATTATCTTGGGGGGGTTATTATGACATAGCTTCGGATTTGATTTACGCTGAGAGAAAGGGACAGTTATATAGCATTATATAGCGTTATATAGCGTTTCACAAAAAGCCCGGCTGGCTGTTCACAATAGAGTGCTGGCCCCTACCCTGATGTATGGTAGTGAATGTTGGGTGTGGCAGAACAAGCATGTAAGTCGTGTAAATGCAGTTGAAATGTGCTCTTTGCGTAGTATGTGTGGTGTGAAACTGATTGAAATGTGGAATAAAAGAAGATGTAGTGACTAAGATTGAAAAGGGCATGCTTCGATGGTTCGGTCATTTGGAAAGGATGGATGAAAGAAGATTGACGAAAGAGATATACAGATCTAAAGTGAGTGGAAGGGTCGGAAGGGGCCGAATCTTAAGTACCCGAAACCGACGTGCGTGCATGACTCGATGTATGAATGTTGAAGAAGCGAAAGAAATTTGTCAAGATCGTAGCAAGTGGAAAGAAGTGGTCTCTGCCTACCCCTCTGGGAAACAGGCGTGATTTAATATATGTATGTATATAGCATCTATAACTCTGTCCTTTACACTAGCCGTAAAATGACCTGCATAGTTATAACTGTTATCGTATTGTAAAGTTTTGATAGCTCTTAAGTCCTTGACAGTAATGGCGGCTGATTTAAAAACAAACAATTTACTTTACCCAAATACTTGATATTTGTTGACATTGACAATACATACACATACATACATACCTTCACGCCTTCATTCCCAGAGTGGGCTAGGCAGAGCTACAGAATTACCAACAACTCTAAAAACTTGTTGATAACTCTGTAACCACAATTTTCACAATTAGGCTAAGATGTTTAACAGTGTATATTAGTGACAGGTTGCAAGCCCATCGCCTAACAGTACTACAAGCCTGTATTCCCTTAGTCGCCTCTTACGACATCCACGGGAAGACATGGAGACATTGACAATAATTAAAGGAAAAACCTGCTTAAATAACTATTCTTCTCTAAGCGTTTCAACTTTTATTCAGTTTACAGTGGCCGTCCATCAATTAACCACCTTCCAGCCTTTGCAACAATATACCATTATTTGACTACAGTCAGTTCGTCTCTTAATTAGCAACGTGCCAATTGGTCACCAATTTACGGCTCAAAGTCGGTCGGCAGCTAATTGTTCGCCACTTACAGCCTACGAAGTGAACCTGACTGCTATAGAAGCAAGTACTGATCCGACAAATTACACAAAAGACAAGTATATAGGCTGTCATTAGGATTATTTATTTATATAAAACAATTACTCGGCATAACAGCTTAACCAAATTAACAATAAAAAATAAATTAAAAAGAAAGTAATACATGACATGATATTATATGTAGATAGAAGAAAAGTATTATTGAAACCAAAGAAATGTTGGCATCCATCTCCTCACATAACTTCACACATTCAATACACACATCCTTACATCCACTGGCAAATACATCACAATCAGGGGCAAACTCTACTAGCGTATTCACCAAATGCAAGATGTATTTATAAAACACATTATATTTTTGATTTTGAATATTTTCTACTGACGTGTACTTTACTGGAACGCAATCTATCCGGGGCATATACCTGTAAAACAGACTCACGTTTCTGTACATTATTTTACGTGTACCTGTTCGACTTGGGGTCTGATCCAATTTTTCTGAATAAATTCAAGCAATACGCTGGTAAAAATCTTAGCCTAAATGGTAAAGGTAATTTTAAGATTCCTATTCCATTAATTTTGTATTTGACCCATTAGTTTTGTTTGAATATCTTTAATTATTTAGCGGGTATTTAATGGATGACATGATTATTTTAAACTTGGGTTGGCATTATCTAAGAAATTACAACAATAATTGATATGTAATGAATGATAAATATTTCAAGCGGTTTTTGCCTAACCCGTAAGATACACCTAAGAGGGCTTCATGCCTAAAACGAAAGTCAAACAAAGGTTAAATATAGTTTTGTCGAGATATCCGAAAAAAATACATCCACAACTTAATAATGCAGAATGGCTTTGAAACCCTATTCCTCGAAGAAGGAGTAATTATTAATAAGAACAATCCCAATTTTGTTGGTAATGTTCTAGGAACGAAGGCGTGAGTTTATGTATGTGAATTTGTGTAATTTGTGTAGTTATTTTAATTATCGTTCCTGACGTAGAGACCTCGTCATGTTGTTCTCCTAATCATTATTTTTAACTTTATTTTATTGACTTTACATTTGTAAGGATTTTGTTTGAATTGGTTTTTTTTTTTAATAATTATTTATTACTTTATTACCTTGTAATGTAAATTACTTTTAAGTATTATTGTACCTAATTAATAATTGAAAAAATGACCTTCTGCTGGAGTTTCTTGCGGCGCTTCTTCTCCGCAATGATGGTCTTGTCCGAAGCGCTAGTAGACTCACTCCATGTTACCGACGTGTAAAAGAGCCCTCATGTGGCCAATTTAATGAATAAATATTTTGAATTTTGAATTTTGAATTTTCTCTCAATGGCGACGATACGTAAACTTTTCGATGTACCTAAGAAAGAAGTTTGTGCCCAAGGTATACTGTCCTGCGGGCCTGTATGGTCGTGTTTATCGCGTGACAAAAAGGGTGAAAGCATCTGTCATTATCTTACGTGTCAGAAAGGGACAGATGTTTTATCTACATTTTGTCACGCGATAAACCCTCCTCTGTCATATAAGGCTCCGTGGAAATAAAATTCCATTTGTACTTTTTATTTGTATTTAGGGTTCCGTACTCAACGGTGCCCACGGGACCCTATTTCTCATCCTCCGCTATCTGTCTGTCTGTCAGCGGTCTGCAGGCTCAAGAAAAAGTCATGTCATGAATAGTAATTCATAGATAGAAATTTTCACAAGCTGTGTAATCTCTATTCCCGCTATAACAATGAATATATTTTTGGTACGATGCGTACAGACCCCTTCGAGCGCGAGTCCTTGTCTGTATTTGTCGGCACAAAGTATGGAACCCTGAATGCCCGAGTTGCGCTGGGCCAGCTTTTGGACGCATAACCATTCCTATCTGTGAGTATTGTCGTAATAAATTTTAATTAGCGTAGCTTGTCTATTCAACGCTCCTGTATAGATTCTGTAAAATGCAATTAACTGGCTTCGGGATACTGTTAAGCTTCAATACATTCCATAGGGCTTGCATTGTTCTGTTTAGCGGCCACTATCTAAGTTTCAATGGAAGTGGCAAACATTCGGTTTTGTTATGGTATATGGAAAAGGAATTACATTAGGTATTATATGTGATCCTAGTAAAAGGTCTATTAATGATTTATACTCTTTTTAGGGTTCCATACTCGAAGGGTTCCAATAGGATTCTATTATCAAGTCTGGTCTGTCATCGGGCTGTATCTTTTAAACCGCAATAGACACTTGATAATAAAATTGTATTTTTCCTATATTATTAAAATTATTTGCCACCTCGGTCTTAAGTGTTTTTCAGTAGGAAGATTCAACGTTGTTGAATAAAAAAAGAATGATGCCTTAGAGGTTTTTTAAGTATGCATTTATTTCAAACATTGCTGAAGATTAGACATTACTCAATACACTACTACACTACTTCGATAACAATTATTTATGTATGTGGATGCATGTTATGTTTATTTATTATTTATGTATGTAGGTATATATTTTATTGTTTATATGTATTATTAGATTGTGATTTTGAAAACCAGTAATGGCTTTTGCTGAAATTCTCGCACCCACCTCAACCATACTCTGTTTAGCCTAGTAGTTGACTGGTAGAGTTAAAGCATTAAGTTTCCATTTTTTTTTACTTTTTGTATAGTGCAATAAAGTTTAAATAAATAAATAACTAATACAATATAAAACTAAACCAATATATTACACCTTTTGACCTGAAGTGCATCAGTACACACAATAACGTTAAAGTAAACACAATGTGGCTTTTATTTCCGATAATTAATATTGGTATCAAAAGTAATAATATAATATCCACGCAGCAGGTGTCCGATTTATTTTGTTATGACACGTGCTCAGTACGTGCCCCAGTTTTATATTGAACATGTTGGTTTATCATAAAATTAATTACATTCAAGAGTAAAATATTTGTTACATACATTACTTCACGCCTTCATTCCCAGAGTGGGGTAGGCAGAGCTACAGAATTACCAACAACTCCAAAAACTTGTTGATAACTATGTAACCACAATTTGTACAGTCAACTTCAAAAGTAAGTGATCAAAATTAACATTTCAAAACATGTTCAAGCATGACGCCCCAGATAAAACAGATTATAACAAAGTGTCATTTTCAACTGAATATTGAATGAGTCAAAAGAAAATGATCATAAACGATGCCATAACTGTCTCTTTATAGAAAATTTCAATAAAGAATAATTTTGTTTTCTACCTGTGTGTCAAGTGTCCAACAAGATAAAGTCAAAATGACTAAATCTCCAAATGAAAACTAGGGTAATCACGGCAGTTAAAAAGGATTTATTTTAAATGTTGCAAAAAAAAACAAAGCGAAGTAGTAGGAACTTATTTTAACCCTTGATGGAAATGAGAGGTGTTATAGCTGTTTCGCGTGTTTGTCTTACGAGTATAACCGACACTAACCGAACGTCTGACTTGTATTCCGAGGTGGTCTTGAGAAGACATGAAGGCCCAAACATTTATATTCACTTACATGTGATAGTTTGGTAGTATTACTGAGTATTGCTATTTTAGAAAATCAGTTTAATTTGAAACACTCAGTAATGACTTTAACTGTTTGAATGGCATGTCACTTACTTATGACACATTACGAGCTAATTTACTAATGCTAAACTACAATAATCAGATACATCTGTCTTAATTTATTGTATATACTATTTTGAGACCCTATTTCATCAGTTTCTTTTGCTGTTGACTGTACAATTAGGCTAAGGTGTTTAACAGTGTATATCAGGGACAGGTTGCAAGCCCATCGCCTAACAGTACTACAAGCTTTTATTCCCTTAGTCGCCTCTTATGACTTCCAGGCACAATTCTAAGCCGGCAACCACACGGCAATATTTGTTATTTGATATTAATTTTGATGTTGTCATTATTTATTCTACTTATGCGAAGTCAATCTCATTAAAATTGACCTAGTCTCAAATTCAGAACTAATAACACGTCTTGTACTATATGTACTGGATAACGATAAAAGTACTTATCCCATAAAGTCGCAAAATTAAAAAATACGTACTAATCTGAAATCTAGCCTCATTGGATTTTACCTGTTTACTTAATTTTATTAACCTAAAAAAAAAAGTGCACCATCAAAAATTTATGTACAGTCAGCGTCAGATAGATCGAACCGGACAGCGTGCCCATAAAAATGGGATGCATTGGATTTTCAAAAAAAACGAACCCGATAAAATTTCAGAAAAATGTGATGTGACGGGATGTTTTAAGTATCGGCTTGGATAAAATGTCAAGATGATGTAACTGTATAGATTACCTAAAAGATTGAAATGGTCAAAATTTCAGCCGTATCGAAGCATCTAAAATTCCAACAAGATGGGATGGGATAGAATGCCTAAAAGGTGTAACC
Organism: Acleris emargana; assembly: GCA_927399475.2. Classification (NCBI taxonomy): domain Eukaryota; kingdom Metazoa; phylum Arthropoda; class Insecta; order Lepidoptera; family Tortricidae; genus Acleris; species Acleris emargana. The sequence goes on from OV656854.1 coordinate 18,124,987, forward strand.
ATTTGAGAAAAATGAACTTAGTCCCAAGAAGTTAAGATTCCTAATGGTTTGCCACTTCAAACGCAATGAACAGCACAATATTTGCCAGGTATGACTCTTAAACCTTGGTAATAAGGGTTAATGTGAAACTACAGATAATGTAACGCGCGACTGAGAGGCCGTTCAGCAGCATGTTGTCCTGCTCTTCGCCGTCAGTCATTCTGAATAAAAATGTCTTATCTGTTGTCTGTTGAGTAAACGTATTAACCAGACATATCCAATCTATTATGTAAATACTATGCATTCCGATATCGAATTCTAAATATTCTATATCGCAGCAGATTCAGCCATATTGAGAGGGCATTTATGTCATTTTTATCAGTAACTGATGGGGTTGTTACTAACATATCGAAAATAACCGCTCATTCCCAAAATACCATAATTTGAAAATACCAGATTACACTTTATACCAGAATTCCAAAACACCAGATTCAAAATAAGAATTAATTTATTGTACTTACCTAAAATTTCTAAGCTGGTGATTCCCAATCTGGTATAAAGTGTTATCCGGTATTTTCATACATACATACATACATTAAATCATACCTGTTTCCCAGAGGGGTAGGCAGATACCACTTCTTTCCACTTGCTACGATCCTGACAAATATCCTTCGCTTCTTCGTATTTTGGATATGAGCTAAAATAACTTACAGTGGATACTTTGGATGTAGGTGGAACATTGTAATATTAAGCAGTTTGTATTTATTGTCGCTATAGGCTTTGACTTTTTCAATACAAAATTTAACTATTTATTTAAATATCGAGAATTGTTTCTAATCGTGTTATCTTTTTCACATGCTTCTTTACACGTTCACTGTCCTCATACAAAACGATCTGACAATGTCACAAGTCTAACTTGCATTTAGTATGGGGATGAACCCATAGTGGAAGCACGGACTCCTGAAAAAAGCTTCATGACCACACATTCAGGGCACCCAGACAGGGAACGTGTTAACCTTTTGAACGCCCCTGACTTGATACAAACGTTGTCCTCACACGCTAATGACAGCTGAAAACCACAGCTAATGTCAATCTTACGTCACAAATACTCGGGGCTATTTTGCACTGTATCTGTGACCAATATATGGGTCGATGGCGTCGTAGGCACGACAGTACACGACCACTTTAGTGGTTCCTGGCGTTCAAAGGGTTAAAGGTTATCAGTATCGCTCCCTATTCAAGCTATCTCTTTCACTCTTAGACGAAAATTCTGGGGTTCTAGTGAAAAATAGTATAAGACTTCTGAAGCTCAAGTGAAAAAGGGTTTAAGTATAGTATAATTCGTTCATGTATATGACCTTTTTTATTACGAATTACGAGTCCCAGAATTGGCATATACAGTATTCCCAGTTTTTTAATATCTGTCGGCTGGCTATCGCCATCACTCTTGCACTCGTAAATTACAGTCGTTATTTATCACACCATAGTTTGTGTGATAGAAAAACGAAGATTGCCGATACCTATTAAGAAAATGGTTGCACTGAACTATCAGCCCCGTGGAATGAAATACAATCGAATAGATTCCTCCTTCAACCAGCATGCACTGTCCTTTTTCAATATTCGCTACTACTCTACCCATAATTTCTAATTGAATATCAAAATTTAACAGAGTCGACGGAGCTCCACTCATGCTGAGCTTCTATTTCCGAGTGTTTTTCTGCTGAAGACCTAGCATAACCTAAACCTACCTCGTCTTTAAGATACTGATTTTGATTAACCTTTTGAACGCCAAGCTGCGAAACAAAACGCTGCTTCCCGGACGCCACAACAAAAACGTACAAGTCGATCTCTAAAACCGTAGTGATTCCAAAAAGAAATATCGATACCATAATTGACCCTATGTAATAGTGAATTTGAGTATCTGAAAACTTTAACAGATACAATATTACAATTATAATGTAATTTAATTTCCTTTTTTTTTAACATTATAATCCCACAATAAAACATGAAAACACCCAAATGTTCACACGATATGTATTTTAATTTAGTGGGGCGATGACGTCACGCGTTGACAGCTCCGGCCGTTAGGGGCGTCGAAGGAAGTGGAAATTATTTTAATACTAGAGTTGGGAAACTTGAAATGCATTACCTTTTGGTATTGATATTTTTGAGCAAGAATCTAAAGAAACTCAAGAAAATGGGAATTGAATAAAAATCGTTTTCTTTTCAAAGTGTATAAATTTGCTTATGTAGTTAGTTACAGGTATATTAGCTTTAATAGGCTAAACAAAACAATGTTAAAAAATACAAAAAATGTTGCTTCATTACATTACCTACCTACATTGATTTATTCGCATTGTATACACTTTCGCAGAAAGTCGACGGGGCTCTGCTATCGCAGAGCTCCTATTTCTGGGTAGTTTAGCCCTCCGGGCCAGCTGAATTACTACAATTTGGTCGTTGTAAGAAGGCCGATTTGACAGCTGTCAACTCAGTACAAAAACAGACAAAATCTGTGTTTGAGGTTATATTTTATACTGCGTTGATAGGTGTCAAATCGGCCCTCTTAGAATGACCAAACTTTAACATAACCTAAACCTACCTCATATTTATGGCACTAAGGGGTGCCTTGGGTCTGGAATTGAAATTTTTCATTAGTGTATAATATGCGAAAGTGTCCTTTATTCCCAGTAGTTCCGTGGAAGAAGTTCCGCGGCGGAACTAGTGACACTTTTTCATCCCAATCGTTCCGTGTTGGAATTAGTGACACATTTTCGAACGCTTACCCGTGGTCCCACTACTTCGTCCCACTGCTCTTTTTGACGGAGCCCTGCCTCGCGGCAGGGCTCCTATTTCAAGGCTCACTGGTTCCGCCACGGAACTTTTTCCACGGAACTACTTGGAATGAACTGAAAGTGTATAATGTGTAATGTAATGTGTGACGACGCGATAGCCTAGTTGGTAATGACCCTGTCTACGAAGCTAGAGGTCCCTGGTGTCGATTCCCGGTATGGGTCAATATTTGTATGATGAGTACGAGTAGTTGTTTCCGAGTCTTGGATGTTTTCTATGTATTTAAGTATATATTTCTCTATTAATAAGTATTTATATCGTTGTCAAGTACCCATAATACAAGCCTAGGAGCTTAGTTTGGGACTAGGTCAATTTGTGTGAGTTCGTCCTTTGATATTATCTTTAATTTATCATGGATAAAATGACCCTGTAATATTCTTACACTTTTCCCAAGATAAAGGCAGCGGGCGGTCACATCACTACGTGTCGGCTACGGCCATCATTGGCGTATTGAGCATTGACAATTACTGCATTAAATCACAGCCTGACACAAAGTGGATTTATTCATACTTCTGCTATTATAATCTATGTATTTAAGGTTTAGACTATATATAGACTAGCATAGCAATAATAAAACTCCATTAATTCTGTTGCAAAGTTTTTTATTAAACTTAATTCTGCCGTTGAAATTTGTGTCGGCTGTGGCCGACGTGGCGTCAGTGGCACGGCCTTCCGTTCCCCGTTTTCTCGTGGTCCTACTGATTTGTCATATTAGTAAGACCACGAGGGAACCCTATTTCTGTCTGTCCTACTTCAGTTCGTACCCCTAATTTCAAATCAATAAGACAGTGTCGACGGAGCTCCTATTTCTGGATGGTTTGGCCTTCTGGGCCTGCTGCAAAACTAACATAACCTAGACCTACCTACGTATACTATTATAAAGGACGAACATTTCCACAAGCATACATACTAATAGGATTACGAGAAATAGGACAAATCAGTAGGGCCACGAGAAAACGCCTCTTCCGTTGCCGGCCACAGCCGACTGTGGCGTTCAAAAGGTTAATTAGTAATAGAATAGCGAATAGTGGAAATGAACAGAGCACCTATCCCTACCGGTAGAAATAAATGGCTCATTCTCAAAATACCATAATTTGAAAATACCAGATTACACTTTATACCAGAATTCCAAAACACCAGATTCAAAATAAGGATTAATTTATCGTACTTACCCAAAATTCCGAATCTGGTGTTTTGAGAATATGGTATAAAGGTTAGTAGGACCACGAAGGAGACCTATTTCTCGTAGTCCTATAGTATGTGAAAAGGTTCGTCCTTTATAATAGTATACGTAGGTAGGTCTAGGTTATGTAAGTTTTGCAGCAGGCCTTTTTGAAGTCTGTCAAAAATAAATCGGCCCGGCGCGACGTTGACGCCGGTGTGGGTAGACAAGTTCAAACGTGTTTTGTATTGCCGGCTACTTACTCCAAAAATCGTCACACCACGTAGTCACACCACTGCTATTCGTTTTCATCGGAAATTATAAATCATTTTTATTCAGCAAAAGCAGGTAGGTTAGGTTCGTTAGTTATCTTTAGGGGCTGACTCTTGGTCACACCAGGTTGTCACACCACTGCTATTCGGTTTCGTCGGAAATCATTTTTATTCCGCAATAGTAGGAAGGTAAGGTTAGTTAGGTGGCTTTAGATGCCCGAAGGGTAAATCGCCCAGAAATAGGAGACCTACCCCAGGCATGGCTCCGTCAAATAGCAGTGGTGTGACGACGAGTCTGCACCCGTGCGGTGGATAGGCGTCCATAGCAAATGTACGTGTCGCTACTTCGCCATAATCTCGCTTAGGTACACTTTCCTCATACGAGCCCCAATGCAAAAGAGTTCGGCTACTATTTAAAATTGAAAGTAACTTTTTTTCAAAGTCAAATCTAGTTAGTAATTTTAATAGCATGGGAGCAAGGAATAAAAAAAAGTATTGTAAAATTAATCAAGTTTATTTCCTATATAATACAACCAAAAAATATCTCTGTATTGTAATAAAAAAAATACAATACTTCTATCAACGACCACGCATAATTAGTTCGGCTATCGATCTTGAGTATGCAAAATAGTTCGCCTACCACTTAGTTGTCTCGCCTTTACTCTTAAGAACAGCCTTGATTCTCAATGGCATCGTCGCTACCAACTCTTCACACTCCTTTGGGGTTATAGACTCCCAGACAGCGACGATTTTTTCTTTTAAATCACTTTTTGACCTCGATGGAAACTTGCGTAATTTTTTTTTAATTTTCCACCACAGTGTTTCAATAGGTTACAAATCTGGACTATTCGACGGCCACTCCATAGTGGGGATTCCTTTAGACTCGAGCCAAGTCTTCGTGGTCTTCGCAGTATGGCAAGAAAAGTGTAGACATTTTCATATTTCAAGCTTGGAATAGATGGAATTAAACTTGTTTTTAAAATTTCCTGGTATTTCACTGCATTAACTGTCCCTTCTACAAAATGAAGGCGGCCTACCCCTTGTGCCGACATGCAACCCCATATCATCACAGACCCAGGAAAATTCACTTTTCTCTTAATGCAGTCTTTGATGAATGCTTCGTCTTTCTTTCGAATGTTTTTTTTTCGGTCATCGCCGACAGTTACTTCGAATTTTGATTCATCACTCCATATTATTTGACGCCATTGATCAGTAGTCCAGTTTGAGTGCTCGCGAGCGAATTTCAGCATCTTCTTTTTCTGTAACTCCGTTAGTAAAGGTTTTTCCTTGGCCGTATAAAAACCATATCCCATTCTTTTGAGAACCCTTTTGCAGGTATCCACTGAAACGTCTCTCTGGATTATATCACGCCATTTTACGGTAAGTTCCCCGGAACAACCACGGCGGTTTTGTTTGATAATTTTCTTTAAAACCCGGTTTTCAGCTGCACTCGTCATACGCGGTCGACCCGACTTCTTCAAACACGAAATTGTGCCGTTTCTTGCGATGCTGGATGATTGAATAGACAGTAGATCTTGCCAGTAATAAATCTCTGGCGATTTGGTTGGTAGATTTTCCACTCTCACTACTGGAAATTATAATTTTCCTGACTTCTTCTGTGACTGGTTTTCCGCGGCTCATGTTGCTCTAATTAATTACTTATAATAATGAAAAAATACTTGGACTTTGTAATTATACAGTGTGTCTCTGACCTTGGGGCTTTAAATGCAACGATCGATTCTACTCGCTAAACTTAACTACTTTTGTTCTGCAACATTAAAAAATAACTTAAACTTAGATAACTAATTGATGTTAAGGCGACGGGGCGGGACCTTGCTCATTCGGCCAGACGAGAAAATTACCTCTTAATAATAATAACAATACTGCGAGGTCTGCGAGCAACAGAGCATTCAAGTCGCTAGCTAGAACGTTAATTAATGTAACTCATGGTAAGGGTACTGGACAATTTTTTTCCTATTAATTCAAATTTATGAGTAGCGTAATTATATATTGGAAATTAAGGTGACGGGTTGGGCAACGTCTTTCCACGCTCACTTTGTGCAGGTGCATAGGATCTTTGATTTTTGGTTACATAAGTGCGTTAATGTAATTTTATGTTTTATTTTACATATTAAAATCAAGAAATCAGGTAGACGCACTAATAAAATAGATACAGTAAAATGGGGTGACTAAAGCAAAGCGAGGCGAGTTTGATAACTTTTTGAATCGTCGATTTTGTGCAATGTCAAAGTCATTATTTAGCTCTTTCGCGACATAACTTTCATATGTCTCATATGCGAGCGAACAATATTTATAGTTTGAAGTATTTTCAGTAAAATTGTATTTAAAAACTTGGAAACAGAAAAACACTATATTTTGACATGCTTCAGGTGTGACTTTGATATAGTGATGTAAACAGGGATAATCAAAGTATTTTCAGAAATGAGATATAAGGCTGCGTAATGTTTTTTTTCTACTAAGTTGTCTACCGTATTCTGCCTCAAGCTGCTTTAAGTTACTCCAAATAAGAAGTTGCTAATATGATATTTTTAATAAATTATTTTATGATTAAATACGGGAGTTACAGAAGATTTATTTTTAAAATTAATCAATCTAACCCCATTTTACGGTAATAAAATGATCCGTGACATATTAATTTTGAACTAATACAAAAAAAAACTAGCATGAAGATAGTATGGAAAGACACACAAATAAGCAATCTTATCGTATTTCTTAAATATTTACCAAATGAGAACATAAGTTTTGATTATTTAAGTCATTCTAAAAACAATTAAGTATCTTCATATAATCATCATCTTTTTTTTAAACGGCTTTTATACGACAGTACACATCGGCCCAGTTAAGTCGAAAACATTGAAGTCATAAAATAATTAAAAAAAACAAAACATAATACAAAACTTTACACATATTATTACAAAACTATGGGTTTATCGTCCTAACTCGTACAAAAGTCTATTGCTGAGCCTTCCCCAATGATTTCCACGACGCTCAGTTGGTCGGCGTGGCTACACGCAACCAGTGCTTTTCCGCGACCTTTACCAGATCCTCGGTCCACGTTATGGGAGGCCTACCATCACGGACGCCGCCGCGCTGTACCACGCCTGGAGCCTGCACGGTGACCAAGTGAGTACATCATCAAAAATCCTCGTACGTCCCTTTGAGACCATCAATTAAAACAAAGACTATTATTATCTGAACAAGCATGTATTAGCAAGTATTAAATATATATATATTTTTTTTTACTTTCATTAATAAAAAAGTTACAAACGTTCAAAGGTGGAATTTCGGAAAATTTGAGAAAAAACATTTAAAAAATCATATCTTCAAAACCGTAAAGCCGGAAATCCACTGCGGCGCACGGCTAAGCTACGCACGTGGGCACATATTCGGTCTGAATGAAAATGTATGGAGGCACTTCCACAGACGCGCACGGCCACGCTACGCATGAAATGACGTCATTTATACACACGTGGCTGCGCTGAAGTGCCGGCCACGCACACGCTAGCGTGCGTGCCCGGCAAAGCCCCACTGCTACCCACGCTGTTCACGCTACAAACGAATGCGGTATATACAGGGAGGGGAAGCGGGGAGCGGAGGAGACGAGAATCGTGCGTTGCGTCGTGCGCCGGCCATGCATGCGGCGATGTTTATCAATCCAAAAACGATGTCTCCGTTTTGCAGTCAATGCACATAATAATAAATCATCACATTCACTCTCGTAATCGTCTTCGGAAGAACTGTCTGACGATAGCGCAAACTCCATTTTAGTGTAATAAAAACAGAAATATACGTGGTATCGCTTCTACAGAATGTTTCGAACTGAGTGAGCGTGCCCGTGCCCGTGAGTTGCAATGGAAAGGCGCGTCGCACCCCCCTTGCAAGCGTGGACGTGGCCCGCAGTGGGGAATATGGATACACGCAGCAGACCAATGTACCCACGTGGACCACACGTTTTACGTGTGCGTGCATTGGTTGCTGTGAAAATGTTGACACACGTGGCTAGACATATGGACCCACGTGGGTGGCGTGTAAAGAGTGTCCGTGCGTAGCGTGCGCAGCAGTGGATTTCCGGCTTAACCCTTATGACCCAAGGTCCAAGGGCGAAAAGACAGCAAATAACCCCAACAATATCCCAATAGTTATTTGTTATACAAGTGGGGAAAGTTGTATTTTACCTGCGAGTGTTCATTTGAAACACGAGCTAGCGAAAGGATTCTATGATTGACCACGAGCGAAGCGAGTGGTTCAAAAATAGAATCCTGAGCGTAGCAAGTGTTTCAAGACACGAGACGTAAAATAACTTTCCACCCGTGTATAACACAAAACTTTTCACCTCACTACAGCGAGGAAACTAAGAAAAGGGTTTGAACTGTAATCTCAGTTCCGCATTTTGCACGGTTTCCTGTAATTCCACAGGTGTTAATACGTCTTTATCATTCGAATCACTCATTTTTAATAACAAAACAAACTAGAAAAACATGCGAATATTTAACGTTGACTACAGCGAGGAAACTAAGAAAATGGTTTGTACTGTAAGCTCAATTCCGCATTTCGCACGGTTTCCTGTAATTCCACGGGTGTTAATACATCTTTATCACTCGAATCACTCATTTTTAATAACAAAACCAACTAGAAAAACATGCAAATATTCAACGTTGACGGCTTAATAGAAAAGTTTTGACGTAACTTTTTTTTTATTATTTCGGATGCGTTTTGTTTGCACATCGACTTATTTGGACTGTCAGAACATTTTATCCGTTTTTAAAACAAGAATGAAGGTTAATTTTGAATGCTGATATTTATGAATTAAAATAAAGTAGTAAGAATGTATTTAGTGTTTTTTACTCGATGCAATTATTAATTGTGATGTTAAAAATTCAGCACTTGTAAGGTTTTACGTTTAGTTAGCTGTCAAATATCACTTAAGCTGCCTTCAAATGTCTAAACTCTTTCTTCACTTGTGGATAAAAAGCGATTTTCTCAATAGATATCGAACAAGCAAAAAGGGCTTTCTGAGCTAGTGAGATGAAAAAAAAATTGACGGTCCATGTGCCGAACACCCTGTATAAAGCTTTTCTCAAACATTGAAACATAATAAATTAAATTTAAATAAAATATAGTTTAAATTATAACATTTATTAGTCATTTATATTATTTCGGCAATTTATTTTGTTTCTAAACAATTTCAATAAAAAAACGTCAAACTATTTGGTACACTTTTAAATACTATGTAAGGGTAGTTCTACCATTTCGTGCAAATCACATGTTCGTTATAATAAAACCATGATTTAAGTGCTAAATTAAATTGAAATATTTTTTATATGTTGTGTTAGGTATATTTTGCATTTAAAATTTACTATATTATTGCAATCCAAATGTACTTTTTTTTTTATTAACATGCCAAAAATTCATTACCATCATCGTTCATAACATAAATAAATAGATTTGTGGGCAAATAAGTAATTTATTACACATACCACATTAAATTTATCCTCTGATAATGTTGAAATACTTACGAAGGAATAAAACTGAAGCTTTAAACCGTCATGTAGTGGTTATTTACTTTCACTGTATAACAAAATATTTTTGTACAAAAAAAAAAATCATTACCATGAATTCAATTTGCAATAACAAAATCAAACTGAAGTCCTGCGAATTATTAGTGTAGGCATCGTTCCCCCTGCCTGCGATCCCGCTCCAGTCGTCTCAGTGAACAGTGAAGAGATGGGACGCGTGCCAGATTATTGTAAAAAAATAATTCGTGGCGGAATTTTGGATTTGGTACGTTTTTTTTTCATTACCATTTATGCTGTTCTGATATTAATGCTTAGTGTTTTATTGTACTGTAGACACTTAAATAATTAACGTTGAAGTTTGGAACCTTACTAAATGAGTATACCTGAGATTGCATTTGTTTATAAAGAGTAAATCTAAAAAAAGTTAAGAAAATTCATTACCATTCTCGTCATTACCATATTTTACCATTCATTATATGAAGAATGGTAATGAACATAAAACGATGGTAATGAATGGCAGTATTACATTTAAATTAAAGAAAACTTAATCGTTCCAGAACAAACAACAGTCACAACATACTGGCCGATAGTGTTACTAATAAGTTTCTTTCCATTTAAGACATTAAAAAATGATCTTGAATCGGTTTTTTACTTAAGCTTTTATTACCAATATCACACTTTCAATTATCCTGCGTAGTTTCCGCAGGAAAACACACCAAAATCTTAAGAGAGAAAGAGAGAAAAGGAAAAAAGAACTCCTACTTATGTGTATATAAGACGGTGCAAGATGACCACTTAAGATTGATAATTGTTTTCCTACAACAACGGTGTCCCCCAGACAAGATAAAGCTTTTGAATTTGAAAAAAAATGATATAGGGTATAAAGTCTAATTCTATGGAACTTGCTAACTATGTAAACAAACCGCCATATTGACATAGTCTCTGAATGATGAATTTACTAGTGATGGGCAATACTCCTTTACTTATGTCAAACCATATCAAATAATAAAATACCGAAAGTAAAAAAAACCAGTAGTTACTTATTTCTAATTTGTTTAATCACGATCTGAAGAAAAATCGGTACTTGAAGATGATATATCACCAGTATTTATTACAAAAGGTGCCGTTATATCATGATGTGAGTGTGATCAGCGTGAGTTAGGTAATGTGTAGGGGCCTTAATTATATCGCCAACTTTAGCCACAACACTACCCATCATAGACAATTGCAGAATTTAAAAGAAACAAAAACGTAATTCCATCAGGTCCTAATAACCTAACTTCTGAAACCATTTAAACTTGTAATGAAATATCCAAGATAGAGTTATATATTTGGTGATTTAGTATTTTACAGTAATGACAGTTTCAATAGTTTATGGGTTCAATGGTGTTTGATGCGGTGGTATGAAAATTCAAGGAGAAACAGTGACGAAACAAAGTTAAGTCTTTTGTTTACATGGTTGGCAAGTTCCATAGAAATATACTATAGTCACCAGTGGTCAGAGACCAGTAGTCGACCTCGTATGAGTGAGAATAGTGGGAAATATATCTTTCGTACTCTTCCCACTCATACAAAGTATAGGCAGAGGCCGACTACATGTCTCTGGCCGACCACTGGTGACTATACCCTATTATTGATTAAGTTTCGGGTTTAGGCCAAGCATTTTTGTCTATTATATAGTCTTCGATCCTATAATACGCTTTAGACATTAACGACTTTTTCAAGTAATTTTTGAGTGCTGGAAAGGGTAACTTTAAAACTACCTCAGGTAATTTATTATAGAAATGAATGCATTGACCAACAAATGATTTATGTACTTTGCGGACGCGGAATTTTTGAATAATAATTAATAATAATATTTTTTATCTACTGTTGGTGGTAAATCATTTATGTAAACTAAAAATAGAAAAGGACCTAAAATAGAGCCTTGAGGCACACCTATTTTTACTGTAGCTCCATCAGATTGCGTTTTGTTTACAACAACTGTTTGAGTTCTATCACTTAGATAAGAAGACATAAAACTTATAGCTTTATTGGAAAATCCATAATGTTCTAATTTTAAAATAAGGGTCGTGTGAACAACGCAGTCAAAAGCTTTAGAAAGATCACAAAATATTCCTACTGCATCGCAAGATTTCTCCCAACTGTTATATATATATTTAATGAGTACAGATGCCGCATCAATAGTTGATCGACCTCTGGTAAAGCCGAATTGTTTATTGCTAAGTAATTTATTTCTAATAAAGTGACCTAACATATCATTCAAAATTAGTTTCTCAAAGACTTTACTTAAAACGGACAGAATGGAAATGGGACGGAAGTTCGTTATATCACTCATCTCATCCGATTTAAAAAGAGGAATGACTTTACTATATTTCATTAGATCTGGAAAGATCCCCCCTGATATGCAATTATTGTATATTAATGCTAGATGGGGTGCAATTACATCTATTATATGAAAAAGTACACTAAGTAACTGATGTGCCCCACAAATCCTCAGTCTTTTTCAAACTAAGCGATTTAAATACTTTGACTATTGAATCTGAATTTACAGGGCTGAATTCAAAGTTTATATTACATTTACTGACATTAGTGCAAAGTAATGATTGAGCTGGCTGACTCACTGGCTATATAGTCCGGTCCACTCGCAGGCGTTAGGCGGCCATATCATTGCTCAACCGACAACGAACTCGGGGCGGTGGAAAGGCCGAGCAACACAACTTAATTTAGAAAATTTTGAATTTTGATTCGGTAATATTTAAGAGAAAAAGGTTTGGGGAGGAGGAAAGACTAAGCAAACAAACAATTTAAAAAATATGAATTTTGACTAATTTAGAATTTTGAAGAACTCTGGGCAGTGGAAAGGCTGAGCAACCAAACCTAATTTAGAAATTTTGAAAATTATGAATTCGAATTTTGAATTTTGATGAACTTGGGGTGGCGGAAAGACTGAGCAAGCAAACCAATGTAGAAATTTTGAAAATTTTGAATTTTGAATACCTAGGTAATATGAACTTGGCGTTATATATGGCGAAAATATAGCCATAATATATCCATATTTTGAGCCTTTTCAACGTTAAAATTTGTTTTAGGTGAATTAAAACATGTTTTATCACTCACACCGAAGCCTGCCACTAACTCTGACGTAGGGTGCGATAAATCCGCTTCCACAATCACTTTTAATTCTTCGTTATTAACTAGGGTTTCCTGCCGTCCACCCACGGGGCTTGTTGTGTAGGTCAACATTTCCAGAACGAAAATGTTGGAACCAAAAGCGTACCCTGTTTTCTTTTACAGTAGCTGCCTCATACACATCATTTATCCTTCGGGCCGTAACTCTTATTCTTAAATAACGCGATATTTTAAGTTCTCCATATTGTGAACAGAATTATGTCGAAAAAAAAAAATGACGTGTCTCGTCATTTGAATCGCTAAATTCACAAATGAATCGCTAAATTCGAAGCACAAATACCTATTATGAGCTAAAATTTGAAATAAGTTTGAATATAGAATTATTTGCCAAACACCAATTATAAAACGCCAATTTCATATGTAAAGACCCGAAATTTATAAAAAAACACAAAATATGAATATAATATTTAAATATTAAACATTATTTAGTAAGCGTCAGAACTCCAGGACCAATGGAGATATTCAAGGATGTGTGGACTGCGTCAATCGAGGGAAGTACCTACTCTTTCGAGCATTTTTTTTTTGCCACTTTTACATTTTGTTCTGACGCTTACAAAATAATGTTTAATATTTGGTGTAACCCCCTTCAGCATTCAACACGTCTTGCAGACGCCTGCGCATTGATCCAATCAATTTTTTACATAAATTTTGCCCTCTGAAGGATTCCCACACTTGGTGGGCGTGGTTCCTTAAGGCTTCTTTCGTTCTACATTGGGTTGAATCCCACTCTTGGACCATTTTTCCCCAGAGGTTCTCGATGGGGTTTAAGTCAGGGCTACGGGGGGGCATTTTTAGTAAAGTTATGTTTGGTTGCTCAGTTATCCACGCTTGGACTAACCTAGAATTGTGGATCGGACTGTTATCTTGTACAAACGTTACTGGCTCGTCGGGGAAGAAAATCTTTGATGTTGGTATAAAAATATCTTCCAGTATATCCCGGTACTGGGTTGCATTCATGCGACCCGAAATCTCTACTAACTCCCCAGGACCGCCCGAACACATCCACCCCCAAAAGCCAATCGTGATCCGGCCACTATGCCTGTCGGGCATAACGTGGTCCTCGGAGTAACGAGAGTTTTCGGGTCGCCATAAACTTAACCTCCCGTTGTCGGCTGAGCAAAATACTTTCTCATCCATAAAAATAACATTCTCGAAATTGGTGTTTAAATGCTGCACTGCAAATTGCAGACGCAGCATTTTGTGCCGAGGCGTGAGCAGTGGCTTCTTCGCAGGGACTCTGTTCCGTAGGCCACCTTCATCGAGTCTCCTACGAATTGTTGAAGAAGACACTGCAAACTCCTCGGCAAAGAGGGTAGTGTTGATGAAACGCTGATCGTGTGCTTTTCTTAAAATATCTCGATCCTGGCGCTGCGAAGTGCAGCGCGGGCGCCCATACGATGCATGGTTTAGGAGGTGGCCTTCCTGCTGCCACCTCTCCAGCCATCGCTTTACGGTATTACGCTAAAATCGAAAAATTTAATTTATTAATTGAATATTTTGTCACGTTGACCACCCATTCCCATAAGGACCTAGGCAACGTAAACTTAACCAGGCGCTTTGAAAACTAGGTAATAAAATGACGTCGAATATTTTTCATATTATTAATGATTTGCATCATGCAACTAATCAACAAACTTAACGTTACTTTAAGTAGATACCTGTTTTATGTAGACCAAGATAAGATATCCTGAACCGTTATAATGCAAATAATCTAACATATCTTACAGTTTGGGTGCATAGTATGAATATGCAAGTAGCATGAAAATTGTAATAAAACAACTATTATCTTTACAATGAGGTAGCCCAAAGCAAAATTGGGGATACCTACCAAAACCAAATTGGGGGTATCCTTTTGCCTGGCTTTTACATTATTCAAAAACAATGATTATTTTATGAGAAAGGATAATCTTCTCTAATATATAAAATTTTCATGTCACAATGTTAGTTACCGTACTCCTCCGAAACGGCTTGACCGATTCTTATGAAATTTTATATGCATATCCAGTAGATCTGAGAATCGGCTACTATCTATTTTTTATACCCCTAAGTGATAAGGGTGGTCCACTCCAAAATTTTACATTCATGGCAAAAGAACGTTTGCCGGGTCAGCTAGTCTCTATATATAAAATTTCCATGTCACAATGTTAGTTACCGTACTCCTCCAAAACGGCTTGACCGATTCTTATGAAATTTTATATGCATATCCAGTTGGAGTGATGGGTGGAGTTACTGTGTTGTTGGCTGGGGATTTTCATCAGACTCTTCCTGTAGTCGCTAGAGGAACTCGGGCTGACGAGGTTAAATCATGTTTAAAATCCTCACATCTGTGGCCCAATATCAAAAAACTCTCCCTTAGGAGAAATATGAGAGTTCATTTAACACGTTCGGCGGCGGTACCGGCTATGACCGTAAAACGTGTAGCACGTTATATGACAGTACGGCCAATGCAGTATTTATTTACGACTTCCTAAAAGTCACTACGGTTCTTCCCGACGAAAATCCATACCATTGCTATGTATTTTTTTTTTTACTGTCATGTTGGGTACAACAACCATGTGGCTACCACCAAAACCAAGTATAATTCTCGAACACGAGTTTGACCCTGACTCACACAGATGCAAACGCTTACACACACACGCAGTACGGCGCTTGCCGCTGACGTTGAGTTGTCTTCCCGTAGCACGGTTATAACCGTTACTGTACTCGAGTAGAGACAAACCAACAATGTATATAATCAGAACTGCTTAAGCCGTAGTTTCATTTTGTATGAAGAAATTTACTGTCATTCTAGTACATTCCATAATTTGGATACCGCCGCCGAACGTGTTAAGGGGCGACGTATTTGCTGGAGAGTTTTCTGAACTCCTACTCAAAATAGGAAACGGAGATTATCCCGAATCGAATGGAAAAATATGTATCCCTACTCAGCTGGCCACAGTAGTTTCAACAATAAAATAATTAATATCTAAAATTTATCCTGATATTTCTAATTTACAAATGAAGTCGATGGATTGGCTGTGTGAACGCGCTATACTGGCTCCCAAGAACAATGTTGCTGCCACCATTAATGATATCCTCCTCAAGTCCTTTGAAGGGTCAGAAATGGAATACAAGTCGGTAGATTCAGTCTTACAAACCGATGAGGCTGTTCACTATCCTGTTGAGTTCCCTAATAGTGTCAACCCACCTGGTCTCCCTTCTCACAAACTCCTCCTTAAAGTTGGCACCCCTGTCATGCTATTGCGTAACCTTAACCCCCCTAAGCTTTGCAACGGAACAAGACTGCGAGTAAAAGCACTTCACAAAAATGTTATTGAGGCTACTGTATTTACCGGATGTGCTTGGGGTGAATCGGTATTCATACCACGAATACCACTTATACCCTCTGATTACGCATTTGAATTTAAGCGACTGCAATTCCCCCTTAAAGTCTGCTTTGCTATAACTATAAACAAATCTCAGGTCAGTCATTAAAGGTGGCGGGCATCGACTTAAGGGAGGATTGCTTCGCACACGGGCAGTTTTACGTGGGCTGTTCCAGAGTTAGTTCATGCAGCAGCCTGGTTATTTTAGCGCCTGACAGTACTACCACCAACGTGGTATACAAAGAAGTGCTCAATCAATAGTCGATAGTAGATATCGTTAGATGGTAGTCATAGTCATCTTCAATAGCCGTGCGAAAAAATATTTGAAACTTGAAAAGAACTGTCCTTTTTTACGTATAACCAAAATAATGATTCTCCGCGAACGAAGTCGCGGGCGGAAAGCTAGTTTTGAATACATAGAAAACTGAATCTTTAATGAACTGATCAACATTTTAAACAATTTTATGACCTATACCTGATGGACATAAATTTGTTTGGCAATTGGCAAGCGAATTGTCAGTCGTCAACTGCGTGGGGCCGGCAGTTGAGATTTTTGAACACTGACTTCTCAAAATATCCAAATTTTACCTTCTTTGGCGTCTTGATTTTTTCCGGCGAACCTTGCCATGGTACCCAAGTTTCACATTATTGGACTGACGACAACCTACAAAACGACTTACCGTTATTCCCAGTTCGCCGGATATGTCTGTTACAGACGCGCCTTCTTCTTTTAGTTGAATTATCTTGTGCCTCATGGCCGGAGTTATCTGGTAGGTCATTTTCTTTTACCAAAATAATCAATCAATCTATTTAGTTTAATTTATGTTAACCGTCGTCGCGGAGACAAATTTAGCAGTGTCAAGTGAATAAGGGCGCGAATGGAATCAAATTGAAACAGACAAGACACATGTCAGTGTAATTGTATTTTTTTTCTAAAGCGGCGATAGCACTGAGTCGTTTACCTAAAGCGGTTACCAAAGCGGGTGAGATACCCATTGAAACTAAAGAAATTTTGCTTAAATTAAAAAAATAAATATAACGTCAAGTGTATCTCTGAGGTGTACAAGGTACAGTCACCAGCATAAATATATTACTATGGACAGCCGTGCAAAAACAAATGATGCTCCATTGGGCTTATAAGTATGTGACGACATTACCTCGGTAAAAATATGTGATGCTTTTAGTACGGCATAAACATCGTTGCACCGTAACAGCATAAATATAGGATCGGATCGATCAAAAATAAATGATGTTCCATTGGGCTCATAAGTAAGTGATGATATTACTTTGGTAAAAATATGTGATGCTTTTTGGACGGCATAAACATCGTTACACTGTATCAGCATAAATATCGGATCGGGTCGATCAAAACTATTTGATTACCTATATAAATCAAAATTATGAGACCATCTCTCACCGGCATAAATATCTATCCCTCTGTGAAAGCATAGGCATCGGACGACAGGTGGACCGCCGCACCGTTAATACTACTAATACCGTTGACTTTTTGAAAGTTTGAAATTAAACCTTACCTAACCTACTGTACCTATTCTACAAGGATATTACACAAAAAAAACACTTTACCTTTAAGCTGGAGAAAAATTATGCAAAAACAAAATTCGGCGTCACTATACATTCGACGTCATAGAGGGTACCCATAATAATATCTGAGAGGTTCAAAAATATGTAATCGATCTGCAAAAACGATTCTTACCTTCCTGGCTGGCATAGAGACGTAAATTGTGTAAAGTGATTTGACAATTCACGAAAACGGTGCAGACTTGTCATTGCATATGTCTATCTCACGTTTTTCTCTTCAATCATTTGACAGGTGCCTCTCGGTCAACTGTAACTTATTTTCTTTTCAACAGAATCGTCGAAATGCCTGACACATCATAGCGAGAGCTAAGTGAAGCCAAATTTAGAGCTATTTGTCAGGGGTCGGTTGTGGTCTCAGTAGCATTCGTTGGTTTTCTAAGCAGAGATCACGGGTTCAAATCTCAGTCGAATACATAGAGAAAACACTTTTTATTTTCTTTTCGGGTTTAATTTTTATTTTTATTTTGTGCCTTATTATTTGTTTTAAGTTAATAATTATTTTAGACCAGCATCCCCCGGTCCTCACTCGAGGACATAATACTAAACATAAAAGGCACCCTATAGTTATTCGACAAGGTTGCAATTACAATGTTACCGTGAGGACCCCCAGATAGATGTTACCGGTGTGGCGACCTGGAGATATTTATGCCGGTGAGAGATGGTCACATAATTTTGATTTTTATAGGTAATCAAATAGTTTTGATCGAGCCGACCCGATATTTATACTGATGCAGTGTAACGATGTTTATGCCGTCCAAAAAGCATCACATATTTTTACCAAAGTAATATCATCACATACTTATGAGCCCAATGGAGCATCATTTGTTTTTGCACGGCTGTCCATAGTAATATATTTATGCTGGTGACTGTACCTTGTAAGGTGGACTGTAAAAAATATAAAATAAAAATACAAAAAGAACCTATCACGAGAATTATAACCCAGAACACATGACTCTAAAGTCTTACTACCAATCCACTGGCCCATTGTGACTAACAGCTGACTAGACGAAATATTGAAAAGTATAGATACCTGGTTTAAGTTGGCAGCTTCAATATTGCAAAACCTGTTAACCATGCAATAAATAATGTGACAAATTAAAACGTGAGACAGACATATGCCATGACAGTATGGTACTGTTTTCGTGTTACTTACTGGTAAATAAGGTTCAGTTTTCTTGTGTCTCGTAGTTTTAGCTACTTTGGATGCTAAGCAGCCTTCGCGGCGTTCTGGGGACATATTTTTGACGTTTTAGTGTTCGATTTCAAAACCGAGCGGTAGAAAATGTTCGAATGCGAAAATCTTTCACGATTTAATTTCGAATGTTCCTAAATTCCATATTTTTGAGATTTGCACTCGAAACTAAAACTTTTTTAATAATAATAATAACTAAATATTAGGTTTGAGTTTCCCGCTAAATAGATAAAAATGTGTGCTTTGTGTTGTTTAATATGTGAAATTACTGTCGGTGCTACATAATTTATATTACGTATAGATATTACGTACGAGAGAGAGACCGACCAAGCCGCCGACAAAATAATAGTCCGATATGTTTGTATAACAATAGTTATTTATGGGCATACCCTCGGATCACAAAAACAAGAGCATACTTACCATACCTGAGGCGCGTAAGATTTACCTTCACACGGGCTCATTTCTCGTAGGTTAGTAAGTAGATTTAGAAAAATTAGCCGCCATCTTGAACTTTTTAGCTATTCCACGGATGGTTTCCAAAATCGATATCTGGAGATTTGGGTGGTCTCCGACTACAAATCTGTTGACAGATTTAGAAAAAGTAGCCGCCGCCATCTTGAACTTTTTAGCTATTCCACGGATGGTTTCCAAAATCGATATCTGGAGATTTGGCTGGTCTCCGACTACAAATCTCTTGACAGATTTAGAAAAAGTAGCCGCCATCTTGAACTTTTTAGTAATTGGACTGATTGCTTCAAAAAACAATTTATGGGGATCCGTGTGGTCTCCAACATGGAATCCGTTGACAGTATGGGAAAAAGTAGTAGTATATTAAACTTTCCAGATTTTGGTCCGAATTAAATATTTGGGGATCTGTGTGGTGTCCTACCTACCTAACTCTCGAAATTGACACTTGAATGACAACTTAATACAAGATTTTGTTTTAAAGCTTTAATTTTTTGTTTAATTTTTCATGCTTGTGTTTTATGTTAAAATTACATTATATGAAATACATTGTTATATATTTTGTCAAACTTTCCAAATGGCTTGTGAAAAACATTTAGACGCTGTGGTTATTTTACAGGGAACGCATCGCAAAAAGCTTAAAACGAGTTCATTAATATTTCGCTTTGACATATTGATTTGTCATTTTGCGTCTTTGTCCTTGTTTTATTATGATATTTTTATTTGACTTTCTATGTTCAGTTGAAAATGATACCTACTCTGGTAAAATCGGTTATATGTGGGGCGCTATTTTAGAACATGTTTTTTTTTTTGGAACCGACCAATCATAACACACCATTTTGTTTCGTAAAATATTAGGTGTATTTTTGCTAAAAGATACACAGACTAAAAACTATGTCACTGCTTTTTTTTATGTAATTCAAACTTGGCCCCTAATCTCGAACCACTAAAGATAAAATTACATGGGAGATAAGGCGAAGCAATTACAATTTTATATGGAGTTGACATATTCATCTCGAATGTTAGTTTATTAATCTCGAAAGCCGAGAAACGAGAGAACGAGACTAGGGGTCCAGATTTAAAAAAAAGTTATCTATGATCATCAGGTCATCTTTGATACTTCCTTGGTTAAATCTTTCATTTCTAGAAGCATAGGCTTAATTCAAAACATGTATTAACTGTCTCAGTGGCGAAGGTGTGAATACGGTGCATGGCGCTCTGGGATCGATTCCGCGCCATGCACGTGCATTTCTTTTTGTATTTATTTATTTTAGACAACAAATTTTATTTAAATAAACCAAAATATATTATGTGTTAGATTTCTGTCAAAATGTGCTTGTGTGGAGATAGATATTACATTTCTTCAATCATTTGCATGTGTTATTTCTTCACCCCCCGTAAATCTCGGTAGACATAATTGTACTCGAATACGACCTATAAGGCCAGTCCAGGTATTGTATGCTCTAAGAAATAAATTGAATCGGAACCTGCAACTAAAAGTTCTTTTTGTAACAAACCTTTTTGTTTACTAATGATATTGACAATACATTTAAAAGTAGTATTTGATATTGACGGCTTGCAAATCTAAAATGACAAATGTCACTTAGTTGTCGTACCGAATAATTCCTACAAAATATGTTATGGAAATATTAAATAATAAATACGGTATACCGCAATGGACGGCCATTAATAAGAAAAGAAGGAGAAAAATGCTGTAAGTTTCACAAGTTGCTGTTGTTGTTGTTGTTGTAGTATTTTGCTTGGTGACGAGGAGGGTCTGATGATGGTGTTAGACGGTGGTCAGGTTTAAACTCTTTTGGTTAGGTGTGTTGGTTGTAATTTAGTCTCGTAAAAGTCCCAGATCAGTACTTATTCCATTGATGCAGCGACACGAAGTGCCCCTTGGCATCCGACATATTAAGAAGTCAGCACTGTCACTAATGTCACTACAGCAAGATTTCATACCATATGTATTTAGTTTATTATCTCATTACTGCGAAAGTGAATTTTTCAGTCTGTTGTTAAACCCTCGTCCCAAAGTAGCAATGCTGCAATGGAGCAATCACCAATCATGTAACTAAATGTTAATAAATCAGACCGCGTGACACACACACGTCGGTTACACAGCTAATCAAAACTGTTTACTCGAACTTAAAAGTATCAGTGTTCTGTTTCTATTGGCTGAGCGCGGCGGCGTCCAGCAGGCAGGCGGCAGCGCTGCGCGGGCCACACACGTCCGGACCGCTAGTTATGATGATGATGATGGTGGTGATGGTGTACTGCCGTGGTCCTCGTGCAGGATGCTGGCGCGGTGCAGCGCGGCGGCGTCCAGCAGGCAGGCGGCAGCGCTGCGCGCGCCACACACGTCCGCACTGCTAGTTATGATGATGATGATGGTTGTGATGGTGTACTGACGTGGTCCTCGTGCAGGCTGCTGGCGCGGTGCAGCGCGGCGGCGTCCAGCAGGCAGGCGGCACTGCTGCGCGGGCCACACACGTCCGGACTGCTAGTTATGATGATGATGATGGTGGTGATGGTGTACTGACGTGGTCCTCGTGCAGGCTGCTGGCGCGGTGCAGCGCGGCGGCGTCCAGCAGGCAGGCGGCAGCGCTGCGCGCGCCACACACGTCCGGACTGCTAGTTATGATGATGATGATGGTGGTGATGGTGTACTGACGTGGTCCTCGTGCAGGATACTGGCCCGGTGCAACGCGGCGGCGTCCAGCAGATAGGCGGCGGTGCCGCATGCACCCCACGCCTCTAGGCTACTAATTGTGACGATGATGATGATTGAGATGATAATGATGATGATGATGATGGTGGTGATGGTGTACTGACGTGGTCATCGTGCAGGCTGCTGGCGCGGTGCAGCGCGGCGGCGTCCAGCAGGCAGGCGGCAGCGCTGCGCGCGCCACACACGTCCGGACTGCTAGTTATGATGATGATGATGATGGTGGTGATGGTGTACTGACGTGGTCCTCGTGCAGGCTGCTGGCGCGGTGCAGCGTGACGGCGTCCAGCAGGCAGGCGGCAGCGCTACGCCCGCCACACGTGTCCGGACTGCTAGTTATGATGATGATGATGATGGTGGTGATGGTGTACTGACGTGGTCCTCGTGCAGGATACTGGCGCGGTGCAACGCGGCGGCGTCCAGCAGATAGGCGGCGGTGCCGCATGCACCCCACGCCTCTAGGCTACTAATTGTGACGATGATGATGATTGAGATGATAATGATGATGATGATGATGGTGGTGATGGTGTACTGACGTGGTCATCGTGCAGGCTGCTGGCGCGGTGCAGCGCGGCGGCGTCCAGCAGGCAGGCGGCAGCGCTGCGCGCGCCACACACGTCCGGACTGCTAGTTATGATGATGATGATGATGGTGGTGATGGTGTACTGACGTGGTCCTCGTGCAGGCTGCTGGCGCGGTGCAGCGTGACGGCGTCCAGCAGGCAGGCGGCAGCGCTACGCCCGCCACACGTGTCCGGACTGCTAGTTATGATGATGATGATGATGGTGGTGATGGTGTACTGACGTGGTCCTCGTGCAGGATACTGGCGCGGTGCAACGCGGCGGCGTCCAGCAGATAGGCGGCGGTGCCGCATGCACCCCACGCCTCTAGGCTACTAATTGTGACGATGATGATGATTGAGATGATAATGATGATGATGATGATGATGGCGATGATGACGATAGTTATAGTGATGGTGTTCTCACGTGGTCCCCGTACAGGCTTCTGGCGCGGTGCAGCGTGGCGGTGTCCAACAGGCAAGCAGCGGTGCCACGCGCACCCCACGCGTCTACGCTTCTAGTTGTGATGATGGTGATGATGTACTCACGTGGTCCCCGTGCAGGCTACTGACGTGGTGCAGCGCGCACCCCACTCCTCTGGGCTTCTAATTGTGATGATGATGATGATGATGATGATGGTGATTATGTACTCACGTGGTACCCGTGCAGGCTTCTGGCACGTTGCAGCGTGGCGGCGTCCAACAGGCAAGCAGCGGTGCCACGCGCACCCCACGCCTCTACGCTTCTGGTTATGATGATGGTGATGATGTACTCACGTGGTCCCCGTGCAGGCTACTGACGTGGTGCAGCGCGCACCCCACTCCTCTGGGCTTCTAATTTTGATGATGATGATGATGATGAAGATGGTGATGGTGGTGATGTACTCACGTGGACCCCGTGCAGGTTACTGGCGTGGTGCAGCGCACACCCCATGCTTCTAATGCGCGGCGACGTCCGGGTGGCAGGCGGCGGTGCCGCGCGCACCCCACGCCTCCAGACTTCTAGTTGTGATGATGATGATGTTGATGATAATATACGCAGTGCAGGTTACTGGCGCTGTGCAGCGTGGTGGCGTCCAGCAGGCTGGCAGCGGTGCCGCATGCACCCCACGCCTCTAGGCTACTAATTGTGACGATGATGATTATTGAGATGATAATGATGATGATGATGATGATGGCGATGATGACGATAGTTATAGTGATGGTGTTCTCACGTGGTCCCCGTACAGGCTTCTGGCGCGGTGCAGCGTGGCGGCGTCCAACAGGCAAACAGCGGTGCCACGCGCACCCCACGCCTCTACGCTTCTGGTTATGATGATGGTGATGATGTACTCACGTGGTCCCCGTGCAGGCTACTGACGTGGTGCAGCGCGCACCCCACTCCTCTGGGCTTCTAATTGTGATGATGATGATGATGATGATGATGGTGATTATGTACTCACGTGGTACCCGTGCAGGCTTCTGGCACGTTGCAGCGTGGCGGCGTCCAACAGGCAAGCAGCGGTGCCACGCGCACCCCACGCCTCTACGCTTCTGGTTATGATGATGGTGATGATGTACTCACGTGGTCCCCGTGCAGGCTACTGACGTGGTGCAGCGCGCACCCCACTCCTCTGGGCTTCTAATTGTGATGATGATGATGATGATGATGATGATGGTGATTATGTACTCACGTGGTACCCATGCAGGCTTCTGGCACGTTGCAGCGTGGCGGCGTCCAACAGGCAAGCAGCGGTGCCACGCGCACCCCACGCCTCTACGCTTCTGGTTATGATGATGGTGATGATGTACTCACGTGGTCCCCGTGCAGGCTACTGACGTGGTGCAGCGCGCACCCCACTCCTCTGGGCTTCTAATTGTGATGATGATGATGATGATGATGATGATGGTGATTATGTACTCACGTGGTACCCGTGCAGGCTTCTGGCACGTTGCAGCGTGGCGGCGTCCAACAGGCAAGCAGCGGTGCCACGCGCACCCCACGCCTCTACGCTTCTGGTTATGATGATGGTGATGATGTACTCACGTGGTCCCCGTGCAGGCTACTGACGTGGTGCAACGCGCACCCCACTCCTCTGGGCTTCTAATTGTGATGATGATGATGATGATGATGATGGTGATTATGTACTCACGTGGTCCCCGTGCTGGCTTCTGGCACGTTGCAGCGTGGCGGCGTCCAACAGGCAAACAGCGGTGCCACGCGCACCCCACGCCTCTACGCTTCTGGTTATGATGATGGTGATGATGTACTCACTTGGTCCCCGTGCAGGCTGCTGGCGCGGTGCAGCGTGGCTTTCGGTTGGTAGGCCTCCCGTAAGGTGGACCGAGGATATGGTAAAGATCGCGGGAAGGCGCTGGTTGCGAGTAGCTACACCAACCAACCGAGCGTCGTGGAAATTGTTGGGAAAGGCTCAGCAATAGATATATTTATACGAGTCACGACGATAAACCCATCGTTTTGTAATAATATGTGTAATGTTTTGTATATGATTGTTTTTTTCAATTATTTTATAACTTAATTGTTTTCGACTTAACTGGGTCAATGTATAATGTCGTATAAAAGCTGTTTAAAATGAAGATGATGATAATGTGGTTAATTAGTTTATTATACTTAGAGTCAATGATACTTAATTGTTTTTAGAATGCCTTAGCATAATGGTGTATGAATTCAACCTAAATAAATTATATACTTTTTGTAACAAAACATGCCGGTTATAAAGATCTCTATATTGCGAGGAGTATGATACATGAACATCTCGTCGTATTTTGTCCACATACTCGTACCAGATACCATTTAATGCACCGTAACAACCATTATTACCAGAATCGCACGTTAATAATCAAAACTCATTATCATTTTGTTAATTTAAGAAATACGATTAGGTTACTTATTTGGGTGGGTTATCTAAAGGCGACGGGTATGGCAATAATCAACTGTACCCAAAAATGTATCTATGAGGAAGCACTGCATCGGTGTTTAAAAAGTGTAATCTATTAATATAAGGGATAAAAGCAAACTTTTTCCAAAGTTTATCTACGGGTGTTATTTGACCGTATTTAATACCAAGTTTCTGATGGTTAGGCCTGGTTACGAGGTCATGTCTGTGCATGCAAAAATCCAGTCTTTCCCATTGGTTAGGTTGATGGCCAGAGTAGTCTGGCCACCGGGTTTTTTTTCCCGTGAGCCAGATTTATTTAACAGCTGGATAAAAATACAATGAAAGTAAAAAAGGTTCGCAATGTTTTTATCTTAGACATTGTTGACG
The DNA here is from genome assembly GCA_927399475.2 of Acleris emargana. Taxonomy (NCBI): domain Eukaryota; kingdom Metazoa; phylum Arthropoda; class Insecta; order Lepidoptera; family Tortricidae; genus Acleris; species Acleris emargana. Next base: position 18,151,159 of record OV656854.1, read on the forward strand.
GAGCTCCGCTCAAGCGGAGCTCCTATTTCTGGGCGGTTTGGCCCACCGGGCCTGCTGCAAAACTAACATAACCTAAACCTACCTAGGGTAGATCTGGCCAACGAAAAAAAAATCCGTTGACCAGACTAGTCTGGCCATCGATCTAGCTAAAGGGAAAGAGCTCAAAAATTGCTGTACAAATGCTGAAAGATAAATTAGTTTCGTTGTCTAAAACGATGTAAAAAAAAATGGCCGAGACATCCTGACGTCAGATGGTCTAGCCACTTTCTTTACTCGTTTTTGCGCTGTCAATAGAGGTACTAATTATTTGAAGTTAGGTACCAAATAGTACCAATAAGGCACTGAATTTTGGTAGTTTCTAAACATCAAATATCTCCATTGGTCCAGGGGTTCTGACGCTTACCCAGGTTGTCATACCACTGCTATTTGACGGAGCCGTGCCTGGGGGAACTCTCCTATTTCTGGGTGATTTGCCCTTTCGGGCATCTAAAGACACCTAACGAACCTAACCTACCTACTTTTGGGGAATAAAAATTATTTCTGTCGAACTTCCGACCAAAGTGAAAAGCAGTGGTGTGACAACCTGGCGTGACAACCTGGCGTGACAATGAGTCTGCACCCGTGACCCCAATTTTTCGTGTTCCCGTTATTTTGTCCCATTGATAGGATCATGAGGGGGAACTGTTTCTCGTAGTCCCATTACTATTTATCTACTTCCTGTATACTAAAATAATGATGCGTGGTTTGCTAAAAATCTAAATACGTAGATAGGTTTCGGTTATGTTAGTCTTGCAGCAGGCCCGGAGAGCTAAACCACTCAGAAATAAGAGCTACGCGATTGCGGAGCTCCGCCAACATTCTTAATTTCAAATCAATTAGAGACGACGGAGATACGCTGCCGCGGAGCTCCTATTTCTGCGTGGTATGCCCCTCCGGGCCTGCTGCGACACTAACATAACGGAAGCCTACCTTCGTAATATATTATACAAGACGAAAATCTTCACAACCGTAAATACTAATGGGACTATGAGAAACAGTTCTCCCTCATGGTCCCATTAATGGGACAAAATAATGGGACCACGAAAAAACGGGGCCCGTGATCACGAGTCAGCCCGTAAAGATACCTAACGAACCTAACCTACCTACTTTTGCGGAATAAAAATGACCGATTCCGATGAAAACGAATAGCAGTGGTGTGACTACGTGGTGTGAAGATTTTTGGAGTAAGTAGCCGGCAATACAAAACACGTTTGAACTTGTCTACCCACACCGGCATTGACGTCGCACGTCGGTTTTTATTTTTGACAAGATTTCAAAAAGGACGTTAAATTTGCCTCTATTCCCATTAGTTCAGTTGTCCAGTTCAGTTGACTGAACTAGTGGGATTCTATTTCTCGTTTGTTCAGTTGTGAAATCGTAGTCACGAACGTGGACGTAGCGGGTATATCCGTTTCGACGGAACTCCGCTGAGCTATTTCTGGGTGTTTTTGGCCCTTCAGGCCTGCTGAACATCTAACATACCAAAACCTAAACCTACCTCTCTAACTGAACAAACGAGAAAAAGAATCCCACTAGTTCAGTCAGCTGAACTGGACAACTGAACTAGTGGGAATAGAGGCAAAATTAAAGTCCTTTTTTGAAGTCTGTCAAAAATAAAAACCGACGTTAACTGAACAGACGACAAAAATAATCTCACTAGTTCAATGGACTGGACAACTGAACTAGTGGGAATAAACTTGAACTATCCGGGTACACTTTGTTGCTGTAAGAGCCTGTTGTTTGATCAGTAGTTAACCCTTTGAACGCCAAGAACCACAAGTGGTCGTGTACTGTCGTCCCTATGACGCCATCGACTCATATAGTGGTCACAGATACAGTGCAAAATAGCCCGGAGTATTTGTGACGTACGGTTGACATTAGCTGTCATTGGCGTGTGAGGACAGAAGTCAGAGGCGTTCAAAGGGTTAACTCTACTCATTGTGAAAATTCGAAAAAAATATGTAAATTTGACACATTTCCTTGGAATTTTACTATTAGTTACGATTTTTTAACGATTACTTATTTTTACTAATGATCACACAACAGTCTCTAAGTGCACGTTTTTGTAGATTTATTTCTACCGGTAGGGATAGGTGCTCTGTTCATTTCCACTGTTCGCTACTCTATTACTAATTTACCAAAATTGGTATCATAAATAGGTAGAGGTAGGTTTAGGTTATGTTACTTCTTCAACAGAAAAAAACGCAGCTCCGCAGACTGTTAAATTTGATATTAACATAGAAATAGCGACTAGACGAAATGGACAGTGCACCGTACTAGCTGGTTAAAGGAGGAATCCGATTGTATTCCATTCCATGGGGCTGATAGTACAGTGCAATCATTTTCTTAACAGGCATCGGCAATCTTCGTTTTTCTATGACACACAAGTGACAAATATACTGTCAGTTACGAGTGCAAGTGTGATAGCGATAGCCAGCCGAAAAATAAGAAGCTGGGAATACTGTATATGGCAATTTTCCTATAAGAGTGAAAGAGATAGCTTGATTAGAGAGCGATACTGAAAACCTTTAAGAAGCATGTGAAAGAGATAACACGATTAGAAATTATCCTGGATAAGTATATATTTTTTTAAACATGCAGGCATGCAGTCTTCTATAGGTACCCTAAGTTCTTTAACGAAGGTGTTCAATTCAATTGTAAATATTAGTATGACTCAACAGTTGAGTCTGGTACAAATTTTATGAAATTACATATTTTTAATGAAGACCTTGAGTTAGCAATACTTATTTGACATTTATAATTTATTACAAAAATTATATTAATTCAGTTCAGCTTGTTAAACTTCGTATTTAAAAAGTCAAAGCATATAGCGACAATAAAATACAAACCGCTTAATATTACAATGTTCCACCTAAATCCAAAGTAACAATTATATATATTATATATAGTATCAGCTCCATCAGTTACTGGTGAAAATGACAAACGCCCTCTCAATATGGCTGAATCTGCCGCGATAGGTTTTTGCATGAACATCAAATTCTAAATATTTCCGTTAGTGTACTGGCTGCCGTACTGTCGTCCTTTTAATTTAGGAATACACAGTTGAGCTATAAATATTTTTAAGCGTTCGATATCGGAATGCATAGTATTTACATAATAGATTGGATATGTCTGGTTAATACGTTTACTCAACAGACAACAGATAAGACATTTTTATTCAGAATGACTGACGGCGAAGAGCAGGACAACATGCTGCTGAACGGCCTCTCAGTCGCGCGTTACATTATCTGTAGTTTCACATTAACCCTTATTACCAAGGTTTAAGAGTCATACCTGGCAAATATTGTGCTGTTCATTGCGTTTGAAGTGGCAAACCATTAGGAATCTTAACTTCTTGGGACTAAGTTCATTTTTCTCAAATGGTTACACCTTTTAGGCATTCTATCCCATCCCATCTTGTTGGAATTTTAGATGCTTCGATACGGCTGAAATTTTGACCATTTCAATCTTTTAGGTAATCTATACAGTTACATCATCTTGACATTTTATCCAAGCCGATACTTAAAACATCCCGTCACATCACATTTTTCTGAAATTTTATCGGGTTCGTTTTTTTTGAAAATCCAATGCATCCCATTTTTATGGGCACGCTGTCCGGTTCGATCTATCTGACGCTGACTGTACATACAAAAAACAACACGCAAACAATTCAATTCAATTCAATTCAATTCATTTATTTAATTCAAGATAACATAGGATCTCATTATTGTTAGTATAGTCTTAGAAATAATGTTAGTACTTAAAAACTAAATTGGACAATGCCTCGGAGCGATCACTAGTATAAATTATTGAGTTTATTGATATGGGCCATCCCTAGCTGTCGTTTAATTTTGCCCCATTTTATATTTTATCTGCAATTGCCTTATCTTTCGTGAAAGCCACATCTAGATAAACTATTTCCCTCCCGGCAACAATGTGCCAATCTGTCCACTGCAATAAGGACGGAAGACAACAATTTTCATGACCAATCTCACAACTACAATAAAAAACAAACCTTAATGCAACGGCATAGGGTGTAATTATCCGCAGCAGTCGTCGTGAATGAGAATGGAAGTGCATTTAATGGAAAATTGGAATTTACAACCAACGTGTTACGGTTGAATTTAGGTCGGGAATGTTACATTGTAAGCATGAGCCTTTAGTAGCAATCTCAGCTATTTTAGAGCTAGAATCGACTGCGATAAATTCTGTCTATAGTCAAGAATTTATTAATTTACTAGCTTCTGCCCGCGGTTTCGTCCGCGTAGATTTAGATTATTGTTATTCCCTTGGGAACTTTTAAATTCTCGGGCATTAAAATCAGTTTTTCTCTTAATCGGCAGTGATTTCGAAAGTGGTCTATATGGAACCCCTGGAGTCGACAACGACCTGAAAGGGGTCCATATACGTGGAAAAAATAAGGGTCCGCGATAGGTCTTAACTTTGATTTTGGCTTTCCGTTATAAAATAAAATAAAATAAAAATAAAATAAAATAAAATGTTTTTATTGTCAGACAACTTTAGGTCCATAGAGTGTTAGTAACAAAGGTAACTTAAGAACTATATTAGTACAGAGCTATGTAAACTAAAATATAAAGTTATTGGAACAATCAATTTTAATACCTACACAGATTTAGTGCAGTGTTCACCAACAATTCAAAGGACGGTTAGCGGTTTAACGGTTGCCAAATGTATTGACTAACAGCTGATTAATTAAATCGTCTGTTAAATTAGTGAACTCGGCCTGTACTTACGTAATACTTTGTTATAAATGTATTAATAAACGCATTTTTATCTATATAAATAACGTTTTTTTTCTGTGCACTTAAATTTTTGTTTGGTAAGTAACATTCCCGCGGTAAATTTTAATTTAGCCTGTGTCAATTTTAAGCCGGATAGACCTACAACAGAACTATATCGAGATATAGTGCCTACAACTTTATCTGTGCAAAAGATCCGTAGATTTTTTGATATTAGGTAGCTAAGCAGGGGGTTTACCCAAAACCAAACAATTTTAAAGTGGTCTACGAGGTAAAAAAGTTTGCTTTATCTTTGCTTTTTCTACTCCAAGGTTAACTGGAAGAGATCTCATACGGGGTAAGTTCGCCTATATACATTATCTATAGTAATGAAAAAATATTTTGTAATTGTTTATGCTATAAAAAGTCCACATAAATACATACGTACATACCAAAAAGTTTGGAGATCTCTAATCCAGTGTATAAACTATCTCCATTTCAAGTATAATCTAAATCCTTCCAAACGTTATAGCGTGAAGGAATAACAAACGAAAACACCATCTTATACATGAATATAAATATGAAATAATCGTTTATAAACCGGAATTTATTATACACAAAAACCTTCCGTGAAAAATTAACTTACTGTTGGCGAAAAATACACGAAAATCCGTTCAGTAGTTTTTGAGATCGTCGCGAACATACCGACTGACAGGCGCAGCTGGAGACTTTGTTAATATGTAGGGATATTAATTTAAAAAATTAACGATGACAAAAAAATTGACGATGACTTTTTTTCAGTTCCCAGTCGAGGCAATTTTGTGATGAGCGCGAGTATTTGTTTATGAGTCATGGATGTTTTCAAATCAAATCAAATATGATCTATTGTATGATTATAGGTACTATCAGCCCAATGGATCCTTGACCCACCATAGAACGGTGTCAAAGTGACATTATAAAACAATTTGTTTGAAATTTGTGAGGTCTTGAAACATAACGTCACTGTGATACAGTTCTATCGTGGGTCAGGGTTCCAATAGGCTGATAGTACATGGATAATATATTCTACCATATTTGTGGTGTACAATAACTTATGGATACATTTGTATGAAACTTTCCTTTTTTGTTACCATGAACCAAAGAAAGTTAGTAACAAAAAAGGAAAGTTTCATACAAATGTATGAGGACATTTTGGGAGACTATGTTATTTAGGCTCAGCTTCATTCACCCTACCAACCTGCAATTTTTTTTGCAAATCGAAGTTGTAAATGAAATTTACAAACTTTTTTAGAAATGCTCATTAACAGCTTTTTTAAATTATCAATATCAAATTTCTTAAACATGTCCGGAATATTAAATATCTTAATTGCCATACCATAAACACTTCTTTTATAAAAAAAATACTGCGAACGGAACGTACCAGGCAATATCAACTATGTTTATTTGTTAATACAGCTATTTTTATAATAAATACATAGAATATTTACATTCCGTAATTCATAAAGAGGGGTATTCAATGTAGTAAATAAATATTTAATTTCTTCTATTATTATGTTTATCATTGTCTAGTAACTATTCATAGCTAAATCTAGACTTCAGTTTAGAACTAGGTTTATTTGTCTGTTTGCATTATGCCCTGGCCAATATTGAGTACGCTTGAAAGAAGAAAGGTCATCAAGTTACGTAAAATTCAAGTACCATCGGCAAAAAGGCTGAAGCACACTCAATTTAATACTCATTGCTGACGCTACACAAAAGATTAAGGGAGCGAATTCTAAACCTTACGATATGGAAATTAGGGTGATGACACCAATAAATTATCAGGGGCTTTCCTTTTAAATAATACTTACTTAACGCTTAAAATACGTAAATCTGGAATAACAATTGAGATTTCTTTAAAGTTTTTTCTTTTAAGTTAATGGTGTACTTTGGTGTCTGTTTGTATGTCACAGTAACTTTCCTTATGCAGCTACAAAAGTTTAAACTTAACTTTTTAAGGATAAAAGGTACCGTAAAACCTGGTAACTATGGTCCAAAATCTTGCAACTATGGTCCAAATTCAATGACCAAAAGTACAAGTTCCCATTATCTTTAGTTAAGGAAACGTGTTGTTTCATAGACATTTCTTGCTAACTAAAGGTTTAAAATGATCGCAATCATCAAATTAAAAATGGTCGGTGAACTGCAAAACCACGTCAGTAACAGTGTTGATAAGGAGCAAAATGCACGTAAGTAACATTGTTGATAAGGAGGAAAATGCACGTCTTGCAGTATCACCTGCACCGGCGAAATTATTGTGTGTCACCAAATGGTGATACAAATGGGTGCGCTTCAATCAGTATAAAAACATTTTGTATAATTTAATTTAACTAATCACGAAAAGCATAAAAACCAATTGTATATTTGGTTTTTGTATAGTTTTGGGTTAGATCCCCGTGTGGTTGCCGGGTTAGAATAGTGCCACTCCATGTCTTCCCGTGGATGTCGTAAGAGGCGACTAAGGGAATAAAGGCTTGTAGTACTGTTAGGCGATGGGCTTGCAACCTGTCACTAATGCGCTGGTAAACATCTTAGCCTTATTGTGCAAAATGTGGTTATAGAATTATCAACAAGTTTTAAAAGTTGTTGGTAATTCTTTAGCTCTGCCTACCCCACTCTGGGAATGAAGGCGTGAGTTTATGTATGTATGTATGTATATTTTTGTCTGACATACAATCAAATAACATAACACTCATTTCGTGTAATTATCATTTTCTAGTTTTTATGCATTTCAAGTTAATTTCTTTTAACTAGGTTAGGTTAGGTTGGGTTGGGATGGTGAGGGGAATGCATAAAGCATTTTCCACCCTGCCAAAAAAACAAAAAAAAGGTTAGGATTCTTAGTAATAGGGTCTCGTTTTTACCTTTTGGTTACGGAACCAAAGGAACAAAGCGCCGGTTGATTTTTGACGTGTTAAAGTGCCCGTGCGGCCTATTTACCTACTGGAGAAAATGTTTTTAATATCTTTTTTTAAACCTTTGTCTTCAATATTAATATACATATTATTATAAATGTGAAGGTTTGCATGTGTGCTAGTTTGTCACTCCTTCACGCTGCACGCTGTAATGAAACAGATTAAGTGAAGAGTCACTCGTGATAGGTTTTACTCTTTGATTATTTATCTTAACGAGCCAATTATTGTTAACAATGGGAACAAATTAGGGGCTTAAAAAAAATGATTTCGCCTAATAAAAATATATTTGTTATTTGTAATATTCCACGCTCAAGAGAGTAAATAATCAAAGGTTTTACTCTCTTGAGCGTGGAATGTTACAAATTTTTATTAGGCGAAATCATTTTTTTTAAGCCCCTAATTTGTTCCCATTGTTGGCAATAATTGGCTCGTTAAGATCGTCTTATTATTCGATTTTGTATTTGTAAAGTGAAGACTTATGTAAAGAGGACTTTGTCATGGTTACAAAAAAAAAACCGTTACAATTTATCAGCTCCAAAGCAATTTATTGAATAAACATCTTCTTTTTTTTAGGGTTCCGAAGCCAGGGAGCACCCATCGGGACCCTATTTATTTATTTATTTATTATTAAAAATCAGACAACATAACTATTACATGCTATTACTAACCTGAAGGCGCGTCCAGATTATGCGCGGCAAACACTCGAACATTGGCTCGCGCGGCGGCCGCGCATAATGTATACGGGGTTTCCGCGCGCGGCAGCTCGAACGTTGCCGCGCTCGAACGTGCCGCGGGGCGATCCGAGCGCTGTCGGTTTTTTAGCCCGCATCAAAGGAGCTTCAGTCGCTGCCGCGCGAGCAATTTGGACGGTTTTTTGTGCACGACGAATGAACGTTTGCCATGGACAACGACAAGTGTCGCGAGTTAATACAATTTATTGTTGCCGCGCGAGCCAATGTTCACGCGAACACTGGCTCGCGCGGCAAATGTTCGACGGAATTTAGGTAGACCGCGGCTGCCGCGCGCGGCAAGCGATCCAACTCGATCAGCGCATTCATGCCTGCGTGCCTTGTTGTGGTGTAAAGGCGATTTGCTATTCCACAGCAAATCATAATTCCCATACAATTGTATTAACTCGAATGCGCTGATCGAGTTGGATCGCTTGCCGCGCGCGGCAGCCGCGGTCTACCTAAATTCCGTCGAACATTTGCCGCGCGAGCCAATGTTCACGCGAACACTGGCTCGCGCGGCAGCCGCGCATAATTTGTACGCGCCTTGACGCTCTTCGTCTGTCAGTCTGTCTGTCTGTACTAACTTTAAGGAGCTGTCAATTTCTAACCGTATCTGTTATAGTATTAGGCAACGAGTTTTTATTTTAGAAATGTGTTATTACGCCGGAATTACTAACAAAAAAAATGAATGAATTAAAATAACACAGTGCACAAGAAAGTTTTTTTTCAATGTATTTTTTGTTGTAAGTATCGTAACAACGGTTAAACATACAAGCGTAATATGATTATAATAAAAACTGCGAAGAAAAAAAAAAATATGGTCAAGGGTGAGTTGGGGTCGCGCTGATCGATTCGAAATCTAATTCAAATCGGAATATACCAATTTGTTATACAGGGCGTCCCAAACTTATGAGACATGAAGGGGAAGTACTAAGTAAGTATTTTTGTTATTGTTACGTAACCTACATTGCTTGCTATGTTTACATTCCCATAGACTAGTCTTTTGTTTTCTGTTTCCTTAGTGTTGCCAACCTTAACAGGGTGTTATTCTTATGGTCGTTTGAGATAATCTCGAACAAATGATTTTAATTTTGATCTTTTGATGTTTTTAATTTTACGTTATTTTGTGTTAAGTGTGTCACTATCCGTCACTTCACCAAGCGGTTCCAACGGAAGACCAGTGCTGGCTTTACGGCTAGCGAATGCTGAGTTGGGACCGTTTCGCAACTGTTTCTCTGTCTTGTTCTTTTTGTATCTATGTACCTGTGGTTTTGTATTGTTGCGAATAAATGTCTCTTTATCTTTATCTTTAAATATCGTAGATAGTGATTTTTAAAAGTTAGTAATTCTGCATTCATAGATTTTCTGAAAATTACTTGCATCGTCTGGGAATCGAACCGACTAAGTCAAAAAAAAAACATCCTACTTTTATGATGCCAATCGAAAGAATAGCTAAAAAATAATAACTCTGCTTAAGTAACATTGTATTTTAAAAGAAAGGAACAACGTAAAATGATTGAGTCAAATTTCAAGAAAGTTATCATTTGAGTTGCAAACAGAATTGTGCCATATCACATCGAGTGTTCACCATAAAATGATAAGAAAATCAACAGGCAGCGGACTCATTAAAAGATTGGCAATTTGCGTAAGGCAAGAGGGATCATATTTTGAGCATTTAATTAGAATTACTAACTTTTAAAAATAACATAAAGTCTTCTTTCAGCAAAATACACTATCTACGATATTTAAGGTACTTCCCCTTCATGTCCCATAAGTTTGGGACGCCCTGTATATTCAAAGTCGATTATTTACATAGCAGTTTATTTCTATGACATATGAACAAAGAATCATCACAACGGCTGCTATACATCAGTCACGTCTACGAGTATGACACGCCTCCGCCGTGATTCCCAGAGATTTCAGAGGTGCCGGGAGTAGTTGATCGAGATGACGAATCCATACGCACCCGCTGTCAGTTTCTATCTCGTAATGCAGGGTTCCAAGACGTCGAGATACTGTACCCATTTCTCTCCTGATGCGGAGTAACTCCGGGCTTGTACGAATACTCTGCTTCCGAGATTTCTCTCTTATTTTGTTATCATTTCGGAAGGAAGCTTTAGGAGGTGCTCGGATCTTAGCGACCAAACTCGTTCTAACTTCTCTCCCGAACATGAGCATAGGGCGAGACTCCTGAGCTAACTGGTGTAGCCGGGCTACTCTACTTTTCGTTGTACATAATTTTTAAGTCACATTCGCACTAAACAATTTATATTTCAAAAACGGTGAATTGCACCGTTTTCTAACTTGAAACTCGAAGAGGGACGTAAATAAGCTTATATTGAGAATTATCCTAATACATAAAAAGTTATTTGTAATAACTATAATGACAGTAACGCAGTGGATGTTGATGTCCCGCCTTTTCTATGGAAAGAGTGCAATTTACCACTGAGTTACCAAGATTCTTTAACGATAATTGAGTAATTTAAGAGTGGTTTTTTTGGAAACCGTCAAACTTATCATTCTAAGTTTATGTTATTTATTTAGACGCGGATTCATAATTTGGTATACTTTTTATCGGACTATAACAAAAAATGTTCACTGAAAAGTAGAATGACCCAGCCCGTAATAGTCTTTTGACAGTACAAATCTTTTGTAATAGCCAGTGATGGGAAATAGGTGAGCTAAAATACCTATTCTTTGCGAGAGGACATAATATGGAGTGGTTACAACCGGATAAAAGTATGTATTTTTTGGATTCCGGGTATTTGATATTTATCCGGGCACTGCGAATACCAGCCGTAATGTTGAACATACATTGTTTTCCTTATAGAATGTTTGTAAAGTTTGTAGTAAAAATGGTAACATTCCTGCCATAAAGTTAAAATTATAAGTAATCCGAAAATGTGAACGCCCATTTGCAAGTCATAAACAAACAATGCGTGGGAAAACCCATATTATTAGTCCTGCTACTACTTTTTAGAAATCTTGTACATTCCTTCTTTTCTCTAGCCCTTTTTACTAAAAACTAACATTAAACATGCCGTACTTTAAACAAAACATGTCATGTTTTACATTACGATAATTACCCGAATGAATATCGAATACCCGGAACAGAAAATAATAATAATTTTTATCCGGTTGTAACCACTCTATATTATGTCCTCTCGCGAAGAATAGGTATTTTAGCTCACCTATTTCCCATCACTGGTAATAGCCCCCCACTCTTAATACCTAGTGTGCCGCGGCACGGAAACCTCATTACGCGAGCTCGACTCGCACTTGACCGGTTTTTTATACTTAAATATATTCTCATTATTATTAATGTCTTAAATTGTGAGATTGTCTGTACACAAGGATTTTTATTATCTGGATGAAAGGTACCAAGCGTAGATTGTGTTAGTTTAGGGTTCAAATTGTGTCTGTCGAAATTAAAAACATATTGACACACTCACACATATACATTTTCACATTTACTACGAATAAGAATAGATATGCTTGGAGTAGTAAAAGTATGTAGATTTATTTATTTTATACATATGTACATACATATCTTCACGCCTGTAATCATAGAGTGGGCTAGTCAGAGCTACAGAATTCCAACTTTAAAAAGCTGTTGATAATTCAGTAACCACAATTTGCACAAATAGGCTAAGATGTGTACCAGTATTATTAGTGACAGGTTGCAAGCCCATCGCCTAACAGTACTACAAGCCTTTATTCCCTTAGTCACCTATTACGACATCCACGGGAAGACATGGAGTGGCACTATTCTAACCCGGCAATCACACGGGATGGATTATTGATGGTAACTTTACCACGCGTTGACGTCTTTGCCGTATAAAGAGTAATACTAAAGTCGTCATTATTGCAATGGCGAGAGGGGTGAGGCGCGCGGAAATGAAAGATACCCAAAGTCTACGTTTGTCCCATCCCATTCCAGCCCAAATTCGTTAGTTTTTGATTGAGTAAACAAAATAACATGCTTTTTTAAGTCATTTGACGTATTTAACTCAATTTACTAAATTTTTGAATTGAGTCACTTTCGTTTTCACCGTGCGATATTTACTAATATAGAAAATGCAATTTAACCGGTTATAAGACGTTTTGGTACGAACATAACCGGTTAAAACCGATTATAACCAGTATTTTGCATTCCCTACTAATCTAGTTCGATAAAACATAGCATGTCTAACCCTCTTTCCGTAAACCGAAGCCAAGTTAGGAAACAGAAGCTCATCAGGAAAACAACCTATTAAGACCCCAAGCAAATTCTCATTAGCAAAAATAGAAACACATTTTGCGGCTATGTCCTACGAAAAAGGAAAATGTAAAAGAGGGCCAAGTTAGATACAATCAAAGTTCGGAATGGTCAGCTTTTTCGATATGAAAACAAAAACCCGCCTTCAAAAAGCTAAAAATAACTTATTTGAATAAAATGGTAGATTTTTGAAGGCGGTTTTTTTCTTTTTTTTAACTTTTATTTTATTTTATACACTTTAGTGATCATAATTACCTAAACAATGCGAACACTGCTTTTTGGCGGTAGGTTAATGGATAGATGGTGGTAGCGATTCGGACGGACCCAGCACAAGGTCCTCCCACCCGCGAGATTAGATTAAACAGAGCCTCTATTCAACACGGTAAAAACCATGTCGTGTTTGAGCTGTTATCGTACTGTCACCGTTTGGTAGCTCTTATGCTCTTATGCCGTGTGGTTGCCGGCTTAGAATAGTGCCACTCCATGTCTTCCCGTAGAAGTCGTAAGAGGCGACTAAGGGAATATAGGATTGTAGTACTGTTAGGCGATGGGCTTGCCACCTGTCACTAATATACACTGGTAAACATCTTAGCCTAGTTGTGCAGATTGTGGTTGCAGAGTTATCAACAAGTTTTTGGAGTTGTTGGTAATTCTGTAGCTCTGCCTACCCCACTCTGGGAATGAAGGCGTGAGTTTATGTATGTATGTATGTATGTACTTGACAGTAATGGCGGCTGACGTCAAAACAACCTACCTAGAATACCGGCCCAGGGTTTGAGTTATGTGGAGTCCAAGTTGCTGTAAATATACCTGCACAAAGTATTTTTTATCCTCCGAACTTGGCTGCGGCACTCCGCCGCGTGACTAGGCTTAATGGTCGTCCCTTTTGCCACAAAAACGCCGGTAAGAAATAAATGGTTTTAAGATCTGATATACTCGGCCTTTCCGAGTCGAAATAGATAGAGGTCTGAATAAAGTTAATCCATTTACGAAAAGCAAAAAAACACGATTGCGTAATCCTTACAAAATGTTTGCTGCCACCAAAAGACTTTTTCTCAAAAATGACCGGAAAAGTTGACATTACTAACTCCATACTGAGACGCGAAGTACATAGTTTACAGACAGTTCCCAAATTAAAAAAAAAATACATTGCGTGCTCGCTACACAAGCCCGCAATGTTGCATACAAATTTCATTGTTATCTAGTTTGTAACTTTTTAAAAAGTGAAAACGGCCATAATAAAATGAGGGCGCAAGTGTTATACATCCATATTTTATTCGAAACGTAACTTTTTTATCTGTGTCTGGAATAGCTTGAGTTTTTTTTTCTAAAAAAGCTTGCGTTTCTCCTTGTCATAAAAATAATGGCGGTAAAGAGTGAGGTTATTTCACATGAAGTTTGTGTTTATATGCGATTTTTTTCTTGCGATTTTTGAGAAAAGCACTATATATGCCTCGGCAGGAATCGCAATTGCGGGCCTCGTATTTTTAAACGGACTCGCAAGCTCGTCCGTTTAAACCAATTCTCGCCCCGCAATTGCCTGCTTCTCTGCCTAGGCAATAATGTACTATTACTTGATATTTCGTTATGAAGGAAAATACATTTAAATGAAATCATGATTTTCGATGTTGCTAAGCTACGAAAATTCTGAAGTAGGTACTTATTAAAGATATTTTTTCTGCTGATTGAATGGATTCCCGTTCCAATTATGTGAGCAACGTGTCGCTGGCTGGTTGTGACTTTCCAAAGAAGTTTAAAAGTAAAAAATAAGTATTATAAGCTAGAGGCAAAATGTATCACTTTATTCCCCTACCTATATTTGGGTTTTTATGAAGAGAGAGAGTGAAATAGTATTTTTCACAATCGTGTTATAATAGAGAGCTTTTTAGTCGAGTACCGTGTTTAGGCCACGAAGCTTGCTGAGTGGCCTAAGTAAGGTACGAGATTAAAAAGCTTAATTATGACACTATTGTGAACAATACTTTTTGTACGAGTTCATTAAAATTAATAATTTAAGTCATTAATACGAGTATACAAGAAATCTAAATATCGTAAGTGTTCTACTGTCCGACTTCTTTGACACAAGATAATTGAATAGTAGATTTTTGACAGATGCCGCGACGCTGCTACGTTGCGAAACGCCACAGATTGGCAATTTTGTATCGGATCGAGTCTCCAAGTCTACAAGGACACATATATGGATATCCGAAGTTCTATTTTCAAATTTTTTTCGGTTGTCTAGAGCGTATCGAAATAGTTATTTCGATTGTTTCGGAAGTAACAACGATGAAAAGAGTGACGTTGCAGTATTCTCTATGAAATCTTAATACACAGATTTTAATCGACGAGTATAAAAAGGTATTTTTTCTTTTTTGGATTTTGTTGTATGCTTTACCACTAAAATAGTCTGTTTCAATACAGTTTCATAATAACATTAAAAATCCGTTCAATTACTCGATAATACAATGATTATTAATATCCTAGTGATAATTTTACAAATATATTAAATAATTGAACAATTCAATCATGAATCCATTTAAGAATATTTTTTATCAAAATAACCATGCTTTCCGATATTTATAAAAAAAAAAAGTCTTGAAAATACAAAATTCAAATTTCATTCAGAGTAAGGTTGTGTTAGAATGTATACAAAAGCAGTTTGTAAGTATATATTATATTGAACTCGCAACCCTCCTTCGCTTTTCTTCGTTTTATGTGACTTTTCTGTAACTACCGTACATAACCCAGAATGTATTGTATTTTATTATATCTATTGACAAAAATAAAACAAGGAAGCTCAAAGTCACTCAGAGGGCTACGGAGAGGGCTATTCTCGGGGTTTCTCTGCGTGATAGAATCAGAAATGATGATTTCCGCAGTAGAACTAACGTTACCGACATAGCCCGAAGAATAGCTAAACTAAAGTGGCAGTGGGAGGAGCACATCGCTCGCAGGACTGATGGCCGATGGGGCCAGAAGGTTCTTGAGTGGCGTCCGCGGACCGGAAGACGAGTTTTAGGTAGGCCTCCTACAAGATGGAGTGACGACCTTGTAAGGATCGCGGGAATTCGTTGTTTGAGAAAAGCACAAGACCGGTCTGAGTGGAGAGCCGTGGGGGAGGCCTATGTCCAGCAGTGGACGTCTTTCGGCTGACATGATGATGATCGACAAAAACCGCATCAAAATATGTTGCTTAGTTTCAAAGATCAAAGCATACACACAGACGTACAGACGCCGGGAAGCGACTTGGTTTTATAACATGGAAAGGTTACCTTAATTTATTTACATTTAGTGACTAGGGAATGCAAAATACCGGTTATAATCGGTTTTAACCGGTTATTTTGGTACAAAAACGTCGAATATCCGGTTGAATTGCATTCCCTATTAGTAGGCATCGGAGTTTTTGTCGCACGGTAAGACTAATGGCAAGCTATGGAGTCGTCATTTGCCATAAATCTAAACTCTTATTCATATTCATACTCATTTATTCAGTTTTTTTTATAATCAAGCACAACAACGTTGACGAGTTAAGAAACGATTGTTCAATGTTATATTTGGAAAATAAATATTACAATAAAAAATAATTATCGTTTTTATACTGATTTAATTACAAAATTTTATAAACAAACAAAAGATACATTAAAACAGGACAGAAGGGAATGTTTTAGTCCAAACTAGTGGCGAATTGTATGTTAAAATAGTTCAAAGTATGAATTTATAATCTAATAGATTTTTTATTTATATAACTTGGCCTATTTAAATTATACACGACCGACCGCTATAGAGGCATTTTAAGATAAATTAAATAAATGAGTATGAATATGAATAAGAGTTTAGATTTATGGCAAATGACGACTCCATAGCTTGCTATTAGTCTTACCGTGCGACAAAAACTCCGATGCTTACCTATTAGTGACTAATACCTTTCATGTAAGTATACGTTATACTTGAATGTTCAGGTTATAAAAGCTAAAATAACAAGACTACCTTCATGCTTTGACCTCACTGAAGCAAGCAAAATATTACGCCTGACGTCCCCTAGGATTAGTGCGAGCATTTTCTCACTAACATACGACTTTCATGGCTAGAACAGCGTATCTCCACCTCCAGAAGTTCCGAACCATGCCAGATTGAACTCTTTAAAGCTGTGAACAAGGTTGCAAATGCTATAAATGTTTTCGTTAGTTGTGGCTAGTTTTTCTAGGAAGCGCATATGTTTATTCCCTTTAGAAATACTTTAAAGTGAAAAATCAAATATGGTAAAGGGAATAATTTTAACTTCAGTTTTTTGAGCAGCTGCATTTAGAATATTTGATACAGAATGTATGGTAGTAAATATTTTCTTTTCACGTCAAACAAAACCCACAACACAAAATAAGGGGTTACATTGAGACCCGGACCCATCATAATAACTGTGTAATTGTGACGTTATATCCAATCGTAAGAATTGTCACATTCAATTTCAATGTGACACAGTTCTTTGTACTTCAGTTCGTATTTCCTGACTGTAAAGAACTTTTTTGAACCGTAAGAGACAGCTAATTGTATTTTTTTTACTTCAGAATGTGGATTTCATATCAAAGAAAAAATGAAAAGGGTATTTTTTTTCTTTTCATGGAGTTTTTAGTTGTTTTGTAAAAACGGTAAACATACAATCGTCAAATTTGGTACGTTTATACAATAAATCCTGAAGATAACCAACAAATAGTAAAACCCAGTCAAAACGCGAGTAATTCCAATCCGAATAATAATAATAACACCTACTCTGCGCCGGTACCGAATCCAACTCGTACTTGACTTTTTATTTTTCAAATTATTTATTCAAATTACAACTTACATACTACTTATACATTTAATTTTATGGCCAAACCCTATATTCAAACCGCGGACAGACAGGCTTACTTCGGGTTAAAATTTGACACATTTATATGAACAAATGTCAAATTTTAATCCGAAGTAAGCCTTATCTATCCGATGTTTGAGTATGGAGTTTGGCCGTTAAATTCCCGCCAAATTATTACATTTGATGGAGACTGGCCGTTTAACTGGTTTTTATAAATAAAACAAACAAACCTAGCAGTTATTTCAATTATTAATCGTCTAATTCTAAATGCCGTGTGGTTGCCGGCTTAGAATAGTACCACTCCATGTCTTCCTGTGGAAGTCGTAAGAGGCGACTAAGGGAATAAAGGTTTGTAGTACTGTTAGGCGATGGGCTTGCTACCTGTCACTAATATACACTGTTAAACATCTTAGCCTTATTGTGCAAATTGTGGTTACAGAGTTATCAACAAGTTTTAGAGTTGTTGGTAATTCTGTAGCTCTGCCTACCCCACTCTGGGAATGAAGGCGTGAAGGTATGTATGTAATTCTAAACGTGCTTAAGTATAGTCAGTGTTTGTAATGACGAAATACAACTGTCACAGGGGACCATCTCAGATTGAACGAACTTTAGGTACAACGAGGAAATACCTTTGTAACTCTTCAACAAGTAAACCGATTCTGATGCGGTTTTTTTTATTTGAAAGCCAGTTTTTTAGCGGTAGTTTTTAGCTAAGTTATATGAAAATAATCAGCTCTGAAAGTCACCATATAGAGGGATTTTTTTATCCTATGGTTTTTTAGGTGGTTAAGTCATAATCGTGATGAAAATTATATTTTCACATTTCTGAGGCCATAGTAAAGAAGTCTCCTGAAGATCAAGTGAAATAAGTTTCCTTAAAAAAACCATTTTTGGGACAAGCATTTTTGCAAAATCTTTATTTGCTTATCAAAACCAAACTATTGAGTCCTAACACGGTGGGTATACGGTAAGAATAGAGGAGATCCTGTTGCCACCTTCGGACTCCATCAGATCAGCTCGTAGATACCATAATATTGCACGGGTTTACATATTATGTGGTCCAAATTTCAGCCCATTCCGTTGACGGGAAGTGGGTCAGATTTTACTTGCAAGATTTGACCTTGCTTGTAAAAATATTTAAGTCTTGAATACTCCGTTTATGTATTTTGTAGAACAAGTTAAGTCTACTTATACCCTTTTTCAATAGATAAGTCCCCATATTTATTGTTTTTTAATCAAAACTTCTCCATCTATACTTCCCAACGCTAAACAAGCATTCTTCGTTAAGACAAAAAGTCGTATCAAGCATTGAAACTACAACCAAATTTCATCTGTATTCGATTTTCATAAAGTTTTATATTCTCTTAAATTAGTTAAACTGTTGCTGCCTGTTTCTAAGCGTAATGAAGGTAACCGTTCAAACCCATTTGTAATGGTGATAAGATTTCTCTAAACGGTATTGGAAAAGTCCATTATTGTGAATTGTTTTTTTTTTTTTATGGCATGGTGAAGATAGACGAGCACACAGGCCACCTGATGGTAAGTGGAAACTGTGACCCATAGACATTCGCATGAATGCGATGCAATCCTGAGACTGCAAATGCGTTGCCAACCCTGAGGACTAAGATGGAATGCCTCTATGCTAGTCATTTCACTGGCTGTCTTATCCCCAAACCGGATCACAACAATGCGAACACTGCTGTTTGGCGGTAGGTTAATGGATAAGATTGTGGTAGCGATCCGGACGGACCCTGCACAAGGTCCTACCACCCGCAAAGTATGCGGTTATGCGGTTTCTACCATTATTTAGATATTTTTACGGAAGGTTTTTATGTAGGTATAATAAATTCTGGTTTAGAAAAAAATAGAATTTTATTTCCACACATTTCTTGTTACAATATTTTACAGACAGAAAAAGTAAAAATGTAATTGCACGTTTTACTTTACTTATAAAAATATTTTTACCACCTAACTTCTTAACGCAGCATCAATCTGGAACAAAAAAGATTTCAAGAAGTTGAAAAAGTTGCCAAGATCGTAAAGTCTTCAGAAAGTCTTTTAATTTAATGCAAGTTTATAAATGATTTTCGCAACGTTTTATAAAGCGAGGAGTTTTCGCTAAATAGGGACTCATTACTCGTATTTTAGTAAAGTAATCGTTTGGTGTTAGCCCCCCTTTAATATTTATTATATACTGTTTTAAGTATTTGTTATTATAGCGGAATAGGAAATACATCATCTGTGAAAATTTTAATCGTCTAGTTATCACGGTTCGTGAGATACAGCGTGGTGATAAGACGGATAGGAGAAGCACAACTCATGCGAAAATTACTCCTTTTGACTTCAATATTTCCTAATTGGTTTCACAATTCAAAAAAATTGATTGATTGATTGATAACATGCTCATAATTATATTAAAGTTTTACGCATTTTTTTCCGACCAAATTTCATTTCACCGTTTTTTTATTGTTTTTTGACGTTTCTCCGATATGGCACTATTCGTGTTTTTTTATTTAAATTAAACTTTTAGTCCGAGCACTTTTCTCTCAGTAGTCACCTTGCCCTATGTATTGTTACGTACTTTATTTCATAGCCTATTTTTCAAAACCTCGTAATGCAAAATGTCCTAAATTTAGGACATTTGTCAAAGTGAATTTTAACTTTAGTTGACTGACACAAGGTTCTTTTTCAATCTAGGTCCTACCACCCGGTCCTACCACCCGCTACATTTAGATTTCGCTACGTTACGTCAAAATCATTACAGCCCAGTTTTTTTTTGTAATTCTTTTTAACTATCCAGAAAATGCAACGAGCAAGACGAATCAGGCAGAACCGACTCGGATAGGTTAAGTTATAAGGCCAAGGTCTTTGTTTTCGAGGTATTTTTTTTTATCTGTCAATGAACAAAATCGATTTAAAAATAGCCAAAGTATTAATAAACCGAGCCAATTCATTTGGCAAATGATACTAAAGTAAACTCAGAAATGGAATATAGATAAATTGACAAACTATAACATTGGACACCTGTTTGTACGCCGAAACCAGTAAATCATTTGTCAAATCGGTAAAAAAAAACAAAAGAAGTAATGACTAAACGAAAATATAAGTTTCGGGCAACGTAAAAAACCCAAACCATAATATTTGTCCACTAATATTATGTCAAACCAGAATTCATTCAATCATTTTTCGGAGCTAAAGATAAAGACATTTATTCAGTAAGTAGGCCGCACGGGCACTTTAACACGTCAAGAATCTACCAGCGCTTCACAAGAGGAGACCACTGCTGAGAAGAAACGCCGCAAGAAACTCAGCAGCAAGATAAGAAGATAGTAAGATAAGTAACAGTAAAAACGAGATGGTTCCTACATTTTCGAAGTAACGTTCTATTTATGTAATGTAATATCAACATTGCTATTTTCAATCATATTATTGAAAAATAAATTGGAATATGCAGTGCCTCCGGTGTCACTAGTGTATTGGGAAAATGTCTGGCGGTGAAACAACCTGGTCAATTCTTATTTGGTGCCTTATATACTTTTGATGCCTTATTTCTATTTAAGTTAAAATGTTTATTAAGATACGATTTTTTCGGAGGACTTTTGAATTCTTTTGATGCCTTTGTTTTATTTAAGTTAAAGTACTTCTGTTAAGTAATACTTTTTTAATACCATAATAAAATGAAAAGTTACACTTTTTTTTATAGTATCGTGGTAACTTTATCTCTGTGGAATTGAAATTATAATGCATTATCATCCAATCCCGCAGAATTAATTAAATAAATAAACGTCTTAAAAAACACCTTCCTTAATCAAAACCTTATATCACGGCAAAAAAACGTAATCCATTAAAACAAAAAAAAACATTCCATTGTTAAAAAAAGGTCCTTTTATTTTATGTATTGGTTTAGGCCTAAACAGCACCACAGTGCGTGTCAGCCACGCCTCTTCCCGCAAACAAAGAGTGATTAATGGTGCGACGATAAAATCTAGGAAAATTAATAAACTCCGCAATGTGAAAAGGTTTTTGTTATATTAAAAACAACGGCCAAGTGCTAGTCACGTGCACTGAGGTCCAGGTTATTAGAGCATTGGACAAAAATATTATTACCTTATCAAGTCTGATAATATATAAATAACAATAATAAATGGTAAATATCAGACGTATTAAGAAAGGGCCAGGTCAGGAAAGCCTAACTAAACCGACCCACGTGTATGAAGAGACTTATGAGTGTGGAGGAAGCGAGGGAAGTTTGTCTGGATCGTAGCAAGTGGAAGGGAGTAGTCTCTACCTACCCCTACGGGAAATAGACGTTATTGTATGTATGTATCTATGTACCAGGGGACTAAACTAAGCTCTAGGCTTGTTATGGGTACTAGATAACGATAAATATACTTACATACATACATTAAATCACGCCTGTTTCCCAGAGGGGTAGGCAGAGACCACTTCTTTCCACTTGCTACGATCTTGACAAATTTCTTTCGCTTCTTCAACATTCTTACATCGGGTCATGCACGCACGTCGGTTTCGGTTACTTAAGATTCGGCCCTTTTCCAGTATTTCACCGATTTGATTCGAAAAAGTACGCCTAGGACGGCCCCTTCCGACCCTTCCACACACTTTCGACCTGTATATCTCTTTCGTCAATCTTCTTTCATCGATCCTTTCCAAATGACCGAACCATCGAAGCATGCCCTTTTCAATCTTAGTCACTACATCTTCTTTTATACCACTATACTTAAATGGAGAAATTCATACTTAAATACACAGAAAATATCCAAAACCTGCGTCTGGGGTTGAAATGTTAGTTAAAAACAAAAGAATTGCTTAGTTGAAGTATAAAATAATGCCGCAAAATTAAATTCTTGCCATAAACTTATTTAACCTCGACATATTTAATTTAGCTCGTAAACTCTCCCAGTAATATTAAAAACTTCATAAACACAATCATAAAGCTTTCGTATTTCAGTGACTTTGCCTTTCGTACTTTATGATTAGTTTTAATGCAGGTATTAAAGCTATTCTGGACTAAATTTAGAAACGTCTGTTTGTTTCAGATCCTCAAAAGGTTCTCAAGTGTCTACGGAACCCGTTTGCGTGTGTGACGGATCCACAGGTTAGTACAGGTGCTTAAAAAACCCCTAGGTTATATAAATTTCCTGCGTGGAGTTGAAGTGGTTGGCAGTGTTGGCACTTGAAAATAGTATCTACAGGGCGTCCCACCGTGCGCCGTGTGGTTGCCGGGTTAGAATAGTGCCACTCCATGTCTTCCCGTGGATGACGTAAGAGGCGACTAAGGGAATAAAGGCTTGTAGTACTGTTAGGCGATGGGCTTGCTACCAGTCACTAATATACACTGTGCCTAATTGTGCAAGGTTACAGAGTTATCAACAAGTTTTTTGGAGTTGTTGGTGATTCTGTAGCTCTGCCTACCCCACTCTGGGAATGAAGGCGTGAAGGTATGTATGTATGTAGGGCGTCCCACGGCTATGCCACATCGAAGGAAAGTACCTTGAATATTGTAGATGGAACATTTTACTGAAAGAAGACATTATTTGAATTTAAAAAACAATTTAAACTGCAATCATAGATATTTAAATAATTACATGGTTGTACCGGGAATCGAACCCGTTACACGAGAAAATTAATAAACCTATAGTTTTATCATACCGATCGAAAGGCTTCATCATAAGGATTACTTTTTCCTAAATAACTTAGTATCAGAAATAAAAGGAAGACCATGTATTTTAACATTTGATGTGAAATTTTGTTTAGAAAAATGAAAAGCTGACATTGCCATTACTAATAAATATATTTTTGAGATCATTTTCCTAATTATAAGCTACAAACAGATGTTCCTTTTATTTCTGACACTATGTTATTTAGCAAAACATAATCCTTATAATGAAGCCTTTCGATCGGTTTGATAGCAGGGTAATTATTTTTCTCGTGTAACGGGTTCGATTCCCGGTTCAACCGTGTAATTATTTAAATATCTATGAATGCAGTTTAAATTGTTTATGAATTAAAGTAATGTCTTCTTTCAATAAAATGTCATGTCTCCATTTACAATATTCAAGGTACTTTCCTTCTATGTGGCATAGCCGTGGGACGCCATGTATATTGTCAACCAAGGGATGAAAGGGGATCCTGCTGTTTTGACAAAATTATTTTGGTAAAATTTCATTACCCAAACAAATTTTCGCAACTGTTTTTTTGCCAATGCAATCTTTGGCATAACTATAATACGCTAATTTTCATTTCGTCAAATTTTCACTAAGCAGAGTTTAACTTCGGATACAGACATTTAGGCATTTGATCTTTTAGCAAATGCTTTATTAAGGCAAAAAACATTACATAATAAACATTTAGGCAAATGAATTGATATGACAATACATATAAAGACAAAAATCGGAGTTTGTTTAAATAATATAATATTGGTAAAACGGCACGATCCCATAAATACAAAATGCACTGCTATTTTCACAAATACATTTATTTGTGTATTACAACTGCATTTGTAACTTACAACTTTAAGTCTGTTGCAATGCTCATTAGCGTTTTTTGTAAGTTTATGTGTGCTTGAATTTGTCTGAATTTTTTTTAAAGTTTAAGTAATAATTTTGAACAACAATAAGAATTTATTACCGAATTGCTGCCAGGTAAGTAGGTAAGGATAGGTTAGAACTTAGACCCCCAACAAAAACGAACTGCTACAAGAACAGTAGGTTAGGTTAGGTTAGAACTGCGACCATAATAGCGCGCGAGCCGAGCGAGCAAAGCGAGCGTGCCGCGGCAGCGGCCGGCGAAGCGCCAGAACGCAACTGCTGCCAGGTAAGTAGGTTATAGGTTACAAATTCTACCAGTAAACTAGGTTAAGTTAGGTTAGAACGACCCCCAAAATAAATTCACCATTTTTATACCATACAAATCATTTGCCTTATTTTGTTTTGCGTAAAATATGTTATGCCAGCTAAAACATTTGACTAAATGAAATTTTGTCAAATGTCCAGTTGGTAAGCCAGTCAATGACTAAACATTCATGTGCCAAACATTAGGTTTGCGTAACTATTATTTGTGAATAGTTAATTTGGAAAACAATTATTTGGCAAATGAAATTTTACGAAAAAAATATTGGATAGTGATAATTTGTCAAACATAATTTGATAAAACAAAGGGGATCCGGATGAAAGTGATCAATTTGCACCCGAGATATTTATGATGCACGAGAGATAGCGAGGTCGCCCTAAGTTTGAGGGTGCAATTGGTTCACTCGAGTCAAACACTCTACTTTTCTTTTCGACCCAAAGGAAAGTAAACACAAATGTTGTATGTAACTGTCACGACTTTTTTCTTTAGCTGTTTTACAAAAAACATGAATTTTATGACAAAATATCAAAACAACTTACTTAAATAAAAAAAGAAACCAGGCATAAGGAGAGGAACACAAAAAAAAAACCTTTTTTTATTTTACCACTTTGTTGGCGTGACTAATATGTATATTTATGATAAATTACAGCTTTCTAGTCCCTGAGCTAGGCTGCGGACGGACAGACGGACAGACATGGCGAAACTATAAGGTTTCCTAGTTAGACTACGGAATCATATGAAGTCCGAGTTATTTCCCAATAGTTAATTATTATTATGGTCTAGAAAACAATCTTAAATGGCTGAGCGTTTTACTTTTTCTTTTTGAAAATCTCTTTCCGCCCTAGGAATGGAAATGCTATTTTCAACAAGATATTGAATGCTCGAGTTTAGAGAAATGCTATTTTCAACCCGCTAATGAGATATTAAGGCTTTCAGAACGGGAATAAAGAAAAATACTTTCGAGGTTTTACGTAAAAAATATTTTGGTTCAGAAAATACCCTGACACGTCGGCCTAAATAGTTTCTGCGTAATTTGCGGCTTTGATATTAAGACAAATAGACCGATGTGACAGTCATTTGGCTACAAAACCATAAAAAGTTTTTTCAATATTTTTACCATATCCTAATGTTAATACAGGCATCAATAACTTCTTTGACGTCCTCGCCTACACCCGATTAAAAACCGCGCGACATCCGCCTAGTGGGAAGGGAGGCGCCAACCCACCCCCCAATTAGAACCCAGGGGGGTTATTATGACATAGCTATGCAATTTATTTTAAGGTGAGTGTAAAGGACAGAGCTATAGCAGTTATATAGCTCTGTCCTTATCTCTCAGCGTAAACTGAACTGCGTAGTTATGTCATAATAACCCCTCTGGCCCGACATCTGACAAGTGAGAATCAACTCTACGCGGTGTTATTATATTATTAATCTCAACAGCTTCAAATAAAAACAAACCCAGCGTCAAGCCACGGTGATATAGCTATCACTGCATTCTCCATACGGCGCGTGCACGTGTTCCGACACACGTGCGCGCGCGCAGATTAGTGCGCAATCGAGTAACAAAGGAATTCGACATAAAGGTGTCGCAAGATTAGAACTGTGTTTGGGAAATACGTTAGTAAGTAAATAAACAATAAACTGATTAATGTTTTTTTTATGACATAGGAAGGCAAACGAGCACACAGGCCAACTGATGGTAAGTGGAAACTGTGACCCATAGACATTCGCATTCACAAGACTGCAAATGCACTGCCAACCCTGAGGACTAAGATGGAATACCTCTATGCTAGTTATTTCACCGGCCGTCTTATCCCCAAACCGGAACACAACAATGCAAATACTGCTGCTTGGCGGTAGGTTAATGGATAAGATGATGGTACCAACCCGGACGGACCCTGCACAAGGTGCTCCCACAAGTATGTTCGAGGAATACCTTAAAACGATTTTTTTTTCATGATGGAGCTGTTTTGTAATAAAATAGCTGTAGGCCGCGACTCTGTCCACGCAGAAAACTAACAAATAGCCTACTTTGCAGGGATAATGTAGAATTCTAATGGTGAATATTTTTTTCAAATCGGTCCTGTAGTTTTGGACCCCAATGCTAACAAACAAAAAAATCTCTCTCGTTTTCGTTTCGCTTCGTTTTATGTGAGTTGTCTGTAATCCTCGTACATAAACATACAACCTCTTCAAAAAAATTGTTTAAAGACGTCTACAGCTGGAACTCGTGTGATAAAAAAAACAACTCGTCCTTCCACTGCACAAAACTGTCGGATTTAGAGTTAGCTTCAGATTCGCAGCTTCGAAAATATGTAACGACTTACCTCCACCTATTAAGCTTGACAGCGCTAATTTTTGTTAGTCTTGTGTCCCCCCCCCCCTCTCCCTCTACAGCCAAAACTACATATACAAAAAATCAGAAAAATATCCTAAGGAAAAGCTCATATAATGAATTTAAAAGGAAAACTATCACTACTACCCCGTGTGGTTGCCGACCCCGTGTGGTTGCCGGGTTAGAATAGTGCCACTCGAAGCGACTAAGGGACTAAAGGCTTGTAGTTCTATTTGGCGATGGGCTTGCAACCTGTCACTAATACGCTGGTAAACATCATAGACTAATTGTGCAAAATGTGGTAGCAGAATTGTCAACGGGCTTTTAGAGTTGTTGGTAATTCTGTAGCTCTGCCTACCCCACTCTGGGATTACAGGCGTGAGGGTATGTATGTATGTGTAACTATCACTACTAAAAGGCTTGATTCCTGAGATAAAGTGTTAATACCTACTAAAATCACCTAAGACAGCACCAAATAACTTTTTCTCAAACATGCTATGTAATGTCGGCGTTATGTTAGTTATTTTAGGCTTCAAAGTGCCACGTTCCTGACGGAACAACTCGAGAGAACTGTAAAGGAATTTCATACAAAATTGAAGGCCTAGGCCGGGAAGTATTTTTTTTTAAATTTTAATATTGCCATGACAGCTGGTTTTATGAACAGGCTGAATAGCTGAAAATCGTTTTTTTTTTGTATCTGTGTGGTTCGGACCAAAAATATCCGCGTTAATGCCTATTACACAAATGTTTTTTGAGTGATGTTTTTTTTTTATTTCATTGCATATGTTTGAGAAAAGCACTATACATACCTCGCCGTGAAAAGGGGTTGCCAGCCTCGTAACTATCCGACCTCGCTTCGCTCGGCCGTCTTTATGAACTCGGCCTGCAGCCACCTACTTCCCGGCGTCTGTAGTAATGTACTATAAATAGAGAATTCGTTTGTATTTGGTTTTTTTTTGACATAGTTTTTGTGTAGAGGCTTCGGAACCCTACACTGAGCAAGGTCAGACATGCTCTTGCCCGGTTTTTATTTTATAAATTTTATTATTGAAGTAAAACTTCACACAAATTGACCTAGTCCCAAACTAAGCTCTAGGCTTGTACGATGGTACTAGGCAACAATATTGATTATTTAGGTAGTCATATAAATAAATATTAAAACATATAGAAAACACCCAAAACTTAGAAATGAATCGCGTTCATGAGACAAATATCTGCCCTTACCGGGATTTGAATCCAGGACCGTTAGCTTCAAAGCCTTACGAAAGCTTAAGTGTCGTCAACTTTTCATTATATATTGATCATAAAGTTTATTTTGACAAGGTGCTCAACAATTCTTCAATAATTTAATAAATTATAATCTTGCTTGAACTAATTGCTTGAAGATAGTTCAAATTTGAGACTTCGTCTATGTATAAATTAACTCGAAAATCGTTGGAAAATATTGAAGATGCTCTTTCAATAGTCGTATCAAACCAATCAACTTCAAATATTAGGTTTCAAATTGATTTAGGGTCTTAAGATCAAAGCTCTAGACGGTACTGTAGCCATGTAGCTTTGTTATAAATATTAATTTAAAGTTAGAGGATAGCTAAAAGCCTTGCAAATTGCTTATATTTTACGTATGCTCTGCTTTTGTACCTATAACTTTGTGAATGTTGGCTCATTATATTTATAACTAAATAATAAACAACATACGTTCTATTCGAAAGAGTTTAAGGCAAGAATGGAACAGAAAACTTTACCTTTGATATTTATACATATTATATGATTTAGACGACGCGCTGGCCTAGTTGGTAATGACCCTGCCTACGAAGCTAGCGGTCCTGGGTTCAAATCCCGGTAAGGGCAGATATTTGTGTGATGAGCGCGAATATTTGTTCCTAAGTCATGGATGTTTACTATTTATTTAAGTATACAGGGTGTCCCAAAAATAGCACGTCACAGTGACACTGGAGATTCCCCAGCTTCAGACGAACCAAACCAGCCTAACATGACCTCAGTAAAAGTTGCACCGTTTTTACTGTAAAAACGAATGAAAATTAAACCCGTTTTTTATTATCTTTGAACCAAGGTCAACCAAAAATCAATCATATTCTTCAAAGGAGCACAAACAAATGAGATATCGTAGAGTACAAGATATTTTTTTAGATGATTAGCATTGATTTCCGAGGATCCATATTGGCAAATGTCATACGAATTCCTACTTTTATTCATTAAGATATCATGTGTCATACCATTTTAGAATCGGCATAAAATACGCATGTTTTTAAAGTTATTTGCGCATTTCGTTTGTAGTAAAAAAAAGTTATGGCAGGTGTTCAAAGTTTAAATTACTATGTCGATGATAATTTAAGTCAAGTTCATTACAGTATTTTTCCAACTTCTACACTAGTTATTGACATAATAATGCTTCTATCATCTTAATCAACTATTCATAAACGCGCACAAATAAAAAAAACTAAATTCTAAAGCTATCCCAGTAAATGCGAGCACTTACAATGTCAAAAGAGGTGAAAAATTGGAAAAATCTTTAAATTGGTATAACTCGAAAACGGTGCAATTTTTACTGAGGTCATGTTAGGCTGGTTTGGTTTGTCTGACGCTGGGGAATCTCCAGTGTCACTGTGACGTGCTATTTATGGGACACCCTGTATATTTCTCTATATAAGTATTTGTATCGTTGTCTAGTACACCCATAATACAAGCGTAGAGCTTAAATTGGGACTAGGTCAATTGGTGTGACATTGTCCCTTGACATTTTTTTTTTTTTTTTATATGAGTATAATCTCTACACAGTATAAAACGAGGTCGCTTTCTGCATCTGTCTGTCTGTCTGGCTATCTCCATTTTCATCCAAATTCATCCAGCTGTTGCTGCGTGAAGGAGTAAAAAATTAACACACACACACACACACACACACACACACACACACACATCTAGAATAGAGGCCTAGCTCTCAAAGAAGGAATCGGGGTTTTTGTCTTTTAAATAGTCCAGTCGACTACAAAAAAATGTGTCCACTTTTGAATGTGATTTAAATAACCTGAAAAAGTTGATACATGTCCTTGGGGAAATAAACCACCTGTTACCACCAATTTGTTACTAATGGTAACAGCTGGGATTTTTTTTTCCCCACTTGTTACCCCTAAAGTACTCGGTGGTAACGAGTGGGAATATTTTTCCCATTTGTTACCACTAAAATATGTGATAACTACACTTAAAACCTTTGGTGGTAACAGCTGGGAATTGGTAACAAACGGGTCGTAACAGGTGGGAATAGCCCTGTCTTTGTAGTCGACTGTATTTAATATACTTGAGCAGCTTTGTTAGCCATCTGCAAACATTAGGTCAAATGTTCAAGTGCTAGTCCCCTATGACCACTTCGAGCAAGCGCCTCTAAATGTTTTATGAGTGTGCTTTGAGCCTGAGTGTGCACGGCTAACTAATTTAGCAGTAGACACGAGAGGGGCGGCCGCCAATGCCCTGTAAGGTGTCCTACTAAATGTACAGCGTTTACCAGGTATTGTTTCTTTTTTTGTTGTGTGAAAAAAACTAGCGGGAATTCGTGATGACACTGTTGACGATTATTTATTTATTGATTAATAAAAAAATGCAGCCTCAAGACTTCAATCTTAAGAGGTTAAACTTAGGATTGCATTAAAATCAAGTGTATCTTTAGTTCGGTGGCAACAATCTGACAATGTCAGTGCAAATAAAATATGTTCGACCGGACAAATTAAGGCTTGTCTTAAAAATATTATTTTCATAAAAACTCATCAAACTAATATCCCTCGTGATACTTACGCTCCGCTCGTAGGAATTACACAGCTTAAGAGTACGACCTTTGTTTTAAAGATACCCTTTTCGCTTTTATTTTCTTTGAATGCTAACGCGTGCCTTCTGGCCTATAGTTTAAATCGTGAATAGGGAATATTTATGACTTTTTTCACGACTTCTATAAAATCTGATTCATGTAATAAACAAACAAAAAAAAAACACTTTTTGAATACTTATAAAAAACAAAATATAAGGCAACAAAACTTTGTTCCTATCTCTTTCTTGCGAAACAGAATTTATCATGGAGTTTATATGGCCGACCTGTTACATGACGTCACAGTACATATTAAATTTCTGTCTTATTAGCAGTTTAAAATGCTTTTATCATCCATATTTCTTGGCTGATTTTATTTTAATTTCACTTTTGTTGATCTCTTTTATGGTATTTTCATGTTTTGTTGAGAGATGCCATTTAAAAAATCCATGCATATTCCGTATTACCCTACCCTACGGGTTAACCAAGCGACGATTGGTAAACTGTAAGTGAATGGGCTGCTTAAGGAGACTGCAGAGCTTCCGGCACGTTCTGCCGGACAGTAAATAGATAATTTAACTATGGACGCTACAACGATAAGCGTCAGAACTAGGCTTGTTGGCCCACTTTAAAGAGATGTTTATATCGTAAAGGAGTGCTTAGTAAGTAAGTAAGCGGTATAGATGCATCCATAATTAATAAATTTACCAATGTGTCCCTAAAACTTTTTATGGAATTTTTCCTGTTTGTCACCAAGATTGTATGACTGGTCAGGTATGTTGTATGACCAAGAAATAAAAAAAATGGGTTGAGTACGGTTAGGTTTTTTTCCTTAAAAATGGCAATATAAATGTCTCACTATAATGAACTCATATTTCATTGATACATCGGCCTGCAAAATAACGATTGATAACCATTTATTTTGGCAGAATATGGTTTTTTACAGTATATAGAGTAGTAAAAGAGACCCTTTGATCATTATCGTTTTAAAAACCCGTATTAAAAACTGATCTTTACTGACACGCAAGACCCAAAAATAACATAAAACAAAAAAATAAGGAACTCCCATACAAAAATGATACGGAACCCTCCATGTGCGGCCCGACGCGCACTTGGCCGATTTTCCTAGCCATTATTTTGCAAGTAAGTGTCTTCGTCCTACGTACCCTGTGTATGTCTAGTCCAAACTATATCAACACAATTAAACTAACAAATTACGACCTCGTATATCGACGTCAATCAAACGGTATTGGAGCTATAACGACCCATAACCCTTTATTGTCGTCATCTAAAATGGATCTTATTCGTTAACTTGAAAGTTTATTATATTGTATTGACCTTGTACTCGAATGTCGATTTTTCATTGGTTATTTACATAATATGCTATCATTAATTAAACCGAAGCATAATACTTATTAACTTCTGTAGTTTCAATTATTTATCAAACTAAACTCTAGCTTTGTTCTATGGGTAGTTAACAACGATTCACATACTATGTTCGTACTGAGTACTTAAATATCTACGTAGAAAACACCAACCACAACCGTTAGCTTCGCAAGCCACAAAAACAAGTTAAACGCCATTGTTTCTGTTACAGGTGATGTGTAAATGACTGTATAGTTTTTGTTTTATTGTGTAAACGCTATTTAAGAATAAGATTTATTTATTTCTAGTTATAAAGCTCATAATTAAAAAAAACTTTAATAGACCACCAAACATATTACATATAAGTGCAGTGCAGTGCAGCGTGTATTTTGCAAAAAAAAAAGTACAAACAAAAACATCACAGCAGTCCTATACATTTTGAGTGATAGAAAAAGAAAACGTAAGTAGCATTTGCATCTTGGCTAGGGTCCCAGTACGAAACAGACTCAAGTTTCGTTATATTCACCTTTATTACTATCTGCCAATACAACAATGACTTTAAAGTTCGTGTTAGATAATTTAAGTAGATACTAAATAAATACGTACACACACAATGTACCTACCTACACGTACAAGTTTACGACCAATTTGACTTTATTGGCAATCGAATTGTGAAGTGTGGATAGAAACATCAAATCGAAGGTCATCGTTTGGTCGGGACCACTTGAATTGATTGTGCAGGGTCCGTCCGGGTTGGTACCACCAACTTATCCATTAACCTACCGCCAAGCAGCAGTCTTTGCATTGTTGTGCTCCGGTTTGGGGATGAGACAGCCGGTGAACTGGTATTTTTTTAAATTGGCCGCTATTAGAGCCGTTTTCAAAAACATTGTAAATAGTTAAGGACAATTAAAGACTCAATTAAAATCCTTATTTTTTTCCATTTCGTAACGAAAATTAAATGGAAAAAAAGGATTTTTACTGAGACTTTAACTATTCTTAACTATACGTATGATTCATTTGAAAACTGCCCATAACTTCAAGTACATGCAGGTCAGGGTCCGTCCGGATCGCTTCCACCATATTCTCCATTACCGCCGCCGCCTACCGCCAAACAACAGTGTTCGCATTATTGTGTTCTGGTGTGGGTAAGACAGCCGGTGAAATGACTAGCATTGAGGCATTCCATCTTAGTCCTCAGGGTTGGCAGTGCATTTGCAGTCTTGTGAATGCGAATGTCTATGGGTCACAGTTTCCACTTACCATCAGGTGGCCTGTGTGCTCGTCTGCCTTCCTATGCTATAAAAAAAAGACGCTTTGGTAAAAAAAATTACATAGTCTCCGTGCATATTGACCCAAGTCTGTTCAGAGAGGCAACAAAATAAAATTTAAATTGGCGGTCTTCAATGTACATGTCGACGGGCAATCAGATTGTAGCCAATTCAATTGGCAAATCTGATTGGCAATTAAATTGTTTCGTATGGTGGGGGTTTTATCACCATACTTACTAATTTTCTTGATGATGATACATTAAAAAGGTTTAATCAAAGAGGATTGTGAAGCGCTTAGCTGTCATAATCCATACAAATTGACTGATAACATTTGTTACCCCCTAAATCAAGTCGGATTTCTACGATTTTTAAATATGTTGTAGTTATTATAAACTCACTGAGTCGGTACGTTTCTGATTTTTTTTATTTCTTTCATTCTAAGAAATATTTGGTTGGAAAAGAAAACATACAAAAGATACACGTCAAAAATCTACCAGCGCTTCGCAAGAGACCACTGCTGAGAAGAAACGCCGCAAGAAACTCAACAGTCAGTCGTTTTTTAAATATTGCTTATGATATTATAGAATAATAACCTTAACCTAGCATTATATAAAACAAACGAATCTGACATGAAACAAAAAATAAATATATTTATGTGTCAAAACTTAGAATTGTCACAAGAAGTAATAAGTAGTAGTAATAGAAAATATATAGAAATTATACAAGTTATACTTACCTGTGACGGTGCAAGACAACCATACAGACATCGTTTTTTATGATACCTACAACCTATTTAAAATATCGTAAAAAACTAACTAGGTTTAAGGGCAGAACAACGTCACCGCATTTCGTATGTATTTTTTCTACTTCACAATCCTCTGAAATACCTAATACCTCACACTCCATACCCATTTACTTCATATTAGATGAGTCCCTACCAAGCTTTTTTCAAGTCCGCCAAGTTCTGAGATAAAGGTCCAGGTAAATTTAAAAAAAAGTTATTATTTGTGAGTACCAACGGCAGCAGCCGCGAAAATGTGTGAAATTTCATGACGTACCTGGTATGGTAAAACTTTTACTTTTTAAAACCATTTTTGGACTATGATAACTAACTCGTGAAATCAAAATTCTTCCTTGTATATTTTACTTTTTAAATGTCATAGATTGTAAAGCTAAACTTTTTCAGCGTTAACAGCGTATTTAAAAGTGTATAAAACAGTTTGACATTTATTCTTGAAAGGTGTTCATAAATAAAATAAAAATTGAATTTGTGATTTTATTTAATGCTTTATAACAGTTATCAATTTTAGTATCGAAAGGGAGTCCCTAGTTAATTCTCGTCTTTGCCAGAAAAACTTCTATGTCTGACCATCTATAAAAATATTAGATAACTCCGCTATGAGACGATAACAAAGTATCACCGAATTATTCCATATCACCGAATAGCCACTACAATAGGTTTGCCCTGTCAGCTAGGTTTCATTTTTAGAAAACTAACCAAAAAATTATACTGAGCAAAACTTGGTCATCCAGGTACTGGGTGAATGAACTTTTGAGGTACTCCTTTTCTTTTGCGGTTTTAAAACTATCCTGGTGACTTATCATCATCATCATCATGTCAGCGAAAAGATTGACTGCTGGACATAGGCCTCCCCCAAGGCTCTCCACTCAGACCGGTCTTGTGCTTTTCGCATCCACCGCGTTCCCGTGATCCTTACCAGGTCGTCACTCCATCTTGTTGGAGGCCTACCTACAGCTCGTCTCCCGGTCCGCGGACGCCACTCAAGAACCTTCTTTCTTGGTGACTTATGATTAATAATAATTTATGAATATTAAAATCAGACCACTAAGTTTACAGACCTTATACGTAAAACACTTTAATCTTCGAAAAAACCTGGTAACTCGGAGGAAAATGCACATTTCCCAAACAAACCTAGGGACAACATCGCCCGCTGCGTTACAAACTATATTTCTATTTAAAACTGTACTATTTTAAATGGAATTATTTCAAATGATAGCCTATTAGTCTGATTTAATAAGCGAGTAAGCTACGTCTTTGGCAAATATATATTCTAAAAACACATAATTTGTGAAACATGTCTAAAAATGGGGAGTACCTTAAAGTTGATTCACCCTACCTCACATTATAATAAACGCGAAACTCCTTCTCGCTGCAACGTCTGGATTGATTTGGGTGAAATTTAGTAAAAAGATAGCTTGTACCTTGGATTAGCTGGAAGATACTTTTCATCCAGGAAAAAATTAAAAATTCATGAGAAAATAATGACAGTGGAAATCTATATAGACGAAGTCGCTGGCAGAAGCTTTTAAAGATTTACTAGTTTATCGTCGGTGATACTGTCAAACCGCGTAACTAACAAATTTATGATAGAGCAAAATAAACCTTCCTACCTTATTAAAAAGGTGCATTTTTCTCCTTATTTAAAATGTTACTTACGCGGATTTGCAGTTTCACCGACGTTATCTACCTTACGGTTCGTGCACTCAGTCTGTCCTTTGAAGACTAGAATAAATAGAGATTGATTTAAGTTATATCCAACGATTTAGATGTCAGTCTAAAGAAAAAGTAGGTTATAGTTTTTTTTGCAATTGACTTACAATATAATTTTAAATTTTCATTCATTCATAAACTCACGCCTTTATTCCCAAAGTGGGGTAGGCAGAGCTACAGAATTACCAACAACTTTTAAAACTTGTTGATAATTCTGCCACACTTTGCACAATTAGGCTAAGATGTTTACCAGCGTATTAGTGACAGGTAGCAAGCCCATCGCCTAAACAGTACTACAAGCCTTTATTCCCTTAGTCGCCTCTTACGGCATCCACGGGAAGAAATGGAATTTGAAATTTTAATCATATTCATTTGTTTATTAATACAATTACAATAAAACTAAATTAATAACATTGTCACATAAATTAAAACTAAATTATTAAAAGTAAAACTAATTATAACTATGCTAAATAAGATTAAATTTAAATTGAATATAAACTAAAAAAGAGAGGGCCCCCGTGGCAAAGTACCACAGATGCTGGCAGCATTTCCTCGTTGAATAGTAATGCTAATGCGCTGCCCGAGGAAGCTGCCAGCTCTGTTGTCTCCGGTTGTTTCTATTAGCCTTTTTTAATGTCCTTAAAAGGCTGATAGGTCCCCACGTTTAAAATATCAAAACTAAAGCTATTATTTAATTAAATTTCCGTTTAGCAGGTAACACTTACTTCTCAATTTAATTCAAATAATTTACTTTACGAAACTAAAAATCAAAAGGTGAACTTAATGATACAAACTTTATCAACCAGTCAACCAAGGTGAAACAGAAATCAAAAAGTAGTGAGAATCTTTCCTTCTTACTTTTTTTGATACTGATGAAATCGGACCTTTAGAACAATAGTGACCTAATTCAGAAAATTTAAATTTCGAGTTAGGTCTCTATAATAATACATTTAAGACTTGAAGTGTGAAAGCTGAAATTTTGAATTATACCACTATTATTCTAAAGGTGCGAAATATTAAATACAAATCGCTCATTTTAAATCACACGTCCGTTTATTTGATTAATGTATGCCAGTGATGAATATCGTTTTTCTAGACTGCGGAATGGATTTTGGCAGATTTACAGTTTTTCGCATATTTTTAAACATGCTCTGTACTGTATCAATTATGAACCGGCAGTTTGGGATAAATGGTGCGTCAAACAAACCGACAAGCGTTGTTAAATATGAGTCAAATATTATCTATTTAAAAACCGGATGGCCGACGAACGGACATAATGCTCGTTTTTGTTTTTCTCGACTTCATTGTACCATCGACGTCGCGCTGGCCTAGTTGGTAGTGACCTTCCTCCGAAGCTAGCGGTCCTGGGTTCAAATCCCGGTAAGAGCAGATATTTGTGTGATGAGCGCGAATATTTGTTCCTGAGTCATGGATGTTTTCTATGTATTTAAGTATATATTTCTCTATATAAGTATTTATATCGTTGTCTAGTACCCATAATACAAGCCTAGAGCTTAAATTGGGACTAGGTCAATTGGTGTGACATTGTCCCCTGATATTTATTTATTTATTTTATTTATTTATCAAGGAAATTGAATGTTTAGCAGTTCGATATAT
The DNA here is from genome assembly GCA_927399475.2 of Acleris emargana. Classification (NCBI taxonomy): domain Eukaryota; kingdom Metazoa; phylum Arthropoda; class Insecta; order Lepidoptera; family Tortricidae; genus Acleris; species Acleris emargana. The sequence goes on from OV656854.1 coordinate 18,188,507, forward strand.
TACGTAAATTAGTCGTATTATACATTCCTTGATGTGCCACGTCTAATGACATGAGGAAAATGTATTACCCGGTAAATTTACATGGTGTATACGAAAAGCTAATCCAATTTGCTAGCGGTATACAATATAACAATTTAGACAAGAAATGCACTAATTAAGAAAGGACAATTTTGGAAATAGAGGTTTTTACATTAAGTACAAATGGAAAATAGACATCTCGAAATTATACGTCAAATCAGAAAAATGCCAATTTGAAATATATCAACAAGGAAAATTTTATTGTCCATCCCGATTATCATCGAAAATGGAATCATGTCTCATGGTAAAATTGTCAAATTTGCTGTCAGCTGAAAGAAATACTAACTTTATGCTCCCGTAGACAAATATCAAAAATCAAAAAAAAAAAAAAAAAAAAAAAAAAAAAATATCATTTGTAAATACGTTCAACCGACAATATGTACATCGCATAATCTATGTATTTGGTCATGCATGATTCGTTTTGAGCCTACTTATTACATTTCGGTCTTAATTCATATTAGACAACATTTACTTCGTGCGTACTTAATTTTGCTGCTAACTTATAATTAACAAAATTCCATTCGGGCTTAATAACTTTACATAAACAAAATAAAACTTTACATAATATTTTGAGAAAATTCTCTTAAGATGGTATTTTTTTGTCAAAATTTAAAAGGTCAATTCATGACCAACTTTCGATTTAAACAAACTGGAATGACTTACTCAGAGATTAAGACCTTATTCTCGTTTGGTTCAATCCCCCTGAGTGGTCTAATTTTCTATTTGTGCTTAATGACAGTAAATCAAAATGGACAAGTTAGGAATTTGACAAAGTCGTGCCGAGGACGGACATAAATGTTATTAGGGTCACTCTTCTGTAAAAATTAACCATAAGAGTTCCTTTTGATAAACAAAATAATATATAGAAATAAAATAAAACTACAGATCCTGTCGTTTAAATATACATCGATCTCAGTATGTTTGCAAACACTTCGAATATAATCGACCGCGGTATTTGTTTACCGAACTGCGGAGTATAATGTGCCAATAGAAAACATCCATGACTCAGAAACAAATAATAAATAAATTATAAATAAATATCAGGGGACAATGTCACACCAATTGACCTAGTCCCAATTTAAGCTCTAGGCTTGTATTATGGTACTAGACAACGATATAAATACTTATATAGAGAAATATATACTTAAATACATAGTAAACATCCATGACTCAGGAACAAATATTCGTGCTGATCACCCTAATATCTGCCCTTACCGGGATTTGAACCCAGGACCGCTAGCTTCGTAGGCAGGACCACTACCAACTAGGCCAGCGCGTCGTCAATAAATTGTACTTTTAATTTCTTAATCTGTTTAGTATTTTCACTATTTATCCAGATAGGTACTACCCATGGTTGTATCCAGAAATATCCCAAATATTAACTTCAAACCCTCTTTTAGTAGGGAAATTACAGCCTCAAGGAACGTCGTACTAAATGTATGTACGGGAGCGTTTAAACTTAATATTTTTTATATTACCTATGTACGTTAAAAAATAATTGATGTTATTTACTCACGAATGTATTATTCAATGCCTTTCTGTTTAACCAACAGTATTTAAGTATATATTTCTCTATGTATAAGTATTTATATCGTTGTCTAGTGCCCATAGTATAAGCCTAGGGCTACTTGGGACTAGGCCAATTTGTGTGACATTGTCCCCTGTTATTTATTAATGTATCATTTAATAAGACAAGGAAATTTGGAAATTGACAAATTAGGAAGTGGATGACTTTGGAAAAGGGCAATTTAGAATGTTTGGCGAATTTACAGATGAAAAAGTATACTTACTTACCATTGTTTTTGTAAAAAAAAAAAAAATAAGGATTTTGCCATTTGCCTACGCATTCTAAAAAATACAGATCGCTTTACTCGTTTAAATATACATCCATCTCAGAATGTTTGCAAACACTTCGAATATAATCGACCGCGGTATTTGTCCATCAATCTCCGGAGTATAAATATAGTTTAACATCTGTTGCTAATCCGAAAAGGCATTTGTATAATCCATTAATTAAAGGAAATTGATTCGTTCACTGTAATAAATAAGTTTTTATTTGCATTACGGTCCATGTTATGGGTCATCACTACATAGTCCCCCGTCGCGTCTGTCAGTCTGTAGTTTAGTAAATTCATGCGGTTTTCACCATCAGTTTGATATTTTTTCACAGCAGATTTTTATGTATAATATGTATACTTAATTCAGGTTTATGTACGTGTACACAAAGTTCTCATAAACCGATGCGTAGCGAGTCGAAAATACAGCAAACTGCAAAATTAATTAAAAAGTCATAATATTACTCTTTCTTATAAACTCGATTTGTTTACAAGATAAAAGCCAGATGGCGATTCCAGCTTCAGTTTATAAACAGCATGGCAACTCAATAGATTTATCTGTAACGCTGAAAATATTGAAGATTTTTGTAAAACATTCTGGGAAAATATCGTTCATTACATCGCACTAATATAAGTATTATTAATAGGGCGTTTTCACTAAAAAGTGTACCCAATTAAGGACTGAAATTAAGGAACTTTAACTTTGTCAGTTTTGTGACGAAAATTAGCCATACATTGCGGCCGTCAATATATAGCTAATTTTCGTCACAAAACTGACAAAGTTAAAGTTCCTTAATTTTAGTCCTTAATTGGGTACACTTTTTAGTGAAAACGCCCAATACAAAGCTTCAGTGTGCGTTTGTTAATTGGACCAAATTAGGAATGTAGATTAGCTTAAAGTTTTACTTGTGGGAGGTCTTTGTGCAGGGTCCGTCGGGGTTGGTACCACCATTTTATCCATTAACCTACCGCCAAGCAGTAGTGTTCGCATTGTTGTGTTCCGGTTTGGGAATAAGACAGTCGGTTAAATGACTAGCATAGAGTCATTCCATCTTAGTCTTGTGAATGCGAATGTCTATGGGACACAGTTTCCACTTACCATGAGGTGGCCTGTGTGCTCGTTAACCTTCCTATGCCATAAAAAAAACTGAATTAAGACAATCATAGGCTACCTTTTATTCCGAAAACAACCTTTTATCCCGTGGAATGGGAATCTCATTTATCCTCCGTCCTCTAGAAGTCCATTAAGGCTTTTATTATGGTAACGATTTCGGTAGCATACCTTGATTCTAGAATCCATGGAGTCGCTATTTCATAATCATACACATAACATTTTGATTTTGGCCTTCAGGGTTATAATATAAAATAAAAACTACATACATCTTTAGTTTGGTTTGTTCCTACTAATATTTGTTTGTTTTTCAGTGAAATTGAAATTCGTTAAAACCAGTTTAGGGATTTAACGAATGAATCAATTTTAAAATATCATAATAATTTAGGCCAAAATCAAGGTTGTATGTGTACAGTCCATTACATAAATACGTGTACACTTTAGTACCTTGTCACTTTAATATCTGATACAATCCATATACGGCAGTTTAAACAAGTCATTGAACAGACAAGGTACTAAAGTGAACACATAATATATGAAATTGACAGTATAATAATTAGTAAAAGGCGACTCTCGCATATAAAAATGGAACCATGGTATGCCATGAAAAGTTCTAATTCTAGATATAATTAGAACTCTACAGTGACTGACTGACAAACAGAGGGGGCAGGGTCTGTCCGGGTTGGTACCACCATCTTATCCATTAACCTACCGCCAAACAGCAGTGTTTGCATTGTTGTGTTCCGGTTTGGGGATAAGACAGCCGGTGAAATGACTAGCATAGAGGCATTCCATCTTAGTCCTCAGGGTTGGCAGTGCATTTGCAGTCTTGTGAATGCGAATGTCTATGGGTCACAGTTTCCACTTACCATCGGGTGGCCTGTGTGCTCGTTTGCCTTTAGTTAACTGGTTATTAACAGATTTTGTATGAAAATAACCGGTTAAAACCGGTAATAACCGGTTATTTGCATTCCCTATTTGCCTTCCTACGTCATAAAAAAAAAGACATTACACAGCCTAAACAGAATATCCTTGGGAACACTAAAAAAAGTTTTTAACTTCTCATGCTCTTAAAATGTTACTTTATTAATCTCTAGGGATTAAAGTATTTTTTTATTAACTTTGGAATTCCCTAAACAACCAATCACGGTGGTTGTGAATGCAGCATTATCGCCATTTTCGGTGATTGTGTATGGACCATTTTTAGGGCGTGGAAATAACCTCAAAATTACAACAACGTGCAAAAAAATTAAAAAAAACGATTTCATTTCGTGAAACACGATTAATGATTACGAATATGAATCTATTTTTAAATATGTGGGAGATGGAATGGAAAAACAACTTGTAATCATTAACAAAATGTATTCATTAATTCTCAGTTTTATTATACAGAATATTCAAGAACTTCATACATAGCTTATGCATTATAACCCAGAAGGTACTAAGCATTTATAGGCTATTAATTATAAAACAATAAATATGGAATCAATAACAAGCTTAGGAATAAAATTGGAATTAATATTACCTGACGACTAAGGAAACGTACAGAGTACTTCACTCGATCAGAGCTCGAAGTCGACTGACTGTTGCCATGGGGCGAGCTGCTATTTATACCACTGCACAAACAAGTGACGTCATTTAACAGGTGTCAGGTGTCTTGGAGTGTACAGTAGAAGATTTATTGATCTAAAATAGCCTGCTCTCCCACACGGCCATTCTGACGAGCAGTCGATACAACGACTCGCGAATAGTTTAATTCTACAAAAGTAAATCTTAATATTATGCTTATCACATAATTAATAAATAGTAGCCTCGGTAAAACGCCATTCACATGGCACGACTTAAAGGTATTCAATTGCCTCGGTAAAATGCCAAACAACTTGGCGCGGCTTTAAATAACGGCCTCGGTAAAATAAAAGCCAACGGATATGGCACGGCCAAAATATATCACGGTTAACTTATTACTTAGTATACATCCAAACGTCTGGCCAGGAGTTAGGAAGTATACTGGGCGATAAGTAGATTCAACAAGTAAGTCAAATATGTAGAGAGTTTAATAACATTACTCTTCTAAGGATTCCGTAAGTTCACAACCCATTTCAGGTGACACAAGTCTTAAATTATCATGCGAGACATACAAGTCATTTCCAGTATTATGAACCTTGACAGTGTATCTTTCATTATCATGAGTCTCGGTGATAATGCAGGGTCCTTTGTACTTGCTGTCGAGTTTGGTAATATTTCTTGGATTTTGTTTGACTAAAACAATGTCACCAACTTTATATAGACTTACCTTTGCTTTATGTTTATTATATTGTTCTTTTTGCTCTAATGCGCGTTGATCGAGACTTAGTTTAGCTGCGTGCCTACAAGCATCTAGGTCACATCGTTCAATATCACTCATGAGAGCAGAAATAGCAGGAGGTGATCGATTGCAACCAAGTAGTAGCTGGAATGGAGTCTGTCCCGTACTTTTGCTAAAAGAGCAATTAATTGCTAGTTGTACCTCACCAACAGCATCCTTCCAACTTTTCCTGGCAGTATTCTCGACAACCGTGAAACAGTCAGTCAAAACTTTCATCAGTCGTTCGACTTGACCATTTGCACGACTTACACCACTGGCTATAAAATGCAGTTCAATAGACCAGTGCTCACAAAAATTTCGTAATTCTTTTCCAGTGTATGATGCCGCTTGATCACAAATAATTCTTTTGGGCGTACCAAAGTTAAAAATAAGGTCTTTTAAACAGTTTACAGTAGCAGCTGCCGTGAGATTTGTTACGGGTCTTATTAGACAATATTTTGTGAATGCGTCAATGAATACGACAGCGTATTGTTTTTTAAGTTTGTGTCCGCTTAATTTTCCCGTAGTATCCATATGGACTGTATGAAACGGTACAGGGGTTTTATCAATGGGGTGTAAAGAGATTTGACGGGAGCCCGATTGACTCTTATTTATTTTACAAATTAGACAATTTTCAACATATTTACGAACATTTCTGGACATGTTCGGAAACCAAAATAATTCGCGTATCTTGGCTAATGTTTTTTCCCAACCTAAATGTTTGAGGGAGTCGTGATAAATTTGGATAAGATACCATCTGTAACATTTTGGAATAAATAAAGATTTTTTTATTTTACTGTCCTTGGTAGTAAAAATACGGTAAAGCAAACCTTTCTGAATTTCGTAACTAGATGCTATACTTTTGTCAATCGTATCATTTTGGATGGATTCAATTAATGCCTTGGTTTCTGAATCATTACCTTGTTCAACTTCCAACCACTCACTATAGTTTGAAACATTGTTAATAGAAACTGGATTTCTACTGAAAAAATCTGCATGAGGAATGCGCTCACCTCTACGATACTCAATTTCGAAGTCAAATGACTGCAGGTACGCCCACCACCGATGAACACGAGGAAGCAGTTCCTTCTTATTACGGGATGCTTTTAGCGAATTGCAGTCCGTTACGAGCTTGAAACTTCTTCCGAATAGATAGTGTCTGAAATGTTTTATCGCCTTGACTACTGCCAAAGTTTCAAGCTCGTACGAGTGATACCTGGTTTCGACATCGGTGGTGCGCACACTGAAGTATTCGACGACCTTTAGTTGAGCGTCATGGTTCTGGAATAACACTGCGCCAAACCCATTAGAACTGGCATCAGTATGAAGCTCTATAGGCTTAACTGGATCAAACAGTGACAGAGTAGGTTCAGAAGAAAGATACTGAATTACTTTTTGCCTTGCAGCATCATGTTCTGGTGTCCAATTCCACTTGGCGTCTGCCTTGGTAAGGTTGTACAGAGGGCACATTGTCTGTGAGAAACTAGGGATAAACTTTCTGAAATACCCAGCCAATCCGCAAAATTGGCGAACTTGTTTCACTGTCGTAGGTATGGGGGAACTGATAAGGGCTTTTATTTTACCAGGACTAGGTCTTACTGAACCGTTTGTAATGATTCGACCTAGGTATTCAATTTCAGTCTCAAGAAATTTACATTTTTTGATATTTAGGGAAAATCCGGCCTTCTTAAGAGAATTAAGAACCCTTTCCAAGTTTTCGAGGCTCTCTTCAATAGTATTGGAGTAAATAATCACATCGTCCATGTAAATGAGAACGAAAAAGTCAACATATGGTTTCAGAGCTGCATTGATGGCACGCTGGAAGATGGATGGGGCATTGCACAGGCCAAAAGGCATACGTAAAAACTCGTACTGCCCATCGGGCGTAACAAAGGCGGTTTTTGCAATTGAATCTGGGGTTATAGGGATTTGGTGGAATCCTGCGGCCATGTCAAGTACGGTAAAATATTTCGCGTTAACTAGTTTGCTAATATGATCGTCGATGAGTGGGAGAGGGTAGTTATCACGGACAGTATTACTATTTAACTCCCGGAAGTCTACGCATAACCGATGATTACCATCCTTTTTACGAACAAGTAAAATGGGACTTGAGAATGGGGAGTTACTATCACGGATGATACCATTATTTTTTAAATCTTGTATGATTTTTTTAACGTTTTCACGTTCAACAGGGGCAAGACGGTATGGCCGCCTTTGAACAGTTTTGTCAGGGTTTTTAAGTCGAATAGATAATTCGCCAGTGTTAACCTGAGAAACAGCATTGCCAGAGGTGAAAAGATCGCAATTGTTTTCCAGTAATGAAAGCAATTGCTGTTTCGCTGAAGAATGTACGCTGGTATGAATTTGAGACGCTAAATCAATTATCTCAACAAAGTTAACGTCGTAATTACTTCTGGAGATTTTTGTTTCAGACTTAGAAAAGGTAACCTGTATGCCAGGGATGTCAAAAAAGTTTTCGCCTAGTAGGATATCATATTGGACGTAATTGTCGGGTACTAGTACAAACTCCAGCTCCAAATTCAAGCCATCAATGCACAATAAACTAGTCTTTTTACGGGAAGAGCAGAATGCATTTTCTCCTACACCACGCAACAAGGTAGTTTCAAATGAGGTCCTGCCTCCAATCGAATTTCCAACACTTTCTCGCATCAAAGAGCATTCAGCTCCGCTGTCTACGAGACACACAAAGTTACGATTATCAATTTGAACTGTGATACAACGGTTATTGCTCACTATTAAAGAACTAATAGATTTAGTTTTCGTATTCTGGCGTTTGAAACAGTTTTCAAACTTGTGGCCAGGTTTATGGCAAAAGCTACAGGTAGGTAGTTGTCGTGGAATTTCTCTTGGTGGCATGTCCCTTTTTTGAGTTTGAGTCTGAGGATTACCCGTGGTAGCGGTAGAACACGAGGGAGCAGAAGCTGAATTGCTGTTACCCAATACAGTTCGACAGTCCCTTTGCAAATGTCCTAACTTAAAGCATCTTTGACATCGCCTTAGTTTAAAGTCCGTGAAGTTATATTTTGCTTTTTTAGAGGGTATATTGTAATCGGCATCATACATTGGACGTTTACGTTTATAGGCGTTAAGGCTTTGTATCAGCTGAGGTAAAGTTTTGGGTGTAAGCCGTAACAAATCAGATCTAATGCGAAAGTCTGACATACCTGATATCACGGCCTCGACCAGATGCTGCTCGGTCACCTTAATGCCGACTGCCTTTTTCGCAAGCTCCCATTTACGTGTAGCATATTCCGCAAAACTGTTTGCCTTGTCGCTAGTGAATTCCATAAAGGCAATCAAATCGTCGTAGAATCGGGTCTCATCTGCAAACGTTTGAATAAGGTTATTTTTTAGATTTTCCCAATTTGTTATGGTTGTATAGTTGCGCCGAGCCCATTCGGCAGCACGATTTTTTAAATGTTTTCTAGCTAAATTAAGAGTCTCGCGCTCATTAAGCTGGTACTCAGATTTTAGTTCCTCTACATGGCGACACCAAACATCAATAGTGTCCGTGTGGTCGTCTGGGTCAAAAGATGGCAGGTAAATATGTTCAAGATTCTTAGGGCGTGGGGGAGGCTGAACTGTGGTAGCGGCAGGACGCGTAGAAAACGTGTTAGACGCAGTTTGAAGAAATGCGGTCATCATGTCCTGCATCATGGTCTTCATAAAATCAAGAGGAACGTGGTTACCGGTTATTGTGCTTGGTCCATCGTCACTTGAATTAGGAGGGATACCCCGATCCGTGCTTGCACCTGGCGTTGCACCTGCGTCGTCACCCGGTCGTTGTGGCAGGTAGCACTGCCCAAGGGGCGGGGAATCAGGTGGCTCAGGTGCCCTGGCCGGGTATTCGGACGGGTTTGCGTCTTGAGGCATTTGCAAACGGCAACGTCCTTTTATTCTGAAACTGACGATTAAATGTGTTGTACTGTAACGAAATAATAATTACCATCCCACTTCTGATGTGGGAGATGGAATGGAAAAACAACTTGTAATCATTAACAAAATGTATTCATTAATTCTCAGTTTTATTATACAGAATATTCAAGAACTTCATACATAGCTTATGCATTATAACCCAGAAGGTACTAAGCATTTATAGGCTATTAATTATAAAACAATAAATATGGAATCAATAACAAGCTTAGGAATAAAATTGGAATTAATATTACCTGACGACTAAGGAAACGTACAGAGTACTTCACTCGATCAGAGCTCGAAGTCGACTGACTGTTGCCATGGGGCGAGCTGCTATTTATACCACTGCACAAACAAGTGACGTCATTTAACAGGTGTCAGGTGTCTTGGAGTGTACAGTAGAAGATTTATTGATCTAAAATAGCCTGCTCTCCCACAAATATATTAAGGATAATTATATTTTATTATGCATGGTGCAAATAGTTTTCAAGTTTGTATCCGTAGGCTAAATATGCAATCATTTAAAGTGTCATAAACAGGGATCGGAAATTCGGATCGATATTCTCCTATACTTTCGCACTGGCTTTGTTGTTCAGTTGTATGGAGGCGGACTCAATCATAGAATTCATTACTAAAATTTCTGGGGTTTCAAAATAAATAAATTGCACCGGCATTAATTCATAATCAATTATTTATATTAACTGTTTGAAGTTATTTTTCATGTATAGATTTACCAAATCTTATTTAATTTACCTGTAACTCATTAACCTAACGAATTAATAGGAGCAAAAATGAATGTTTTATCCTACATGTAAAGTAATTATTATATTACCATTTTGTAGAATCCCAGAATCCCGGAACTTATATTATTAAAATAATATTTTTAAGGAGCCGACGCCATGTTTGCCTATCTTTTTCCGGGATTTTGCCAACTTTAGGTAAATATCGATCCGACTTTCCGATCCCTGGTCATAAAAAAAACCGTGAAACGTCACAAACTTATTCTTTTTATTTTTGTATAAAACGTCCTCTTTTATCCTCGAATTCAAAGTGAAAAGTAGCATGTTTAACGCGGACTTAACAACCATAATGACAGTCGAACCATAGCTACTCTCGCTCGCTCACGTGTCATTATGGCTCTTTTTTGTTGAACAATGTACTATTAGAAAATCAGCCCCTAAAGGAGAGAAAAATGGAGTAGCGTAAAACTAATTGGGATAGACCAAAAAAAATAACTCACGGTTTTTACATTCTAATTCGGAAGAATAGGTACCTAATTTTAAGGGACCAATGTCATTAATTTCATATTTCACCCAATAGTTTTGCTATGATATCTTTATTTATTTAGCACACATTTTATGGATGATATGATTATTTTTTAAATTTGGGTTGGCATTTTCTAATAAATTACAATATAAATGATATCTAACGATAAGAAGTTATTGTAATAGTGATAAAACATACTATTTCAGGCGGTTTTCGCCTAACCCGTAAGATACACCTAGGAGGGCGGGCTTCAAGCCGAAAACGAAAGTCAAACAAAGGTCTTTTTTTTTGTCAAAATGTCCGAAAAAGATAAATATTTCAAAAACTTAATAATGCAGAACGGTTTTTAAACCCCATTCCTCGAAATGGTTTTCAAATTAGAGTAATTTAAAAATATGAACAATCCCAATTCTTAATCTACAAAAACTATAAATTTAAAAATAACTCTAACAGAAACGAAAACTTATATCCTATTTCAACCCTTTAAATAACTTTTTAAATAACGGAAGTCAAGGGTCTTCTTGTGTGGATCAAGTTATCCAATATACTATTATTACACTGCTTAGCAGAAACTTTCATCTTTCAAAAGAATCCTAAAGAATTTGCGACCGTTCGTAAAACCCTGCAGAGGTGATTTCATGACGCAATTGAATTGGAGATGTGCCTTTATACTTCGGAGGGTAGTTCGATACCGACGACATCAATAGACCTCTGTCTACCCTCGTCATTACTTATCACTGCTTCTATTAGTTCTGGGAGGGTCAGAAACGAAGACAAATTTTGACCTTAAAAAAGTACCTCCTAACAAAAGTAGTGCGGAAGTAAAAATCTGCCCATCGCAGACTGTTTTTCTCATACATGGAAAAAAATAAACGTATGAAAACCTATTTCTGTTGCGTTCTTTTTTAAAGGTGTCTTTTGAGCATGCAAGACCGAAAGGGTCAAGAAAAAAACCCATATTGCTTAAGTTTTGGAATTTTAATTGATCCTTTAACGCGCCGTTGGCATCGGCGAGCGGTCATAAACTGGACAATGTTTGACACAACGTTAAATGTGACAGTTCGTCCATGGCCGATATGAAAACTTTATTAAGGCTCTGTCATCTCGTAGAGACCTCCAGAGATCCTAGAGCTGGTGCTTACCTATCCCAAAGGACTGGGATAGCTATCCAGAGAGGTAATGCAGCCAGTGTCGTAGGGACCATGCCGCGAGCGGACCTGCTAGAGGGGGTGTTCTTTTTATAGTGGTGATTATTATTTACATCTTTAATATTTGAGTAGCTTCGTTTTATTTTAATTTAAATAAGTTTAGTTTTAACTTTTAATTGTTAACAGGAGTTAATTTAAAACATCAGGAGTTCAGTTAGTATTAGTGCTCATCATGGAAATATTTGACCTTACCGGGAATCAAACCCGGAGAGACCGTGAGCATGTTTTACTGTGGACTAGATCTCCCAGTCTTATAAAAGTAAGTTACATCTTTGTTAATTAAACATAAAATTACGTAGATAAAGAAAAATAAGGTTTCGTGTGACGTCACGCCGTGGCACACTTTATACTACGTTGTGACGTCACGTGGTTCCACTACCGAACTTTGATATGCGTTATACACCGTGTTTTTTTTTATTTACGATAACTTTGGCATATTACTAGTTAGGTACATCCATAGAAACTAAGTGGTAGATTTGATTTTTAAATATTGCAAAAAAATAAACTGTTTGGAACAAAGTAATTAAATGTTGTATCTTTGGTCATTCTAAAAGGGCCTTTTGAGTTAACTAATAGTCAGTGTCAAATACGTCAATGTTGGCGTGACATACATACACAATTAAGAGCCTTTTACACCAGTTGGACGTGATTTACTGATTAAATTTAAAAATGAAATATCTTTAAAACCGTAAGAGTTATCATTTTGTCTGTCGTCGGGAAATTAACTTTATTTGACCTAAAGAACGTTTCCTTAAAGTTATCGTAAATAAAATAAAAACACGGTGTATTTGACAATTTTGATTGTTTTGATAAAAAAAAAAATACGTGTTCAATACTTTTTGATTATCTTACTGACGGACCTTTTTTTTTTTAAACAGGATACACCCCTTTTTCACCGGTAGTCTTATCTCCTCACCGACCACTAAAATATTTCCGAAAGTAGTTATTTTACCTCTAAAAATAAACTTTTTCATCAAACCAGACCATCGATTAAATCATGCTGTTAAAATGTATGCGCGATCGCGATTCACAAAAGAGCGTAAATAGGAAACGTCAATCAAATTTGAACTCGCCAGCGAAAACTGACAGGCCGATGTAGTTGGAGTATTAATTGGTGGGTGTGGTTTTTTTTAAATCCTTGAAAAAAAACCGGTTAAGCGTAAGTCGGATTCGCGCACTGAGGGTGAAGTACCATGAACTCCTAACTGACATTTTGACTAAAGTATTTTTTTTTGTAGATACACTTTAAACATAATCTGGCATTATTACTGAAGACACTGGTTTCATACTCATTTAATTTCTTTTTTTTTAATGTCTTCAGTAATGATACCAAATTAAATTTACAGTGTATCTATATAAAAATGTAACTTAACTATCGTCAAAATGTCAGTTAGGAGTTCATGGCACATCCATCACCGTCGATATTTAAGATAATAATATAGTTGGAAAACGCAAAGGAACGAAAGAACGAAAAGGAACAAACCAATGCAATAAAGTTCATAACAAAATTCAATTTTGTTATGAACTTTATCGCATTGGTTTGTTCCGGTTTGGAGATAAGACGGCCGGTGAAATGACTAGCATAGAGGCATTCCATCTTAGTCCTCAGGGTTGGCAACGCATTAGCAGTCTTAGGATTGCGGTCTTATGAATGCGAATGTCTATGGGTCACAGTTTCCACTTACCATCAGGTGGCCTGTGTGCTCGTTTGCCTTACTATGCCATAAAAAAGAGATGCTGGTAGGGGCTGTTCTAGACAAACCAGTGGTCAGATTTGCGATGTACTGAATAAGGACAAAATCAAAAGCACCCGAAACAGACGTATTAATGAAAAACTGAAGTAAATCATCTTTTGCATGTACTTGTGTACAAAACTAGTATGAGATTAACGTCAAATTTCAAATATAGAATGGCGAACGGTCTCTACAGATGGGTTTACAACTACATGCAAGAGGTTATTTACTTGAGTGTTTCATTTATACGTACATATAAAGAGGTTTACTAATGTACAGGAGGGCTATTATGACATAACTATGCAGTTTATTTTACGGCGAGTATAAAGGACAGAGCTATAGATGCTACATAACTCTGTCCCTTTCTCTCAGCGTAAACTGAACTTTTTAGTTATGTCATAATAAGCGAAAAGCTGGAAGCGAAAGTTGTAAGTTTAGTGCACGTGGCATTTCATAGTCTCTGCGTACCCCTCTGGGAAACAAGCGAGACGGTAGTATGAATATGTATGTATGAATCGAGGGATAAAAATTATATAAAAAGATTCATGATCGTTCCCTTTCATTGGGACTCTTGACAGGGACATTACTTTATCCCTGGTGATAAATGCGTTGGGACTTTTTGTCACTCACGTCACTTTGTTTCGGAATACAATACCAACACGATAAACGAAATCCTGCTATGATTTTAAGCGTAACGTTTTCGGCTTACGTTGGTCCAAAAGGGAGATAATAATGTTTTCTTTTTTTTTTTCAACGTCTGTAATTGTTAAGTACATACATACATACCTTCACGCCTGTAATCCCAGAGTGGGGTAGGCAGAGCTACAGAATTATCTACTTTTTTTTTTGTTGATAATTCTGTAACCACATTTTGCACAAATAGGCTAAGATGTTTACCAGCGTATTAGTGACAGGTTGCAAGCCCATCGCCTAATAGTACTACAAGCCTTTATTCCCTTAGACGCCTCTTACGACATCCACGGGATGACATGGAGTGGCACTATTCTAACCCGGCAACCACACGGGGAAATTGTTAAGTATGTATAGAAATCTAGAAAAAAAAGAAATAAATATAGTTTATTTGACACACATTAGTTGTATTGATTAGTTTATTAGTACTATTGTGTAGGACCCTATAGGTTAGGTTAGTTTTTATAAAAATCCTGAAATATTTACAGTTACAGAAATAAGCGGGTTGGCAAATGAAATGGTTGGGAAACAATCACGATACGTACTGCCAAACATAAAAAAAAAACGGGACAGTGACACACTGAGCTAACTAAGCTCTATCTAAGCTTGCTATTATGGGTACTAGACAACGATATAAATACTTATATATAGAAATATATACTTAAATACATAGAAAACATCCATGACTCAGGAACAAATTGTTCGCGCTCATCGCACAAATATCTGCCATTACCGGGATTTCAACCCAGGACCGCTAGTTTCATAAGCAGGGTCACTCTCAACTCAACTCAACTAGGCCAGGCTAGGTCGTCGACATATTTTGCAAAAAGGCCGAGAATCCTTTCTTATGTAAGTAAAATCGTTGCGCGCTGTTTCTTCTGATTTATTTATCCTTATAATGACGCGAAAGTAACCTTCTTCATCTGAGACTGTGACCTCTAAACAGATTTTGTTTCAGAAATATTTGAAAGTTATTTATATATTTATTTACTTTATTGGAGAAACAAACAGAAACAAGTGTACAAAAAACAATACATAGACATACATACATAAATACCTTCACGCCTTCATTCCCAGAGTGGGGTAGGCAGAGCTACAGAATTACCAACAACTCCAAAAACTTGTTCATAACTCTGTAACCACAATTTGCACAATAAGGCTAAGTTGTTTAACAATGTATATTAGTGACAGGTAGCAAGCCCATCGCCTAACAGTACTACAAGCCTTTATTCTCTTAGTCGCCTCTTACGACTTCCACGGGAAGACATGGAATGGCACTATTCTAAGCCGGCAACCACACGGCAGGCAATACATAGATAAGAATATTATTCTAAACATGCACTTACCTCCTTGACCGTCCTCACTAAAACACAAGTATAAGGTGGGTAGTTTAGTACTCAAACGGTACGCTTAACCTAACAACACTATTTAAGCATTCACCTATCAGTATAGTGAGCTAAAAAAGCGCTTTAATACCTTGATACAATAAGTTTCACACTGAATATCAAATAACAAGTATGACCATGAAGAAGACAATCGTGTAAACCACAAAGCTATGAATCTAAAATTTCACATATTTTATTCCTAAATTGACATTTTGTTCATATTAAATATATCTTTGCTATGTGGTTGCCGGTCGCCTAGAAAAGTGCCACTCCATGTCGTCCTGTCGAAGTCGTAAGAGGCTACTAAGGGATTAAAGGCTTGTAAAGTCGAGTCCGGAATTAGGCGAACTAACTTGACAGCCGAAAATGTTGCCAGACATAGGAAAAAATAAATAGTGATAGGTTTATATGTCGACACAAATATGTCGATATAACCTTGTGCCTTCTATAAATCTGATTATATCGACGGAGGAAAGGAGAAACCCCTTAAGCGACATGATTTTCGAAATTGAGTTTTATATATCATTAGAACCGGCTTCTTTTTCTGCGTCTTTTGAGCCGGGTTAAGTAGTAAGTTAGAAAAATGTCGCTTAAGGGGCTTCTCCTTTCCTCCGTCGATATTTATATTTTATCAAGTAATTGTCGTCGAAACTTTCACACTCATACATACTTGCCAAATAGGGTAAAACTACAGCAATTTTTACGATATAATATGATCTGAAGGATGTACGGTTTAAAGCGGATATTTACGATACTTAGGTACCTACTCCTCAAATTAGGAATAAAATACAAAAATAATGCTGACATTACAACAGGCCATTGTGATCCTTTTAGGTGGCTTCCGTCGGGCTAGTACGGTACATTTCATGTACCATACATATGGCATTCATTCCTTTCTTGCTGGCAAATATGAAAGTGCGATAGAGACAAACGCTATAATACCGTCGATGATAATTCCAAATCCGTTATGTGTTCGATTTTAATTAATTTTATACGCTAATAAGTATTGTTGCTAGGTTACAATCTGACCAAAAAAATCAAACACATCGATATTAACAGCACTTGCCAAACTGTGGCAACATTAGTGTAGAATGAACTGTCAAGTTAGTTCGCCTAATTCCTGACTCGACTTTAGTATTGCTAGGCGATGGGCTTGCAACCTGTCACTAATATACACATCGTAAACATCTTAGCCTGTTTTTGCTAAATGTGGTTATAGAATTAACAACAAATTGTTAGAGTTGTTGGTAATTCTGTAGCTCTGCCTACCCCACTCTGGGATGAAGGCGTGATGGTACTGATGGTATGTATGTATGTATGTTAAATATATCTACTGAAACAAAAAACTTGGCAGAACAAGTCGCGGGCGAAAGCTAGTATCTCATATTTTGCAGTGAAAATATTATTTTCCAGTTTATTACCTTTTTTGTTGACTTTTTTAACAAAAGCGCTGCGCCACGCGATATCTGTATTAGGCTTTATGGATGCGCCTCACGAAGGTACTTAAAACTTACATTAGTAAGATTTGTCTAGATTTCTGATAGCTTTAGTTCAGAAATTATATTACTTGCGGGTAAGAACCCGCGTGTCATCGGTCCCACGTACTACGAGCGTCTACCCGCTCAACTTAAAAATGTACAATCCGACGAAGCATTTAAACATCAGCCAAGAAACCTTTTATTGGATAATTATACTTGTGGGAGGACCTTGTGCAGGGTCCGTCCGGGTTGGTACCACCATCTTATTCATTAACCTACCGCCAAGCAGCAGTGTTCGCATTGTTGTGTTCCGGTTAGGGGATAAGACAGCCGGTGAAATGACTAGCATAGAGGCATTCCATCTTAGTCCTCAGGGTTGGCAGTGCATTTGTAGTCTTGTGAATGCGAATGTCTATGGGTCACAGTTTCCACTTACCATCAGGTGGCCTGTGTGCTCGATTGCCTTCCTACGAGTATGCCATAAAATAAATAAATAAATACTCCACGGATGAGTATATGGAGCTGGAAATGTTAAGTTATTTTTGTGCTAAAATTTATTAATCATGGTTTGTATTGACATCGGACGAGTGACCATTATTCGATATTTAATTGTTGTTGTTTTAACTTATTATTAATAATTATTCTTTTATTTTTTGATTATTAGTATTTATGTTTTGACGATCTCAATGTAATTTCGTATTTTTTGTCTTGCAATGCAATTTATATTGTAATATTCCATTGATGAATAAATAAACTAAAGTAAACTATAACAAACTATATTTAATTTACAACATTTAAAAAATTTCGAGACATTAACGGGTATTGGAATAGAATATACCTAATATAGGCGTGTGGTTGCCGGCTTAGAATAGTACCACTCCATGTCTTCCCGTGGAAGTCGTCAGAGGCACCTTCTTAAGGGAATAAAGGCTTGTAGTATTATTAGGCGATGGGCTTGCAACCTCACATGGTAATCATCATAGTCTGATTGTACAAAATGTGGTTATAAACAACTAGTTTTTAGAGTTCTGTTGTCAGTAATTCTGTGGCTCCGCCTACCCCACTCTACTGGGAGTGAAGGCGCGTAGGCATATTATCAGGGATCGGAAATTCGGATCGATATTTACCTATACTTTCGCACCGGCTTTGTTGTTCAGTTGTATGGAGGCGGACTCAATCATAGAATTCATTACTAAAATTTCTGGGATTTCAAAATAAATAAATTGCACCGGCATTAATTCATAATCAATTATTTATATTAACTGTTTGAAGTTATTTTTCTTGTATAGATTTACCAAATGTTACTTAATTTACCTGTAACTCATCAACCTAACGAATTTATAGGAGCAAAAATGAATGTTTTATCCTACATGTAAAGTAATTATTATATTAACATTTTGTTGAATCTCAGAATCCCGGAACTTACATTATTAAAATAATATTTTTAAGAAGCTGACGCCATGTTTGCTTATCTTTTTCCGGGATTTTGCCAACTTTAGGTAAATATCGATCCGAATTTCCGATCCCTGCTTATTATACATGGTAACTGGATATTCGATACAAACCTTTTAAGGAGGCATAGTAGAGCTCATTTGGAGCTAATAAAGTCACGTAGTACCTCGGCTGAAAATTATTCGTTTCTGAGATATTTGAGATTTAAGTTTTTTTACGAAATTGAGGAACGAAGGTTGAAAAAAAACTTCCTTGGTTTACTGGCTATTGAGATAAGTACAATACATAACAAAAAAATACATTGGAGTATGCATTTCAAGATAACTACTGATTTCTGAGGAGTTCGTACCATACAAACGACGTTCATAAAAAGTGTACTTCTTAGTGTTAATTAGTACTTAATAAATTTAAATACTATTTTTATTGTATCTCATTAGATAGCTAGTAAACCAAAGAAGGTTTTCCCGTAATTTTAACGCTGCGTGTCATACAATGATTTAAAATAAAAAACACTCTTTTATAATGAGGCAATTATTTTTTTGTTTATTTTTATTGGAGTTTTATAAAATATCTTGTAATGTAGCGTTATGTCATGTGTTTATTTTTTCGATCCGATAGAAAATAGAATCGTTAACAGCTTGCGCATCTTGGCTAAGCCTACTCTCGTATAAAACTAGAGCGTTACGCAAGAGTCGATTCGAATTTAAAATCCATTGATAGCTCGTAAATTAGTACAATATAAATATGAAGATGTTTACACAGCTAAAAGCTTCCTATTTGTGCCATGATTAGCCGCGCGGATGCCAAAAAATGCGGAGTTGGAAAACATAAGCGGTAGCGGAGTTAACCCCGTAAGGCCTAGGTGTGCAATAGGATGTATATAATCAAGGCAATTTACTTTGAACTTTGTTGCAAAACGTATAAGGTTTATTTTCCTAAGTTCATAAACTGAAAATGGCATTTTCGAACAATCGCGATTGAACTTTATTCCCTTTATTGTAGATTCAAAGTCCTAGTTACAAAAAACTCCCATTTTGCAGTATGGTGAACAGAGAGAGAGCGAAGTCATACGAGGATAACGCTGGTATCAGCTATGGAACACACGAGCGTGGTCCGTGCGTTGCGTCACCGTATCGCTGTAATTTTGAAGTAAAGCGACGCACGTATTTTAACGCATTGTGTGGCATGTCGTTCTAAAGTTTTATGTGTAACAACGCAGCGGTGATGACGCAACGCCCGTGAGGCACATCTCTTACCGGAGAATGCTTATGAATGATATAAATTTCAACTTATTATAAGTTATTATTATTATAAGGTATAATACCTTCATGTTGTAAATAAATGTCCGGACTGTATTTCGTTGTATTGCAAGGGCTGGAGGTCCGTGGAATTAAATTAAAATGCCGGAGTGTTCTTTTGGGTGTATTTTGCCGTGTGGTTGCCGGGTTAGAATAGTGCCACTCCATGTCTTCCCGTGGATGTCGTAAAAAGCGACTAAGGGAATAAAGGCTTGTAGTTCTGTTAGGCGATGGGCTTGCCACCTGTCACTTATACACTGGGAAACATCTTAGCCTACTTGTGCAAAATGTGGTTACAGAATTATCAAGAAGTTTTAAGACTTGTTGGTAACTTTAGCTCTGCCTACCCCACTCTGAGAATGAAGGCGTGAGTTTATGTATGTATGTATGTTCACCGGGGACGCTGATGTCAGAGAGAGCGAGAAATACAATATTTTCTCTGACATCGGTGACCCCGATGAAATACATCCAAAAGACTCCGGCATTTTAATTTAATTTCACGGACCTCCCAACCCTTGCAATACAACGAAATACAGTCCAGACACCTGTTTACACGTGTGTTCCTGAGAAAAAGGGTCTTGACAGACAGACAGCCAGGCAGGCATACAACCAGGCATCCCATAAGCTTTCCTAGTTTTCTTTTTAAGTTATATGGAACTTAGTTTTCTTTTTAAGTTATATGGAACTCTCAACATACAGTCAGCAACAAAAACTGGTCTTAATGTCTTGATGTTGATTTCTCATAACTTGTACTCAAACCACACAAACGGAAGCCAATCCCAAGACGCCGACAATTAACGAAATTAACATACTGCTCCGCGGGAACCTCACAAATCTTTGTTTGCTCCGTGTTGATTACAATTACACAATTAGATCATGATTTCTATTTGTAAAACGGTGGAACTGAAATGTGTGAACGACACGTCTAAATGATCTGTTAATTTTGCGACGCTTATACATACTGTAGGCACAGATTAAGTAAGAGTTACTACGTAACGTATCTGAGCGAGGTACGTCCGATAATCACCGCCTGACGGAACATAGTTGCCGATGCTAATACATCAAGGATGCCCGCGCGCGGCGATGTCAACTCGCTCGACCGGTTTTTGAGTGTCGAGACATGGTCGAGACACGTCAAGCGAGATGCAAGTAGGCGAGTAGTACACTCTTACTTAATATGTGGTAGTAGGTACATTCTAGTCATTACGTCAAGTTCGGTTAGATGTGTGTGGTGTGTTGTTGTTTCTTTGAATTATTTTGGTGAATGTATAATTAAAAAAAATGACTTATTATTGCTGTGTGAGTGGGTGTTTACACAAGAGAACCAAAAATAATAAAAAGGAAACGTTTTTCTCTTTGCCGGTGAACGAGGAAAGGTCAGTAGTTGCAATTAATTTTTATTTATACATATAAGATGATATACCTAAGTATATTGAAGTGATCAATCAACACGAAACAGTGTTCATCAAGTTAGAAATATTGAATTATCTAAATTCGGGGTCAATAGAAATGATAAAATTATTTGTTTACAAACAAATCAGTACTGTTTGACACATAACCTCAATATTTATGCAAACGAGTTTTGATTCAAAAAAACCTATAGTTAATAGTTATTTAATCTTAAACAGAATGTAAAAGTAACAATCAAGCGTGTACATCAAATAAATATATATATAAATATATATATATATACTAGTTGACGCGGCAAACGTTGTTTTGCCTTATAAAGACAAATAATAAAGACAAATAATTTGCAATAAAATAATATTGCGACTATAAATTGAAATGTAAGCTATCCTATCTTTCAAGTTGGGTCGAATTGCACACGGTGTGCAAATCAAATTTAAAATCGGTTCAGTAGTTTAGGAGTTCATCGCGGACAAACAACGTGACACGTAATTTTTATATATATAGAAGATATACAGGGTGTCTGGAAAACCTTCGGAGAAATTTGGGGGGGTAATAGTTGGCACGATTCTGATCACGGGGGTATGGTTCATTTTTGTTTCTGTTAATGTAAAAAAAAAGAAGGATTAATTATATTCATTTTGTTACTTGATGTATCGCAGCCGATATCTCGACCTTGACATTTTGACGTTGATAGTATACTACTCCAACAGTTCGTAGTATCTTACGTCAAAATTCAATGTCCGAGGTCAATGACCTGAGACCATACGTTGTCACATGGTATGTAAACAAACAGTTCGCTCCATGTAAACAAAAATCAAGGTAGCATTATAATAAAAATAAATGAGTAATTTTAGTGCAACTTACTGTATTTTCGTTTTTGCAATTTGAACACTAATTGGTTTTAAATGTGAAATCACTAGGTCTCTTGTTCATGTTTTGCCGAGACTGATCATATCGTCCGTCTTTTACTGTCGAGATCTAACCATTTACCATTGTTTTCTGCTCTAAAGTAGCCCATATAACTGATTTACAGCAAAAATATTGAAGACGTGAATATTGAAAATAACATAATTTAACACTGACATCTAATGACAGCCATAAATTCATAGACTTCTCAAAGTTCAAATAGACGGATTGAACGATCCGATTATTGCTCTCCGTATTGAAGAAAAAAACCGGCCAAGTGCGAGTCGGACTCGCGCACGTAGGGTTCCGTACAACTATACATCTAAATAAATGTTTTTCTTTATTCTTTATTATATTTGAGTTGATTGAATGAAAGGTAAAATGCGGTTTACAATTTATAACGTATTAAAAAAAAACTAATTATTAGATCTCGTTCAAACCAATTTTCGGTGGAAGTTTGCATGGTAATGTACATCATATATTATTTTTACATTTATCATTCCCTTATTTTAGAAGTTACGGGGGGGGGGACACACATTTTTCCACTTTGGAAGCGTCTCTCGCGCAAACTATTCAGTTTAGAAAAAAATTATAATAGAAACCTCAATATCATTTTTGAATACCTATCCATAGATACCCCACACGTATGAGTTTGATGAAAAAAAAATTTTTGAGTTTCAGTTCTAAGTATGGGGAACCCCAAAAATTTATTGTTTTTTTTCTATTTTTGTATGAAAATCTTAATGCGGTTCACCGAATACATCTACTTACCAAGTTTCCACAGTATAGCTCTTATAGTTACGGAATAAAGTGGCTGTGACATACGGACGGACAGACGGACAGACATGACGAATCTATAAGGGTTCCGTTTTTTGCCATTTGGCTACGGAACCCTAAAAAGGAGAAAAAGAAAATCGTTTATTGGTGCAAACCACAGAAAAATAATAATCAAATTAAATACAGTGAGAAAATAATTTAAAACAAAACCTTAAAACTATTTTATAAAATAATAATGCACCAAATTGGGTGCTACTCAGCATCATAGTGTCAGACATGCCGTGACGCTGCACGCGCTGATTGTCAGGGCAACCAGACGGGGAGAAAGCGCTGCTGGCTGCTGGTTCTTTCCTTTTGATCCGCATGGTATTTGTGGCAGTAGCCAAAAGTCCAAGTGCAAAACATTTTGTCGATGGATATAAAGGTCGTCGCATAATTGATTATAATAGGCTATTTGACAACATTGAAAATATACTACAAATTGTGGTCATCCTATCTGATACTAGCGTAAAATAACGTATTTCACTTTATTTCACATTAAATTATGTCTATTTTTTTGGAAATTACACGAAATAATAAGGATTTTTTTTGAAATTTAATCTGTGGCAAAAACGCTATGTGATGTTAGAAATACTTTATAACCTGTGAGTGTGATGTGAAGTCACATCACATGCAAGTAAACAAAACAAACCCCAAACCAAACATCGCTTCGCTTGTGACATCGCTTCCTTGACTGATTGTGATTGTAGTCCACGTTTTATATTTTCTGGGTGTTCCTTAAGCCGGCTACTCACACACCTGCTGCAGGGGCAATACCGGTCGCGAGTGTAATCACGTCGACCTCTTCTTACAAAGCGATCCTATTTTTCTCTTTCTTCTATGATACGAATATCTAGCAACAACATGTATGATGCCAGCTTTAAATGTAATTTTCATCACACTTGCATGTAAACAGTATCTAAACATACAGGTTAACTTGACCGCAATGCCCCATATATAACCCTCGACCTTTCTTCTTACCATGAAACCCAAGGTCGGTAAGTAATTTTTTTTTTAATTTATAGCACAGCACACAGGTCATGCAAGTTCAAGCAAAGAGTTTACACGCAATTGTAAAATTGTCTTAAAATGTTATTTAAACAGGAATTTTATTGCAATCTCGCTACATGTTACTTAAATACTCAATTAATATTCTTAATAATCGATTTTAATAGTTGTCTGTAACAAACGTCGTTTTTTTTTACACTCCTTCAGGGCTGTATGTATACCTACGTAAGTATTTGCCCTTAACGTTTCTGAACGAAACATTTGCATAATCTGTGGAGTCCGCCAGCCATCCGCTTAAAAAAAGTTCAAGTAATTCGTAATAATAGTTGTGATGACTTGTGTGTTTATTTACTCGCAAATGTGATGAAAAACATTGTATGTTTCACGGGCGGTACGGGAATTACGTACCTCGACTCAGAAAGCCCTCAGTCTTCGACTTCGGGCTTCTACTAGAGCCTCGATCGTAATTCCTTACTTACCGACCTTAATACACAATGTACTATTTGATAAAACGTAACGTGTAGGTAGGATTTTTTGTTTACAAATGAAACCTAAAACTCTTTTCATAAAGAGTTTTAATGGTCCAAGATTTAAAAAGATAATATGTCAAATTGTCAATAATTAATTATTGTGTTTTTTATTCGTCGGAAGCCCTGATAGTGGTACAAATCAATGAAATACAGCCATGATTCATGATCTCGTAAAATAAGTAATGTGCCTACGAGTGCAAGTGCTATTTTAGCCGTGTGAGTGTGAGAAAAGTGTGAGTAAAAATCATAATCGTAAGTTTCAGTTTTAGATTATTTCACATAATAGCCCTCATCAGACACCGTCTTTTCATTCACATTACAGGATAATGTGTCAGTTTTCTAAACTCCATGGAGCTTTTGACCATGATTGGAAACATTGTTCATAAGGAACAACTTGTTTATTTACATTACGTTGTGACACATCGTCGGTGAAACTGCAAAACCGCGTAAGTGACATTTTAAATAAGGAGCAAAATGCACCTTTTTAATAAGACCGTAAGGTTTATTTTGCTCTATCATAAATTTGTTACTTACGCGGTTTTGCAGTATCACCGCCGATATTATGAATGAATCAGTTAAGATGGGGCACACTGAGAGCATCGTCAGGAAAGTCGATGATAAATCTGTCTGTAACTCAGTCAAATATTAACTTAAACAAAAGTTACCAATATAGGGATGATCCAAATCATCCACCCTATCTACAGTTAAAATTTCTCCGAAGGTTTTCCAGACACCCTGTATATATATATTATATTTTGATTATTCAAGTAACTGTTTTTCTCATAATGTGTACCTGTTAATTTATATTAATATTTTCGATGTGTTTGCCGTATTGCCTCGGGGCGGTATCGTCCTACACTACCAAAACGTAACATCTAGAATGTCAGTGACATTCAATTTGAACCTTAATACTATGACGATACCGTTTGTTTTTCAATATCAATGTTGTAGTAGCACGTGCTAACTCGGTAGCTAGCGGTTTTGCGATAATAGAAACAATGGCCTTTGTTTGGAAGATTAGGGCTCGAAGCGAAAAGTTCATTTGAGAAGATTCATACTATATAACTATACGTTCGCAGTAAACTACGAAAAATGAACTTTCAATAGGAGTTAATATGGTTTATTTAGGCGCGTTCGGCCAGCATTATACATATATTTTATATGTATTCAATACTTTTACGTGTTGATCGGACCTACTTTGTCGCTTTGTATAGAAGTGAAATATGCCTGCTGTAGGTAACAAATACATGTTAGAACATTATACAGGGTTATTAGTAAGTCGACCTACTCGTATTTCTCTCTAGGGAGTATGGGGGAGGTCATTTGCAATTTTTTTTAATAGGAAAACGTATAGTAGACCTATATTTTTATATCTACAATGTATTCAAAAATCGTCATAAACGAACTAGGTTTAAGGCGATAGAAACGTCATCGCATTTTGTAAGAGCAGTGTTCGCATTGTTGCGTTCCGGTGCGAGTGTAAGACAGCCGGTGAAATGACTAGCATAGAGGCATGCCATCTTAGTCCTCAGAGTTGGCAACGCATTTTCAATCTTTTTTAGT
Source organism: Acleris emargana (assembly GCA_927399475.2). NCBI lineage: Eukaryota > Metazoa > Arthropoda > Insecta > Lepidoptera > Tortricidae > Acleris > Acleris emargana. Next base: position 18,214,554 of record OV656854.1, read on the forward strand.
TAAGGGTTTACCTAGTCGGTTACTAAGTTCTGTTACTGAGATTAATTACAATTAAAAAAAAAATTAAAGCAGTTTTGCATAAACCTGTATAGGTATTAATCAAAACTTTGATTTATATAGAATAATAATAAAAATAATGTATTCTAAACTATTGCAATTATTTGAAGTACGAGCTTGAAGTATTCCCATTTCGAACGATAAAATCATAGTTAAAATCACGCACGACGATGATACTGATAACGGCCCCAACTTTTGTAAGAGTTCCTGTAGAGAGTTCAAATTTGCGTGACATATTAAACAGACTTCTAGCTTTAAATTCTGATACGAATGTATTCAAAGCAACTAAAGATCCGCTTGGACACCGGTCAATCTTGATGACTCATTAAATCGACTTTAAGATTTCACATGATTTTGCAGAAATACGAAAACACACCAAATCTCTTGCTTCATAAGTTGGAATTAAGTCATGTTGAGAAATATAATTTTGGTCTCTAAACATATACAGAGATAGGATTTTTTATAATATTATACAAAAAAAGTTCTTTGGTAAACAAAGACTAACTTTTAAGCGATTTCAAAAAATGAAATTTACAGAGAAGTCATGCGTAATTTCATCGATGCCAGCTGTGAATGTTAAAAGATCGTATCGGGAATTGCGGAAACTAAGAAAAATGATTAATTGTTTTTCAAAATGTATATTAATTAAGCTTTTAATTTTTATACATATTGAAATTAAAAAATAAACATAAGTTAGTTTTATTTGCATCAACCTTAGTAACAGAACTTAGTAACCAACTAGGTACTTTACCGCCATGTAACCTTCTCTATTATTGTGTTCCAAAGTTTTTTTTTTTTTTTTTATATCATAGGAAGGCAAACGAGCACACAGGCCACCTGATGGTAAGTGGAAACTGTGACCCATAGACATTCGCATTCACAAGACCGCAATCCTAAGACTGCAAATGCGTTGCCAACCCTGAGGCCGAAGATGGAATGCCTCTATGCTAGTCATTTCACCGGCTGTCTTATCCCCAAACCGGAACACAACAATGCGAACACTGCTGCTTGGCGGTAGGTTAATGGATAAGATGGTGGTACCAACCCGGACGGACCCTGCACAAGGTCCTCCCACCTCCAAAACTACTCTATTCCAATAACAGATGTTCTAAATTGACTTGCAACGCTTGATAAACTGATAAAATGAAATATAAACCTTGTAATATGCAAAATTATCCAGTGTCTGTACAAGTTTGATGTTAATTCCGATAATGTGAAAGCAACGGAAAAATTAGGCCAAACCTAACGTTTATTAAGTTAGAAAGAGAATTGAGAATTTTCGCAACATAAACAAAATTATACTAGATCAATTTATAACAAAGAGGATGGAAATTAACTTGGGCGCTTCGTTCATAATGTTGCTTTTTAGGAGTTAAGTAATAGGGTGTTGTCGTAACTAATTTAGGAGTAGGGGATTAAAGTTTCTTAGTAAAAGCCTCAAATCGATTTTGATTTGTTTTTTTTTTTAAGGGATCCATACCCAAAGACAGCCCAAAGACCCTTTCAATATGTCTACGCTCTCCGTTTGTCGGTCATAACTTCAAAGAGCTTTTGAACCGTAATACCAGTACTTACTCGTAATTTTTTACTTGTGGGAGGACCTTGTGCAGGGTCCGTCCGGGTTGGTACTACCATCTTACCCATTAACCTACCGCCAAGCAGCAGTGTTTGCATTCTTGTGTTCCGGTTTGGGGATAAGACAGCCGGTGAAATGACTAGCATAGAGGCATTTCATCTTAGTCCTCAGGTTTGGCAGTGCATTTGCAGTCTCGTGAATGCGAATGTCTATGGGTCACAGTTTCCACTTACCATCGGGTGGCCTGTGTGCTATAATAAAATTAAAATAAAGATAGCGGGATGTTTTATGCTCTCAGAATATGTGATTTTCTCACTAGGAACTTTCACCACGAAAGTCTTTTTATAAATTTAACCTCAGTTCCTACAAACCATAAGGCGGCCTCTGCACTTGTTTGAATTCTACGAACTGGCAAAAATTACACTTTTAGAGTATTTTTTTTTCTTGACTGAACCCCCGTATACTAAATTTTATCAAAATATATGCACAATGCTTTTTAAGTGCTATCAAAACATACCTTACACAATGTTGTTAGATCAGTAGTATAAAAAAAACAACAAACCAGATATAAAAAACCCGACTGTTGTTTGCTAACCAACTTTAAATCGTTATAAATCATAAATGATATTTCAAAATGAAAAATGATTACAAAAACCTAATATTATAATAATATTAAGTATAATAATATCTATTCAAATATACCCCATTTGCCATAGTTCGTTGAATTTTATTTTTATTTTTTACCATATCCACCATATTGAATTTAAACAACTGTCATATCTTGAGTGACACTCACAAAATTAAGACAAATGGATTGCCATAAGAATCATCAAGATCGATCTATGCGTTTAGTTTCTAGAGCGTCACAAAGGAACAAACGTACATACAGTGCCGGCAAATACAAAATCGTCTTTGTACTTATTAAATACTAGACTTTTGTTAAACTACGATATGTACAAACATTTGTTATATACCATTTTGAACCTTATTGAATCAGCAACAAATTGAATAATAGCAATACAATTGATCAACTAGTTCTTGATTGGTTGTAAATTTTGGTGAGTCACATTTGTAGGTCACCGTGTGAGATGTAAGTACAAAGATGATATATTATTTGCCAGTACTGTATATTTAGGCTGATAAAGACATTACCCTCTTCCTTCGGCAGCCGGGTAAATACACCCTTGCCTTATATTATAGGAGATTTAGTCACGGAATGAAAAGGTTCGTCACTTTTGGACCTTAACGGCATTGAAATAGAGTCTAAAAGTAACGGACCTTTTCATACCATGACTATACAAACTAGAATTAAGTATAAATCTCCATATTATTATGTACAATCACCCACACAGCTGAGTGACCAATGAAGATAAACAGAGAGAAACTGTCTCTGTCGTGCACATGAGATTCTTTTGTAAAATCTATATTTATCTCTTTCTACATTTTCTCACTTCTGTCTTTAATAGGCAGTTAAGTGTGTGGCTGTTTGTACGCGTATAAAATTTTAACATTGATATTTTGGCATTTTCTGGGATGAAGTGCATGTGACGTACAGACAGACGAATGGACATGGCAAAATTATAACGGTTCCTTGTTGACTACGGAATATATGACTATAATAATAATTATGTTCGTTGTTTTGGGGTTGAAAATCAGAGGTAGTGACTAAAAGAAGATGCAGTGACTAAGATTGAAAAGGGCATGTTTCAAAGGTTCGGTCACTTGGAAAGGATGGATGAAAGAAGATCGACGAAAGAGATATACGGAGCGAAAGTGAGTGGAAGGGTCGGAAGGGGCCGCCCTAGGCGTACTTTTTCGAATCAAATCGGAGAAACACTGGAAAAGGGTCGACTCTCAAGTACCCGAAACCGATGTGCGTGCATGACTCGATGTATGAATGTGGAAAAAGCGAAAGAGATTTGTCAGGATCGTAACTGTTGGAAAGAAGTGGTCTCTGCCTACCCTTCTGGGAAACAGTCGTGATTTAATGTATGTATGTATAAAATCAGTCCCTAAAATCCCGGAACGCCCAGATCCGGCATGCAAACGTCATAAATTACTTTGTCAGAGCCGTAAAATAAATTTAACCCGCAAGTGTCATAAAAACTATAATTATACTGAGTGACATGCGAGCCATTGGGCACCCTGAAGCGGAGTTTTTACCCGACTTTGCAACACGAAGGAGAGTAATGTGTTTATCAACCTATATATGTTTGTATATGTTTCTTTTAGCCGTGTGGTTGCCGGGTTAGAATAGTGCCACTCCATGTCTTCCCGTGGATGTCGTAAGAGGCGACTAAGGGAATATAGGCTTGTAGTATTGTTAAGCGATGGGCTTGCAACCTGTCACTAATACGCTGGTATACATCTTAGCCTAATTGTGCAAAATGTGGTTACAGAATTATCAACAAGTTTTTTGAGTTATTAGTAATTCTGTAGCTCTGCCTACTCTCTGGGAATGCAGGCGTGAGTTTATATATGTATGTATGTATGTGTATGTCTCTTTTGTGGCGCTCTAGATACTAAACGCGTATACTGATATCGATGATTCTTATGTCAGTCGATTTGTCTTAATCTGTGTGTCAGTAAAAAAAACAATAAATTGGCAACCAAACGCCATACTGTAAAATAATAAGGTTGACAAATTATCACAAGTGGGGTATTGTTGAATATGTATTTAAAAAACATCCTCAGGATATTTTCAACACTTAATTTAGAATGATCGTTTAGAATTTACTTATAACGATTTAAAGCTTGTTTTTTGTTTTTTTTTGTTTTTTCCCTGGCCGCTAGCTTACAAACGGTATCCTATTATTAAGCCCGCGTTGTCCGTCCGTCCGTCCGTCAGGCCTAACTGTAAAGAGTATTTTTTAAACTGTAAGAGATAGGTTCTGGAAGTGTTATTGCACTGGATTTCTTAACAAAAAAAAATGCTATGACTAAAGAACAAATAAAAAAAATACAATAACTACAAACCGGTCACGTGTGAGTAGAGCGCATGCTAATTTGATTTGAAATCGGAATATAATTAATATCTACTGTGTGGCGGTACGCAACCCTCAGTACGCGAGTCTGAGACGCACTTGATCTGTATTTTTAATTAACAGCGAAGCAGAAATTAATTATAGAGCAGAACTAAGTAGATAATTTATTGACATCAAAACTAGATATAATTCCTTACTTGTAATACTATCAAATTTCATCTAAATCCATCCAGCTGTTGCCGCGTGAATAACAAACTAACAAACATACACACATACATACATAAACTCACGCCTTCATTCCCAGAGTGAGGTAGGCAGAGCTAAAGAATTACCGACTAGTCTTAAAACTTCTTGATAATTCTGTAACCACATTTTGCACAAGTAGGCTAAGATGTTTCCCAGTGTATTAGTGACAGGTGGCAAGCCCATCGCCTAACAGTACTACAAGCCTTTATTCCCTTAGTCGCCTCTTACGACATCCACGGGAAGACATGGAGTGGTACTATTCTAACCCGGCAACCACACGGGTATCTACAAACTAACACACAAATTTTCGTATTTTCAATATTAGTAGAATTTATTATCCATCCCCTACTGATTATGTATGTATGAGTAGTCAAAGAAAAAGCCGAGTACGTATATATTACTATGTATATACAGTGATATACCTAACATGGCTTTCGATAACAATCGGTCAAGAGCATGTCGGACCATGCTCTGTGTAGGGTTCTGTTGCCGCTACTATCTTTAATAAACCATAAGGCTTGTTTCACAAGTCCTACAACCACAAATGACTGACTGCTGAGTTTCTTGCGGCGCTTCTTCTCAGCAGTGGTCTCCTCTTGTGAAGCGCTGGTAGATTCTTGACGTGTAAAAGTGCCCGTGCGGCTTACTTACTGAATAAATGTCTTTATCTTTATCTTTATCTTTATCACACTTAAACCACATCACAAATACAATTAAAAAACAAAGAAATATACAGATCGAAAGTGAGTGGAAGGGTCGGAAGGGGCCGCCCTAGGCGTACATTTTCGAATCAAATCGGAGAAATACTGGAAAGGGCCGAGTTGTACCCGAAACCGACGTGCGTGCATGACTCGATGTATGAATGTTGAAGAAGCGAAAGAAATTTGTCAAGATCGTAGCAAGTGGAAAGAAGTGGTCTCTGCCTACCCCTCTGGGAAACAGGCGTGGTTTGATGTATGTATGTACAAATACAATTGACACGTACAACATTATTGCCGTCATTACACATCGCAACTACATCGCCACAACGTAATTTTATTGGTACCACAACGCCACTGCAAAAAACTGCGCGACATTATTCACACGTATCCACTGCTTGACCACATTCTGTCGCTGGGACGTAGTGTGGTTTTCATGCGTGTGAAACAAGCCTAAGTATAAGGTAATTTTCCTTTCTCAAACAAAAAATACCGTTCATGCAACTTGTGGGCGAGGGCAGTGTGGTGCGGCGACGGGCGCTGGAACTATCTTAACTAATACTCGTAGTTATCAAACCAACTTCCTCTCCAAAATTGTCAAAAGTTTTTAAAAATACTTATAAACCTTGTATTTGTTTCATTTCCTCGCATTGTTTGAGAAAAGCATTATAAATGCCTCGGCGGAAATGAGAATATCCTGACTCGTATTTTTCCCGTATGTAATCCCTTGCTTTCCGCGCCTAGGCAATAATGTACTATTATCGAATAAACAGCTGGTTGAATGTCGTCTACTATTCGGGTGCTCTACTATAAGTATTGATATATGCGCTTATTTTTATAAATAAAGGTTCCTCGAAGGTCTGCGGGACCCTAATAAAGACATATAGCAAATTCTATACAATATGAACGAAGCGTATGGACTATGGAGAGAAGTCATAAAATGCAAATCTTGCTGTCAGAAAATAGCTGATCTTGGCAAACTACCCAATCCAGTATTTTCTAGACTAAGTTAGTAGTAGTGGTTATAGTTGACTTAAGTATACTACAAGCTTTTCTTAACTTACACTGCTCGTATGTAGGTATGTAAGTAAATTGGCCGCTTATAAATTTGCAAATCAATTCGAACCAGTTCCTTTTAGTGAAATTCAAATTCAAAATTCAAAATATTTATTCAGAAAAAAAAGGCCACATGCGGGCTCTTTAACACGTCGGTAAATTTAAAAAATTAATTATCGTTCCTGACACGTAGAGACCTCGTCAGGTTGTTCTCCTAATCATTATTTTTAACTTTATTTTATTGACTTTACATTTGTATGGATTTTATTTGTGTTAGTTTTTAAAAATAATTATTTATTACTTTATTACCTTGTAATGTAACTTACTTTTGAGTATTATTGTACCTAATTAATAATTGAAAAAATTACCTTCTGCTGGAGTTTCTTGCGGCGCTTCTTCTCCGCAATGATGGTCTTGTCCGAAGCGCTGGTAGATTCAATCCGTATTACCGACACGTGTAAAAGAGCCCTCATGTGGCCAATTTACTGAATAAATAATTTGAATTTTGATTTTTTTTTGGACCCCAAATGACAATGCAATATTATTGTATCAAAAATTTGATCTGATGATGGAGTTGAAAGGTCGCGACAGGATCTCCTCTATAGTTAACGTAGACTCGTGTTGGGACTAGTCAGTAGATACATAATCAGGTGATGACGTTGAAAAAAAATAGCAACAATCCCATTTTTTTTTTTTATGGCATTGTTAGGCAAACGAGCACGCAGGCCACCTGATGGTAAGTGGAAACTGTGACCCATAGACATTCGCATTCACAAGACTGCAAATGTGTTGCCAACCCTGAGGTTTAAGATGGAATGCCTCTATGCTAGTAATTTCACCGGCTGTCTTATCCCCAAACCGGAACACAACAATGCGAACACTGCTGCTTGGCGGTAGGTTAATGGATAAAGTGGTGGTACCAACCCGGACGGACCCTGCACAAGGTCCTCCCACAAGTAAATTTATCCCCAATAATGTAAATTTTGACAAATTCTTATTAATATTCTCAAAAGTTAGTCCGACTTAGTTTTTATGTATATGTATCTCTTTATAGCACAAATTATAATATATATTACACTTACACATATTGTTATTAAATCAATGCAAATAGCGAACTTATCCCTAAATCTGATCTCTTCCGCAGCAAACCCTGAAGTAAATGAGTAAGGACGATGCATTTGTCATTTGGTACTTAAAAAGATTTTGTTACTGTAAAAATAACTACGTTATAATTTTGTGAGATCAATAATAATAGTACATTATTGCCTAGGCAGTGAAGCAGGCAATTGCGGGCCGAGAATTGGTTAAAAATACGAGGACCGCAATTGCCGTTCCTGCCGCGGCATATACAGGGTGACTCCTAAGTGGTGAACAGAAATATTTTTTTCTTATTCTGTAGCTTTCGTTTAAACACTTTTACTTAACAATATGTAAAAAAAAAAAAAACTTTATGATAAAATCCATGATTAGTTTTTAATTTACCTGATTTCGTGGTCACCCTACTTCAATAGCCTAAGTGGGTACTCCATCGATAAGATTAAATAAAATCTACATGAATCATTAAAAGTACAGTTAGCTGCAGAGGAATTTGACCTACCTGCATCTAAGCTTCTACGCAGGGAGGGTCACGTTTATCTACAGCTGACTGTATTTTGAGTACTTGTCATGTAGAATAGGGTGACCACATGGTTGCAATTTTTTTACTAAATGAAATTAATTAATGTTAATGTCATTAAAGATCAATTGTTTGCTTTTAGACCTAATGCACTGAACTTACCTTGAAATGCTGCGTTAGAAACTATGATTTTTGGTCACCACTTAGGAGTCACCCTGTATAGTGCTTTTCTCAAAAATCGCAAGATACAAATCGCATATAAACAGAAACTTCACGTGAAATAACATCACTCTTTACCGCCTTTATGTTTATGACAAGGAGAAACGCAAGCTTTTTTTAGAAAAAAAACTCAAGCTATTCAAGACACCGTTTAAAAAGTTACGTTTCGAATAAAATATGGGTGTATAACACTTGTGCCCTCATTTTACTATGGCCGTTTTCACTTTGTAAAAAGTTACAAACTAGATAACAATGAAATTTGTATGCAACATTGCGGGCTTGTGTAGCGAGCACGCAATGTAATTTTTTTTTAATTTGGGAACTGTCCGTAAACTATGTACTTCGCGTCTCAGTATGGAGTTAGTAATGTCAACTTTTCCGGTCATTTTTGAGAAAAGGTTATATACCCTACCCGTTTCAACTAAGGACTCGGCCTTGTTAAGAAGTAAAGAGAATTAAACGGAATACAGCCGAATGGGTGATGGATCATTCCGCCATGTTGTCGAGACAGGTGATAACTTAATGTAGTGAAAAGTACACGCAATGTTTTAATTACGCCCAATGTTAGAAATACAAATGTTGGCAGCGACGGGCGGAAAATAAGGAGGCCTTTGCTAGTACAAACAAACAAACAATTTAGTCATAGTTTTGGCTGTAGGGACACGCAACTCTAGCAAAAATATTAGTTATGAATATTTCCTTAAAAGTCCCCCAAATCCAAGAGACATCTAATGTTAGCTAACTTGATGTACTCTCAGCCTAATGGCACCGTGAACCACGATAGAACGGAGTCACAGTGACATTATAAACCAATTCGTTTGACACTTCTAACGACTTGAATCGTAACGTCACTGTGATACAGTTCTATCGTGGGTCAGCGTTCCACTGGTTGATAGTACGTCCTTTACGTGTACCCAATTGTTTTAAAGATCATTTTTTGCATATTTAACTTCGTAGTTGAAACATAACTATGCCAAATTACAGCTTTCTAGTACCAAGAATCTCCGAGTTAAATCGCGGACAGACGGACAAACAGACTTGTTGATGCTATCAGAGTTCCTCGTCGAGTACGTTGCTTCAGCAATTATATCTTTTTTTTTTATAAATATCTACACTAACTAAGGTTAACTGGAAGAGATCCCATACGGGATAAGTTCACCTATGTACATTATTTATATTGATGCAAACATGTGTTGTAATTGTTTATGTGCAATAAAGAGTTTACATACATACATACACATAAATACATACCTTCACGCCTTAATTCCCAGAGTGGGGTAGAAAGGCTACAGAATTACCAAAAACTCTTACAACTTGTTGATAGTTCTGTAACCACATTTTGCACAATCATGCTAAGATGTTTAGTGTGTATTAGTGACAGGATGCAAGCCATCGCCTAACAGAACTACAAGCCTTTATTCCCTTCGCCTCTTACGACTTCCTCGGCTTTTTTAACTTAACTAAGTAAGTATTTTAATGAAACATAGACCTGCAGCCATTTTGTGGCTGTTGATAGAGTCTAACTTATCAAAACAGGTGAGGGCATAAGCTTAATAGTTTGAAACTGATGAAAGTTAGAGTTTGTTGATGTTGCTTCCTTTGTAAATATTAGTTCAGAATTTAAATTTTAAAAATGCTCTTCGTAAGTAAAACACGCCCTAAACCAAAACAAAAAAGCGACTTTGCCCGCCCAGATTTCGTTTTCGTTCTTTTCTGGGCAACTAATAATTAAAATTTTAGCATGATAATCAAAAGTTATTAGAGTAAATTGTGCGCTAAATTTTCATTTAAATACGTTACAAAATTATGCGTCATTGAAAGACTTGTATTCATATTTTAAATCATACTAGGTTCTGCTCACCACTCCGTCCGCGTAGAATTCCAAAATTTGCCATCCCACGGGCACCGGGTTTCCTCCCGATCCGTTCAGTTACCAGAATTAAAAACATCTTTACCACTAGCCGCCATAAGGGCCCTGCTGATCTCGACGGCTACCAATATTGGATACACGAGTGTAACCGACTACACCCGATTTGCATTTCACGGACAAAATACGAACAGGGGGGTTATTATGACATAACTATGCAGTTCTATCAGTTCTATCAGTTCAGTTCAGTTAATAGAACTGCATTACTGTGTCATAATAACCCCCCCAGTTCCCGATAGCCCGTTTAGCTTCCAGTCCTAGCTTAAAAAAATACCGGTCAAGAATACCACCTCGCAGTAATTACCTATTGTATTTTCGTTTTGAATTCAATTTTGAATCGAATCAGTGCAAACCCAACTCACACTTGACCTTTTTTTAGTAGGGTGAACTGCCCTGTTATTGGCCACCTATCCATCATTGGCCCCGTGAACTTAGGTAATAGAGACGATAATCCAACAATCACTAGGTGTTAGTAACTGGTATTTTAGAGGCCAGTTATTGGGTGTTTTACCCTATTTGTTGTTTTTCTTTAGGGTTTATACAGCCAGGGACATTCACGGTCGTCCACTTAGGAAAATTTTGGCTTGTTCGTTGCAGCTAGCTAATCCTACAGCGTCGAACGCGCAAACGAATATAGAGGTAATCGACCGCCGTACAGTCCAAAAGACAGAGCTCTTTTAAGTTTGGATGGATAGATGGACAGCGTAGACATAAAACCGTAAACATAAGCGAATATACATAAAAACAGTTGTCACACGAAAACGCCAACGCAAAGAGGTAAAGTGTTTTGTGAACCAACCGGATAACATTATAAGCTTGCCTAATAAAGATATATAAGCCATAAACGAGTTTTAGTTCATACGTTTTGACAGCTGTTGACATTCTGGTCGTTCGTCGAGTTGTCGGTAGAATTCGATATTAATGTTCATAGGTTAGTTAGCCCTCCTAGATCTATATTGCTGTGCCCTTGCAGGGTGTCACATGTATACCTATCTACCTGTATTTCCACCTGTGTTTTTGTAATGTGATACACAATAAACAATTTGAATTTGAATTTGAATTTGACATATTAATAAGGCTCATTGGGCTCCCTGCGGATACAAAAACTTTAAAAACCCATGATGTCACTGTACATTTCCGCAGCTACAGGCATCAAATAACCCCCATAATACAACTTGTAGCATTTAGTCCAGTAATAATACATCTGGACAACGGTGGCGCAGTTTGGCGCAGTACTAAATGATTGATTGATGGTTCAGGGGGCCCCTATAACACTATTAGCTGACTAATGGTTCCTGTTGAATGCAGGCAATGCGAGATCGATCGTTTTGGCAGAATAGCAGGTTGTATTCTGAGCCGTTATAACTTGTCAATAACTTTCTAGGCAGCGGAAAAGATAGAGCTATAGGAGTGAATTATATCTGTGTGCCTTTATTTATTTACTTTAATACTTTATTGGAATGCGCTCTGGATAGGGACGAGTGGCGAAAGAGAGGGGAGACCTTTGCCCCGCAGGGGGACACAAAAACAGGGTAATAAAAAAAACTTTATTGCACAAAATTAAAATAGTGTACCGGCGACCTTAATGCTACAAGCATTCTCTACCAGTCAACCGTAAAATGAAACAGAAAAGAAAACTTAAAATTTAAAATGTGCCTTTCACTACGCAGAACTTATTGGCTTTTTAAAGCTGTTCGAAAGTTCATTAACTTCATAGGCAGGGTCACCTTTAACTCGGGTACCATAATCATCAAAGGTAAGTATAACTTATAAAGTTTTTTTTTCTTTTCAATTGATATTAATATTGGAGTAGGGTATTTTTTTTCTAAATTGGGTCATTTTTGACATTGTATGTCACATACAACCTCATTTAAAGAAATGAGTTACTCCTTCCGACTCATTTTAAATTCATGCTCTACCCACGACAAGGGCGTACACTAGTGGCCACTAATTCATGGACAAACTTCATTATTATTCACAATGGCCATTTCGAACGGGCCTAAAACAAACATGGCGGCGTCAACAAAACACTGAAGGGTCAACCCACAGTGAAGCAATTACTTTGCTATCAATCATAGAACTTTGTCGCGGTTTTTGCAAAGCCTTTGTTGTACAAACTCAAAATTCGACAAGTTTTTTCTCTGTTTTGTTCTCACTTTTAGGGCTTTAGCTTTCCCAACGAACGAAAAGATGGAATACCTCTGTGTTAGTATTTTCTCCGGTTGTCTTATCCCTACACCGGAACACAAAAATGCAAACACAGTTGCTTGGCTCTTTGATTTCAACCTTCAACTGCGAAAAAGGTTTGACCGATGTTTGGGAAAAAATATTCAAATATGGTTTGGATTTTTTGACTTTTGTCCGAAAGATCACTTCGAATATTTTAAATTAGTCATTACTTGTTTTGGTTTTTTACAGATTTGACTAATTATCTATTCCTTATAACAGATTTCGAAGGACTGTTTTAGTCGTCCAATGTAATTGTTTGATAATTCATCTATATATCCATTTCTGATTTTAACTTAGTATCAATTGCCCAATGTAACGGCTCGACTTTGTTATGTTCGATATGTTTTGGTTTTGATTTTCAATAGCAAGATTATCCGGCCAAAAAAAAACTCCTGCCTTGGCCTTCTAACCTAACCTATCCGAGTCGGTTCTGCCTTGATTCGTCTTGCTCGTTGCATTTTCTGGATAGCTATAACAAATTACCTACAAGCAACGGGCAAATATTTGTGTGATGAGCGCGAGTATTTATTCCTGAGTCTTGGGTATTTTCTATGTATATACAAACATACATATCTTCACGCCTATAATCCCAGAGTGGGCTAGGCAGAGCTACAGAATTACAACTTGAAAAAAGTTGTTGATAATTCAGTAACCACAATTTGCACAAATAGGCTAAGATGTTTACCAGCATATTAGTGACAGGTTGCAAGCCCATCGCCCAACAGTACTACAAGCCTATATTCCCTTAGTCGCCTCTTACGACATCCACGGGAAGACATGGAGTGGCACTATTCTAACCCGGCAACCACACGGGATGTATATGTATATAACTATGTATTTATCTATATAAGAAAGTTTATCGTTGCCTAGTACCCATACTACAAGCCAAGAGCTTAGTTTGGGGCAAGGTCAATTTGTGTGAGGTTGTCCCATGATATTTATTAATTATTTATTTATTAATATTTTCTGGGATGAAATAAATATTTAAAGTAACGAAGCAAAATCTTTATGCATCATTGATGAAGTGAAAAATGGGTTAAGAAACAAAATACGTAACGATCCCTAGGCTAGTTGTAGCATTAGTTAAATGAAAAATAGACTTTGAAATAAAAGAAAGAAAGAAAGAAAATCATTTATTCGTGACATGCATTACAAAGAACAGATTAACAAATACAAGAAGAAAATAGCCACGAAATGGTCCCAACTCAGCGTAATGCTGGCATTAAAGTCAGCGCTGGTATTCCGTTGGAACCATCAGGTGAAACCACGGAAGGTTACACACACATAATTAAATGAACACAAAACGAGAAGAATAAAAACAAAGCTCTGAGTTTCGCAAAAACGTGCCCGTCCTTAGATGGCTGAAAGAGCAACAGTCCCTTAGCCTTACTTAAATGACATGGAGCAAACAAAGAAAACCGACATGACCTATCCTATCTATGGCAGCAACAACAAGGAGGAAAGTGGCTCGGTCTAAAGATATGACATGTTTTTTTTTTTTTTTTTTTATATCATAGGAAGGCAAACGAGCACACAGGCCACCTGATGGTAAGTGGAAACTGTGACCCATAGACATTCGCATTCACAAGACCGCAATCCTAAGACTGCAAATGCGTTGCCAACCCTGAGGCCGAAGATGGAATGCCTCTATGCTAGTCATTTCACCGGCTGTCTTATCCCCAAACCGGAACACAACAATGCGAACACTGCTGCTTGGCGGTAGGTTAATGGATAAGATGGTGGTACCAACCCGGACGGACCCTGCACAAGGTCCTCCCACCTCCAAATACTTAATATCGAATAAAAAAATAAAAAAAAACGAATCCTGTCATCGAACAAACGATAAAAAACTAAACGTTTTCGGTCAAATGCATTACGGTCAAAAAAAACGCGATTGCGACGGGTCACCCAACCTTCGATGTCCTTTCACGCGATTAAAATCGCGGTAAAAAGCATTAAAAAACGTTTCTTTTGCTACAGCGTGTTTAAAAGTAGAACATTCAAGTTAAAGATGTAAGTTAATTCTGGTTTCGTTCCACCGCCCTTTTTCATAAATAATTAAATTCCTTTTCGTGACATGCATACCGTTTTCTACCAACACTGAAACGTAAGGAACTGGAAAACGTTTTAATTTGTCTTGAATTCATTTAACTGCACGCGAGGTTCTGACATGCTGTTTTAATGGAATAATTATACTTACCATTTTCCTTTTTTTCGTGACATTTAGTTTAAAATGCAAAGATAATGGAACGTTTTTGTTTTACTATATCTTTAGATTTCCTAAGTTAAGGCGACTAAGGGAATATAGGCTTGTAGTAGGTACTGTCGGGCGATGGGCTTGCTACCTGTCACTAATATACACTGTTAAACATCTTAGCCTAATTGTGGTTACAGAGTTATCAACAAGTTGTTGGTAATTCTGTAGCTCTGCCTACCCCACTTTGGGAATGAAGGCGTGATGAATGTATGTATGTATTACCTAAGTTAACGTAGGTACTTTTTTTTATGGCATAGGAAGGCAAACGAGCAAACAGGCCACCTGATGGTAAGTGGAAACTGTGACCCATAGACATTCGCATTCACAAGACTACAATCCTGAGACTGCGAATGCTCTGCCAACCCTGAGGACTAAGATGGAATGCCTCTATGCTAGTCATTTCACCGGCTGTCTTATCCCCAAACCGGAACACAACAATTCGAACACTGCTGCTTGGCGGTAGGTTAATGAATAAGATGGTGGTACCAACCCGAACGGACCCAGCACAAGGTCCTCCCACAATTTTTGAATTTTGAATTTGAATTTTAAAAGTAACTTATTCCATCGATAGAAATAGAATATTCCAAGTGATCTGAAACACTTCTACAGACTCTACAGTTAATTTAAATGTTGGTCTGCACGGACCAGTTTAACTACCTCTCTTGTTGCTTTAGTTCTCATTATTAATTGACTATTTGGAATTGCTCTCGAATCTTGTTTCTCGGACCATTAACTAACAATCGGTTCATAAATTTACAATCGGATTTAACCTCTATAGAGTTAATAAAGGGTCTTAAAAAGATTATGAAGAGCAGCTAACATCGCGTAGCTGTCAAAAAAAAACGATACAAATTTAGCTCCGGCCGTTAACGTTTCTAACCCCCTAAATCAAGTCCGATTTCCACGATTTTTAAATATTTTGTAGTGTTTATAAATAACTAGGTCTGAACGTTACTGTAAAAAAAACGAAAAAGAAAAAAAAACGAAAAATGAAAAGTAAAACGTACAAACAGTGATTCATGATATCTACAACATATTCAAAAATCGTAAAAATTGGACTAGGTTTAAGGGTTGGGAAACGCTTTCGCATTTTGTATGGAAATTTTTAGCTTGACAATCCTCTTATGGAAAAGAAATAACATCAAGGCATAAAACGTCACAAATTGGCTAAAGGCCAAACTAAGCTTGGCTTGGACAATGGGTCTCTAGATAGTTTATAGAAAACATTTAAGGTAAAAAACTAAAAACCAACTAAAAAAGTCATACACATCACACAAATTAATATTTGCATATCGTCGCTAGAAATCAATAATGCTGTAACCCTCAAAAACCAAACTTTATACTAGAGCCAAAATACAAACGCAAAAACAATTAAAAAATCATAACTTCTAAACGGCAGGATGCTTTTCGGTCCCATTTTGCAAATATTATTAAAATAAATAGTTTTGTTAAACTGAATACTCAAATTTGATATAAAATGGGTTAAGGGTGATTTTTGCGGGTTACAGCATTTTTTTTCTTTTTTTTTCCCCCGAAAGAATGCTGTAAGCCAAAAGGGAAATGTCGTGGTGTAATTTAAAAACCAAATGAAAGGGCGTTTTAAATTGCTGTAACTAAATAACAGCCACTACAACAATTTTGGTCCGAAATTACTTACTGATTTAAAAAATTAAGACCAAATTAGTTAGGAAAGCCAAAACGCTGTACAATGTTCCAGAGATTAAGTTTCTTACCTTGTATTGCTGTAAGTCTCATTTCGACAAAAAATACCGGAATTTAAGCGGGTTACTACATTTATTTGTTTTCCAATAATCTAAATATCACAAATAACTAATGCTGTAAAGTTTTTATTTTTCATCGTAGAAACACGAGACATCGACCATTCGACGCAGAAAAAAATATGAAGTAAAAATATGCAAAAAAACGATTTTGGTAGGAGGTCCAGGTTACAGCATTATTGTTTTCCAGCGACGATACAGGGTAATCGAACCCGGGACCTATCTGCCGGTTTTACTACCCTGCCCGTATTAAAGATAAAACTGAACTCAAGTAGCTGTAAGTACAGTCGAGTTCATGTCCTCGTATATTGGCAACCTTCTTTCAGAGCTCACATCTTTAAAAGGGCCACACCGTCTTTGATAAAACTGAGCTAAAACCCATCCAAAGTTAACTAAACTTCTTTAAAACCGCATCTAAATCAATCCATCTGTTTTTGAGCTAAGATGAAACAAACAGCCGTACAGAAACACGCTATACTTTTAAACCTCGTTTTTTTTTCTGGAGTCACGGAAACTCATTTGCATTGAAGATATTTTTCAGATGGGTGGCGGTCTGGTCGCATAACAACTATTGTCATAATATCGATTGTCATAACACTTTACGCATAAAGTTGATGCTCATATTATTTTTTTGGCATACATTATACTGGGCATAATTGTTCCTTGTCATAATTGTACGGAGTCATAATTGGTTTAATCATAATGTAGAAAGGCATACATTTATTAAGTCAAAATATTAATATAATATAAAGTTAGTGCCAAAACCAACTCGGATCGCGGATAGGTTAGGGTTATTTTTTTATAAAAGAGCGGAAAAAGTTTATTTATAAAGCCATACCATTATAAAGTATGGTTAAATAATTTTATGCGCATCAAATTTATGCGCGTTACACAATATGTTCTTAAACATTATGATTAAAAACTTTATGCGCATAAATGTATGACAATTTACAGTTATGCGCAATGATGAGTATGACGAATCCTTGTATGCCCATCAAAAATATGACTTTAAACTTTATGCAACCCGACCCCTACCCTTTTCAGATTTATAGTATTAGTAATTTTGGCAAAAATTTGCGCTTTAAAGCTTAATATTACATAAACGGATCCTTTAATTGGAAAATTGTTTGCACGAACCCGCAATATTTTTGAGAGACCTATTCAACCACACCCCACAACTATGGGGGAGGTACAAAATAGTACATTGTTCAACAAGGGACTAAAACAAGACATAATGACACGAGATGTGGTTGATTGACACGATAATCATCAAAATCAGTCTACGCGTTTTGTTTCTAGAGCGCTACAAAGAAAACTTACATATAAAGGCTGATAAACACATAAATCTCCTCCTTCGGTAGTCAGGTAATAATGTTTCGTTACGCGCTCCGTACAACGAACAAACGGGATGTTCCAAATTAAAAAAAATATTTTTTGTCAAAGCGTTCTAGCTGAGCTTGATGATCCGCTTTGCTTGGGTGGCTATAATTCGAGTGTCATTAATTTCATTATGGTTGTTTAGTCTGGCGTTAAACACTCTACTTTTCACTTTGAATGCGAGGAAAAAACGAAGTTCAGTGCCGGATTAGCCACATAGCAAGAGTAGCAAATGCTACGTTCCCCGCGCATTGGGTGGCCCCGCGCACCCACGTCTAAATCTCTCAAATCATCAGGGTTGACGATAGGATGAATAATCCAGTCGATATTCTTCAGCATAATAGCCTAAAACACACCCCCCACGCAAAATAGGCGCATACTCGTAACTAAGTCGCTCAGTTGCGGAAAAGAGCCCGGCACTGATGAAGTTCTACTTATACAAATTACAATATTGATGATAAGCTTACAAAGTACAGCGGTATTTTTTTTGTGAAGTGCTGCTTTAAATTCTTGCATATTTAGCCAACAGGTTCAAACTTGAAAATTATTTTAAAACTAATTGGACCATTCATTATAAAATGAATTCATCCTTAATATTATTAAATAGATTCATATTCGTAACATTAATCGTGTTGAAAGAAATTAAATCATTTTCAATTATATTTTAGCACGGTTGTAATTTTTCCAAAGTAAATTTAAAAATATATTCTATAATCCCTAGAGATTAATCAGGAGCTTTAGTCCCGATAAGCAGAAATTAAAGTAACATTTTAAGGGCATGAGGAGTGAAAAATATTTTTTCACAACACAAAACGTCACTTATAAGGTCAGACCAAGAATGTTTTTGTCGGCATTTGCTGATTGGTCGAGAACATTGTTGTCCAACTTTAATAACCAATGAAAATCAATCAATCAATTTTTGTGTCATAGCTCCTTAAAATTAAAAATTGGAATCGACCAATCATAACACACCATTTTGTTTCGTAAAATATTAGGTGTATTTTTGCTAAAAGATACACAGACTAAAAACTATGTCACTGCTTTTTTTTTATGTAATTCAAACTTGGCCCCTAATCTCGAACCACTAGAGATAAAATTACATGGGAGATAAGGCGAAACAAATACAATTTTATATGGAGTTGACATATTCATCTCGAATGTTAGTTTATTAATCTCGAAAGCCACGAGAATAGGGGTCCAGATTTAAAAAAAAGTTATCTATGGTAAAATTGGCGATAATACATACAGCTTCTATTCTACTTTTGAAAAACCGACTCCATTTGACTAACACTATTCACATTAACATGAATTAAAATTTTAGTTTTGAATATGATTTTTTATTTTATTTCCTCTCAGTAGTTGTGAAAAGCACTATGTCTGCCTCGGTAGAAAGTGCAATTTATGGACTCGTACACTAGAGGGCCTCAACTACGTTTCGGCCCTCTATATGACTCGTCCAAAAATCTCGTACTTTCTATCCTCTGCAACAATGTACTATATTTTACCACTTGGTTCGAGTAACTAATATTCATGCCAAGTTACGGCTTTCTAGTTAATAGTACCTATAGGTACTAAGAGTCTCTGAGCTAGGCTGCGGATGGACCGTCGAACATGGCGAAACTATAAGGGTTCCTAGTTTGACTACGGAACCCTAAAAAGTGGTCACGAAATGTTTCTTCTTTATCTTCTCTTCTTTATTACATAGTATAAGTTCCCCGTCTCTGTCCTACGGATTTTAATGCGGTTTTCACCCTCAGTTACATATTTTTTTCACTGATTGTTTTTAGGATTCCGTCTTAAAGGGTAAAAACGGAACCCTAACTAAGACTCCGCCGTCCGTCTCTCCGTCAGTCCGTTTGTCTCTCCCTCGGTCTGTCACCAGGCTGTATCTCACGAACCGTGATAGCTAGACAGTTGAAATTTTCACAGAAGATGTACATATTTCTGTTATCGCTATAACGAACAATATTTAAGCCTCATACAACAAACGTTACATTTTGCCTTTTTTTGCTAATGTTGTATAGTACGGGACCCTTCGTGCGCGAGTCCGACTCGCACTTGGCCGGTTTTTTTTTGTAACAACAAACTCAACCATTAGCGAATCGTTGGCGGGGCGGTAGTTCTGTATAAACAAGGGCTGATAAAATTAATCGAGTCATTATGCATTAACGATAAGCCCGTTACAGTTTCATTAGTCAATAGTCATTAACATTTTAATGAAGCTTTAAATGAAAATGAGAGTTAACTAATATATCTTTACGACTAATTTAAATTCGGTAGGAGAAAGGTAAATTTATTTTTATGGTTGGAAAACGCAAAACAAAATCCATTTTTTTATTTATGAACTTTGTACTCTATGCAATAGAATTACAAATACAATTTTTATAATATGGGAAGTGGTAATTTTCGTACAATTGTGGGCTAAATATCAAAATATACGTCACGAAGAATCCGGAGGTCACGTGAAAAAGGGTACAAGTCTAGTATACTCCGTTCATGTGTATCGTCCCCGTAGAGCGAAAAGCCACCAAGTCCCAAAATGTTGAAATCGACTTTTTAATGCCACCGATATTGCATTTTTTTTCTGCAAATTTCAGTCTTATTGCTATGTGAATAGCAGTCATAGATCCAATTTTAGAAAGTTGGTAAATTCATTAATTTTTTGTTTTTGCGCATGAATTGAAGTTAAAATTAATTAAATTACTTAATGAATTTATACCAAAATAAAATCGGCCAAAGTGGTTACTTAAGTCATTTTAGTTATTTTTGCCTTATTCAGTTCTGCTTCTGACCGAGCACAATTTTATTCCCAAATTC
This sequence comes from Acleris emargana, assembly GCA_927399475.2. Classification (NCBI taxonomy): domain Eukaryota; kingdom Metazoa; phylum Arthropoda; class Insecta; order Lepidoptera; family Tortricidae; genus Acleris; species Acleris emargana. The sequence continues at coordinate 18,235,390 of OV656854.1, forward strand.
ACTAAAACAACTTAGTTGCCTGACAATTGCAAAGCTTGCTACAAAATATGAAAGCGAAAATTAGCTAAGTATTTTTAGTGAACTTTCGATCATCTTATTTTCTTAATTAATACTTTAAAAATGAATGACAATTCACTAACTCTAGTCTTAAAATCACTAACTGAGATTTAGGTCCATAATTTAAAAGATAATAGTAATTATCGCTTATCACTTGCAACATAAGCTACTTGCTTCGATTTGGCAGTTGGAGCTTATACCGAAACATTAATATCCTTGCGATGAGACTATAATAAGATAAATATGTCATCCCAAAGAAACGTTAGATTTTTTTTTTATTTCATAACTTTGAACCTCCGTATCTCAAATCAGATAAAAACGATTTTAGTGATTTTTCGCTCTACGGGGACGATATACCCTTTTTTATCACGAGTTAAGCCGACTTGTACCCGTTTTTCACTAAGACACCAGAATCATAAAAATAATAATTTTGAAATGTACTAACTGAGTTCTTTCATATGACACCCCTTTTGTTATAATCAAATCACTTTTATTATACATCCCCCATTCTAGACACCGTTTCATAAGTATGTTTGCGGACAAGCAATTTATACAACTATGCCAAAGTCACATACGGACAAACAGGCAGAAACGGAAGTGTCACCGGGTTTCCTTTTTTGCCATTTTGGTACAGAACCCTAAAAACACAATTAAATGTGAGGTTTACCACGGTGTCTGTGTAGTAAAATTGAAAACTGGAAAAAATAATAAAATGTTCTTAGTTTAAAGTGTTACAACAAAAAACAATATCCTAGACCAACTTAAAGAAGTTACATTTATTCAAGGAGCGAGTCAAGAACCACAGTGGAAATAAAAATAACAGTAGTGGACCTCTTTTGTGCTAGGTCAAACCATATCGTCTCAACGTATAAAGGTCACAGCTCATTATCTAGAACCACGCGGCACCCGACCCGCACCGCCTCGACGAGGCGGTTAGTCCGGCCCCACATGGAGTACTGCTGTCATCTCTGGGCGGGAGCACCTGGTTATCGGCTCGGGCCTTTTGACTCGGTGCAAAGACGTGCTGTGATAATCGTTGACGATCCCAAACTCACAAGAGGTATCGAACCTCCAAGTCTAAGGAGAGACTTGGCCTTTTTTATGTGTTTTCTACTGCTAGTAGAACGATGCCTACCTTTTACCATCGCACCGCTTGCCATCGGCGGGGAGTTCATCCTCATATCATCATCATCATCATCATGTCAGCTGAAAGACGTCCACTGCTGGACATAGGCCTCCCCCAAGGCTCTCCACTCAGACCGGTCTTGTGCTTTTCGCATCCACCGCGTTCCCGCGATCCTTACAAGGTCGTCACTCCATCTTGTTAGAGGCCTACCTACAGCTCGTCTCATATGTTGGAACCCAAATGGTCGCGCACTGTGCGATTCCAGAAGAACTTCCTCCCGCAAACGCTCCAATTGTGTAATGAGCTCCCTGCTGAGGTTTTCCCTGGGAACTATAGCATGGAGTTCTTCAAGAGAGGAGTAAATAGGTTTTTAAAGGGTCGTCAACGCGCATGCGAAACTTTTGGAGTTGCAAGCGTCCATAGGCTACGGTAACCGCCTACCATCCACCACCACCGTCATGGTATATTAAAAAAAAAAAACTTTATTATGGATTTCTATGGTCACGTGTTCACTACATTAACTACGCTACGTAACGTTTTTAATACTAACCGCGAGGCGAGGCGGTGCGGGTCGGGTGGGGTGCTTCTAGTGATCTGTGACCTTTATTGTATTTTATTTACCAGAGCGCCTTTAATGCCAAGTAAATAAGAGCTATCGTAACGTTGGCAACACGATAACATGTGAAAAGCATTGCTTTTTGTTTACATTTCCATATCGTGTTTAATTGTAAACAAAGTTTCTCATTATTTTATATCGAGCTTCACTTCATCGAATGTTACATATATGTATGTGTGTTAGACAAGGACTTGCTCTCAGAGTAAACTCTAAGTGCTATGTGTGTGACTAAGTCGCAGTATATCGCTGAGCTGTTCGCCTTTTAAGTGCTTCCATGCCCTTTTTGTTGTTATGCTATTTTTAAGTACCTATATTAAAATAAGATTTTTTGTCTTTTTCTTTCTTTCATTAGAATAGTGGCCGTTTATCAAGGATTTAAAAAATAATGCAACACCTTTATTCGGTTTTCTCTCTAATTTCAATTATAAGGTACACTGATAATGTTCCGTTCTTTATAAGTGTTACATTACAACCCTTCAACATTTTATATTTGACCTTTTTTTAAAATAAAAATACACTGACACTCCCTTTAATAGGTAAAAATATGGTTTTACCTATTAAAATAGACGCCGATGTCAAAACCATTACCCTTCTCTTCGGGTCAGGTAATAACTATACATGGCATGCTTCCGAAAGTGATGAAGCTAATGCGTATTAAAATATACGAATTTCGTTTCTGAGCCCTTCTAAACTAAAAAACCTAATTAGATTCCAACATACGTCAAAAAAGTGTTGCCATTAAAATGACATATTAGGTGGATCGGTAAATTTTCACTTCTGTAAATGTTATAGGTAGCTGTTTATTTTATTTATAATATTAAAGGCAACATTTAATTTTCCTTCTTAAATAAACAATCTTATTTAAATACTCGTCGCGAAAAAAGATATTTAATTAAATTGTTTTATAGGAGAAAAGTTTAAATAACAATGGCAATAACTCAGGGTTTAATAACATTTGGTACCAATTATTATTCTCATTATGTGCGATTACATTTTTAGGAAAAAAAAACAATCATGTTTTTACGTTTGTCTTCAAAACTTGACCGAAATTTTCAAAAAATCTTCAAGTCTTCAAAAAATTATCAGTTGATCATGTGTGGTAACCTTTATGGTGGACATGGTGGTTCTGTGGCGGCCATAACATCTATTGTCACTTCATTCGACATCTGACGTTTGGATAGCTCGAATGTTTTCTGTACCTATTCGCCCCGTGGTGATTTCCATTGTTAAGTTTTTGTTTTCCGTTAAGTTTTTGTTGTTTCATTTCGTTATTGTTTCAAGTTTGTGTTTTGCTCGTGGGTTTTGCTTTATAGCAAGTAAAATGGAGCCTGTACCAGGTTCCTCTCACAGCAAACAGCATGATCCTATATCTCCACCAAAAAAGCGTCCTAAAAGTCATATGAGTGTCTCGGAGAAATTCGTGGTCGTGAACTGTTACAAACATACCCACAGTACATGGCCCATGGCAAAAATCTTACTAATATTATAAATGTTTAAGCTTGTATGTATAATACTCAATCACACAAAAACTTTTTACCTGGTTAGGTTAACTAATGCACCGGCTAAAGCTAGCATTTATCTTCGTCAACCTTACCAAACCAAGACCTGTTAGGCGATGAATGCACAGAAAACATTGATTAAAATCAGGATGACCTTTATCATATTGTGGAAATAACTTATATTGTTTTATTTTAACATAATTATTGTACCAAAAGGTTGGTTTTTCCTGAAACGTCACAATGATGATGACACGTGTAACTGTGACATTCCGCCATCTTTGGTAGTTTTTTTGACGTATATTGGAATCTAATTAGGTTTCCAAGTATAGTGTATACACACCCTTATTATTATTTGCAGCATGTTCCGGAATTCTCGCGAATGTATTTGGATTCCCATTTATTTTCTTTTTGAGGAAAATTACAATCTAAACTCACACCGAATTCTTCTTATTAGGTTTATATTTATGTACGTCATTGACGTGATTCTTTGATATAAAATAATATACATACATACATACATAAATACCTTCATGCCTTCATTCCCAGAGTGGGGTAGGCAGTGCTATAGAATTACCAACAACTCTTAAAACTTGTTAATAACTCTGTAACCACAATTTGCACAATTAGGCTAAGATGTTTAACAGTGTATACTTATTAGTGACAGGTAGCAAGTCCATCGCCTAACAGTAGGTACTACAAGCCTTAATTCCCTTAGTCGCCTCTTACGACTTCCACGGGAAGACATGGAGTGGCACAATTCTAAGCCGGCAACCACACGGCAAACTAAAACTAAAATAATATAAGTACGCACGTTTTAGGTTCGGTCCTGGAATGTACAAAGAAATCTACGCGGACAAAGTCACGGGCAGAAGCTAGTAGATAAATTAAAAATAAAATGTGTACTGTGAACGTCGCTAGTTATATTCAGCATCCAAAGTTCCTTCGAACTCCAGCACTTGGGTCATTGTTTTAATTACAATTCTTTTTCACAGATGGCCGGAGTTACGAAGTTAGAAGTGAGGATTTAACCACAGATAATGGGAAGAAAATGACCAGATAACGAAATCAAAATGGCGTCGCTCAAAGGATCACAGTTGAGCATTGTGATCATAATAATATTAACGAATATATGCTTAAGTTACAATGAAAGTTTAAAATACAATGACAAAGTTAGCACAAACTTAACTATTTTTAGCGATATCTTAGATAGCAGCGTAGGCAAATATGATATTAACCTTGATGAAGAAACATATACTCTAAGAACTAAACGAGGAATTGTTGCTGAAGAACTAAATGAAAACAAGACGTTATATGAATTGATTGACTCGAATAGTAAACAATCGACGAATAAAATTAATGACAAAGACAAAATGGTGTCAAATCGATCTGATGCTGAATTGGAAAAGCTAATCGGTGATGAAGACATGACAACAGAACTTCTAAATTACAATATGTCAGACGTATGTGTCGGTGAAGTGGAGTATTGTAATATGACTTACGATGAATACTTGGAAATGTTGATGGACTACATATTTCCTCAGCCTTATGAATGGGTTTTGATTACTACACATGCTATAGTGTTTCTTATTGGGCTGGTTGGGAATGCGCTGGTCTGTATAGCTGTCTATAGGAACCACTCCATGAGGACTGTGACCAACTACTTCATTGTCAACCTGGCTGTGGCTGACTTTATGGTAATCCTCATTTGTCTACCGCCAACGGTACTTTGGGACGTGACGGAGACCTGGTTCTTCGGTGCAGCCATGTGCCGCATTGTACTGTATTTCCAGGTAAGCTACTAATTTCCATTTTCATTATTATTTCTCAGCTTAATTTGAAATTGTATGAGAAATACATAATAAAGAATCCATGCTCCGCTCGCTAGCAAAATATTCATGCCACAATGTGAAGTTGTGATGTGATACACTTTATTTTTCCGTGGGATCGAACTTGGGAACACTGGCTTCGTATGTAATGTGTTAATATATTTCTTCTCAACTTATAATCTTATAAAAAAGAGAGTACCCAGTGTACATTTAAAATTATTACTCGTTTTTTTTTGTCCACGATCATCTTTTAAATTATGCTTGAATAAAAAAAAAATCACCGCTCTTGATATGAAAAGCAAGACTATTAAGATTATACTTTTCTTCCCAAAATGCCTTTTGTTTATAAGACCACTGTTCTGGAAACGCAATTAAATCGTCAGAGCTCATCAAGTAGGAAAAATTACGTCATTTTTGCTTTTTCTTTTGGTTTTTATCTTTATTGTGAATATTTAGGGTTCCTTTATAACACCTAAATATAAAAACATTTTAATTTATTTGTTATATCTCATATATCATTATTATTATGATGAGAGAAAAAGACAGAGCTATATAACTGCTGCAGCTATAGCTCTTTCACTTACACATATACATCTTGTTTAATGCCTCAAAAAAGTAAAACGGTTTGAAAAAAATAACTTAACTACTAACCTTTTTCTTTCATAATCATTTGGTTTCCATAGAATTGTAATTCATATTTTTTATCTCTGGAACAGTAAACTTTTCAGAAGTTTTATAATATTCAATGTATAGATAAGGATACGTTAGGTTAGGTTTGATTTATTACTATTCTGAAAAGTAAGTTGCTGAAAAAAAAACTTTATGAATTCCGACGATTATGACGTAAAACACTTTGAGTAAAAATAATTATAACAATCAAATATGGAAACGTTTTGATTACTACATCACGGTTAGCCGCGTCTAACGCCTGTGTTCTAGGCGGACAAATCCAGATCGTACACTCTCGGTCAAATAATACGGGTCAGAGTGCGTTTTTCATACAAACGAGGCTATTTTGAAGCCTTGGTTCTAGGGCAGGGGTTGTTTTGAGTGAGGTTTAATAGTGGATACTCTGAGGTTCAATAGAGGAGGTCAAAAGTGCTTAAGATACCTAACAGATCGCACAATCAGGTAACACCACAGCGAGAGAGTTTGGTTCAGCATTCGGATTTCCTTATATTATATTGCTATTTTAGATGTTTTTCTGAAACAATTCCGGCATTAACCACATATTCAATCAGTTGGGTATCATAGCCACTCTGAAAGTCTTGTATCGATGCTCGGGGTGTCCATCATCAGATTTCACTAGAAGCATCCCCTTCCGAGGAACCAACGCTTCGAAATAGCCTATTTAGTATGAAAAACGCACTCTGACCCGTATTATTTGACCGCGAGTGTATTTGACGTGTAAGTAATGGTATTGTTTTTAACTCGACCATTACTGTCAAGTAAATTAGAGCTATCAAAACGGTGACAATACGATAACAGCGTGAAGGACGGAGCTATATCAGTAATATAGCTCTGTCGTTTTCTCTCAGCGTAAACTGAACTGCGTAGTTATGTCTAAATAACCCCACAGATCAAAAACAATTTGCTTTTAGCCGTGTTGAATAGAGGCTCTGTGGTATCACGTTAGCATAGAGGGTTCTATATCTTGGCAAGGTATTCGCATTATAAAATTTAAGTTGCTCTTTATTGTTCAATACCAAAGGGTGCCAACGTGACCATATTATACCAATATTACTAAGCCTCCGCTGTTTGTCCATCTGTCTGTCTGTCTGGCTGTATCTTATGAACCATAATAATTGAATACTTCAAATTTTAACAAAGTGTTTATTTCTATCGCCGCTATAACAACAAATGATAAATTAAATTGTAAATGAATGACAGCGACGCGATGGCCTAGTTGGTAGTGACTATCGGTCCTGGGTTCAAATCCCGGAAAGGGCAAATATTTGTGTGATGAGCGCAAATATTTGCTCCTGAGTCGTGGATGTTTTCTATATATTTAAGTACCTATATGAAACTATATTAAAGCTAAAAATTAGTTTTGTATTTCGTAACAACATTTCTGTTAAATTAGAAATCTTTATTCAAGTATATATTTATCTATATACGTATTTATATCGTTGTCTAGTATCGGCACTACAAGCCTAGAGCTTAGTTTAGGACTAGGTCAATAGGTGTGACATAATCGCCCTGATCTTTATTGAAACCGAGTACGTACATTTTGATCTTCACCTTTGTTTTTATTTATTTCTTTATTTAAAAGCAATTATTCTAAGCAACGTCTTATACGATTGTTAACGCCTTATTCCTCTGAAAATTATACCAAATTGTACGGGACCCATTCTCGTATATTAAAGGGCTATGGGAAACCTCAAATTTGACTTTGGTACCGAATGTATTTGCGGAGCTAAGGAAAGGGTTGACAACTTGACATGAAGAGATTGAAATTAACATTTGACATTTTCCCTTAGCTGTTTGTGACGGGGATTGACTGATTTAATATTCAAGTAATCATGAATGTTCTATCTATGATTGTGAATGGTATCGTTTTTAAATTTTAGGTATTAAATTAATGTTTTTTTTTACTAAAAATGACACTAGTAGACTTCTCGCCGCTGTCAGAGTTATTGAGAATGTTAGCTCTTTCTTTTTTCAAACTTGTATATTCTATTAAACAAAAAAAAATCGGTCCGCAATTGACAACATTTCAAAAAAACAGCATTATTGTTTTTTCGCGTTTATAATAGCTGGTTAAAAATTAGACTACCCGTATTTCTTGGAATTTCTTTATTTAACTTAAATTCGTCGTTAATAATTTATTAAGGAAATAGTCATTAAAAAGACCGTATATACAAAGTTAGGAATACTGATGTCGAGATCTTAGCCTGATATAAAATTTAAAAAAGTAACTTTAAACAGTAAACAAAACTGACTGTCATGTCAATCATTCGCTGCCGTTCGTTCACAAATTTGCTATAATTTAATTAATTACGTAATTTGTAGACGCCATTAAAATAAATAAACTATTATGCGTAGAATTGAAAGCGTGTCGTCAGAATCAAGTAATCCGTCAGACAGATAAACAATGAACATGACAGTTGTATATTTTTTTGAATTCCTTTGGTAATAAATGGACTAAGGGCACTATAAGTGTATTCCTAACATTCACAATCCAACTTTTTTTACTGTTTTTCCTAAATATAAAAAAACTACTGCACAAAAAAATCCAAAGATATTTTTACTGTAATCAGCAGTGTAAAATCTAGAAACGGTATTTTATTTTACTACCTACCTTAGCACAAAATGAATTGTTGTCAATTGACGCAGAAATCGGAGAACATACATAAAAAAACAGTGGAACGTATAACCTCCTTTTTTGAAGTCGGATAAAAATGCGACAACGTTTCGCTCTCGTAAAACTTAGTCCGATTATTACAATTTTGCAATAAAATTATTGTAGGTACTTTTTCCTTTCCTAGAAAATATATGATTTAAAACTTCAAAATTTGTATTTTGAATTGATATTTAAATAAGAATCGGTTAGTGATTTTGTGTAGTTGCCTGAGTATATTATTTAATTATTTTTTATGTACTTAATTCCTTGACATAGTATAAGTGTTTGGTGTAAACTGTTAATTTATGCGGAAAAAAAAACAAAAAGAACAAATAAAAAACACAAACATACAAACCTAGTTTTTTTTAAATAACAACACCTTATTCTAAAATTGTAGAATTCAGGCGTGATTAAGGATGAGAAACGGTATCGCCCAGAGCGATATTTGTGTGCTTTTTTTTCTTGAAAATGATTTTTTTGTTTCTAATAAATAGGGCTTGCAATTAATAAAAATATTATGTACTAACCTGGTATTGGCATGCGTTCGCGTCGCATATTTTTATACGTCGCATTTCTCCCTTCTATGTGACAGTTAATTCCAGCGTTGCGTCGAACGGATGCAGAAAATACGACACTGAATGAATTATATATAATCATATGCTATCGTCGGTGAAACTGCAACACCGCGTAAGTAACATTTTTAATAAGGAGCAAAATGCACCTTTTTGAAAACAGAGTAAGGTTTATTTTGCTCTATCATAAATTTGTCAGTTACGCGGTTTTGTAGTATCACCGACGCTATACAGGGCGTCCCACGGCTATGCCACATGGAAGAAAAGTACCTAAAATATTATAGATGGAACATTTTACGGAAAGAAGACATTATTTGAATTTAAAAATCAATTTAAACTGCATTCATAGATTTTTAAATAATTACATGCTTGAACCGGGAATCAAACCCGTGACACGAGAAAAATAATTACCCTGTAGTTTTATCATACCGATCCAAAAGGCTTCATCATAAGGATTATTTTTTGCTAAATAACATAGTGTCAAAAATAAAAGGAAGAACATGAATTTTAACATTTAATGTGTTTTTTTTTGTGAGTGAAATAATCAAAAGAGTGCGACTTTGTATTCAACTGGAAGGGACACGTTTTGAGCATTTGATAAATTGATTAATTTTGTATTAAAAATGTTAAAATTCATGGCCTTCCTTTTATTTCTGACACTATGTTATTTAGCAAAAAATAATCCTTATAATGAAGCCTTCGTATCGCCATATCGTCGGTGAAACTGCATAACCGCGTAAGTAACATTTTTAATAAGGAGAAAATTTACCTTTTTAACAAGAGAGTAAGGTTTATTTTTCTCTCTCACAAATTTGTCAGTTACGCGATTTTACAGTATCACCGACGATATGGGTTCTTGTAGACATTTAACACCACGCTAGTCTGATATAAGATACAAACATACATACCTTCACGCCTGTAATCCCAGAGTGGGGTAGGCAGAGCTACAGAATTACCTACAACTTTAAAAACTTGGTGATAATTCTGTAACCACATTTTGCACAAATAGGCTAAGATGTTTCCCAGTGTATTAGTGACAGGTGGCAAGCCCATCGCCTAACAGTACTACAAGCCTTTATTCCCGTAGTCGCCTCTAACGACATCCACGGGAAGACATAGAGTGGCACAATTCTAAGCCGGCAACCACACGGCATAACTTTCTTGGCTTATATCTTGGTTATTTTTATAGATATTCAAAAACTGTTTGTTTCACGAGCCAGCTTTTATTGAAGCTTTGTTTTTTTAAATTAAATATTCCCTTTTAATTAAATAATCAAAACTATCTAAAAAATACCACACGGAACTTTTTTCCTCCACGCTCGCACAACCAACATAACTCTGCCCCTGATGTCTTCAAACTTATAAGCTACAATAGCTCTTTGTAAATTGGCCAATATAAGAGCACGAGTTAACCCCGTTCTCTATCAAAGTCACTTGACAATCAATTTCTGTCGAAAGCATTTAATATAGTGACCAAGCTAATTTGGCCTTTGTTACAAAGACCAAAGGGTAGATTAATGGTAACTCTTAATTAACTGGCTTAGATCCTTTGTAAGATACTTGTGGGAGGACCTTGTGCAGGGTCCGTCCGGGTTGGTACCACCATCTTATCCATTAACATACCGCCAAGCAGCAGTGTTCGCATTGTTGTGTTCCGGTTTGGGGTTAAGACAGCCGGTGAAATGACTAGCATAGAGGCATTCCATCGTAGTCCTCAGGGTTGGCAGTGCAATTTTACTTGTGGGAGGATCTTGTGCAGGGTCCGTCCGGGTTGGTACCACCATCTTATCCATTAACCTACCGCCAAGCAGCAGTGTTCGCATCGTTGTGTTCCGGTTTGGGGATAAGACAGCCGGTGAAATGACTAGCATAGAGGCATTCCATCGTAGTCCTCAGGGTTGGCAGTGCATTTGCAGTCTTGTGAATGCGAATGTCTATGGGTCACAGTTCCCACTTACGATCAGGTGGCCTGTGTGCTCGTTTGCCTTCCCATGCCATAAAAAAAAATATTCGATTACATGATTTTTAGGGTTCCGTACCCAAATAGAAAGAAAGAAAGAAAGAAATAAATTATTTATTCGTGACAAATTAATGAACACATGAAAAAAATAAAAACAAATTGGAAACATGCACAGTTTGTCACGCAATGGTCACAACTCAGCGTGTTGCTGGCAGAGCCAGCGCTGGTCTTCCGTTGCGACCATTTGGTGAGGTCACGGGGCGCAATGACGCCACGATCGCACACGCATCAAACTACAAACCTCAAAGACACTGATAAAAAGAAAATTAAAATAAAAATAAAACTAAAATAAAACTAAAATACAGGCAAAAACACGCCACGCAACTACATAAATAGGACCCTGTTACTACGTCTTCGTTGTCCGTCTATCCGTCCTTACTTTGAATTTATTAGTTTCCATCTTCTCCCCGCGACTCCATACGCGTAGAAATCTAATCGCCTTTCCCTGGGGAATTGTGCAATTTTCCGGGATATAAAATAGTATTTTTTAAAGTTGGGAGCTCATCTTTATACTAATGGATTAGCAAAATATTCGACAGTAATTCGGTCATCCATAAAACACAAGATGAATAAATAAGGTTATGGAAATAAATTATGCTGTGTGGTTGCCGTCCGCCTAGAATAGTGCCACTCCATGTCTTCCTGTGGAAGTCGTAAGAGGTGACTAAGGGATTAAAGGCTTGTAGTATTGCTAGGCGATGGGCTTGCAACCTGTCACTAATATACACATCGTAAGCATCTTAGCCTGTTTTTGTAAAATGTGGTTATAGAATTAACAACAAATTGTTAGAGTTGTTGGTAATTCTGTAGCTCTGCCTACCCCACTCTGGGATGAAGGCGTGATGGTATGTATGTATGTATGGAAATAAACATAAGAATAAAAATGTAAGCATACATTTTAAGTTTTTAAGTACAATCGAAGTCCACAAACATGTGTACACTTTAGTACCTTATCTATTTAATGTCATGTTTTAACTGCCATAGTATGAATCGTCACAGCGATTAAAGTGACAAGGTACTAAAGTATAGTAGATTGTTCAACAAGGGGATAAAACAAACCATTTTATCCAAGACTTACGTTATCGTATTATTAAGTCGAGGATAAAATGGGTTTTAAGACCAAGCTATATATACACTCTGCTTTTCACTTCGATTACGTGGAAATAAAACAGTGATAATCTAAGAAAACTTACATGAATGACAATGTATTGACTTGTTTCCCGATTGAGACTGAAAATTTCATACGCTTTAAGATATTTTTTCTTGGATTTATGCTGCAATGTCTGTTCAATAAGTTCTTTTGCATTTTTTTCTATTAGTGTGTTAGGTGTGAACATTATTTCCCCTTCACTAAATTCTGTGACACCACAAGTTTTACAACGACAAACAACTACCTACCTAATTAATAATCCAAAACTTAAGACAAAACTTCTTTCCCGTAACTGAATTTCTTTTTATATACAATTTTTTTATTTTCTAACTCACGCACGCGATTTTTAACTAAGGTCAAATGCAATAAATACATTAAAAATTCTGTTTTGAAAAACTAGGTTACTATTTCAATTATTTTCTTTTCACGAAATATTTTCTTGGAGAGGAAAACGTACAGACCTAGTTTTGTATAAAATTTACAAAATATTCTAAAATCGTAAAAATCTGACTATTTTTAATAGAAGAAAACGTTCCCGCATATTGTACGGTAGTTTTCCGCTAACCTGCAAAAATATTCCAAATCATAAGATTTCTGTTTGTTTTGGCCATTCCACACGTGAATTTTAGTTTTACGAAGTGACACAATGGACCAAAATTCAAAATATTTATTCAGTAATTTGGCCACATGAGGGCTCTTTTACACGTCAGTAACATGGGAGTGAATCTACTAGCGCTTCGGACAAGACCATCATTGCGGAGAAGAAGCGCCGCAAGAAACTCTAGCAGAAGGTCATTTTTTCAATTATTAAATACAATAATACTTAAAAGTAACTTACATTATAAGGTAATATAGTAATTTTTTTTTTTAAACACAAATAAAATCATTACAAATGTACCTAAGGTCAATAAAAATAAAAATAAAAGGTAAAATGACTAGGAGAACAACATGACGAGGTCTCTACGTCAGATCCGATTTTACAGTGGCATCTAAACTTCCTAATTTTACTTAGGTGTCGCTAAAACACTTTGCTATTCTATGAGCAGCTGTCATAATCAAATGACAGCGCCATGACAGCGCTAATTTGAAATTGACGCTTCTTATTTTAGGCGGTCTTATACATTGTCAGCTTGACATTCTGGAATAGCACTGATTAAATCTGCCGTCTAAACTATGTCTTAAAATTAGACAATTAAGTTTTAGGCTATTTAAGCGATGTGCACGTAGAATCGGGTCCAATGTACAATTACGTATGAAGTTTAGAAGTTCATTAACCTCATATTCATAGTGACCTATGACAATTTAAATCAAGATATTCCGAAGAGAATACTTAAAATCATCGTGCTGTTACTAACGCATCTTGACGCATTTTAATATTCATATCCTTTGGGGTGAAAGTGCTTGCTTATCCAAATATATTCCTTGTATTTCTTAGAGATTCCACCTCGCTATCCCTCCACGATGAGCCTTTTACCAAAAATGAATGACATGACGTCAAATGCTACGGATTAGGATTTGCTAAAATATTTTTTGTGGAAATGTTAAAGCATGTTTTTATTGGAGCAGAAATCACGGTTTGCGGTATCAATTTGGCTTAAAGAGAACTAGCAATAGCCAAAGCCTTTGCGTGTATTTTGGGATTATTTGTTTAGCTAAAACAAGTCAATATTTTTTACGAGATCACTTAACTTATTTAATGATTTATACGTTGAAAATAAAGATGCTTGATGATGAGGCGTTGATAATTGTTTTTTTTTGTTTTGACAAAAATGTAAAATAACATTAGTTACAATTAATAACTAAGGGCTGATTTTTCAATCTCCAGATAACACTATCTGTCAGGTAAATTGCAGCTTTGTCCCTTTCTTTGTCATAAAAAAGATAAGAACAGAGGTACAATTTACCTGACAGATAGTGTTATCTCGAGATTGAAAAATCAGCCCTTAATAGAGTAATAATAATGTCTGTTATTGTCTTCTTGTAGATTATCTAACTGAAGCAAATAAAAAAAAAAACATTTGTGTATTAAATTTTTTACCGACATTCCGCGTTTTGAAAGCCAGAAAACCAGAAAACATTATCATACTGTTCCAAATTGTAACAAACAAAACCAAAACAGAACACATGTTTGTCCTGTTGGATTTGTTACAATTAGAACGGATTGAGTAAAAAGTAGGGATACAAGATTAAAGTATCTCAAACACGTTCGGTACTCGGGTCAATAACTCTTTATATTTTTTACTATCTAGAACGCATTAAAAAGTTTAGAATGAAGATCAAAATATCTCAAAAACTTTAAGTATGCTTCAAGTTCATTACAAATATTTCTTTTTTCATAATATTGAATCATCTTAACCATTTGTTTCTTCTCCACCAGTCCGTGTCGGTGACGGTGTCGGTGCTGACGCTGACCTTCATCTCCGTGGACCGCTGGTACGCCATCTGCTTCCCGCTCAAGTTCAAGTCCACCACCGGCCGCGCCAAGACCGCCATCCTGGTCATCTGGTTCATGTCTCTGCTATTTAGTAAGTATATCTTTTTTTTTATGGCATGGGAAGGCAATCGAGGACACAGGCCACCTAAACTGCCAACCCTGAGGACTAAGATGTAATGCCACTATGCTAGTAATTTCGCCGGCTGTCTTATCCCCAAACCGGAATACAACAATGCGAACACTGCTGCTTGGCGGTAGGTTAATGGATAAGATGGCGGTACCAACCCGGACACGAATATACACTGTTAAACATCTTAGCCTAATTGTGCAAATTGTGGTTACAGAGATATCAACAAGTTTTTAGAGTTGTTGGTAATTCTGTAGCTCTGCCTACTCCACTCTGGGAATGAAGGCGTGAATGTATGTATGTATGTATCTCAGGCATCAGCTTTTGTTGCATCTATGACGGTATTTTTAATTCTGATTGATGCGTAATTTGTTTTATGATCTGCTATTTAGTAAGTATATTTTCATGGTGATGTTTGCAAGTCTGCTTTTGAAGTTATCTACTCCATGTTGATATTCCTCAGTAGGTACTATCAGCCCAATCGAACCCTGACCCACCATAGAACTGTGTCACTGTGAGGTTATGATTCAAGTCTTAAGAAGTGTCAAACAAATTGTTTTATTATGTCACTGTGACACCATTCTATGGTGGGTTAGGATTCCATTGGGCTGATAGTACATTAAATAAAATAAATAAATAAATTAGGGTGACTAAGTGACTAAAAGCTTGTAGTACTGTTAGGCGATGGGCTAGCAACCTGTCACTAATACGCTGGTAAACATCTTAGCCTGATTGTGCAAAAAGTGGTTGAGGAGAGAGCTCTGCCTACCCCGCGTATTTGCGTATCTGGTTTTAATATCGTCAGTCTTATATCTCAAATCTGAAACGAGACTGAAAACGTAATAATTATAATTGAAATATTTTCACACGATAAAGCCCGAAAACTTATTAAATAGCTTTAAGTCCTACTATTTCAAGAATGACATATTGTGTTTGTAATTGTGTTTGTGAAAAGCAATTTCAATTAAAGTTGAAGTTCAACAGCCGGGGAAAGTTATCTCACCCTTCTTCCCCATTCGTTATATATCAGACTGTGATTATTTTAGTTTGATGTGAAATAATTATTTAGTTCTCGCACCCGTTAAATTCACCTACCTTGATATTTTCAATGTAGGGTGCCTTTGACCTTGGGGCTTCTGTTCTCTAAGTTATTAAAAATATTCACAAAAAAAAATCTTTTTCAAGTTAAATGTAATTTGCAATGTACGCGATCCAATTCCCTATTTTCCTTTAGCACCTTTTTTCCTCGTACCAAGGAAATGTCGCACCGTACCATGAGATTGTGATTACATGGCCAGTATTTAATACACTGATGTCCATTAGACTTTTACATCAATTAGTTATAGAAACTTAAGCTATTTATTTATGTTGCATAACAAAATAAGTTCCGTTTAGCGAGTAGAAACGATCGTTGCATTTAAAGCCCCAAGGTCAGAGGCACCCTGTATATGTGGTCTTTGGGTGCCTTATATTATATCGAAACACGTTTCAACGAACTTACCGTTACGCAGAATTTTCATTTCATCGAAAGGTATTTCTCACCACGTGAGTAAATATTTTCGGTAGTCACACGTCTAACCTAACCTAAACTACGTAATTAATGTTTAAAACATCCCTCACCGACCTCATTTCAGGAAATAATGTTTTATTTGCATTTTTGTGATCCAGGGTGGTGATAAGACAACCGAATAGAGGCATTCCATCCTAGTCCTCAGGATTGGCAGCGTATGTGCAGTCTTCTGATTGTAGTCTTGAATTTGCAAAAGTATGGGTCTCAGTTTTTTTTTACCATCAAGTGTCCTGTGTGTCCGTTTGTCTTCTCCTTCCCGTTAAAATAAAAAAAACAGCTAT
Source organism: Acleris emargana (assembly GCA_927399475.2). Lineage (NCBI taxonomy): Eukaryota > Metazoa > Arthropoda > Insecta > Lepidoptera > Tortricidae > Acleris > Acleris emargana. The sequence continues at coordinate 18,252,011 of OV656854.1, forward strand.
TTTTGTGTCATTTTTTTTTACCCACTTTACGTATTTATTTTCAATTATTATTATTATTTATTTATTCAATGGCAACCGGTCGCAATATCGAGCAGCCATTTCTGCCAATGTCAAGTTTATATTATAAATTTACATATCAAAAAGAATCCTAAGTTGAACGGTGAACCTCTAGCCTCCGTGAAGCAATGTAGGTAGAACTTTATGAAGACCAGATAGGATTTTCTTGGAGCAATCCTTCCAAAGGCGATACGTGTTCAAACTTGAATTCTTCAATATACTGCACATTTAAATGTTAATTTAAGTACTACATATTAATACATCATTACCTACCCATTAAACAACAAAATATGCATAAAATAAAAACAATTAAGAAAGCGACGACATCTTGTCGAAAACTCCAAGAGTAAACCCTCTTTTTGATTAACTTAAAGATGCCGCAAAATTGCATTGTCATGTCACGTATCATTGTGAAGTGAACTGAAAACCCCTTATAATAACTTATACTTATTAACACAATGCTTCCAAACTATCCAAAATGAATATTGATCTAAACTCACTGAATCCAAATACCAAACCTTTCAAGTAATAAATTTAAATGACTTTCCCAACTTTCGCTATCAGTCAGTACCATCTGGGTAGGCCCAGGGAAAATACGTGTTAAGTTAGTTTTAACAATCAAAATTGTGAGCAATCGAAATTGAAGAGAAAAGACACGCCTAAAAAAAAAAAAAAAACTTAGGATCGATTTTAAATGGCTGAATAGTTTGGAAAATTGACAAAAATGTAGCATAACTCACCAGAAACCTATTTTAATTACTGTATTTTTTGTCCCTTTCTTTCAAACTCATATTTCATAATGACAGATAAGGACAAAGTATATTTCATGCGTTCTTTAGTTATTGTGCGTTTATGAATAAGAAGGCTAAAATTTATAAAATTAAACAGAAATAGAACTATGACATCCTTCTCAACCTAAAGACTGAAGAATACATGTGCAGCAATTATTTTTTAAATCACTATTAATAAACCTCCAAGCAGCAGAGCTACCACCGTTATATTTCGGTGTGGGGGTGGAATAGCCAATGAAGTGACTAAGGGTCTCTTTATGAATGCGAACGTGTGCGTAAGGCTGCTAACAGAGTCGTACAGATGCGAACAGCTTTACGGCAAAACGCCGTTTTCCCGTAAAGCTTTTTCCGTACGCGATTTGCCGAAAAGGCGTCGACTGGTTTGGGGAGACCCTTAATCGCTTACGATGCGGCCACATACGGATGTACTCCACTCCCCTGAAAACCACTTACTTAGTTACGTTATAAGAAGTGCGATAACTAGTTAAAAGAGAAAATAATATGTTAAGAATGGTAACGTAGATATAAGATTATATAAATATAGCTAGACTGATGGCCGATGTGGTCAGAAGGTTCTTGAGTGGCGTCCGCGGACCGGGAGACGAGCTGTAGGTAGGCCTCCAACAAGCTGGAGTGACGACCTTGTAAGGATCGTGGGAAAGCGGTGGATGCGAAAAGCACAAGACCGGTCTGAGTGAAGAGCCTTGGGGGAGGCCTATGTCCAGCAATGGACGTCTTTTGGCTGATATGACATGAGCTAGCCCTCTCGTGTTGCTGCGCCCTGGCAGAGCGTCACATATGCCTATTTCCTTTTTGTTCCGCCTTGAATTTTAATGTGATATGCAGTAAATTATTGAATTTGAATTTTAGATTTTGAAGAATACGTGTGGTTGCCGGGTTAGAATAGTGCCACTCCATGTCTTCCCGTGGATGTCGTAAGAGGTGACTAAGGGAATAAAGGCTTGTAGTACTATTAGGCGATGGGCTTGCAACCTGTCACTAATACGCTGGTAAACATCTTAGCCTATTTGTGCAGAATGTGGTTACAGAATTATCAACAAGTTTTTAAAGTTGTAGGTAATTCTGTAGCTCTGCCTACCCCACTCCGGGATTACAGGCGTGAAGGTATGTATGTATGTAATTTTAGATTCAACGCTCTCATGTTAGTAGGTAATAAGGTTGTGATTGCCACAGGAGTTTTATTTGAGATACATATTTTTGACTTAACAGGGTAGTGCTTGCTAACTTTCTTTGTACTATAAAAATTAACCCAATCAATTTCTTCCCCAGATGTACCAGAGCTAGTGGTTTTAGAAGTCAAAATGAAAATTGACCTAAGGTTTGACCTTAAGTTCTTCATGCAATGCACTCCAACGTGGACAGACGAAAGTGAACTCAAATGGAGCATAGCAAAGGCGCTTTTCCTGTACACGTAAGTATCTAGAACTTGTTTAATCATTCATTATGCATCGTTAGTTCTAATAGATCACCTATAGCTATGACCTTCTGCTGGAGTTTCTTGCGGCGCTTCTTCTCCGCAATGATGGTCTTGTCCGAAGCGCTGGTAGATTCACTGTACATTACCGACGTGTAAAAGAGCCCGCATGTGGCCAATTTACTGAATAAATATTTTGATTTTTGTTTTTTTTTTTGAAATTTTTATTTACGCTTCATTTAACTTTTCATTGGACCCGATTCTACAGTGGCCTCTTAACTTCCTAATTTTATTTAGGTGTCGCTAAAACACTTTGCTATTCTATGAGCAGCTGTCATAATCAAATGATAGCGCCATGACAGTGCTAATATGAATCTGACGCTTCTTATTTTAGGCGGTCTTATACATTGTCAGCTTCACATTCTGGAATAGCACTGATTAAATCCGCCGTTAAACTATGTCTTTAAATTAGAACATTTAGTTTTAGGCTATTTAAGCGATGTGCACGTAGAATCGGTTCCATTGTTTAATATAATAAAACTAAAATCTTGTTTAAGACGAGATTTAATTATAAACCATTATGGTTGAAAAACATTCTGCTTGGATTTCTTGCGGCGTTTCTTCTCCGCAACGATGGTCTTGTCCAAAGCGCTGGTAGTTTCACTCCATATTACATTATGTCTAAAAGAGTGATGTAGTTATTACTGAATAAATGTTTATTTCATTTGAAAGGCGTCCTTTTCGAATCAAATCAGATAAATTCTGGAAAAGGGCTGAAATTAAGTACCCGGAACCGCATTCATGTGGATGAAGCGAAATATATTTGTCAGGATCCTAGCACGTGGTCTCTGCTTACTAGGGTGTTTCATGTTTGACATAATGCTTTTTTTAATTAATTCGATTGAATTTGAGGCACTACTTCTGCGGTCTATAAGACCAGTATTCAACATAAGAATACATACATACATACCTTCACGCCTGTAATATCAGAGCGGGGTAGGCAGAGCCACAGAATTACCTACAACTTCAAAAAGTTGTTGATAATGCAGCAAACTACACTTTGCACAAACAAATAAAAATACAATTAATAAATAAATAAGAATACAATCAGTTGGTATTTAGAGTTTGCACATTTTGACCGCTATTTGAATCAATTTTTATGATTATGCAATTCTCCAAAGCCGCAACAGGCCGAAAAAATGGTGGTGATAGTCGATATCATTAGTGTTTGACATAAAGCTGAGTGGAAAGTTACTTATTGCTTGCATGTTTTTGGAAAAACAATAAACATTGAAAATCTGCTCCTCCTAAGTGGTCAATTTGTGTAACCTCTAAATATTGCCCATTCACCTTGAAACTAGAAGTTTTAAAATAAGACATCCCTTTAGAAAACGGGCGTCATTTAATGTATGTATGTATTTCATTTCACTCTGTAACATATATTCGTTATTACAGGCTTCCATTGTTCCTGATGATGATAGCGTACTGCCAGATCGTGCGAGTACTGTGGCGCTCCGACAACATCCCCGGCCATACTGAGTCCCACAAACTGTGTACTACGCCCACTAGCCAAAGCAGCGGTAAGAATTGTAAGTACCCGTGATAATTTATTATTCGAATACATAGGTAGTGATGGTAGTAGGCCCTTGTGACGGTAGCTACCACTATTTTATCCTTTTACCTACCTCCAAGCAGCGTTCGTATTTATTGGTTCCGGTGTGGGGATAAGATAACTGGTGAAATTACTAGCATAGAGGTGTGGCGACCTAGCGACATCTAACGGAAACTTGAATCAACCAACTCACTAGCGCCACCAGCGTCAGACAGCGGGACTAAGGGTTCTACATCGCGCTAACGAAGTTTCTGCAGCCGATTGACATATTATATACCACTTCCAACTTAATCCCAACGGACTTCGGTCCCCAGGCATAACACCCGCCTGGAGAGAGATCTCTCTATTGTCCTCTCTTTCTACAGAGGCATTTCGTCTTAGTGCTCAATGTTCAGGGAGTATTGACCCCAACATTAATGTATGGTAGAGAATCTTGGGTATGGCAGAAGAAGAACGCAAGCCGGATTAATGCAGTTGAAATGAGAGTTCTAAGAAGTATGTATGGAGTTAGGATGATAGATAGAGAAAGTAATGGCGAGATCCGAGAACGATGTGGATTGAAAGAAGATGTTAGTGACTAAAATCGAAAAAGGTATGCTGGTTTGGTCATTTAGAAAGAATGGATGAAAGAAGGGTTACGAAAGATATATGGCGAGCGAGAGTGAGTGGAGATGTAGGTAGGTGACGTCCTAGACGAACGCATGATGATCAGATTCGCGATATACTGAATAAGGTCCAAATAAAAAGCACCCGAAACCGACGTACGTGCATGAAGAGATTGATGAATATAGAGGAAGCGAAAGTTGTATGTTTACATCGGTGCATCTGGCGGTTCACAGTCTCTGCCTACCCCATTGGGAGACAGGCGTGAAGTTATGTATGTATGCTTATTGTTGGCAATGCATTTTCGGTCTTAGAATTGCAGTCTTGAGATTGTGGTCTTAAGAATGCAAATGTCAATCGGTCACAGATCCCACTTACCATCAGGGGGGTTGTGTGCTTGTTTGCCTTCCCCATGCCATTCAAAAAGGTAACGGTTTACTGGTAGGGTGTATGCTTCTTCTGGATCCTATCGCACTGTACAGTATTTTGCATTTTTGGGTTCTGGTGTTATATAAGACAACAGGTAAAAATTAAAAGCATAGAGGAATTCCATCTAAGTACGGGTTGGTAACGCATTTAAATTCAATTTTAGAAAATCTGACAGCACCAAATAACTTTAAATGAGTAGAGAATTAGTTCACACTTGTTATTTTTGAGATTTATGTGCTGTAACGACTTACGAACCCTACACAGAGCAAGGTCAGACATGCTCATGCCCAGTTTTAGTTTTTTTCTAAAGCTTTGTTCTCGTTCAGGGCTAGCAGCAAATCGCCGTACAACGCCATCTATCCACGCCAACGCGTCAACCGAGGGCCAGCTGCGCTCCCGCCGCAAAGCAGCCAAGATGCTGGTTGCCGTGGTCGCCATGTTCGCCGTGTGCTACTTCCCTGTTCACCTGATCTCTGTGATGAGGTAAGCTATCAGGGGCCGTTTGATTACTACTTTACTTATTTGGCACTTGTGAGAGGACCTTGTGCAGGGTCCGTCCGGGTTGGTACCACCATCTTATCCATTAACCCACTGTCGGTTTGGGGATAAGACAGCCGGTGAAATGACTAGCATAGGCATTCCATCTTAGTCCTCAGGGTTGGCAACGCATTTTCAGTCTTGTGAATGCGAATGTCTATGGTTCACAGTTTCCACTTACCATCAGGTGGCCTGTATGATCGTCCGTATTCTTCCCATTCCATAAAAAAAATTTTTTTTTTTGATTGCCATTATCTGGAGACAGTATAGATAGATTTATACAGTGTTATATGGCGTAGGTCATCACTGTTACCGGCATAGCCCGAAGAATAGCTAAACTTAAGTGGCAGTGGGCGGGGCACATCTCTCGCAGGACTGATGGCCGATGGGGTCAGGTTCTTGAGTGGCGTCCGCGGACCGGGAGACGAGCTTTAGGTAGGCCTCCAACAAGATGGAGTGACGGCCTTGTAAGGATCGCGGGAACGCGGTGGATGCGAAAAGCACAAGACCGGTCTGAGTGGAGAGCCTTGGGGGAGGCCTATGTCCAGCAGTGGGCGTCTTTCGGCTGACATGATGATGATGAGATCATGGCGACCCCTTAACATATCGACGCTAAAAAGCGTAAACGCTGTAACCCGCAATGTACCTAAAATATTTTTTTTACATATTCGGAATCAGATTTTTTTTCTGCGTCGAATGGTCCGGGTGCCGTGGCGCTACGACGATTAGAAAATTTTGTACAGCGTTGGAATTGTATGTACTTTTTTAACACATAGCAAAACTAATTGCAGTAAATAGCCAATAAGTAGGTCATTATTTTCCATTTGCACTTACACCAATTAAGGTTTTACAAAAGTTTGAAGTCCGGTAGGTTACAGCGTGCATAAAACTATTTCTACCGTCGTTTACAGCGTTTACGCTTATTGGAAAAAAATGTGGAACTACTCTTACTACGTTTTTTGTAAAATATATTCAGATGACAGTGACTTACTACGTTATAATGAGTCGCCTTAATATGAATACTTACCAGTTACACCATTTATGAAGTGATACATTTAATTACTATTTGCCTTTACTTCATTTCTATAAAGATGACTTATTAGGGGTCGCTTGGAGTTACCGCTATTTTAAACACGCGCGTACTAGGTGTGGATAACGACTTACAGCCTTGATCAGTCGGTCGGTCGCACCATCGGGACAAGTTGAGTGAGGTGTAACCTTCTTTCGCCGCGTGACAACGAAAGTTAAAATGTAAGAATTAATATTTTACAGTCTTATAGTGCAAATAAAGTGGCTAGTTATTATTATTGTAATTAATTCTTACTTTACTAAATTGTGTCGAATTATGTAGAGTTTAGTGTTTCCTGAAGGTATATAGAATTAAAAGGACATTTACGAATGATTAAATTCGTGAAAGGTTGTATGATTATAATTTTTAAATGTCATATTTTCGAAAGTGGTATAAGGTAGCTTTTTTACACAAATATACATCGATGTTTCATTTTGTTACACATTGATGTTTTTCTGTTTATAGTAGTTTTTACAGACTTCATAAAAATAAGGTTCTGCGTCTGATCTATATGTATGTAAGTATGTTGTATGTATGTATGTTGTATGTATGTATGTTGTTTGGTTTGTATATTTGTATCATCCCGATTATCTCAAAAAGTACTGCGCCGATTTGCAAAATTCTTTCAGATATCTAATCCTTCTTTTTCTACAATACTTTTTAAATTTTATGAGTTTGACTTTCAGACGGCGTTCATATGTCAGTTGAAAAACGTCCACTGCTGGACATAGGACTCCCCCAAGGCTCTCCACTCAGACCGGTCTAGTGCTTTTCGCATCCACCGCATTCCCGCGATCTTTACAAGGTCGTCACTTCATCTTGTTGAAGGCCTACCTACAGCTCGTCTCCCGGTCCGCCAACGACGCCACTCAAGATCCTTCTGACCCCATTGGCCATCAGTCCTGCGAGCGATGTGACCCACCCACTGCCACTTAACTTAAGCTATTCTTCGGGCTATGTCAGTAACCTTAGTTTTACTGCGGATATCATCATTTCTGTTTCTATCACGCAGAGAAACCCCAAGCATAGGTTTTTCCATAGCCCTCTGAGTGACTTTGAGCTTCCTTATGAGGCCCATTGTTAGCGCTCACGTCTCAGATCCGTAAGTCATCACTGGCAACATACACTGGTCAAAGATTTTTGACTCCAAACACTGCGGTAATTTGGACGAAAAGATGCTGCGAAGCTTCCCGAATGCTGTCCAGCTAAGTCGGATTCGACGAGTGTAAATATAGTCGTCAATAACTTTGAGCGTAGAGCCTCTGACTATTACGGGAGTTGGCTCTACATGGACATAGGACATGACTTTCGTCTTGTCCATGTTCATTCTCAAGCCAACTCAGTCGGAAACTCTATTGAGGTCAGCGAGCATTGCACTGAGGTCTCAGCCATGACAACGATATCGTCAGCGAATCGAAGGTGTGATGTACTCACCATTGATGTTGATGCCTCGTCTTTTCTAGTCCAGAACCTTAAAAGCATCTTTCAATGCAGCGGTGAACAGCTTCGGAGAGATCACATCTAATTGTCTGACTCCCCGCTGCAGAGGAATAGGCCTCGTGCTGCGGTCCTGTAGTCGGACGAATATAGTGGCGTTTTCGTACAGACACTTCAACACTTCGATATATCGGTAGTCGACTTGGCACTTAGACTGCAGCACAGCCCATGTCTCGATCGAATCGAAGGCTTTCTCGTAGTCCACAAATGCAAGGCATTCGTTCTTCTGTATAACCTGCCGCAACGCATGTATGTGGTATATGGTACTATAGCCTTTTCGGAAATCGGCTTTTTTGGGAGGCTGGAAATCGTCAAACCTACGCCTGAGACGATTTGTGATGACCCTCGAAAACAGCTTGTAAACATGGCTCTATAATTCTTCAGCAAAGTTTTATCACTTTTTTTGAAGGAGAGAACCACCACACCTCTCCCTTTGTGGAGGACGGAGCTGAACAGCGTCTGAAGGCCCCTAAGGATGACTTTTCCACCCGCCTTCAGGAGTTTGGCTGTAATTCCATCCTCACCTGGGGTTTTGCCATTCTTAAGCTGTTTGAGGGCCATACTTATCTTGTACAGGCTGACGTCGGGGAGATCTTCGGTATAGTGTCGGGTTAATTTAGCCCTCGGGTCTTTAGCTAGATTTTCGACGGGTGTTCGGGTTGTCGTTGTAATCGTCCACGTTGCTGCCAAGGCACTCGAAACGGTTTTGAAGTTCGAACTGAAAGCTCTCGGGGTTTTGGAGCTGAGCGGAAGCCGGGCGGAGCGTAGACTTCATCAGTCGAGACCTTTCAAGCTTGAACTGGATAATCAATCAGCCTCCCTTCGCCTTCGCCGATATGATAAAGTCTATCTCATTCCTCGTTACACCATCAGGGCTCATCCAAATCAACTTTCTATGCTCACATTATCTAAAGAAGGAGTTAATCATATAGAGTCCCTCCTTCTCCATGAAACTGGCTAGGAGGTGGCCCTGTGATTCATATCCCCACTCAAAAATTCCCCACTTTCTGCTCTTCACCGTCTCGTTTGCCCAACTTTGCGTTGAAGTCCCCCATAACAACCGTGAAGTGAGTTTTGGAGCTATGCAATGGCTCTGGAAACATCCTCATACGTAGCCTCCACCTCATCGTCGGAGTGTGTCGAGGTCGAAGCATATACCTGTATGACCTTCAACGAATATCGTCGGGTCATTCTGAGTACAAGGTACGCTACCCTGCTCGACACGCTCTCAATATTAACCACGTTGTTCACAGAGGAATTGTGGACGATAAACCCGACACCTCCCTGGGACTGGTAGTCGCCCTCCCGGAAAGTCCCTAAGTTACCGGGTTATCATGACCTCCCTCTCTCTACGGACTTCTGACAACCCTATGATTCCCCATCGTAACCTGCTCAATTCCTTCTCCAGTAACAGCAACTTTTCGTCGGTCCGCAATGTTCGGCAGTTGTATGTTGCCAGAGCTAAAGGTCGTCGTTTCTGCTAGCCGGATCTCTGCCGGAGAGTACCTAAAGCACCCCCTGACGGTGTAAGCTTGCGCAAAATTAAAAAATCCTCGATTACGCGTGATTTTGCTTGTAAGTACCTACATTAAGTTCCTACTAGCAAAATAGTGTTATTTTTATTTGTTCATCATAAGGCTGATTGTTATAAGCTAAACAAATACTATTTAAAGAACGAATTATGTTGAGAACTTTGAATGTAAAGAAAATTGTTAATACTTTTTTAATAATATACATACATACATACATTAAATCACGCCTGTTTCCCAGAGGGATAGGCAGAGACCACTTCTTTCCACTTAATAATATACTTTTTTATATTTCCTGGTTTTATTATTGAAACATGATTGAAAGAATCCTTAAAAATCTTGGATTTAAATTCAAGATGTTTAATGATTATTTAAGGTGACATTTTAAAATAATGATAAATAAATGTGATCACAAACTTACTTCATTTTAATATTAGTATTCGTTTTTGGTATCTATCATTTAATACATTTATGACATTTTAAAGAGACAAATAACACAATGTTACCTCAATTTAGGCACTCCAAAACATTTAAAGAGTGGAGGTTACAGCGTTTACGTTTATTGGAAATAACAGTGATTTTCATCTGTCCATACATTTCACGCAATCATTAACAGCGTTTTATCGTATTAAAAAAAAATGTCGGATTGCTGTAACCGACATTAAAAAGAAACACAGTCACTTGTAGTACATGGCAGGTAAATGATCTGATAGAGAATTATAAAATAGGTTTGTGGTATAAAAATCGCACCGATCGGTGGAATATAAAGAGAGTTATGATTTTTTTTCTAAAATCTCAAAAGTTTTTTGGCTCTGGTGTAAAGTTTGCTTTTTGCGGGTTACAGCGTTTACGCTTTTTAGCGTCGATATCACTTTGATCTCTTTAGGATCTTTTGTGCATTTACCCTCTTACACACTCAGCTGTTCGGATGTGCAGGATTCCTCACGGTGTTTTTCCTTAAGTTAAGTTAGAAAAACTCACTGGTACATGGTACTGGTACATGGTGACCGAGGAAATTCGAACACGGTACGTTACGATCACGACTTGACATTTTAAGCTACTGGATCACCGACGCTCTTCTGAAAACCCGTACTTTCAGAGGTTATGTCTCTTACACGACTCATCAAATTTTCATGAAACTTAGCTAAAACTATCCCGATTAAAATAGCTTTATTGAATAAATAGCTTCTGCCCGCGACTTCGTCCGCGTAGATTTTGATAATCGTTATTCCTTCGGAACTTTTAAATTTTCCCAACTTGTAACACCAATTTTATTGCGTCAAGGGTTAGGTATAACTTTCTATTCAAAGTGATCACTATCCCTTTCCTTATCATTAAGTATGAATGAAAAAGACAGAGCTACTATTTTATCTGTCAGATACTGTTATCTGTGGCCCGTTTCACGAAGCTACAAGTTACAATTTTACAAGTATAAACTGGCAACATTGGTCAAAAAAGGTACTACAAGCGTTTCACGAAGCTACTTTTCTACAATTTGTAAAATTCAAGTTACAAGTGTAAAATTTGAACCATAGACCTTTTTTTTTATTTTATTGTTAGAAATTGCTTCAATCGAACTAACGTTTCTCGAAAAATTTGTAACATTGTCAACTTGTACTTGTCAATTAGTAAAAAAAACTACCTAGCTTCCGAGCTAAGTAAACTTGTAATTTGTTAGAGCCGCTGTCAAATCATTCATACTATAGTACCTACCTCGTTTGTTTTTAAACGTCACTCTCATGTCGTACATACAGCAACACATCTAGCTATACACTTCAGAAATCTGAAATATTGCATGAAAGAGAGTCGCACTAGAATGCATAGAAGTTGACATAATACACATATATACATCTCTTTCTTTTTCTCTCTGCTCTGTCTTTAATGGTTAGTTAGGTGTGATGTTGTGTGTACCGTCGTTGAGTTTAATTTTCTGTTAAAAAAGTTTGTTGTTATTGTTATTGTATATTTTGTTATTGTTAGTTGTTGAGTTTAATTCTCTGCTAAATTTTGTTGTTATTGTTATTTTGTCTGTAAATATTAAGTGAAGTTTCTTAAGCTTGTGGAATGTGGAAATACATCACGGGTATATGAAAAATCCCTTGAATTTGGCACAAGTCCTAAAGCCTGTGCCTTTGCGTGTATGACTTTCCACGCATCGGTCTTGGTTGCCGAAAATGTAAAAAGTCTTTTAGAAGTGTTGCCTTCAAAATTTTCCGGTTGCTTTACGTAAATAAAATAACTCCCGTACCTACTTTAAAATTTTAACGATAACGAGAGACAACTCCGAAGACTCCGCGAGACTGGAGTGGAGACATCATCGGATTTACAGATTATAAATATAAATATTTCAAGATTTGACATTTAGAATCAACAAACTTTTTTTTAATAGGGATTGTTAAATCGAGATGTCATTCACTTGTAATCGAGATTACCATACGATCCTATTATTCTACCATGGAAGGCCGCGTTCGAGAAACACTTGTACTTGTAAATTGTAACTTTTTGCTCTTGTTACTTGTGAACTTGTAATTTGTAACTTGTAGCTTCGTGAAACGGGCCACTGGAATTGAACGAATCGACCTTCATCGTGAATCTGCCAATTTGCTGCTATAATAAATAATAAATATCAGGGGACAATGTCACACCAATTGACCTAGTCCCAATTTAAGCTCTAGGCTTGTATTATGGGTACTAGACAACGATATAAATACTTATATTGAGAAATATATACTTAAATACATAGTAAACATCCATGACTCAGTAACAAATATTCGCGCTCATCACACAAATATCTGCCCTTACTGGGATTTGAACCCAGGACCGCTAGCTTCGTAGGCAGGGTCACTACCAACTAGGGCAGCGCGTCGTCTGCTATGAGCAGACGCTCTGTCATATTTTTTCTGTATCGAATTTTCCAAATTTTCATAGTTCATAAAGTGCTTATGATTCTTTGTGGTTTTTCTTTCTGGACATAAGGGCTATGCTCTTGTCGGTGCAGTAATTTCCCTGCTTCTCTGTTGCAAGCCTTCTCTTTATCACACTGATACGGCACGACGTCAACTTTTTTTTTTATTGGTCCTGGTAAAGTCTTCTTGGTCTCCCTCTCTTCCTTGTTCCTTCTACATTCCTTTCAATCATCATCTTAACGTACTTGTCGTGCCGTAACAGGTGACCAATCATCTTTCCTCGTCTATAATATATTGTCTGCAATAGGCTTCTTTCCTTCACTATGCCTAGTACTTCATCATTCGTCTTCTTTTCTATCCAGCTAACTTTTTCCATCCGTCTGCAGCACCACATTTCGAAGGCTTCCAGTCTTTCTCGGTTCCACTGAGTCATTGTCCACGTTTAACTGCCATAATATAGAGCTATGCTCCAGAGCAATACCTTTTGCGTATTTTGCTTGATATTCTAGCTTTAAATAGGTATTTCTTGGCTTTTTTTGGTTTAATTGATAAAAACAGTACAGTTAGGAGACTGGACGAGAATGCTACTGGGCATTAGATTCACCACTTGCACCTACTTGCGTTTGCGCAATAAATAAATACATGTTACTTTCACATTGATAATAATAGTTAGTAATAGTTAGTGATACTGCAAAAAGCGTAACTAACAAATTTGTAATAGAGAAAAATAAAAAGTCTTATTAAAAAGGTGCATTTTGTTCCTTATAAAAAATGTACTTACGCGGTTTTTCAGTTTTTTTTTCCGAACGCAACATTCTGCCGTTGCTTGACTTATGCCCGGTTCCTATATTCAAGAAACGAATCGTTTCCCTTACGGGCAGTAGCGTTATGACATTTGCTACGCACAAAATGTGTCAAATTTTAACGAGACGTCACAACTCTACCAACGATTTTGAATATAGGAACGCACCATTAAAAGATTAACTTGCGGTGGCCATTTTCTTTTAGAAATATTAACGAGCGCCTCCTGAGGCAGACCTCGAGAGGATTAAGAAAAAGTTTAGGAAAGTTATAAAAGTTGTTACTCCGTCAAAAGGATGATACGTAATGAGATTTTATAGTACTGGGTGCAGTTCAAAATGAAAATATAATTGAATTAATTTAGTTACATCGCACATAAAATTCATAATTGTAATGCTTATAACGTGTTTGTGAGAAACTAAAAAGTAAGCATTGTCAAATTTACATTTATAATAATTGTGAGTAGTGTAAAAACCTATTAGAAATAATGGAAGAAAGAAAAACGTCTGACACAACACTAGTACAAACACGAAAATGACTGAAACAATGCCAGACGGAGCAACATGGTTTAAATAATTACTCTAGGAACTTCCAATGGTAAAATTACTAAAAATAACTAAAATGTTTTTTTTTATTGTGTATGATATAATATGGCATTATAGTTCTTAGTTGCTGTGTCTTATAAATAGAATTTGGGGTCTATATTGGAATCCCTAATAGTCATTTGTCCTAATAGTCATTTGTCATAATTCATTGTTTGAAACTCTTTAGTGTTGTTATAACACAGCTCTAACCTAACCTAACCGCAGCTATTTTTGGAAAGCTTAAAAAGTCAGTTCAGGACAATCAATAATTTAGGACAAACTAACGTTATAACAAACTATATTATGGATTTCGAATGACACCCTGAAAATTGGCCATATTGAAATAAATATGAGAATGTAAGTACAATAGTTCCATTTGTTCACAGAGTGGTATTCAACGTGCAGCAGAGTGACGTCATCACGTGCATCGCTCTCATCTCCCATGTCATGTGCTACGCTAACTCCGCTGTCAACCCACTGATCTACAACTTTATGAGTGGTATGTATTCATAAACAATATGTATTCATGAACAATATTAATGCATCGTCATTTGAAAATAAACTGTCATCACATTAAAAAAAAAACTCATTGGTATTTAACAAAAAAAACAAAAATGATCACTTTTAAAATCACTAGCGACATTCCGGAGCATCATTAAATAAAAAAATAAAATAAAAAGATCAGGGGACTATGTCACACCAATTTTGACCTATGGATACTTGACAACGATATAAATACTTGTATAGACAAATGTATACATAGAAAACATCCATGACTCAGAAACAAATATCCGCGCTCATCACACAAATATCTGCGCTTACCGGGATTTGAACCCAGGACGGCTAGCTTCGTAGGCAGGGTCACTACCGACTAGGCCAGCGCGTCGTCGATTGAAGAGAAGAAAGGCTGCAAACAAAATCGAGTATTAGGACATTTATTATTCAATCATAAAATACGATAATACTTAAAAGTAAGTTACAACGTAAACATAATATATAAATAAACTCAATTGACAACAATTCATTATGTGCTAAGGTAGTAAAATAAAATACCGTTTCTAGATTTTACACTGCTGATTACCGTAAAAATATCTTTGGATTTTTTTATGCAATAGTTTTTTTTTATATTTAGGAAAAACAGTAAAAAAAGTTGGATTGTGAATGTTAGGAATACACTTATAGTGCCCTTAGTCCATTTATTAAAAAAAAAATATATACAACTGTCATGTTCATTTTTTATCTGTCTGACGAATGAAACTCAAAGCAGATGCAAAGCAGTAAACGCAAAATAGTTTATTTATTTTAATGGCGTCTACAAATTATGTAATTAATTAAATTACGCAAAATAACAAATTTGTGAACGAACGGCAGCGAATGATTGACAAGTGAGTGGCATGACATGACAATCAGTTCTGTATCTGTTTAAAGTTACTTTTTTTTATTTTATGTCATGCTAAGATCACGACATCAGTATTCCTAACTTTGGATATACGGTCTTTTTAATGACTATTTTTTTAATAAATTATTAACGACGAATTTAAGTTAAATAAAGAAAAACTGAGAAATATGGGTAGTCTAATTTTTAACCAGCTATTATAAACGCGGAAAATAAATAACGCTTTTTTTTTTGAAATGTTGTCAATTCAATAACATTAAATTTGAAATAATGACTAGGAGAACAACTGAACATGGAAAAGCCTTAAAGACTGACATACATAACAATATAAAACTAAAACTAACACCGAGATGGCAGAACAATGTGGTCCTGTTATGCCAAAATGGGCGTCATGGTTTACCATTAAACCGCATGAATACGACACCAAGTACCTATTTTAGGGCCATTACCAACTGTCCATCGGAGCAATAATTTTTATCATACTCTCTCGCTCGCACTCGCGGGGCTTATGGCGAGCGTAAGAGATACAAGATAACGCTGGTACTACACGCATCCCTTACGCTCGCCATTCGCTCCACGAGTACGAGCGAGAGAGTACGATAAAATGATTTATTGCCCTGACGCTCAATTGGTAATGGCCCTACAATAGTATAGTTAGTTAGTAGTGTGTATTAGATGACCTGCTTTACCCGCATTCAATACACAGATATACGATAAAGGGGTAGTCTTATCAGCTATTAACAGTCATGCCTCAGTAACAGATACGAATCAAAGAAGCCTAAAAGGGGTGAGACTCAGCTCTATCTGCTAAATCGGAAACGAACCCGGAATAAAATTATAATATCATAAATAAATATGGCCGCTTAGGGAATCGCTTCGCTTAGCCATTTGAAGTCTCGTAATTAAGATACAGGGTGTCCCAGAAACTGACGTCAACCTGCCTAGGGCTGATAGAGCAGCTCATAAGCTATCGATTTAATCCCTATGTATGTTCAGTAATTGTTATTAGTTTCCGAGATATTGATCATTTAAATCGGAATTTTTGCCATTTTTCGCTCTTGGCGCTCGCACACTTCTTGCTCACATCAACTATTACTTATTCTGTGCTCACATTTAGTAAAAGACAAAGAAAGCATGAAATCATGAGATTTTGTACGTAAGCACCTGTTTGAGAAGACCTAAACGCTACTACATTTATAATTGTGAATATGTAATTGTAATTATTATGTGATTGAATAAAGCTCGATACAAACTTGAAATGATATTTAAATCATTTCGTCAGGTTATAAGAGGCTAAAATGTATCCACTTTATACTACTATTATATGGCCCGCTAGAAAGAAGATAGCCACCGAAGCCTATGAAAGTTTACATCACCGAACTATAATTTCTAGGTCGCCGACGACCCTGCAAAAACCTTTCATTCCTTTTTGAAGAGCCCCATACTGTAAACTCTTAGAAAAACAACCGCTGGGAGCTCATTTTACAACCTGAGCGTACGCCGAAATACATAAAATTTCTCTTATACCGCCCCATTACAGTTAAAAAATAGTCCACCTGGCTTTTACACCCCAAAACTATCACAGAAACATTATTTTTTTGGGGAGTAAATAACATTTTTTGTATATTTCTACGGCGTATAAGCCTTCCATTTTCTTAAATACTGGGTTTACTTTAAATATAACTTAATCATATTCTTTATCCCAATAAACTATATAATTATGTCCAAAACTGAGCTTTATAACATTATAACTCAAAAAACAAAAATGTTATGACAAAAATAATTTTGAAAATATAGTTTTTTAGCTCTCCTGAAAAGTTGAGTTTTGGCGTTTACGCCAATTGAGTCTAAAGGTATCGATAAAGTACGACCTTCAATTTAATTATTTGAGGCTCTTTTATGTTGGGTCGTAAAAGCCTCCTAATATTTTTTTGCAGAAACAATAGGGGCGTATTAGCCACGTTAGACTTATGAATTATTATACATCCTATAACTGCAAAAAAAAAACATTTACGATCTTGAAATGCAGAAAATAAAAAAATACAGCAAAAACGCCCAAAAATTGATAAAAATCATGTTTTTTGGGCCAAATATTCTGGGAATTTCTCAACTTTAACTACACAAATCGATAGAGAATGAAAAATTGAGTATAACTGCATTAAAAACTCATTTTAGCCAAAATGGCGTTTACGCCAATTGAGTCTAAAGGTATCGATATATTAATAAGCATTTGCCCATGTCGGGATTTGAACCAGGGACCGATAGCAGGGCAGGTAGGCAGGCAGGGTCACTACCAAATAGGCTAACGCATCGTCAAACTATTGTACCTTTTTTTCACTGAACACAAAATTGTACACTTTATAGCCGACTGTACTTTAGTAGTAGAACGTGTGTTGCCTGTATAAAGCAGAAATATCGGAAAAACGCAAAAACGCAGCTGCGTGTAGCAGGCGTGGAGCATTCACGCAAAAACGCTGCGATATTATTGATCGAAAATATCGCTTTCTGTGGCATGAAAGTATTTAAAAAAATAATTGTCCATCGAGCCACCCTCGCCTAGCTTCGGTTTATGTGATTCTTTAGCACCTGTGAATTAACCAGAGTTTATTGTACATACAGGGTTATTGTTAAGTCGACCTATTTCCGTTAAGAGGCGATAGGAGTGACTATTTGCGATAATTTTGACCCTCATATGCAGTATGCAAAAGTGAACTATTTTTGAGTAATCGCGTTTTTTAGTTTTTTTTAAATTAGTCAGAAATTCAACTTGAAAAATTTATTACAAAAAAAGCATCAGTTTAAATCTTATTTTTTTTCTGATTTACAAAAACGATTTAACACTGGTTATTTCTCAATATTTAAACAATAATTATAGGTCCAAATTTAAAAAAGCAAGACGGAAATCGATTTTTTTTTAAATATTTTTTTGCGATCGCTTTCCACTAAAATGCCTTAAAAACAAAAAAAACGTTATGAAACTTGGCTTGCAGATTATTTTTAAAAATGCATAACAACAACAACAAAAAAAACTGAAAAAAAATCATCACAAAGGAAGCGGGCGGAAATTCGTATTCGAACTAAACTAAAGTCAGAAATGCAACTTCAAAAATTAAAATAAAAAAAATACCAAATTTAAATAAAAAAAAATTATTTGCTTTTGTCAAGATGAAATTGTTGTTCTTATCCAATATTAAAAAAAAATCTGTACACCTTTGAGAATGCGAGGCCGAAAACTAAAAAATACATGTTTTTTATCAGTGTTTATTCGTTTTTGTAAATCAGAAAAAAAAATAAGATATAAACTAATACTTTTTTTGTAATCAATTTTTCAAGTTGAATTTCTGAGTAATTTAAAAAAAAACTAAAAAACGCGATAACTTAAAAATGGTTCACTTTTGCATGCTGCATATGAGGGTCAAAATTATCGCAAATAGACACCCCTATCGCCTCCTAATGGGAATAGGTCGACTTACCAAACATTCCTTTCCTTCCTTTTGGATCACTCTATCTATTTATGTAAACCGCATCAAAATGCGTTCCGTAGTTTAAAAGATCCACGCAAACATACAGAGAGACACACAGACGGCTGGAAGCGACTTTTTTTACGTAAATGTTAAAGATGAGATGACGAGGAAGAAGACGAATTACATACATACATACCTTCACGCCTTCATTCCCACAGTGGGGTACGAAAAAAAACTGATTCGCACACAGGTCAACTGGTAGAGAATGCATTAAGGTCACCTCTTGTACTCTAATTTGTATTTTTGTGCAATAAAACTGAAATAAATAAAGAAACATGTAATATTTTCCTTCGCAACCACTTAGAGTATTTCAACAAAACTTAGCACAATTGCAGTATTGATTGTTAGTTATATAAAAGGGGCATTTTTCGCCCACCTTCCAGCCTTTCCCTTGTATTTTCCCCTAGTGTATTTCACTTTGAACTCTGAACGACCTCCTTCATCTTTTACATTGTTTTCCAAGTCTATTGTCATTGTGTACGCTTCTTTCATTTTCGACTTCATTCGTCTCGTGAGTGTCTATTTTTTGTAGTCGTTTGATTGTGTTGTGGAAAGAGTTGTGCTTGGAACACGGGGGCCCTGGCCAAGAAGCTTTTCTATTTGGTTCGTTTTTAAACCAACCATGTCACTGGTAGATCACGTGATAAGAAGAGTCACGTGATTAATAATAATAAAATAACAATAATTTATTTATTCATAAAATTTGCAACATAACAGTAACATAACCAAATCGTTACAAACACAGTCATTAATATTAACTTAAAATAATTTGCATTTATAAATATAAATGTACAAATTTAATCATTTTCCAGTGACGCGATTGGTTTAAAAACGAATCGAATAGAAACACTAGTTAGTCTTAAATCATGTTACTTAAGTGCATACAATTACTAAGGTCACCGTCAATAGAAATTGTGAACGATGTAAACAAATTAGTAGGTACTGATTGACACATAACCTCAAATATTCACCAAGCGTGATATTAAGTATTAAATATAACGTATAATTAATCGTTATTCCATTTTAAACTTAATATGAAAATAATGATCTAGTATATAAATAACTGCGAAGACATTACTTGATCTTGAAAAGTGCGTGATTATCGAGTAATCATGTTTTATTGACGGCGACTTTAAACATAAATCCAATTCTGATTCTAATTTTTATTAACGGTTTTCACTCCTGTTAAGTTGTAATGGCCAATGTCGAGTATATGTATAGACGCTCCCATAGATTTATTAGAGAAATACATAAGTTTATGAATATCAGACAAGAATATTTTCGTTGGGTAAACAGTAGGGAATGCCAATAACCGGTTATAACCGGTATTAACCGGTTATTTTCATACAAAAACGGATAATAACCGGCTAAATTGCATTCCCTGGTAAACAGAAGCACATGCGTTAGCTCCACGCGCTTCTGTCAAGTCTACTAAGCAGACAACTATTGAGAATTGTCTTCCTATCCACCTTTTAGAGCACCGACAAATGTTAGCCAACTTAGAGAACAATTTTCTTTCAGGCCGGGTTAATTTCATATCAATAAATATCAGGGGATAATGTCACACCAATAGACCTAGTCCCAAACTAAGCTGTAGGCTTGTACTATGGGTACCAGACAACGATATAAATATATAATTACATACATAGAAAGCATCAATGACTCAGAAACAAATATTTGCGCTCATCACACAAATATTTGTGCTTACCGGGATTTGAACCCAGGACCGCTAGCTTCGTAGACAGGGTCACCTAGGCCAGCGCGTCGTCAGAACGCGACGCGCTGTCACAGAATGTGAACAGCTTCATACATCTTCAACCTACTGACAGACAGACAGACAGACAGACAGACGGCGGAGGATTAGTAATAGTCCCTTTGGCACCCTTTGGGTACCGAACCCCAAGGGTAACATTATAATATTATCCGTTTCCATAACGTGCGCTAGTATTTACCTTGATCTTTTAAAAGTCTAAAGATTAGATAAGATGTTGCAGCTCTAAAAGTCAAGCCTAGAGAGATTTTACGCCGCACAGCGTTATATTTTGACATTTAATCAATATTCCATCAAGTTTCCTCTGGAAAATATCCAACAGATGCTATCGTGCACATTTTTGCCTTTTCGTTTTCTCGTACAGTTTCAGCTATATTTATTATTGATGACTGAGTTTTTGAGTTTCTATCAAAATTACATTTTTAGGACAAGCTTTTATCGACTGTACTGTTTATTGCAAAGACACTATCTGCTTATCAATACCAAAATAATAAGTCCCAACACGGTGGGTGTACGATAAGTATACCTAGCAAAGATCCTGTCGCCACCTTCCCTCCATCATCAGATAAACTCTTAGGTACCATAATACTGGATTCGAAATTGGCTTGCAATATTTGAAGCAGTACTGGCAAATAATATATCACCTTTGCATGTACTTACATCTCATACGATTACCTAAAAAATGTAACTCACCAAAATTGACGACCAGTCAAGAACTAATTGTCCAATTGTGTTGGTGTTATTCAATTAGTTAGCTGATTAAATAAGGTTCAAAATAGTTAATAATTAATATTTGTACATTATCGTAGTTTAAAAAGTTTAGTATTTAAAAAACCACTGCCGACGCGTTCATATTTTTGATGTTTATTTAATCAGCAAACAAAATGAATATAACAATACAATTGGGGTTGTTCATATTTTCACCGTTACTCTAATAAGAAAACCATTTCGAGGAATAGGGTATTTAAAGTACTTCTGCATTATCAAGTTTTTTTTTTTTTAATCTATTTCGGATATTTCAACAAAAGTATAATATTTAACCTTTGTTTGACTTTCGCTTTCGGCTTGAAGCCCTCTTAGGTGTATCTTACGGGTTAGGCGAAAACCGTTTGAAATAGTATATTTAAACTATTACAATCACTTTTTGTCATTAGATATCATTTAATCGTTATAATTTCATAAAAAATGACAACCCAAGTTTAAAATAATCATGTCATCGATAAAATGTCTGTTAAATAAATAAAGATATTTAATTAAAACTATTGGGTCAAATACCAAATTTATGAAATTGGAATCTTAAAATTACTTAATCTCTCGAATTAGAATGTAAAAACCGTATTTTTTTTGGACTATCCCAATTGGTTAACTAGTTCTTTATTCGTTGTAAAATTTGCTGAGTCACATTTGTAGGTAAAATTGTACGAGATGTAAGTACAAAGATGATTATATTATTTGCCGGTGCTGTAGGTACATACGGACAGTAAAAGTTAAATGAAAACCATTTAAAAAGAAACTCCCGTAGAAGTTACTCTAAGTTTAACTTCATTAACGTAATAAAAATCATTACTTAAATGTTTTGCTTGCAGGGTTCCCTGGGTTTTCAGGTTAGTAACTCTACTCTCCCCTGTCACTCGTAGATAGACTTGACTTGACACTTTCCCTCTGGACAACGTTCTCAATTCAATTTTACTTATTTTGCGTTTTGTTAATTGTGATTGTGATTTTCTTTGACTTATTTCATCTTATGTCACGTTTTTATATGTTTAATGAGTGATTGTTATGTAGCAGAATAGCGTACAAAATAGTAATTAATCACTAAAATTACGAGTAGATTCTAGAGTCAATTCCCATGCAAAAGGTATATTTTCTCCGGGCATACATGTAATCCTGTAATAAACGATATATCCATTACATCGTAAAACAATGAATAAATCGATAACAATGCGATCTGAGGCTTTCTTTATAAGCACGCCGTAGCCACAAATTTACTTCCTCAGCAGGCTTAGAAACAGCGTTTTCTGCCCACGGACAATAAATGCTGCTTACCACCCAGGATGGCATAAATACATTCTTAGCATTACACTAAAGCACGCTCACCGTTTAAAATGTCCGAATTGTACAAAAATGCAGCATGAAATTCCCTAAGCACGTTTGCACTTTTAAATAAACCTCGCTTTTATTTTGTGTAGGTATGGTTAAATTGAATTTTGCTTCCGCAACTCGAGGATGTGTTATAATATAAGTAAAGAAACGGTTCATTTGCTTGAACTTAAGGGTATATGAGGACGTTTTATTTAACAGCTGTTAAGACCTACTATAGACAGTGAGAAGTGGTAGAGTTTAAGGCCATCGCCAGCCGATGATCAAGGGAAGAGGGGGGATAAAGTATAAAGGGTAATTTTTTTTGGATCTCTAGGGCGGGGGGGTGACAGGCCCCTCTTGGTGACGCCCTTGGTAGAGTTAATAGGGTTCACCAGTATTCCATAGGACTCGAGCCTTTTTAGCCCGAATTTTAAAGCTCCGGAGGTCTTTTTAGAGCTGGTTTAATGGAAGGGGTTTCAAAGAGCCAGTGATTTTAATAAGGCCGTAGTCTAAAAAAAGCCTATAGCCTTTTTTGAAGTGTTTTAGCATTTTTAAAGGCTCAAGCCTTTTTTAGGGTTGTAGCCGCTGATCTGAGCCGAGCTGAGCCTTATAAAATGTTTAACTTTTATTAATGCAGTCGCAGTTCGGATCATATTCGTAAAAATCTGTTGTGTATTTCTGTTGCTGCTATACAACCAATAATTAAACTCAAAAAAATCAATTAAATATTTTTATAAATTCAAAAATATTGTAGCCTCTGAGCCTAAAGAAGCTTGGAGGACAAAATATTTTTAAGTTTCAATATTTTGACAAGGACTTTAAGTCTAAAAATATATAGCCTTTTATTAAGGTTACGAGCTCCGAGGGTCAAGGCTGCCGAATATAACAAGGCTTGTGGGCTAAAGAGCTTTATAGACTTTTAGCTCTCTAGGCGTCAAAATCGAAGCCAGGCTTAAAAAAAAGAGCTAAAAGGCTCGAGACCTTTGGAACACTAGGGTTCACATAAAAGGTAATAATCATTAATTATTTGAATCTCAGGTATAGCTTACAAAAAAATCTGGCATTCTTAAGACATGCTTTTGTGACCGGCTTTAGGTAGGTACTTTTCTTAGTGCAGTCATCATCTAATCTAGACTCTAACGAATTAAGACTCTGTGGGGTCTAGAAAGGATGGATGAAAGAAGATTGATGAAAGAGATTGTACAAAGTGAAAGTGGGTGGAAGGGTCGGATTCATCCATAACATGCCTGCTTAATACATTAAAGATATTTAAACACAACTATTGGGTCAAATACAAAATTAATGAAATTCAAATCCTAAAATAACCTATTCTTTCGAATTAGAAAGAAAGAAAAAAAGAAAATAAGTTTCTTTGGCAGGCATTTTACACTAGTATACAGATACATAATATTAAGGTAATATACAGGGTGTCCCAGAAATAGAACGTCACAGTGACACTGGAGATTCCCCAGCCTTAGACAAACCAAACCAGCCTAACATGACCTCAGTAAAAGTTGCACCGTTTTCGAATTATACCAATTTAAAGAATTTTCCTATTTTTCACCTCTTTTGACATTGTAATTGCTCGCATTTACTGGGATAGCTTTAGAATTTAGTTTTTTTTATTTGTGCGCATTTATGAATAGTTGATTAAGATGATAGAAGCATTATTATGTCGATAACTAATGTAAAAGTTGGAAATATACTGTAATGAACTTGACTTAAATTATCATCAACATAGTAATTTAAACTTTGAACACCTGCCATAACTTTTTTTTACTAGAAACGAAATGAGCAAATAACTTTAAAAACATGCGTATTTTATGCCAATTCTAAAATGGTACAACACATTATATCTTAATGCATAAAAGTAGGAATTCGTATCACATTAGCCAATATGGATCCTCGGAAACCAATGCTAATCATCTAAAAAAAATCTTGTACTCTACGATATCTCATTTGTTTGTGCTCCTTTGAAGAATATGATTGATTTTTGGTTGACCTTGGTTCAAAGATAATAAAAAACAGGTTTCATTTTCATTAGTTTTTACAGTAAATGTTCGAATTGTTTCCCTCCTACTCTAAGGCACAAATGGCATCTTCGGATAAAAAATCGGTTTAATTTTCGTAAACTGGTTTCTGATATGTCTCGGGCTGCATTGAAGCACACGTCGCCGTAGTTCCTCTTCGTTAGGTACTTATTGGTTTTGAATAAAAATTGTCTTTCAAACATCTTAATGCAAAAAATTAGGAATTCGTATCACATTTGCCAATAAGGATCCCGGCAACCAAACTAACAAATGAAACGCGATTAGCCGCTTTGCAAGTTTATCATGTAAAGAATTGTAGGATAGTTATTAATTTATTGCAGTTGTAGCCCTGTGACCCAAACTACTCGTAGTTCGTTACCTTGCGTTTCATGCTATACCCGTTGATTAATATTAAACCTCGTTTTAATAGCAGACTTTTTAGTTACGACTGCGTCCGTTTTCCTGTGGTGTTCCTAAATTAAATCGACTTGGCATTCCTCTGGACTCTGATTTTGTTTGTGGAACTGAAACGACTACTCGGCACTTTTAACGGAAGTTGATTTCGCTTTGTAAAATGTTTTTTTTTGGTGATGTTTGAAAGACAATATTTATTCAAAACCAATAAGTAACGAAGAGGAACTACGGCGACGTGACTTCAATGCAGCCCGAGACATATCGGAAACCAGTTTACGAAAATTAAACCGATTTTTTATCCGAAGATGCCATTTGTGCCTTAGAGTAGGAGGGAAACAATTCGAACACTTATTGTAAAAACTAATGAAAATTAAACCTGTGTCTTATTATCTCTGAACCAAGGTCAACCAAAAATCAATCATATTCTTCAAAGGAGCACAAACAAATGAGATATCGTAGAGTACAAGATTTTTTTTTAGATGATTAGCATTGGTTTCCGAGGATCCATATTGGCTAATGTGATACGAATTCCTACTTTTATGCATTAAGATATAATGTGTTGTACCATTTTAGAATTGGCATAAAATACGCATGTTTTTAAAGTTATTTGCTAATTTCGTTTCTAGTAAAAAAAAGTTATGGCAGGTGTTCAAAGTTTAAATTACTATGTTGATGATAATTTAAGTCAAGTTCATTACAGTATATTTCCAACTTTTACATTAGTTATCGACATAATAATGCTTCTATCATCTTAATCAACTATTCATAAATGCGCACAAATAAAAAAACTAAATTCTAAAGCTATCCCAGTAAATGCGAGCACTTACAATGTCAAAAGAGGTGAAAAATTGGAAAATTCTTTAAATTGGTATAACTCGAAAACGGTGCAACTTTTACTGAAGTCATGTTAGGCTGGTTTGGTTCGTCTGAGGCTGGGGAATCTCCAGTGTCACTGTGACGTGCTATTTTTGGGACACCCTGTAGATGTAAAACTAACAACTATGATTACAAAAGCCTACCAAAATGGTCTTCACTCAGCTAATGTAAAACGTTGGGAAACGATTCATCACGCTGGTTTTCAGTGAAGCCAATTACAATGTAAAAACCGGGAGTATTTTTTTTTAACCATCCCAATTGTGAAACAATTGAAAGCGACAATATTTAGAAATGGTCATTTATTTATGCTGTTGAAAGTACTACCTTCGAGTAACATGCATAACAAATTCCAAAGAGTTCAAAATTGATTAGGTTACAATACTTGAATTAGAATGACAGACAAACGAACAAAAACATGTTACACAAAAGCTTGTAAAAATCTTAAGCGCGAAACTTGTAACATATATTTTAACGAAAGTCGTTTAATTTTTCTTTAGAATCGAATGAGTTTTTCATAGCGTAGCCATCTTTATAAATTTCATCTTTTTTGAGATTTTATTAGATATTTTTTGGTACAGTTTCTTTGTTATTTTGTCAGTTTTCTTGTAATGATTTGGAAATTTCCAATAATACCAAAAGATTATTTCATAAAAGACTAATTGACTCCTTAATTTTTATTGAAAAACAAAACATTTCTAAGGATACCGGCTTATGTTATGATCAAACAAATAAGGAAAAAATAATCGCTTACGTTTTTGTAGTTCATATTTAATTTTGATATTTATAGCGCGGCTTATTACGTCAGTGGAATAATTACGTCAAGTGGCTTTAACTTTCGTTCTAAAGTTCATATCAAAAAGTGAGATTAGTAGAGAAAAAAAAATCTACTTGTCAATAGATGTAACTTTTTGATACGAATCTTAAAACGGAAGATAAAACCCACTGACGTAATACTGCCCTCCTAAGCAGTAACCCAAAATCAATAATCAAAGCAGTTTTAGTTCTCTAGTTAGTAATAAGGTTGATATTGCTACAGGAATTTTATTTGACTTACTGCGTATTAGCTTAGGAGGCTATGCATGGTTTTTTAAAGTCGCAAAAGAGATCAACAAAAGTTAAGTAAAATCAAAATCGTCCAAGATATACGGATGACACGAGCATTATGCACTGACGTGTGACGTCATTTAGAAAGAGCTAGGAACAAAACGCTTACTTAATCGATTATTTTTATAGCTATACAAAAAAATATTTTTCATCACACTTGCATGTAAACAGTATCTAAACATACAGGTTAACTTGGCCGCAATGCCCCATATAAAACCCTCGACCTTTCTTCTTACCATGAAACCCAAGGTAGGTAAGTAATTTTTTTTAATTTATAGCACAGCACACAGGTCATGCAAGTTCAAGCAAAGAGTTTACACGCAATTGAAAAATTGTCTTAAAATGTTATTTAAACAGGAATTTCATTGCAATCTCACTACATGTTACTTAAATACTCAATTAATGTTCTTAATAATCGATTTTAATAGTTTTCTGTATCAAAACGTTGTTTTTTTTACACTCCTTCAGGGATGTATGTATACCTACGTAAGTATTTGCCCTTAACGTTTCTGAACGAAACATTTGTATAATCTGTGGTGTCCGCCCGTCATCCGCTTAAAAAAAGTTCAAGTAATTCGTAATAATAGTTGTGCTGACATGTGTATTATATTATAAGTTTTTTCTGCCCTATAATTTTATTTATTTACTCGCAAATGTGATGAAAAACATTGTATGTTTCACGGGCGGTACGGGAATTACGAAGCTCGACTCAGAAAGCCCTCAGTCTTCGACTTCGGGCTTCTACTAGAGCCTCGATCGTAATTCCTTACTTACCGACCTTAATACACAACGTACTATTTCTAAACTGTTTATTACGCGAATCAGCTGTTATTGAAGTAGTCAAAAAATACCAGACAAGTGCGGGTCCGACTCGCCCACCGCGGGATCCGGACATAAACACCGGATTGACGAGGGCAAAAATGTACCAGTGCTAGTGATTCATTAAATGTAGACTAAGTTTATCGACATCGATAATTTTTAATCAGCATTATCATAAGTAATAGCCAAGTTTGAATACCTTTTAATTATTTGTATACCTCTTTTATTTTTATTTATCGCAAGTATAAACAACCGATATCTGACATTGACTTTGGACTCGAGTCACTTTTGACAACCATTGAAATGACATTGATTATCAAATTAATTTAGTACTACAATATTCTTTAGCATTCCGAAAAATTGAGAATCTTTTTGTTTTTTAAGTCGGTTAGTAATGAACTAATGAATCGAAAGAAAAAAGATCGATTTATCGGAAAGCTGATCATTCAGATTTAGAAGATAAAATTACGACTTACTGCATGAAATGTAATATAACCATACGTCACAAAAAAAGTTGTCGATAAACTTATTCGATATTTTAATGAATCACTAGCACTGGTACATTTTTGCTCCCGTCAATCTGGTGTATATCACATGACACGGTTAACTCAATTCAAAATTTGGACCGTCGTTCTTTGCCTGTTTATTTTGTGATTTAATTAAAAATGTATTTTCTTGTAGTATAAGGCAGTATTATCTGCTAAATTTCATATTGTCAACGGAAAATATCCAAGGTATAAATGTTGATCTCCTTGAGAGTGTCCAATGGCCGTATATTTTATTAAGTTAATTTAGAAATTTTATTTTTTGACAACTTCAAGGGACTGGAGACTTGTGTATACAGTTTTAATTTCAACTCGATACCTTTACGCGTTCCCGAGATAAAGGGTCTTGACAGACCGCCTATAAGGGTCTTGACAGACCGCCTATAAGGGTCTTGACAGACCGCCTATAAGGGTCTTGACAGACCGCCTATAAGGGTCTTGACAGACCGCCTATAAGGGTTGCGTTTTTTCCCTTTGACGTACGGAACCCTAGAAAAACCTTAAAAGGATTATTAAATAGTAAACTATATTAAATAATTCGTATCTCGATACCCTTGTGTCACAAATATTACAATTCACTTGTTGAAACTTTTTTATAATGTTAGTTTATTTACTGTGGATATCCTCATAAATTGGAACATACATGAAACAATTTTAATAGATTATATAATTTTTGGCACCTTCTCCGAAATATACTCGATATAAATTAAATCACACAAAGAAAGCTTTGCTCTGCGCGAATAAGATGTTTCAGCCATTTTGTAAATATTATCGAAGTCTAATTAAAACTAACGCTGATTTTCATTGTTCCAGGCAAGTTCCGTCGCGAGTTCCACAGGTCCTACTTCAAGTGCCTCTGCTGCTGCCACCCTGCCCCGATCCCCGACCGAAACGGCACCTCCTTCGCCCCAGTCGGCAGCTCCCGGGCCGGAACCACCCGAACCGTCGTCCACAGGAACAACTCCTGCGCCTCCTACCGTCTCACGCATCTCTCCCCTTCCAACCAGAACAGCATCAACCGGGACTTCGGCAGGAACACCAACACGTCGTTCATTGAGCAAATCAATGGCAACAGGATACCGAAGATTCGAGAGGATTCCATCAGTGAGTCCGCCGCCAGATTCACCCTAACCACAGATACTAGCAGAGATTGACGATTGAATGCGGATTCGTTTTGCAAGGACATGAGGAATCGTCAAGGCATTGAGACATACATAGCAAGAAGCACTAACAGCATTGATTGTAAACCACATTATGACTGTTTCAAAGGCGGTCCGTCGGGGAAAAGAGATAGCACGTACGTCAGTGAAGAGAGGCATAGTGATACTTATGCCGATTATAGGGAATGTGACAATGAGTGGAAGGAACTGTTCACTGTGGATGATGAAAGCAAAAACGGGTTTCCATTTAAATTTAACCGTAGTCTAAATAGCTGTCAGATTAAGAATAAAAGGAAGGTAAACACAGTCTATTAAATGTTATAATTAAGGGAACTATTGAAGTTGTACAATGTGTGAGTGAGACAATTGTAAACATCTTGGATGTGATTGTTACAAAAAAAAACTATTTATCTGTTGTATATTATATATATTTGATTAATCTAGATGACATCTCGATTGACGAAAATAGATAGGTAATCTCTCAACGAAAGAAAAAAGAGCTTGTCTTAATTTGTGTTCTTCCTTTCGTAATTTTTAAAACGGACACCGAAAATACTATTTGTGTAATATTTATAGTTTGAATCCTAACGCCGTTACTTATAAACGTGGAATAACCGTGGGATAGCTAAACCATGCTTTGTCCTTATCTGTCATTGTGACATTTGAATTTGACAGATAAGGACAAATCATGGTTTACGTACCCCAAGGTATTTCCAAAACACAAGTATCATTTTGAGTTCCTAAACAATTCAATTCAGCTTCTTGAGTATTTATCCAACGTCTTTTGTGATCGGTAAGAATGAAAAGGAATGCAAATTTCCCTGTGCAAATTTACTCTTTCAATGCTACTGAATATTGCTCAGTCGAGAACGTCTAAAATTACGTATGTAGTATAACTTAGCAAATACACAGACTCCGCGTTAAGCCGGCCCGACGGGAAAGCGAGCTATGCAAGCGAAAGATACAAACAACTGCAATTGGGATGAAAATCAAGGTTCGTCTTGTCCTGTTTCTGTTACAGTAAAATGAGAGCACCTTGTGTGTAAAATTTCGTCATTTTTACGTCATCACCAGGAAAAGTTCGGCCTCTGATAATAACATAAAACAACAAACTTTTTAGGTCGTGTAATCAGCTTAATCACTTCAGCTTACCCCAGTGTATGTTAAGGTGATAAAGTTTTTATTCGCGGACATTTAATTTCTCACATGTTCTCGTTATTCTGCTATGTATACTTTGACCCGTTTATGGCGTACCTGTTTTTTAATAATTCTCGCGTTTCTTGCGTACCTGTTTTACTTTTAAAGTAAATATTTTGTAAATGCGGCGTAATATAATACCGGGTGGAACAAAGCGAGGGACTTTTCCATTAACCTACCGCTAAGTAGCAGTGTTCGCATTGTAGTGTTCCGGTGTGGGGATAAGATGATGCCGGTGAAATGACTAGCATGGAGGCATTCCATCTTAGTCCTCAGGGCAGGGACCGGAACCGCTTAGCGCGAAAGGGGTTTTTGATAATGCTTTTTGATAGACTTGTTGTTACAAACCCCAAGGATACGCTTAGCTTATCGTCGACTTAGCTCAAAGAAAGGGCAACCCAACGATACGGTTAATTCGACTAAGCGCTAAGCCTATTCCAATACCCTATTGTATGTCACCTTATTCAAGCTTATTCGAACGGTTTCAAACTGGTTTAACCTCTATGCGCAAGAGTTTAGACGTATTATTGAATTACCTAACAATTGATAGGGTGGCGGCAGGCAGTAGCCGCTTAAGCGAGACGGCTAGAGTTCGCCCGAATGCGCAAAAAAGAGAGAGGCGATCGATGGGGTAATACCCAGTCAATGCTAAGCGCTTAAATATTAAACTACCGAAACCCTAATGAACCGGGTAAGCTCTTTGGATGCGGTTAATTACTTCAAAGGGGTTCGCCCTAACGTTAAGATGACTCAATCATAGCTAAGCACATCGATTGGCTAACCGAATGATAGGCTAAGCCTATTGATAGGGTTAATCAAAAGAAGGGGTTTTCCGGTCCCTGCCTCAGGGTTGGCAGTGTATTTGCAGTCTTAGGATTGCGGTCTTGTGAATGCGAATGTCTATGGGTCACAGTTTCCACTTACCATCAGGTGGCGTGTGTGCTCGTTTGCCGTCTCTACGATACATAAAAAAAAAATATTTTAAGAGAACGGGGAATTTTGTAGGTCTTGTACTTTATTTTTCACCAGTTCACTATATTAATATTTATAACCGTTTCAGAAACACAGCCTTTTAAAGATTAGTGCAAAATTTGCACATTAGTAACCCTAGCAAGTAGATCCGATGATGAAGTGAAGTTGATGACATGTGTCAATTTGAAATGTGAATTACTTTGAACTAGTAGTAGTAGGGTTGTAACTGATATAAATTGATAAATTTTAATCATTTTGTTTTACTTTTGAGTCCAGCTTTACAATTATAATAAATCGATTGTAGATCACTTAGATAACACTATCCTTTCAGCTCAGTCCCTCGTTTTGTTCCACCCTGTATATCAGTAATTATTTATCTCATCAGTTAAAATAGAAAGTCTGAAAGCCCTAGATCGCAATTACGTAAGGCGTCATAGAAATGATCATAATAATCAATTTAAAGTTATTTTCTCACCTTGTCATACCTTTCATCATCATCATCATCACCATATTCACGATTTTATTTATGACTATTACCACCGTGACATTTCAAAAGAGTGACATTAAAAAATACGGTTTCAACTCGGTAAAAACCACTCGAATACCGAACCGTAAACGGTTTGAAAAGCTATCCAATAAAAGTTTGCAAACACGAAACCTTGCAGCGCTTATGTAAGGGATCTCTTAACTCAATACGACAAGCATTTGTCACAGAAGATTTGCAGTAAGAAGCGGAGAAATACAAATTGAATACAGGAGACTGTCACTTAGAAGTTTGTTTACATTAATTGAACTTTAATGGACTGATTCCCATCTTCCGACGTAGCCATCCCACCCAGGTTGGATATTGGGACATCACCAGTGATGGGAAATAGGTGAGATAAAATACCTATTCTTCGCGAGAGGACATAATATAGAGTGGTTACAACCGGATAAAAATAATTATTTTTTTCTGTTCCGGGTATTCGATATTTATTCGGGTAATTATCGTAATGTAAAACATGACATGTTTTGTTTAAAGTACGGCATGTTTAATGTTAGTTTTTAGTAAAAAGGGCTAGAGAAAAGAAGGAATGTACAAGATTTCTAAAAAGTAGTAGCAGGACTAATAATATGGGTTTTCCCACGCATTGTTTGTTTATGACTTGCAAATGGGCGTTCACATTTTCGGATTACTTATAATTTTAACTTTATGGCAGGAATGTTACCATTTTTACTACAAACTTTACAAACATTCTATAAGGAAAAGAATGTATGTTCAACATTACGGCTAGTATTCGCAGTGCCCGGATAAATATCAAATACCCGGAATCCAAAAAATATATACTTTTATCCGGTTGTAACCACTCCATATTATGTCCTCTCGCAAAGAATAGGTATTTTAGCTCACCTATTTCCCATCACTGGACATCATAGTGCCATCTTCCAACCTGCCTCATGTTGGATGGTGGGAATAATTTTTTTTATTTGTTTTTCTTCTCATCTTCCAACCTATACTTATGTACAGTCAATAACAAAACAAAAAAACAATATAGGTAACAAACTAAGCTATTCAAATTAAAATAAAACTAAGCTACTTAAATATTAAAGATGTAAATATTAATCACCACTATAAAACCTCTATCAGGTCCGCTCGCGGCCTGGTCCCTATGACACTGGCTGCATTAGGTACATCAATACCTAGAAAACAATGAAATATTCAAATTGCTTATAAATATGTATGTGTACTTCCTTCAAAGTACGTTAATGTTTTTTTTATAAATATGGGTTTATATTGTGTGCCAACATTATTTTTAGTCATAATGTGTTTTAGGTCATAATTACCGTGTCACAATCACAACGCATTTTTTTTAAGATTTTTTTTTCTAGGTTTTCTTTTTGATTGAGCTAAAAGATAAAATACCTTTTATATAAAAAAACTATTGAGCCAACGTTGCAAACCTACAAATCTAGAAACAGGCAAATATACAAACCTATTTATGAATAATCATCTAAACACACGAACGACGTGACTGTAATACCTTCGCTTCGCCGGGTAGAGTACAGTGTTGCCGGGATATTCTCCGCGACTGTACCCTATTCCGTACAGGTTGGATAATGGGAAGATAATAAATGATACATTTTATTCCCATTATCCAACTTGAGGCAGGCTGGAAGATAGCACTAAGATTTCCCAATATCCAAGCTGGGTGGGATGGCTAGGTTGGAAGATGGGAATCACTCCTTTAATCCTTCTTCTCACTATCTTACTTATCATCGATTTTACCAATCTGGATAAGACTTTCTCCCAGATTAGTCTTTACAAATTCGGCGTTTAATCTAGGCATAAGACTTTATGCTCGTTTGGTCGAATCCGGCCTTAATATAATAAACGCGAAAGTTTATGTGTTTGTTTGTTACTGATTCATGCCGCAACGGCTGGCTGGACGGATACCCTGGATTAACTTGGCTATATTTCATCCCGGAAGATTGGTAAACGACTTCTACGTGAACAGAGTCGCGGGCGACAGCTAGGGACAAATAAATAGATAGAAACTTCGACGTATCGTTTTACTGTAGTGTAGGGTTCCGACGCCATTACTACAAACACAAAATAATAGTATATCGGGAAATAGAAACTACGAACCACTTTTCTGTTTGAAGTTATTTGATACCGTCTTAGATGATTTTTCGGGTTCCGTACCCAAAGGGTAGAAACAGGACCCAATTACTAAGACTCCGCTGTCCGTCTGTCTGTCACCAGGCTGTAACTCACGAACCGTGATAGCTAGACAGTTGTTTTTTTTTAAGAACAAATACTAAAAACAAAATAAATTAAATATTTCAGGGGGCTATACAACAAATGTGTATTTTTATAGATAATGGTACGGAACCCTTCGTGCGCTAATCCCTTACAAATTTATGTATTTATACATACACAAAGTCGGGGTCAATAGATATGACAAAAGATGTAAACAAAACCAAACGGACCTATTTACCATCATTACACCATAATCACGTACTTCTGGACATCGTGTGAGGTATATGTAATAATGTAACACACTTGATTGTTGCTTTTACTTTCAGTTTAAGACTAAATAAACTATTAACTATACGTTTTATCAAAAACTCCTTTGTAAAAAAAATGAATTTATGTGTCAAACAGCCTGACTTTACATAACTTCACGCCTTCATTCCCAGAGTGGGATAGGCAGAGCTACAGAAATTACCAACAAGTCTAAAAGGTTGTTGTTCATTCTATAACCACAATTTGCACAAACAGGCTTAGACGTTTATCTACCAGTGTACATATTAGTGACAGGTTGCAAGCCCATCGCCTAACAGTACTACTGAACAAGCTTGTATTCCCTTATGATGCGTTCCTATATTCAAAACGGTAGATAGACTTGTAAAGACTCGTTAAAATTTGACATTTGCTACGTACAAAATGTGTCAAATTTTAACGAGACATCACAACTCTATCCACGGTTTTAAATATACGAGTAGAAACGCACCATTAGTCGCCTCAGTGATACTATTCTAAGCCGGCAACCACGCTACCTTGCTATTTATTAATTTATAAACCAACATGAGTTTGCGTTTGACCTCAGCCACAGCCTGATGTTAAGTGACAAGGTCGGGAGTAGTGCTTACCGTAAAATTCGTTATAGATGCTTTCATTCGAGATTATTTTGAAACGTTTAGTATCTGTTGTTTTGGCTGTAGGGGTGGGGACACGTAACTCTAGCGCAAGTGGCACTTTTATATCCCCACCATCTTGGACAATTCCCAAAATCTGAGAATCACAATGTTTTTTTTATAGCTACCCTTGAAATATCGAAGCTCACGACGCGCTGGCGTAGTTGGTAGTGACCCTGCCTACGAAGCTAGCGGTCCTGGGTTCAAATCCCTGTAAGGGCAGATATTTGTGTGATGAGCGCGAATATTTGTTCCTGAGTCATGGATGTATACTATGTATTTAAGTATATATTTCTCTATATAAGTATTTATATCGTTGTCTAGTACCCATAATACAAGCCTAGAGCTTAAATTGGGACTAGGTCAATTTGGTGTGACATTGTCCCCTGATATTTATTATTATTATTATTATTTCATACTCATTTAAGTATGTTTATCGTTGTCTAGTACCCATAGTACAAGCCTAGAGCTTAGTTTGGGACTAGGTCAAGTGGTGTGAGATTGTTTCCTGATTATTTATTTATTTATTTATTTATTAAGAAGTGGTCTCTGCCTACCCCTCTGGGAAACAGGCGTGATTTAATGGATGTATGTATTTATTTATTTATTATTTAGAACGATTCACTTCGCCGAATTTTCATTTCATCGACAGGCATTTCCACGTGCAGAAGCTTTTTTTTTATTGTGGTCACAAGTCTAACCTAACCCACGTAACGAATGCTTAAGATAACCTGAAAACTATAAAATTTCAGCAGAAATTAGATTTCGATGAAATGAAATTCGGTTAAATGACACATTCGATGAAACGTTTGTCGATAATTCAAGGGGATATAACAATATATCACACAATGTTGTAAAGTAAACAAAAATCCTTGCTTTACATGACGTACGTAACTTTAATATTTTTTGAGAAAAATTGAGCGTGACATACAGACAGACGGGCTTGGAGAAACAATAACCCTACCCTAACCCTAAAACCAAACGTGAAAGCAGAAAAAAACCAAACGCTCCGCGTCTTCCATCTTGAGCAGATTAAATTTCTCTCCGTAGTAATGAGATTACACGTCATAGGCACCAGCGTTTCACGAGACGCCTCTATATGATTGAGCAATACAACACCATGGCTGAACCTATCTTAACCGATAAAATAGTTTTGCTGATTCCTTTTAACGTGCCATCTGGCATTGTTTAAAGTTAAGTGCACAGGAAATTTGTGTTTACTATTGTAAACTATTTTAAAAGCTTCTTGAAAAATGTGTTGCATAAGCGATGATCTGTTTAATTTTAGCGACGTATTAAGAAACATTACATTACTTATCCGGCTTTATAAAATCATTTTCTTAGAACTAAAAGCGTTCTTAAAACTTTTTTTTAATAACCCAGGCTATTTTAGGCGGTAAAAACGATATCCTCGGTGATACTGTAAAACCCCGTAACTAACAAATTTATGATAGTACAAAATGAACCTTACTGTCTTATTAAAAAGGTGCATTTTGCTTCTTATTTAAATTGTTACTTACGCGGTTTTGTATTCTTATTTAAAATTGTGACAATACAATAACAACTCAAACACGATTAGGTTTTTTCTCAAAAAATACCGGAAAAGTTGACATTACTAACTCCATACTGAGACGCGAAGTACATAGTTTACGCAATGTTGCATACAAATTTCATTGTTACCTAGTTTCTAACTTTAAAAAAAGTGAAAACGGCCATAATGAAATGAAAGCACAAGTCTTATACATCCATATTTTAATCGAAACGTAACTTTTTTATCTGTCTGGAATACCTTGAGTTTTTTTTTTCTAAAAAAGCTAGCGTTTTTCCTTGTCATAAACATAAAGGCGGTAAAGAGTAATAGTTTTTTCATGTGAAGATTTTGCTTGTTTGCAATTAAAAACACATTTTTTTTCTTGCGATTTTTGAGAAAAGCACTATATATGCCTCGGCAGGAATGGCAATTGCGGGCGTCGTATTTTTAAACGGACGAGCTTGCGAGTTGCGAGTAGAACCAATACTCGGCCCACAATTGCCTGCTTCACTGCCTAGGCAATATTGTACTATTACCATGTTGAATTATTGCCCCAGGATACAGGCTACTATATAATTCTATGTTCTATTTTGTATATTCTTTTCTAATGTCTGTGTCTGTTTTTTTTTTTTTCCCCAATAAAAAAAAAAATAAAAAAAAAAAAAAAAATAGAGGTTCTGTATTGTTGTTACTGTTTTAATTGTCTTTGCTGTGTTATCATTGTTATCAAGAACTTAACGCTGAGTTCCTATGAGGCAAAAAGTAGGAGGTTTGCCGTTTGCCCTCCAATATTAATTATACGCTCTCTCAAGCCAAGATGCGTTACGCCAACTAGGGTTTCTATTAAATTCATTTTTAAACCAATCGCGTCACTGGTAGATCACGTGACACTTCGTATCAAGTCATCTAGCAGTGACGCGATTGGTTTAAAAACAAAAGGAATAGAAACGCTAGTTAGCTAAATGCATGGCTAGAGCCTTTGTACACTTGCAATTTTTTTTTTTAATTTCAACTTTATTTTATATATTTACTCAATCAAGTTTATTACCCATATAGTTTTACCGTTTCATTTATTATAGCATCATTTCTTTATTTGTACAAAATATAGAGAAATAGAAAGATTTATAGTATGAAGAAGTACAAGCATTGATTAAGTGAATATTTTAATAAAGGACTACAGAAGTTATATTGATGGGGAAATATTTATTGCAGTATTATAGTAAATTATTTATTCGAGTGAGAGTGTTGACTTTATTCTAAGACGGGTCAAAGACCGAAATATTAAAAAAACTTGGATTTATTTATTTTTTGTGCACAATACATAATCAATGTAAATAGCATTGATTTGTGATTATTATACTGATCTTGTTAATGTGGTAGTATACTATTTTTATGATTTAAAGATCATTTTGGGCTGAAGTTTACCTATTTAAACCTACCTACATAAAATTTTCAGATTTAAATTTTAAATGTTTTAGCCTATGTATGTCTACATATGTTCTTGTTTTAATTTGAATTCTGACGTTGAAGTGTATAGGAATTCTATAAAGCAAGACCTTTAGCCACGAAATGGCTTTTTTTTTTAAATAAAATCCATGGTGCATCCCAATTTTTATAGTTGTTGGTGAATTTACATGATTCTAATTAGTAGAAATCCAAGTTTTTTTTTTGTAAATACGACCAGATTAGTATTAAATAAGTAAGATATACTAGTCTTTATTATAATGAATGTATTGATGTTTTAAACATATTATTAGTGATTATCATTAGTTATTATCTAAGATGCAAAAGTAAGGAATAGGCCATTGTTATAATAACAAAACGAAAGTGAAGTGCAATCAGTATATGCAACGCATGGATTTTTTTAAAGCGCTGAACAAAGTATATTATGAAAATACCGTAAGAGACTAAAACAAAATTGAAATTAAAATCAACATCGGCAGGCGTATTTCTTTACGGATGTTACATGCATTTTAAACTGCTAACTAGACAGCGCTTAGACGGAGAGATCCGATATCCCGTGTGACGTCATGTAACGTGTCAGCCATATAAACTTATATCTTATATCTTATATCTTTTTTTTCTTTTTCTTATATATATATATATATATTATTATTATTTTTTACAGGTTTTTTTACAGCAATTCAAAAAATGATTTTTCTTTACTATTTGTTACATGAATCTGCTTTAATTGAAGCTGTGAAAAAATCAATGTCATGAATATTCCCTATTTTGTTACCGATATAAAAAAATCTGTTGCAAATTAATCATTTGAAAATTTGTAAAATGATACTTAGGATTCTTACAAATTTTAATTTCGCCAAAATGTTACTTTTCACTTACTAACCTGCTACCTACCATAACTATGTAAATAGGCCTGATGGATCTAATAAGCAATGGTTTAAGCGATACCTATTGCCAATAGTAAAACCTCAATACCTATTTCGTTACATTGTAATTGCAACCTTATATAATGAA
Source organism: Acleris emargana (assembly GCA_927399475.2). Classification (NCBI taxonomy): domain Eukaryota; kingdom Metazoa; phylum Arthropoda; class Insecta; order Lepidoptera; family Tortricidae; genus Acleris; species Acleris emargana. The sequence goes on from OV656854.1 coordinate 18,291,438, forward strand.
CTATAGGGTGCATTTTACATTTTGTATTGATGTCCTTGAACATAAACCTGGGGACTCGGGAGGTAATATGTTTTTGCAAAATGAAAGTTGGTTAAATGATACAGTTTGCTAAAAAAAAAAATTGTAAAACATTGATTAGATTTTAATCCTAGGCACTAAATGTAAATAGGCATGCGTTATAAAATAAAAAAATATATCTATAGCTAAATAATATAAGGACTTAGTGGTTTTTCATTCTACTCTGTAAATATAGTGTAAGAAAATATATTTTCTACTTAATCATAAGTCTTTGTATTTTTTGTTTTACGCTTACAAATAATTATTGGGTCATCGTGTTTACCCGCCAGTGTGAATTCCGTAGCAGATTATTTTTCTGCTGTTTTTACCTCTCTTGTATTAATGAACTAATTTTAGGTAACTGTACTATTTTATTAGTATTTTATGTTGTGCTATAAATGTGTGAAAGTAGTTTTACGAAAAATATTTATGTTACGAACGTGTACAGAAATAAATAAATAAATTCATTCGACGTTTGTTATTATTTAATTACAAAATATAATAACAGCCAATTGCTTAAGCTTACGGCTATCTCTATTTTTTGTAATGGTTTACCGGCACCTGAAATTCCGAAATCTTTGTAGGAATTTTTAAAGCCTTTAACGGCAATTTAAATGAATAAAAATTCAATGCGTTCATTTAAGTTCATGAGATAGATAGACATCGGAAGCTTAGGAATAGGGTCTCGTTGACACCCTGTAGGTTGGTACCCTAAAAAAGTAAAGGTATAAAAAGGTATAAACTTTATACCTTTTTATACCTTTACTTTTTTAGGGTTTATACTATAAAGGAACCAACAGTTTCACGACACGTTGGCTTAGTTAGTATGGACCCTGCCGAAGCTGGCAATCACGGGTTCGATTCCCGGCATTGGCAAATATTCGTGTAATGAGCGCGAGTATTTGCTTTTTATTCTTTGATGTTGTCTATGTACTTAAGTGTTTATTTCTCTATATAATTATTTATATCGTTTAGTCCCATAGTACAAGCCTAGAGCTTAGTGTAGGGCTAGGTTGATTGGTGTAAGACTGTCCCATTTTATTAATTTATTAATTTACTCTCTTTATTGACACAGAGTTACGTTTAAAATTAAATTTAAAGTTGTGAAAACAAACAGTTACTGCATAAATAAACTAAATTTAGACAAAGAAAACACAAAAGCCGGAAAAGCGGCAAAGCTGCGGGCTTTGTAAAAGCCACAGAACGATAGCAGAGCCGTGGGTACAAAAAAGTTTTCAAAGGGGATATTTTTGTATCTAAATAACGAAAAAGCACCAGGGAGGAACAGCCATTTCACTAACGTTACAAAAACTTCTTTTGGCAGTGAAATTACTTTTTTTTGTTATGTCTCTATTAACATAATTCATGAGAATTAACATCGTCTGAACCGTTAACTTTTTTATTTATTTTTTCTTACTAGATCTCGTTCAAACCAATTTTTGGTGGAAGTTTGCATGGTAATGTACATCATATATTTTTTTAGTATTATCATTCTCTTATTTTAGACGTTACAGGGGAGGGGAGACACTCATTTTACCACTTTGGAAGTGTCTCTCGCGCAAACGGTTCAGTTTAGAAAAAAATCATATCAAAAAGGGTTTAATGAAAAAAAAAAGTTTTGAATTTCAGTTCTACCTAAGTATCGGGAACCCCCAAAATTTGATGTTTTTTTTCCTATTTTTGTGTGAAAATCTCAATGCGGTTCACGGAATAGATCTACTTACCAAGTTTCAACAGTAGGAATTCATATACGTTAGTTCATATAGTTTCGGAAAAAAGTGGCTGACATTCGGACTGAAAGACAGACAGACAGACATAACAAATCCATAAGGGTTCCGTTTTTTGCCATTAGGCTATGGAACCCTAAAAACTAGTATGCTAAAGTAGGAAGTTACATTGTTTTACCTCCTTCTACAATGAAACTTCCACGCTGCGTTATTACAGCAACGAAGCGGCTGTTCTCTCAGTCGCTTCCCTTTCCCGCGACGGTTCCAACAAGTTTGACGCGCCTGTTATCTACGGCTAAAGTTACACCGCGAAACATTCAGCCGGGGGCGAGAAAACAATTGATGACGCTAAAGATCTACGCCAACTGTAGTTCCATGACAAAACGGTGTAAGTATCTTGTGTTACAGCGTTTTGTGCTGATTGATTTATTAAGAATCCTGGATGTCAATTATTGTCTATTTTTCACTAAAAAATAACTGTTAAATGTGGGAGTCGCCCATAACCTAATAACGCTTTTACACCCGAGCGATTCAGACAATGAAATTTCCAAGTACATCAATTTAAAAAAAAAAGTTTTTTTTTACGGTTCATATTCAATTAGAAAAAAACCTCACAATCATATCAGCTCGAGTGTAAATGGGACACGTTGGATACTCGCAACTTTAATTTTAAGAATTAATTTTTTTAACTCTTAAAATTCAATTCAATAGCCGTAACACTGTTGGTTGTAACATGGTTACTTTAGATACGATGATATTGGCCTAACCAATAATGGCACAACTTAGAGTTGTTAAATGGTGTTATGATATACGGTATTACTCGATGGTCGATTAGGAAAAATACGCGTTCGTAACTCGATCAAAAATTTAAAATAAACATTATAGAAAAAAAAAAACAGTCTTAAAGAGCATCAAATTGTGCGAAAATATGAACAAATAAGCAAAATATCGCGGTTTGAAGTTGCAAAATTAGTTTTTTCGCTCTCCTGAAAACCTCTGTTTTGTAGTTACGATTATACTCGTATCGACGGTCGAAATGATATCGAATGATCAAAAGTGATTTTAATGGTGTATTAAAACAAACTATTTCAATCGGTTTTCGCCTAACCCGTAACATACATATAGGAGGGATTCAAGCCGAAAACGAAAGTCAAACAAAGGTGAAATATATTTTTGACGAAATATCCGAAATAGATACATACATACATAAACTCACGCCTTCATTCCCAGAGTGGGGTAGGCAGAGCTAAAGAATTACCAACAAGTCTTAAAACTTCTTGATAATTCTGTAACCACATTTTGCACAAGTAGGCTAAGATGTTTCTCAGTGTATTAGTGACAGGTGGCAAGCCCATCGCCTAACAGTACTACAAGCCTTTATTCCCTTAGTCGCCTCTTACGACATCCACGGGAAGACATGGAGTGGCACTATTCTAACCCGGCAACCACACGGATAAATATTTAAAAAACGTAATAATGCAGAACGGCTTTAAAACCCTATTCCTCGAAATGGTTTTCGAATCAGAGCAATAGGGAATATGCATGGATTTTAAAAATCGCATTTCTCATCAAAATATGAAAATACCGTAAAAGAGATCACCAAAACGGAAATTAAAATTAAGATCGGTCAAGAAATACGGAAGTTATAAGCATTTCAAACTTCTAATTAGACAGAGAGATCCGATGTGCACCGTGAAGTCATTGTGCACTGCGGCCATATAAACTCCATGTAAAATTCCGTTTTTCTAGAAAGAGATAGGAACAAATCTTTGTTGGCTTATATATTGGTTATTTTTATAGTTATTCAAAAAATGATTTTTGTGATCTGTTTGTTACATGAATCAGCATCAATTGAAGCTTTAAAAAAAAAACATGCATATTCCCTATTGTAAAAATATGAACAATCCCGATTGAGGGATTGATAGGAATTTTAATAATTGACTATATTAACTCTTGTTTTATTTAAATTATTACGACTCTACTGAATCTTGTTCTATTATATATGATCTAATACATACCAACACACACACAGACACACACACACACACACACACACACACACACATATGAAATAGCAAAAATGTAAATGTTACTTGTACAAATAGGTGTTTTTTTTAAATGTGATTTCGATAGAAACTGCATCCTGTAACACAGGGTTTCCTAGCTCAGGATGCAGGGTCGTGCTCTATCCACTGAAATGTTTTTATATTAAATAAACTTTGCCGTGTGGTTGCCGGCTTAGAATTGTGCCACTCCATGTCTTCCCGTGGATGTCGTAAGAGGCGACTAAGGGAATATAGGCTTGTAGTACTGTTAGGCGATGGGCTTGCTACCTGTCACAAATATACACTGTTATAGCCTAATTGTGCAAATTGTGGTTACAGAGTAATCAGCAAGTTTTTAGAGTTGTTGGTAATTCTGTAGCTCTGCCTACCCCACTCTGGGAATGAAGGCGTGAAGGTATGTATGTATGTAAACTTTTTCATTTTCATTTTCATTTTATTTCCATATCTGTTTTTGCGATAACCGGTCCGAGCTATGTTTATAACTTTAGTAGGATTAGTAGAATACGCAGGTGTTAATCGTGGGCTAAAATTTTGAGAAATCTAGAACTAAGCCAACGGCGCCATCAATAAAAATCTTTATTATACAATGTTAATTCGAACGACCTGGAATTATTGCGCACTTCGCGGCTCTTCCCAACCGAATCATCCTGGAATATGAGCGGCATAGAGTAGTTGTTAACAACGGGTGCAAATTACACAAATTCGTTAAAAAAATCGAACAGTTGAACATGGAACGAATCCTCCTTTTGTAATGTCGGCTAAGAAATAAGCTGTACTTATAATGACGATTGATTACGTTTTAAAAAGGTGAGCTGTGAACGCATGTTTTTAATTTTAGATTAATGAAAATATATAATATATTTACTCACGTGTATTTTGACGTCTTCATACAATGAATTTTAATGATGATGTTATCCTGAATTGACCGTTGCAATATCAGCTGTCGAAAGCATTACAAGCACAATTTTAAGAGCCAAAAATGTTATGTATCTAAAGATAAGTGAAGGGTCCACGGAAAGAACATGTCTGGTCACTTTTTTTTGAAAATCAGTTTTTAATCTCAAAATGTAGAGGACGAAATGAACTATTACCTAACACTCAGATTCAGATATAAATCTTCATATAACTTGTAACTTTTGACTCTTAAAAAAACCTCTACACGAAAATTACGTACAAAATGACATGGTTCCTAACTTTCAAATCGAGATATCTCAAAAAGTTACTCATGTGACTAGACATGTCATATTCTTTCCGTGGACCCTTCAAGTGTACTCGCTGTATCAAATTTAATCTGTACCGTAACCGGACCATAAATCAGGAGGAATGCGAGATTGCTTCCCGTAATTCTTTAATTTTTCATAGCAATTTAATGGGTAGCAATTGTATGCGCCCTTATTTGTATTAAGATTAAGTACTAAAGTTGTATGGAGTTCTTCTGATTACTTAGGTTTATCTGTAATTAGGAGATAGAAGTTTTGGTGTTTCTTAACAAGTTGTGTCGATTTAAGGACTCTCTTTTCTACCAGTTCGTTTAAGTTGTTGTTTGTGTTTGTGCGTTGTTTTTGTTTATCAGTAAAATCAACGCTTATTGAGTCTTTATAACCGATTTAAAAAAAGGAGGAGGTTCTATTTTCTACTGTATGTTTTTTTTTATGTATATTCACCGATTTCTCTGTTAATTGTGGACCGATTTAAAAAAATCTGGCATCCACTCCATGTCTTCCCGTGGTTGTCGTAAGAGGTGACTAAGGGAATAAAGGCTTGTAGTACTGTTAGGCGATGGGCTTGCAACCTGACACTAATACGCTGGTCTTCTTAGCCTAATTGGGATACCTAGATCAAAAAATATAACTCACTGTTTTTACATTCTATTTCGAAAGAATAGGTAATTTTAAGACACCTATTTAATTAATTTGGTTTTTGACCCAATAATTTAGTTTTAATATCTTCATTAATTTAGTAGACCTTTTATGGATGACATACATAATACATAAACTCACGCCTTCATTCCCAAAGTGGGGCAGGCAGAGCCACGGAATTATCAGCAACTCCAAAACCTTGTTGATAACTCTGTAACCACACTTTGCACAATTAGGATGACATAATTATTTAAAATTTGGGATGGCTTTTTCTAATAAATAACATCAATTAAATGATATCTAATGGTAAAAAGTGATTGTAATAGTGTATTATAACATATTATTTCAAGTACATACATACATACATACCTTCACGCCTTCATTCCCAGAGTGGGGTAGGCAGAGCTACAGAATTACCAACAACTCTACAAACTGGTTGATAACTCTGTAACCACAATTTGCACAGTTAGGCTAAGATTTTTAACAGTGTATATTAGTGACAGGTAGCGAGCCCATCGCCTAACGGTACTACAAGCCTTTATTCCCATAGTCGCCTCTTACGACTTCCACGGGAAGACATGGAGTGGCACAATTCTAAGCCGGCAACCACAAGGCAAGGCAAGGCATTATTTCAAGTAGTTTTTGTCTAACCCGTAAGATACACCTAGGAGGGCTTCAAGGCGAAAACGAAAGTCAAACAAAACGGTTTTAAAACCTTGTTCCTCGAAATGTTTTTCGAATTAGAGTAATTGTAAAATATGAACAATCCCTATTGTGAAAAATGTGGTTACATAATTATCAACAAGTTTTTAGAGTTGTAGGTAATTCTGTGGCTCTGCCTACCCCACTCTGGGATACAGGCGTGAAGGTATGTATGTATGTATGTTTGATATACATACTTGCTTAGAGAAATAAATAGGTACTTAAATATATGTATAAAAGAATCAAATACATAACATTAATATTTGCCTATATTGGGAATCAAACCCGGGACCGCTAGCTTCGTAGGCAAGGAAAGCAACTAGGTCAACGCGTCACCGTCGTTAAAAAAATGCATTACCTATTCCACCATCTTCGCTCTATATTTTAGAATGCAAAACTATGTGTCAATAAAATTCAAATTCTAGCTGGTACTAAGAAAGTAATAAAAATGGATGATAAAATAATATGGCGTCCAGACGACGTACATCAAACGTGAAATTTAGTTTATATCGACAACTAGCTTCGGCGCGAGACAGGGAGCGAGAACAGCGCCTCTACTCTAGACGGTAAAATACAACTTGTATTTGATCTGTTACGGTTTTTTTTTATGGCTTAGGAAGGCAAACAAGCTCACAGGCCACCTGATGGTAAGTGGAAACTGTGACCCATAGACATTCGCATTCACGAGACTGCAAATGCACTGCCAACCCTGAGGACTAAGATGGAATGCCTCTATGCTAGTCATTTCAACGGCTATCTTATCCCCTAACCGGAACACAACAATGTGAACACTGCTGCTTGGCGGTAGGTTAATGGATAAGATGGTGGTACTAACCCGTGTAACGTTGCGTTTTTATCATGACTTAAACAAACCCAAACTCAGAACTAGCAACATTCTCGAGTAATTTTAGAGGCTGGTAACTGCATTGACGTTTGGTGTCTAATTTTGAATTAGGGTTGTCAGCCTTAGATTTTCTACTCGATTGTTGGGAAATAAAGTAAACATCAAAGTTTATTACTTTATTTCATTTTAGATAAATGTATGAAAGTATTTGCTGAACCAAAGTTTTGTAAGAATTTAGGATTCAGGAAGAACAGTAAATGGTAGCTTTCTCAATCAACGGTTTTATTGTTTTACAAATCAGTAATACCAAAGTTAAAAAGTAAGTCGTTTCAGGGTAAATTCTGGGGTAAATATTGTGGGAGAATTTCTTCATTTGAGGGTGCTCCAGGGTGCTCCCGTGGTTGTGTCCTTGAGCCATCTTGGCTAGATCGTGCATATAACAGGCATCTCAAGATGTGTGCCAAAAGAAGCTTGATTCATCTTGTGCAGGACGGAGGTCCTTATTTTGATAGAAGTCTCCTGTGGCTTATTTGGCAAAGGAGCAGCAGATTCAAGAGTTATTTTTTGGCAGTATCAAAATCGTGAGTATTAATTTTGTTGGAATCATACATGTGCACCATGTAACCAAGTTTCTTAACCTCGTGGTTAACTTTCAGTTCTTCAAAACCTAAGAGAGGGTTATTTATGCCGGGATGGAGGGAAAGTCAGCGTTTGAGATAATCTCTATTGGATGGTCTCCGGTAAGCATCTTTTGATCTGCTTTACTCTGCTCTCCGCTTAATTTCTGCCATGTGCATAACCTAATCGAAGCAATTTGGTTCTTTCCAGCTGGATGGGGAATTAAGATATTTAGAAATTTGGATATTTAGAAATTTAGGGAAATTAAGAAATTCAGACAATTGATATTTAGAAATTTAGGGAAATTTAGAAAACCTAGAGAATTTGGAAATTATGAAATTTAGGAACAAATTTAGAAATTTGGAAACTTAGGAATAAATTAAGAAATTTAAACAATTGAAATTTAGAACAGTCAATTTAGATAATTCAGATTTAGAAAGGATACAAAGATAATTTAGAATGCAGATAATTTAGATTTATTTTCAAACAGTTGTGTGCTGATAGTAATTTTGATATCATCACATCTGTCAAGTTTGTGTTTGCTTTCCTTTTCTTCAGAACTTTGAAAGCACATGTTTAGTAAATTTCACTTTGCACAAGAGATTTAGTCTGTGAATGAAGAAGCTAAGGGTTGCTAATTTTTGTGTAATTTAGTAGTGCGGGCTAGGACATTTTACCAGCCGCCTTTTGTTTGTGTAGCAAGACCTTGACTATTTTCTTCTTTATACTTCTGCAACAAATTGCTTAGAGCTCTTCAGTGTTAGGGGATCTTACTGCTTGCGCCGCCTGAACCTTATATCTTTGCGCGCTTACTGTGCGGCTTGCACTAAGGAGTCTGCATAGAGTCAACGCCCAGAGCATCGCGTTGCAACTCACACTGCCCTGATCCTGTCTGCAGCCAGACAGCCCCTTTGCAGTAAGATTACTTCAGATTGAGGTCTGTGAATTAATTATTTAATTAAACTTTAGGGAATTAGGATATAAAAGTAAAATTGGATATTGGAATTGATGGCATTAGGTTCCTTAGGGACTAACCAACTTTAGCATAGATAATTGTGAACCTATCATAAGAACCATAGTGTTTAAGCACGACCCATGCTTATGCTGAGCTTTAATGTTTAAAATGTCTGGTCGCTTCAAACCCAAAGGTTTACAATTAAATTCAGTATATCTATAATGTTACAGAAAGAGTAGTAATAAAGATTGTGTTCAACTTACTAATTCGTTTCCTTTAGCTCCATAAGATAAACCCACTCTTTGTCCAAAGGTCACGCCGGACATTATTATTTTAAGTTTGGTTTAAGATTTAGTACATTTCGTTTACGACGTGTTCCTTCTATTGGCCGGGTCAGGAAGGCATTGGCGCAATGGCGCCCACTAATTTTGATTAATTTCGCATTATTTTGAGTGACTTTTGGTTAAGATTGGGTATATTTCGTATAAATAATCTTATGCCATCAAAATCCATTATTTCCACTTGTATTGTGCCACGTAGACACTGTATTGTGCTTGATTTTAGTGTTGTCTACTCTTTTGAGACAAATTCACATTTATTTACACAATTTAACTTTAGTTGTGAACCAATTTTGTGAGATTTAAGTTTTTTTTTTTTTTTTTTTTTTTTTTTTTTTTTTTTTTTTTTTTTTTTTTTTTTTTTTATGGCTATGCCAATTGATTAGCCAGCGTCATGTCGATTTGTAATCAATTAATAAAAAATATAGTACGAGAACGATAAACTAAAAAATATGTATAATAAATAGTTGCTATTCTTGGAGAAAAAAATAAATAAAATAATGATAACATAAACCCTTTGTTAATGAAATATTACAACAACCCATTACTACTACAACATACACATTGGGTACTACTACTATAGGTTAGTGACCATAAACCAATACATATTTTATATAAATTACAATATAATGATACCTAAATCTTAGAGGAAACTGCCTATTATAACTTTAAATTGTTAAGTTCACAAAAAGCAACCAAGGCCATGAGAATATCTCTATCTTTAATTTGAATTAATTCTAAGATATACGTTGGAAAAGCAACCTTTAATCGAATCAAATCTTTGTAAAGAAAATCATTATTGTACAGAGGGCACGCAAGGAAAACATGGTTCAGGTCTCCGTCGTCTAACCCACATTCACACATTGAAGAGTCCCGGATGTGGATTTTTGCCAAATGAGAAGGGGTACAGCAGTGACCAAGTCTCATTCGGATAATAGTTGAGCAAAACTGTTTGGGAATATATAGCTTAGCAAACCAAGGTCTTTTTGTAATAGAAAACTGAACCATACGATAAAATCTGCCTCGCCTCTTGCTAGATGCAGTCCAGACAGTAGACCACGTCTGAACTAAGGACTTGGACGCTAAGGCAACCACATCATGACAATAGTTCTTGAAAGGAGTCTTGTCGCCGTGCACCACCGCCTCCCTGGCAACTTGATCCGCCCTCTCATTGCCAGACACCCCCGAGTGTCCCGGGACCCATACCAAGGCGACTTCGTACCCTCTAAGCTTACAAACTATGAGAACCTCTTTAATTTGATAAATAATTGGGTTGTGAAATTTTACAGAAAAAGGATTAGAGAGCAAGGCTTGTAAGCAGCTCCGGGAGTCTGAAAATATTATAGACTTTTTTAACCTACCCAATAAAATGTATTTAATGCTCTCTAAAACTCCTATACATTCACCAGTAAATACAGAGGTTTCCGGAGGACATTTGACTTTTTGGACTATATTATACTGGGAGTGGAAAATCCCTACCCCAACGCACCCAGATGGAGTCAGTTTGGAAGCGTCACAATAAATTGTGTTCCAGTCCGCCCACTCACGGGAAAGTATCTGCCGAAGATACTCGTCAGTGTGAGGATCGTCGTAGCAAATATCAAAATCTAGAATTACGCGAGGTTGGTGAATTATGGTTTCGTAGTTGAATTCGAAAAGGGGAAGTTTCGGGGAGTGAAATACTGGGTCCTTAAGAGACAGAATTTTTTCTAAACTTTTAACAAGACACGGAGGACCCTTATGACTCCAACAGTTAGCTGCTTTAAGATCAAACAACCGATGTATGATAGGGTGATGGGAAAATTGAAGGGCACGGAAAAGATAGCTATCAGCCATAAATTGCCTACGCAGATTGAGAGGGGGCTCAGCACATTCTACCTGCAGGGCATTGATAGGGCTAGACCTCATTGCTCCCGAGATAACTCTTAAAGCTCTAGATTGGATAAGGTTCAGCTTTCTCAGTCCCGCCTTGTTCCCCGGTACCAACAAGTAGGAACCATAATCTAGTACGCTTCTAATCGTAGCATTGTATAGTAATCTTAAGGAGGTTGGATGAGCCCCCCACCAAACCCCCGAAAGGCACCTGAGGGTATTGAGACCCCGTTCACACTTTTTAATTAAATACTCGAAATGCTGGGTACCATCCAATTTAGAGTCAAGTATAACCCCAAGAAATTTATAAAAAGAACGAACAGGAATCTCAGCGTTATCAATTGATATACTAACAATAGGAATGACTCTTTTTCTAGTGTAAACAACAGCACAACTTTTTGATGGAGAAAGACCCAAGCCATTTGAAGTGAGCCAAGAGTTAAGTGATAGTAAAGAGTTTTCGACCGTATTGCAGGCAGATTCAATATTACTATTTGATGAGTATATTAGTAAATCATCCGCATATTGCAAAATTTTACAACCATTAACTGAGCACTCCAAATCATGTGTATAAATATTGTAAAGTAAAGGGCTCAGTACAGATCCCTGGGGTAGGCCCCGCCATACAGATCTTGATGGGTTAATTAGGGGGTCTCTTCCTCGAAAAGTGATTCGCCGTTCTGAAAGCAGATTGGCCACAAGGCACGCCAGCCTCACCGGAATTCTCAGCTTGTGGAGTTTTTCCCTGAGAATAGGGAGCTGGACATTGTCGTAGGCAGCCCCAACGTCCAGAAAAACAGCTACAGTCGAAGCACCTTTCGAAAAAGAGAGCCTAATGTCTGAAGTAAAAACCCCCAGACTGTCCATAGTGCTCTTTCCTTTCCTAAAACCAAATTGGGATTTTCCTAATAGATCCTGGCTTTCAAGGAACCATTCTAATCTGTTTTTAATTAGATGTTCTAGAATCTTCATCAAGACCGAAGACAGAGCTATAGGGCGATATGAGCGCGGATCTTTGGGGTCTTTAGCTGTTTTCAGTATAGGCATAATCAACTGGGATTTCCAAGATTTGGGTGGGTGGCCGGAGAGTAAAATGTAATTCATTAGGTCAAGAAAATATTTCTGAAAAGAATCTCCCGCTTTAACTATAAAAGAATATGGAATTCCATCATGCCCCGGGGTAGAATCTTTAACGGAACCAAGGACATTTTTAAGCTCTTGAATTGAAAAGACTTGATCTAAGGGGTCAGTTGAACTATTATTAAGGAGTCCTATAGGAAACTCGAGTACACCCGGGACATGCGGAGGAGCTATATTGGCAAGAAAAGATTCCGCCCACTGTAGCGAAGTAGGGTAGGAGCAACTACGAGTATTATACGATCTCCTAAATCTCCGGATGTTATTCCAAACCACCGTGTCCGGTGTGGAAGGACTCAATGAAGTGCAGAAAGATTTCCAACCATCGGACTTCTTGCTACTGAGCAACAATTTTGTTTCAGACATAGAATTTAATAATATTTGGAAATTCTCAACCGACATGTTAGCAGCATAAGTAAGCTCAGCTTTCTTTCTAACTTTAACAGCCTTAGTGCATTCTTTATCCCACCAAGGAGGAGATGCCAATTTACCCACAACTGTGTTCTTAAGGGGAAAAACTTTATATGCGGTAGAATTTATAACTGAGATCAACGCATCCGAGCAAATTTGTAAAGAGTTAGAGGTAATGGGAGGTAACCTTACAACCTCAGAGTTGAGACAACTCTTGTAATTATCCCAATCCGCTCCATTGATATTGTATACTAGTAAAGGATTGATAGTGGTTTGTCTTTTTGAAGATAGAAACGGAAGACTAAGAAGGACAGGAAAATGATCACTCCCATATGAGCTATCTAATACTTCCCATGAAATTCGGGAGGCTAGTATAGGAGAAGCCAAAGATAAATCAACGGCACTAACAGCTTGATTAGGAAGAGTGCGTAATGTTGGGGTTCCTGTATTTAATAAACAAAGGTTTTTTGAATCCAAAATATCCAGAAATAGATCACCAATAGAATCATTCCTATCACAGCCCCATAGAAAATGGTGAACATTAAAATCTCCCATAATAATAATTGGTTGCGGTAGGGCTCCAATTACTTTCTTTAATTCGTTAAGGATTATAGCAGAAGGGCTAGGTATATATACAGATAAAAAAGTAATACCTTCTACACGAGCACAAACAGTGTGAAAACTTGTGCTATGTTGAGGGACCGGAACGTAAGAAAAAGAAATGTGATCTCTAACGAACAGGGCGCATCCAGCACGACCATCCACCCTACAATCCATTAGAGAGATGAAACTAGGTAACTTAAAATTAGAGTCCGATTTAAGCCATATCTCCGATATAGCTAACATAAAGGGATTATACTTATTAATTAAAAAGAGGAGATCATGTTTCTTATTGTTAATACTGTGGCAATTCCATTGTAGAACTACTTGATCCATTATTTGAAGAAAACAAAAGAGATGAAATAAACGGAGCAACGTGGGATAGCAAAGAGGGGTCAGCCAGGGGGCTGGACGGGGCGAGTACTTTTACAACAGAAGAAAGGATTTTGATCAATTCCCTTATTAAATTTTCATTCGATTGCTGCGTTACGGATTCGGGGAAAACAGGACTAGAATGAATTACAGGGTCTTTGATAATAGACTGATGGGCATTTCTGTCATATCCCTTATCCAGAGACGGCTGGGATCGGGGATTACGAAATACTGTCTTCCTGTACGACGTAAATCCTTGTGGTTGAGAGGGAGTCTGGGGCTGGAGAGGGGCTGCGGCAACATTTGCATAAGATTTTCGACTTACCTTTACATGAAGATTGGAAGCCTCTACATAAGAGATATTCGCGTCAGTCATGGATTTTTTGATAGCAGTCTGACGATTGTATTCGGGACATGCCTTACTGTTAGCAAAGTGTCCCAATCCCAACCCTTGAGGGCAATTACAGCAATACGCTTCATGTGGTTCAATAGCACAAACATCTCCAGAATGGGACCCACCGCAACGAAAACAACGGGGAGGGGACCGACACTTCTCCTTTGTGTGTCCGAAACGGCAGCAACGGAAACACTGAATAGTTGGATATTGATATTGTTCTACAGGAAGAGAATTCAGGCAAATGAAAATTCTCTTAGGTAATATCTGGCCATCAAATGTTATCACTACGGTCTCAGAAGGCATCCAGCAGTAAGAACCATCCGTGCTGATTTTTTTGAAATTAAGTCGCCTAATCTTAACAGGTCGCGCCCCACCTGAATTTACTGGCACCTGAATATTTTCAAGTACCTCCTCTGGCGGCCATTCCGTCGGCACGCCCCGAACAAGGCCCATTCTGGTTACGTTAAAAGAAGGCACGAATGCTTTGTATTTGTGTTGGACTAAAGTCGGTGACTCAATAAACTGATTTGCATCCTCCGCTGAATGAAAGTTAATTGACGCTCTATTACGCCCTATCCTCTTAACGCTGCCATCAACCACGTTAGGGAACTCTCGTTTCCTCTTTTGTAAGAAAAGTCCGAATGAAACCGGATGTAGTACCGTCCCTGAATCTGGAGTCGCCTCGACTTTCTGAACATGTACAACAAATGGGCCCTGGTCAGTACGATTATATTTTTCACGCCCAACTGGAGTGAAGAGAGAAGGGGGGATTTGTGTCTGAGTTTGGGAATCACTAGGTTGGCTAGTAACTAAATGAGCCGGCGGAGAAGGTGGAGTTGGCAGATGAACCATGGTTTGCTGGCCAGGATGGAGTTGGGTATCATTAGAGGCCTGATTAACTATTTCCACATCCGAGCTATCCGAGCAACTCAAAGGGAGTTTGTCTCTGGACCGCGACCGCTCCTTAGATTTTTTTTCTTTTTTCCTCTCGCGAGGCCTCCTTTTCTCCCTTTTCCCCATTACAGATGAAAAAGTTTCCGCCTGAGTATTTTCAAAATGCTCATGTTGTAAAAGGCTAATGTCCTTCAAAAAAGGGCGGAAATTTGCTTCATCAGGGGCGTCACGGCCAGCATCCTCGTCCATAAGGACGCTGGCATTGACTACCCTCTTAATTCAATAAAAAATTATACTACTGCTATATTATATACAACTACAATACAATTACCACTTACCGATAACACCACCACCATTAAAAATAATAGCAACTATTTATAAATAAATATCGATAACATTCGAACAGAAAAGAGACGAAAAAACTGATTTTAAACTCAAAATAAACTTTTACTATTTTAAATGACAACAACCCGCGATCGACACTCAGCCGCCAATCGAATGTCGAGATTTAAGTTGATTAAAATCTTTCCATAACCTTTTAACAGTACATTTTGTTTGACAAATGAAAATGACATTTTCATCCGTTAATATTTGAATCTTTAGTGAGTGTATGTATAACTAAGTATTATATCACTTATTGTGTACTTTTCAGATTGTGAGACTGTGTTTAATTAAAATCTTATGTGCTTCTAATCGGAAAAGAAATCTTGTGCAACATTTCATACTTGACTTGATACCAAATTTTATGCCTAATTTGAAAGTGTTCATTTAAACACCCTTTTTTATGCATATAATTGGACTTATTATTTAGCAAAGTAGATAAAGCTGTAAAAATTGTGCAAGGCAATATAATAGTTTAGTTTTCAACCATTAAGCACTGAATTTACTGTATAAATTGCTGGAAACTTAAGTAAGTACCTAATACTTACATAATTGTTCATAACGGTAACTCATAAGGGTTGCACATGAAATAAAACATTGGTCAGTCTCAAATATATTAGGATTTTCTTACTTTAATTACTGTACAACTAAAAACACATTTTGGTGTTCATATAATGAAACTTTAGTATAAATATATAAGTGTTAAATAGTTGTACATCAACTATATCTACGGTATATATTTTTTTTAAATTGTTGCATTTAGTGATACTGAGTAACAAGACTGTGGTTATGGAAGGGATATTTTAAATGTTTAGTGAGCCATTAATTCCAATTTAGCATTTAGAATATTGGCAATTATGAAGAGACAAATACAATTACATTCACTTTGGAAAGATGAATTAATTTATGAGGTGACAATTAGATCTCGAACATGATCAAATACTGAAGATTCTTTAAGAAAACAACTTGGAATTTTTATTTATTAAGTATAGCAATGATTTTAGTATACGGAAATTGTAATAATAACATTAGCTTTTGCCAACAATTCTGATTTGGAGTACTTCATACACATAAAAACATAACAAAATGTATAGGAAAACAGTTTCAGTTTTCCCTTTAGAACAAGTATATTCAAGATGGTAATTAGGTCAGAAGTTCCATTAGGTAACCATTTAGAACATTAACTATTAATGTCTGTCGGAGAAAGATTTCACAAAAACTGACTTTATTCAGAAAAATATATTTACAAATAGCTTCAGACAAGTTTATAACATAACATATTGGTAGACAACTGTTATAAACATAGGAATAGTTTTTTTCATAAGGCAGATTTTGAGCACTCAGTCGCAGTTGTAACACTTCACAGGCATTCAGTGGTTCAGGTTGATGAACTTGATCACAAGTAGTTGTTAGAAATTCTTTCCTTTAGTATCATTACAAGGTTTTGATGATGTTGAAAGGTTTTGATGGAAGATTTGTTTCTTCAATCCGTTACAAGCTTGAAGCAGGTTTATCAATCATGCATTATTGCATCTTCTGTATAGGTTTTTTCTACCATTTGCAAATCTTCTTGCTTGTTTCGACTGATCTGATTGACGCCTTATTTAGTTCTGTAAACGTTGGTTTTTTTGGCTTGTTTCGTTGCAACTGCGCAAGTTGCCGGTGAATGTAGTCAATTGCTTTGTTATTCAGCTAACATTGTTTTCAGATATACTTTCCGCTTATGAATATTTCGAGATTATGTACATCACGTACATGTATCGTTTTGTTATGCAGTACAAATTTGGTTACTAACAGAGTTCATTTGGATGTCACTGCCAGTAAATTCAGGTTATGATGTAGATAGATAGATTTTTGTTTTGGGGTTATGATGTTGTTTTGATTTATGTTTGACACATATACAATATACATTGCAAGTCGATCGATCAGATCACGGGTCAATCACAGATAAGATAATGTTACGTTACGGGTGTCAAACATCTTTACAGTCCGAATTGGACTACGAAATTATTAAGGTAGCTGAACATTCGCATACATTTACCGTATATTTAGGTTTGTAGAAAAACAGAACAATTTTGTTTAAGTACGGAGATGTGCGGATTTTTTTATGTGTATCCGACTTTGGCATGATGAGGACAAGTAATTTTTTTTACAAAAATAAGATTAATTCGTTTATGAGTGTCAAATATCGCATCAGATATTTGATCACGATTCTGAATGGAGCGTGGTGAACAGGGAACTGGCTGGCTCACTTACAACCTTCTGATAGATGATGTATGACTAAGTAAATGAAAGAATGATGTAGGAATGAATGAAATGATTATGAATTGAATGTTAGGTACGTTTTGATCTTATAACTCAATTAACAACGGAGCGTACTTATGGTGTTTACGAAGTTGGATATATTTGTTGTGATGTTTTGTTTCGTTTAGTGACCCCGTAGTAATATTTGCATTTCTGTTGGTCCTTATACCATTGCAAATAGGGCTATGGAGGTCACGTTTGTTGTGATCTTTTTTTGTTTAGTTTCGGGACCCCGTAGTACTATTTGCATTTCTGTTGGTCCTTATACCATTGCAATAGGGCTATGGAGGTCACGTTTGTGGTTTTTGTTTAGTTCCCCGCAAGCGCAAGTTGCATTTCTGTTGGTATGATACCATTGCACTAGAGCTAGGGATGTTTTGGTTTCCCAAACATGAAGATTGGACTGAGGTTCATAGTGTTTGGGGTATTTTGGCTCAGTCAGAAATGAACTGAGTGTTTTCGATTGTGCTCAGATAGACGTGTCTGGGGTATTTAGGTTTCGGACACCGAGCGTGTTCGGAACGATTCCGTCCTTAGGGTCCCTTACGCTTATATGGCCTTGCCATTAGTTTGGCTCTGCCAGTGCGATGCCCAAGGAAATTTTGTTTCATCCTTCAAACACAAAGTGTTATTTATGACATTAGTGTTTGAGGAGTTTGTGTTGATGGAGTTTAAGGAGGAGTTTATCCTTCAAACACAAAGTGTTACATTGTGACATTAGTGTTTGAGGAGTTTGTGTTGTTGGAATTTTACGAGGAGTTTATGGAGGAGTTTAAGGAAGAGTTTATGGAGGAGTTTAAGGAGGAGTTTTGGATTTTGTCATTTTGTCGAAATTTTCGCCCGGACAAGGAGGGGATATATTGAAGAATGCTGAACATCGGTCCTGGCTGTTGGCAATTTATCTTTTCAGCACAACATTGCCGTTGTGCTGGGAAGGTAAATGGAATTGGTTTTCGTTATAGTTGGAATATGTAGGTTAAGTTTAGGAGAGTTTTTATAGTATGTAACACAACGTTTGTTAAGTTTTGGGGAAGTATTGTTGGTAGAGTGTTACATGCATTTTTTTCTCTCGTCGTCGTTGTTTTTTTGGTTGAGCAAATTCTTTTCATATTTGGGTGATGTTTTCAGGGTATTTATGAGTTTTCAGAGCTTGGGGTATCATCTAGCATTGGTGGATATGACGCTGAGGGCAGCGTACGGTTCACCTACGTTGAACCTTTTCATTGGGGAGGGGAGTATTGTAACGTTGCGTTTTTATCATGACTTAAACAAACCCAAACTCAGAACTAGCAACATTCTCGAGTAATTTTAGAGGCTGGTAACTGCATTGACGTTTGGTGTCTAATTTTGAATTAGGGTTGTCAGCCTTAGATTTTCTACTCGATTGTTGGGAAATAAAGTAAACATCAAAGTTTATTACTTTATTTCATTTTAGATAAATGTATGAAAGTATTTGCTGAACCAAAGTTTTGTAAGAATTTAGGATTCAGGAAGAACAGTAAATGGTAGCTTTCTCAATCAACGGTTTTATTGTTTTACAAATCAGTAATACCAAAGTTAAAAAGTAAGTCGTTTCAGGGTAAATTCTGGGATAAATATTGTGGGAGAATTTCTTCATTTGAGGGTGCTCCAGGGTGCTCCCGTGGTTGTGTCCTTGAGCCATCATGGCTAGATCGTGCATATAACAGGCATCTCAAGATGTGTGCCAAAAGAAGCTTGATTCATCTTGTGCAGGACGGAGGTCCTTATTTTGATAGAAGTCTCCTGTGGCTTATTTGGCAAAGGAGCAGCAGATTCAAGAGTTATTTTTTGGCAGTATCAAAATCGTGAGTATTAATTTTGTTGGAATCATACATGTGCACCATGTAACCAAGTTTCTTAACCTCGTGGTTAACTTTCAGTTCTTCAAAACCTAAGAGAGGGTTATTTATGCCGGGATGGAGGGAAAGTCAGCGTTTGAGATAATCTCTATTGGATGGTCTCCGGTAAGCATCTTTTGATCTGCTTTACTCTGCTCTCCGCTTAATTTCTGCTATGTGCATAACCTAATCGAAGCAATTTGGTTCTTTCCAGCTGGATGGGGAATTAAGATATTTAGAAATTTGGATATTTAGAAATTTAGGGAAATTAAGAAATTCAGACAATTGATATTTAGAAATTTAGGGAAATTTAGAAAACCTAGAGAATTTGGAAATTATGAAATTTAGGAACAAATTTAGAAATTTGGAAACTTAGGAATAAATTAAGAAATTTAAACAATTGAAATTTAGAACAGTCAATTTAGATAATTCAGATTTAGAAAGGATACAAAGATAATTTAGAATGCAGATAATTTAGATTTATTTTCAAACAGTTGTGTGCTGATAGTAATTTTGATATCATCACATCTGTTAAGTTTGTGTTTGCTTTCCTTTTCTTCAGAACTTTGAAAGCACATGTTTAGTAAATTTCACTTTGCACAAGAGATTTAGTCTGTGAATGAAGAAGCTAAGGGTTGCTAATTTTTGTGTAATTTAGTAGTGCGGGCTAGGACATTTTACCAGCCGCCTTTTGTTTGTGTAGCAAGACCTTGACTATTTTCTTCTTTATACTTCTGCAACAAACTGCTTAGAGCTCTTCAGTGTTAGGGGATCTTACTGCTTGCGCCGCCTGAACCTTATATCTTTGCGCGCTTACTGTGCGGCTTGCACTAAGGAGTCTGCATAGAGTCAACGCCCAGAGCATCGCGTTGCAACTCACACTGCCCTGATCCTGTCTGCAGCCAGACAGCCCCTTTGCAGTAAGGTTACTTCAGATTGAGGTCTGTGAATTAATTATTTAATTAAACTTTAGGGAATTAGGATATAAAAGTAAAATTGGATATTGGAATTGATGGCATTAGGTTCCTTAGGGACTAACCAACTTTAGCATAGATAATTGTGAACCTATCATAAGAACCATAGTGTTTAAGCACGACCCATGCTTTTGCTGAGCTTTAATGTTTAAAATGTCTGGTCGCTTCAAACCCAAAGGTTTACAATTAAATTCAGTATATCTATAATGTTACAGAAAGAGTAGTAATAAAGATTGTGTTCAACTTACTAATTCGTTTCCTTTAGCTCCATAAGATAAACCCACTCTTTGTCCAAAGGTCACGCCGGACATTATTATTTTAAGTTTGGTTTAAGATTTAGTACATTTCGTTTACGACGTGTTCCTTCTATTGGCCGGGTCAGGAAGGCATGTCGCACCCGGACGGACCCTGCACAAGGTCCTCCCACAAGTTATCCGCCGCCATTACTGTCAAGTAAATAAGAGCTATCAAAACTTTGACAATACAATAACAGAACAAAAACGATGGATTTTACCGTGTTGAATAGAGGCTTTGCTATCGTATGAGCATCGTTTTGTTAGCTCTTATTTCATCATATCAGCCGAAAGACGTCCACTGCTGGACATAGGCCTCCCCCAAGGCTCTCCACTCAGACCGGTCTTGTGCTTTTCGTACCACCGCGTTCCCGCGATCCTTATAAGGTCGTCACTCCATCTTGTTGGAGGCCTACCTACAGCTCGTCTCCCGGTCCGCGGACGCCACTCAAGAACCTTCTGACCCCATCGGCCATCAGTCCTGCGAGCGATGTGCCCCGTCCACTTGACTTGACAGTTCAGCGAGGTGCTGTGGCACGGAGCCGCAGCGCTGATTTTCACCTGGACCCGCATGAGATACTCGTAGATGGCAAAAACAACAAAAGAAATACAACATTAAAAAAAAACACAGCAGAACAGCTGTTATTCTACAAATAATTAAAATACTACAATTAAAATAAAGAATTATAAAAGTATTCCGTGAACTCCACAAAATTGTATAACCACATCAATAATATAATAAGTTTTCATAGTACGTCACGTCATAACTGTAAGCTTCTTCTTACAAGTTGGCTTAAATGCCAGGGCTATTGTGAAATAGAAAACTTACTACGCAAAAATAATACAAATATAAATCCTTATGCTGTCATACACTCACATACAAACGCACACACACACTCATACACACAAACACAGAGCGAGGCCCACACATACACGCACACACACATATTATCTGTATCAGATGCATTTACTTATATTTTTTCTTAGGACGCATTGGTTTTGTTTTTGTTGTCTTGTAAATGTATAAAATTTATAAGTATAAGACAGTTTTTTTTTTAAATTCACGAAGAGCGGTTCCCCTTAGCACAGGTAACTTGATTACTTTATTTATTGTACTAAAGAATAAACGTTTTTTTCATTTATTTAATTTTAAAAAATTAAAAATGTTGAACATCACAACAAAGTGAGATCTAGCATCCTAATTGCATTCTTATTTACTTACTTAAATAATTACACATATTATAATCTAAGTTTTAACTGAACATTAAATATTCAGCAACACAAAAATAAACAAAAATGACAAACAACAAAATAACCACATCATTACCACATACTGTTATCATGTATTAACTCTACACTTCAATTTATATAATACATACATACCATCACGCCTTCATCCCAGAGTGGGGTAGGCAGAGCTACAGAATTACCAACAACGCTAACAATTTGTTGTTAATTCTATAACCACATTTTGCAAAAACAGGCTAATAGGTTTACGATGTGTATATTAGTGACAGGTTGCAAGCCCATCGCCTTACAATACCACAGCCTTTAATCCCTTAGTCGCCTCTTACGACTTCCACAGGAAGACATGGAGTGGCAACCACACAGCAATACAACACAATACACAATTTCAAAGTACTTCACTTAACAACCCTGCGCCGCAACACTTTAAAATGTTAAATGTCTAGAGCCGCATCGTATCAAATTTTGGCGGTATTTTGTGAACGTCCTTTACTCACGCACACTTACATACATGCACAAACACAACGTTTGTATTTCATGCAAAAATGCTAACCACATATCGTTCATTGAATACAAAACGGACACATTCCAACATTATATTCTCTTGCATTGAAAATCTTATACGAATAGCTTCTAATTTTAAAATGCAAGACTGACTGATTTTGTAATGTGTCCGTTTTGTATTCAATTAACGATATGGCACAACGTTATTTAAAGTTGACGTCTTTCGACGTTTGTGTCGCATTTAAAATCATTCTAGGATAAGTAGGTAGTAGAACATTTTTAAACGGACCTACAATTTGTATGGGCAAATATTGTGTCATTATAGTGAGCACCTGTTTAGAGCGGTGGTGGGCCGAACGTGTTAAGTAGTAATTTGCAGTTCAACGCTCGTTGGTTTCTATTTCCTTTAGAAATGCCGAAAGAGAACCATTATTAGAATTTAATGTAATTAAAAGTTTTGAAGTTGTCGAAGCGAGATGCTTCTAACAAATTTATGGAAACCATCCAACTGGTCACAATCTACTCGAATTAAACATTCAGTGGTTTAAAAGAAAATAACGACTTTAAGACTAATTCTAAAAGTGTTTAACTATTTTACAAAAAACATTATTAAACGGTGTTTAACCACCAGCATTAATATCTTATTCCTATTTATTGTGAAAATACTTTGGAGTAATATTGTATAGACATACATACATACACATGTTATACATTTTTAACCTCCAACAAAAAAACCGGTCAAGTGCGAGTCGGACTCACTCACCGAGGATTCCATATTTAAGATAATATACTCTGTAACCGTAAAATAAAGTACTTACTTTATTTTGCGGGTGGTAGGACCTTGTAAGGGTCCGTCCGGATAACTACCACCATCTTATCCATTAACCTACCGCCAAGCAGCAGTGTTTGCATTGTTGTGTTCCGGTTTGGGGATAAGACAGCCGGTGAAATGACTAGCATAGAGGCATTCTATCTTAGTCCTCAGAGTTGGCAACGCATTTGCAGTCTTAGGATTGCATTGCAGTCTTGTGAATGCGAATGTCTATAGGTCACAGTTTCCACTTACCATCAGGTGGCCTGTGTGCTCGTTTGTCTTCTCTAGACCATAAAAAAATGCATTTAGGTCAATTTTGACTAGGCTAAATTTTAAAACAGATTTTCAAAATGTTTGTGTTATTTCTTAAAAACTGTAAATAATGAGAACTTAATTTTATTTTTCCAGTGAAATATAAGTAATTATCTGTACTTACGTCAAGATTTTTTTAATTTTTTAATTTCGGAGATAAGGGGGAAGAACGGTTATTTTTAGGGGCCCTTATAGTTTCGCCATGTCCGTCCGTCTCTCCGTCCGCAGCCTAGCTCAGAGCAACTAGAAAGCTGTAATTTGGCATACATATACATTTTAGTCTCGCCAACAAAGTGGTATAATAAAATCATGAAATAAATGTATTTTTAGTGTACCTATGCATTTAATAGGAAAACTATCACAACTACGTAGACTTCAGTGGTTCTTGAGTGTTACAAACGGTTTCGATTTTTATACCTACCGAAAACTTACTTGCGGTATTGGTAAACTGACCGCGACCTATGTCGATGTATGAGGAACACAGTTTTCCATCGGCAAAGTTACGTTCATCGCGAGGTCTAATTTTATTTGAAGTAACGGCTTCGGAACCCTACACTGAGCATGGTCCGACATGCTCTTGCCCGGATTTTTTGTAAATTTTTGCCTATAATAAATTGAAAAGATTATGCATTACTCCGTTGAATTTTTGACATAAATAGGTAGATTATATTTTCACCTTTTCAAAATATACATGTCTATGCATACAAAGTGTACGTGTACGAGTAAGTGGATATAGGACGTTGAAAGTAAATCAAATCGTTTGCTCGGTCGTCGGGGTCTTAGGGCCGTATTAATAAACTGATCTCGACTGTAATGCTCGTCTCAAGATGTGTCAAAAATGACAGTTTTCTATGGCTTGACGTTTACTTTGACGTATCTTATGACAGGCATCTCAGCCGAGATGAGTTTATTAATACGGCTCTTAGAGACCCGTGGGACACACCGCTTTTTGGAGCGCGTAGCTCGGGACACCAGGGCTGCCGTCCTACCAAAGAAGGCGGCTAACTGTAAAGTAATAGTTAAACCATTTTAAATTAAATATCGTTACCAATAGAATGTAGAATGGTTCGACTACTTCATTGCAGTTAGTCGCCTTCTTAAGTAGGACGGCGCTTTACTTGTGGGAGGACCTTGTGCAGGATCCGTCCGGGTTGGTACCACCATCTTATCCATTAACCTACCGCCAAGCAGCAGTGTTCGTATTGTTGTGTTCCGGTTTGGGGGTAAGACAGCCGGTGAAATGACTAGCATAGAGGCATTCCATCTTAGTCCTCAGGGTTGGCAACGCATTTGCAGTCTTGTGAATGCGAATGTCTATGGGTCACAGTTTCCACTTACCATCAGGTGGCCTGTATGCTCGATTGCCTTCCTATGCCATAAAATAAAATAAATAAATAAATAATAGGGGTAGAAAGCTTATTTAATCGGGATTGTTTTTAGCTTAGTTTTCATTTAAGGAAAAAGTTAAGCCGCTTAAGAGATCGTTTATAAAAGAAGAGGTCGCCGTTACATCGGGAGTTTATTTTTAAATCTTTATCAATCCTTTTAAGGGATAAGTTTGCCATAAATAAATATCATGGGACGATATCACACCAATTGACCTAGTCCCAAACTAAGCTCTAGGCTTGTACTATGGGTACTAGACAACGATATAAATACTTATAAAGAGAAATATATGCTTAAATACATAGAAAACATCCATGACTCAGACACAAATATTAGCGCTCATCACACAAATATCTGTTCTTACCGGGATTTGAACCCAGGACCGCTAGCTTCATAGGCAGAGTCACTACCAACTAGGCCAGCGTGTCGTCAATCTTTGTTCATAACTTTTGTGTTACTGTTTATTTTTTTCCTTTTTTATCTTCTTTTTGTGCAATATCTATAGAGTTTATATACATACATACATACATACTTACAATAACGTTCGATTTTCGAAGCCTGAAATAAATTTGTAAAACATTCCAAGTTTTTTCTAATATTTATAAAGGCCTTACATTAGTCAACGCTCGTAATTATCCACTTTTATTAACTTGACATGAAAAAGCTGTTACCGGTTCTTGAATAAAATATATCTTAAAAACAGTGACACGGAGAACCAGTGTCTAATACGAGGCGGAAATCAGAGCATTGCCGAGCCTTTGTCTAAAAATCTTTTGTCTGTCGTGACAGCCATGTATCTGTTCTGGGTTTATATTTTGTGCATCCACGTAACATGACGGAACTTTTTTTTGTGGGCGATATTTAAAGGGGTGGTGCTTTTATTTACCTATCTTTAATATTTTATATATACATATATGTGTGTAGGACCTTGTGCAGGGTCCGTCCGGACCGCTACCGTATCTTATCCATTAACCTACCGCCAAACAGCAGTGTTCGCATTGTTGTGTTCCGGTTTGGGGACAGCCGGTGAAATGACTAGCATAGAGGCGTTCCATCTTAGTCCTCAGGGTTAGCACCGCATTTGCAGTCTTAGGATTGCATTGCAGTCTTGTGAATGCGAATGTCTATGGGTCACAGTTTCCACTTACCATCAGGTGGCGTGCGTGCTCGCTTGTCTTCTATATGCCATAAAAAAATGTAAGTTTGTATTAATTAGTGACGGGGAGACGAGCTGTAGGTAGGCCTCCAACAAGATGGAGTAACGACCTTGTGAAGATCGTGGCAACGCGGTGGATGCGAAAAGCACAAGACCGGTCTGAGTGGAGAGCTTTGGGAGAGGCCTATGTCCAGCAGTGGACGTCTTTCGGCTGACATGATGAATGATATTATACAATTACAAACTTAACCTAGCATTATATAAAGCAATGAATCTCACATAAAACAATAAATAAATGTATTTATGCGTATTTGAGCAGGAAAATGTGTTATTGTCAGGACAAGCTTTTCATGAAAGAAAAAAACAACCGGGAAAGTCAGAAATTTGCAGCTGGGCGGAGACATTTCATTCCTTGTCATTTTTCCCTGATATTTTTCTCATTTTTATTTAAAACTAGGCTTAACTTTTTTTTAATACTCATTTGAAAGAAGCTTATCCTAAGACATTCCACAAACTAATAACTTATCACCTTCCGTCAGATAAAAGGTGACAAATGAGGGCCATTCTACGACTTCTATGCGCATTTGTGACAAAAGGCTCTTGAGTTGCACATTCAATGAGGCGAGAATTCCCCTCTCTAGAGATGATGTACACTGTACAGTGTTGGACATATAATTAAAAACGAGTACGTATTTAATTGTATCAAAACACTTTCAAGAAACTTGTCATTACACAGAATTTTAATCAAAAGGTAAATTCTCGCCGCATATTTTTCAGGTTTCGTACAATTTTTTTTAAAAGGAACCCTTACGGTGAGACAAGTGCGTTTATTTATCCTATTAAATATAACTACATATAAACATATATGTTTATATTATACACATACAGTCAAGGAATTAAATTTGCTACCCACCTTAGGTCCAAAGTCAATCTGACATTCTACAGCAATAAAGTTGAGTTTCCTATCAATTACAAATGACTTGGCATCTCTAATGACGATGACGTCTTCAATCAGATTTTCTTTGAAAAGGGTAGCAAATTAACTTCCGTGACCGTACATACCTTCACGCCTGTAATCCCAGAGTGGGGTAGGCAGAGTCACAGAACTACCTGCAACTTTAAACACTTGTTGATAATTCTGTAGCCACATTTTGCACAAATAGGCTGATGTTTACCAGCGTATTAGTGATAGGTTGCAAGCCCATCGCCTAACAGTACTACAAGCCTATATTCCCTTAGACGCCTCTTACGACATCCACAAGAAGACATGGAGTGGCACCATTCTAACCCGGCAACCACACGGGAATATTATAACCCTACTTATTTATTTACTGTTCATATTTTTATCTTTTGTATCTTTAATTGTTATACGTTTAGCTATTCGTTGTATTCATTCATCTCTCAATCGCTCAAAGCTTAACTGGAAGAGATCCCTTAAAGGGAAAAGTTTGCCTTTGTACTTACCTTTTGTGTATCTGTTTTTTTTGTTTTGTTATTTTCTGTTTGTACAATAAAGAGTTTTCATACATACATACTTCATTGTCCGTCTGTCTGTATGTCACAGCGGGTTTTCTCAAAAACTTTAGAAGCTACCAACTTGAAATTTGGCATAGTTGTTAAATAATAT
This sequence comes from Acleris emargana, assembly GCA_927399475.2. Lineage (NCBI taxonomy): Eukaryota > Metazoa > Arthropoda > Insecta > Lepidoptera > Tortricidae > Acleris > Acleris emargana. The sequence goes on from OV656854.1 coordinate 18,319,142, forward strand.
GAATTTAATTATAAAAATAATTAAAAAGGCTTCTAGAATGGGGGGTTGAAAAATGAAAGTGATTTAATAACCACAAATGGGGTGTCATACGTGTATAAAGGGGCTCAATCCGCACGTTTTAAAACTATTAATTTTTTGTGATGTCCTTTTTGATTTATAGCCAAAAATTTCCAAGAACCATCCGCCCCCTTTTCTTTACCAAAGTTTGTGAACCAAAAAATCTGAAAAATCTTGACGTACCTATAGATACTTATTTAGTTTTATGGGACTAATAAAATAAATTTCTCATTATTTACAGTCTTTAATAAATACCACAAAAACTTTAAAAAATCAGTTTTATAATTTAGGCTATTCATAATGGACATTATTGCATAGAAAATTAAGTTCATAACATAACAAAATGATTAGTTTTTTTTGGTAGTCACAAGTCTAACTTAAATCTAAGCTACGTAATTATTTTTTCAGATATCCTGAAAATATCATGAAGTCAGTACAAAATAGCGTTCAATGAAATGATACCATCGATGAAGTGAAATTCCATTAAATAATTACCATTAAAAACGGTTGCATTTCCCATTTAGCAATTATTAAACTTATTTGTTTGACAACCAATCAATTTTATTGTATACCTACCAAATATTACATTAAAATTACCGCTCAATCAACATTTTTTGGAGCAAAGCTATTCCGAAACGTGGAACAACATGTTTAATGCTATGTAAGTCATTTGTAGCGGAAGCTATGATAATGATGAAATCAATCAATCAATATCATTTATTTGCAGAATACTTTATATATAATTTAAAGATGTTGCAGTCATTTTAAAATAATAAATAATGTCCAGTGTAGCCAGCCTGCAAGCAAGCGTGCAAATATTATTATTCATGCAATAAATAAATTTAACATCAAACGAAATTTGGTATCATAAAATATGTAAATGTAAAACATTAAAACTGATCACAAATACTAAATTTCAACGATCACAAATTATTACATTGCCCGAAGAAGTCCTTGAAAATATTAAAACACTCATCTAGAAGCCAGTTCGAGAATTTGCTCTTAAATATATTTCCGTGGAGTAGTTGAATGTCATCAGGAATAGCATTATAGATTTGAATGCACATGTATATATTTTTGGTTTATTGCCTTTTGACAAGCAGGTTTATAGAGGCGGTTCATAATTTTGGCCCTTGGATGCTGTTGAAAAACCTCGCCTTTTAAACCATGAATGTTATGTTATATTACAAAAATATATATTTTCTGTATATACAGACATGGCAGTGGCAATATATGGAGTTCTTTAAATAATGGAACACATGTTTCATCGACCCGGGCACCACAAATGACTCTGACACACTTCTTTTGCACCTTGAAGACTCTGTGCACATACTTTCACGCCTGTTACCCCAAAGTGGAGTAGGCAGAGCTACAGAATTACCTACAACTTTAAAAACTTGTTGATAATTCTGTAACGATATTTTGCACAAATAGGCTAAGATGTTTGCCAGCGTATTAGTGACAGGGTCCAAGCCCATCCCCTAACAGTACTACAAGCCTATATTCCCTTAGTCGCCTCTTACGACATCCACGGGAAGACATGGAGTGGCACTATTCTAGCCCGGCAACCACACGGCGTCTAACCCTGTGCACGTCCACCGAATTACCCCACAGGGTGAGTCCGTAACGAAGTACGGATGATCATTCCAGAAATCCTTTTATCCCTATGGAGACAGGGCTCGTAGAAGGGAATTCCATATTGCTCGATCCTGAGCAACTACTTTCAGTTCACTCCATCTCAATCCAACGGAAATGGCCTTTTTTTTCAATTGAGGGCCTCCAGGTGTGACAGGGGCACCCTGGTCTTTTTTTCCCTGAGTATACTAAGTCTAGCTTTGTTTGGAGTTGTGGTTATCAGGCCGCCGCAGTGCATAACCAATACAACGCGACTCCAACGCCATCGCCAGCGGAAGCTGTAGATAGTAAAATATTTACTAGCGACGTCGTCGACATACTACGAAACATTCAGGAATTTAACTGTTATTAGTCAAATTGTATTTGGAATAGAATATAGTTACACCAATAGTTAACTTATAAACTTAGGTAAAGGCAGATACCACTTCTTTCCACTTGCTACGATCTTGACAAATTTCTTTCGCTTCTTCAACATACTTAGGTGAAGTTAAGTACTGAAAACTGCTGTTAAAAAAAGTAAGTATCAAAATATAGGAAAAACTTTAGCAATCATTAAAAGTTCCAAAAAATGTTTAGACGCGTCAACACTTAATGTAATCCCTATACTAATATGTACATACTAATAGGTATAAACTTACACTTAGGAGTAAAGAAATCGAGCCACTTAGCACTGAATTTCCATAGAAAGTGGCTCGATTTCTTTGCTCACAAGTATAGTTGATTTTCTAAACTAAATTGTTACTAAGAATAAAATTTGGGCAAGTATTTTTATAAGTGTTCAAAACATAACTTAACCATCATCATCATTTATTTATGAGCTAAGCTCTTCTCGGTGGAGTAATTTCCATTCTTCTCTGTTCCAAGCCTTCTCTTTAACACACTGATGCGGCACGACTCCTTATTTTTATTTTTATTGGTCTAGGTAAATTCTTCTTGTTCTCCCTATTTTCCTTTCTCCTTCTATTATCATCTTAATTAACTCGTCGTGCTGCAACAGGTGACCAGACATCTTTCCTCGTCTTTTATCTATTGTCTGCAATAGGCTTCTTTTCTTTCTTTATGCGAAGTTCTTGGCATAATTTACCATATCACAAATATCGCATGAAAATTATAAATGCTCAAGTCGTGGTGTATGTTAGTTTGTTAATAATACAATATTCCATATCCAAAATTCGCAGTCCTCGATTCACACATAGGGTACTTCTTATCCCCATTTTTGGTAATTGTGTGGGTTAAACGTAAGCGACTCGATGAAGTGGCCTCCACTGTAACTTATATTTTACGGCAATAATTTACCTTTAAGCCTTTGTTCCATTGGGTCATATTAAGCAAGATAAATATAGGGGGGACTGCGAAGTTTTGGGTTCAGGGTGTTGGGAAGAGGCAATCGAGCAAGCGTGAGTGATGATGGTTAGTAATGGCTGCTCTACCGCTTTGAGGACTAACACCCTGTACTGCACTAACTTGTGGTATTTAAACAGGATGTTCCGGATTAAATGACTTTTGAGTAAAGGGGTGATTGAGTAGGTCAAACTGAACCTGCGTATGTTTTTTTTTGTTAAGTGTTAATTTTTGCTGGTTTTTAGTCATCGAAGTACAAACTAAATTGAAATTACAGCGCACCCTTTTTAAATCCAAGACGAAAAAAAATTGTTTAAGGAAACCGAGTTCTACTAACACCCATCTGTAGAGCAAAAATTATTTCATGTTGATCTTACAATTTATTCAGCCAATTGGTCGAAAATAATGGAGTAAAACCTGCCAACGCCTGAGCTTGGAATCCTATTTGTATAGGTAACAAGTACCTATAGTGAAAAGCAATTTAAAAATCCGACTTTTTGACAGTTTCGGTTGTAGTTTCTGTAAACTTTGTTTTATGATCTGATCTTATTTTCTTCAATCACCCAAAGGTCAGCTGGGAGATATCGCTCAAAAGGATCAGTTCACATCTGTACTTTCCTATTTTGATAAATTGAATTCGATTTTAATAAAGTTTTTACACATACATACAAGTCAAAAACACTCGATATTAAAAATAGATTCTGACGAACTAAGAACCTCCTTTTAGAATTCGGTTTTTCTTTTGTTTCCAAGGCCAATGATCGAATTGGAAAATTTAGTTTATTTAATTTACAATAGATTCATATTCCATTGACAACATTGTTAGGTGGCCCTTAGGAGGATAAAGGCACAAGGCACGGAATGGCTGAGCACACTGGAATGATCTCGGATTCTTCCCGCTTTCCGTGCAAACCTCGCATTTGTCCGGGTTTTATGGGAGTTATCACCATGATGTATGGGAATATGACAGGAAAAAAATAACTTAGGTATTTTGGACATCACACTCATAATAATAGGGTAAGTTTCCACCCTTATTTTTTACACGATTTTATTTATGCTTCGCTTTTGTGTTTATATCAGAACTTTTTTTCGTGAGTATGCACGTAAGTAAACACTTTACTATACAAAATAAGAAAAAATAAAACTAAGATAAAAATCGATAAACAAAATCAAATTTATCCATTTAAGGGATCTTTTCCAGGTAAACTTTGGGAGGTTAAGTAAATTACTTTATTTAATTAACAACAAGTATACGTACATAAAAGTATATTCAGCAACCTAAACTTGTCTTTGAAATGATTTCTTTGAAAGAAACTTATCGGCGGTGAAACTGAAAAACCGCGTAAGTAACATTTTAAATAAGAAGCAAAATGCTCCTATTTAATAAGACTGTAAGGTTTATTTTGCTCTATCATAAATTTGTTAGTTACGTGGTTTTGCAGTAGATATCACCGACGTTATCATCCTACAGCGCCCCGCCCTCGCCTCGGTTCTGTTTATGTGAGTTTTCTGTAACAGCCGTACATAATGCAGCATTTACTATACATGGTGTCGGGTTTCTTGTGGTCCAAATGAAAAGTTTAATTAGGTCATCTTGAGGGCTACCAAAACACCCCCATGTATGTTCAGCGATTTTAGTACTTTCAGAGATATTGATGATTTTAATCGGATTTTTTGTAATTTTTCCTTGTGTCCATCGTACGAAAAATCACACAAAGTTAGTTTTTCACACTAAGTGAACCCCATGTTTGATTTTCATCTAGTATTGAAAAACCAACTTTGTGTGATTACCAGAGGTCGGAATTTTCGTAGCACTTTTGAGCTGTCATAGGGACTTCTCGTTTATCGACTTCGGATATACATATTTTATCGATACATTATAGAACACAACATATTAAAGAACATTAAAAGAAGAGGTAAACAACAGGTGGTATTATCGCTAAAGAGCGATTTCTTTCAGATGACTTTCGAGTAATTGAATATGTGATATAGAGATTTGCAATGAAAACAATGAAAAGTTAATAGTTAACATTTTAATCAGTTCCGTTCAGTGTTATCATTTATGAATTTCATGTTCAAAGTCTGTTTTAGTGCTAACAAGACTTAAGTGTTTCATCATTAGTTTTTCTATAAAATAAATAGATAGATAGTCATTATCTGAAAGAAATCGCTCTTTAGCGATAAGACCGTCTGTTGTTTACATCTACTTTTAATCTTCTTTAATATGTTGTGTTCTATAATGTATCGATAACATATGTATATCCAAAGTCGATAAACGAGAAGTCCCTATGACAGCTCAAAAGTGCTACGAAAATTCCGACCTCTGGTGATTACACAAAAAGTTGACATGAAAAAAAAACTGGGATGTAGCTTTCAAAACATCTTAAGTTCATAATGATTCTAACAATGAAAGAAAAGACTGAAAAAATATTGAAATAATACAAGAGCTTAAGGGACTTTCGTACAATTTACACAAGGAAAAAAAAAACCGATTAAAATGATCAATATCTCTGAATGTACTAAAAATCGCTGAACATACATGGATGTGTTTTTAGTAGCCCTCAAGATGATCTATTTAAATGTTTCATTTGGACGACAAGAAACCCGACATCCTGTATATTAAAACCTTCCTCTTGAATGACTATCTATTGATGAAATCCGCTTTAAAATCCGTTCCGTAGTTTGGAAGATCTAAGCGGACACACAGACGGACAGACGCTGGCAGCGACTTTGTGTTATACGATGCTAAAATTCCATCTCGTCACTTTCTTAACCAATAAATAACTTTTTCTCAAAAATTAACGGAAAAGTTGACATTACTAACTCCATACTGAGACGCGAAGTACATAGTTTACAGACAGTTCCCAAATTAAAAAAGCATACCGTAAAACGGGGCTATTTGGGAACCACGAGGCTATTTGGAACCCAAGTATTTTTTTTTATTTTTTTTGTTTATTATTCAATATAAAAGAAAAAAACTTAATCTAATACATCACATTAAATGCTTACAGAAGCCTGTGTGGCTTAATCGTAAGCAGTGAGTCGTCTGACACTTATTTGTAACAATCAATACTTATAGAATAAATAATCAATCAGTTCTGTTTTAAATAACTAGATATATAGTGACTTTTTAGTACATTTTTACCCTGTCTACTATTCTTCACATTTAACAATTTGTTTAAAATATTCTTTGGCAACTGATTTAGAACATTCGGCAACATGTAGTCTGTGGTAAACTTCAATAATAGAACTAAAAACTTAGCCTGACAACAAATTTTACAGTTCTAGCATAGCCATGACAAAAAATATATCAACTAAAAGCTTATGATTACTTAGTTCCAAATAGCCCCGTGATTACCAAATAGCCCCATTTTACGGTACAAATTTCATTGTTATCTAGTTTGTAACTTTTTTAAAAGTGAAAACGGCCATAATAAAATGAGGGCACAAGTCTTATACATCCATATTTTATTCGAAACGTAACTTTTTTATCTGTGTCTGGAATAGCTTTAGTTTTTTTTTTTAAAAGGATTGCGTTTCTCCTTGTCATAAACATAAAGGCTGTAAAGTGATGTTATTTCACGTGAAGTTTCTGTTTATATGCGATTTGTATCTTGCGATTTTTGAGAAAAGCACTATATATGCCTCGGCAGGAACGGCAATTGCTTCACTGCCTAGGCAATAATGAACTATTACAACCTTTACATTCAGGTAGAAATGCTAACGACATTCTTAACAAGCTTCAGAACTGTGCCAATGTTAATAATAGCTAGACTAAATAAATACAGAAGTCGAGTAACATTTAGTTTCAGCTTTACGGCTCGTAATACACTTCATTAAATTTAAAGTAGTTGGACATAACTATTAAGACATCACCCACTAACCTACATACGTTTTATGGGAACACGGAAAACCATTTTCCAACCGTCGCGTTCCAAAAATAAGATTCGATTTGGCCAAAACCTACGAGTTATTCCCCTGGATTGGAGCAGAATTCATTGGAATTTGACCTTAATCAACTTGCTTGTAAGGTTGCTTTTTACTCGTGATTGAAAGCTATTAATTAAAAATCTGCTAGGGGTGTGAAGCGATAAAAATTTGACTGCCTTAATTGTCTGTTGGGTTCAGGGAAATTACAGTTTGTTTGCTTTCTGGTCAAAGGGCAACATTCCCATTAAAAAGTTAGTAGTTAGTAGTGTAGCCAACGTCAAGAACGAATGAGATAAAAGACGTTCGCAGCGCCGAGGATTACATTTAATATTAAAGAAGGCTGGTTACTGCATAGTTGTTGAATATCTACACATTTTAAATTGAATTTGATTTCTAATATTAATATAGTTCTTTCATTTGGAAAGGATGGATGAAAGAAGATTGACGAAAGAGATATACAGATGGAAAGTGAGTGGAAGGGTCGGAAGGGGCCGCCCTAGGCGTACTTTTTCGAATCAAATCGGAGAAATACTCCGAAACCGACGTGCGTGCATGACTCGATGTATGAATGTGGATGAAGCGAAAGAAATTTGTCAAGATCGTAGCAAGTGGAAAGAAGTGGTCTCTGCCTATCCCTCTGGGAAACAGGCGTGATATCGTCGGTGAAACTGCAAAACCACTTAAGTAACATTTTAAATAAGGAGGAAAATGCACCTTATTGATAAAACAGTAAGGCTTATTTTGCTCTATCATAAATTTGTTAGTTACGTGGTTTTGCAGTATCACCGACGATATAATGTATGTACGTATGTATGTATGTTTTAATATAAGTAGTTAAGAATGCTTTGACTACTACATTGTAGTTAGCCTCTTCTTTGGTATCTTTATAGCTGTTGCCTAATCCATCCGCGTATATTTTGTATCACTTTTCCCTGGAACTGTATTTTTTTTTCAAGTTAACAAGTCTAATAAAAAGCTAGTTTTTAATCCTGACGGTTGCTAACCAACTTTAACTCGTTATAAATCCTAAATGATCATTCAAAATTAAAAATGATGAAAGAAACCTATTTTTCAATACCTATTCAATGATATCTCAGTTATTATAATCACTTGTTCGTCGAGTTTTTTCTTTTTTGCTTTACAGCGCCTGGTTACTGTCATATCTTTAATGTTACTCACATTTAAGACGAATCTATTGACATGCGAATCATTGAAATCGGTCCACGTGTTTAGTTTCTTTCGCCACAAAGGTACAACCATACATGACATAGATAAATAGGTATATAGGCTGATAAACACATGGTCCTTCTTCAGCAGTCGGTTAAAATGTTCCCTATGTCCTTTCCCGGAGTTCAAGCTATCTCCATACTCTCAAGTTGAGTAACATTACATTACAAAATATGTTTATTTTGAGTAATTCTATCATAATTTACCACTTTTAATTTACCACTCTTTGAAAATGTATGACTTTTACCCCTTTAAAATGCTTTTTTTTTTTTTTTTTATATATCATAGGAAGGCAAACGAGCACACAGGCCACCTGATGGTAAGTGGAAACTGTGACCCATAGACATTCGCATTCACAAGACCGCAATCCTAAGACTGCAAATGCGTTGCCAACCCTGAGGACGAAGATGGAATGCCTCTATGCTAGTCATTTCACCGGCTGTCTTATCCCCAAACCGGAACACAACGATGCGAACACTGCTGCTTGGCGGTAGGTTAATGGATAAGATAGTGGTACCAACCCGGACGGACCCTGCACAAGGTCCTCCCACAAGTAACTAAGCTTTAGTTTTCCCTCTCAGCCTATATAAACTTCTAGGGTTGCCAATCTTAAAAGAAACCAACGACGCCATCGATAGCGAATGTACGTCAGTAATCTGACCACAGACTGACGTACGCGCAGACCCGGCTCAGCGAGAGTATTAACTTTAGAAGCCTTTGCTTTTGACACGTTAAATTTATCATTCGAATAAATAACGTGGGGAATTTTATGATGTTTTATTGTTATGGAATTGAAAACGAAAGTAAGCTGGAGAGGTGGTAGGACCTTGTGCAGGCACCGTTCGGATTGCTACTAGCATCTTAACCTGCCTCCAAGGAGCAGTGTTCGCATTGTTGAGTTCCGGTGTGAGCCTACGCAACCTGTGAAATTACTAGCATAGCCTCCTTGAGTTTCTTGCGGCGTTTCTTCTTAGCAGTGGTCTCTTGCGAAGCGCTAATAGATTTTTGACGTGAAAAATGGCCCGTGCGGCCTACTTGCTGAATAAACATCTTTTTTTTTTCAGTCTCAGGATTTCAGTCTTAAGATTGTCTGATCTTGAGAATGCAAATGTCTATGTATCGCAGATCCTACTTACCATCAGCTGGTCGGTGTGCTCGTTTGACAAATCCATGCCATAGAAAAAGTTTCACATACTCTTGAATAGGGTTACCATTAAGGAATTTGAAAAGTCCTGTCAAAAAGCCTGTCATGTCATTTGACGGTAGTGACCCTGCCTACGAAGCTAGTGGTTCCGGGTTCGATCCCCGGTACGGGCAAATATTTGTGTGATGAGCGCGAGTATTTGTTCCTGAGTTTTAAATGTACCTTTTTAAGTATGTATTTATATATATAAGTGAGTTTATCCTTGACTTAGTACCCATAGTAGCCTAAAGCTTAGTTTGGGGCTAGGTCAATTCGTATAAGGATGTGCCATGAAAAAAAAGTTTGAAGAAGAAGATTTTGCAATTATTTTTTTTCGAACTAGTGCTTTTTAGTTTTCTTATTCGCACTAGTTGCGTTTTACTTTTCCATATTTTTTAAAGCCCATGTTTAAATAAAGTACCAGGAGCGCAGAGGTAATGAGGAGGTAGCACGATGCAGCGCTGCGGCGTAGGTTAGGGAGGTACTTCTAATGTTTATGCACTCCTAATATTTGACGATTATTTTTGGTTTTAATAATTTCACTTCTGAGGTCTAGTGGGCAGAGGACAATACACAAATACCCACATACACACATACACAGTTAGTTTCGCAAATGTATTAAAAAAAATACTACTTCATAAATATTTCCCTTCCTATCTCTGCAGGCGTTATGAAAGCGCCGTGTACAAAGTTGGCTTTGCCGCATTGTCTCACGACTTGCACCGCAGCAAATGAAAAATGTTCACAGATGATCCCTGAACACGCGTTCACAGTGGCTTAATGAACGAGGAACTCATCGTAAAAACAATTTCAAACATGCAATGAAATAAACAACAAAAAAACAATGATTAATTTTTAAAGAAATTATAAGTAAGCAAGGCAAAACTAAAACTAAAGTTACACACTACTATTTCGCTATATTTTCACTCGGTTTTAATAGAAAACAGATACTTCATACATTTATATTTATTATCATTAGGTATCAAGTTTCCCGCCAAACCTTCTTTTTCTATACGGTAAAAGTCACGTTTGAGTAGACATTTTTACCGCTACCTAATATTTCGATGAAATATTAATATTTCAATGTGTATTATGTATAGTTAAGATTATTTTTTGATAATAATGTGTTATTTGTTATGTTCATGTGGATTTATTATGTAAATAAAACTGCACTTAGTACGTACCAAATCGTTTATTGATATTTTTAATACGCATAGTGGCATAACGTCATGATGCCTGTGCCACATATTTTTGTGGAATGGAAATTAAAAAAGAGGACTTTGACGGCCTAGGCCTGCAAAATTTGTATGAAATTCCATTATCGACCTCTTGTCCTAGCCGCGCCTGAAACGTCATACTTCGCAGCCTATTATAAGGAACATAACATCAATATTTCATTGCATGTTTGAGAAAAAACCATTAAAACAGCTACTAACCCCGATGCAATGGCAATATGTATTTATAGAGCCCGTGTGGTTGCCGGGTTAGAATAGTGCCACTCCATGTCTTCCCGTGGATATCGTAAGAGGCGACTAACGGCCAAACCCTATATTCAATCCGCGGACAGATAGGCTTACTTCGGATTAAAATTTGACACATTTTGTATGGGCAAATGTCAAATTTTAACCCGAGGTAAGCCTTATCTATCCTCGGATTGAATATAGGGTTTGGCCGTTAGGGAATAAGGGCTTGTAGTACTGTTAGGCGATGGGCTTGCAACTAGGGAATGCAATTAACCGGTTATTAACCGATTTTGTATGAAAATAACCGGTTATAACCGGTTTAAACCGGTTATAACCGGTTATTTTCATTCCCTACTTGCAACCTGTCACTAATGCGCTGTTAAACACCTTAGCCTAATTATGCAAAATGTGGTTACAGAATTATCAACAAGGTTTTAGAGTTGCTGGTAATTCCGTAGCTCTGCCTACGCCACTTTGGGAATGAAGGCGTGAGTTTATGTATGTATGTAGAGCTAATAAAGTTAACTCTCGAAATAGGTACGACAAGCGTCTAGCAAATTGGTGCTTAAGACTGCACTGAGCAAACCTCGAGCGTCCAGTGGCGCCCTCTTTACCGTTATTGGGTTTTCTAACTAAATAAAGAATGTCCTTGGAATCGGACGATGCTTTTTTGTAGCGCAAGTAAAAACAAAATTTATGGGTTAAGTAACGAACTTTGATAACAGTTACCCTTTGAGTAGTCAGCAGTTGGTTTCTCTGCGTGATAGAATCAGAAATGATGATATCCGCAGGAGAACTAAGATTACCGACATAGCCCAAAGAATAGCTAAACTGAAGTGGCAGTGGGCGATGCACATTGCACGCAGGACTGATGGCCGATGGGGTCAGAAGGTTCTTGAGTGGCGTCCACGGACCGGGAGACGAGCTGTAGGTAGGCCTCCAATAAGGTGGAGTGACGACCCTGTAAGGATCGCGGGAACGCGGTGGATGCGAAAAGCACAAGACCAGGCTTGGGGGAGGCCTATGTCCAGTAGTGGACGTCTTTCGGCTGACATGATGATGATGAATAAGAGCGAAAACGACGTCGCTCGGCTTGGCTCGGCTCGATTCGGCGTTGCGAACGGAACGACGTCGTTTTCGCTCTTATTGCATGGACATAAAACTTTTTCTTACCGGCTCAAGCCGATTCAGCGTCGATAGGTCTGGGGTGACCCTAAGGGTTCATCCACAGTGACAGGGCGGCTTGTCTTAATCTGTGTTGTCAAGTTTAAATACCTTGACTAATGAATCTGAATTAACAGGGCTGAATTCAAAGTTTATATTACATTTACTGACATTAGTGCAAAGTAATGATTGAGCTTGAACCGCGGATGATTTAAGAAGACATTTCGTAGTATTAATGGCTATTTTGGAAAAATAATATTCGAATGCTAAGGCAACGTGTTTATTTGGGGTGCGTTTCAATCTGTATAAAAACATTTTGCATAGTTTCATTTAACTAATCACGAAAAGCATAATTAACGTTTAGTATAAAAACCAATTGTATAATTTTATCCGGCATACGATCGAATAACATAACACTCATTTAGTATTACTATAATTTCATTGTTATTATGCAATTTAAGTCAATTTCTTCTAACCAGATTAGGTTAGGTTAGAACTACTGTGACCATATTAATTTTAATAAAGCCGTTAGAAATATTTATTTTTTAATTTATAAAATTATGCATTTCGTTTTATGTATCATGACTATTAATATTAATGAGTATATAGATGGTTTATTATTCAGATCGAAATTATGCAATTCGTGTTATGTAAAACGATCATTAGACCTACATTTTTTATGCTAAACATAACCCACCCGTTTATTTAACGTGATTAATTCTGCCCTCCAAAGCAGTATCTCAAAATCAATAACCAAAGCAGTTTTAGTTCTCTTCTCTTAGTGATAAGGTTGATATTGCTACAGGAATTTTATCTCACATACTGCGTATTAGCTTCGCTCTCGCAGGAGACTGAGGTGGGAGTCCGTCATACCTCCCATTAGCTACCCTAGCCGGGGGGGACAATGCGTAGGTAATGTCATTTCCTCTCGGAAAAAAAAAAAAAAAGGAGCTGGGGAAAGTGTTTGTCACCTGTGTTTAAGGTGACTTGATTACCACGAGTTTTATATTTTTCCGATTCTCTATTTATAATATTCGAAACAGCTTTTACCTTACATCTCGTTACCAACTTAAGTACATTTGGGTTAATCAACTTTTCTTTGTAGCTCGATGCCATGGTGACGTCTCCTGGGTCACTCTTTAAAACTATGATTTTAAAGGATATAAGTCCACTAAAAAACTGTTTTATTGGCAATTACACACCCATTCTTTTATGGCCTTTCTCCTGAGTGTGCTGGAAGTATATATTATAACATTTTTTCTAAGAAACTCTATCACTGTTGTCTCCTGGCTTACGGGACAGAATAAAAACAAAAAAAACTTGATCCACCCATTTGGCTAATGCGGCCCGTTTTCGATAATTGCCGTAACCGATTTAGGCGGCGAAGACTCCCTCTAATCGGACCCTAATGGCTCGTCAGGAGTTTTACAACACTCCAGAATTTACCCCTGGAGGTACAGTCGCGAACCGGGATTGTTGAGCCACTTGCCCATGTTTCTAATTTGGCTATGTAATGCAAATCGAATAGCTGTCAGCCAGTCGTTGACATCGGTTATTGAATACAAGGCTAAATTACAAACAATGGCAAGTGGCTCAACAATTATGGTTCGTGACTGTACCAACGCTGTGAAAAAAAATGCCAGTAATATCAGTAAAATCTACATACTGCGTTAACGCGGCGTACACTAGCAATAAAAGTGCAAAATTTTATTGCTGTCTTACTCTAATTTTAAAGTTAGAAAAAGACAGTAACATTGTTCTTCTTGCTTTAACTAAAGTTAAAGTAATATAGGAATCCATTGACGCGTTGTTTTAACAATTCTGAGCCGAAAGCTATTGCAGCGACGCAATGTATCACGAACAACATGCAAGCTCTCGCGCAATAAACCTGAGCCATATTCTAGTTGCTAGCGACCCTGTCTACAAAGCCAGCGATCCCGGGATCGATTCCCGGTATGGTATGACTCATATGTTTTTGAGTTTTGGGTATTCTTGTATTTAAGTATTCGTTTCTCTATTTGACTAGGAACTTAGTCCATTTGTGAGAGATTGTCTCCTTATTCATAGTATTTTATCCATACTTACTAATAATATAAATGTACCGATTTGGACAATCTTTGGAAAGGAGATAGTTTGACCTTTCTATAATTAACAGATTTTCACACATACTGCTGCAGACATGCTAAGTTGGGACCTCCTCCACACTCCTCCTTATTTCCCTTCTTCTTTTTTTTTCTTCGTCTCCTTGGCTTGTTATTTTTGTATCCATTTAATGTAATTTTGTATTGTTTTGAATAACGGTCTCCTTATCTTTATCTTTACATACTAAAACTATAAAAAGGGGCTAAATCACGTAACAAAATAAACACTGACAGTTGAGTTTCTTGCGGCGTTTCTTCTCAGCAGTGGTCTCATGCGAAGCGCTGGTAGATTTTTGTCGTAAAAGTGCCCGTGCGGCCTACTTACTGAATAAACATCTTTTAACTTATTATCTTTTTTTTAACATTTACCTGGCGATGGCGATGAAAGACGTTTACGCGGACGAAGTCGTTTGCAATTCCTAGTTTCTCTAAATAAGTATGTCGCCACACTTTTTGGACCGGTTTTGTGCAACGCGCCGCCACCGCTTTTAGTGTGTTGGCGGCTTTGGATAAATTTGTTAGAAAAATAACAGCATCCCTCAAGTTAAACAAAGCGAAGAGAAGTTTTCTTTATCCAAAGTAAAAAAACAATTCAAACTTTTTATTGAAGGCGATAGAAAATGTCGGACTTCCTGCAAAGTTATTTATTCTCAAGTTTCATTGGCACTTAATTTGAGTGAATTTAAGAGCAATACTCGAAATAACTTTTGGATTCGTCTTTTTATTTTGTGAGAATTTGGCAGTTCCTGAAATATTTTTTCGTTTATTTCATTATTTCAGCCCGCATCTACCCACTGCAGGGTAAATGACTCCTGCAGTCACTAACATTGTTAACCCTATTGTGATGCTGGCTGCAGGGTGTTCCTCGTGGAACAAGTTCCTTCGTGCCACTGTATATAATGAGACTGAGCAACTATTAGAACAGTGACAATAGAACACACAAACATACACACAATACAACACACACACACACGCTCATGCACACACTCACACACACACGCGCTCCAACACATATACACGGTGAGTTAGGACTTTTTTTTTATTAATGCTAAGTAGGTACAGTGTGTCCAGACAGGGTATGAGGTATTTGTTATTTCAATAAAAAAAAAAACTATTATCATTTAAGTTGTTTTTTAATTATCAATTATTGGAGATAATGTTATCCAAATGATGACCGTTACGCTGCTGGCTCTCTTCCAATCTGGACCGAAGATTGGTGATAACACGCAGGTACATAGCTCTCGGTATCGCTGACATTTCGGACCTGATGTTGTGTTTCAATTGCGATAGGTTCATCGGTTTATTGTCATATACCCTGCTTTTAATGTATCCCCATACAAAATAGTCAAGCTGGTTGAGATCCGGACTTCTGGGAGGCCAATTGATGTTACCTCGTCGTGAAATGACCTTATTAGGGAATAATTCGTGAATAGCTTCCATTGATTGATTTGATGTATGGCAAGTGGCCCCATCTTGTTGGGACCACGGCCTTGAGTTATAGCCTTGAAGCTCCTGTAAATCCGGACCTAAAAAGTTTCGCAGCATATCGCAGTATCGAATGTAAAGTCGACTTTTTAATGTTTAATGCTTGACTTCGTTTTCGTATGGATAACCTCGGATTTTGACGAACTGATGCTGCCACTGCTTCGATTGTTTGCTGGTCGTGGACTGGACGAGGTCGACCAGAGTTTTGAATGTTGACCGTCGCACCTGTATTTTCGAACATCCGAATCCATTTTCTAATGCTACCGTCACTTGGTGCACTGCGTGTGCGATATTCCGCACGATACAAACGTTGAACAGACACTATTGAGTGAGCATTTTGATAATATGCTCGTATGCAAAAAGCACGATGCGTTCCCGGGTACTGCTCCATGGTGTCAAAAACTCCACAAAATGGCGGACTTTATGACACCAGCCCCGCCTTCATTTGTCACTAAATTTCAAATTTAGAACAAAAACAAATACCTCATACCCTGTCTGGACACCCTGTACTTACCTATCATTTATGTTGATTTTTGGAAGAGCGAGGCGTCCCAACACAGACTTTTTAAGTCTAAAGGGAGGAACACTAATTTTATAAACTGGCTAAGTGATAATAAAGAATTTTGAAAATTTTGAATTTTTTTGAACTGTTTATTCGCTTCGATTTTTTAAAATGCCGCTTAAGATTTCCGTTTTCGTGCCCTGGGGCTGCGAAAGGCTTGATCTTTTTTTTGGTACAGTTGCAAGGTCTCATTTTCACGTCACTTTGCCCGGTCTCGTGTCCCGTCAACGCCATCCATATTTTCCCAACTGTGTGCCTGATGTCTTCACTCATCAGAACAACGAGCTGATAGTCAGCCCACCGATCTATGATCTAATTGAGGTTACCTCTCGGTAACCGCCCTCGGCCACCTACTCGTACCATCGTGTCGCCTAGCCAAGTGTCCCGCCCATCTCCAACTCGTTTTATTTGTAAAACTTTTTTTTTCTTCAGATCATTTTCGCAACATGATTTTTTTCATAGTAGCAAAATTATCACTTAGCATTTTTTTCATAATAGTTTTTTTCATGTAGCAATTTTTTGCATAGTGGGTAGCGCTATTTAATGTTCGGTGAATTTTACTATGCGCATTTTTTCATTGTAATGAGTTTTCATAATAGCAAATTGTCCCAATAGTAATAACATCGTTATAATAAGGTAGGTTAGGTTAGGTTCGTTTTTATATCCGGCCCGGGGAGCCAAAATAACCATAATTACAAAAAAAGGGTTTTTGGAATAGCAAAAAAATGGGTACTATAACATAACAATAGGACTAAAACTATTGTTTATTCTGACCAGCTTGGATCTGGACTAGGTTTATTATTAAATAACAAGTTAAGTCAAAAGGTTATAAATTTCTGTTACCATAATGCAACTCTTATGCAATTATGCAATTCACTTTCAAAAGGAAGTTTTGACAGGACTACAACTTTAGTCATTTTAATAGGAAATAGTCTCAGTGTCGATAAACCCAGTGTTGATAAATTAATGTCAACACTAAAAACTATTGAAGAGAGTGGCATTGGTAAAATTATACTATGTTCATTGCCATACTCACAAAGTATGCCATTTAGTAATAATAATAGAATAGCTCAATTAAATTCCATTATGTATAATGCTATAGCCTGCAATGATAAATATCATTTCTTTAATTTAAATAAATTTTTAAAGCCCATCACCCTAACATCAGGAAAAATTCATGTGCCTAGGAAATACATTTTGACCCTAGTTGACTTATTAGCTTTTAATATAGAACCTAATAGATTCAGTAGTACCCAGCCCGAGCAAGCCAATATTGGCAATAATGTGTTGCCTCTTGATTTAAACTAAATTATAGGACAGCGGAAACACCATTGAGTATAAATTTAATTCACCAAAATATTCAAGGTTTTTCCAGCAAAGAACTAGAAATAGGGTTGTTCTTAGATAGTGAAAATGTACAAATTATGTGCATTACTGAACATTGGCTTAGACAAGACCAATTAATTTTTGATTTTTTAAATTTTAAATTAGTTAGTTATTTTGCTAGAAAATGTGCCATTCATGGTGGCTCTTTCATAATAGTTAAAAGTACTCTTAAATCCAAGGAAAGAAAGGATATTGTTAAGCTATCTATAGAAAGGATTGTAGAAATTTCTTGCATAGAACTAGAAAGTTATATAATAATATGTATTTACAGACCACCATTGGCTGATTTTTGCACATTTGAATCAACTATGGAAAATGTTTTAAAATTAGCTTGTAATAGCCAGAAGCATATTATAGTTTGTGGAGATTTTAATATTAATTTACTTGAAACGTCAAATAATACCACTAGGCTATTAAGTTTATTTAAATCTTTTAATTTAGGTAATCTGTTCTTTGAACCCACACGGATAGGTGTTAGTAGTGCTACCTGCTTAGATAATATTTTTTGTAATTGCGAATGTTTGCATAAAGAAATATTTAATTGTTTTAATTCTGACCATAGTGGTCAGAAGGCTTCTTTCGTCAATGATTTTTATCAAAAACCTCAGACAATAACGTATCGACCTATAACTAATAATCGTTTGGAGTTATTCAAAAATAAAGTTGAGAGTAATCTTTCAGTGTTACCTTTCATACATAATGAGTGTAATAGTATTTATAATGACTTGTTTGGCGTAATTTTGCATCAATTTAATAACAATTTTAAAATGAAAACTATCACTAGGTCAAAAACCAAATTTAGCGAATGGGCTACTGCAGGCATTCATAAAAGTAGAAATAGGCTTTATGACCTATATAGAGAGAGGGAGGACAATAAGAACGCGGACTTCCTAAATTATGTTAAGATATATTCAAGGACCTTTAAGCAAGTTTGTTTAACGGCTAAGGCAAATTTTCTTAATATTAAACTAAAATCATCTGACAATAAGGTTAAAACTGTATGGAATATTATAAATAGAGAAACGGGGAAATATAAAACTCGGGATAATCAAGTCACACTAAACACAGGTGACAAACAAATCACGTCAAATAAAGACGTTGCCTTAGCATTCGAAGATTATTTTTCCAACATAGCTATTAATACTACGAAATGTCTTAAATCATCCGCGGTTCAAGCTCAATCATTACTTTGGACTAATGTCAGTAAATGTAATATAAACTTTGAATTCAGCCCTGTAAATTCAGATTCAATAGTCAAAGTATTTAAATCGCTTAGTTTGAAAAAGACTGAGGATTTGTGGGGTACATCAGTTAGTGTACTTTTTCATATAATAGATGTAATTGCACCCCATCTAGCATTAATATACAATAATTGCATATCAGAGGGGATCTTTCCAGATCTAATGAAATATAGTAAAGTCATTCCTCTTTTTAAATCGGGTGAGATGAGTGATATAACGAACTTCCGTCCCATTTCCATACTGCCCGTTTTAAGTAAAGTATTTGAGAAACTAATTTTGAATGATATGTTAGGTCACTTTAATAGAAATAAACTACTTAGCAATAAACAATTCGGCTTTACCAGAGGTCGATCAACTATTGATGCGGCTTCTGTACTCATTAAATATATATATAACAGTTGGGAGAAATCTTGCGATGCAGTAGGAATATTTTGTGATCTTTCTAAAGCTTTTGACTGCGTTGTTCACACAATCCTTATTTTAAAATTAGAACATTATGGATTGTCCAATAAAGCTATAAGTCTTATGTCTTCTTATCTAAGTGATAGAACTCAAACAGTTGTTGTAAACAAAACGCAATCTGATGGAGCTACAGTAAAAATAGGTGTGCCTCAAGGCTCTATTTTAGGTCCTTTTCTATTTTTAGTTTACATAAATGACTTACCACCAACAGTAGATAAACTTTGTGATATTGTACTTTTTGCTGATGATACTTCATTAATTTTCAAGGTAGACAGAAAATCCATAGACTACAGTAGGATAAACACCACTTTAATTAAAGTACTTAATTGGTTTACTAGCAACAATTTGCTACTAAATGCTAAGAAGACTAAATGTGTTAGGTTCGCTTTGCCTAATGTTAAATCGTTAGATTCTAGTATTTTTATAAATGACGAGTGTTTGCAAATCGTAGAAAAGGCAGTTTTCCTAGGCATAACTATAGATAAAAATTTGCAATGGAGTCCCCATATAGCTGTACTGGCAGGTAAACTAAGTTCGGCAGCTTACGCCGTTAGGAAAATTAGACATCTAACCAATATTGAGACAGCTCGCCTAGTTTATTATAGTTATTTCCATAGTGTCATGTCGTACGGTATTCTGGTTTGGGGTAAGGCAGCTGACATACAAACTATATTTGTGTTACAAAAAAGGGCCATTCGTTCTATTTACAACTTAAATTCCCGTGACTCGCTGAGAGAACTTTTTAAGGAAATTAATATCTTAACTGTCTCAATTTATTTATGAGAATATTATTTATGTTATTAAAAATTTAGATTCTTTCACAAAAAAATCTGATGTACATAATTTCAATACTAGAAATAAAAATAAAATCGCTATTCGCAAATTCCGCGTTCGTAAAGTATATAAATCATTTGTTGGTCAATGCATTCATTTCTATAATAAATTACCTGACATAGCTTTAAAGCTACCCTTTCCAGCACTTAAAAATTACTTGAAAAAGTCGTTAATGTCTAAAGCGTATTATAGGATCGAGGACTATCTAATAGACAAAAATGCTTGGCCTAAACCCGAAACTTAATATTTTTTATTTTTTTCAAATTCAGTAACTTTGTCTTGTCTAGGGGACACCGTTGATGTAGGAAAACATATCAATCTTATGTGGTCGTCTTGCAACGTCTTATATACTTACACCTAGGTAGGTGTTCTCTTTTTTTTCTTCTCCCTCTATCTCTCGCAAGATTTTGGTGTGTTTTCCTGCTGAAACTACGCAGCTTATTTAATATATATTTTTAATTTAATATTTATAGATTTATATAATGCTAGACTAAGTATACCATTGTAACATTAAATATATTTAAAAAATGACTGACTGCCGAGTTTCTTGCGGCGTTTCTTCTCAGCAGTGGTCTCCTCTTGTGAAGCGCTGGTAGATTCTTGACGTGTAAAAGTGCCCGTGTGGCCTACTTACTGAATAAATGTCTTTTATCTTTTATCTTTTTTAACCTACTGGTAATTTTAAGGATTAAAATAAAAGCGAAAATTAAATAACGCTTTATAACGCTACACGAAAAAACTACTATTAAAAATGGTATGGGAAAATTTGCTATCATGAAAAAATGCTCATTGTGAAAATTATCTAACAAATCGATTTATCCCTCATGAATATAGGCTTTTTTTATTAAACACACGTCAAACATATTCCAATCTTTTTGATTCAGGAGTTTAAATTCATTTAAACAATTTAAACTACCAAATAATATTATCAACCTGACAAAGAGGTTTGCTACCACTGGCAAAATAATAAGGGCTTGCGCGCACGAGCATCTTAGTTACTCGGCAATTTATTTGTCTCTGTCGCCGTCTCTTCGCCGCGATTAAAAACATGCGCACACGAGAGCGACAGCAACACAACGTTTTCTTTAAAAAATTACGCAGTCATCAACATGTATTTCAGAGAGACGGTTGAGGTATCTGCACCAGAGATGTACAAAATACTTTTCGAAAAGTATTTAAATACAAAATGCAAATACTTTTTTAATATAGTATTTCAAATGCAAGATACAAAATACTTTTGCCTTTTGTATTTAAATACTAAATACAAAATATGTATTTTCAAAATACTTTATTGAAATAAAATACTTTATGGTAAAATTACTGGTTTTCTTCACTCTCAAAGCTCTTCAAAAAGAGCATCTCAAGAACAATTTGTTTTGGCATTTTTTTAAAGACATTTCGAGTGTTCAACACAGAAATAATGAAATAGCTGCCAACACTGCAAAACGTAACAGTGACTTTGAGGATTGTCAAGAGGGGTCCCTCATATATTATTGGTCAGGTTTTATATGCATTTTGTTTCATCTGTCATTTTGCGCATAGACTTTCAAAGCTGCTGCGCCACTAGTGGCCATTTTTTGTTTTTACTGAATCGCGGAATGCTTTAGAAAAATGAAGCTAAGAATAAAAAAATACAAAATACGTCTCGAATAGTATTTCAAATAAAATACAAAATACTTTTAAAAAAAAGTACTTAAGTACAAAATCCAAAATAAGTATTTTGTATTTGTATTTTAAATACAAGTATTTCAAATATGTCACAACTGATCTGCACTTGTTTTTAAAACCGAAGACAACAGCGAAAAAAGCAATATTAGGTGCATCCATTATGGCTGATTGATACTAGGAAAATTATAAATTGAGAGCATATCCAAATTATAAAGACACGCTATCGCCGCGGCGGTTAAGTGGCAACTGGCTGACCGGCAACTTGTTTGTCGCCGTGCACGCACTTGCATTAAAACCTATAGAGAAGGCGACAGTTTCGTTGCGGGCTTGTCTCCAAACCCGCGGACATAGTAGATTGTATCACAAGGGAGCAAAATGACATATTTACGGCGAGGGCGTACATGGAATCCTGAACGAAGCGAAGGATTCTATAATTGAATCCCGAGCGTACCGAGGGATTCTAAAATAGAATCCGGTGCGTAGTGAGGGATTTAAATTTTTACACCCAACGTGGAAATTATTTTGCTACCGTGCGACAAATTATGCTTTTCACATCACCTATTAGGAAAATAAAAGATCTTACGGATTTATCGATTATGTGCAAATAGTATGGACTTAATCGACGAAAAATAAATTGTAGTGTGCATGTTTGTTTTATAATGGCAACAAAATGTCCTTGAACAGAAAAGTGCCACTTTGATCC
Organism: Acleris emargana; assembly: GCA_927399475.2. Lineage (NCBI taxonomy): Eukaryota > Metazoa > Arthropoda > Insecta > Lepidoptera > Tortricidae > Acleris > Acleris emargana. The sequence continues at coordinate 18,341,624 of OV656854.1, forward strand.
CTCCTAGCAGGGAAGAAAAGTCCCCTTTCCGAATAGGTGACGTGAAATAAAAGTTTCATACTAATCGGTAGACTTGATGTGAGAGACAAAATAGCTGAAGAAAGAAAAACTCCTCGTGCACGCTAGCTCTTAGTTATACAATTAAATAGCCCATTCATTTACAACCCCGCAGGGCCAGGCCGCAGTGTTGCCGGAAATGCAATCATCCCCTCTTGTTCTGGCTAGCGGCAACGAGCGGAATATTAAATTTGTGTACCAATAAAAAAGATTTGCGGCGACTGTTCAGGACATTTTCAATGGGCATATTAAAAGAATGGAGAACTCTAAAAATAGTACGAGAACTATGTGGCAAGTAATAAAAGAGCGAACAAATAAATTAAGTGAAAGGGGTATCAAAAATATCAAGTTAAAAATTAACGACACAGTTATAGAGCATCCCGAAAAAGTCGCCAATACTTTTAACGAATTCTTTTTATCCATAGGAGTTAACCCTTCCTATGCACCAAAAGGTAGACCAGTACTCTCCCCTACATTCCAGTCTTTTTTCCTAAATCCAGTAAATGAAAAGGAAATTCGTAATATTATTGAGAAAATGAAAAATAAATCTAGTTTTGGAGCTGATGAGTTCCCCCCAATTCTTATCAAGCAATGCAAAGATGATTTAATACAACCTTTGACGTATCTAGTTAATCAGTCATTCTCTGAAGGAACATTTCCCGATTATCTCAAAATATCTATCATAAAACCTCTTCCAAAGACTAAAGCAACCGATGACCCGAATAAATTTCGTCCTATAGCGTTATTATCGTCATTCTCAAAAGTGTTCGAATCTGCAATGGCTAATAGATTAAACTCTTTTTGCGAAAAATTTAATATCTATGATGATCGTCAGAACGGATTTCGAAAACACAGATCGACTACTCTTGCATTATATAAATTTACCCAAAGAGTATTAGACATTATTAACAAACGAAAGTACGCTGTGGCAATGCTCTTAGATATGAGTAAAGCTTATGACAGAGTGTCTCACGAAATCCTTCTAAATAAATTATCGGGAATAGGGGTCCGTGGATTGCCTCTTAAATGGTTTACGTCTTACCTAAAAAACCGGGAACAGTATGTAGATATCGAATTCCATGATTGCAAGAGTCGGTGCTTAACGAATATTAGATCCCAAAAGTTAGTAGCGAACAATTCAATACCGCAGGGCAGTGTTTTGGGGTGTTTACTGTTTTTGTTGTATATTAACGACTTGCCAAAAGTTATCAATAACCATAGTATTCTATACGCAGATGACATAACAGTAATTTTGGAATGTAACGATAGTGATCATTTTAAACAACAACTACAGGATAGTCTACTACAAATAACATATTGGTTGGATGAACATAATCTGAAACTAAATCTGGACAAAACTAAAATAATACAAATGAATCCACGACAAAAAACATCGATCGAAACTAACATCGTATATAATACCAATAGGATAGAATCAGTCGAATCATGTAATTTGTTAGGGGTAGAATTTGTTTCGTGTGTAACGTGGAAAACCCATGTGGATACTATTTCAAGAAAAATAGCCAGATTTACTTATGCTCTATACCAACTAAAGAGATGTACGAACCTCAAAACGGCTGTTGCTGCATACTATGCATATGCTCATTCGAGGTTGAGCTATGGTATCGTCTTATGGGGCAATAGCTCGCATATCAATAAATTGTTTGTATTACAGAAAAAATGTGTAAGAATTTTAGCAAACATAACAGGCAGAGAAAGCTGTAAACCACATTTTAATAATTTAAGTATTCTGACCCTGACATCGATATATATTTATGAAATTTGTAAATTTGTAAGACGACATAAGGACATATATGGAAAAGAAAGAGACGACAGCATAAAATTCAACTTGCGAAAAAGAAATAAATTAGTTAGACCCTTTACTACATTGAAAATTGTGAGCTCGGGTAGCCATCACATGGCGATAAAAATATATGACAAGATACCACTTTCCATTAAAAATATTGTAAAAGAGGCCACATTTTGTAAAGAGTTAAAATAAATTTTGATGTTAAAATGTTATTATGACTTAAATGAATTTTTTGATAACTAGTTATAGCATTAGTTTATAGTAGTGACATGTAATATTTATAATAATAATTCTTGACATTTAAATTAAATACCTACCTATGTAAGAAATTGTAATGATATTGCAGTGCCCTCCCAGGGTTTATGTTAGAGCATTTAATATATTATAACATCTTTGTGACATACAACATAAGGCAATAAAGTATATGAATTATGAATTATAATAAAAATAAACCGAGTCTTGAGATCTATTTACATTAAACCTTAAACTCTTCAAATATTTTTCCTCAAACTTTATTGGACACTTAACGATTCAATTCGCTTAGTATCTACTTTTCATCCATAATCTAGTCATTGCGCTCGCATAATGAGGCACGATAAATGCCAATTTCTAAAGTACAATAACAAAAATTGACTCTAGAAACGTTCACACATACATACATACCTTCACGCCTGTAATTCCAGAGAGTGGGGTAGGCAGAGCTACAGAATTACAACTTCAAAAAGTTGTTGACAATTCAGTAACCACAATTTGCACAAATAGGCTAAGATGTTTACCAGCGTATTAGTGACAGGTAGCAAGCCCATCGCCTAACAGTACTACGAGCCTATATTCCCTTACGGCCGAACCCTATATTCAATCCGAGGATAGATAAGGCTTACCTCGGGTTAAAATTTGACATTTGCCCATACAAAATGTGTCAAATTTTAATCCGAAAAAAGCCTATCTGTCCGCGGATTGAATATAGGGTTTGGCCGTTAGTCGCCTCTTACGACATCCACGAGAAGACATGGAGTGGCACTATTCTAACCCGGCAACCACACGGGGCTTCATAACATATAACATTAAAATTAGGTACATTGTATGTTACCTTAGTTTTTAGGGTTCCGTAACAACAAATATGGCAAAAACGGAACCCTTATGGATTCGTCATGTCTGTTTGTGTGTCTGTCCGTCCGTATGTCACAGCCACTTCTTTCCGAAACTATAGGAACTATACTGTTGAAACTTGCTAAGTAGATGTATTCTGTGAACCGCATTAAGATTTTCACACAAACATAGAAAAAAAAATTTTTTTTTCATCAATCCCGTACGTGTGGGTTATTTATGGATAGGTCTTCAAAAATGATGATGAGGTTTCTAATATAATTTTTTTCTAAACGGAATAGTTTGCGCGAGAGACACTTCCAAAGTGGTAAAATGTGTGTGTGTAACTGCTAAAATAAGAGAATGATAAAACTAAAAAAAAGATATGATGTACATTACCATGCAAACTTCCACCGAAAATTGGTTTGAACGAGATCTAGTCACTAGTTTTTTTTAATACTTCCTAAATCGTAAACCGCAATTTAACCCTAACAAGAAATTTTATATTATGTTACTTGCTGCTACAGAACCCTTCATGGGCGAGTCCGACTCGCACTTGGCCGCTCATTTCTAAGAATTTCGTCCGCTAATAAAAAAATACCACTTTTCATACATACATTAAATCACGCCTGTTTCCCAGAGGGGTAGGCAGAGACCACTTCTTTCCACTTGCTACGATCTTGACATATTTCTTTCGCTTCTTCAACATTCATACAATCGAGACGCACGTCGGTTTTGGATTGGGCCCTTTTCCAGTATTTCCCCGATTTGATTCGAAAAAGTACGCCTAAGGCGGCCCTTTCCGACCCTTCCACTCACTTTCGATCTGTATATCTCTTTCGTCAATCTTCTTTACCACTTTACGCAATGGATAATATAAAATATTTAAAGATTTAAATGGCTTCTTAGCAGTTTACAGAGACGAGAGCATTAGCTAGGCGTAAACAAAATGGTGGGAGGAAGGACACCTGTTTTGTAAAAATACATAATTCACCGAATATTTGTTATATTATAATTATTAGAGGTAGGTACGTTAAGAAACATATTGTGGACTAAAAACTGCTGTTTAAGTGAAATCCGATATTCTGCCTTTTGGCCATAAAATGATTGGCAAAATCTATCGTGTCCCAACCGTTTCATTTGTCAACCCGCTTTTTTTCTGTAAATATTTCAGGATTGATTTCTTTACCATCGTGAAGAACCCTATGTAAGTTAAATTAGGTAAGTTTTTATAAAAATCCTGAAATGTTTACGGTTACAGAAAATAAAGAAGGTTGGCTAATGAAACGGTTGGGGACGATAGATTTTTCCAAACACATTTCTGCCAAAAGGGTCACTATTAATAAAATAATATCAAAAAACGAGTAATTATTACGATTCCGTACCTTTTTTCAACTTAAGTAGATACTCAGAGACATATAAGAGACAATTAACTCATTCCTTTTTCAAACGTCATTATTATTTATTTAAGAGCCTATAATGTACTACTGGACACCAGCTCCCCTCCCTTCCTTCCACGTAGCCCTATCTTGGTCAGTATCAGTCTCCCACCAGTCCCGATTGAAAGTATCAAGCTCATCTCGCCATCATCATGGGTCTGCCGCGACGCCTAATTCTATCGCATGGTACCCACTTGGTACACACTTTAGTTCACAATTTCTCCGCATGCTGACTCGCCCAACCTTTCCATTTGAGTGTGGCGGCTGCTTGAGCTAACTTTCCTATGATAAAGAGGTTTTATGAAAACCGGTTGGGTTGTAGAAGATAATATCAGCTCTGTAGCGATCGTATTTTTTTAATAGCCGTAAAAGGCAAACGAGCAGACGGGCCACCTGATAATCAGCAGTCACTGTTGCCAATAAACATCAGCAATGACAGCACAGCGAAGTTGTTGCCTCTCAGTGAATACTCTTTTTAAGCGTTTAAAGGAGGACAACAAGTTTTTGGAGTTGTTGGTAATTCTGTAGCTCTGCCTACCCTACTCTGGGAATGAAGGCGTGAAGGTATGTATGTATGTATGTAAGGAGGACATGTTGTAGTAGTGAGGAAACACCGTGGAGGGATGTTTATTCCATTTTTTTTGTATTAAATGGCGGTGGAATGAAGCACTCCGACATTCTGTTGTCATGCTTTTTGTTTCCCGTTATACTAGCGTCATTGGCTAATCTAGATTGACTGTTGTATACCACGAAACCACAGGCTAGGCAAAGCTTACGTTAGAAGAAAATCACTAAGAGAGTTGACACACGAGCGTTGGTTGTGCGTTAAATCGTCGCCACTGCGTTTTCTTATTTACACAGTTTTACTCAAAATTGCTTCTCGTAGTCTGTCCCTCTGTAAGTACCCTTAGATTTTTTGAACAACGCAAAAGATATTTATGCGGTTTCCAATGTTTTCATTAATACATAAATAGATATAATAGATAATCGAACATTGCCGATCGCTGTCAAGAGGTTGTACTGTATGTTGAAATCACAGCTTTACGATGATGCATTCACCGGCAACCCTCATCTGGCGTCCCTCTAAGCGGGGATATGAAAGGCAATTACCGCCAGTAGTGCCAATATCCAATTAAAAATTAATAACTGCAAGTGATACTCAGGGCACCGGATCCACGTAGAGCGCGGTTTCTAAAACCTATAGCCCCAGGTTGTGCAACTAATTTCTCAGGCGACTGTGAGCTTTAAAAAAAAATCTTTGTGCATAATATTTTTTATTTAGGTAGGTTTATGCTGTATGTAATCAATAATCACTTTATTGTACAAGCTTAACAAAAAACAAATACAATGTTTAGAGAATAGGAATGTACAAATTCGAATTTATTCCTTTGAGGGATCTCTTCAAGCAAACCTTTGGGTGCTTGAGGAAAATCAGAAAAGAGAACCCGCCAATTGCGAGTCGCGGACGAAGGGTTCTGTACCATTATCTATAAAAAATCACGTTTGTTGTATGAGAGCCCCCCTTAAATATTTATTTTATTCAGTTTTTAGTATTTATTGTTATAGCGGCAACAGAAATACATCATCTGTGAAAATTTCAACTGTCTAGCTATCAGGGTTCGTGAGATACAGCCTGGTGACAGACAAACGGACAGACGGACAGCGGAGTCTTAGTAATAGGGTCCCGTTTTTACCCTTTGGGTTCGGAACCCTAAAAGACTATCAAGTGCGACTTAGGTTCGCGCACCGAGGGTTTCATACCGCCGCCGCACAGTATTATTATATCTATTATATACCAATTATATACCTACTAATTTAAATTCGATTTTAAATCCAATCAGCGCGAGCCCAACTCACACTTGACCATTCATTTGTATTTGTTGTTAATCTTCAGGGTTTGTACTACTCGTATAATCATACCAAGTTACACGATTGATTTTTTACTCATACTTACATTATAATGATTACTTAATTTCGTGCAAATCACATGTTCGTTATAATAAAACCATGATTTAAGTGCTAAATTAAATTGAAATATTTTTTATATGTTGTGTTAGGTACACAGGTATATTTTGTATTAAAAATTTACTATATTATTGCAATATAAATGTACTTTTTTTTTATTAACATGCCAAAAATTCATTACCATCATCGTTCATAACATAAATAAATAGATTTGAGGGCAAATAAGTAATTTATTACACGTACCACATTCAATTTATCCTCTGATAATGTTGAAATACTTACGAAGGAATAAAACTGAAGCTTTAAACCGTCATATAGTGGTTATTTACTTTCACTGTATAACAAAAGAAATTCATTACCATAAATTCAATTTGCAATAACGAAATCAAACTGAAGTCCTGCGAATTATTAGTCTAGGAATCGTTCCTCCTGCCCGCGATCCCGCTCCAGTCGTCTCAGTAAACAGTGAAGAGATGGGACGCGTGCCAGATTATTGTAAAAAAATAATTCGTGGCGGAGTTTTGGATTTGGTACGTTTTTTTTTCATTACCATTTATGCTGTTCTGATATTAATGCTTAGTGTTTTATTGTACTGTAGACACTTAAATAATTAACGTTGAAGTTTGGAACCTTACCAAATGAATATACCTAAGATTGCATTTGTTTATAAAGAGTAAATCTAAAAAAAGTTAAGAAAATTCATTACCATTCTCTTCATTACCATATTTTACCATTCACTATGGGAAGAATGGTCATGCACATAAAATGATGGTAATGAATTGCAGTATTACATTTAAGTAAATTAAAGAAAACTTAATCGTTCCAGAACAAACAACAGTCACAACATACTGGCCGATAGTGTTACTAATAAGTATATTTCCATTTAAGACATTAAAAAATTATCTTTAATCGGTTTTTTACTTAAGCTTTCATTACCAATATCGCACTTTCATTCCCATAACATCTTATATCATTACCGTTTTCCGTACTTCATTACCATTCCTTTTTAAAAACTCAATTTCCATATCTCGGTAATTTTTTCGTATAATTCATAGTAAAATATGTTACTGTGTTTCTTTTTCCTATTTCTTACCATTAGCATAGAATAAAAATTAAAATAAAATGTTCTCACCAATTCAACCGATTTGCACGAAATGGTAGAACTACCCAGTAACACAAATACACTTACAGACCCCGAGGGAATAATAATAATCGGAATTGCGCGGACAAAGTCGCCGTCGCGGGTAAGTAATACGAGATATAACAACTGATAATATAACACTCATAATATATACGCTCGCTTTGTATAAACACGTTTAGTATAACGTTCACTGGATATAATGAACGGAAGATATAATTTCAAAATATCTATTTCCATAAAGTATAACGTTATTAATATATAATATCAATTTATATAACTATTAAAACGTTTAACGTTCATAACACCTAAGATTTAAAAGATATATCAATCAAATTATCTAACATCAAAAAACATAATACACGTATTATATAAAAACGCCTAGAACGACTTCTTTCGAATTTCGAATTTCTTAGAGCGATAGCCTCAAATTTGAGTTTAAAAAAACATTAAACATTTATGATATTATGCATATGTTCTCAATAAATATAAATATAATAAATATGTTGTAAATTATCTAACATCAAAAAACATAATACACGTATAATATAAATACATGCATATGTTATTTGAAATTAAATTCTATTTTCAGTATTAAAAAAAATAACCTCGAAGGCCTAGGCGGGAGCTTTGCTCCCGCCTAGGCCTTCTAACCTAACCTAACCGAGTCGGTTCTGCCCAGAGAAGTCTTGCTCGCTCGCTTCGCTCGCTCACATGTATATCATACGATATTATATATTGTAACACTTATACTAAAAGATAATATGTATTATGATCGCTATATGTCATGTATGTTATACGAACTGAAATTAGTCATTGTGAGTGTTATATTAAAAAAATATTATATAAAATGAATATTATATGACTTGACCGTTATTCCTTATAAAAATATTGATTTTGTTATTATAGCTAACGTTCATTATATCTCGTAAACGTTAGTAACATGAAAATAGTTATTATGTAGTTATATCTCGTGGGACGCACCCCGCCGTCGCAGCCAAATCTAGTTTAATATTATCTATGACCTTGGCGACGACGCGTTGGCCTAGTTGGTAGTGACCCTGCCTAGCTAGCGGTACTGAGTTCGAATCCCGGTAAGGGCAGATATTTGTGTGATGAGTCATGGATGTTTTCTATCTATTTAAGTATTTACATCGTTGTCTAGTAGGTACTCATGTTACAACCTTAGAGCTTAGTTTGGGACTAGGTCAATTGGTGTGACATTGTCCCTGGTATTTATTTATTCAATACATAAACTCACGCCATTTTTCCCAGAGTGGGGTAGGCAGAGCTACAGAATTACCGACAACTCTAAGGACTTGTTGATAATTCTGTAAGGACATTTTGCACAATCAGGCTAAGATATTTACCAGTGTATTAGTGACAGGTGGCAAGCCCATCACCTAACAGGACTACCAAGCCTTCATTCCCTTAGTCGCCTCTTACGGCATCCTCACGAAGACACGGAGTGACACTATTCTAACCCGGCAACAACACGGGGAATAAGTATTATATTTATTTATTTTACCTAAGTGGTGGGACACAATAACGCATGTACGGGGGGGCGCTTCTAGCAGAAAGGTAACCTTGTCTAACTATCACAATGCGGAACCCTAAATAAATTACATTATAAATGACAATAGATATTTATAAACAAGGTATTAAATAACCATTTTTACGACCTCTTTGTTTCATTTAATGACATTATTACGTTTTTTTTATTCAATTCAATGTAATTACGAATGTTTTATTTTACTGTCAAAGAGACAACATAATTGATATTGAATTGTAATGGTACCAGGATACAAATATTGACCAATTACCTAGCTATTTATTGCCCGTGACTTCAATCGCATAGTAATTTAATTTTTATTTTTCAATTTCGTAGTTTAGGTTAGGTAAGACAGGTGACAACAAAAAATAAAATTTCTTATGTATGTTAAATAAATAAAATGGAGTAAAGATCATTAATGAACGCTGCTTTGGAGGGAATCCGCCAGAGCTTCACAGATTTGATTGGTGTTCGCGAAATAATTTCCTGACGCGGCGAAATTCGTTAAAAGATATTTTATATCTTAACTTACCAGAGACAAAATTGAGCAGTTATTAATCTACTGACTTCAATCAAGTAGAATTATCGGATTTGCCACGGAAAAAATAATCGTAGAAAAAATGTCTCTTTTTTTGGTCATAATAATATGTTTTATAATACATATGTTATACAGGGTGTCCCAGAAACTGAAGTCAACCCGCCTAGGGCTGATAGAGCAGCTCATAAGCTATCGATTTAACCCCCATGTATGTTCAGCAATTGTTATTAGTTTCCGAGATATTGATCATTTTAATCGGGATTATTGTCATTTTTCCTTATGTCCGTGCTACGAAAAATCCTGCTCTATCAGCCCTAGGCGGGTTGACTTCAGTTTCTGGGACACCCTGTATAAAACAGCCATAATATTTATATCGCTGCAATCGTAAAGTGTTTCAGAGTTTATTAAATATAACATGTAGATAAAGCTTGATTTATACACATCCTGAAAAACGTAATGTAATGATTTTTATCTACGCACATATCATAAGTCCTCTATTATGAAAAAGAAAAGAAAAAAGACAAATACATTTATTCACTACACACACACCCGTAAGACACACAGAAAAAAGTAAAAACAGAAAACTGCAATAAAAAGTGTAGTGGGTGTGTCTTCGCGGCAGTGAATCGGACACTGGCTCAGCATAATGCTGAGGCGTTCATAACCCGTAGGAAATGACCAGCATTATTACAACCAATATTACTATCAGAACTTTCTTGTCTGTGGTAGTAGGTAAAATCTGTACTGTAATTTTATTGCACTATGGATTTTAGTAAGTTTATGTGTTTAAGGGTGCGGCTCCACTGAGGCGGAGACGAGAGGAGCGGAGCGGAGCTGTGCCAATATTTACCAATGGAATCTGCGCAAGGCGCGCTCGACGTGACCGCATGCGCCTTTTATTGGTTAATATTGGCACAGCTCCGCTCCGCTCCTCTCGTCTCCGCCTCAGTGGAGCCGCACCCTAATTTTGGAACAGCTGTCATAACTCAAAAGGGTATCTATTCTAATATTAATTGATATATTAAAACAGTTATCGACTCGAAACGTCAATTCAGTATGTTTTTTAATATAAACCGCACGACATTTGATCTCGAGTGACTTGAGAATAGGGACTTCATTGGCTTATCTATAATTTAAAAAAAACTTTCATCTTGACGGAGGATCATTGTCATATTTGTTTGTTGTTTTTTTGCTGTTACGACAGTAGGATAATTCTTAACCTATGATGTGTGAAGATAAAGTAGTGTATGCAACTGTACATAATTAGGCCTTAAAACACTCGTGTGATCCTATTGTTAACCACACTCCTATTTTATGCATCAATTGCATAAAGTACTTACTATTCAAATATTACGGTATTATTGACCTAAAACACATTATTACGTACAGTTTATTTAGGATAAATAAAATATGTATGTATGTATGTAAAACATTACATGAACAATTAAAAGTTAAAACTAAACTTATTTAAATTGAAATAAAACTAAGCCACTCAAATATTAAAGATGTAAATAATAACCACCACTATAAAAAGAACACCCCCTCTAACAGGTCAGCTCGCGGCATGGTCCCTATGACACTGGCTGCATTACCTCCCTGGATAGCTAGCCCAATCCTTTGGGAGAGGAAAGCACCAGCTTTAGGATCTAAAAATTATGACATTACATTATGACTAAAAAATATTATGTATGGGAGACTATAAAGATCTGTATATTAATATGATACGTATGTATGCATCTATCTATATGCATCCGCCAAAAAAAAAAAGGTTACCTACTATTTTTGTTTCTTTTAAATGTGTTTTTTTTTATAAATTGTAAAGAGCAAGCAGGGTTTTTTTGTGTTTATTATTTTTTAGTATGTGTGAAAAAGGAACGGACTGAAAACCAGCGCTGCGTAGACGCGGCCGCGCCCGCGCGCGCAGCGCACGCTGAGCTCCTGTTGCCACTCGGCCGAGATCATTTAAATATATAACTAAGTCTACATTGTAAATACTGTCTGTCTGTAAATTTTCTTGGTGTGTGGCAATCATTTTTTCTTATTCTTATTCTAATCTATTCTGTGTATCACGGTTGTGACCTTCTGCTGTACGTGCATGATTAAATTCCTCATAGTCCTTTAACTTTATAAAATTTTACTCGCGTTTCAATATGACTTAATCTACGTAAATCTCGTCAAGTTCGCGTTTGCTTTTCCCGCGAGACCTATTAAATATTCCGGGATAAAAAAAAGTACTCTTTTTCCATTACAGGATATACAGTAGGCTTTCCTTCAAGCGAATGCTTCGTAAACATTTGCTGGAACAATTGTAGGCTAGAACCATCATGAAATAATTGTTTTTGGAATATCCGTATAATTATGTTGTTGTATTTATTTATGCATGTATATTAATATATAAAATTTACATGTTTATCATGGACATTTGTTAATTTGTCCACTTTTTTTGTCACACTTTTGTTAGTCTCTGTATGATTATTTGGTTAACAGCTGTTAGATTAAGTCGACCATTTGTAATCTTTAGGCAATTAAAAAATTAAAATAGTTTTATCTACACTCTCGGTCAAATAATACGGGTCAGAGTGCGTTTTTCATACAAACGAGGCTATTTTGAAGCCTTGGTTCCTTGCCAAGGGTTGTTTTGAGAGGAGTTTAATGGTGGATTCTCCAAGGTTCAATAGAGGAGGTCAAATGTTCTTAAGATACCTAACTTATCGCACAATCAGTTAACACCACAGCGAGAGAGTTTGGGTTAGCAATTGGATTTCCTTACATTTTATTGCCATTTTAGATGTTTTTCTGAACATGCACAATTCCGGCGTTAACCGCAGATTCAATGAGTTGGGTATCCTAGGCACTCTGGAAGTCCTGTATTGATGCTCGGGGTACCCATCATCAGATTTCACTAAAAGCATCCCCTGGCGAGGAACCAAGGCTTCGAAATAGCCTCTTTAGTATGATAAACGCACTCTGACCCGTATTATTTGACCGCGAGTGTATATCCCATCAGACACACGTAATTGAAGCTCTGCGAGAAATTCACACTGTCATCGCCGAACGTAAGTAATTAAATCCAAATTGGACGCGATGCGAAAAGGACGTATCGCCATGGTCGTTAATATTTTGTACGCCTTTTTTGTTGAGAATGAAAAACACATTTCTTATTCCCCTAACGTTCAGTTAACCGGAAACTAATCCGTACATGTAGGGAGTTTTTGATTGGCGTAGTTTTCCTACTTTCACGTTCGTACACATTTAGCTATAATTGGAACGAAGCTAATGTTATTGGATAGTTATTTTTCATCCGGACATCTAATTATGTCTTAGTAATACGAACAAATGGGTGAAATATCCCAATTACCTGTCCAACTAATTAATTGGAAGACTTTTTGAACATTTTGATCAAATTGTTTGACTTTTATTTCCTCTTACCATTGATTCGTTGTTAAATAGACAAAATGTAGGAATATTTTTATGGACTTAAATTATTTTGTTTGACTTGACATCTATTTGTTAATATTCAAATCAAATCAATGTTTATTTGCATAAAGAAAAGGGTATAGGATATTTACAGGAGGTAGTTACAATAAATAAATAAATAAATATCAGGGGACAATCTCACACCAATTGACCTAGTCCCAAACTAAGCTCTAGGCTTGTACTATGGGTACTAGACAACGATATATAAATACTTATATAGAGAAATAAATACTTAAATACATAGAAAACATCCATGACTCAGGAACAAATATTCGCGCTCATCACAAAAATATTATCTGCCCTTGGGATTTGAACCCAGGACCGCTCGCTTCGTAGGCAGGGTCACTACCAACTAGGCCAGCGCGTCGTCATTTTATTATAGTTATTATTATATAGTTAACAATTACTGTTACAATTGTGATTGTTAATGTTTTTTAAATTACTTACTCTAATTTGAATAGGAATAGGGTTTTAAAGCCGTTCTGCATTATTAAGTTTTTGAAACATTTATCTATTTCGGAAATATCAACAAAATTATATTTGACCTTTGTTTGACTTTCGTTTTTGGCTTCCCTCCGAGGTGTATCTTGCGGGTTAGGCGAAAACCGCTTGAAATAGTATATTGTAGGTATTTCACATATATAACAATCACTTTTTATCATTAGATATCATTTAATTGTTGTAATTTATTAGAAAATGCCAAACCAAATTTTAAATAATCATGTCACCCATAAAATGTCTGCTAAATAAATAAAGATATTAAAACGAAACGATTGGGTCAAATAGAAAATTAATGGAATTGGTCCCTTAAAATTACCTATTCTTTCGAATAAGATTGTAAAAACCGTAAGTTTTTTTTTGTTCTATCCTAATTAAGCCACCTTCTTCACGTGTCGATGCACAGCATGCAGATGTATAGTGCTAGCAGCTAGCAATGCTTAGGGACTAGGTAGGGACACATGCACGCACCGCCAAAGTAACTTTAATTGAATTGAAAATCTATTATTTATTTATTTATTTATTTAAACTTCTTTGCACTAAATACAATAAAGTACAAATGGTGGACTTAATGCCCAATGGCACTCTCTACCAGTTAACCAGTAGGCGAAACAGAAAAAGAAGATCGGTGCGAAGAAAAAAAAGCGTTGAAAAAAAAACTGTTTAAATAAAATATATACAAGATACGGATATATAAAATATAAATATACGTAAATACATAATATAAATATAATAATACATATAAAATATATACGTTTTGCTGCTTCCCTACAACGAGTCCGTCCAAATTCCTTATATTTCTGACTCTAACAAAAATTAGCGATTTTAAGGCTTAATATTTTATAATAGGAAACCTTAATCGATCAATTTTGCATAAACCCGCAATATTTTTGTAAGACCTATCCAAAGACACCCCACACTATGGGGTAGAGGAAAAAAAGAACCTACCCATGTCTTAGGGGAGGTACACTAAAAAAAAAACGATTTTACTACTTTGTTGGAGTACTAAAACTCTCTGAGATAAGCTGCGGACGGACAGACGGACGGACATGGCCAAACTATAAGGGTTCCTCGGATGGATCGAATAAACTTTTTTTAAGTAACAAATTTTAATGCTCTTTTTACATCAATTCAATTTCTTCATAAGATAAGCCCGTATCTTAGTACAGACTCGACATAGCTGTGATAAGCTGCCATTAGAGTTTTATAATTAATCGTTCCACGCAATCTGTTAATAACAAATACAAATCGATTAATTCTATATTACATATTGTATGTGTCCATTCCATTTTAATTCCTTGTCACCAATTATGCCCGAAAATTTAATTAAAACATTATTTGTAAAATGATGTCCATAAAAATTAATATTCAATTTGACTAGAGTAATTATTACAATTCATATAATTCGTTTTGCCTAGATTTACCTGCAAACTGTTATTCTGTAACCATTCAGTCACTACTGCTATCGTACTATTAATTTAAATAATTCATATATTCCAACACTCAAAAATTACTTGAAAAAGTCGTTAATGTCTAAAGCGTATTATAGGATCGAGGAGTATCAAATAGACAAAAATGCTTGGCCTAAGCCCGAAACTTAACCCTATACTTGGCAAGACTATTTTTTCTGAAATGTTGTTGGTTTTTTTTAGGGGTCGGTATCGTGTTTTTCGGGGTCCGAATAGGGCTGAAAAAATTATATAAAAAATCCATGGTTTTTAATTTGTGATTTATTGAATGTATCTTGAAATGCACACCGCCATGTCGTTACAAATGAACATATAAAAGTATATGTATCCAGGGAGACACACCGTCATAAAACGAGTACCCAAAAAAATATTTTTATTATTACTAATCAAAAATAAATAAATGAAAATGGGCCTATTTAAAAGATAAAAAACTATTAATTGACGTGCTCAGCAGTTAGCGTCATATAAATCTGTATTTAATTCGAAATCTTGAGTTTTTGCTTTATTTTTATAACTTAATTACAGCCATAAGTAAGGTTAAATTAAATATTGATATCAATAATTCAACTTTTTTGATAAATATTAACTAATAAATGAAAAAAAAAAATTTTTACTACTTTAAAGTGCTCCAACTTCTTTAGATTATGCTATTTATTATTTCCGAGTTGTAGACCCACGACAAAGAAAACCACGTAGGTCACTTTAAAAGTTCAAAAACGGGAAAAAGAACACAATGTGAATAACTTCTTTTGCAAATTACAAGTATTCGTAAAAAATAAATCTATAATTTTCAGAAATTTTGAGGAAATATTAACTTTTCGGTTCATCGCGTCCGCCTTTTCCTGCTTTTTGTCTGCTTCGCTGGAGCGAAAGCAAAAACATTTGCGTGGACGATCTACGTATGACTTAAAAAAAAATTTTTCTTAATTATTAAGCTTTTATTGTTGAAGATTAGGTAGAGCAGACTTTAGCCTTCTTCGGAAAATATTTTCAGATGGCCTAATGACTTCAAAAGGTTCAAAGCTAGCCATGGAAATGACAGACAGAAGTGGCCGTCGCACAACTGCAGCAGTCAGCGCAGAAAATGTACGGATGACTGAAATGCTAGCTCGAGAAAATCAACAAACCGCATTCAGGACATACTAAAACATCGGGGCTGTTAGTTCGTTGGTGTTTTTTTCATCTCATAGGAACATTTTAATAAAAATAAACATTTTTATGTCAATGGATGCTACATAGGGTATCTGAAACGATGAAAAAAAAACCCGTGTGTATATACTTACAAATAGACTAGGTCAATACTAGGATAAATCTAGGGATAGACTAGGCTTTCTTAAACTTAAGGCGACAAAAGAAGGCACTTTTATAACAATATGATTCGAACAACATGAAAGCATTATCGATATGGATGTTTTCAGACACCTGGTTGCCAATTTAGTACCAAAAAACTCTCATAATAGGTTGACAATGGTACCAGCTCGGTATTAAGCCCTCAAACTTTGAAATATAAAGCATAACTAATAGTTTATACTCACAAAAAGAGGATTATAAAAAAAAAAAATTATACGTAGGTAAATTGGCTGTGTATCCTTAAAGATACATAGCAAAAGTATAGCGTACCTGGTAATGTATCTTTAAAGATACGTAGTAGGATGAACCTTACTTAATTGTGTAGCTGGCGCTGTGCATTTAAAGATACATATGCCTTCATGTAACGTTAAAAGCCATTGTTATGTAGTTTTGATATACCAAAATTGCTATTGTGTGTTGGAAATATACTTACATATACTATAATAACGATAAATTTGCATTATTAAAGCAAAAAAATTATGAAATTAATTATTTTTATGACACGATGCGTAAACGCAGGTTTTCGGTCCGTTATTTTGCGTTCTACTGTCAAAATGGATTTACCTAGCAGTACAAAATAATATTACTCCATCTTATTGAAATATCAGTTAAAATAATGCGCGTTAAAAATGATTCCTAGGTCCTTAATTTACTCCCTAGATTTTTTTAAAGAGTAACGTGCATAAGAATGCACAATGTCAAGTATAGGGTTAATCATTTTTTTTTCAAATTCAAAAGCTTTATCTTATCTAGGGGACACCGTTGATGTAGGAAAACATATCAATCTTATGTGGTCGTCTTGCACAGTCTTATAAATATACACATAAGTAGGTGTTCTTTTTTGCTTTTCTCTCTCTATCTTTCTCTTAAGATATGTGTGTTTTCCCGCAGAAACTATGCAGGTAACGCAGGTTATTTGTTTTTTTTTTAATTTACTATTTATAGATTTATATAATGCTATACTAAGGACCTAGTACCATTGTAATATTATATAATATTACTGCTGCTGAGTTTCTTGCGGCATTTTTTCTCAGCAGTGGTCCCTTTTGTGAAGCACTGGTAGATTCTTGAAGTGTACAAGTGCCCGTGCTTACTTACTGAATAAATGTCTTTATCTTATCTTTATCATAATTACGACGATCCTGCGCGGAGACCAAATTTTTCAATTTATTCAGCAAACTTTGTACAAATCCCAAGATCCATACTGAACCCGTATCATGAAGTGTCATTCCAGCAAATTCCAGGCAATGAACGGGATGGAGATAGTTAAGTAACTTCCACAGCGCTGTCCGCTACACTGCCTGGAACTTGTCAGGATTCGACACTATAATATGATCGCCAGTGCACTTATTTTCATTAATTTTATTATTATTTTGCCAGCGATGGAGCGCAGCTGTTAGCGTTATAGATCGAATAAGATGGACTTATATGGCTACGTTTATCGCGTGACAAGATGTGGATAAAACATCCGTAATTTTCTGACACATTATGTACCTGCCACTAATACCCAATACCCCTATACCCAATGGTTCGCATGCAGCGGTTTGCTGCGTCGTTTCTTATTCGCACTGCTAGGGAGTGGAACATTCTCCCTGTGTCTGTATTCCCGGAATCATAATAACCTGGGTGTTTTCAAGGCAAGAGTGAATAGGCATTTTCTGGGTAAGCGTGTACCACCTTCGACCTCGTCGTCACTTAACATCAGGTGAGACTAAGGTCAAACGCAAACCCATTATGGAATTAAAAAAAGAAACTGTTAAACATCAAGCCTGATTGTGCAAATTGTGGACAGAATTATAATATTTTTTTAGAGTTGTTGGTAATTCTGTAGCTCTGCCTACCCCACTCTGGGAATGAAGGCGTGAGTTTATGTATGTATGTATATATAAGTACGAGAGTGACGTATCCTTTATCCATATTTTATCACGCGACCAACGCATCCATACTATTTAGCCCGGCAGATACACTAATCTGCGGTATCGCGAGACCAAGATCGGTATCGCGGATGTGGGTGTTGGAGTTGGACTGGACTTGTCTGCCGTATCCATCCAGTACGGTGGACCAGAATTGTCACCGAATGGCAACCGGAGCAAAACAGACCAAAATAATGTGGATGATTTGGACGTGTTTCAAAGAGCAACTGGCGAGAGCATGCAATCAGTAGGGAACAATGACATAAAAAAGGGAAGGCATTTGCCCTGCCATGAGACACTAAAAGGTGTAAAAAAACTTTCAAAATCACCGTGCGTTAGTTCGAAGTTTAATAATAAACTGCCTTGGGATGTACGAATAATATTCTAATGAAATGTAAAAACGAATAACATTTGGCAAGTAATTTTGTTAATTATCATTAAAACCTCTAGTAACAGTACATACATACAAAAACTCACGCTTTCATTCCCAGAGTGGGGTAGGCAGAGCTAAAGAATTACCAACAAGTGTTAAAACTTCTTGATAATTCTGTAACCACATTTTGCACAAGTAGGCTAAGATGTTTCCCAGTGTATTAGTGACAGGTTGCAAGCCCATCGCCTAACAGTACCACAAGCCTTTATTCCCTTAGTCGCCTCTTACGACATCCACGGGAAGAAATGGAGTGGCACTATTATAACCCGGCAACCACACGGTATAGGTATTTAAGAAATACGTACATAAACAGCCAAAAATACACTCCTAACACAATCTATTTTAAAGTTTTACGTCGTTTTACAAGGGACTAACTGAAATGGATCCGACCAAATACTTATGGCCTTTCACCGCTAAGCCGGAAAAGTGTCAAAGGCGTTTTTGTTCGGCAAGCGTTTCATTTTCAATCACGTCATGTGCAAACTGCCTTTTGCTTTGTGCTTGAACCGGTGTGGGAACAGTGCTGAATTTACATACAAAATGCGGTAACGTCCGGTTTTTTACGCTTTTAGTATTTGTTGTAGATATAATGAAAAGCTAGGCATGTACGTTTTCCTTTTCAAGAAAATATTTCGTACAAGACTAGTTTTTCATTATAACTTCAACATCGTGGAAATCGGACTTGAATAAGGGGGTGAGATGCGTAACTTTTTAAGGTCGAATTTGACTTACGTATCAAGGATTACTCACGCTATTTTTTTTATATTTGACTAGCTTTTGCCGGCGACCTCGTCTTCATGGAATTGAGAATTTCAAAGCTGAGATGTTTTTTCGGTATGAAAACTATCCTGTCCCATTCAATATCTAACTTGTATGTGTGTCAAGTTTAATTCTGATCTATTCAGTGGCTGAAGCATGATTGACAAACATAAAAAATCTCATCTATCTTCTATATATCTTCTTTATAATAAAAATGAATCGCTAAATGTGTTGCTAAGCGCAAAACTCGAGAACGGCTGAACCGGATTTGGCTCATTTCTTTTTTGTTGTGTTCGTCATTGTCAGGACAAGGTTTGTATGAAAGAAAATAATTGAAAAAACTACCGGGGAAGTCAGAAATTTGCAGCGGGGCGAAGCCGCTGGCGGGCCGCTAATGAATGAATGAATGAAAATGAATCACTAAATGTGTTGGTAAGCGCAAAACTCAAGAACGGCTGAGCCGGATTTGGCTGATTTCTTTTTTGTTGTGTTTGTGAATGTCAGGACAAGGTTTTTATGAAAGAAAATAATTGAAAAAACTACCGGGGAAGTCAGAAATTTGCAGCGGGGCGAAGCCGCTGGCGGGCCGCTAATGAATGAATGAATGAAAATGAATCACTAAATGTGTTGGTAAGCGCAAAACTCAAGAACGGCTGAGCCGGATTTGGCTGATTTCTTTTTTGTTGTGTTTGTGAATGTCAGGACAAGGTTTTTATGAAAGAAAATAATGGAAAAATCCACCGAGAAAATTAGAAATTTGCAACGGGGCGAAGCCGCTGTTGGGCCGCTAGTTTATAATAATAGTTATATATTAATATAAGATAATTAT
Source organism: Acleris emargana (assembly GCA_927399475.2). NCBI lineage: Eukaryota > Metazoa > Arthropoda > Insecta > Lepidoptera > Tortricidae > Acleris > Acleris emargana. The sequence goes on from OV656854.1 coordinate 18,361,937, forward strand.
ACATAAATAACAACGAATTACGAATTTTTGCATTTTTTCCTTTACGTGCGCTTTGAGATCTTGCTTCTTGCCAAATTTTATAATCTAGGTCAGAAGAAATAACCCTTTAAGTTTTGATTTAATGTACAGTACAAGTGAAAATATTTGCAGCATTTTTTTTATTGCGTTGGCTTTGTAATAAATAATAATGAAACTTTTCTAATTACATATTTAATACAAGCTGCCGCCACTATGTTGTTAATCGCTACTCGCGGATAAAAACTTGTCCTTCCCTCGGCTTCAAGCCATCTCAGCGTAACAGACAAAGCTACTTTCACATTAAAATATTAGTATGGACATGGAAATGAATTAATTTCATCGATAGCTCCACGCATTCATGAGTGAAATGGGCTTAAAAGCCAGCCACTCGACCGGGTGTGTAATGATCGGTATAAAAATAATTAATATAATTTCATTTGATATAATAACATTTGATATAATTTTAAAGGATATAATCACTCATTTTATATAATAAACGATTGGTATATTATCAAAATATCTATGTTTATTTACTATAATTATCATTTGGTATATATATTTTAAATTCGATTATACAGCGTGAATCATTCATTACCCATAGTTTATAGCATTTCTTTATGCTAACGTGTCCACGCATGTTACGTCCCACGCCAAGGCGCGGCCCAAACACCATGGCACCAAAGTGCAACCGTCAGGTCTTTTGCCATCTGAGGCAGAAAGACCTGAGGGCTCTAGGGTTGCCGGAATATTGGCTGTGCCGAGGGAACGTTTGATGATGTCGTTTAAGGAACTGTGCCTAAAAAAGCGGCCAGCGCTTAGGTGGCAAAAGAGAACATGCCGCCCCAGTGAGTTTACTTGCTGACCACAAAGCCTACAGGGGTGTGGTTCACAGATAGGTAAACCCAGGCGTAGACAAACCGTCACCCGAAGAGTAGAGGGATCCAGAAGGGATCCCAAATTCCGAGAAGGGAGAGCGTGCAACCAATGTCCAGATTCCCGCTCAGTCACGGCTATCAGTCTAGCTCGTTCGGAAGAGACGGTGATGTTTGCTAGAAGATTTTTGTATAAATTTTTTACTGTAATTGAGTCCCAGGCGGATTGAAAAGTTTTATCATGAGGGGCACTCTCATCTGAGTTAAGTGAGATCCATTTAGTTTCAGCGTCTGCCAAAGACGAAACCTCTACATCAGTGGTGTGTGGTATTTTAAGTATACCACTGATGAGGGTGAGCGTGCTGTTGACAGACGACAGAAACGCGGGGAGTGCCAGGCTGCTAGTAGATCTTATGCCTAGGCCACCGAATTTTATTGGAAGAAGTGCTTGGGTCCAACTTGGAGAAGTAAAAGTTATGATAAGAATTTTGCTAATAGTCATTTTCAAAATGTTGTCGATGTTATCAGTTAAATATTGGAATTTCCAAACCGGTGCACAACGAAGAAGGTATATGAATTTTGGGGAAAATAAACAACGCCGCAAAATATAAATAGCAACGTGCGGATTTATTTCAAAAAGTAAATCGGAATTGTTCTGAAAATTATCAATTTTTGAATTTATAATTGCTGGGATGGCATCGTCATAAATAGGAGCACCGAGAAGTGTTAGTGAAGATGGGGATAGGATAGAAATGTTAGGAAGGAGACGGTTTACTTTGTGTAAAAGGTCACTTTGGGCTAGGGCTGAAAGATTTTCTGAAATGAGAATTTCGCACTTATTATGGTTTAATGACAGACCTATATCAGAAAAACGATTGATGATGAGTTGCAGATCGGAAAGGACTGAGGGGGTATTACCTCCAATTGTGCCATCATCCAGGTACCAAATATTAAGATCTGAAGAAAGCTGCTTGATAATGGGATTGATGGCTAGGCTAAAGATGACGGGACCAAGCGGGTCACCTTGTTGGCAACCGACACTGGATGGAATCTCATTGTTTTTGTACATTAATTTTGAAGGTGAACTGTAACATTGCCAAAGATAACCATATATTTCCGGAAGGTCAATTTTAATTTGATTTAGTAAAGCACAGCGATCAACAGAATTAAATGCATTTTTAACGTCAATTTTCACTAAAATATCAAAATTACTATTTGCCAAAAAAGTTCGAGTCGCGTGTACTGCCGCTTCACAGACACCTTTCACTCCGAAACCAAGTTGAAGTGGTTGTAATTTTTCTGTTATATGCTCGCGAAGTTCGCGACAGCATATTTTGGAAGTCAAACGACGCAGCGTACTTCCTACTGCTATGGGCCGAATACCGCCGTCTTTCTTTTTTAGAGCTATTAGGTTGGCTCCATAAAGCACCGGAACTACCTCTGCACAAACCTTTCCTGATAACATGAGGTTGACGAGCGAAGTTAGTTCCTTCAGTAAAATTTTCCCAGCATCACCCGCAAGAGAGCTTGTAAGGTCTTTAAGATGTTGCGGGGTTATGCCGTCTAAACCGCCCGCAGAACCGCTGGGAAAGGAACACACCGCTTGAAGCGTGGCAGTATCCGAGACCTGCAGTGGCTGGTCAGAAACTGATGGAGGATCGGGTAGCTGGGAAGAGGCAGAAGGAGAAGGGTGTTTGTCTTCAAGTGCCGACAAAGTTGCAGGGGAGTCCGGGGCCAAAGTATCGCTAGAAAATAGTACTCTTGTGGCTCCTTTCAGGTCTCCGTCGGAAATCTTATTTTCTATGAGATTAATTTTATGTTTGGAAGTACTGTGAGCGAAAGAAAAAGAACTATCTGAGTCTGTGGAGAGAAGAGGAGGGAAATTTGGATGTAAAATATTATGCTTTATTATTGATGTTAGATGACGGTTACCTTTTTTCCGTCTCACGTCGAGGGATCCGCTCGTCAGCCAGGGTCCGCCGCTGACCGTGCCCAGACCATCAAATGCCGCAAATACGCTTTTCTAAAAGATAATTACTTTTTTGCGGCACTTGCAATGGAAACTTTGGGTCCGTGGTCTTCCGACACCAAGAAGTTTGTTAAAGAGGTGTCGGAAAGACTTATTTTGGCGGCGGGTGATCCCAGAGCCGGCTCGTTCTTTGCCCAGCGGCTCAGTCTGGCTGTGCAAAGGGGGAACGCGGCCAGCATTTTAGGGACCATGCCACAAGCGGGTGAACTGCAAGGGTTATTTTATTTATAGTTAGAATTTTAAGACGTTTTGTAGTATTTTAGTTTTTTATCAATAAACATTTGAGTAGCTAATGTACTTACATATTATTTCAAACACAATATTTGGTATATAATTTATTTATTATAAACATAATTTGGTATAATCATCATTTTGTATAAAAATCATATTGTATAACTATCATGTGGTATATTATTTTTTATTGCCACATATTTAAAATAATTGTAACGCGTTTTATTTACCTAACCTAAACTACTTTTCTGGTAGTTGTTAAGTATATTTGTTTGGAATAACTTTTTTTGTCGAATGATTTTTAGGTAGGTAGGCTTTGCGCAGCTCCTATTCCACGTAGTTATGGCGCTTCGCGCCTTGACACAATTCTAACCTAACCTAACCTATATATTAGTTGAGACCTAGGAGTTACCGCTCTGTAGGGTCACAATAGGTAACTAACAAACCGACCCTTGTGGTTGGACACGAGTTAGTATATACAGTATTTTTTATACCATCTGTACTTTATATGACATTAACTTTATATCAATTAAGTTGATTATAGTAAATATGCATTATACTTAATGTATGTTATATAAAATATTTTTAGAACAAATGATCGTTATATAAAATGATAATTATATCATATTTAAATATATTAAATGTTGTTATATGATTCAATAATTATATCAAATGAGCGTTATATCGACTGATACTATAGAAAATATTTTTATATCGATTGTTACGCACCCCACTCAACCAGCAAGTCATGGGTGACTAACCTAACCTAACCTAACCACCGGCCTGGGCCCTGAGAACAGGTGAGAATATTTGGTATTTCAAGCTGTTTTTGACAGATTTGTGTGATTGTGGTAAATGAGCACAAAGCCCACTTTATGGTAAGCAGGCTCGAGACTTATAAGAAAATGCAATCTCAAATGAATTTTAACTGTTTGAGTGTAATGAATTGGTTTAACCCAAGCGATACAATTTCAACCGTCAACGGATCAGATGACAGCGTAATACGTCTGGGAATTCGTCTGCGGTTAGCAACTTAAGAATGGGCTTTTAAAGCGATTTATTAAGAGTTCAATAGGCTCAGAGGAGATGGTAACCCTTTTTTAACCGACTTCAAAGAGAAAGTTCCCAACTCGTCCGTATTTTTAATATACTAATGTTACTCGTGTTAGTTTTTACTTGCTATTGGTCATATTTTTATTCGTGAAGTGCGTCCCAAGGGCACGGACCTACAAAATATACGGACGTAACCTTGTCTAATCATGAGTGAAGCATGTACTCGTATATACTGTCACTCGTGCTCTGGCTCGGCGCGGTGTCTTACCCAGTGCATCTGTGTGCGTGCGATAAATCTTGTATACCTTTTTAGTGCAACGTTACGTCCGTATTTTGTATGTCCGTGCCCAATGGTGGCCCTTAATAAAATAAAAACTGTTCATTGGTTTTTAAACTTTTTTTTTAGATGCTAGTAACTAGAGGAATAATTTACTTCAGCATATTACACACAATCCTTGAGAGTATTGTGAAGCTACAAAAATTCATACTAATTACGATAAAGTTAATCTTGTGTGATTTTTACGATCTTTGAATATGTAGATATTTTGAAAAACTATTTATGTAAGTACGTGTTATTTGCAACAAAATATCCCTTCCCAAAATATACCTTATTGAAAAATCGGGGAAATCGGACTTGATTTGAAATTCTATAAATGCTACGATTACACATTATTTAAAATACATATAACGCACATCTTAAGTTGGATGGTTTAATTATAAATAAAATGGAGTTAATACACCGTAAAAGTTTTTTTTGCGTTTTGTCATAACAAAAGTATCAAAAAAAACTTTACAAAAGATACGAACAGAGAGCAGAAAATCAGAAAGCGTGGAAATTCTTTAAGAAATTTACGTTTTCAAAGGCAATTTTAGTAAAAGCTTTCCTGGGTGTAAATTTACTGTCCACAATTTGATTGAAGGCTCTTAGGTTTTTGTTCGAGGGGCATCGATTTTTCGTAATTTTACAAATGGTTATTTTTAAATGCTTTTTGTTTGATTGCTAGTCTAAAAATATATCGTCAACGAAATGTTTTAAGCACATAATAACAAACCAATTAAATTTGACACAATTTCCTGCTTAAATATGCATGATATTTTTATTTGGTATATTCATCCACATTCACTGTTTTATATTTTTATTACTACTACTGCTACTTTTGATTACTTGCAAATGGCCATGCGCTTTAGTGTGAATTTACCATGTACGTATATAATATATTATACGAAGGGCATTCAATAAGTTTTCAGTATGTTAATGAAAACCAAAGAGTACAATTTAGTGGAATATTTTATTTTTCAATACTCCCTCCTTATGTTTATACACTTAAAAGTTCGTTTACTTTATTATTTTTTGTAACCCTCCTCAAAAATATTATTTATATTTGGTGTCAAAAGACTCCTCACACAAATATCCGCCCCTACCGGGATTTGAATCCAGGACCGCTAGCTTCGTAGGCAGGGTCACTACCAACTAGGCCTGCGCGTCGTCTATTTCTCGCAAATGTAAGCATATAAGCTTTAGAGTCAACTTACTATAGATTGTCATCATAAAATTACTACTGTTACCACTACTAGTATTATCTATGGGCTTTAGAGTGAAATTTACTATCTGGAGCCCCGTGTGCCCGTTTGCTTAAAATAACTTGAAAAATTACGTTGAAATACAGTCTCGGTTTATTCCCATTAGTGTCAATATTGTCACGTAATTCGATCGTGAGTGTCGTGACGTAACTGGGGCACAAAAATGTGTAATACAATTAGGAATCGATCTCACGTACGGCGTCGATCCGTCACATGCCTTCTCGATACCGCGTGAATATTGCATATACGGAACAAAATAAATAGGTTTCACGGGAACTTTACACGGTTAACAAACAGCGCTTCTGACTTACTAAAATAATGTTACGCCGATGGGATTAAGAGTCTCATTTTCAATCGTGAATTTTGGTGCTTTAGAAGCGTTTTCAGCAGGCTGAAATATAGTTTTAAGTAGTCCGTTTCAGATAATAAAAGATACATACATACATACATACATACCTTCACGCCTGTTATCCTAAGTGGGGTAGACAGAGCTACAGAATTACCTACAACTTTAAAAACTGGTTGATAATTCTGTAACCACATTAAATAAATAAAAGATGTTTATTCAGTAAGTAGGCCGCACGGGCACTTTTACACGTCAAAAATCTACCAGCGCTTCGCAAGAGACCACTGCTGAGAAGAAACGCCGCAAGAAACTCAACAGTCAGTCGTTTTTAGGGTTCCGTAGCCAAATGGCAAAAAACGGAACCCTTATAGATTCGTCATGTCTGTCCGTCTGTCCGTCCGTATGTCACAGCCACTTTATTCCGTAACTATAAGAGCTATACTGTGGAAACTTGGTAAGTAGATGTATTCGGTGAACCGCATTAAGATTTTCATACAAAAATAGAAAAAAAACAATAAATTTTTGGGGTTCCCCATACTTAGAACTGAAACTCAAAAATTTTTTTTTCATCAAACTCATACGTGTGGGGTATCTATGGATAGGTATTCAAAAATGATATTGAGGTTTCTATTATAATTTTTTTCTAAACTGAATAGTTTGCGCGAGAGACGCTTCCAAAGTGGAAAAATGTGTGTCCCCCCCCCCGTAACTTCTAAAATAAGGGAATGATAAATGTAAAAATAATATATGATGTACATTACCATGCAAACTTCCACCGAAAATTGGTTTGAACGAGATCTAATAATTAGTTTTTTTTTAATACGTTATAAATCCTAAACCGCATTTTACCTTTCATTCAATCAACTCCAATATAATAAAGAATAAAGAAAAACATTTATTTAGATGTATAGTTGTACGGAACCCTACGTGCGCGAGTCCGACTCGCACTTGGCCGGTTTTTTAAATATTGCTTATGATATTTTAACCTAGCATTATATAAAAGAATTTATCTCATATAAAACAAAACATAAATTATATTCATGCGTAGTTGAGCAAGAAAATGTGTCAAAACTTAGAATAGATTATCAACATTTCGACCAACTTGCCTTGGGGATTAGACAGCCGGTGAAATTACTAGCATAGAGGCATTCCATCTTAATCCTCAGGGTTGGCAGTGCATCTGCAGTCTTGTGAATGCGAATGTCTATGCGTCACAGTTTCCACTTACCATCAGGTGGCCTGTGTGCTCGTTTGCCTTCCTATGCCAAAAAAGAAAATGTTTTTGCCCAGTTTTTTTACTTGCAACTTCGCGCTTAAGTTGCCGTCAGGCTTACCTTTAGTATCAGTCCAAAGCAGTCACAATTCAACAATAGTGGCTGTCATATAACAGCGCTCCCACGTGCATGATAAAGTGGTTTACCTCAGGTTAGAGGTTCTTTGGAACCTCTTAGGTATAATAGAAAGGTAATGGCATCCTGAGACCGCGTTTCCCCTTAAGTGCAGATCGATTTTGTAGTAAAATTGTCATACAATGAAAAATGAGCGCCGCGTCGTTGCCGGGTTAGAATAGTGCCACTCCATGTCTTCCCGTGGATGTCGTAAGAGGCGACTAAGGGAATAAAGGCTTGTAGTACTGTTAGGCGATGGGCTTGCAACCTGTCACTAATACACTGGGAAACATCTTAGCCTATTTGTGCAAAATGTGGTTACAGAATTATCAAGAAGTTTTAAGACTTGTTGGTAATTCTTTAGCTCTGCCTACCCCACTCTGGGAATGAATGTGTACAATGAGCAATGACGACGGCTTCGTATTTTGCCAATATTGTGACACATTTTAAAGCACTTATGCGTTGTTTTATTTCATCATTTATGATTTTTTTATACAAGGTGCGGACGTATTATCAAAGAAGGGCGCTAACTACATAGTAATAGTGAAAGCATTTTAAATTTAATGTCGTGACCAATAAAGTATAGAATACTCTGGGAATGAAGGCGTGAGTTTATGTATGTATATATGTACTTCGACTGCTACATTGTATTTGGCCGCCTTCTTTGGTATTACGGCTGCGTGGGGTGTAAAAATGTTAGTAAGGAGAACTACAAAATAATAGTAGATTGTTCATCAAGGGACTAAAACAAGACATAATGCACACACGAGATGTTTAGATAATTCGAGTGTCATTATGGTTGTTTAGTCTCGCGTTAAACACTCTACTTTTCACTTTGATACTAGGAAAAAAAAGACGTTCACTGCCGGATAGCCACTTAGCAAAAGTATTGGCACTGATGACGTTCTACTTGTACAAATATTGATTAAAAGTAGAAAGAAAGAAAGTGGAAAGAAGTGGTCTCTGCCTACCCCTCTGGGAAACAGGCGTGATTTAATGTATGTATGTATGTATGTAAAAGTAAGTTTCTTACAAAGTACAGCGGTTTTTGCTTTTGTTTTTTTTTGGAAGTGCTGCTTTATATGCTTGCATATTTAGCCAACAGGTTCAATCTTGAAAACTATTTTAAAACTAATTGGACCATGGGTTATTAAATGAATTCATGCTTAATATAATTAAATAGATTCATATTCGTAATCATTAAACGTGTTTCACGAAATTAAATCATTTTTAATGATCTTTTTTCACAGTATGACAACTGTGCAAAAATATAATTAAAAATGATTTAATTTCGTGAAACACGTTGTTTGAGGTTATTATCACGCCCTAAAAATAGTCTATGCAAAATCATTCAAAATGGCGATTATCGTCCATTTACAAACATCGTGATTGAATGTTTAGAGGATTGCAAAGTAAATTTAAAAAAAGAACTTGAATCCCTAGATATTAAAAAGGAGCTTAAGTCCCGACACGCAGAGACTAAAGTAACATTTTAAAAGCATGAGAAGTGAAGACAATATTACTGACAAGCATATTTGAGTATGAAAGTATGCCATGTTTTTACCCGACTGCGTCAGAAGGAGGGTTATTTATGTCTTGTTCTATTTTATATGCGGAATAAAAGGAGTCATCATACTAAATGGATCTAACCGCAATTTTCATCATTCCGATAGTGATTGTTCGATTGAAGACTTTATTTTTTGAATGGATCATAGTTCAAACCTAACTTAAAAATATTTAGAAATTAATAAAGTTTTTGATAAAAAATACCCCAGTGTTCTAAAAATTAAAATTCAGAAAGTTGAGTTCGAAAAAAATATTATTCAGATGTTTAAGGTGTTCCCGGTTAAAAACTTAGTTTATTTTAATTTGTGTAAAATTCTACTTTTATGAATTTTATAGTGCTAGAATTTTAAAGTCTTCTTAAAAAACCGTCTAGCTATAGCGGCATTTAAAACAGCGTTAAAACTCTTCAGAGTCCGAAAGAGGCGTTATGTCGTATAAAAGAGATCCCTAATAAAACTCACAAAACTGAGGCAGTATAAACCGGATAGCGCTGAGCATTTATTTTTTTTATTCGTTTAGTTTCCTTTCACTTTCACAGAAATAATTGTTTCCTGAAATAAAATTTACACTTCATAAAGCGACTCGTTTACCTACTCAATAGTTTTTTCTACGTACTCAAATAAAATCTTAAACATTCGCATAAAATCCTTCAAAACAATATAAAATTCCTTTGGATGTAAACCGAAGTATTAAAATTTAAACTACTACTTATATAAATAAATCTTTTCCTAGAGCTGGTGCTTACCTCTCCCAAAGGACTGATAGCTATCCAGAGAGGTAATGCAGCCAGTGTCATAGGGACCATGCCGCGAGCGGACCTGCTAGAGGAGGTGTTCTTTTCATCTTTAATATTATTTGAGTAGCTTAGTTTTATTTTAATTTAAATAAGTTTCGTTTTAACTGTTAATTGTAATGCTTAAAGTAAATAAATCTATTATAAACAAATTATTTGGTACATGTGTTTGGAAGCTACGGTGCCACAGATACCACATAATTATAATACCCCCTTATTTGCGTTGGGGGATAAAAATAGAAGTAGATATGTCTTTCAATTTAGTACCAATAGCTTTTGCCCGCGATTCCGTCCGCGTAGGAGTCGTTTATCGCTGCTCCCCGGAAACTTTTCCAGGACAAAAACTATCCTTTGTCTTATTCCAGGACCTAACCTATAGGTGTGCCAAGTTTCATCCCGATCCGTTCAGCCGTTGACGTGTGATGATGACCAAACATCTAAACATCCATACTTCTAACTCATTTATAATAATAAATATATTATACCGCAGGGCAGCTAGTGGCGAGCTGTTGGTGAGTGGCGACACCACGGACCTGAATGCTCCCGAGGGTAGGTCCTGTTCCTCACCTCACGCTTGCCTTCACCGGCTGGCTGGAGTGAATAATGACGAGGAACAGACCCTCACCTCTGGCTTGCCTTTATCGGCCGGTCAGAGTGGAGTCGCAAGAGCTATATGCTCGAAGGGTGGATGTGTTGCATAAGTGGTGAGTGGGCACCTTATGGTCGTTTAAAGTCCAGAAGCACCTCTCCACCCTTAGCCCCTCTGGAACTGTTACCTCCCTGCTGCTATATATATGCGGCTATTTCGGGAGGCCCATTCCATTGAGTTTGCGAGTCACCGCCTGTCATTTCAACCAAAGTAATTAGCATTGGCCAGGCAGGCGCCGTAGTTTCATCAATAGCCTAGTTCACCAATCCATATCTGTTCATTCATAGAGCCTATTTTAATACTTCCATCCTTCTAAAATAGTCCTACACTAACCGTTGGTTGTCCGTGGGAGCATACTTCTATAGTTTGAACTCAGAGACAATCGCCGGTTGGTGTCCCATCACTTTACTAATTTAAACTTGTCTAAAGGGCCTCTACGTGTTGGCTTTGGCTCCATGTACGCCATCCAAAGGTCTGGGACTCCCATAGTCCCGTGATTGGTAAAGACATACATATAATAAGTAAGATAAGTTACTTATTAAAACAGTTCGTATTATCTATTTAATATATTATTTGAAGATACCAGAGATACCTGAAAAACCAAAATACAAGTTACTGCTAAGTTTATTTGCCGTTATTTGCTTTAAAATAGAATGTAAATTCTATCTAGTCCTCCCTCTAGACGCCTTCTTGCATACAAAACGGTGCTAATCTATTTAACGACGGTGAAGAAATGAATTAACTTTACTTTTGCTCAGCAAAACTAAAAAGAAAAGGGTTCTGCGGAATAATATGCGACTTATAACGGGCATGCTTCGATGGTTCGGTCATTTGGAAAAGATGGATGAAAGAAGATTGATGAAAGAGATATTCAGATCGAAAGTGAGTGGAAGGGTCGGAAGGGGCCGCCCTAGGCGTACTTTTTCGAATCAGATCGGAGAAATACTGGAAAAGGGCCGAATGTTAAGTACCCGAAACCGACGTGCGTGCATGACTCAATGTATGAATGTGGAATTAGCGAAAGACATTTTGTCAAGATCATAGCAAGTGGAAAGAAGTGGTCTCGGCCTACCACTACCTACTAACAGGCGTGATTTAATGTATGTACCTATGTATAATAATAATGTAATTTCCAATATGAAATAAATTACAGCTACTAAGGCTATTGAAGCATTAACAGTACATTAAAAGTGGTACAAAAAGAGTTAATGTAAAATAAGTGTTTTAAGTACAGCTACAATTTAAAATATTGACAGTAGTATTCTATTTTACTATTATATAGTATATTTACTTGTGGGAGGACCTTGTGCAGGGTCCATCCGGGTTGGTACCACCATCTTATCCATTAACCTACCGCCAAGCAGCAGTGTTCGCATTGTTGTGTTCCGGTTTGGGGATAAGACAGCCGGTGAAATGACTAGCATAGAGGCATTCCATCTAAGTCCTCAGGGTTGGCAACGAAATTGCAGTCTTGTGAATGCGAATGTATATGGGTCACAGCTTCCACTTACCATCAGGTGGCCTGTGTGCTCGTTTGCATTCCCATGCCATAAAAAAAATTATCATCATCGTCATTTAACTTAAGAGCTAGGCTCTTGTCGGTGGAGTAATTTCCACCTTTCTTTGTTCTCTGCCAGCCTTTTAACCTCCTGATACAACACGACATTGAGCCTCAATCTTTTTCGGCTGAAGAAAGTAAGCCCAGGTCTGCCTTTTCCCCTTTTTCCCTCAACTCTTCCCTCCAAAATGTCCAAAAAGAACTGGTCGTACCGTAACAGGTGTCCCATCATCTGTCCTCTTCTACATTCTATGGTTTCCAAAATATGTCTCCTCTCGTACCATCTTCAACACCTCTTCGTTGATTATTATCCGTCCAGCTAATTCTTTCCATTCTTCGCCAACACCACATCTCAACCGCTTCCAATTTTATAGTGACATTATTATCTTATCTTATCTTATATTTTATCATGAAAATGTCAGAAAGTAAACGCGTAATGTTGGACACTTTAAGCTGAAGGCACAACGGACACTAAATTATAAAGTAAAGATCGTAAAGTTTTAAATTGAATGTCTCAAATTAAATGAATAACGTTTATCTTCTTTACTCGTAACATAAGAATCAAGTGTCCGACATTGTTCTCGTTCATTACTGGTGTCATTACCCTAATTAATTTGCTATGCAAATATTATATTTTTATAACTATGTTTCATACCATATTTTGTAGAAAATCTAAATAAGTCTTAGGATTGCATTGCAGTCTTGTGAATGCGAATGTCTATGGGTCACAGTTTCTACTTACCATCAGGTGGCCTGTGTTCTCGTTGTCTTCTCTATGCCATAAAAAAAAAAATAAAAAAAAAATTAGTGACGTCACTACTTTATTCCTACTTAAATTCAGATTAATTGGTGAAGCGAAATAAAGAAACCTTTTCTATAAACATTACATTGTTTTAAGTAAAATATTAGCAGCAAACTAAATTCAAATGCCATTTCTAAATCACACAAAGAAAATTTTAACCAACTTGTATACTATCGTGGAACACAATAATTATCAAAGTAAACAATTAAAATCCCCCCTTAATCCCACGGAACCCTAAAAATGCAATTTCCCGGCCGCGGGCGGTAATAACTTTTACGGCGTTAGGTCCGAATGGCTGCCGAGTAGCAGCTTCAAAATTGCACCGCAGATTACCTCGGAATTGTGTTTAGCATTATTAGCTAATTTCATGGGGCATTAGCAGTTGACACCTCAGACCAGCTTGATGAGGTTTGCGTTTCGTTTTGCGGCGATGGGCGGGGATGTTGGTTTTGAAGTATTTAAATACTGATAAAAAAGGTGGTAGATCCGAAAAAGTTTAACCGAACACGACGTGGTTTTTGTTACAAGAAAGTTTATTTAATCGGGACAGTTCATCATCATCATCATGTCAGCTGAAAGACGTCCATTGCTGGACATATGCCTCCCCCAAGGCTCTCCACTCAGACCGGTCTTGTGCTTTTCGCATACATTTCATCATTTCATTTTTCGTATTTTCCCCGTGTGGTTGCCGGGTTAGAATAGTGCCACTCCATGTCTTCCCGTAAATGTCGTAAGAGGCGACTAAGGGAATAAAGGCTTGTAGTACTGTTAGGCGATGGGCTTGCCACCTGTCACTAATACGCTGGGATACATCTTAGCCTACTTGTGCAAAATGTGGTTACAGAATTATCAACAAGTTTTAAAAGTTGTTGGTAATTCTTTAGCTCTGCCTACCCCACTCTGGGATTACAGGCGTGAAGGTATGTAGGTATATACATACATTCGGAGTGAAGTAAGTAATCTATTTTATATACAACTAGCTTACCCGGCGAACTTTGTTCCGCCTTAATTGCAATAAATAATCAGATTGTTTTTTTTTTTATTGGAAAAAATACAACAAAAAAAAAAAAATTACATTAATCATTCATTATTATTTCTTTCCCCGTGTGGTTGCCGGGTTAGAATAGTGCCACTCCATTTCTTCCCGTGGATGTCGTAAGAGGCGACTAAGGGAATAAAGGCTTGTAGTACTGTTAGGCGATGGGCTTGCAACCTGTCACTAATGCGCTGGTAAACATCTTAGCCTTATTGTGCAAAATGTGGTTATAGAATTATCAACAAGTTTTAAAAGTTGTTGGTAATTCTTTAGCTCTGCCTACCCCACTCTGGGAATGAAGGCGTGAGTTTATGTATGTATGTATGTATCAATTTCATTAATTTTATATCTGACCCAATTGTTTAGTTTTAATATCTTTATTTATTTAGCAGACATTTTATGGATGACATGAATATTTTAAATTTTAGTTGGCATTTTCTAATAAATTACAACGATTAAATGATATCTAATCATAAAAAAAGATTGTAATAGTGTATTTAAACACACTTTTTCAAACGGTTTTCCCCTAACCCGTAAGATACATCTAGAAGGGCTTCAAGGCGAAAACGAAAGTCAAACGAAGGTTAAATAAACTTTTGTCGAAATATCCGAAACAGATAAATGTTTAAGAAACTTAATAATGCAGACTTTAAAACCCTAATCCGGGAAATGGTTTTTGAATTAGAGTTATCGTAAAAATATGAACAATCATAAAATTATGACTCACGGTAAGGGTACCGGTCGCTCTTTGCTAGTTCGTCATTAAACTATAATAAAACCTCTTTAGAATAAAAACCCGTGTTATAAACATTGCGATATTTCCTGGTAAAAATTACACAATGGCTTTTAAAACAAATAGTATGCAGGCTATTCGTAATACAATTTAGTTCTCGGAATTCAAAAAATCAAGTAACAGAACTGAATTTGTAAATTTGGATCTATGCTGCAACCCTCCAATCATGCGTATTGTTCCAAGTTATTCTGAATTCAAGCGAATAAATCGAAATTGAACAAATCCACGGGTAAAATCTGATTCGGCGGCCCGCATACACATATTCACTAGAAACAATGACATAACTCAAACAAATGCCACTCGATTTTGAATTGTAAAACATTCCGATTTAGTTTCGGGTGTCGCAGTATGTAGTTGTGTCGTTTATTCACGGGCGTCCCGGATATAGTAAGCCGCCAAAATATATTGATATAGAATTGTTATTGAAATATACTATTTACTACGAGAACAAGCGATTTGTGGTATTGAAAATGTGCAATTTTATTTTTTATTGAAATTGTCTTTGGTTTTAGGGAGAAATACATTATAATAAAAAATGGCGAAACATAATTCAAACAAATCTTTTTACTACTTGGCCGTTTAAAAAAAAAAACATAGTTAAGAACAGTTAACGCCAAAATAAATTGAAGAAAAATACGGACTTTAATTGGGGCCCTAACTGTTCTTAACCTATTTTTTGAAAACGGCCCAAATACGGATAAATAGACAGACAGACAAAGCGACAGCAATATAGAACTTATGATCCCTTTGCGTAAGAAACCTAAGTAGCCCATAATATCATGTCCACACCTAGGAATATACGGGGCAAATTAAATGACAGCTAGGGATTGCCTATATCGATAAACTCAATTATCGATGCTTTTCCCATACACTAAAGATCGACCCCAGCATTGTTTGTAAGTGTTGCATTTGGATCAATTTCTGATCGTTTATTTCAACAATAGTAAATGGGTCAGGAGTTCTGAAATACACAATGAGGAAAAAATTATGATAAGTGAAGGTTCAAAAATCGTTATAAAATAAACAATAACCAGAATTATGCTGCTTTTTATTTCAACAAAAATTTGGAAATTTTCAATAAAATTTTATGTTTACAATCACACTAGTACCTATATGGGAAACATACATACATACCGTCACGCCTGTAATCCCAGAGAGCGGGGTAGGCAGAGCTACAGAATTACAACTTCAGAAAGTTGTTGACAATTCAGTAACCACAATTTGCACAAATAGGCTAAGATGTTTACCAGCGTATTAGTGACAGGTAGCAAGCCCATCGCCTAACAGTACTACAAGCCTATATTCCCTTAGTCGCCTCTTACGACATCCACGGGAAGACATGGAGTGGCACTATTCTAACCCGGCAACCACACATGGGAAAAACATCGATAATTGAGTTTATCAATATTGGCAATCCCTAGCTGTAATTTAATTTTGCCCCGTATATTCCTAGGTCTGATCATGGCTAAGCCGCGTAGGTTGGTAGGTACATATCGTTACTACTTTGAAAAAACTCGTATCTGATATTTCGAGATGTATGAGTTTGAATTTAATTCTCTTCAAGTATATAGGTAAGTTTAAAATCGTACGTCATGAAATGTGATATACGAGGTTTTTTCAAAGCAATGACGATATTTCGTTGTTAGTTCAAGATTCGCATGAATTAGGGATTTCAGAACTTAATACCCTTAAACGCCAACACTAACAGTGTTACGACGAAATAAAACTAATCCTCCAAGGCGACGCGGGAAGATTACGTTTTCATATTTAAATTAATTTCGAAAGCACGCTTTAAAGTCTAAATTTAAACCCGGCTTAACTAAAACTCGTAATCGTAATTTATAATGATGTTAATCTTAAGTAAGACGGCCAGATAAAACAATTCCAAAATGGCGTCCAAGTCTGGAGAACATGGCGGTTACTTAACGAATTTAATCGAACCGTGATGACATTATCTAAAAACCGCGTAAACGTCGTTTGTAATCTAAGTTGATCATCATAATTTGACCTGTGCGCTCGTAGGCATCGCGGCGTTAGAAATGGTCACGGGCCCTTCTTATGCTTTATAAAAAAAAAAACGGTATAGATTTGAAAGTGGAAATTGTGGGACATACGATGCTGATTTTAACTAAGTATTATAAATGCGAATGGGACCCTATTAATATGCCTACGATGTCCGTCCGTTCCTCCGTCCGTCCTAACTTTAAAGAGCTGTATATTTTGAACTGTAATAAATAGAGGGTTGATTCTTTTCCTAGCGTATTGTCTTATTTCGGCGGATTTACTTACACAAAATAAAAATTAACAAGGGGTCAACGGACTTTTTTTTTGTTGTATCGTAAAAATGATAAAACACGCGAGCTTCGAATTTGGTATACATTTATAAAACAAGCACTGAAAAAAAAAAAAAATTGGTCAAGGTTAGGTCGGGCGAATTAAAATCGGAATGTAATAATACCTACTGTCCGGCCGTACAAAACCCTCAGTGCGCGAGTCCAACTTGATATTTGTGTACTTTCAAAAAATTAGAGTAACTGTCAATTGAACCCTCGAAATATAGGCGCACTCGCTTCCGCTCGTGCAGTCGAAATATCTCAGGATGCAATAGATCATTTTCATCCCTTGGTAAACAATACCATTTCAAATGTCTCCAAGACCGCGTTTCTTCCCAAGAGAGTCGTATTCAATGCACGATTCGTGCACCAGCCAGTTTCCAGACTGGACAGGTAACAGTGTAGAATTTCATTGCATTTTATTTTATACTAGTCCGAACGCAAGATTCACGCTGCTGAAGATATAATTTAAAGTCAACTCGCAACACAAATATTAGAACTTATATACTAGGTGTCCGGGACATAGTTGCCAACCTTAAATGGCTCAGGAGTCTCGAAAATGTGATAAATTATGTTTAGTAATCGCACGGAAAACGAAATATCTCAAGTTTAAAAAAAATTGAAAATGCGTTACCCTGGTTCACCAATTTGGAAGTTATAATCGCCTGACCTGTTATTAGAATTTTTCAGTTTCGTTTGCTGTGAAAGACAGCTGATTAAATTTTGTTTAAGACCCTTTTTATGAAATTAATAAATCATTTGCAATTTATTAAAAAAAACAAGTCAAATTTAAAGTTTAAGAATCTGAGTTTTTCTTGCGGCTAATTAGTAATCGCACGGTGTATTTTTTTTTAACAAAACCTGTCGTGCTGCTTTCTTAAAAAAATGCCTGTTTAATTAGAAATTCTAAAATGATAGATTATCACCAATGGGATTATTGATTAAAGCAGCGAAGTTATTATTAAGTTTGTCCAACAAAAACTTGATTCTAACAAACTGTAGAATTTAAAAAACGACTTTTGCCTCCGTTTCCAATCAAGTTTTAAATGTTTTAAAAGATAATTTATGTGAATGGCCAACCTTACGGAGACTACCCCGCACTCCCTGTATGTAAAAAAAAATCGTTTCATAGAAAGCTATTTTCTGCAGAACCCGTGTTGATTCCAGGTTATCTTGTGGTTACAAGTCTAAACAAACCTAACCTACGGGAATCATATTTATGATAACCTGAAATCAACACTGGTTTAGCAGAAAAGAGTGTCGGTGACACAAAGGGATACCCTTATACACAATAATACTAGTAAAATTTACACGAATCCAAAAGAAAATAATATTTTATATTTCATCCTTCGAACGCGTCAATATTCTTGGCAAGGAGCTCCGCCACACTCGGCTTTTGAGAACAGTTCCCGGTCGCATGGCACTTGCGGGTAAGAACCCGCGTGTCATCGGTCGCACGTAATATGAGTGTCTACCCGCTAAACTTAAAAAAGTATAATCTGACGAAGCATTCAAACATCAGCTGAGAATCCTTCTATTGGATAATTCATTATACTCCGTTGATGAATATATGCAACTTAAATAGTAAAATTATTATTGTGTGTTTGACCTTTTTTACTGTTTGTATATTGACATCGGAAACTGAAAATATACTAGTTGTTTATTAATGTTGTCTTTGATTATTTGAGTGTTATTTTTGTATCATTATTTTGTATTAATGTTGATGATACGAGTATAAATATATATTTCGTATTTTTCGACAAGCAATGCAATTTATATTGTAACCTTACATTGTCGAATAAATACATTAGGTACATTAAATCACGCCTGTTTCCCAGAGGGGTAGGCAGAGACCACTTCTTTCCACTTGCTACGATCTTGATAAATTTATTTCGCTTCTTCCACATTCATACATCGAGTCATACACGCACGTCGGTTTCGGGTACTGAAGATTCGGTCCTTTTCCAGTATTTCTCCGATTTGATTCGAAAAAGTACGCCTACGGCGGCCCCTTCCGATGCTTCCACTCACTTTCGATCTGTATTATCTCTTTCATCAATCTTCTTTCATCCATCCTTTCCAAATGACCAAACCATCGAAGCATGCATGAATAAATTAACTAAACTAAACCAAAGACTTTTAAAAGCACTGTACACACGTTTTGTAAACCGAGAGTCACACGGTAGGTACATGCACTCGCGTTCATAACAGACCGTATAGAACCGAGCCACCGGGTGCAGTGATGGTGCCTTGTAAATGTTGATGGGTCGAGCGACCCCCGACGACCTTTAGTCGGTTGCTTCTTCGCACCAAAAGGTCAAGAACTGGATTTACTACACGGTTAGGGCTTAAGCCGCAGTGTATAATGTAAAAACAGTACCTACTATCATGATGTAATGGGCGGCTGACAGATGGAACTTACGTCAAAATAATATCGAACGATATGCGCAATATGGATATGACTACTAATTTATAGCAAAAACTTCATATATTTTCATAAATCTTATCCATCTTATGCTTTTGTCACCATATTGTATCCGTCAGCCGTACACACCCTTACCATGAGTTACAATTACGCTGTCCCTCACAGTATTCTTATAGAGTGCGAGGGACAGATCATTCTACTCGTTAGCGGGAACGGTAGTTGAAACTCATGGTAAGATACTGAGCTCTATCTTGTACTGTGGTAAGACTTGAATTTTTGTGATGTGACGTTTGAATATTCAAATGGGTCTTTGAGACAGCGTTCTTCAGTGTGCGGTGAATACATATCCTTCCTTGTACAAGATTGTGTCTTTTACACTCGACTAACGATTGTTAAGGAAAAGAGAAGCTTATTGCAGACAATAGATAATAGACAAGGAGGATTCCATCTTAGTATGTATGTATGTAAATCTTTATTGCACAAAAATATACATATTACAATATAAATATTAAACGAATGTACAAAGGCGAACTTATCCCTAAATGGGCTCTCTTCCAGCTAACCCTAGCCTAGTTAGTCCTCAGGGTTGGCAGTGCATTTGCAGTCTTGTGAATGCGAATGTCTATGGGTCACAGTTTCCACTTACCATCAGGTGGCCTGTGTGCTCGTTTGCCTTCCTATGCCATAAAAACAAAAAAACGTAAAATCCTACTTCGGTGGTAGAATTGTCTTTAAGACGCCCGTTTACAAAAGTCTCAGACATGTAATTTTTTCAGAGAGAGATATCAGTATAGCCGTAAGAAATGGTATGTCGTGAGCGTTTTTTTTGGGTTTTTGTTCGTATAAAGGGTTGGTAAACGAGCACGCGGGTCGTGTAATGGGATGCAATCATCGCCTCTCATTAATACTAGTAACCCCAGAGGAGTGGTCGATGAGTAGGCACCATTCAAGGACAACATTAATTGTCTTTTGTAGATTAGACTGTGCATTGCTACGTTAGAAAATTAACTGGAAGTTTTCTGTTGCGTAATTTTAACTTTAAATACTAAGAAAAATTGATTAAAAGCGTTTATTCCGTATAAGAATACCTGTCCTAACTCGAGGCACGTTTTAGGGATTTGATATCGATAAAAAAGAGGTCGATAATCACGTGCACATTGAAAATTCTTGATTACTTTAAAAGGTTCGATATCTTATCTGATATAGAGCCTCTGAAGATAATAAAAGTATGCGGATGTCATTTCAATCAAAAGTATTTACAATAAGTTATGGATGGTTCTAGAAAAAAATACTGGTTACAACACCATAAAAAATTAAAGCAGTCTTATAAAGGGTGAGGAAATTTCAAGAACCAACACGAACGAGAAAGCGGCTTTGACTCATTATAAATATTTTAAGAATACCCCGGTGACCACAGTGGACGTTAAGAGAACGTTCAGTAATTTAAAGTGGATATGTTCACTAAATGCCCGGTTCCTATATTCAAGAAACGAATCGTTTCCCTTACGGGCAGTAGCGTTATGACATTTGCTTCATACAAAATGTGTCAAATTTTAACGAGCCGTCACAACTCTACCAACGGTTTTGAATATAGGAACGCAGCCCTAGACGGCAATCCTTAATACCGACGAATATGGAAAAAGTATTAATTATTAATTATGAAAATTATTTTAAAATAAACAAATAAATACATGATTTAATTTGTTTATTGTTTTTATTTCAAAACCAAGAAAATTAAAAATATATATATATGTTGAATAACATTTAGTTTACGGTTTACGGAGTGTCGTAGGTATGTTTAAATTTAAAGTCAGTGCAAAAATCGTGTATAAACGAAATCTTGTACAAAATGCTATCTCGTCATAGTCCTCAAACTAAGTGCAATATTTGGAATCTGGGCGTAAAATTCGCTCAATATCTTCAAAATCATCTACCTATTTTATTTATTATTGGGGGGGTTGAGATGGGCCTTGTGAGCCACTTCGACCATTGCTGATCTTTTGTGGCAGCTATAGTACCTATAGTACATTATTTTCTCCAAAGCGTCTTCCATTTTATTGTGTTTAACCTAAAAGTGATGACTATAGTAGAATTTGACTTTAAGGAGTAGTTAACCGATGGTTAAACGAAGTCCATTTCTTCCTTTAAGTTAAACAGTCGGTTACGGCACTTATGGTTAACACGTCGTGAAAAATATCGTTAATCCACGTTAAGATTAGAGTACTGTTATTTATCTGTGTGCTATGAGCCATTTTCAGAAGACCTTGAGTTGATTGTTGCTAGGGTGATTATGACATATTGTGCGTTAGCCCTAATAAGGATGCTTGGGATTATTGTCACGTGTCTAGGCTAATAGGGGCTAGGGGCGGACGGTAGGAGGGATTAGGAGGGGGGATAATGGTGTCATAAATAATTTTACGTTGTATTTAGGGTACCGTAAAAAGAAAAAAAATGGAACTCTTAACCTTTTGAACGCCACAGTCGGCTCTGGCCGACAACTGCAAGTCGTACCACTGACGCCACCGTCGGCCACAGCCGACACAAGTTAGAAATTAAAAGAGACTTTGTTTCGTATGGATTAAGTTGTAATTTACTTAGCATACCAAACATGTTTGGCGTGTGAGAGACGCATTTTGTATTTGACGTACGGCGTTCAAACGGTTAAGGATCTGTCTGTCTGTTTGTCGTTCAAGACCCTTTTTGACAGAAGGAAGGAGGAATCAAAAAATATGTATATTTAGGTTTGATACTCATCAACTTTGTATAATCTAATAATCTATAATCTATAATCTACTTTCTATAATCCCGGCGAATCCCTCAGACATATAATTTCCGGTTGTTCGCATTTGGCCAACGGCGAGTACTTGCACAGACATAACCTCGTAGCCAGGATCATTCATCAGCAGCTTGCTCTTCAATACGGTCTTGTTGAGTCTGAAGTGCCGTACTATAAATACACACCGGCGCCAGTTCTCGAAAATGGTCGTGCTACGCTCTATTGGGATCGATCTGTTATCACAGACAGGACTATTGTCGCCAATAAACCTGACATAGTGTTGACAGATCGATCTCAACGCCGGGCAGTGCTCGTCGACGTCACCATCCCGCATGATGAGAACCTCGTGAAGGCCGAGAAGGATAAGCTCAGCAAGTACCTTGACTTGGCTCACGAGGTGACCACCATGTGGGATGTTGACTCGACGATCATTGTCCCGATAGTTGTTTCGGCAAACGGTCTTATAGCGAAGAGTCTCGACCAACACCTCAAGAGACTCTCGCTAGATGGCTGGATCAAGGGCCAGATACAGAAGGCAGTACTCCTCGACACGGCACGCATTGTGAGGAGGTTCCTCTCTCTGCAGCCCTAACCACCGGTAGCTTGAGCCCTGCCCCGCTGCTGGCGGCACCCGTAGATTAGGTTTTTTATAATGTTTATTTTTTTGTATCGGTATTGTTATTTTACCTTTATATTTGAATATGTAAAAAACCTAATTTATAGAAAATTAAATGAATATCTAAATAATATTAACATGATTAAAAAAATCCGTCAAATGCAAGTCGGACTCGCGCACTGAGGATTCCGTACCGCCGCACAGAAGGTATTATTACATTCCGGTTTTAATTCGATTTCGAATCGAATCAGCGCGACCCCAACTCACCCTTGCCCGTTTTTAGTATTTGTTGTTTTTCTTCAGAGTTAAAGATAAAGATAAAAATAACGTTGCTGAATACCCCTTCATTATTTCACTATCCAACTTCTAAAAACAATCCGCTATATAAATATTACAGTTCAAAAGATACACCTGAGTTAAAACGTACGGACACACGGACAGCGGAGGCATATTAATATGGTCCTGTTGGGGACGGAACTCTAATAATAATAAAAAAAAATGTGCAGAATTGATAATAGTATAAAATTATACATGAAACCAGTGGCGGTACTGCCATATAAGCCCAAAAGCCGGGCTTGCCTTACAAAAATAACTATTCATAAAATCCACGTATTGTATTAGGTAGGTATTTCACATTCGCGCGCCGCGCGCTCTCACTAAATTCTTCAAATCTAATTACATGCAACATTAGTACATACTAAATTTGACCGCGCACCGCTGCCACCTCCGCAGCACTTCTAGCGCTTTGCAGCGACGATTCGAACTACGCCGCTTGGCGCTCAGCGCTTAGCGCTGTGCGGCAACGAGTCGAACTATGACGCGGCTAGCTCGTATCTCGCTCGCACGTATTGGCTTGCAATCGGGCTTTTATATTAGCCGGTGCCTCTCTGTCTTACCCACCGAAACGGCCTATGATCAAAATACGAATGTTCGTAGGTTATTATGGCAAATAGTATGAGAGTTCAAGCCCTGCTTGCGTATGAAGTTGTACACGAGTCCATCCATAGTAAAATGCGAAATTCGCGCAGGCGCGGAGCGCGCGTTGAGCCGCGTTAGCGGCTAACTTCACTTCATTGCTATTTGTTGACAAATGCTTTTATTCACTTGTTGAATTGTTTTGTTTAAAACTTTGAGCGGTCAGTGCAGTGATAAGTATTTTGTTTGTGGTGTGGTGAGTTGTGATTCAATTAGATTGACAATGGAGGATGTAGTCCCGTGTGACTGTGATAACTTAAAGTGTGCACAAACTTTGCTTGTCGACGGAAAGGTAAAATGTTTGAACTTTGTAGAGAAAAAGGTACCTACTTATTTCTTCGGCAAAACCTACGCCTGACTTGTGTATTTCTCAGAGTAGTAAATCGCACAAAAGACAGTTTAACAGGTCAGTGTACAAAACTCATTGGATTGTTGGTTGTTCGCACTCTAATAAGTTATATTGCTGGTGTTGTATTTTCTTTTCTAACGACAAAGACGTGTGGAATACATCTGGTTATGACGATTTAAATAATTAAGCTGGCGCCATTAAAAGACACATGAATTCTCAAAAACACATGAACGCGGTAATTTATTTGAGTGATTTTGGTAAACAGCGAATTGAGACATCTTTATCGCGCCAATTATCAGAGGAAATTACAAAACATAACATGCGTGTTGACAACAATAGTAGCGTTTTTCAAAGATTAGTCGATGTTGTTTGTCATTTAGCACAACAAGAACTTCCCTTCAGAGGTCACGATGAGTCTAAAACTTCATTGAACAGGGGTAATTTTTTAGAGCTTGTGTCGCTACTTTCGAAATAGGTACGGTACGAAATAGGAATGTAATTTTTAGGTAGGTAATTGCAATAAAAGTAACTACTTATTGCTTTCTCCCTAGGCAAGCAAAGTTAAAAAAAGAAGATTAACCTTTATTTTATTCTCTCAAACAAACCATGCTGCTTTTTTCAAGGCCACCGAAAGTATGAAATTGCTGATATGTCTGTAAAATTATATCTAGTGGTAACATGCCTTCAGGGAGCTTTGGTGAGCTCGTCCACGTAAGCAAATGCCTATACAACTGCAGAGTGAAGTGAAGATTGATCAGTAATGTGGTAACAAGATAAATTTATCCATAATAACCGTAAAAACTACAAAACATATCTCTCGGCTTGCCCTATTCTGAAACCCTAGGCACGCCACTGCATGAAACTAAACTCATTTTAGGGTTCCGAACCCAAAGGGTAAAAACGGGACACATTACTAAGACTCCGCTCTCCGTCTGTCCGTCTATCCGTCTGTCTGTCACCAGGTTGTATCTCACGAACCGTGATAGCTAGACAGTTGAAATTTTCACAGATGACGTATTTTTGTTGCCGCTATAAAAACAGAATAAAATAAATATTTAAGGGGGCTCCCATACAACAAACGGTACGGAAACGAAGGACACTAGTCCGGCTTGCTCTTGCAACCCTTCATTTTAATAAGTCTGTAACATGTTAGAGGATGAAGAAATTATTTATTTGCTTCAGCGTTTTTACTTCTAATTATAAATATAATTTCGAAGTGGAATTAACGTCGTACAAACAATTAACGTTATTCATTCGACTCTGAAGCATAACTCTTGCAATTAGCGGCTCAAAGCAGTAATTCAAACGCGAGAGGAAAGGCTCTATTCCAACTCTAATTGCCCGTATTGTTTTTATCACCCCTTCCCCTTAAATTCAACCCTTTCAAAGTTTTGTAATTCTGCGACCGACCAAAAAGCTTTGATCAATGAAATTTAACCTTTTGAAGTTAATCTTTGATACGCTTAATATTATTATACGGTTGACATTTTATAAGCTTTTAATTCACTTGCTTTATATGTAGGTATACTCGTATGTTAATGTTAAAAGTTATACAATATTATGTAAAAGTTTTTTTTTTGTAAAGCACCTGTATATGTAATAGTTTTTTCATGTTGATCTGTAGTTCTTTTTAAGTTAATTCTAATAATAACCTACCCTTTCTGTCTTTAGACCGGCTCACTAGGCTCCAAGATACAGGCTCAGCCTAGTATGTAAGTATGTATGTACGTATGTAAATACAGTCAACCAATTTGATTTCTAGGCTACTTTGGAATTTCTTTTTTATTTACTAGAAACAGATGCGGGCCCGCAAGTTATATAACTATGTCAAATTTCAAGTTTTATGACTTATAAAACATAGACAAACTGCTGTGACATACAAGACAAACAGGCAGATATAGACACCCCTAAAAAGTGTCCAAATTGAGCCATCCGTTTGACAACTAAGATAGGAACTACAGACAAACAAACATAGACACCCCTCTTTTTAAGTCAGAGCTATGTTTCGACTCTGTCCATCCCATCTGTTTGCCATCTGTTTTTGTCACAATAACATTGTAAATTCTGACGTTAACGATCCACAGTTAACGATTATAATTGGACAAGTCATTTGATATCTACAACATTGAAAGGCGTATCGGTAAGTAATTAATTATACAGAAATAACGAATGACAAGCTTTATTAAGGCCCTGTCATCCCGACTCATAGACTCCTCCGGAGATCCTAGAGCTGGTCTTACCTCTCCCAAAGGATTGGGCTAGCTCCAGAGAGGTAATGCAGCCAGTGTCGTAGAGAACATGCCGCGGGCTAGAGGGGTTTTTTTTATACTGGTGATTATTGTTTATATGTTTAATATTGACGACGCGCTGGCCTAGTTGGTAGTGACCCTGTCTACGAAGCTAGCGGTCCTGGGTTCAAATCCCGGTAAGGGCAGAAATTTGTGTGATGAGCGCGAATATTTGTTCCTGAGTCATGTATGTTTACTATGTATTTAAGTATATATTTCTCCATATAAGTATTTATATCGTTGTCTAGTACCCATAATACAAGCCTAGAGCTTAAATTGGGACTAGGTCAATTGGTGTGACATTGTCCCCTGATCTTTATTTATTTATTTATGTAATATTTGAGGAGCTTAATACGTTTACTTTAAATTTTAAATTGTATTTTTGTTGAATTCTGTATTGGAAATAAATGGTAATAAGTTATTGAAAAACTGATGACAATATTTTTTAAGATCATTGTTGCATTGTTTAAAGTTCCAGTGAAGGGAGCGAGCGTAGCGAGCGAACCAGTCTGCCCAATGTATTTTGGTCGCCATTATGGTAGTGGGTAAAGCATGCGTCTCTCTCACACTTATAATATATAAGTCAGAAAGGGACAGAAGTTTTATCCACTTTATAAACATGACCAAGGCCCGCTAGGTTAAGTTCAAAAGGCTATGGCGGAAGCCTATCTTATATTCAAACCAATAAAGCGTGACTCCTCAAAAATAGTCTTACGGCGCCATCTGTAATTCGTCAGGTTTGGAAACGAGTCCCTCGATGCTATTGCGGATCCGCTAATGACAGGCCCAGTTCACGTGGCGTTTTTTTAATCAATGCCACCATGATATTATGTTGCTGGAAGTAATAAGGTCCTCGGAATAAATAAATAAAATTAAAAAAGGTGTTCATTTAAAAATCATTACTATATTTAAAAAAGAGTTGCGTTAAACAGTACTAGTAGTAGTACACACAGCAACACATCTAGCTATACACTTCAAAAATCTGAAATATTGCATGAATGAGAGTCGCACTAGAATGCATAGAAGTTGACATAATACACATATATACATCTCTTTCTTTTTCTCTCCGCTCTGTCTTTAATGGTTAGTTAG
Organism: Acleris emargana; assembly: GCA_927399475.2. Lineage (NCBI taxonomy): Eukaryota > Metazoa > Arthropoda > Insecta > Lepidoptera > Tortricidae > Acleris > Acleris emargana. Next base: position 18,389,506 of record OV656854.1, read on the forward strand.
GTGTGATGTTGTGTGTAGAAGAGACAGAATGACATCATCTCAAAATTCACCATTTATTTCAGTTATTAAAATGTCCGTCTACTTCACGTTTTCTAATTTGTGAATTGCTACAAAAAGTCGCCATGGGCCGCCCATAAGGGCCCTTTAACATATACCGTCAAGCAGTAGTTCTCGCATTCTTGTGTTTCACAAAGGCTTTTCATCTTAGTCCTCAGGGTTGGCAGCGCAATTGCAGTGTCGGACTGCAGTTATGAGATGGTAGGTCCGTCGAGTTTGGATTCGGTTGGCCTTTCAATAGTGAGTTACCTAGGTCGGCCAAAGTGTGTTATAAAAATACAAAAAAAAACCTTTTGTGCTACATTTTAGTATTGTGACGAAAGTTGTTTTATGGATGTTAACAAGTAAAAGTTATAACTAAACTTATTTACATACATACATACCTTCACGCGTTCATTCCCAGAGTGGGGTAGGCAGAGCTATAGAATTACCAACAACTCTAAAAACTTGTCGATAACTCTGTAACCACAATTTGCACAATTAGGCTAAGATGTTTAACAGTGTATATTAGTGACATATAGCGAGCCCATCGCCTAACAGTACTACAAGCCTTTATTCCCTTAGTCGCCTCTTACGACTTCCACGGGAAGACATGGAGTGGCACAATTCTAACCCGGCAACCACACTAACCAAACTAAGCTACTCAAATATTAAAGATGTAAATAATAATCACCACTATAAAAAGAACACCCCCTCTAGCAGGTCCGCTCGCGGCATGGTCTCTATACAAAATACAAAATTCTTTATTTATAAAATATATGACGAAATGTTACATGGGATGGAGTCACCCTTTAGGCTACTGTAGCCTGTGTTGGGAGACGCCGCTCTTCCTCCGACAACGTGAGGTAAGATTTAATTTGTAGTTTAACAATTTGCTTGGTTCCTAATCTAATTAAATTTACGTATAGATTAATTTACACGGTATGTTTTTATAATTAAGTACTATTTGTTTAGTTGCTAATTTACGAAACTTACATATTTAATATTTAAATTTTTAAACAGGTAATTGAGGCAGTTTGTGTGTATGTGTGTGTGTGTGTGTGTGTGTGCGCGTGTGTGTGGTGTGTGTGTGTGTGTGTGTGTGTCACCTATTAGTATTTTCGCTCGGATTATATGGAAAGGACTTGTGTTTTCTTAAAGTGCTATGCAGGACATACAGTTTTCTGATAGACAGCAGATCACTGATTTCAAAATTGAAAATAAATCTTTTTGACCTTGACTAAAGCACGCTGAGCTCGTTCAAGGTCTATTATACGACTTTTTGCTGCACCCCCCCCCCCTTCCCCCCCAGATAGATATGCAGTATGTCATGACAGATTGTGCCAGAGCTGTGTATATTTCATTTAAAATGTTTCGGCTGTTATATTTTTTTTTAGTTACATTTCCTGGCACGATGTGTCTTAGCGTTTTGAAAAGCCAAAGCAGTATGACACTGGCTGCATCACCTCTCTGGATAGCTAGCCCAAAACCTTTTTGAACTTCTCTAAACATTTAGTAATAATAATAATAATAAGTCATTTCTCACTTATTGTTCATGGATGACCTCAAATTGTTTGCATCGGGGTGCCAAGATCTTATCGCACTATTGAAAATCACACAAGAGTTCAGTAGTGCGATCAAGATGGAATTCGGTGTAGATAAGTGTGCGGTCATGCATGTTCAACGAGGGAAAGTTGTAAATTCATCTAATTTGCAGCTTTCTGAGACAATGACCCTCAGATCTCTCTCCGAAGTTGAAACCTACAAATATCTTGGTATGTCACAGTCTTTGGGTATTATGGACGGCGATGTCAAGCAGTCAGTGAAGGAGCGCTTCTTTTGCCGCTTGACAAAAGTTCTTAACAGTCTTTTGTCGGGTGGCAATAAGGTGCGTGCCTTCAATGGCTGGGTGATGCCGCTGCTCACATACTCCTTTGGCATACTAAGATGGACTCAGACTGAGCTGGACGCCCTGGATAGGAAGGTCCGTCTACTGCTCAAATCACATCGCATGTTGCACCCACGCTCATCTGTCATGAGATTGTACATCCCGAGGAAATGTGGAGGTCGAGGCATTTTAAATGCTAAGAATCTCCATAACCGCGAGGTGTGCAATCTCAGGGATTATTTCCTTGGCAATGAGTGTGGGATGCATCGTGATGTGGTTGCAGTAGACAGGAGCCTCACGCCTCTCTCCTTGGCAAACGAAAACTGGCGTAGACCAACAGTGTTGAGCACTGAAGACCGCAAGAACGTATGGAAGAGCAAGGAGCTACACGGACGCTTCTACCGGGCCCTAACAAGGCCCGACGTAGACTTTTTAGCGTCCGTGAACTGGCTACGGTTTGGTGACCTCTTTGGGGAAACCGAAGGTTTTGCCTGTGCAATTGCTGACGAGGTCATAATGACGAACAATTACCGGAAATATATTCTGAGGGATGGCACGGTCGACATTTGTCGAGCGTGCCGTTGTCCCGGCGAATCCCTCAGACATATAATTTCCGGTTGTTCGCATTTGGCCAACGGCGAGTACTTGCACAGACATAACCTCGTAGCCAGGATCATTCATCAGCAGCTTGCTCTTCAATACGGTCTTGTTGAGTCTGAAGTGCCGTACTATAAGTACACACCGGCGCCAGTTCTCGAACATGGTCGTGCTACGCTCTATTGGGATCGATCTGTTATCGTGTTGACAGATCTATCTCAACGCCGGGCAGTGCTCGTCGACGTCACCATCCCGCATGATGAGAACCTCGTGAAAGCCGAGAAGGATAAGCTCAGCAAGTACCTTGACTTGGCTCACGAGGTGACCACCATGTGGGATGTTGACTCGACGATCATTGTTCCGATAGTTGTTTCGGCAAACGGTCTTATAGCGAAGAGTCTCGACCAACACCTCAAGAGACTCTCGCTAGATGGCTGGATCAAGGGCCAGATACAGAAGGCAGTACTCCTCGACACGGCACGCATTGTGAGGAGGTTCCTCTCTCTGCAGCCCTAACCACCGGTAGCTTGAGCCCTGCCCCGCTGCTGGCGGCACCCGTAGATTAGGTTTTTTATAATGTTTATTTTTTGTATCGGTATTGTTATTTTACCTTTATATTTGAATATGTAAAAAACCTAATTTATAGAAAATTAAATGAATATCTAAATAATAATAATAAACTTTTATTTCGAGCAACGAGGCCCATAGTTACAAATACCTTATAGACTAACATACATAACAATATAAAACTTAAAAACTAACACCGAGGTGACAGAACAGTGTGGTTCTGTTTTGCCAAACTTGGCATGATGATCGATGCCGGTAGGTTGCCCCGAAACCGCCGGAACACGACACCTTTCGGCCAGAAGTCAGGACACTCGGCGGTTTCCAGCATAAACCGCGGCACGCGCACTACAAACGAATTAAGTGCACGTAGCGAAGCGACCGCAGCTGGAACACCGTCAGACTGCATCCAACCTTCTGACGGACATACTCCACCACGTCATCTTTCGTTGCAGAGTGGTGCAGGCGAGACACGTAGAGCGCCGTATTCGGTATAGCTGCCCGCAGCTCGGAACTCGGGTCCGTTACTGCAGTACCACACCGAGTCTTATGAGGCTTCCTACGTGGCTTGCTGTGCTGCACCAATGTGAATCCCTCCTTATCCTCCTCTTAGTTTATTGGCTGGGAGGGAGGGAAGTTTTGACATCGTTCCGTTGAACAGGATTTATTTTTTCCGGGTAAGACATTCGTTCATCATTCACTCTACTAATTCGAGCTTATCTATACCTTACAATGCGTGAAAAAACGTCCGCTGGTTGACTCGAGAAAATAATTGTGGAAAAGATAATAGAATATCCCTAGTGTAGTTATTTGTGCTAAATATGGTTACAGAATTATAATCCACGCCTGTTTCCTAGAGGATCCTGGCCAAATCTTTTTCGCTTCTACCACATTAATCGAGTCATGCAGCACGTCGGTTTCGGGTACTTAAGATTAACAAGCAAGTTTTTAGAGCTCTGCCTACCTCACTCCGGGAAGGTAGGCGTGAGTTTATGTACGTTCGTTATTCACGTATCTACTCAAGTTTAGTCATGAATGTGTATGTTTTTAGGGTGGTAGGACTTTGTGCCGGGTCCGTCCGGATCGCTACCACCATCTTATCCATTAACCTACCGCCAAACAGTTGTGTTCGCATTGTTGTGTTCCGGTTTGGGGATAAGACAGCCGGTGAACTAACTAGCATAGAGGCATTCCATCTTAGTCCTCAGGGTTGGCACCGCATATGCAGTCTTAGGATTGCATTGCAATCTTGTGAATGCGAATGTCTATGGGTCACAGTTTCCACTTAACATCAAGTGGCCTGTGTGCTCGTCTGTCACCAATATGCCATAAAAAAAAATGTCACTTCCAGCGACGTGTTTCCGTCGCACTCAATGGCTGTCTCTAATCAATGTGGCCCCATTTGTCCTTATTCACGAGTCGAGTAGGGGACCAACTTAGGTTACAATGGACCCACCCAGTCATTGATAGCTCTTTGTTTGAGACTTGGCTTGATTGGTCAAAGAAAGATGATTACGTAGCAGATTAATTGGTTTCTTGAAACCGATGCTAAACAATAAAGTTATAAATTAAGACTGAAAGTAAATAGTTAAAGAGTGCTTGTGTGAAAAGAATACTGCAAATGTTGCTTCTTTTAGATTATCTTAGATAATTATAGAAAATAAATTGAGTGAAATGGTCAACAACTCTGATAAAAATGGTTTTCGGAAACTGAAAAAAGGTAACGAATCTACTTGCAGCTGACAAGATAGCTCTTGTATTCATTCATCTCTCAATCGCTCAAAGGTTAACTGGAAGAGATCCCTTAAAGGAATAAGTTCGCCTTTGTACTTGCCTTTTGTGTTTCTGTTTCTTTTTTTTGTGTGTTTTGTTATTTTCTGTTTGTACAATAAAGAGTTTACATACATACATACTCATACATGTACTACTTATATTTGTAAATTCGCCTTTATACATTTCGTCACTCATACTCGCGGGGAACAAAAGACCACAAATACCCGCTGCAGGTTGAAAAGTTCCCTTCTCGGGCACTTAGGTACAAAGTGTTAAGTTGCTTTCAGCGTAGAGTAGACGACATTTTATGTAAATGTTGCAAAAATGCAAATTTTCTGTGACTTTTTTTGCCTTCAAAAAGTTTAAAAACAAACAGCGCTTACGTTTTATTGCTCCCGTGTCAAAGTCAAATAAAACCTCCACCGAACGGGAGTGTTACTGCGTTATGGCATTTAATTTATTGCACAGTTTCGTTTTAGGTATACTTCATTCTGCATTTGGACGCAAGGAATCCTATTTTTTTTTTTTTTATGGCATAGGAAGGCAAACTAGCGCACAGGCCAACTGATGGTAAGTAGAAACTGTGACCCATAGACATTCGCATTCACAAGACCGCAATCCAAAGACTGCAAAAGCGTTGCCAACCCTGAGGACTAAAATGCCTCTATGCTAGTCAAAAAAAAACAAAATCAAATTCAAAATATAATCTATTTATATTTTTTGGGTTACACATTGTACTTTTCGAGAACGGTGCAACTGACAATTGAGTTTTACTTTTATAATATGTAAGTTTTTTATTTGTGCAATATTTTAAATCCGCCATTTTGTTTCTTTAAACTACTTCGCAACGCTGAGACGAATCTAACGTTAAAAACCCCTTTTATTTTTGCATTCAGTTAATAGACCAACGTGTGCGCCTGAGTTTGCTAAAAATAAAACTCCATTTTTAAGCTTAAACGGTCTTATTCGAAAAATTTGTTAATTTTCTAATCATGGCGCAATCAGGAAAAGACGGAAAATAAAGGGATTTTTCCGAGGCGTACCCTATTATGGAAAGGATCCAATCAAAATGTAAAGTTATGCGTGGACGCAGAGGTTTTTGGGACACAAAGGTTCATCGTTATCCTATATTTGCGCTTCTCAGTTACGGCATCAACGAAGAGAAACTTTAACTGGCCACAACCAACGATATTTTATATTAAGATACGTCATCTGCGCGCAAAAGCGTTCAAAAAGGAAGGTAATTTACCTTACTATTCTTTAGTTGCGCCGCGGCCGCTGACACGCACGCATCAAAGACAATAAAAATTTACAATCTAAAAGTAACAAATATATTCCATAAAAAAAGCCGTCTTGTGTTTTTCGAGGCTTTAAAAATTATACTGTAACTGTAAAAGAAAGAAATGATGTCTCATTTAATTCATAAGTACCGTAAATATTTTTTACATTTTGTTTACATCTCGCCGAGATATACAATTAGAATTCGCATGAGTGCGATAAAGATGGGTAGCAAAATGGCGGCCGTGACCGGGCACTTGTCTTAGCGAGAATGGCGAGCAAGTTGAAACAACTATCTATCTCTTTCTAACAATAGCGTTCGCTACGGATTGCCGTCTTTGTCTGTACAAATATGGCAACGTATCTAGCAACTGTCAGTAATTGGCGACGGATTTTAAATGCGTTTAGTATGAGCATAACGTATCTAAATATAAAATATCATTGCCCACGATCAATTAGGTGATTTTCTTTATAAAGGGCTCAGTCTTGATATTTTGTACTAATAAGTAACAAAGAAATATACAAGATGGCAAGTTTAAAATGTATTCTGAACATACCTCAAAAATAGCCAAGAAACGTAGTAAGAGAATAATATTAAAATAAACAACAACAAAAGATGTCATGATTATAGTGATTTCCTTACCGCAGAGCATTTATTCGCCACGGGGGACGCCGGAAGAACCGGCAGCAGAGCTTAGGTACAGGCGCCAGGGCAGTGATCCCCGTTTGATTCTGCTGTGTTATTTTATTATACTTCTAAAAACAAAAATAATTAGATATAATCACAAACGTGTAGGAGGTGAGTTCAGTAACATATTTTTCCTTTTGTTGCTAGGAGGGAAGAAGCGTGTGTATGTATGCTGCTGTCTAGCAAAAGCAGTTCGTGGGTCCATACATCCATCATCATCATCATCATCATCATCATGTCAGCCGAAAGACGTCCACTGCTGGACATAGGCCTCCCCCAGGGCTCTCCACTCAGACCGGTCTTGTGCTTTTCGCATCCACCGCGATCCCGCGATCCTTATAAGGTCGTCACTCCATCTTGTTGGAGGCCTACCTACAGCTCGTCTCCCAGTCCGCGGTCGCCACTCAAGAACCTTCTGACCTCATCGGCCATCAGCCCTGCGTGCGATGTGCCCCGCCCACTGCCACTTCAGTTTAGCTATTCTTCGGGCTATGTCGGTAACCTTAGTTCTACTGCGGATATCATCATTTCTGATTCGATCACGCAAAAAAACCCCGAGCATAGCCCTCTCCATAGCCCTCTGAGTGACCTTGAGCTTCCTTATGAGGCTCATTGTTAGCGCCCACGTCTGAGATCCGTAGTTCATCACTGGCAACACACAAGTCAAAGACTTTTGACTTCAAACACTGCGGTAATTTGGACTAAAAGGTGCTGCGAAGCTCCCGAACGCTGCCCAGCCCATTGCATATATCCAAAACGGAGTCGATACTATTTTCGCGGCACTGTGATTCACATAATGTAAAAATACGTAAAAATCAAGAAAAAACATTATTTTCTATTCTATTCTATTCTGTCAGTGGATACACTTCGATAGATACCACTGGCGATCTAGCACATGGACTCTGCAATGTCTGTAACACTAAGCCAATTGGGGTTTTCGAGTTTACCTTTTTTTTAGGAATCAACGACACTAAATGTACTATAATTTGTATTCTGAATATTTTTTATATACCAACCTAATACTTAATTACAAGATGCGATAGTTTAAACTATGGGTAGTTAGTAATAAATCCACTAACTCACTAATCTTAAGCGAGGTTTGACTAGGAATAAATATGAAAGTTCTGTCAAAAAAAAAAAGTAGCGTTAAGCTTTTGTTACTTTCTTAATCCTTCAGGGGATTAAGAACAGAGAATGCCAAATCGCGTAGCTGTGAAAAAAAGCTTAGCTTAGCTTAGCTCGGGACGATAACGTATCTCACCCCCTAAATAACGTGCAATTTCCACGATTTTTGTAGATATTACAGTTTTTATAAAACGTACAAACCTAGTGTTTAAAATTTACCAACATCATCATCATCATCATCATGTCAGCCAAAAGACGTCCACTGCTGGACATAGGCCTCCCCCAAGGCTCTCCACTCAGACCGGTCTTGTGGTTTTCACATCCACGGCGTTCCCGCGATTCTTACAAGGTCGTCACTCCATCTTGTTGGCTTAATTTACCTACAACATATTCTTAAATCGTAAAAACCGGATTATTAAACGGGAGAGAAACGTTACCGATTTTCGTATGGAAGTTTTTGGCTTCACAATACTCTTAATTCGTACAGATTCACCGGAGTAAAAGTAAGCATTTTATGCAAAACTTTTCACCACACTCGTGAATTTTGTGGAGCCGGTAACGACCCTACATACGCTAGGTTCCGGGTTTAAAATCCCGTAATTTTCATGAGCAAAAATATTTCTCTGTTTCTCTCATTCATTCATTAATCCTCATGTGTATTTTTTTGCCAATATGTTTAGTTTAAATGTTGTCAGTTCAATTTGAACCAATTACCGATACAATATGCAGGTGGTGCGTTTAAACAGTGTTTATAAATGTGTGGATAAAAAAAACTATAATGTTGCTGGAAAGTGTGAATACATTATTATTATTATTATTATTAGCCCGGAATGTCCCACTGCTGGGCAAAGGCCTCCTTCTCACCCTTCCACGTAATTCGGTTATGGGCAATCTCCCGCCAATCGCGCTGAAAGGCATCAAGCTCATCTCGCCATCTGCGCCGGGAGGTGAATACATATTTCATATTATTTAATGCTATGCATTTCACAGTGCCTTATTACCAAAACTATAAAAAACAAAACCACGAAAACAAAACGCAAACGCAAGAAATAACTTATTTTGTGTTTGTAGTAACTTTGGAATCCTACATGTTGGTCTGACATGCTCAAGCCCGGTCTCCCAGCCCTGATTGATAAGTAACAAATAAACATAAAGACAAACTTTACGTCAAACACCAAACCAAGTTAACAAAACCCACCTGCAAAATTCAAACGAAAGTCACGAACAAACTTAACGAACTTTACTTCGGAATTTAAAAATTTAAATTTGTTCAAACCTAGAACGTTTCAATCAGCGCCAGTCTTTGATTTTCAAACGAAATGCACCTGGCAAGTTTTTTCAGCCACGTGAAAAAGTGTAAAAAAATACAAGGTCGACCCTGTGATGCCATCAGCATTCAGCAATCAATTTTTGGGGAAGTTTTTTTACAATCATGTACAAATGTAGGCAGTGCCCACTCGTTTATATTCCACACCGAGAGGCATTTTTTCAATGTGACACAGGTCATCTGATGATAAGTGGAATCCGTGATCAGACATTTGCATTCTCTAGACGACGATCTTAAGACTTCAATTCTGAGACCGCAAATGCGTTTCCAATCCTGAGGACTGAGATAGAATGCCTCTATGCTAGTTATTTATCCGGCTGTCTCGATCCCTACACAGAAGAAGATGTAGAAATAAAAGAAAACTAACAATGTGACAGAAACTGCACGGAGCGTGTCCTCGCCTTAGCGAATCTAATCGGAACAGGAACACAACAATACGAACACAGCTGTTTTTGGTAGGTTATAGGCTGAAATGGTGGTAGCGATCCGGACCGATCTTGCACAAGGTTTTGAAACAGTAAAGCCGTTTAACTAGGGAATAGATAACAAAACCCAAGATAATGGCGTCCCCTACAGAGCTGATCTCTTGAATGGCTGTAGCGATTTTTATTAAACATAGCTAAAAACAATCCCAATCTTTCAAACCTACGACGCTATACATAAACACACAGATACACCGAAATACGGAAACAGAAACACAGGCGACGCGGTAGCCTTTAGTCCTAGCGGTCCCAGGGTCGATCCCCGATTCAGGCAAATATTTGTGTGATGAACGCGAGTATTTGTTTGTTTGTTTTGTATTTAAGTATGTATTTATCTATATTATTAAGTTTATCGTTGTCTAGTACCCATAGTACATACAAGCCTAGAGCTTGGTTTGGGGCTAGGTCAATTTGTGTGAGATTTTCCCTTGATACATATTTATTTTATTACAGATACATCGAAGCACGGATACGCCGAAACACGGATACACCAAATCACGAATACACTGAAACACAGAATCATAGAAACACAGCTTGCATTCTCAAAACATCATATTATTCGCAAAACGCTTGGGCGGAGCTCTTATTTCTGGGTGATTTGGCCCTCCGGGTCTCCTGTTAATATGACATGACCTAAACCTACCTACGATTCTATAACCAAACCCGACTATTTGTAAATATTGTGTTTTGCGAATATCGTGTTTTGCTAGTATGTTTTGCGAATGTGATATTTACACTAGGAACGGTCGTTTTTAACCTTTTATGGTATTGATAGCTCTTATTTACTTGACAGTAATGGCGTCGGAGTTAAAAACAATACCATAACGTGGATTTGACCGCCAAGGATAGAGGCACTGCGAAGAGACCGCGAGCTTACATTCAGCTACGAAAGTAACTACAACTGGAGGAGGTGTGGCGACCTAGCGACATCTAACGGAAACTTGTATCAACCAACTCGCTAGCGCCACCAGCGTCAGACAGCGGAACTAAGAATCCTACATCGCGCTAACGAAGTTTCGACAGCTGGTTGACATATATACCACTTCCAACTTCATCCCAATGGACTGCGGTCCCCAGGCATAACACCCGCCTGGAGAGAGATCTCTCTATTAACATCTCTTCCTACATTGGTGACCCCGACGTGATCGTCTTCCTACATTGGTCCCCTCCTCCTACATTAGTGACCCTCGACAATGGACAATTACGCAACCTGACGACCTTCAAGCACATGACGCAGTTTCACAGCAAGCCAACCCCCACTGTGCACCACTAGCATTCTGTCATATCTCAATGTCTGGTGTCTACAGTGTGCAGCCCTACTCTCACTCAACAACGCGACTCACTGCGTCTTACAACGAGTACTTCACGAGCAAGTACACGACTCACTGTGTACTCCACTCACTCCTCTTCTCCTGCTACGCTCGCCAACGCGGCTCTGAGCACTATTGGAGACATCCACTGGCACTTGCAAGCGGCAATTCAACGCACAGACTGCACGACATCATATCACCATCAACCTCCGGTCTCAAAGGGGGGCTGATGTGGCGACCTAGCTACATCTAACGGAAACTTGTATCAACCAACTCGCTAGCATGACATATATACCACTTCCAACTTCATCCCACCGGACTTCGGTCCCCAGGCATAACACCCGCCTGGAGAGAGATCTCTCTATTAACATCTCTTCCTACATTGGTGACCCCGACGTGATCGTCTGCCTACATTGGTCCCCTCCTCCTACATGGCGACCTAGCGACATCTAACGGAAACTTGTATCAACCAACTCGCCAGCGCCACCAGTGTCAGACAGCGGAACTAAGAATCCTACATCGCGCTAACGAAGTTTCGACAGCCGGTTGACATATATACCACTACCAACATCATCCCAATGGACTGCGGTCCCCAGGCATAACTCCCGCCTGGAGAGAGATCTCTCTATTAAAATCTTTTCTTACAGAGGTATTAAATATTCATAAACGACCTTATTCTTTGAAGCGTAGAAGCGTGTATAGGTATAATAAACTTCTTTGTTTACAGGGTACAGTGAGTGAATCATTTATCACGGAGTTCTTTTCACGCCCATCTATTAATTTAAAGCGGTAGCTATTAGGGCAATTATTAGATAAATGGCAAGATATGACTGTGTTTGATGTTACGGAGAGATTGCCTGAATAAATGAACAATTAGGAATGAAATTGTATAGGTGCCTACGTACTGTATTCAATTAAGTATACAACTCTTTTATTTATAAAAACTAACAAGTTTTACTGTAAAATCGTAATAAAAAAAATCAAACTTGGTCTAGATTTAGAATAAAGTGCAAATCATACAGCAAAAGCTTGTCTCAAAAAACACGAACGGAGTCGCGGACAAAACCTAGTTTCTTATAAAACCCGTTTCAAAAGAACTGATAACCTGTCTTACCACCGTCACATAAAAACTGTATCGATTTTATTGCACTCCGAATGAAAGATCAAATGAATAATTCACGCTGAATTTGAAATTCTACATCCAGAGTTTTCAGACGGATCATTCGTATTCACGTATCTCATCATGAGAGCCAGCAATGTATATTAAACATGAAATGAAATAATTATAAAAGTTTGAAAGAACAACGTACCGGTTGCAAATGAAAACTGTGGAGTAATTCTTTCGTAATAAATATTGCTTGTGGGAGGACCTGGTGCAGGGTCCGTCCGGGTTGGTACCACCATCTTATCCATTAACCTACCGCCAAGTAGCAGTGTATACATTGTTGTGTTTCGATTTGGGGATAAGACAGCTGGTGAAATGACTAGCATAGAGGTATTCCCTCTAAGTCCTCTGGGTTTGCAACGCATTTGCAGTCTTGTGAATGCAAATGTCTATGGGTAACAGTTTCCATTTACCATCAGGTGGCCTGTGTGCTCGTTTGCCTTCCTATGCCTAAATATATATATTAAAAGATCGCCCGTGAGTTGGGACAAGCATTTGTGTCCAACTTTTTATTTTTGCAAAATCATTATACTTATGCTTATAAAAACCAAGATAATAAAGTCCTAACAAACCTACCTAAGATCCTGTCACTACCTTCTGACTCCATCATCAGATCAGCTCTTAGATACCATAGTATTGCATTGTCATCGTATTTATCGTCCAAATTTCAGCCTAATCTATTGACGGGAACTGGTTCAGAATTGACTTAGCAAGATTTGAAGCTGACAACCTAAAGTCCATACCAATACAGCTATCTTATTTAGTTAACACTTTTATTACCTCAAAATGCTCCCTTATCGCTTAAAATGTCAATTTTGTCACGGTAAAAACCATCCATGTTGTAAAATCAGGAAAATATTGTGCAAAATGTGGTCTCTAGTTGCTTTATTCAGCAGAAATCGGCCGTTTTACCCAAAAATGATGAATTTTGAGGTTATAAAATTGTTTACTAAATAAGACAAGTTAATTGGTATAGAGTATACACACTGACAGTGCCTCTATTCTAGGCGATATGAGACTTATATACATACATACACAAGAACGTAAAATGCTTAACAAGCTTCCATTAAAAATATCTGACAGTGAAAACTATGTCAAAATACTTTGCAGTGTTTAGATACTAACTAACAGACATACAGACAGAGGAAAGCGAGTTTGTTTTATACCTATGTCATTACAGATACTAGTATTCAAGAAGACATCTAATTGTTATAATAATAGGTAGCTACCCATTGAGCTTTACAAAACATCTCTTCATTAATCAATCAATCAATCATATTATTTGACAGTAATTACAATGTTACCAAATCACTGTGTATTCAGCTTCATGTCCGTGCAAATGTTCTGCGGCATAATGCATTCAAATCAATTAAACATGATCAAATAAATAATCAGTCATGAAGCCTTCAAATTAATTATTCTCACTTTGACATAAAATGTAATATTTTGTATTCGAATTGAAGTAATTTAGAGACATGTGTTTTAGAAGAGCAAAATTAGAGTATTTTATAGTTGCTACGACGACAATTTATGCATCGGTTCACAATCATTTTTTACCTACGCGTTTTAAGTCAGGTCTTTCAGCAGGTAATTCATAAAAGTAACGTTATTAAAACGGCTGCTCTATTATTCCAAACGTCAGTTTTGTTAGCATAGATTAATTGACTGCGGAAAATTCTTTCAGCGGCAGAATATCGTTACTACTTTAGAAAAAACTCGTATCTGATATTCCGAGATATATGAGTTTGAACTTAATTCACTTCAAGTTTAAGTGTAAAATGGTACGTCGTGAAATATGAGATAAGAGGTTTTTTCAAAACAATGACGATATAAGGAACGGTAAATTTAGGTCTGACAATTAATTATAGCAAAATGGCGTGATTCAAAAGTTCACGACCTCTATTCTACATGATATAACCACATCGCATTTGATATGTTATCGTACTGTTTTTGACTCTTCCTGACTCTATATTAGACTGTTAAGTAAATGAGAGAAATCGTAATATTCATTCATTTTTCATTCATGTCAGCCGAAAGACGTCCACTGCTCGACATAGGTCTCTCCCAAGGATCTCCACTCAGACCGGTGTTGTGCTTTTCGCATCCACCGCGTTCCCGCGATCCTTACAAGGGCGTCATTCCATAATATTATAGTATATTATTCACCAAGGGACTAAAACAAGCCATAATGACATGAGATTTTTAGCCACGCGAGCAGAGCGAGGGTGGCTATAGTTCGAGTTTCAAATATGGTTGTTTAGACTCGCGATAAACACTCACTTTGCGAGGAAAAAAACGACGTTCTTTACAAAATTTCAACATTATAAAAAAGTTTCTTACAAATTTGTGCCGCGGTGGATTTTTGTAACGCTTCAAATGCTTGCATATCTAGCCAACAGATTAAAACTTAAACACTATTTTAAAACTAATTGAACCATTCATAATAAAATTAATCCTTAATCATCATTAACGGTGTTTCACGGAATTAAATAGTTTTTAAATATTCTTGCTAAGTTGTAATTTTGAGGTGATTCCCACGCCCTAAAAATTGTCTATACACAATACACAATCACTGAAAAATGGAGATAATTCACTATTCACAAACACCGTGATTGATTGTTGAAAGGGTAGCCAAAGTAAATTTAAAAAAAACTTTAGTCCCTAGAGCTCCCGATGTGCAGAGACTAAAGTGACAATTCGAGGAGCATGAGAAGTGAAAATTACGATAACATGTCAAAGAAAATATTGTTTAAACGTGGATACAACAACTATCACATTCTGATCAATATGTAAGTGCGAGGGCGACGGATGCTTAATCCACTGCGACAAAGGTGGCTATATTTAATACGGGCCTAGGATAAGTTATAACTCACGACCAAGAAAGAGTTAAGTTTACCATGTGTATCTGTGTATATGTGTGTGTCTAGGTTTCTGTATGTCCGTCTATTGCAACGTAGCTCCGAAACAGGTAGGACAGGGGAGCATCTCACACAAATCGACCTAAACTTAAGGTAAGCTTTAGGTTTGTACAGTAGTCCATAAATATGTACTTATACACTTTAGTACCTTGAATATTTAATGTCATGTTTAAACTTCCATATTTGAATCGTCATAACATAAAAGTACTTATATAGAGAAATATATAGTCTCGTCCGGCCCAAGCATTTTTTTTATTACTTCCTGTTTCTACTCGATGTCGTCTATGAAGGACAATTTTACGTATAAAATTGGATTTCCCGGGATTTCAAATTGAATGTGTCCTTGATTAAAAACACTGGGCAAGACGAAGATAGAAAACATTTAACACTCAGCAACAAATATTCGCGGTCATTCATTACACAAATATTTGCCCTATTTGGATTAGAATCCGGGACTGCGAGCTTCGAAGGCTAGGCTAGCTTCAATTATTGATTGTAATTAGGGAATACAAGTAACCGGTTATTATCGCTTTTAACCGGTTATTTTAATACAAAAAAAAAAAATAGTCGGTTTAATTGCACTCCCTAATTGTAATAAACAACAAAACAATGAGACCCCATAATATTGCACCAACCAAGCAACCAAGGTACAGTCAAGGTCAAAGATATAATTATATGCAACTAATGTGATAAAAACAGGTAATCATAAAAAGTTCAAAAGATATGTACTCATACCAATACTAATAAATATGTAAATTTCAAAGGCCACGTAAATATGTATAAGGCAAGTTCAAAATCTTGTATACCATGAAAGTTACATAATTAGTATCCAGCAAATGATGCAATATATTGTACTTATATTTATGTCATTAAATATAGATTCAGTAACTGCTACAGAAATATGTATACAAAATATAAACGTGCTAAAATTAACTTTACGGTCTTGTTAACACGAAACAAATTTGAATATAATGTTTTGACAATTCACGAAAACAGTGCAGACTTGTCATTGTATATGTTTGTTTCATGTTTTGACCTATCACGTACGTCGTTATCGGAATTACGTGTTTAACAGATTTTGAAATATTGAAGCTGCCAACTTAAAGTAGGTAATGCGTTTCAATATTTCGTCCATGCAGACGTCAGTTACCGTGGTCCTGTGGCTCAGCAATAGGTGTAACTGTCGAGTCACGTGCTGCCCCGTGTTCCAATCCTGCTGCTAGATGTTTTTTTCACATTTTTATTTTATATTGATAACAGATTATGATGTTATATTATATTACAATAGCTACTTATAAAATATATATATTTAAATACTCCCAAGGCTTTACGATGATTAAAAAAAAAAATCTCAAAAGGATTTCCCATAACTAGGGTTATTTTGATTGTTTACATAATTGTGATTTTCATGTTGGATATATAATTATGGTTAAAAGTGTATACATATTTTTGAACTTTATGTTGTTTCTAAGTCTATGGTTTAATAGATGAGGACATATTATTGCAACTGTTGTATACATAGTTATCTCTCAAACTATGTATACTAATTTATGTATATTTTTATGTAGCCGAATTTATGACCATTTAGATGATTATGCTTTTTGTCACTCTGTGGTGTATACGTATCTTTGACCTTGACTGTACCTGATGCATTAGCCTACTAACTCGAAGATCAAGTTACATTTGTCAGGCAAAATCTAACACGAACTATGAGATTAATCAACGCTTAAAATAACTATATCCTGGTCCTTTTCTCATGTAAATCACACCTAAAGTAACGGGACCGAGCCACCTTTAGTAGCGGCGTTTCCTAGATGCACAAGCAACTTGCATCGGGCTATTTGCATGCATTTGCATACACATTTGCATTTTAAATTACAAGACGTGTGTTCTTAGTGAGGTTACACGGCGTCTACGTTTGTTGGTTAACGGAGTTTCAGGAAATGTCACCCATTTTGAATAAATACTAAGGGCCGTACGTACTTATAGAGAAGCGTCAAGCAGGCGTCGGCGGCAAGCTGATAGCTGGCTGAGGGCTCTTGACTAATACGAGAGAGAAGTCATTCTGAAGGCTAACCTAAAGAAGACGTTGGTTTGGATTGTAGCCTTAAACATACATCACAATATCAAGTAAACTCATACAAACTAACACTCACATTCGCGCTCATACAATACATTCACAACTCTTGACTCTCTGCACTCAAGACACCCACAGGTCTAGCGACCTAACAATGCAAACCTCAGCTAAAGTAGCCATGGGCTAACCAGCGGGTTATAATGAGATTCAGTAAAATATTATGACCCGGGGGGTTATAAATAATATGGTACTGAATCTCATTATAACCCGCTGGTTAATAATGAGATTTGAATTCCTATTTTATTTTTATTTTATTTTATTTTTTTATTGCATAGGAATGCAAACGAGCACACAGGCCACCCGATGGTAAGTGGAAACTGTGACCCATAGACATTCGCATTCACAAGACTGCAAATGCGTTGCCAACCCTGAGGACTAAGATGGAATGCCTCTATGCTAGCCATTTCACCGGCTGTCTTATCCCCAAACCGGAACACAACAATGCAAACACTGCTGATTGGCGGTAGGTTAATGGATAGGATGGTGGTACCAACCCGGACGGACAAAAAAAATAATCTTTTTTTTTATATTGCACTTAAGTTTAAATAAAACATTGTTACTAGTCAGTAGCCTTGCTTTTTATTGTCTCGCAAAAGGTGAGAAAAGTAGAGTGTTCTCCTTTTGGGTAAAGCTGTTTTCGTCTTGGGGAGCTAGAATCCCTCGCTGCACTCAGGACTCCAATTTCATAACTCGTAGCACCCTCGCTTCGCTCAAAAATTAACTCGTAACACCCTCGCTACACTCGGGAGATAAATCTTAAGTTCCTCATTTGCTCAGGATTAAATATCGCACTCGTGACATAAAACAGTGCTTTATCCCCTCGGTGTATAATCTAACCAAAAGCAAATGTCTGATGTTTTATGTTAATAATGACGGCTTGAAAATTTTGTTCTCTCAGTCTTACCGTAAAATGTGCCTACTTTGCTCCCCCATGGGTAACTTTGCTCCATAGTGACTTTTTTGTATTTTACTTATAAGACAAGGCCGATGACAAATTTTCTAAAAATAATTGATGTATACATCCAGCTGCGCAGTGAATGAAAGCACTAGAATGATTTACAATACAGAATACCTCAATATAACGATGGAGCAAGATTACCCGTGGGGGAGCAAAGTAGGCACATTTTACGGTAATGATTATTTAATGTAACCAAAATGTACGAAATATTGTAAAGTTCTATTGTATATCAAATCAGGTCGCCACGTGACAGGCATAGCCTAGTGTGGGACCACCAGCTAATTGTATCGTCTGTAATTTGTGTTCCTTATTAATAAAGAGCTGGGTGAAGGTAGTCTCCTATTCGGATCTTAGACTATAACACCATTTCGAGGCATTCGTTTTTAGAAAGCTCTACAAAAGACATTGTACAATGCTTTTCATCTTAAAAGCATTGTTTAACAATAAGCTGACATTTTCCTAATACGCTGTTTTATGTTTGCGACCCCTACCCTGTCAAATTACGCGACCTAAAATGCAATTTGACATCGGACACAAAGCCGTATTAAGCGTAGGCCTATTTTTTATAGAAGCTCCTCATAATAGCCAAACAGAGCATGAAATCACAGGACAGTTAAAAGAACAGTAGATTGACGACGCGCTGGCCTAGTTGGTAGTGGCCCTGCCTACGAATCTAGCGGCCCTGGGTTCAAATCCCGGTTAGGGCAGATATTTGTGTGATGAGCGCGAATATTTGTTCCTGAGTCATGGATGTTTACTATGTATTTAAGTATTATATTTCTCTATATAAGTATTTATATCGTTGTCTAGTACCCATAATACAAGCCTAGAGCTTAAATTGGGACTAGGTCAATTGGTGTGACATTGTACCCTGATATTTATTTAAACGTAGCATATTTTGTAGTGTCGATGGCTACACATACATACATACATAAACTCACGCCTTCGTTCCCAGAGTTCGGCAACCCTGAAGAAAAACAATTAATAAAGATAAGATAAGATAAAGACATCTATTCAGTAAGTAGGCCGCACGGGCACTTTTACACGACAAGAATCTACCAGCGCTTCACAAGAGGAGACCACTGCTGAGAAGAAGCGCCGCAAGAAACTCAGCAGTCAGACATTTTTTTAAATATATTTAATATTACAATGGTACTACTTAGTCTAGCATTATATAAATCTATAAATAACAAATTAAAAAATATTTCAAATATCCTGCGTAGTTTCCGCAGGAAAACACACCAAAATCTTAAGAGAGAAAGAGAGAAAAGGAAAAAAGAACTCCTACGTATGTGTATATAAGACGGTGCAAGATGACCACATAAGATTGATATGTTTTCCTACATCAATGGTGTCCCCCAGACAAGATAAAGCTTTTCAATTTGAAAAAATAAAATAAAAAATATATTTATATATTATTGATTAAGTTTCGGGTTTAGGCCAAGCACTTTTGTCTATTATATAGTCCTCGATCCTATAATACGCTTTAGACATTAACGACTTTTTCAAGTAATTTTTGAGTGCTGGAAAGGGTAACTTTAATACTACCTCAGGTAATTTATTATAGAAATGAATGCATTGACCAACAAAGGATTTATGTACTTTACAGACGCGGAATTTTCGAATAGCTATTTTATTTTTATTTCTAGTATTTAAATTATGTATATCAGAATTTTTTGTGAAAGAATCGAAATTTTTTATAACAAATAATATTCTCATAAATAAATTGTGACGCTACAGTTAAGATATTAATTTCCTTAAAAAGATCTCTTAAGGAGTCACGGGAATTTAAGTTGTAAATAGAACGAATGGCCCTTTTTTGTAACACAAATATAGTTTGTATGTCAGCTGCCTTACCCCAAACCAGAATACCGTACGACATAATACAATACAAATGTGATGTCAAGTGTTAGTTGGGCTCACGTTGATTCGATTTGAAAGCGAATCCAAATTGGACTATAATAATACCTCCTGTGTACAGGACCCTCGGTGCGCTAGCCCGAGTCACACTTGACCGGTTTTTTATTATTATTATTTATTATTTATTTATTAACCATAAAAAAAAAATGAAAAAAAAACATTTCTTCTTAAAAAATTGTCTGCAAAACTGTCACAACAGTTTGACTGCAGCTGAGTCCTTTTAAACTTGATAGTAACAATTTGGTTCCTTAATACTAGCTATATTTATAATTATTTTATAATTTAATTTATAATAAATGAAGTAGATGTTTTTTAAGCAGCCTTTTAAATTTGCGTAAATTAGGTTCCAATCGGATATCTTCGGGGAGACTATTTAAAGTGTAGGGTATTCGTTTTTTAAGTGTTCTGTCTCCGTAATAGTTGTTGTGGCCCTGTAACATTAGCAAATATGATGAACCAAATACATTTTTTGTGCTTGGTAATTCTGTAGCTCTGCCTACCACACTCTGGGAATGAAGGCGTGAGTTTATGTATGTATGTATGTACATTTTTAGTTCGGTAATTCCATACCTACTAATATTTGCTTGTTTGTAACGCTTTCACAGAAGAGATATCCTTCATACCAAATTGCATTGAAATTGGTTTAGTGGTTTAAAGTGTGGCGACACCCCTGACGTATTCAGCGGCGTCAGCATTTTAAGTAAATATACATCCTCGGCCCGCTCCCGGCGGCCAGTCCTTTCGTAGCTCTCGGCACAAACAGTCAAGTAACTTAAGTATCTAGTAATTCCGCGCCCACCTGGTCACTTAACCCTTTACCTATTCCGTACTGTAAAATAAGAACATTAAATAAAACAATTCGTGTTTGAACATTGACTTCTCTTATTTAACACCCGTTAAATAATTGGTGACCCCGACGTGATCTCGCGAAGGCCAGGTGGGGACAGCGTCGAGTTGTACCGGTAATTAATTAGACTCAGTTGTGAACGTTAGTGAAGATGACCACCGTACCGATGCAGCAGGCTTTTGGAGTACCGGTGCAGGCCTCAACGGCGGCCCCGGTACAGGCTCCAACGCAAGATCATGCACGAGACGAGTTAGCGGCGATTACCGTGGCATCCCGCATAGCGCCCTTCTGGAAGGACATGCCCAAACTCTGGTTCACGCAGCTGGATGCGATACTAGCTCCACAGAAGTTGAGCCAGGAAGCCAAATTCGACCTGGTTATCGGAAAACTGGGCAGAGATGAATTAAGCGCAGTGAAGGACCTACTAGAAAGTGCGGACAGCAGGCAGTACTCGGAACTAAAAAACAGACTAATTACCGTTTATCAAGAGAGCGCAGATTCCCAGTTCAACAGGTTAGTCAGAGAGCTGGAGCTGGGAGATCAGAAACCATCACAGTTGTTCCGCAGCATGGCCGAAGCAGCAAGGAACTCGGGCGTTGACGACGAGAGGCTAAAGAACCTGTGGCTACAGCGGCTTCCGTTGGCGGTACGTACAGTATTAATAGTCAGCGAGGACACCAAGTTAGAGACACTGGCCACAATGGCAGATAAGATAATGGAGTCAGTGAGGCAAGGTGTAGTAGCAGAAATAGCAACACCAACACCCACGCAATCAGCAAGTGACGCAGAACTGATCCAGGAATTCAGGAACATGGCCATAGAACTGAGGCAGCTCCGAGGAGAAGTTAACGAATTGCGATCTAGAGCCACAGAAAACTCCAATCAAGGTTGGCAGAGAGAACGTTCCCGGTCTCGCGCGAGAAGCCCGTCGAGAAATCCCAACTGGCTATGCAGATATCATTTTAAATTCAGGGAAAATGCGAGAAACTGCATACAACCTTGTGCATGGGACAGAAACCAGCAGCAGCAGCGTGCGGGAACACCAACCCCATCCATCTCTGGCAGCATGCAGTCGCAGCAATACAACCGGTGACTAGCGGCGTCACCCGGCACGGTACAGGAGTGTGCAGGGTTGGATGACAGTCATCGTCTTAGCGTTTGCGACCAAACAAGTGGTTTATGTTTTTTAGTGGACACAGGTGCGAATGTCTCGGTAGTACCAGTAAGTAAATTCGGTGTCGGTCGCAATGAAACGAATTACAAACTTTATGCGGCAAACAACTCAGAGATTAAAACTTTCGGTGCGGTAACCTTAGTAGTAAATTTAGGCCTACGCAGGGTATTCAAGTGGTCGTTTATCGTGTGCGACGTAAAACAACCCATAATTGGTGCAGATTTCCTAAAGACTCATAAGTTAGTAGTAGACCTATTTAATAAGAAATTAGTTGATAGTGTTACAGAATTTAGTGCATATGGGTCCATCGTACGTTACGGGCAACCATCCGTAAAAAGCATTCAGGATGATAACCCATTTCGTGACATCCTGGAGCGTTACGCGGAGATAACGAAACCCATCTGTTTTAGGGACCCAGCTAAACACGGTGTCAAGCACCACATTGAAACATCTGGACCTCCGGTTTATGCGCGAGCGAGGCCATTACCGCGAGACAGATACGTAAAAATTAGGGACGAATTTCGTAATATGGTAGAATTAGGAATTTGCAGACCCAGCAAGAGTCCATGGGCCAGTCCGCTTCACGTGGTGCCAAAGAAGGACGGTCAGCTGCGACCGTGCGGCGACTACAGGAGGCTGAACGCAGTAACGAAACCCGACAGGTACCCTATTCCCCGGTTACAAGACTTCACCTATGGGCTCTCAGGTAAGACATTGTTTTCTACGCTAGATATAAATCGTGCCTACCACGTTATAGAGGTAGCCCCGGAAGATATCGAGAAAACCGCGATAATAACGCCCTTCGGCTTATTTGAGTTCCCCAGAATGTGTTTCGGGTTGAGAAATGCGGCGCAAACTTTTCAGAGATTTATGCACTCGATCCTCAATGATATAGAAAAACACACGGGCAGTGACGGAACCAAGTCCTTCCTGTTTTGTTATTTAGATGATTTAATCGTAGCTTCAGAGAGCGTAACCGCACATAAGGAACACTTAGAGCATCTTTTCCGGGTTTTCACGGAAACCGGTTTGACAATAAATCTTAGTAAGTGCAAATTCGGACAAGCAACAGTAGAATTTTTAGGGTATACAGTCTCTAAAAAAGGTTTGGAACCGCGCGAGGAAAAGGTTAAGGTCATCGCAGATTACCCGCGTCCAGAAACAATAGAACAGTTAAGGCGTTTCTTAGGTATGATTAACTTTTATAGGTCACACTTGCAGAAAGCTGCAGAACAACAGGCACATTTAAACAAATTCTTGCACAACTCCAAAAAGAAGGATCAAACAAAAATTGTATGGGATTCAGTTTCAATCGCGGCATTTGAACAATGTAAAGATAGCCTTAAGAGCGCTGTTACATTGGCTCATCCGCTCGCGGACGTTCCGCTAGCGCTTATGACGGACGCATCTGGCACCTCCGCAGGTGGCGTTCTCCAACAGTACATAGACAACGTGTGGAAACCTCTAGGGTACTTCTCAAAAGCGTTTTCAGAAACACAAAAAAATTATAGCACCTATGACAGAGAGTTACTAGCAATCTATATGTCCATTTGCCATTTTAGAAATTTCATAGAAGGCAGGCGTTTAATAGTATACACCGACCACAAACCGCTTACTTCGGCATTAAGCAAAGTTAGCACAGCTAAAGAGACCCCACGTAGAGCGAGACAACTCATGTTCATTAGCGAGTTCACGAGCGAGATAGTACACATCAACGGTTCACAGAATCAAGTTGCTGACGCGTTATCACGTGTTGAGTCCATACAATGTCCCACGGTCATTGATTTCGTCGAACTAGCAAAGGCTCAGGAAACAGACGCTCAGATTACAAACCTTGTTAATAGTTCAGCGGAATTAAAAACCTTAGGTATACCAGGTTCGAATGTTGAAATTTATTGCGAAACGTCAACAAATAACGCACGACCATATTTGCCGGAAACATTTAGAAAAACTGCTTTTCATGCCGTGCACGACATTAGTCATCCTGGCGTTAGGACAACACGCAAAATGGTAGCACAAAGATATTTTTGGCCAGAAATGAACAAAGATGTAGGTACATGGGCAAAAACATGTTTACAGTGTCAAAAAGTTAAAGTTACACGACATACTAAGTCAGGTCTAGGACAGTTCAACGGGGCGGAAACGTTAAAGCACATTCATATAGACATTGTAGGGCCATTACCTATCTCTAACTATGGATACCGTTACCTGGTTACTATGATAGATCGCTGTACGCGCTGGCCGGAAGCCGTACCAATAAGTGACATTACAGCGGATACAGTAGCTAAGATAGTTTACGAAAATTGGATTTGCAGATTCGGTTGTCCAAATATTATTACGACAGATCAGGGTAGACAATTCGAGAGCGACTTATTTAGTAGATTAATGAAATTTTTAGGAATACACAGAATCCGTACAACGCCATATCATCCACAGAGTAACGGTTTAGTGGAGCGGTGGCACAGAACATTGAAAGCTGCGTTAACAGCCAGGTTAGCGGACAATGCTAACTGGGTAGACGAGCTTGCTACAGTCATGTTAGGACTCCGATCGGTTTGTAAAGCAGACGACAGTGTCAGCCCGGCAGAGATGCTTTACGGTCAAGTTTTACGACTACCAGGCGATTTTTACACAAGCTCGACAGTCAATTTCAATGACCCACTCTCATATGTAGAAAATCTCAGAGCAACTATCAGTAACCTTAGGCCCATAGCAAGAGCGAGGAGCGATTCACGGAAGATTTTTGTTCACAAAGATTTAGATACCTGCTCACATGTCTTTATACGTAACGATATGGTTAAGAGACCTCTGACTCCTAACTACGATGGACCATACCGAATTATAACTAGGAGACCTAAAACTTTTAAAATACAATTACCTAATAGGCAGACAGAATTTTCAATAGACAGATTAAAACCAGCATTTATGTTAACAGATCAGGTTGAAAGTAGTTGTAACGACACGGTTTCAAATAATGACAACGATCCCAAGGACACTGATGTGCAACAATCGCCATCAGTTCCACAAACGCTTAAGCCCATTATCCGTACCACGCGTAGTGGCCGAGTTGTAAAAAAGCCAGTTAGATTTTTAATTGATGAATAAGACCAATGTATGCTACACAGTAAATAGTTTTAAAACAGTAAGTAAACAGCATCAATATTTTGTTACCAAATAGGTACTCGGCGTGGTTGTACAGGAATACTGTTTGGTGTCCTTTTGATTTAGTATTGCAGAGTACGTCCTGTACAACTACTACCCTTAATCGTTTAGTTCATAAGAATCATAGTCTTAAGTGTAATGTCAAGTCAGGTTCGAAAACAAGAGCACTGCAATTAGGTTAACTTAAATTAACATACTGATATGATACGGGTACTGTGCCACGTATTGCTAGTACGCATTTTACACTCACGTGTTATCATAAATTAGATCATATAAAATGTCTTGTTTTGTAAGAATTGTCTCATAGCTGCCCCAGTGGTTAGTCGCAGCAATCCACAAATTAAATCAAAAATTAAGATGGGTTACGGACAAACTAAAGAAGCACATGAAAATTCCCATAACGCTGTCGCAATTGCGAAAGTTGAAAATCTATCCAGTCAAGTGGAATCCAAGCTTAATTACGTTGGCATCGGTATGCTAGTCCTAGGAATAGTATTAATAACAATACTATGCTACATGTTAAAAACTAGATGTAAAAAGGGCGCAAGGAATTGGGTGCGCAAAACTGTCAACAACGCGCCGCCCACGGGTATAACGGTACAAGGAGTACCAGCTATGCCACAACAGCAAACATACCAATAACAATGTAAGTTAGTGTATAATAGTGTTTAGTTCTAAGTCAGTAACGTTGTAATAACAAGTGATCAGGTTACGGGCACGTTTCAGCTTGTATAATCTGTAGCGTTACCGCTACAAAATCGCTTCAAATTCGCGCGTTTATTTTGTTTATTTTTTAGGTGTCGAACTCCTTTGTGTGTTTGAGTTGCTGGCCTGCGTTGTTAATGGTTTCGATTATTATTTTAAAATTTTGAATGTGTTGTCAGATTGTTCGGCATGGTTGTAAGATGTTTCTTTTTGACATTGGTGCTTCAGTCTCATAACCGAAGGGATATATTTTTTGTTCTCGACTTCGTACATTTGCAATTTCAAGTACAATTGCAGTTTTAACAGTGACCTAGTTCGCATAGTTGGGTGCACGGTCACTCTATCTGCTGAGCGAAAGGAAGGAACCTTTTTTGCACCAAATAATACCGGCTTGAACCGGGTAAGTTGATATTTATTGAGATCTTTCCCCGCTAGGCCCCGTTCTGATTGTCTTGTCGTTCGTTACTCATTAGATCCTTTTATTCTAGTCCACCTACCACCTGAAGAAGTTGTCCACTAAACGCGAACTGCGGACGATTATTGTGCAATCACACGCGTATAGCGAGACACATATACTTTCACGCGTTGTGTACAACGCACGCGTGTGACTCCGGAGACTTCGGCTACGAGACCTTTTTTTTCAAGATAAGCGTAGTTTAAGAAACCTTTTTTTATATTTTTTATATATGCGTACATGTTAAATTTATTTTTGATTTAAAGGGAACGAGCGTTTAAAATTCCCATCTCCGAACTTCAATGTCAAAGATAATATGCGCATATTTTCTTAGGGCCCCTTTGACTATTATTGCTATCGTGCATTGTTTCTCCAAATTCTAAAAGAGTCCGCGCGCTCCATGAACGTTTGTTCTTTTTCGGCTAATATTCGGAAACGTAACTTTAATCATTCTTGGAATACCTTTTTAATCTCTAAATTTTTGTGTTAATCCTTAATTTTTCGTCTTTACTAACCTCTAAAAATTTTTGTTATTATATTATCGTCACCTCACCTAAACTAGTTACTATTTATTTTTTATACCAATCTTTGTCGCAATTGTCTATTATTCGACACCTTTAATTAATCTTAATAAACTATCTTTAGGTTACAATTTATTTTTTATTTGTAATAAATTTCTACGTTTATCCTAGGCACAGTCCTAGGATCAGTTTGTGCTTCCTTTTTTCTTTATGGAGCGTAACAAATGGCGCCCGAAGTAAGTTTTTTCATTGTTTTTCTCGTTATATTTAATTGATTCCTTTTATTTTTTGTGTCCTTTTTGGTGAGATTGGTCTAGAAGACCAATAGTAATTTACCCATTTTACTAATTCTTCACGTTGTGTTCTAGGCTTGCGTCCCCGTTGAACTTCCTGTTGTGTTGAGGTGTTTGTTTTACCTCGCTCGTTTACTTCGTCGGGTCGTTCCCGCTTCGACGGTGATTATTTTAATGTGGTGAATTGTAATTGTTACATAACTTTGAATTCTTTGAATAATCGTTTTTTTTTGTGATTACTCTATCTTATTCTCGTATCAAAGCTTTACTAGATAGTGGTACACAAGTATCCCTTGTCGATCTTTCATTATTAAATAAGTTGGAAATTTATTTTAACTTCCATTTGCGACCTAATGTTATTTCAGCTGATAGTTCACCTATCGAGATACTTAGCAGTGCTTAGTGATGTGATGACCTCGCCGATCCTTACTTTCTTTGGCTTCGTGTCACGTATCTCAACCTGGAGCTGACATGAGTTTTCCACTGAATTTAATTATTTACATAATGCTGATAATTATATTTTTTTACAAAAAATACCTGTAGATCGTCCGAAACTTAATGTCTTTTATTGCCACCAAAAAATTTTGCCACTTGAGTTTTATTTTCTTGTCATGCTTTTTGTAAGTAGGACCCGTCAAGGTGAGTGCTTTTTAATTTTTTTGCTTGTAACCTTTTCGCTCCTACGTACTACCTCGTGTTATTAGAGTTCCCGGTGGTTTTGCATGGCTGTGGGGTTTTTTTATTTTCGTCTCCAGCATGTTATCTCACCGTGAGCTAGGTAACATTCCGTAATCAGGTGTTTGGACACCAAATGCTTCTCGTCTGCGTGTGCGGCGTCTTTTTAAGCTTTGAATATATCCAGACCGTGGGCCCATGATGGAACTCAGTCGGGATGAGCTCGCCACCATACACGTTATATAAGTTTTTCGTCTCTTGGGTGTTTAATGTTTTAAATATGTTCAGACTATGTGCCCAAGTTGGTACACAGTCGGGACGAACTCGCCTTTAGACGGAAATTTTCTGCGGGATTTGGGGAATGGTGTACCATATACCTCCCTTTGGTCGTTGCGGTGGTAATACTTAGATCTTGTTTGTTTAGGCGCTACGGTGATTTTGGTAAATTTATTTTTTTGGCTTAAGTTCATTTAACATGTCACGTCAAGGATATTTAAAAAAGTTAGGCATTTACTTTTAATCTGTATTGCGTTTTCTGTCCGGTTATATTGTTTCGTATTTTTGGTACACAATCTTTACTAAATTCTAAAAGACCCATATGTGTCAACGTTTCTTTTTTCGATTCATCTTCTGGTCTTAATTTTTTGTATATCATAGATTTATTCCCAGCAGGCCATACGTTGATCAGGTCTCGGTAGACATTTCTAATTTTTTTGGTCGCACTGTACTGTGTACCTTTCGTTAGAATATGGTTTTGGCGCTCAATCTCTTATCATTATCACATAACACTAGTCATTTGTTTTTTATTACATATTACGCTCGCCGCGTAGTTATGTATATTATAGCGTGTTGGGTAGGTCTTGATTTTTGTTTCGAGACTCTGTTGAATTTTTCAGGTTGGCTTGAGATTTTGTTGGGCTATCATACTGGATCAACGGATAGGTAGTTTGCGCAAACTGCTTAACCAGTGATTTTAGTATTGTAGTGGTTTGTTGGTCAGCGAACTTAGTGCACGAGGTGTACCTTTGTTTAAGTGTTAGTGCCTGAAAATTTCAAGTAGAGTATCCCAATTGTTCTTCGTGTTTTCTTTAACTTTGTGCACTCTTGTGTGCCTAAGTTCATCTTTTTGCTGCATCGATGATAATGTTTTTTTTTTTTGAGTGTCATGTAATTGTTAGATTTTAATGTTAGGAATTAGAATATAAACTTCCACCATGAGTATTGGCTATGGTTTACGTGGATAACCGGTCACGGTTACTGCTGTGATGGTGTACAGCTTATCCGTATTAGGTTGCTTAGGTTAGTTAATTTTGTTCATAGGTTAATTTAGTCTAGTCTCAAGATGTTTTGGGTTGGCGATACCTTGTGAACTTGACCTTGATGCTACAGGGTGTTAATTGTTGTCTTAGTGTTTAGTTATGAACTTGTGATTAATTATAGGGTTGTTACTTATGGTAATGGTTAGGGTTGCCTCTTGCAAAATATTTAGGGTTGTGACTTAATTAATTCTGGGGAAGTCAATTTTTTTTTTTTACCTTAGTTGGAAGATAATTGTAGCGTTACCGCTACAAAATCGCTTCAAATTCGCGCGTTTATTTTGTTTATTTTTTAGGTGTCGAACTCCTTTGTGTGTTTGAGTTGCTGGCCTGCGTTGTTAATGGTTTCGATTATTATTTTAAAATTTTGAATGTGTTGTCTGATTGTTCGGCATGGTTGTAAGATGTTTCTTTTTGACATTGGTGCTTCAGTCTCATAACCGAAGGGATATATTTTTTGTTCTCGACTTCGTACATTTGCAATTTCAAGTACAATTGCAGTTTTAACAGTGACCTAGTTCGCATAGTTGGGTGCACGGTCACTCTATCTGCTGAGCGAAAGGAAGGAACCTTTTTTGCACCAAATAATACCGGCTTGAACCGGGTAAGTTGATATTTATTGAGATCTTTCCCCGCTAGGCCCCGTTCTGATTGTCTTGTCGTTCGTTACTCATTAGATCCTTTTATTCTAGTCCACCTACCACCTGAAGAAGTTGTCCACTAAACGCGAACTGCGGACGATTATTGTGCAATCACACGCGTATAGCGAGACACATATACTTTCACGCGTTGTGTACAACGCACGCGTGTGACTCCGGAGACTTCGGCTACGAGACCTTTTTTTTCAAGATAAGCGTAGTTTAAGAAACCTTTTTTTATATTTTTTATATATGCGTACATGTTAAATTTATTTTTGATTTAAAGGGAACGAGCGTTTAAAATTCCCATCTCCGAACTTCAATGTCAAAGATAATATGCGCATATTTTCTTAGGGCCCCTTTGACTATTATTGCTATCGTGCATTGTTTCTCCAAATTCTAAAAGAGTCCGCGCGCTCCATGAACGTTTGTTCTTTTTCGGCTAATATTCGGAAACGTAACTTTAATCATTCTTGGAATACCTTTTTAATCTCTAAATTTTTGTGTTAATCCTTAATTTTTCGTCTTTACTAACCTCTAAAAATTTTTGTTATTATATTATCGTCACCTCAC
This sequence comes from Acleris emargana, assembly GCA_927399475.2. Taxonomy (NCBI): domain Eukaryota; kingdom Metazoa; phylum Arthropoda; class Insecta; order Lepidoptera; family Tortricidae; genus Acleris; species Acleris emargana. The sequence continues at coordinate 18,420,030 of OV656854.1, forward strand.
CTAAACTAGTTACTATTTATTTTTTATACCAATCTTTGTCGCAATTGTCTATTATTCGACACCTTTAATTAATCTTAATAAACTATCTTTAGGTTACAATTTATTTTTTATTTGTAATAAATTTCTACGTTTATCCTAGGCACAGTCCTAGGATCAGTTTGTGCTTCCTTTTTCCCAATGGAGCGTAACAAATCATAGTGTTCAACTACCTATGTTTGTTTTTGTCCTTTGTAACTAGTTCTTTAAACTAATTTTGTATAACATTAGGAAATCGTTAATTCATTATTTTTTTTTTGTAAGAGGGGGAGTATTGTGGCGACACCCCTGACGTATTCAGCGGCGTCAGCATTTTAAGTAAATATACATCCTCGGCCCGCTCCCGGCGGCCAGTCCTTTCGTAGCTCTCGGCACAAACAGTCAAGTAACTTAAGTATCTAGTAATTCCGCGCCCACCTGGTCACTTAACCCTTTACCTATTCCGTACTGTAAAATAAGAACATTAAATAAAACAATTCGTGTTTGAACATTGACTTCTCTTATTTAACACCCGTTAAAAAAGCATAAACGAAATTTGAATATAAAAAAATAAAGGTCAAAATCAAAATGGTATTTATTATAAAAAGTAAGAAATAGCGACTCCATGGATTTTAGAATCACGATATGCCACCAAAATCCCTAACCCTAGTTATCAGTAATCGTGTCGAAATGATTTTAATCATTTGAAAACATAATAAAAAAAACAGATGTTTTCTAACAAAATTAATCGCACCAGCAATGTATAGCAAATTGATTGACATCTACGCAGTCGGAACACTTCGTTGACATTTCTTAACTTGTTCAATATCAAACTAAAGAACCTCTTTTGTTTTTTACCATTTTGAAAATACATACATAGTTAGATACTGTCAGAATGCCCGGTACCAAGACATCTTACGACCGCTAAGCGACAATACCGCAATGAGAAAATCTATTGATTATCTCTCTTAACTTCAAATGACTATATCTCTGACTTTAAGGACTTTGAAACATTAGGACCACTTGGTAATAACTGGGAATACTCCAAGAAATCTCCATTACAATTTTTTTCTCCTGTTACAGGGCCCACCCTGTATATCTATCGTTCGGAATCGGTAACAAGGTAAAACTTTAAATTGAACGATAAAACGGCTCGTTTTCAACACAAAGTAGGCAAGATAACAAATTGTGTTTTGTTACGTAGTTCTGCTCGAGTTGAAAGTTGAGGATAAATTATAATGTTGCGAATAAAACTCCGTAGTTCGGATAGTTTTGCAGAGAACCCGCTGGCGAATGATGGTTGGCGCAGACATAACCGATCAGCACAAGACATTGAAAAGTGAGGTTTGATTTGAGTTAGAACGACACATCACATTTTGATTGTGATTTTGATTTTGATTTGTGGGGTTTTGTTGTGCAGGGTCCGTCCGGGTTGGTACCACCATCTTATCCATTAACCTACTGCCAAGCAGCAGTGTTCGCATTGTTGCGTTCCGGTTTGGGGATAAGACAGCCTGTGAAATGACTAGGATAGAGGCATTCAAAATTCAAAATTCAAAATATTTATTCAGTAAATTGGCCACATGCGGGCTCTTTTACACGTCGGAAAGGTACAGTGAATCTACCAGCGCTTCGGACAAGACCATCATTTCGGAGAAGAAGCGCCGAATCATAAAAACATAATTATACTTAAAAGTAAGTTACATTAAGTAATATTAAGGTAATAAAGTAATAAACAATAAATTCTTAAAACAAGCAAAAATAAAATTATTACAAATGTAAGGTCAATAAACCTTAAAATAAAATAATGACTATGAGAACAACACAACGAGGTCTCTACGTCAAAAGCCATATGACTTGGATAATAAATTGAACAACAAGTCCTTGCAAACGTGAACAGACCGGACCCCACAAACAGCACCCGTTCACGAGTATGACGCGTATCTCAGCCATCGCCTCCCTCAACCATGTGATCGGGAAAGAGGCGACCCGATCAACGACGCCGCCGTAAGCAAAGACCTTTGAGCGAGCATGACATGCTCATGCTGCCGGACAACAAAAGTAATATTGTGTGAAACAGCTGTCCGGCGAGAAACATCACAGTGTGTTCTCATTTAAAATCTTCTTGTACACACAAGAGTAGAAAAGATAAAATACAATTAGTAAATCACAGTCGACTGACTGAGTCAGTGCTTGAATACATAATTCGCTTAAAGGCTATTTTATATTGTAAATATCCTAGACACTACTAAAATAAATCTTGGTCACCAATGAAGTCATTTACAGTGTAATAAGCCCTACCCAATAAGCAGCGCTTGACGTGAGACTTAAATTTATTGAACGGCATATTGACGATTTCAGATGGTATCTTGTTGAAAAAACGTATACAGTTCCCCGCAAACGAAGTGCTTACCTTACGGAGACGGTGACCTGGAAGTGCGAGCTTATCCCTATTTCTAGTATTTAAATTATGAACGTCGCGGTTATGTCTAAACTCATGTATGTGTTTGCGTACATACATGATATTCTCAAAGATATACTGAGACGCGACTGTAAGAATATTGATTTCTTTAAATTTATCCCTTAACGAAACACCAGACCCCAATTGGTAAATAGCACGTACAGCCCGCTTCTGTAATACAAAGATGGTTTGGATGTCAGCCGCTCTTCCCCACAGTAAAATTCCGTAACTCATAACACTATGGAAATAACTATAGTACACAAGTCTCGCCGTCTCGACGTCAGTAAGTTGTCGGATTCGCTTTACCGCATAAGCCGCTGAACTTAGTTTACTTGCAAGTGTGGATATATGCGCACTCCATTGCAGTTTCGAGTCTAGAGTGACACCTAAAAAAACGGTTCTACCTTCAAATTCCAGTGTCTCATCCTTCAGTCTTATTCTATCCGCATTCATACTCCTAACGTTGGACAAAGAAAATTTAATGCACTTGGTTTTTTTGGCATTTAAAAGTAAGTTGTTGGCTGTAAACCAGTCAACAATTGTAGACAACGCAACATTGATGTCATTAAAATTATCCTGTTTCCTATCCGCTTTGAATATTAGTGAGGTATCGTCAGCAAACAAGACTATTTCATGTTTATCGCGCACTACATACGGGAGATCGTTAATATAGATCAAAAATAAAAACGGACCCAGAATAGATCCTTGAGGCACTCCCATAGCTACAGATGACCCAGAGGATTGTGTTCTGTTAATGTCTACCTGCTGAGTTCTGTGCGCGAGGTAGGAAGCAATAAGATCAAGTGCATTGATTTTGATGCCATAGTGGCTTAACTTTCGCACTAACGTAACATGATCAACACAATCAAATGCCTTGGACAGATCACAAAATTTTCCATCTTGGTCCTCAGGGTTGGCAACGCATTTGCAGTCTTGTGAATGCGAATGTCTATGGGTCACAGTTTCCACTTACCATCAGGTGGCCTGTGTGCTCGTTTGCCTTCCCATGCTATAAAAAAAAAAAAAACATATTTTTATTAATAGGATCGTGAAGCGCCGCTAAAATCGCGTAGCAGTCAAAAAATTCCGTACAGCTCTAGCCCTAAAACAAGTCCGATTTCGACGATTTTTGAAGAGAGTCTGTACGTTTCTGTCTTTCGTTTTTTAAATTTGTTTCATTTTTAATATTATTGTGGAAAAGAAAACGTACAGACATAGCTTTTCATGATATCTTCAACATATTCAAAAATCGTGAAAATTGTACTAGGTTTATGGGTAAAGAAACGTTTTCGCATTTTGTACGGAAATTTCATTTTCGATCACATTCCTCGTAAAGAGTCGTCGTCGAATAGTATGTTTCAATACACTATTACAACCACTTTTTATCATTAGATATCATCCATTCATGTCATCCATATCCATATAAATAAGTGATCATTTTTGTACCTTGTCACTTTAACGTTGTGTTTGAAATGTTATACAAAATTGTGAAACCATTGAAAGCGCCAAGGTACAGAAATGATCACTTATTTATGCTGTTGACCGTACGTAAAGACCATACCATCTGACTGGTCTTATTTAATAAACAGTTTTATAACCTCAAAATACGTAAAAAAAATCTGGTAAATAAACCAACTAGAAGCCATGATTTGCGAATCATTTTCCTGATAGTACATCATGGATTGTTTTTTTATGAGGAAATTGTTATTTTAGGCGAAAACAAACATTTCGAGGTTATGAAAGTGTTTATTTTTATCTCAGCCTGCTGAAAACGTTAATGAAGCATCGGAATAGAAAATAAGACAACCTAATCAACCGGCGTAACTATCTGAATAGTCGGAGGGTAAATAAACCTTTGACTTTGCCGAAGATGACATTTATTTCAAGATGTTGGGCAAATGAGGTATTTTATCTTATCGGTGCTCGTCTCCGTTATGGCTCTCATTTTCCCGCCATTTGTAGCGCTAGCAGCGAACGCAGGGTTAAACCCAAAAATGCTATTTCGATAAAATTCTATAATAAATATATAAAAGACTAGCTGTTGTCCGCGAGTCCGTCCGCGCGGAAAAATTAAACATAGCTTATGATACTTAAGGACTAATGTAGTATGCTATTGGTGAAATAATTTTTGAAATCAGTCCTGTACCCAACTAGAAAAAACATATCTTATAACGGCTAATATGACAAAAAAATGTGGACTTATAAAGGTCATATTATCGTCTGTAAGACTGAATTTGGGCACAAATTATAAGAGCTTAAACCTTATACTTGCCATAATTATTGCTTTATTGAAAGCTAATAACCCTTAAGCACGTTTTATTATTGTTAGTATCAAGTATATTAACTTATAATTACATCGTAAAAGTTGTTTATAAAAGCAATCCCTTTAGTATCGCAACTTTCAAACATTTAATAAGTGTATTACACTTATTAATATCACATTTAAAACGTTAACAAGGGCTTTAGTGTTCCGATTTGATTTCGATTTCAATTTCGAGACCAAAGCCCAATATACTAGATTCTATTTTAGTATTTGTTATTTTTCTTCAGGGTTTGTACTATAATCATAACAAAGGATAGTGGACAAAATTCACCCAGCTCCGCCAACCATATATTGAATATGACTCAAAACATGTGAATAAAATAATAATAAATAATAATAGATCGTAATAAAAATTAAACACTGTTAAATGACTTGACGACGCGCTGGCCTAGTTGGTAGTGACCCCGCCTACGAAGCTAGCGGTCCTGGGTTCAAATCCCGGTAAGGGCAGATATTTGTGTGATGAGCGCGAATATTTGTTCCTGAGTCATGGATGTTTACTATGTATTTAAGTATATATTTCTCTATATAAGTATTTATATCGTTGTCTAGTACCCATAATACAAGCCTAGAGCTTAAATTGGGACTAGGTCAATTGGTGTGACATTGTCTCCTGATATTTATTTATTTATTTATTTAAATAGATTTTTTTAGTTTATAACGTTATTATTGAGTTTATTTTGTTAAAAAAAAGGTTTAATATGTTATACTTGTTTCAATAATACTGAGTAAGTTAAACCCATTCGACTTAAAATAAATAGAAAACCCATGGACAGGATTTGATGCACATTGGTACGGAAGTACACAGCTTTGATACCTTCCAAACAAAATTAGTCGAAGCTGTGACCGACTTGGGTGTGCCGTCCAAACATTTTTGCCCACTGTGCTATCCTTTGTCGCCTGTATGTTATAATATAACATTATTACTATACAACCACAATAAAAATAAAAGAGATTCATTGTTTTATATAATGCTAGGTTAAGTTTATTATTGCATAATATCATTAGCAATATGTAAAAAACTACTTACTGTTGAGTTTCTTGCGGCGTTTCTTCTCAGCAGTGGTCTCTTGCGAAGCGCTGGTAGATTTTTGGCGTGTAAAAGTGCCCGTGCGGCCTACTTACTGAATAAACATATTTTATCTTTTTTTTTTTAAACTAAAAAAATCGTTTTATGTCAGGACCCCTTTTATTAATTAACTTAATTTAAAAAGAAAACGAAATCCACCGTAATAACCAGTGGGCGGCTGACGGATGCAAATTACGTCAAAATAATGTCGAACGTTATACGTAATATGGATATGACTGCAAGGGGTTTAATAAAAAGAACGAAATTGTAAAATAGTTATATAATTGTATTGTTGTAACTGTCGAAAAGCGGCACTGTTAACACGTTTCCACGGAATATTGCATAAAACTAAAAAAAATATCAAATCAATATTAAAATCTTCTTGATTCTGTTTCGTGCAAAATTCTTGACGGCGATGCGTATTAGATTTAACATGTCTATCAATCACGCTTTTTCGTTTCGCAAATAAACCTACTTGACATTTTGTACAAAAGATCGAGCCTTTAGAAGTATCGTAAATTAGATCACGTTTATCAATTATCCACTTACGAATTGTGGTTTCCTTTGCCATCTTAAATATGAATATTGAAAACTAAGCAAATTTAATTGACAAGTCTAAGACGTAATAGACATAAACGCTCATCAGCAGGGATCGGAAATTCGGATCGATATTTACCTATTCTTTCGCACCGGCTTTGTTGTTCAGTTGTATGGAGGCGGACTAAATCATAGAATTCATTGCTAAAATTTCTGGGATTTCAAAATAAATAAATTGCACCGGCATTATTTCATAATCAATTATTTATATTAGCTGTTTGAAGTTATTTTTCATGTATTGATTTACCAAATGATATTTAATTTACCTGTAACTCATTAACCTAACGAATTTATAGGAGCAAAAATGAATGTTTTATCCTACATGTAAAGTAATTATTATATTAACATTTTGTAGAATCCCAGAATCTCGAAACTTATATTATTAAAATAATATTTTTAAGAAGCCGACGCCATGTTTGCCTATCTTTTTCTGGGATTTTGCCAACTTTAGGTAAATATCGATCCGAATTTCCGATCCCTGCTCATCAGTCTCAAGAGGTGATAAAATAATAAGTGGCCAGTATCTTCTTAGTATACAATCTACGTACAATAGAGGATAGCTTATTATGTATTTACTAATATTGTATGATAAAGATAAAAACTGCATAATTTTGTATTCATAAATATTTCTCGAAATTTAATAAAAGTCTTATCCATGTTCTGTTTACGTCCCTATTTTGCATCCGTCAGCCGCCCACTGGTAATAACGCATTACTCAGAAAAAAAACAAACCAGCCTAGGGTTCAAAAGATACAGCTCTTCCAAATTGGGACCGACGGACGGACGGCGGACAACGTAGCAACGTCTCGTTGGGCTACCCGTCTGGTACGGGACCATAGAAACACTAACTTGCCATAGACAAACAGGTGACGAAATGAGGAAACTTAAATTCCCATCAAAATAAAAAATAGAAATAGAAACATTTATTCGACGAACACAAGAAAACAAAAACAGAACAGAGAAAAACATCATTAAAATAAGGATGGCAACACAGTAATAATAAAAAAAAAACAATAAAAAAGGAAAGGAAAAATAAAAAACAATTGTAGGATACAATACAATACAATACAAATACTCTTTATTGAACACCAAAAAAAACAAAACAAACAAATAGTGTTGCCATGGGTGATTCTGTGACGTCGAAATTGACACCACTCAGCACTATGTCACAGTGTTAACCGCGATGTGTTTTCAGTGGCGCCAACGTGATACACGAACGAAGAGACAGTGGTTAATTAAAGAATATAATATAAAATAAGGTTAAAATGAGGTAGGTATCAAATCTAGAAACGTCCAGATGTAGCTAGCTATAACATGCAGCAGACTGTACAAGCCACTTAGCCAAGCGACTGTGCTTTGCTTTTCACCGACGTCGTTGACTGTAAGTGTAACAATAACGCTAGTGAAGCATTTATGTTATGTTACAAAAACTCTGCTGAAAGCCACTTGCAAGTTTTCTTTGCAGTTTGAAACGAACAGAGGTTACAATGCCGTTTTAGGGTTCCCTACACAGGAGTCAGAAGGATTTTACACGGGTGCATGTTATTTTATATTTTTTGTAATATTTAAGCTGCCTGTTTTCCAATAAATAAAAGAAGAAGAAAAAAAAAAAAAAAAACAATAGCGAAAATGCGTGGATTTAAATCGCATTTCTCAACAAAATATGACAATACCTTAAAAGAGATCACCAAACTTGAATTTTAAATAAAAAAAGGCGAAAAATAAGGTGATACAGTCAACAGCAAAAGAAACTGATGAAATAGGGTCTCAATATACAATACATATAAGTATATACAATAAATTAAGACAGATGTCTCTGATTATTGTAGTTTAGCATAAGTAAATTAGCTCGTAATGTGTCATAGGTAAGTGACATACCATTTAAACAGTTAAAGTCATTACTGAGTGTTTCAAATTAAACTAATTTTCTAAAATAGCAATACTCAGTAATACTACCAAACTATCACATGTAAGTGAATATGAATTTTTGGGCCTTCATGTCTTCTCAAGACCAACTCGGAATACAAGTCAGACGTTCGGTTAATGTCGGTTATACTCGTAAGACAAACACGCGAAAAAACTATAACACCTCTCATTTCCGTCAAGGGTTGAAATAAGTTCCTACTACTTCGCTTTGTTTTTTTGCAACATTTAAAATAAATCCTTTTTAACTACCGTGATTACCCTAGACAGACAAAATCTCCAAATGAAAACATTTGGAGATTTTGTCATTTTGACTTTATCTTGTTGGACACTTGACACTTAAATAGGTAAAAAAAGTAATAATTCTTTATTGAAATTTTCTGTAAAGAGACAGTTATGGCATCGTTTATGATCATTTTCTTTTGACTAATTAAATATTCAGTTGAAAATTACACTTTGTTTTATCTGGGGCGTCTTGCTTGAACATGTTTTGAAATGTTCATTTTGATCACTTACTTTTGACGTTGACTGTACAAGCATATAAACTGCTAATTTATTATTGTTTTTTTTTGTGGCATTAGCAGATCAAACGAGCACACAGGCCACCTGATGGTAAGTGGGAACTGTGACCCATAGACATTCGCATTTACAAGACTGCAAATGCACTGCCAACCCTGAGTACCAAGATGGAATGCCTCTATGCTAGTCATTTCACCGGCTGTCTTATCTCCAAACCGGAACACAACAATGCGAACACTGCTGATTAACAGTAGGTTATGAATAAGATGGTGGTACCAACCCGGACGGACCCTACACAAGGTCCTCCCACAAATAAGTATTTATGCTGAGAGGATCCTGTTCAACCCAATGTCTTCCTTTCACTTAGTAGTAGGTACTGTTAGGCATCGCCTAATCGCCTAATCGGCTTGCAACCTGTCACTAATACACTGGTAAACATCTTAGCTTGTTTGTGCAAAATGTGGTTACAGAATTAACAACAAATTTTTACATATATTTTTTTATCCATAATGGGTTTGCGTTTGACTTCAGTCTCACCTGATGTTAAGTGACGACGAGGTCAATGGTGGTACACGCCTTCCCAGAAAATGCCTATTCACTCTTGCCTGGAAAACAAGGTCATATGATTCCGGGAAAACAGACGCAGGGACAGCGTTCCACACCTTGGCAGTGCGAATAAAAAAACGACGCAGTAAATTCTGTAGCTCTGCCTACCCCACTCTGGAAATGAATGGTATGTGTGTACGTAATAGTTAATACGGCCTAGAATCTCGGCCAAGGCAGTTTGCGTGGGGGCTAACATTGTCCAAGTTTAACTTTATCGCATGAATATAAAAATATCGTAACCGAAATTAATTTTGCTACGATAAATCTAATAAACACTGCTATCTATTTAATTAGGAGGGTGTCCGTGCGTTGATTAAACATTGCCCGATACCGAGCCAGCTGATTTGGGTGCATTATCAAAATTACTAGCCGGAAACTGAGTGGGATGGGACTTGGGTCGTAAGGTTTATACGGTACCAACCACTAAGACTAAGGGCCGATGACGTAACTATGCAGTTCATTTTACGGCGAGCGTAAAGGACAGAGCTATAGCAGTTATATAGCTCTGTTCTTTTCTTGCAGCGTAAACTGAACTGCATTGCTACGTCATAATAACCCCCATGTTGATTGATTTACGGCGAGCGTAAAGGACAGAGCTATAGCAGTTATATAGCTCTGTCCTTTTCTTGCAGCGTAAACTGAACTGCATTGCTACGTCATAATAACCCCCATGTTGATTGATTTACGGCGAGCGTAAAGGACAGAGCTATAGCAGTTATATAGCTCTGTTCTTTTCTTGCAGCGTAAACTGAACTGCATTGCTACGTCATAATAACCCCCATGTTGATTGATTTACGGCGAGCGTAAAGGACAGAGCTATAGCAGTTATATAGCTCTGTTCTTTTCTTGCAGCGTAAACTGAACTGCATTGCTACGTCATAATAACCCCCATGTTGATTGATTTACGACGAGCGTAAAGGACAGAGCTATAGCAGTTATATAGCTCTGTCCTTTTCTTGCAGCGTAAACTGAACTGCATTGCTATGTCATAATAACCCCCATGTTGATTGATTTACGGCGAGCGTAAAGGACAGAGCTATAGCAGTTATATAGCTCTGTCCTTTTCTTGCAGCGTAAACTGAACTGCATTGCTACGTCATAATAACCCCCATGTTGATTGATTTACGGCGAGCGTAAAGGACAGAGCTATAGCAGTTATATAGCTCTGTCCTTTTCTTGCAGCGTAAACTGAACTGCATTGCTATGTCATAATAACCCCCATGTTGATTGATTTACGGCGAGCGTAAAGGACAGAGCTATAGCAGTTATATAGCTCTGTTCTTTTCTTGCAGCGTAAACTGAACTGCATTGCTACGTCATAATAACCCCCATGTTGATTGATTTACGGCGAGCGTAAAGGACAGAGCTATAGCAGTTATATAGCTCTGTTCTTTTCTTGCAGCGTAAACTGAACTGCATTGCTACGTCATAATAACCCCCATGTTGATTGATTTACGGCGAGCGTAAAGGACAGAGCTATAGCAGTTATATAGCTCTGTTCTTTTCTTGCAGCGTAAACTGAACTGCATTGCTACGTCATAATAACCCCCATGTTGATTGATTTACGGCGAGCGTAAAGGACAGAGCTATAGCAGTTATATAGCTCTGTTCTTTTCTTGCAGCGTAAACTGAACTGCATTGCTACGTCATAATAACCCCCATGTTGATTGATTTACGGCGAGCGTAAAGGACAGAGCTATAGCAGTTATATAGCTCTGTTCTTTTCTTGCAGCGTAAACTGAACTGCATTGCTACGTCATAATAACCCCCATGTTGATTGATTTACGGCGAGCGTAAAGGACAGAGCTATAGCAGTTATATAGCTCTGTTCTTTTCTTGCAGCGTAAACTGAACTGCATTGCTACGTCATAATAACCCCCATGTTGATTGATTTACGGCGAGCGTAAAGGACAGAGCTATAGCAGTTATATAGCTCTGTTCTTTTCTTGCAGCGTAAACTGAACTGCATTGCTACGTCATAATAACCCCCATGTTGATTGATTTACGGCGAGCGTAAAGGACAGAGCTATAGCAGTTATATAGCTCTGTCCTTTTCTTGCAGCGTAAACTGAACTGCATTGCTACGTCATAATAACCCCCATGTTGATTGATTTACGGCGAGCGTAAAGGACAGAGCTATAGCAGTTATATAGCTCTGTCCTTTTCTTGCAGCGTAAACTGAACTGCATTGCTACGTCATAACCAGGGATCGGAAATTCGGATCGATATTTACCTATACTTTCGCGCCGGCTTCGTTGTTCAGTTGTATGGAGGTGGACTCAATCATATAATTCATAATAAAATTTCCGGGATTTCAAAATAAATAAATTACACCGGCATTAATTCATAATTATTTATTTATATTAACTGTTTCAAGTTATTTTCCATGTATATGTTTAACCAAATGTTATTTAATTTACCTGTAAGTTATTAACCTAACGAATTTATAGGAGCAAAACAGAACGTTTTATCCTACATGTAAAGTAATTATTATATTCATATTATATTCATATTCATATTCATATTCTTTATTAAGTATTGTACATACATTATCATAGTTAAAAATTAAAATAATTAAAATAAAGCCTTATACATATCAAACAGTTGTTGCAATGCAATTCCTTAAAAAACCACTTATTACATTATTTCAATTTCTTTTTTTTTTTTTTTTATAAAAGAGGGAGGCAAACGAGCAGGCGGCTTACCTGATGGGAAGTAATCACCACCGCCCATGAACACCGGCAACTCAAGTTGAGTTGTCGGTCCGTTGCCGGCCTTTAAGGAAAATAAGAGCTCTTTTCTTGAAGGACCCCATGTCATAACTGGCAGGAAATATCGCCGGAGAGAGTTCGTTCCACAGTTTCACCGTACGAGGTAAAAAGTGCCTAGAGAAACGCACGGTGGAAGAACGCCATTCATCAAGGTGATGTTGATGGAACCTGGCCCTACGTTTAATTTCATTATTAATAATTTTATATAATAATTTTATATTTTATATACTAATTTCATATTTAATATAATAATTTTAGTAGCCTTTTCCGAGCAGCCAGGATTTTAGTGTTAAGGAGAAACCCAAGCGGGTCCTACAGTTTTTTATCATTGTAGGAATGTTGTTGTAAATTTTTGGGCCAACCATGTGCGTGAGGTTTTGTTTATATTAACGTTTTGTAGAATCCCAAAATCCCAGAACTTAAATTATTAAAATAATATTTTTTAGAAGCCGACGCCATGTTTACCTATCTTTTTCCGGGATTTTGCCAAGTTTAGGTAAATATCGATCCCAATTTCCGATCCATGGTCATTATAATCCCCCAGTAGTTTATGTACTGAACTAATTGTTACAATGCATAACCAATGATTAAATCTCAAGAAAATGTGTCAAATTTTTGATTCCTTCCATGAATTTCAACAATTGGGATATACCAAAAAAAAAACTCACGGTTTTAACATTCTCATCCGAAATATTATGTAATTTTAAGAGATTTGAATTAATTTTGTATTTGACCCAATAGTTTTGTTTTAATATCTTTATTTGTCTAGCCGACATTTTATGGATGACATGATTATTTTAAATTTGGAGTGGCATTTTCTAATAAGTTACAACTAAATAATATCTAATGATAGAACGTAATTGTTATTGTTAATTAAAGTACTATTTCAAGCGGTTTTCGCCAAACCCGTAAGATACACCATACACCTTTAAGCCCAAAACGAAAGTCAAACAAACGTTAAATATACTTTTGTCAAAATATCCCAAATAGATAAATATTTAAAAATCTTAAGAATGCACAACGGCTTTAAACCCCTATTCCTGGAAATGTTTTTCGAATTACAGTAAATCTCTATTAGTTAAGTTACCTACTGATCAAACAACAGGCCCTAAATTAAATTAAATTAATTTGTACGGAATAATCGACTGGCTACACTTAACACCGTACCTATTTAACGTATTTATGACATTGAGTTAACATAGATGCAGCCGTGCAATATCAATTTGACAGTCGGCACGTATCATCGAAATTACATTTAATCTTGTTCCTGCAACTGAAAATTGAATTATAAAAGATTCTGAAAATTAATTTTCCACGAAGGCCTTCCGAATATTGATGAAAAATTCCGCTCGTTGCTGGCAATGTTCTGGGAAATGGGATTACGACGACACTTTTTTTCCCCGTTCCGTCCGGTCGCACGGAAGGTGTAATATTCCGGTTTCACGGTTATGTCGATAATGTTCAATTTAAATTTAATTTAACAGCGACCCAACTTACGCTTGACTGATTTTAAGTATTTCTTGTTTCGCTTTAAGGTTTGTACTTCAGTATAACAATAATAAAAAATCATCATCATCATGTCAGCCGAAAGACGTCCACTGCTGGACCCTGCCCCAAGGCTCTCCACTCAGACTGGTCTTGTGCTTTTCGCATCCACCGCGTTCCCGCGATCCTTACAAGGTCGTCACTCCATCTTGTTGGAGGCCTACCTACAGCTCGTCGTAAAATACCCCTTATTATTTTTTATTTCAAACCCCTTTTACCCCTTAGTAATTAAAAAAACCGCTATCTCTTATGCATCAAAAGATACAGCTATGTACAGTTAAGACAGACGGACAAACGGACTGACAGCAACCATGTTATTTTCAGGATAATAGACGTAGTCGTTTATCGCTACTCCTTCGGTTAACTGTTCAATTTTCCGGGATAAAAGTAGCCCATGTGCTAGTCCAGACTATCACCTATATCGGTGCTAAACTTCATCTAGATCCGTTTAGCCATCCTGACGTGATTTTTGTTAGTAACAAACATACAAGCATTCGCATTTATAATATTGGTAAAATTAGTAACATATTTGTATGTATGTATGTAAATACTTTATTGTAAAAACCGGAAAATAACAAACAACCAAATAGACAGAAACACAAAAGGTGTGTACATTGGCGATCTTATCCCTTTAGAGGATCTCTTCCAGTTAACCTTTGAGAGATTGGGAAATGTTTTAAATAACAAATAGACAAACGTACAACAGCGAAAGGGACTAGGGGCCGTATTAATAATCTCATCTTGACTGAGATGCCCGTCACAAGATACGTCAAAGTAAACGTCAAGACATAGAAAACTGTCATTTTTGACGCATCTTGAGACTGTGATTACAGTCGAGATCGGTTTATGAATACGGGCCTAAATCTTTTATAACACACTAGCGGACCCGACAGACGTTGTCCTGCATGATATCTGCCACGCAGGACAACGCCATCTGCCGGGTTTATTTGTGAATCTAAACCATCCTCGAATCCACTTGAACACACATAAAAAAAATCATTCAAATCGGTTCAGCCGCTTAAGACTTAACTGTCAACACACGGACAGAAGAATTATATATATAACTCATAACATGGGATGTAACACTGATTAGAACAGTTCATATAATAGCCCCAAAACTGAGCAAAATCTCGATTTCTAGAATTAATCTCTCCAAGATTTTAATATTGCATCAGCTTCCACATGACTGGCTCGGCCGTATTGTGTTGGAGATATTGCAATATTCTTCTATGTTAACTTGTTCAGTGAGTACCTATGTGTGATTCCTATCCTACAGAAAAGATTCTTGACGTTTCATTCTCATGTTACTCGTTTCATGCTTACTATAAATTAAATTGGCCGTCACTTGCAACGATTCAACGGGAAACGGTTATTTTGTTCTGGTGTTGCCACACAAATACCATTAGTCTTTGTTAAGATTTTTCACTGTGTATTTATATTGTTTTTATTTCAACTTATAAATCGCATTGTCGCTAATGTTTGTTATGTTACCTGTTTACTGTTACCCGTCTTTTTGTTTAATTTAGATTAGTTTTAAATCAGGGTCCCTCTGAAAATCAGCGCCGCACAGTGCTGAGAGGGATCTTGTTCGTTCAACGTACCTAGTTAATGTCTTCTTTTTACATTAAATTATTGTACTGTTTTGTATTTGTATTTCTGTTTTATTATCGTTCCCGATAAATCAAATTCAAATTAAAATTGAAAATATTTTTTTAGTAAATTGGCCACATGCGGGCTCTATTACACATTGGTAATGTACAGTGAATCTACCAGCGCGCTTCGGACAAGACCATCATTGCGGAGTAATAATAAACCGTTAATTTAGTAATAAACAATAAATTCTTAAAACGAGCAAAACTAAACATAAAAATGAAATAATGACTATGAGAACAACACGACGAGTTCTCTACGTCAAAAGCGGCAGACTCACAAAATTTTACCTAGTCCCAAACTAAGCTCTAGGCTTGTACCGCTCGCTGGGGATGTCGATATATCGCACTGCTAGATCAAGACAGCATTAACTCAAAATCTTTTTTAGATTTGTTTCAAGCTCATAGACGTTGTATTAAAGTTTATTTTAAAATACAGTTGTATTTTGAGTTACTCCTCTTTTGATCTGGCAGTGCGATATGAGAAAAAAATACATGACGACTTCTTTGCGTCGATTGGCGTCTCTGGATAGGTACTGTCACCCAATAAAAATGCTGAGCATACTTAGAACCTTGTCAAACAATCAAACGCAGCGCCGCGTCGGCGTGGCCACGACTTAACCGGCTCTGTCCGTCCTGTTGATTGTGCCTGTTGGCATGCAAGCCGCGCGATTGTTTGTTTGAAGATAAACTACTGTCGTCGTCGATTTGTTAGATGACTTTCCCAAACGCATTTATTCATTAGCAGTCGCTTTTTTTCCGGTGGTTTATTTTAACATTCGTGTTTTTACCCTCGCGAGTTTTATCCAGTCGCGTCATTTCCTCGCATTATATTCACAGTAGAGTTACCCACTCCAAGAATTAAATTAGACAGAGTCGATCGCGGAGCTCCTATTTCTAGATTATTTGACCCTCCGGGCCGGCTGCAAAACTAACATAACCTAAACCTACCTACATTACGATGTAATTACTTTTGGGAAAGAGAGAGACTGGGATAGAAATCGATCGGGAAAAAATGCGACTGGGACATGTCGACCGTGAACAAAAGCGACGGTAGTAAAATCGACCGGGGAAAAACAAAATTGGGTAAAATTAAGAAAGGGGAAAAATGCGAAAAGAAATATCGCTTCACAGAAATAATGATTATGTGAAATTTATCTAACAAGTCCTCACATCAGCCCGTGGCTCAAATATTGGGGACGGGCATGACACGATTCGATGAGTTTATCAGTATATAACTAGCGTCCCTTTGCTTTGCTTCGGTTTAAAAAAAACGATTGTACGTTATTCTAATGTTAAATAATGGCTTTCACTCCGTAGACACTCATAGTTTCACTTCTGAGTTTCTTGCGGCGTTTCTTCTCAGCAGTGGTCCTCTCTTGTGGTTGCCGGGTTAGAGTAGTACCACTCCATTTCTTCCCGTGGATGTTGTAAGAGGCGACTAAGGGAATAAAGGCTTGTAGTACTGTTAGGCGATGGGCTTGCAACCTGTCACTAAACTACGCTGGTAAACATCTTAGCCTAATTGTGCAAAGTGTGGTTACAGAATTATCAACAAGTTTTAAAAGTTGTTGGTAATTCTTTAGCTCTGCATACCCTACTTTGGGATTGAAGGCGTGAGTTTATGTATGTATGTATCTTTGTCTTATCTTTATCTCAAATGGTCTTATTTTAGAAATAAGTCGTCAATGTATATCACACGCGAGGACATTTGTTTGGTAAAAGAGTATTTTATCTCGAATATGTAGAGTAAACAGAAGCACATGGGGTTAGCTCCACGCGCTTCTATCAAAGGTATACGTGGCTATTCTTCCTTCATTCTATTATAATGTATTGGTAAGATGAGATTAAATTATAAACCAGCAATCTTAGGTTGTCTGGCGCTATAAGCTTTCAATCTACAGCCAATAGACTTAAATATCTGGTTAAAAATAGAAGTTATAAATAGAATAAAATAGATTAAAACCTATTTTTAGGGTTCGTAATGAAACATAATAAGTCTTATCAAATTAGGAACACACGCGGCGGCGCCTCAAAGGTTCTTGAACGGTATATAATTTACATTTTATCAGGAAATATTCTGATTATGCAAGCTTTTTCATTAAAAGCGGCTAATTTAATAAAGCGACCGGTATCTCCGCTTTATCACAATTTAATAATATATTATCAATAAGTATTTACCGTTATCCTTGAATAAATGATGCTATTTTTTATTATAGATTGTTCAATCTGAAGCGTACTGGCTAAGGCCAAAACTAGACTTAAAAAATAAATTAAAAGTTGATTTTAGATGCTGGCAACCCTCACGGACTTCGTGTTTTACTGCAAGCATGCTACGAAGTTAGGAAGTGGCTTAATCCTTTGCAACTGCGGTGACTTTTTTAGAAACATTCTACTGAGGTCGAGTCTGTTAACGTAATTTTTGATAAAATATAGAAAAATACTAATGGTTCATAGATAAGTATTGTTTATTTAGTGCACAGCATGATTATTTAATTTTAATTTTGAATTAATAATAAACATGTATATGTGCTTTTAAATAATACAATATGTAATTTACTTGAATAAGTTAAAAATATCTGGTATTTTTCACAAAGATTAACTTACAATGCCGCGGGTCGTTAGAAGAAGGTACTGGGCGATACAGAGCTATATCACTTCTGATAGACGTCACGTCAATCGCAGAGGGTTAAGAAAGCGTAATCTATATCTTCCCATGGGTGTCGTAAGAGGCGACACAGATAAACCGGATGACGGGTAGCAATATCTTCGGAATACTTAGCCAACTGCCAACCCGCATGTAGCATCGCGACTATGGCAGAATCTGTCCTTGTCCCCCACAGGCACCCGCCTTTGTGGCGTTTGGGGCTAAGTAACCGTGGTCTGGTCACCCACGGTGAAGCTAAGGTACCCAGGGCCAGCCTGAGTAGGGCGGCGGCTGACCCGTGGAGGTCGCTCCAGGTGGGCTGTTTTGCGCCTGCTTGTGACATGATGGGTGGACTGCGGATAAGGGGAAACTTCATCCCGTAGTTGGAAGGGGCCCAGAGTACGAGGAGTGACCTGAGGATGATCGTATTGATTTAAACTTAATGACAAATCATTGTTTGTGATGATTAATAAAATTAACTGTAAACTTGAATTATTTACTTATTTGTTGTTTTATTTATAATTTGAAGAATAGCTAAACTTATTTGGCAGTGGGCGGGGCACATCGCTCGCAGGACTAATTGCCGATTGGGTCAGAATGTTCTTGAGTGGCGTCCGCGGACTGGGAGACGAGTAGGTAGACCTCCAACAAGATGGAATGACGACCTTGTAAAGTAAGCGGGAACGCAGTGGATGCGAAAAACACAAAACAGGTCTGAGTGGAGAGCCTTGGGGGCTGACATGATTGATTGATTATAATTTGAAAACGGTAAATAAAATAAAAAATAAATAAAATAAAATCATTTATTCTGTAAGTAGGCCCTGTAGGCACTTTTACAAGTCTGAATCTACCATCTACCAGCGCTTCAAGAGACCATTGCACTATGGTCCCGCTCATAGGTCATAAGTCCAAATAATCAACAATAGCCGAGCTATGATTTGTACTTCTCTGATAACACATTCATTACCAGCCTACTTAAAACTATAAATAGTTTTGAAGTAATCAGTCGGGATCATTGTTTTTCAGACCTCCGAAGTGAACACACTTAAACCGCGTAATTAGTCTTATCAATAGATCATTAAAGTGAAAGTTGTTTGTTGACGGATTTCTAAAAACTTGTTGTGATAAACTCTATTGAATCATCATAGAAATTAATGACAAAGGTATGTGTTTTAATAATAATATTTTTACTAGCTATTTTTACTATACATTTTATATTTATTTGAGAGCTACGAGACACCTAATTTTATAAAAATATTTAAATTGTTTGTGTATTACCATTGAGTTTTATCAATGACGCCATGCTGTACCATTAATAATTTTGATTGTTTAAAAAGCATATAAAAGTCTAGTTATTGTGCCAATAGTCATCTTCTGCTAGATTTTGCTAGATGTTTTATTAATTCGTCCTCTACGCTGTTCGTAGAAGATGCTACGATATTTGTCAATTTCTAATGTATTTTGTTTTCTTTCTAACAGGTTCTTTTTTGCAAGTTCAGTTTACAAGAATGCACATATTTGAACTATGGCATCTTGCTAAAGGATCACAGGTGGAAAAATATCGAGTTTTGGAAATGGTCCCGGAAGCTGAAAACGTTGAAATCGAAGTTCTAAGTAAACGCGTTAATGGCATAATCCAAAGGATCGCAGATTACTGGAAAAAAGCAGAAAGTAATAAATATGAACTAGTCAGAAAACATGAAAAATGGTTAAATGTCCTTGAAACTATAGATATAGCAAAGAATGAGTCGGTATCTGCGAGAGAAAATTAGTTTACTGGTCAAGAAATGACATCAAATCTCGGTCGACCGAAGAAAGATTTTGAGTCTTGCAGTAAACGAACTCAGCGAAGGAGATTAGTGGACCTCTCAAAAATTGATAACTCGGCCGTCAATGCTTTGATAAATACTTCGTCAACCTCGAGTTGTGGGCCAAATGATAGTCATAAATGTGAAGTGAATCCAAGTGAGATCCTATCGCTAATCACAGAAGCAAAATTAACAAAACACCAATACCTTTTAATTAAAGAGTTCATTAATAGTAAACAATATCCAGTTTTGCCTTCGTATCATAAGGTTTTAAAAGCCAAGAAACAGTGTTACCCTGAAAAATTAACTATTACTGAAAAAAGTGCCGAAGTAGAGTTACAAAATTTGTTGAACCACACGGTTAAAAGAATACTGGATTCTCAAAATATACTGTTATCAAGTATCGATCCCGAGACCATAGGTGATGTTATGTTAGTTGGTAAGTGGGGTTTTGACGGTAGTACCGGACACAGTGAGTATAACCAGTGCTTTTCCGATGACCCAATTTAGAAGATGGAAGTTTATTCGTCATAGTTGCAACAACAGGAGAAGAAACAATATTATGGAAGAATCCTCGCCCATCATCAACTAGGTACTGTCGCCCTATTCGCTTCCAATTTGCAAAAGAGACAAAACAATTATCTAAGAACGAAGAAGATTATTTTAAAAAGAATTAAAAAAATAAATTAGGTCTGATAGTGGACAAGCCGCGTAGCGGAGGAAGCGGCAACTCGAATGATGGGAATACAGCACGTAGGTTTTTTGCTAACTCTGCCATTTCTGCTGAAATTACAGGAATTAAGCAAGAGCTTATTGATAGTTGTGGTACAATTCTTAACTGTCTCAATTCCGGTTACAAAATTAATTCTGAGAGATTTAAATCGTTTGCTTTAGACACGGCTCGACAGCTTGTTGAGGAATATCCGTGGTACAATTTGCCAGCGTCCATTCACAAAGTTCTGATTCATGGGTCTGAAGTAATCGATCAGTTCGATCACATGATGGTATCCATAGGAGAACTATCAGAAGAAGCTGCCGAAGCTACAAATAAAAATAAAAAAGCGTTTCGGCTCAACAATACTAGAAAAATGTCACGTGTTGCGACGAATACCGATGTTTAAAATCGACTTTTATTAAATTCTGACCCACTAGTTACGGGTCTTAGAAAGCTTCCTAGGAAAAAAAAGTGTTTCATCTAAATCTGTCATTAGTTTATTACATTATTGCTAAGCTCATTAAAGTTTCACTAATGAGTGTTAGATAGTTTAATTATAGTATTTTTAAGATAACAACTCTTTACGTGCGGTTCATTCTACTGCATGAATTGCACATAACGAAAAAACTTAGTAAATATGTTTGCGTTCAATATAAGTTGTTTTTTTTTAAATTAAATAGTATTAAGGTATTGTTTATTATATTTTTAAGTGAAAACATGTTACTTACTATTTATAAGTGTTAATTATACAGTATTGAAATATAGTGAATTTTGAAACGTTTTTAATTGTTTTTTTTTTATTATTATTCAATAATATATACACATAAAATTAATTGTAAGTCCTTTATTTTATCTAATAAATTCATAATTAACAACAATATATGCATTTCTTCCCAATAATGTTGGAAGTTTTGGACAAATCGACTTATGACACTCTCTCCATACACGCTGAACCACAGTGCATTGTTGAGAAGAAGCACCGCAAGAAACTCAACAGTAAGCCATTTTTTTAAATAAAGAACTTATTACAATACTAAACATAAGCTATCTAATTTAAATGTCACAGGGATGTACAGGTCCCAGTAGTAATAATAATTAAATTAATAAAAATGTCAGGTTAAAATAATAATACAATTCCGGAGATGTAAAGAGTCTCCAAATGTCAAATTAAAATTAAATATAGGTAAGTAGGTAATTAAACAAAAAATAAACAACAAACACAAACAAGGGAGATGTAGAAAGTCTCCACGGTCAATTTTGGAGATGTAAAGAGTCTCCAGATGTCAAATTAAAATAATAAGCATACAAGGAGATGTATATATAGTCTCCACGGTCATTAATAATTGTAATACAAATAATTCAGTCCCAAGCATTGTCATCATTTATATAATCTTTAATACTATAATACGCTTTAGAAATTAGTTGACGTTACGGTACATTAGTTAATGTATATAAAATCCCTGATTCACTTTGTCACAGTGACATTAACTTTGACAGTTTGTACGCTTTGACTTAAGTTACTGTGACACAGTTCTACAATGAGTCAGGGTTCCATTGAGCCTATCGTACAGGATAACTAACCTTTCGCTGTTTGTACGGTTATTCCATCCATGTTTCAAAATGAAGATGAATTTCAAACGGCAGTTTAGTTAATTTCCCGATTTGGATGTTAAGTCACGCGTGCCGACCGCGAAGGCAATAGAGCCTACAGACATGCCTCGCGGCACGATTAACTATTAATGAGGCACTTTGGCATAAATAGAACAGTAGTTCAACATTTAACCAGGGACCGGAACCGCTTACCCTTTAAATGGTTTTCGACTTTTCGACTTAACCCTATGAAAAGCTATCCCATAATTAATAATATATATAATATATTTATTTTTAATTCGACTAAGCGCTTACCAATTCCTCAAAACCCTCGTTAGGCTTTCCCTATGAAGGGTTTATGAACGGCATCAAGCATTTTAATCTCTACGCGCAGTCAATACAAAATATTTTTGCACTACTTAGCAATTGATTGGCTATCCACACACACTGGCTTGAAACCAACCAATCACACGAAACAGAGTCAACGGAGAGGGAGGATGGATAGGGTAACACTAACGTAATGTTAGTGCATAAATCCGAAACCCTTACGAAACTGGTAACCTCAATGGTTGTAGTCAACTTGTCAGTTTCCATATCATTAGGGTAAGCCTATAGATGGGGATACGCTAACGTTTAGGAGAGCATATGATGTAGTTACCCGATCGATAGACTTAATCAAATAAAGAGGTTTTCCGGTCCCTGCGTTTAACAGAGCACATCGCGCGGCTTGCATGTGTACTTACAAATAGCAGACTAGGCCTGGTCCGGTCTGGCCTGGCCTGGCTGCCTTAAGGCATTCTCTATCAGTCAACCAAATAGAAAGAATAGTTGAGGTGGGTGCCAGTATTTAAGCAAGAGCCTTTAATTGTTTTTTTTTTTCATTTTCACAAGCAAATGTAAAAGCCAAACATTTCGCGATCGTTGCTTCCAATCTGTTTTTAGGGTTCCGTAGTCAAACTAGGAACTTTTATAGTTTCGCCATGTCCATCCGTCCATTTGTAGCCTAGCTCAGAGACTCTTAGTACTAGAAAGCTGTAATTTAGCATAATAAAACGATGAAAAAAAGTTTTTTTAGTGTACCTCCCCTACACGTAACGTGGGTATGTATTTTTTTCTTGTCTTTAATTTCTATGAAACATTAGGCTTATTAATTTTACTCATTTTGATACGCAACCAGCTATATTCGCCTGAATTTTAAAACTGTTTACTGTTAATTACATACACTTACATATCGTCACGCCTGTAATCCCAGAGTGGGGTAGGCAGAGCTACAGAATTACTTACAACTTTAAAAAGTTGTTGATAAATCAGTAACCACTTTTTGCAAAATTAGGATAAGATGTTTACCAGCGTATTAGTGACAGGTTGCAAGCCCATCGCCTAACAGTACTGCAAGCCTATATTCCCTTAGTCGCCTCCTACGACATCCACGGGAGACATGGAGTGGCACTATTCTAACCCGGTAACCCGGTACTGTTGTTATATTATAATACCAACCGTAACCTAACAAAACCGCAGGTATTTATGGAAAACTAATAAAGTTGTCTGACTCAGTCGAACACCAGTTTCAGACAATAAAATTCGGACAAACAACATCAGGACAAATGTTATTAGGGATTCCGAGGGATACCCATACGGGTCCGTATTTCCGCTATTACTAAGAATACGCCATTCATCCGTCCGTCCGCGGTCCGTCTGTCTAAAGCTGGGCAATTACGGACGCGCCGTTTGTCTCGGTGACAGATGGATTGTATATAACTTCTTCTTCTATCTCGGTCCCTCACTGCTGAGGATCGCGACCACAGATTATGTTACGCCAGTCCGTACGATTGTACGCCGAATGCGCCGCCCGCTGCATGCTGCCGCCCACCGCCTTCCTGATGACGTCAGACCATCTTGCTGGTCTTTTGCCTTGAGAACGCTTTCCATCCATCTGGCCCAAAATAATTAACTTCTCCAGACTGTGCTTCGAAGAACGCACGATGTGACCGAAGAAGCGGAGGGCACGCTCTTTACAGATAACAGAAAGCTGCTTGGTGATGCCTAACTCGTGCAGTATGGACTCGTTGGTTCTTGTTGGAAAAATACGCAGGATACGTGTTAAATTTAGGTATTTAAGAAAAAGATGTTATTAGGTGTAAGATTTGTAATGAAGTGGTAACCAAGGTAAACAGAATTTTTAAAATAAAAAATAAAGATTTCATGTCACATAAAGAAAACTAAAAAAGGAACATGTCTAAGCCAAGTCTACACAGGTGAGATTAGGCATAATCTACAACAGCCGCCCTTAATCGAAGCTATAGTAGACAAAAAAAAACTTAAGTAATAATTAAACCTAAACCATCTACACATCTTTTGTGTACTAAAGGCCCGAGTGTCTTTGTAAGAACATCTGCAGGCATGTCACAACTTTGAAGATATTCTAAGATTACAACATTAGAAGAGACTTTTTCTCGAATAAAATGATGCTTAGTTTCTATATGCTTCGTCCTGTTGTGGTGTACAGGATTGTGAACGAGGTTTATGGCACTCTGACTGTCGGAAAATAACTTGACTGGCAAAAGTTTACCTGTTATTTCGAAGATAAAACGGCGTAGATAACAAGCTTCTTTTGTAGCAGATGCAAGAGCCATATATTCAGACTCCGCAGATGAAAGAGCCACTGTCGGTTGTTTCTTAGATTCCCATGATATTGGTCCCCCACCTAGTACAAAAGCAAAACCAGTGTATGACCTTCTGTCTATCAAACAGTTCGCCCAGTCAGCATCGCAGAATCCTTTTAAAGGTTCTCCATTCTTTTTGTAAACTAAAGAGTAGTTTAAAGTGCCTTTTAAATATTGCAAAACTCTTTTTGCGGCATTCCAATGCTCCTTAGTATAACAAGTATTAAATTGACTAAGATAGCTCGTCGTATACGCGATATCTGGTCGTGTGTTTACTGCCAAATACATGAGGCATCCGATTAAATTTTGATATGGAAAATTCTCACTAACCTGATCATCACGTCTCTTTTGCATCGACTTCTTTATTAGAGGTGTATTTGCAGTCTTGCACTCTTGCATATTAAACTTTTCGAGTAGCGACAAAATATATTGTGATTGATTTATCTGTATACAGTCATCCTTCCAAGCAATATCTAAACCTAAATACTTTTTCAAAATTCCAAGGTCTTTTAATGAAAAATAGCTTGATAAATCTCTCTTGACAATGTCAAATGTCAACTCTGTTTGAAAGAAGAGTAAAATTTCATCAACAAATATACTGAGTATTACGAGTTCTTCACCAAAAAGTTTTGTATATACGCAAGGTTCGGAAGGAGTTGCAATGAAACCTATTTTTAAAAGTGTTTCGTTTAATTTTTTATTCCAGGCTCGCGGTGCCTGTTTAAGGCCGTATAGAGATTTCTTCAAGAGACACACCTTATTTTCATTTCCCCTTTCTATGAAACCAAGAGGTTGTTCCATATAGACTTCTTCTTCCAAGTTTCCATTAAGAAACGCTGTATCTACGTCCAAATGTTTTATTTTTAAACCGTTTTCAGCAGCTAAAGCAAATAAGGCACGTTGGGATGAGTGACGAATTACTGGTGCAAATGTTTCGTCGTAGTCCACTCCTTTTACTTGTTTGAAACCTTTTACAACAAGTCTAGCCTTGTATTTCATTATATTTCCACTAGCGTCTTTTTTAATTTTGTAGATCCATTTACAAGGTATTACCTTTTTGTTCGGTCTATCAACAAGTTCCCAAGTGTGAAGCTTCATTAGCGAATTATGCTCGTCTAGCATTGCATTATGCCATTTTTCGGTATCGTCAGCATGAATTGCTTCGTAGTATGTCACAGGCTCATCTGAATTACTAGACAATATATTATAGCTAAGAAAATCCGGTGGTTTCCTGCTTCTTGAGGGGTACCGCCGCTCCAGGAGAGATGGTTCCAAACTAGCTGACTCTTCATCAAAACACTCTGCGTTTAGTGGTAACGATGTTTCCTCTCCTGGATCGATACTCTCAACACAATCTTCACTCATTTTCATTATCTTCAAAGTCTGCATTTTCTTCAAAAAGTAAACCTGAATCTGACTGTATCTCAGGTTCAGTTTTCTTTTGCTTTAGTGTTGTAAAGTAATTTTCGAAAAAAGTTGCATCCCTAGATTTGAGAATTCGCCTTGGGTTAGAAGGATCTCGAAAAATATAACTATTTGGGTCTTCAGAATAACCCACAAAAATCGCTTCTTCTGCTTTTAAATCTAACTTTTTTCTGTTACATGATGGGATGTGAATAAGTGCCCTGCATCCAAATACTTTTAGATGACTAAGATCACATCTTCGGCCATACCATTTATCATACGGTATTTGACCACCTAACGCTCGATGAGGGGACCTGTTCTTTAGGTACACTGCTACACGAAATGCATCCCAGTAAGCCTTTGGTAGTGAGCTTTCCACCAGCAGCGTCCTCGCCTTCTCTGTAATGGATCGGTGAGTCCGCTCTGCAACTCCGACTTGTTGAGGGCTGTAGGGCGTCGTTGTTTGATGCTTGATACCTTTTGAAGAAATATAATCACAAAATTCTTTATTAATAAACTCTTTACCGCCGTCAGTCCTAATAGACTTTATTTGCATATTTAATTGTTTTTCAACTAAAGTTTGAAACAGGCGAATCTTTTCTTTTACTTCAGTCTTTGAACATATAAAGTAAACAAAGAGTTTTCGCGTACAGTCATAAACTAAGGTTAACATATATTTGTTACCTTGAAAAGAGGTTGTAGACATAGGTCCACACAGATCACAATGGATCAATTCTAAAGGTGAAGTTGCTCTATTTGAAGCTATTTTCTTAAAAGGTTTTCTAGCTTGTTTGCCTTCTATACACGCGATGCAACTTGTTTTGTCTACTACGTTAAATTCTACCCCTACCTGGTGATTTTTCAGTCGATTCATGCCTATTCGGCATAAGTGTCCAAGTCTCTTATGCCAAATTTTATACCTATTCTGACAGTCAGAGTCCTCGCCTTGTGTCAAATAATTTATCGCCACATTGTTTGAAACATTTGTAGTGCCATCAAGCACATACAATCCACCACAGGGCGAAGCATGAAGAAGAGAATCACCTGTAAAATAAAAGGTATCATTTTTATAAAAATTGCATCCATTTTTATCGAAAACACATATAAAACCCTTATCAATAGCTTTTTGTACAGATAGCAAATTTGCATTTAAGTCTGGTACGTAGGCAACATCAATAATATTATTTACTTTATTTTTAGGTGTACTGATCGAAATATTTCCTAGTCCTAAACATTTGATCTTTTCACCATTTGCGACGGTTACGGTACCTTTATCATTCAAATTTATATCACTAAACCAATCACGTCTTGAAGTCATATGTTTTGTAGCACCAGAATCTTCATACCACAAATCCTTGTTTGTGTAGCCGGAAGTATTTAAAGCAGTAAACGAGGTATCATCTACACTTGTCACATTTGCTTTCTCCTTCTTCTGTTTCAATGGACAGTCTGGTCTCTTATGTCCGGGAACTTTACAATCGTAACATATAATTTCTTTCTTCTTTACCGACTTAGGTTTCATCTTTGTTTGAAAAAACGAGTCTATAGATAATACGTCGCCTTTAGACATCTCATTAAGGAGTCTTGTTGTTACCAGGTCTGTAGTTACATTCACATTGCAATTTTCAAGTGCCATTATGAGAGGCTCGTATTTTGGAGTGAGACCTCCTAGAAGTATAGCTGCAATTGATGTATCTTCTATATTTTTCCCGATATCTGCTAGATCCTGTGCGGTTGACGTAACTGCATTGATGTACTTCTCAATGTCTTCAAAATCTGACAGACTTAATCGGTATAACTTACGCTCGAGAGCTATTCTACGTCCTATACCATTATCCTCGAAGGCTTTCTGTAACGATTTCCACGCTTCCGATGCAGTCTTTGCACTTCTAACGTGAGTTATGGCTGCACCATCTACAGTTAGGCAAATCTTAGCAAGAGCTTTCGTATCATTTTTTACCTTTACAGTTTGAGGAGTCGTGTCACCTTCTGGATATCCAGTAACAGTCAACCAGAGATCCTCGTGGAGGAGGTAGTTCCTCATTTTGAACTTCCACGTTGGATAATCCACTTTACCTCGAAGGCAAAAAGTTGGCAATGACGATGAGCTTGACTTCATTACTACACCAGTAGCATTACCATTATCGTGTGACATATTAATACAGTTACTGTTCTAGTATTATTTTTAGGTAACAACTAAAAAAAAATACACAATTTTAATATTTATACACGTATTTTATGGTTTACTCCTTTTCTTATCAGTAACGTGTTGGAAAAATACGCAGGATACGTGTTAAATTTAGGTATTTAAGAAAAAGATGTTATTAGGTGTAAGATTTGTAATGAAGTGGTAACCAAGGTAAACAGAATTTTTAAAATAAAAAATAAAGATTTCATGTCACATAAAGAAAACTAAAAAAGGAACATGTCTAAGCCAAGTCTACACAGGTGAGATTAGGCATAATCTACAACAGTTCTCATGGCAGTCCACGGTATACGGAGCAGTCTCCGCCAACACCACAACAAAAACAACACAGTAATAGTAGTAGTAGTATACAACTAGATGGGCGTAATATTAAAACCATCCTCGGGCACGCCACGCCAGGACTCAACGATGCGACATCACGGAGCAGACTAATTAGAAAATGGTAGCCAGAGAACGCATTCACGACGACGCCATTTGGCTTGACGCGGAGCAGTGGCGTGTTCAAACGTTGAAATACGACATTCACGATAGTTCCATTCGGATTGCGCGTTGGCTTTCCATCGTTTTGGAAATCCAATGGACCACGCCAAGTAGGTACTTTTAATCGCTACAGTTTTGACATTCACGGATCGATTTTGGCGCGGCGCTGCTCTATTCGGCTTAATGGAGCGGTCGTGAATGCCCAGTTCTACAGCAGTTTTTCTATTGCCATATAGCGGCGTATACAACAAATTATTTAAAAACAACTCACTTACTTATCTAACAGTTTCTGTCCCACCCTCCACAATTAGGATAGGCCAAAAAAAAAAACCCGGTTTTTGCATTCTAATTACCCACAACCCATTTCCTGCGACACAGAGATAGATTAATGTTACCCGAATCAAAACTGAAGATGTGCTCTGACGGAACTTATATAATGTCTATAAAAATATATAATAAATTACCGAATAATATAAAAACTGAAAAAAACGAAAACAAATTTATAAAACTCTTAAAGGAACTTCTCATAAGAAAAAGTTATTATACTATAAATACGTACTTGGAAGACAAACTGTAATTTAAACTAAAACCTAAACCTACATTTAAATAACAAACAGTGACATTAATAAATTCTATAAATAAATATCAGATAAAGTACATTGGAAAGATAAGTTAGAGATAAATACAAAAATATGATAATAATATACAGAATTAATGATCATTATACATATGTAACATAATAGGATTAAATAATACAAAATAATTACAACAGATATTTAAGTTTAATTACTTAGTTCAAATTAAGTTTGACATAATTTAATTTAAATTATATTATTACCTTATGTGCAATATAATTATTAAGTACAATGTAGAATTATTGAGCTAAAGCCCTCTCTTAATCTTAATGTTGCTGTGCCCAACAGGGTCCATAATTAAGTTATAATAATTATATTTATTACTGTAATAGCTTAAGTTAGCCTGTCAACTGCCAACACATTGTGGAATGCAATAAACGTTTGAGTATTGAGTATTGAGTAATTCGAAAGAATAGGTAGTTTTATGAGACCTATTTCATTAGTTTTGTATTGTCTTCAATAGTTTTGTTTTAATGACTTTATTTAATTAGCAGACCTTATATGGATGACATGATTATTTTATTTTTTGGTAGTCATTTTCTAATAAATTATAACAATTAAATGATAGGTCATGATAAAAAGTGATTGTAATTGTGCATTCAAACATACTATTTCAAACGATTTTTGCATAACACGTAAGATACACCTAGCAGGGCTTCGAGTCCATAACGAAAGTCAAACAAAGGTTAAATATAGTTTTGTCGAAATATTTGAAATAGATAAATATTTTCAAAACTTGATGATGCAAAACGGCTTTAAAACCCTATTCCTCCAAATGGTTTTCGAATTAAAGTAAGTGTAAAAATACGAACAATTCCAATTCCCAATCCAGTGACACCTGAGCTTATCAAATATAAAAAATTAGGGCCAAACAAGAATGGTACCTACAGAACCCGCCGCGTGTGAGTCCAACACGCACTTGGCCGGTTTTACACTATTCACGTTTATTTATAAAGATCTTAATAAAACATACATACATACATTAAATCACGCCTGTTTCCCAAAGGGGTAGGCAGAGACCACTTCTTTCCACTTGCTACCTACGATCTTGACAAATTTCTCAATAAAAGCTCGCGATACACCGCCTGCTTCGCTTTTTACCTAATACACCATCGTCAACGTATTATTTTAATGTATTGTTCTGTTACGTTCACTCGTGGGGAGTAAGAGTCTATTATCAGAACACAAAAGTACTTACTCGCGCATCAAGCACAACGTGTATTGACGGCGACGAATTGGGTGAACACGTAACTAAATAAGTACATTTGGGAACACACAGTCCGGACGCGCGGGAAACTTTATGATTAAACAAGTGACCCGTCTGCGCTTGGCTCCTCTCTATAAAAGATAAAAAAGATAAAAGACATTTATTCAGTAAGTAGGCCGCACGGGCACTTTTACACGTCAAGAATCTACCAGCGCTTCACAAGACGAGACCACTGCTGAGAAGAAACGCCGCAAGAAACTCGGCAGTCAGTCATTTTTTAAATATATTTAATGTTACAATGGTATACTTAGTCTAGCATTATATAAATCTATAATTATTTAAGAGTGCTTGGTAATTCTGTAGCTCTGCCTACCCCACTCTGGGAATGAAGGCGTGAGTTTATGTATGTGTATGTGTATGTATTAAATTAAAAAATATATTAAATAAGCTGCGTAGTTTCAGCAGAAAAACACACTAAAATCTTGCGAGAGAGATGAGGGAGAAAAAAAAACTATCTATCTATCCTCCTAAGACCCACTACACAACTAAATATGCACGTAAAAAATAAACTTATTGCAATTGCAATAAAGTCTATTTTCTAATTTAATTGCCAGTCATAAAAACAAGAGAAATTCTACTTTACCTTCTTTACAATTGATATTTTATTGCAATGGCCGTATTATGTACATTTTTTTGTACGCGGGGTACTGATGTGCCAAAGGAAACTTTCCAAAATTGCGGAACATTTCATGTAGGAAAATTTCGGAAACTTATCACAATTGTGTATGGGGATTGAAACTTTCCGTTCCCTAAATTTAAATTTCTTATATTTCTTGTGAAAGTTTCCGGAAATTTCTTGCAACTTTTCCAACTTTTTGGAAACTTTCCGCAACTTGCACATCACTACGCGGGGACTTAGGAGGCTATGTTTGTTTTCTAAAACACCAGTTCAAAATCTACAATCTATTATACATAATAATCTTCGTCTTGAATCACTCTTATCTATTGATGAAAACGAAAGGAAACGATCTAAAAACGGAATCTTCTATCTATATATCTTGCAAAAAGTAAGGCATAAGAGGTTTCATGCAATTTTTATTATACCTATAATTTATTTTGCGATTGAATAATTATGTGTGTGTTACTTTCCGTAGTTTCACCATGGTTCCAACGCAAAACCAGTGGTGACTTAGACGCCAGCATTACGCAAATAAAAAGAACCGTACCTATTTACTTCCCCGAGGTCCAAGCTATTTCTCGGTTTAAAAGTTTAACTTTGAAAGCGTAATAAACAAACAGTTATTTTCGCGTTAGGTGAGGTAATTAGTGGATAATCTTCGACCTGCTGATAGGGGGCACTTAGGACGTGCCGAAAAAGGTAAAAAGGGGCACTGTTTTAGAGAAACATTGACTTTTTGTTACATCGTCATCTCGTACATTTGTAAAGGTAACCATCATTTTACCGAATTTCACTTCATCTAAATTTATATCATCATACGGTATTTTCTGCTGAAATTTTGAAATGTTGAACTGTTTTCAGGATAATCGCATCGCTAGATCAAAACAGCAGTAACTCAAAATACAACTGTATTTAAAAATCAACTTTATTACAACTTCTATGAGCTTGAAACCAAACTAGCAAAGATTTTGAGTTGATACTGTATTGATCTAGCAATGCGAATATCTTAAACATTCATTAGGTACTTATATTCAGTTGCGTTACACTTATGACTGCCAAAAAACTAAGGACCACCAAACACATTTTCGCAATCATAATATAAGGTACTTACTGAAAAATTTCCTAAAAAATTGTACTTTCAAAAGACTCCAACGATAGCTTCCCAAACTGTGTATCGGTGTGTCTCTTAGCATTAAAACGGAGCTACTAAACCGGTTCTTACTTTTATGGAGGAAGTCATTCAAATGCGTCCTGGGCAGTATTTTCAGGATAAACCAACGAACACAATGTTTCGAGAAAAGCTATGATCTCTTTTCAACTTGCGCTCTAACAATAAGAAACGTTTCAATACGTTCGTAAATGCACAATATACAAGATTGATACAATTTTTATCAAAATCCAGCTCTCATTATATGTAGAATCATATTCATATTCGTTTTATTCATAATAATTCATATTATTTACATGTCACAAAAGAAAACTAAATAAATATAAGCAATTAAAAAAAAAAAGGCCAAGAAGGGATTGTAAATACCAATAGATATTTCTAAATTAACATTTAATAGTTCCTATTTGGTACACAGTAAAAATTCATGGTAGGAATAGAACGTGTGCTCGACAAGCCAGTGTCGGAGCCGGGATTTGAAGGTGCTTAATGTCAGTGCATCCGTGACGCGCGCTGGCAGTCTCTTGTAGCCCGCCGGGCCCATGACGTGGGTTAGTTTTGCTGACTTCGCCAGTCTGTGCTTAACGCCTACAAGTTTGTGAGCATTGCGCAGGTCGCGACCGTGGACGTCGGCCCCCGCCATGTACTCGTCCAGGTGGCAGCGCACGTACATGGCCACCTGCAGTAACACTATACAAGGTAGCGTGAGTATCTGGAGGGACCTGAAATGAGGTCTCGCGGAGGTACCCTGGTTTGCCCGTGCAATCGATCGTACAGCTCCATGAGTAATTGAGAGAACTTCAATATTATAGACATACGCATAGCGAGTTTGGTATTTTCAGTAACAGCCAAAGCATTTGCATTCAGAGAGTATCCACTTGGTGAAGTGGAACTGATGAAGAAGACCAAAGATGGCATCACACTATATCTCGATTAAGGTGGCTGGAATAGTTAAGCGAATATGAGGAAGCCAATTTAGGTGATTAAAAGTGATCGGAACTGGTAGTGCCATTTCGCGGGACTTCGGTACGTAAGATTAGTATGGATATAGTTTTTAACCCCGGGATTTGATATGAAAAAAATTAAGTTTGTGTTTAAAAAATATTTAAAGAACATGTAATGTGAAATGATGTATGGAAAATGTGCTTTCAGATAAATGCCCTGAATAAAAGTCTCTATAGTTGCTACCACTGTTATCGGGTCCCTTTCAATGGTTCGACTGATTTTGTACTAGCTAGCAAAGTAGTAGTACTTTAATAAGTTCCAATTATCCTCTATCTATTTAAGCAATTGACATTAGTTTAAACCTATTTTGTGATAAGCTGGCCAGTTAACACGTTGAATGCGGGAACATAATTTTATAATTTACTTTCAGTGCTATACATACCATTTTTGAATTGTAGGATAGTTGTACACTGGTGCGGTACAAGGCTATTTTGGCTTGTGACTAAAGGTTTATATTTTAGCAAATATATCCTTGTTGGTTTTACAAATCGATGATTTACTGATTACAATGGCTAGTTAAACAATTGAATGATCTAAGGCTATTGTCGTTACTTACTGTCGAACTTGGTTTAGGCATTATAGGAAAATTAATTAACGATACGAAATTGACCTGTATCGCACCAAGGGAACAGGGCTGGTGCCGTCTAGTCGATATTTTGGTAGGGATGGGAAATATAATGAAATAAAACATCGATATCAGTAGTTGTTATATTTAAAAAAAAAGGTACCTAACTAAAATTACAAATTCGAATGAGATTCATTGAAACATTCTAAACACATAGATTTTTCACATTCTTGGCAGTACGTATTCACTCTTTTCACTTTTTTGTCAGCTTCTCGACTCGTCAGTGTTTTCCTTAATTCCTTGTAGCATTGAGTACACATCCTCCTTTTTGCTCCTTTTTTAAATGTGTGTATTTTCTTTTTTTCTACAACATTTTCATCTCTTATAGCCTTCCTTGTCAGCGATTCTACAATTGCTTCAGTGAAATTTAATAACCGCATCTTTTTATTGTGCATCCTATTATATATTATCCAAGCATTTACTACACATGTTCCGAAAAGAAAACTCATCATTAGTTTTCGGTACCATTTTAATCCTCTTTTTAATGATGAATAATAAGATGTCATTTGGTCGCTGTAGTCGACTCCTTTCTTTGTGTTGTTGTACATTGTAACACACGAAGGCTTTAATATTGA
This sequence comes from Acleris emargana, assembly GCA_927399475.2. Lineage (NCBI taxonomy): Eukaryota > Metazoa > Arthropoda > Insecta > Lepidoptera > Tortricidae > Acleris > Acleris emargana. The sequence continues at coordinate 18,454,912 of OV656854.1, forward strand.
CTCACCAGTAGCTTTTCGTCTTTTTCCAGTATCTATTACTTTATCTTCATGGTTTTTGCACGTTGTTATCATAGTTACAGCTCTTTTATCACACCATTTTATAATTTTAACGCCTGCTTTGTTCATTTTTCCAGTAATCTGTCCCTTTTTTAGTTTTTTGCTTATTACAGTTTTCGGAAGTCCTTTTCTATTAACACGTATAGTACCACACAGCATTGTTTTCTTTTTCAGTAAATGTTCTGCCAGATCAAGAGATGTATAAAAATTATCGGCTATTACAATACGTCCTTCATGCTCAAGTCCGTTAATCAATTTTTTTACGACTTCAGTTCCATGCAATTTACCAGTTTCAGTTACTCCTTTACCGGTATAAACTACTATTGCGGAAGTATAACCTTCAGGCGTACACAGTTTATATAGCTTGATACCGTATTTATGTGATTTGTTTTTTATATATTGTCTGAATGATAACCTGCCTCGCCATGGTACCATTGTTTCGTCTATAACCAAGAATTTGCCTGGTTTTAAGGCTTCTTTCATGCTGTTAGAAAGCATTGCAAATATTTCCCGTATTTTAGTCAATTTATCGCCATTTCCTTCCAGGTCGTTGTCACTAAAGTGCCAAAACTTAAGTAACAAAAAAAATCGGTCTCGTGTCATCAAAGAGCGTATAAAATCATTCCGGTACATTTTTTTTTTCGACCAATAGTGGGCCAGGCTGGGCAGTCTAACTAAGCCCATTGTAATTAAGATTCCCAAAAAATCACACATTTCAGCATAGTCTGTAGGCTTCCAATGTCGAGTTCGAGATTTGGATTTTAGCTGCGTGTTTTCGATGTGTTTTAGTGCGTATTTGTTAGTTTCTAGTACCATCTTATTTATTATGTCATCGGTCACAAAGAGCTTGTAAATATCAATAGGTTCTGTAGCGGCGGGTGGCACATTTATTTGGAAATCTCCTTGATATTCTTGTACATCTGGCTTCCAAGTCGAGATATCAATCCAGTCATCTTGGTTGGCAGGATTCGTATCTGGGTGGATCTGATCGTCGTCCGTCTCACTAAGAATATTACTTTCAGATGTTTCATTCAGCGAAAGTGATGTTTCAGTTGTCAAGCTACTTTCTGTAGAAGACGGACGATAGTCGGAATCATCATCACTATCAACAGATGATAATGTATTAGTTTCAATAGTAATATTATTCTCTTGATTTGTCTCAAGTTTTTTATTATTTGGTGTATAAGTATTAGATGTCAACGATTTGCTGCAGCAAGGTTCCTGAATTGAGTAGTCAATCGGAGAACAATTGTTATTGAACTCATTTATTATTTTATCTGCACTTAAGAAAGCACTCTGAACTACATGTCGATCTAACTTTGGGGTTTTCGGGGACTCGGTAAAACGAGTGAATGGTTTTCGTGATTTTGGTGTGTATAACAGTTCGGTCAAATCATCAGGGGTATCTATAAGGTTATTTACTGATATATCACTCAAAGACCCTAATTCGCTCCTGGTGCCAGGAAATGATATATTTTCAAGCACAGAATACTTGTAACTGGTTGAAGGGCTCGTATACGTAGTGTTGTTTAATATCTTCGAAGTAGGTATGTTTTCGTCGACTGTATTTACGGGGCAAGACTGTAGGTAACGATTTCCGGTATAAGTCGATATGTCTGATGGTTGTTTTGGCTGCAAAGGTTGGGTTTGATCCGAAATCGCTGTACTTATAATTGACGAGCACTCCAGGGCTTCATTTGTACCCATAATGGGTGTGGTGTTAGTAAACTTTATAGGTAACTTAACATCGTTTAAAATACATATTTTAGTTCCGGTCCCACCTGTTGTCTCCTTTAATTGTGAACCGCCTATCGTCGCATTTCTTCTCCGATTCTTTCGGTTCACTATTTACACTTTCACTGCACTCCATCTCTTCGAAAACCTTTTGTAACATCTTTCGTGATCGTTTTCTCGGTGCATTCATGATGAAAACGGAACTGCAATCGGAAGGTAAACAAAAAACACGTAATCGTCACCCCCGCACTGGCTGTGCTGACCTGTACTCGCGGTGCTGTACAAGACAGTAGGTATACAAGACACTTTTGGCCGGTACCGCACTGGTTGATTATTTTTGTCACCTAGTGCGGTACGAGTCAAATTTGTCTTGTAAAGTTTGATGTACCTATTAGATAGAATTTACAGAGAGACACATAAATGTATACTTGACTCTTTCTAGTTCATAGGATTTCATAGTCAAATCGACCCCGCACCAGACAGAGACAAGCTACTTCCTCACGCCGCACCAGAAGAAAGTACATTACAAGCCGAAACTGGCATGTACCGCATTCAACGTGTTAAATAGAGATAAAACGATTGCAATGTCAACTTCATATGCATGTCATGTCTTTATGTTTTATTCAATGATTGTATTATTGTCAATTGTAACTGTTAACTGAAAGTAATTTTAAATGAATGATGTATTTATAATGACAAAAAAAAATACTTTTGCGTTTTGAAGATATTTTTTTTGTGAAAAAATATGAATCCCGGAATCCAAAGTCTTATCCATGTTATTTACAATGTTTAAGGTCATTCACCCGAAATGGCACTACCTATTCCGATCATTGGTGATTAAAATAGAATAGGTACACTATGATTTTCCACCAGCGTTGCCTACGGTGAGCTTGAAATATCCTAGAGTTTCTTATCTTTGAGAAGTAACTACGTAACAACATAATAATGATCACTGAGAAGTATTGGGGCGTGTCAAAAAAAATGCAAATTAGCAAGAGTAAAAGCTTGTGAAAATGCAAATATTTCTAGCCAAAAAAAAAAACTACAAATAATAATGAACAAACAAATACAAAATTATTGATTTTCAAATGATAATGTAAGTCAAACTGAAGTGCGGCTCACAATATTTTACTTTAAACGAAAAGCCACCTTTAGTTTGGCTTACTTATTCTGCCCTGCTGAAGTCACATAGCGGTATCTCATACAAAACTCCAGTAGCAAGTGCAACCTTGTTACCAAAGCGAGACGATTTAATCTGCTTTGACTACTGAATTTGAGATACCGTCTACAGACTTATGAGGGTGTTCCTATTTTCGAGGTGGTTCATTGTTAAAAACATATATTTTATTAATACATTCAACGAACACTGTTAGATAAATAAATCATCATCATCATCATGTCAGCCGAAATACGTCCACTGTTGGACATAGGCCTCCCCCAATGCTCTCCACTCAGACCGGTCATCGCACGCAGGACTGATGGCCGATGGGGTCAGAAGGTTCTTGAGTGGCGTCCGTGGACCGGGAGACGAGCTGTAGGTAGGCCTCCAACCAGATGGAGTGACGACCTTGTAAGAATCGCGGGAACGCGGTGGATGCGAAAAGCACAAGACCGATACATAAATAATCAAGGTAAAAATGTTCCATGCATACATACAATCACCAATCACGCCTCTTTCCTGTAAGCAAAGACCTCCTCAACCTCCTTCCACTTGCTACGATCCAGATAGACTTCCCTCGCTGCCTCCGCACTCAAGTCTCTTCATACACTTGGGTCGGTTTAGGCTCTCCTGACCTGGCCCTGTCTTAATACGTCCTGATCTGATCGTGGAAGGTTCGCCTTGGCCTTCCCCTATACCCTTGCCTCATATATCTATTTTTCTCAAAAATTACCGAAAAACTTGACATTAATTATTCCATACTGAGACGCGAAGTACATAGTTTACAGACAGTTCCCAAATTAAAAAAAAATACATTACGTGCTCGCTTCACAAGCACGCAATGTTGCATACAAATTTCATTGTTATCTAGTTTGTAACTTTTTAAAAAGTGAAATCGGCCATAATAAAATGAGGGCACAAGTCTTATGCATCCATATTTTATTCGAAACGTAACTTTTTTATCTGTGTCTGGAATAGCTTGAGTTTTTTTTTTCTAAAAAAGCTTGCGTTTCTCCTTGTCATAAACATAAAGGCGGTAAAGAGTGGTGTTACTTCACGTGAAGTTTCTGTTTATATACGATTTGTATCTTGCGATTTTTGAGAAAAGCACTATATATGCCTCGGCAGGAACGGCAATTGCCCGCTTCACTGCCTAGGCAATAATGTACTATTGTTAATGTCACTTCATTCATTTTCTCCACATGACCAAGCCACTTCGTCATTGCTTTTTTTTAATTACAACCGACGTACCACCAAGAAACAAAACCACTTTCTTCCCCTAAGACGTTCCCAATCTTCCCAGCTCCGTGTCCCACGTAACATTAGTAATTCAGCGTTCGTAAATAATTCGGGGCCCTTAATTTGCCACACGGGTGTCGAACCCACTACCCATTAGCCGCGGGACGTGAGTCTAGATACTCAGTCAATTAACCGGCTGATTAAGTAACAACAGTGAGAGTAAAGGTGGGATTCTAATCAACAGATATGTTCTAGTTAGTGCAATAGCTAATTTGTGCTATAAATATGCTGTCCTTATCTGTTGTTATGACATTTGAATTTGACAGAAAGGGACAAATAATATTTTAACTAAAACCGGTTTATTGTGCGTTTATGTTTGTGGGTAATAATTGTAACTGAGGTGTTATTTTATTTTAAAGGAATTTGTGTAGCTGAAAATGTGTTGTAGATATTAAGCATCGGCTACACCGACGCGTAAAATACGGTGACGTTGTGTAAACAAAAGAATGGGTCATAGTAATTACATGGCGTCAATTTTGACGGACCATATTTAAAGGTCTGATGTTGTCGCTCCCTTAATAAACGTCCTAGACCTAGTGGTCTGTACGCTTTTCTTGGAAAGAGACACAAATTAAAAAAAAGAAATCATCCTCGACTTCATAATCTACCTTTAACTAAAACATACCGTGGAAATCGGACGATTTAGGGGGTGAGAAACGTTATCGCCTATACAAAGAATACAGCGTATAATGAACATAGGTACCTCATTGCATTTGGTACGAAAAGGTCGTACAAGTACGTAACTTTTTTTTGTAAACTTAAGTTGTCCTGCGCACTGGCCACCACACCAGGTATTCGATTCCCGGTTGGTAACTTTTGTTAAATCTTTTAATGCATTATTTCCATTCCAAAATCGGAGCATTGATTCTTAAGAACAGATTACTATAACTCTTATACTTAGTCTCTGAACCCATATAGTTTCACCATGTCCGTCCGTCTGTCCGTCCGCAGCCTACCTCAGAGACTTACTACTAGAAAGCTGTAATTTGGCTTGAATATACATATTAGTCACGCCAACAAAGTGGTAAAATAAAATCTTGTTTTTTTTTTAGTGTTCCTCCCCTATACGTAACGTTGGGTTTTTTTTTCTCGTCTACCCCATAGTGTGGGGTGTCGTTGGACAGGTCTTTCAAAAATATTGCGGGTTTGTGGAAACAATGTTTTGGTTAAGGGATCCCCCCCCCCCCCCCCCCCTACAGCCAAAACAACAAATACTAAAAATCGGAAAAATATCTTAATTAAAAGCTTTAAAGAAATAGATTAATTAATATGACGAATTTTAAAGGAAAATAATGACGACTAAGTAGACTTCATTGGTCCTTGAGTTACAAACGGTTTAAATGTTTATACCTTCCAAAAACTTATTTGCATAACAGTTTTCCAACGGCAAAGTTAACGTTGTCGCGAGGTCTAATTTGGTTGTAGTAACGGCTTCGGAACCCTACACTGAGCATGGGCCGACATGCTCTTGCCCTTGACTTTAACAAAAATTTGCGCTTTTAAGCTTAATATTTCATAAACGGATACCTTAATCAAAAAATTGCCTACAAACCCGCAATATTTTTGAAAGACCTATCTAACGACACACACTATGGGGTGGACGAGAAGGATCTAGGATTAATAACGATTTAAGGTTGCTTAGCAACAGCTCGCTTTTTGTAATAGACAACATTTCAAAAAAAAAGCATTATGGTTTTTTCGCGTTTATAATAGCTGGTTAAAAATTACACTACCCGTATTTCTTGGTTTTTCTTTATTTAACTTAAATTCGTTGTTAATAATTTATTAAAGAAATAGTCATTAAAAAGACCGTATATACAAAGTTAGGAATACTGATGTCGTGATCTTAGCCTGATATAAAATTTAAAAAAGTAACTTTAAACAGTAAACAAAACTGACTGTCATGTCATGTCAATCATTCGCTGCCGTTCGTTCACTGCTATTTTGCGTAATTTAATTAATTACGTAATTTGTAGACGCCATTAAAATAAATGAACTATTTTGCGTAGAATTGATAGCGTGTCGTCAGAATCAAGTAATCCGTCAGACAGATAAACAATGAACATGACAGTTGCATATTTTTTTGAATTCCTTTGGTAATAAATGGACTAAGGGCACTATAAGTGTATTCCTAACATTCACAATCCAACTTTTTTTTCTGTTTTTCCTAAATATAAAAAAACTACTGCATAAAAAAATCCAAAGATATTTTTACCGTAATCAGCAGTGTAAAATCTAGAAACGGTATTTTATTTTACTACCTTAGCACAAAATGAATTGTTGTCAATTGGGATAGACCAAAAAAAATATACTCACAGTTTTTACATCCTAATTCGAAAGAATATGTAATTTTAAAAGACCAATTTCATTAATTTTGTATTGGACCCAATAGTTTTGTTTTAATATCTTTATTTATTATAACATGTTAGCCTAATTGTGCAAAATGTGGTTACAGAATTATCAACAAGTTTTTAGAGTTTTTGGTAATTCTGTAGCTCTGCCTACCCCACTCTGGGAACGAAGGCGTGAGTGTATGTATGTATGTATTTATTTAGCAGACATTTTATGGATGACATGATTATTTTAAAATTGGGTTGGTATTTTCTAATAAATTTCAACAATTAAATGATATATAATGATAAAACGTGTTTGTAATAGTGTAATAAAACATACTATTTCAAGCGGTTTTCGCCTAACCCTTAAGATACACCTAGGAGGCCTTCAAGCCGAAAACGAAAGTCAAACAAAGGTCAAATGGTTTTTGTCAAAATGTTCGAAATACATAAATATTTCAAAAAAATTATAAAGCAGAACGGCTTCAAAACCCTATTCCTCGAAATGGTTTTCAAATCAGAGTAATTTAAAAAATACGAACAATCCCACTTGCAAGCCATTTCACAGTGCTTTATCCCCGAATAGTAACACATCTACCCCCTAACGCGAGCACTGCTGTTTGACAGGTTAATGTGAACCGTCGAGAATGAATAAACCCCGTCTTTGAACCTCTTTTCATCTTCAAAGTTACGTGCTTCAGAATGCGTATGCAAATAGGGAGCAAAACCCGCACTTTGTACACGAGTGACCAAAGCGGCAATTTGACACGCGATGTGTACAGAGTAAACACGTTTTCTGTAATCTTAGCAAACACGCCTGGAGGCAAATATTTTATTATATTTTCGCTTTGAGTGTTGTAACGGTGAAATTGCTGAGTTAAGGAAAAAAATGATGGAATAAAAAAGGGAGGTAAATAATTTAGGATACACTATACAGGGTGTAAAGGTACTAGGCACTGTGTCCAGAAAAACATTAACAGTCTAATTGCAGGTCATTCTACTAAACTATAATTCAGTGTAATTAGTCTATAGAAAATGTGAGGTGTAAAAGTACCGATTAAATATTACATTATTATAGAGGCTGGGAAACAAGCAGTTGCTGGATGAGTTTAAATGAGTTGCGATGGCAACGACTGCCCGTCCTAGCAGCTCAGGTAAATATTGTTTATCTCAACTGTTTAAAAAAGCTTCCAAAATAAACAAAGTGCCTGACAAAATAAAATAGCAACAATGTTTTCAACGATGAAAAGTAATGCTTAATCGTTTTGAAATAATGGATTCATTCATCACAACGTTACGTCTAGTGACCCTGCCTACGAAGCTAGCGGTCCTGGGTTCAAATCCCGGTAAGGGCAGATATTTGTGTGATGAGCGCGAATATTTTGTTCCCGAGTCATGGATGTTTTCTATTTTATTTAAGTATATATTTCCCTATATAAGTATTTATATCGTTGTCTAGTACCCACAGTACAAGCCTAGAGCTTAGTTTAGGACTAGATCAATTGGTGTGAAATTGTCCCCTGATATTTATTTATTTATTTATTATTATTTCACAAACATTTCTTATTCAGATTATTTAATGGTGCAATTCAATTAATTGCTTCGATATTTTCTATAATTCAGACATTCATTATTTAAAATGAGAATACTTAGCCTGGCATTAAGTATGTAAAATTATGAATAAAATATCATGCGTAGATGAGCAGGAGAACGAGTCAAACGTCAGAATTATTACAAAAGCAAATAAATACAAATTTAAAGCAGACCAATACTAATATTATAAATGCAAAAGTAAATTTGTCCGCAAAAGTAAAAAAACCGCTAAACCGATTTCAATAAAATTTGATATAAAAACCACCCTTTCTATAGCGCAAAATTGCACAGTTTCCGAGGGAAGAGCGATAATTGAATTCTTAGCGGACGCAGTTCCCGGCAATGCAGTCATAAAAGATCCTATATGACATCCTACGGCAATTAAAAATTATTATGTTATACCAAAATTTATACAGGAATGCCCCCCAAATTAATAACAGGTGGCTTCTTGATAAATGTTTTTACTCTGTTCATGAGTTTATTTAATCAACGACATAATTAATAACTTAATCCAGTAAATAAATTTACATTTAGGTTTCTATAGTACTTTTATGGTGTGTCACAGCTCTATGTGAAGATTGTATTGGTTTGTATTTACATAAACGTGACATAGCATTGTGTAAAAAATAAACTTTTCTTTAGTGTATTTATAGTGTGTTTATAGTATTATTTTCAATATAAATAGAACATCATCATAAGCACACCCTGTAACACTAAGAACTTTGAATACCTAGATACCCGTGTTCTAGAAATAAACGCCTTTGTCTTAGTCTTTACATAAACGGTTCCATAGACAAGATACAATGTTGACTTGTTGGCATGTTTTACTTTTTAAGACTAGGTAATTTACTTGATTAACTTTTTGATTTAACCCAAGCATGTTATTAATGTATGTCTAATGGGTAAATGATTTACAGAGACTGTTCTCAACTCAGTTTGCAGCTTCAAATACTAATTATAAACGTAAGGGCACAAGAATGTAATCTCACCCGCGGAGCCAGCTGCTTCTGTCTTCATTAGGATGCGGCTAAAGTAGTAAACGAAAAGGGCCTTATTTAACATTATTTTAGACCATCTTGCATTATATTGATATTATATTTAACGTTAAGAGGCAACATATTATGCTGTAACAACATACAATAATAAAACGGGTTGGCTTTATGTGCTTCTGTGCGAAGAAGTGAGATGAAGACGCTGTAACAACATACAAGAATAAAACGGGATGGCTTTATGTGCTTCCGTGCTAAGAAGTAAGATGAATATAGTTTGCAAGCGCCTTGATTACGGTGACAGTTTCAATTAATTTATGTTTACTATAGAACCACAACATTAATGAAAAAAATGTCTTACCAGGAAGAAGTAATAAGTACTCAACTATTAAATCAAAAATCATCGTTAGATATCGTAGGGTTTTGAAGTATCAACCAAAAACATGGGAAAAAGGTATCATGTTTGAAAAATAAAACTATCAAGGAGTTGGTTTTTAATCGTGTTTTCACGTTGACCAGCATCAAGGAATGGAAAATTATAGCCACTGACCAATATGGCTAATGAAATTAGTACAAATTAATTTATGAAAAATGGTAGGATACCCTTTTGCTTTTCTCAATCTCACAGGGGTTAACTGGAAGAGATCCTTTAAAGGGATAAGTTCGCCTTTGTACATTTTTTTTTATAAATCCTCATTGTATTTTTTTTGTTTTGTACAATTAAGCGTTTACATACATACATACATACATATTTCGGCCAAAACGCACTTTCCCTTGAAAATCGCTCCTCCTGTCAATGGACCTCAGCCTCATCATCACAAGTTCGTCTGCTCTCGTCACAGGAATAGTTAGAGCAACTTAAACACCCCGCGGCATCCGCGATATATTGTATGTGGAGCTTACGCGGTGAGATAATGGCCGTAGTTTTGGGCCATTGTTCTATAGGCAATTGAAATTTGACAGCTGGGATTAAATTTTGCATTTCAGGACATCCTTTGTGTAAAGATTACTGTGTTATCTAAACTAGTAATGTTTTGATTTGGCTGTCACAGGGTGATCCCTTCATTGACCTGATTAAAATTGAAATGTCTTTTAGAATTTTGCATGTGTGTGCTATCTGTCTATCTCTCCTTCCTGTTCTTTGATACTTGACTAGTTAAGAGGCTTGATTATTTTATATTTTATATTCCACCTGTGAACACTGTTTTGTCAATGAACTATTTTCTTTTTAATGTAATAAGATCTATGTAAATGACTGTTTGTGTTCCAAATAAATAAATAAATAAAAATAAAAATAAATTGTATATGAAGTCTATGACGATTTTGAATCAGTTATCTTCAACAACGTGGCATGCCAAAGCCATTTATCCCGTACAGAATCAAGCCCTGGCAGAATTTAGAAATTGTAACTTCAGACATCAATAGGTATCCTTTATTCTCATAGAAATATTGAATTCTTGAGTGCCTTTAATTTATTTTTGCACTTAAAAAATACTCATTTAAGAGACTTGGGTTTTTCACTTGAATATAAAAGGGGATGGGTCCCCTTTGGATTAGCGTTAAAAGCTTCCGTTTTCACTTAAACCGAGTGATTGGCAGGAAATCGAGTCGCTGCAGGTTGGGCTAAGGGCGCCGCCACACAGCCAGAGCGTGGCGACGACGCAAGAAGGCCCCTAGCCAAGATTAATTACCAGACATAGGAATATTTGGGGCAAAATTAAATGACAGCTAGGGATTGCCTATATCGATAAACTAAATACTAAATTATCGATGCTTTTCCCATATACTAGTGGTCGCTCCAAGTTTTGTTTGTAAGTGTGTATTTTTCAATTAGGTTTTACCCCTACCAATTCCACAGAAATTCAAAAGGCCTACAAGCAACAAGGAAGCTACCTGAAATGGATTCATCAATCGAGACGGAGAAAATAAACGCTCGAAAATTTGGAACAAATTCTGATTGTTTACTTTAACAATAGCCAATGGGACAGTACACGCACTACTACCAACACCCAGTTAATGTTGCCATCATAAAGTTGCGATCGGCATTTCTACTCGATGGTTGGTTGGAATCGAATGATTAATCGATACTTCTATTCAAAAATACTAGAGTAATATAGAAACTTTTACAGCAGCAGGTTTGCGGCTTGTAGTAATGGCGTTATGCGCAGGATGCAACAATCCTATAGCCGGGAAGGATTTGCTAACATGCTGCTTATGTAACTCCAAATACGATTTATTGTGTACAAATACAACTCCAAAAAAAATTTAATCCATGGCGCCTGAGACTAAGACAAGCTGGTCATGCCCCACATGTCGCTGTAGTATCCCAAAAACGGGCAACATTAATTCCCCAGCGAGGCCTATCGGTGTTGAGGTACCCAAGACAAGCTCTCGGCCGACTGCCAATAATGAACTTAAGGCCCCCTCACAAGGTGATGCTAATAACGTCACAACGAGGAAAAAGAACCCATTAAGCCCAAATGAGCAAACTCAGGATAACCCTATGTCCAGTAATGTCCGGCCACTCACCGCCGATACCAGAGCTATTCTAGAGGAAATTAGAGGATTCCGCGAGGAAGTTGCGGACCGATTTCAAAATCATTAGTTCGCTCACGGCGCTCTGTCATTAGAGCGACAGGTGAAGCAGATATGGATTTGCAGATAATTGAACCTGCTAAGTATATTCACGCATGGAATTTTCACCCAGATACGACTGAACAAAACATTATTTCGTTCTTTAATAGAAAGCGAGCGTGCAACATGTACAGTGTAAAAAAATGGTTTATTTATAAGAAAAAATCCACAGGACATAACGCAAAAAGAACCTTTTTTCGATCGCAAAATCAAGAAGCAAAGCAAGATTAATGTCTTTTACCAAAATGTCAGAGGATTAAAAGGCAAGTTGACTCCTGTTAAAAACGCTCTAAATACATTTCACTCTCAAATAATAGCGGTGACAGAGTCGCGACTGGATAGCAGTGTTCACGATTCCGAGCTGTTCCCGCCGGACTACGCAGTGCTGCGCGCGGACCGCGAGGGCCGCGGTGGCGGCGGCGTGCTGCTCGCCGCGTGCGCGCCCTACCGCCTGCAGCGCCTGGACGCGGGCGCCGGCCCGCAGGATGAACTACTCTGCGCACTCGTTACAAAAGGACATCTCCGCTTCATCTTGTGTGTGGTTTATTTACCGCCGAATATACATAGAGACAGATATAGTTCCGTCTTTACCTGCTTAGAACGTATTTTTGGTGAACATTCACTACCGACTATTATAGTCGGGGATTTCAATTTGTATTCCACATCAGTATCTGTTAGAAACGATTTCAACTTGTTCCTTTCGTCCTGTAATCTAACTCAGCAAAATAATGTACTTAATAGTCTAGATCGCTTGTTGGACTTGGTGTTGATGAATGATACCATATTGGAGATATCCGTTGCGGAGGCTGTCGCTGGCCTGGTATCATCTGAGCAGCATCACGTACCACTGGACATAACCTTTTCCGGTGCTACCTTATTTGATAGCTCATCGCAGGTATCGCATGACAGTTACAATACTAATGCAACTGTTAGGAATTTTCGTAAGGCTGACTACCTACTACTCTATCATAGACTCGCTAACACGGACTGGTCACAATTATACAACATAAAGGTGGTGGACGAATGTGTTAATCACTTCTATTCCATAATTAACGACATCCTATCGGAATCTGTCCCCCGTAAGACCACGGGGAAAAAAAAGAAATCTTACCCGGAGTGGTTCACGGGAGATTTGATTTATCACAACACTCTGAAAAACACGTACCATAAATTGTTTAAGCAAACGGGAAATCAGCTCTACTACGCATTCTTCTCGTACTATAGGAAAATAGTAGTAACTAAATCGTTAGAGTGCTTGACATCGTTCACCGAGCGTCTAGAATATAATATTGCGAAGGATCCCTCCTCGTTTTGGTCATTTATAAAGCGTAACCGAAAATCTAACCAACCTGCAACTTTTGGCACCATGTCATCCCTGGAGATCGCTGATTCTTTTGCCGACTTTTTCGGTAGTGTTTTCCTCCCTTCAGCCCCCTCACTAGATATTGACTCCGCTTTCGCCTGCGCGGGCGCCGATGGATCCCAGGATCTTCTCCGGCTTGTACATATTGAGGAAATAACAGTCCCAGAGATCCGTAGGGCAATAAAGAGATTGTCACCAAAGCCAACCCAGGGCCCGGATGGTGTCCCACAGTTCATCGTGAGGGACTGCTGTGAGGTACTCATAGAGCCTTTGCAATACATATTTAATGTCGCCCTCAGCTCAACCACGTATCCGCTGTCATGGAAAATATCCAAAGTAGTCCCAATTCATAAATCAGGTTCCAAATCTGATATTACGAACTACCGCCCTGTCGCTGTGCTGCCGGTCTTCGGGAAGGTATTCAAATCCGTCTTATACTCAATCATACTTAAACAACTCCTTGGTTGGTTTAGTGATGACCAGCATGGGTTCCTTCCGAAGCGATCGACCACCTCCAATCTTCTAAATATAACTACCCTGATCGCTAACAGCATGGAAATTTCGGAAAGCCTTTGACAGAGTAAATAATGATGTGTGTGTTGCTGAGTAAACTTGCGAGATCTGGTTTTTCCCCTGCTCTTTTGAATCTGTTTATCTCCTATCTATCAAACAGAAAGCAGTTTGTACTGTATGGACATTCTTCATCCAAGCCATTCCCCGTTACATCAGGTATTGGCCAGGGAAGTAACCTGGGACCTCTACTATTTCTAGTCCTAATAAATGATCTCCCCAAATCAATAAAACATTCTAAGTGTTTATTGTTCGCCGATGACGTAAAGCTGGCATTACCTCTTTCCAAACAAAGTGACTGCCTCAAACTTCAGGAGGATATTGATATGGTACGTGCATGGTGTGACAAAAATAAGTTGTCCCTTAATAAAGATAAATGCACTGTCATGTCATATACCCGTGCTCGGCAGCCTGTTGTTCACGATTATACATCGGTGGGAGACTGCTTAACCCGCGTCTCTTCAGTTCGTGATCTCGGCACAGTATTCGACTCACAACTTACATTTAATAGTGATATCATCGTGAACTGTAATGCTGCAAGGAGATGTCTGGGCTTTGTTATTCGGCAGTCAAAGTCATTCAGCAGTCGTGGTGCTATAACGGTGTTATTTAATGCCTATGTTCGTAGTCGACTAGAGACCAACTCAATAGTTTGGAACCCGCATGAGGATTCATATGTCCTCATGCTAGAGAACGTCCAGAAATCTTTTAACCGTTATCTATTCAAGATAATGTATGGATACTATCCCTATATGTACCCTTCACTCTATACAGGGCGAACGACATGAAGTGTTACCAAATTCACAAAATCGAGCCTGGTGTCAAAGTAAATGCGACTTACTATCGGGAAAATGTTTTGGAAGCTGCGTTGGAGTCTTGGGCACGCAAACATTTCGGTAGTAGACCGTGGACATTACAACAAGACTCGGCCCCGGCTCATAAAGCTCGTGTGAACCAAAAATGGCTGAACAACGCGTGCCACAATTTATTTCGTCCACACAATGTCTTTCGAATTCCCCAAACGCGAACCCGATGGACTTCTATTATTTGGTCCATTGTGGAGAGCAAGGTGAGGAGAAGAAAACATGCCAGTATGGATGCATTGAAGAAAGCGATCGTACGTAATTGCCATTGCATACCGCAGGATCACATTCGTGCAGCGTGCAACTCATTTTTCTACCGTCTGAAGGCCATAGACAGCAGAAGGTGGTCATATCGAGTTAAAATAAAGTAATCTTAAAAATTTGATATCTTTTTCTCATTTTTTTCTTAATAATGAATAATTTAAGACAACAAAAAAAAATCGTAGCATTTAGAATTTGGTAACACTTCATATCGTTCGCCCTGTATATTAGGAATGGTGAATTACACAGCACTCGAAACTAGGAGAAATTTATGCCTAGTTAAGTATTTCTTTCAGCTGATACGTGGTATCACCAGTAACCCTTATTTGCTAGGTCTATTACCACTACGGGTACCAATACCAAGCAAGCAGCAACTACGGCCACGTCGCCCTTCACTGTTCGCCGTCCCGCCGGCGCGCACGCGCTCTCTGACTCACTCCCCGCTTCACCGAGCCTTAAAGCTCTTCAACAGTATCCTCGAAAGCGACAGCCAACTGGACATCTTTCATACCTCGGAGCAGCGCTTCGATAGATAGGCCAACCGATATTTGGAGACCATCATCACCCCAAGCTCAATACAATGAAGTGTCACATAACTTCATACTTAGTCCATAATATTTGTTATAATAATTGTTATTGCTATTGTGAATGTCTTTTGTTCTAACAAATTAATACGTGTAGCCTGACTGTAAGTATTAATTGAAGTTTTTACAATAAATAAATAAAATAAAAGTAATTCTCAAATACACAATGAGGAAAAAAGTACCTATGATGATTATGAGTGAAGATCCAAAAACATAAAATATAACCAGAATTTGGTTTCTATTTTGTTTTATATTCATACTTTTAATGAAAAAAAAATACAAACAAAACTTGGAGCGACCACTAGTATATGGGAAAAGCATCGATAATTTAGTTTATCGATGTAGGCAATCCCTAGCTGTCATTTAATTTTGCCCAAAATATTCCTATGTCTGTTCATTACGCTTACTAGCCGGCAGATGGCGTGATACGAAGTCACGTGATCTGCCAGTGACGCGATTGGTTTAAAATCGAAACGAATCGAAATAGTCAGCGTAATGCATCTCGGCTAGGGCTTCAGGGTAGTGAGTCACTACTAGTGACGCAGGGAGTGTGAGACCGTATTACTAAGCCTCCACTATCCGTCTGTCTGTACCTCAGAAACCGTAATAGGTATAGGCTAGGCTTCACTACAGAGAAGCTGTATAGATTTCTGCTATACGTCCATTGATGTAGATCTTTTTTTTTATATACAGGCGGTGATACTGCAAAATGGCGTAACTAACAAATTTACGATAGAGCGAAATAAACCTTACCGTCTTTCAGTTTTGTAAGATCATGTGACCGGCCATTTTAATTAAATGTGTAATGGAAACCTCGCCCCCATAGTGATGCAAGGACTGAATAGATGTATTTCACATGTCAGTGTGTCATCAGGAATGCAATTATTTAATTACGTAGTATAAAGAAAAGTCTGCAAATTAAATGTTGTAAGAAACATTATTTGGATGCTACAATTATTATTTCAAGTAAATTGTCCTGGCTTCACATTTTTTTGACTTGGTTTTCAGATACCAGGGCCCTATTTAATAAAAGTTACAATCCAACAATTTTGTAAAAAACTGAAATATTTGTTAAATTGTACTACAAGTGCTGATTAAGAAATCTTAAAAATAAGTAAGAAACCTACAAGAAAATAATTTACAATTATCACCATTTAAACGCCGTTTAATAAACATTTACATATGTAAAAAAACGCCTGTCGCTTTCAACGACAATATTGTATTTAAAAAATTGTAATTGTAAGGTACAATTTACATAAAATGTAATTTTTTCTACAAGTTCTTAATAAACGAGGGTACACGTCTAACTAAATAAGAAATTATTGAATTGGTTAACCGTTTGAAGTCATGGAAAACAACAACAAAATTACAATTTTGTCTCTAGCTAATATACGAGAATAAAGAAGTTTACTTAGGTCGGTTTAGTGAAAAACTAACCCATGATATGAAAATTAAGAAGTGGAAAAAGATTGCCGAACAACTAAAATCTCTGAGTATTTACAACAAAGACTGGAAATACCTACGTGACACGACGTGGCAAAACTTTAGAAACAGGACTATCGTAAGTGTTTTTAATTATACCCATAATGTATCCAAATTTGGTCCACATACTACCATGACATTTATTGAATGATTTCCGTTTCTATCCACAAACGCGGCTTCGTTTTGACGAGGTGCATCCATTGGAATTAGCGAACCATCCACAATACCTGCTATTCTAGGTATATTATATTTCATAAATAATCTGGGGATATCGAGGCAATTGGCAGGCCAGCGTACTTCTTCCCCAAACAATTTAATGACCAATCTAGACACACTTTTTATGCAGTTATGTACCGTTGCTTTATTTACTCCATGTGCATTGGCTACCACATGATATTGAGAGCCACAGCCCTTCCAGTCAATGCACACAAAATTTGTTCAATCGGTGTAAGGGCTGCATTTCGCTTTGTATCATGTTCCAGATCACGCCGTATTTTCAAAAGTAAATATTTGACGGTAGTTTTGCTCACCCGAAATCTTTCGTTGAACGAAAAATCATTTACATCAAGATTTAAATTTATTATTTTACGAAAAACTAGCCGTCTCCGTTGAATAACATATTTATTATCACTCGCGTCACTATTACTGTCACTACTCGTTGTTAGAACCATGTTATCTATTTAATAAAAATCGTGAGGCACACTTATATTACACAGCATTAGTTACCTGTCGGAATTATACTACAATTTACAAAGTATGTAAACTTGTAAGTACAATTATGTGTTTAATAAAGTACATTTCCATACAAAATTGTAAAAAATCATCTGTGAAATGAAAATGTTTATTAAACAGGATTGTGTTAAATTGTAGGTACAATTGTACAATTTTGTAAATTTTCCACTATGACAAAGGGTCTAGCAGGCTAAGCTAAGAAGAATGGCCCCCATGAGAGATTGTGTTCTACTTTTAGGTGGAGTAGTGGCAGGATCTAAGAACACTGTATGCCTGATATCAGCCTCCGATCTTCTTTTGTTTCAGATTTATTCACGAAAATGTTAAAAAGTCAAGGTAATTTTTAAACTGTAATTATAGCTAAACCTAGCCAGCGAGGGTAACCAAATAAAATCAGAATTGTGGAGGATATAATGGGGTTACTAATACATATTTTTACAGACCTTCATGTCCTTAAACTTAGATGAAAAAAAAAAATGTTTTTTTTTCGATTAATTTTTTTGCCACTTCTCGCGGAGACACAACTACCAAAAAAATTACGTGACAAGCCACAATTGTCAACTACGTATATACATTCAAAAACATTTTCAAATATCATGGTGCGTCATGTCAACAAAAATAAATAAACGAACGTATATTTACTATATCATGTCATAATATTAATAGAGTAGTAATAGCAAATGAGTATGTAAGTAGGTATAACATCCTCTTTCGTTCATTTTAAAATAATTCAATGACATATGTCATATATTTACGACTTCACAGTTTCTAGCTATTTTTTATGTCGTTTCTTGCAATAATGTCTGAAGCAGATGTAAATGTTGTAATAGATGTTTACGCAAAACGAAAGGCAACAAAAAAGTAATACAGAAGAGCTCTTTTTAAGATCCTTACCAAACGTTGAGATTTCTCTTTCGGACGAAAATATTGCCCTAACGAAAATTTGTAACTATTGTAGCATCGAATTTAGTTATACAAGGGACGATGAAGAGTATGATTGTGTAAATATGCAAGAATTGTATTGTTCTGTTTGCTCTTCTGAGTTATTTATCGATATGAAATGGTAGGTACTAACATTTTCTTCTGTCAATGAGCCTACAATAAATTCTTATTACTTATTATTTTTGACTTTCCTTATTTGTGTAGAATAAGAAAGAAAAAAAAACACATTTAGAATAATAGTACCATAGCTAATACATTTGATTTGCAGCTGACGACAAAATATACGTTCGTTTATTTATTTTTGTTGTCATGACGCACCATGATATTTGAAATTTTTTTTGAATGTATACGTAGTTGACAATTGTGGCTTGTCACGTAATTTTTTTGGTAGTTGTGTCTCCGCGAGAAGTGGCAAAAAAATTAATCGAAAAAAAAAAACATTTTTTTTTTTCATCTAAGTTTAAGGACATGAAGGTCTGTAAAAATATGTATTAGTAACCCCATTATATCCTCCACAATTCTGATTTTATTTGGTTACCCTCGCTGGCTAGGTTTAGCTATAATTACAGTTTAAAAATTACCTTGACTTTTTAACATTTTCGTGAATAAATCTGAAACAAAAGAAGATCGGAGGCTGATATCAGGCATACAGTGTTCTTAGATCCTGCCACTACTCCACCTAAAAGCAGAACACAATCCCTCGTGGGGGCCATTCTTCTTAGCTTAGCCTGCTAGACCCTTTGTAACTATTTTTTTTTATTAAACAGTAACTTGTAGATTGTTACCTGTCAGATACAATTTACACTTTACAACTTGTAACTTTTATTAAATAGGGCCCAGGTCTGTTAGTATGGATTTTATGAGAAAACCACCAGTTAAATTAATGTCATAAATTTCCACCGAAATTAGAACTGCTAAATTGCCTCAATTAAATGTATCGATAGAAAGATGACTCAACATTCTAAATATTTATTCATTCAATTGGCCACAGAGACATGACAATCACGACGGAGTAGAAGCATCGCAAGAATCTCCAACAGAAGGTCACTTTTTCAATCATAAAATACAATTATACCTTTAAATGAGCTGACTGACTTACAGCGACAGTACCATTATAATAATAAGGGTTCAATTTTTCAGTATTTGCTGCGATAAGTTGCACTGATTAAATCTGCCGTCTAAACTATGTCTTAAAATTAGACAATTTCGTTTTAGGCTATTTAAGCGAATAGCATGTAGAATCGGGTCCAATATTAAAGTATAATAATAGGAAGAATTTCCGAAGCGCTGCGAATCTTAATTGGATTTCAGGGTTTATGATAAAGACGAAGGTGTATAGGCGATAAACTTAGATTACAACTACTCGCAAGAGCTCATTTACTTAAGTTTTTCGCCTATAAAATACGGGAGCAATAATCATCTACATCCAGTTCCAAAATATCAACCGCTTGAGATTATTGTCAACACAACGGAAGGTCCTAAAGGCCTTTTGGAGAACAAGATCTACGTAGTTTTTTTGGAATAGATGTTAGAGACTAAACGAAAAATGTAGATAAACTGAACTTAACATTTGAACTGGTTAAAGACTAAAAAAGGTTTGAAAGCGGTAGAATGCAGCCATTAATAATTTTGATAGCGGTTGTTTGAAGTCACAAATACGTCCCGAATGGTATAATTTGAAAGTAATAAGAGAGATATTGCTTTGTTTAAAGGGCATTGTTTCAAAGTTTATGTCTATAAAGTTGTGGAGGTGTCTTTGTGGACGTATTTTAACATTGCGACAACCCGAACGCTGTAAACTAAATTGCTTCGAGCATGGAATTCTTAAGTGTTTGAGCGAATTAGTCTTAGTACCTACCCTACTATTAAATAGCCAGGTGATTTGTCATTTCGTTACTAATCAATATTTATCTAGTTAGTGTTCTGTAGCCAAATACTCGTAGTTAAGACGCCTTTTTAGGATTCTGTGGTTGAAAGTTCCGCAATGTCCATATGTCCTGTCCGTCTGTCCGCGGTTTTACTTAGAGAATTTTGATACTACTATGCAGTAATGTAAAAAATACCTAACACATAATAATCTCACAAATTTAAAAGGAAAACTATCACAACTGAATAAATTTCATAGGTTCCTGAGATACAAGGCGGCTAAAATGTTTGGACCTACTAATAATCATATTATACAGCACCAAATAACTTTGAATAAGTGGAAAATTAGACCATACTAGCTGTAGGTACTATGGTAAATTAAGGTTGAAAGCACCTTTTAACCTTGTTGGAGAAAATAATAGTAGATTGTTCAACAAGGGACTAAAACAAGCCATAATGACACGCCACCCAAGCGAAGCGCGAGTGCCAGTGCGCTAATTCAAGTGTCATTATGGTTGTTTAGTCTCGCGTTAAACACGCTACTTTTCACTTTGATTGCGAGGAAAAAAAAGACGATCAGTGCCGGATTAGCCACGTAGCAAGAGTAGCAAATGCTACGGGCCCCGTGCATTGGGTGGCCCCGCGCACCCACGTCTTACCTCTCAAATGCTATTCTGGTAGACATTCTCCTGTTTTGGTACTTACAATAGTATGCGTGTACTCATATCCATCAGGGTTGACGGTAGGATGAATAATCCAGTCGATATTCTTCAGCATAATAACCTAAAACAAACCCCATACACGCACACGCACACGCACAGGCACATGCACACGCACACGCACACACACACACACACACACTTTCGCATTTATAGTACCCAATTAGTAGGTACTTATTCGATTTTTATTTTGGTTTTATCGTAAAAATGGTAAAATATAAGTTCCTAAGATTTTAGTTAGTACAAACCCTGAACAATGGGCAACTTTGAGTTGGGTTCGCGCTGATTCGATTCGAAATCGAATTGAAATCGGAATATACCTACTGCGCGGCGGTACGGAACCCTCGGTGAGCGAGTCCAATTCAATCTTTACCGGTTTTTAGTGTTTTTTGTAACAGCATCGGAACCCTAGCTTAAGCATGATCCGGCATGCTCTTGCCCGGTTGTATATTGTAGCGTTTTATTCTTAGCCTCATTTTACTTTTAGTTTCTATTTCATTTATATAACTTTTTTCAGTTATTATATAAAATAAATTGTATAGTGCTTTATTAGTTAAACGTTTTAATTGAATGAAGTTAATATTTCATCTCGAAGATTGCGAGAATCTGATTGATGATCTGTCAAAAATGTTGCTCGAGTTAAAGTGAAAAAACACCTCCGATCTGACTGACTGATTGTTAACTTAACTTAGTTTGGTTATAATTTATTGTTTGCATACAACGTTCGACTATTATGATTTTGATGTTATATCTTATAACGTAATTCTTATTTGTTTTGTACTTAATTTACTTAACAGTATTATGCGCAGCTTGTATTATTGAACATGGCCGATCTCAAAATATGCCGAATTTGTTTACGTACCGAGTGCAAAGTGTTTAGGTTCGATCGATTCCAGCTTAAGTCATATTACGAGGAAGTTATGGCTTTAAAAGTGAGTTTTTTTACACATGATTTATCTGACCGACCTTATAGTTATCTCGGTAGATAATTTTAATGAAACACCAATTTTTTGGTGTTAATATTGTGCTAAACAATTTTCGTATTGTGTATTTATTTCCTCGTCTTTTGTAAGTTTTGTGTACATTTAATCGTTCCTACCCCATTAGTTCAATTATCAACTTATTAACCATTCATAACAATTAACATGACCATTGTTGTGATTATCTTTATTGTATTATTTTAAATCATGTTGAGACAGAAATATAAATATTGTTTACTTTAACTTCCACACGCCCGACTCGGCTGAACATATCTGGGAACCAATGTATATACTTAATCGTAAGATCCTTATTGCTTACCATATGTTCTTGTGAATAAACTAATTCTAATTCTAATTTAAATTAATGGCTTTCTCTCTAGTTTTAAGATTTATTTCGCCAACGTTGAGTTATGTATAAACACTCTCATGGACTTATTAGAGAAATAATTTAAGTACTTAATACTGTTTTTTTTTACTGAAAAGGGGAATTACAAGGGATGGTCATATGACAATAGTGATTTGTGGACCAATTGAAGAAAGAAAGAAAGAAAGAAAAACATTTATTTGTGACATACATAACAAAGAACAGATTAACAAATTAATACAAAAAGAAAGTAGCCACAAAATGTTCTCAACTCAGTGTAATATGCGTGCTTAAGAGGACACCCAACCTCCAGTAGCTCTCACATTACCATTTTTGTGTTATCTATTAACCAAAAGTATTGTCTTGAAATAAAACGATGGTATCTTGCTGTATTAATGAATGCACAATTTATATCGACACTTGAAAGGCGAAATCATCTAAGCGACATTTTTTAAGGACTTAGAGTTAAATATATTTTCGGAATGTGTAAACTTTACTGGTTTCGAAATATATACTAACTAAGCGTCGATATGGTATCTGACATAACTTAATAACAGTTGAACTATGAGTGAGTAACTTAAATTAAAAAGGGGCTTCCCTTTGCTGTCAAATTAACTACACAAAGGGTAATTCAACTTTATTATGATATAATCTAAACATTGTGTTCATATTCATTTGCACAATAAAAAACCTATCTTCGATTTCAATACAGTACTTTGGTTTATTAGAAACACAATAATAGTAATGAGGTTGCAACTAGACGCACTTAAGGTGCATTCTTAAGAATGACAGGAGACAGAGATCTTTAGAGGACGCTGCAATATTATAATGCATTCAGAGTAATGAGTACTAAATCTTTATCATTTCAGGTGAATGACAATGATATTCTGCCACATTATTTTTGCTATGAATGTGCTACGATGTTGCACAAATTTCACAAATTTAAAGAGAAGTGTTACTGCGGACAGAAAGCTCTACGGGAAATACTGTGGAGAGGACCTGTAAGAATCATTTAAATACTATCACATCATTTCAATTATTTTATCTGCTATTGACCTGGAATTACTCACTAGGTATTTCGCGGTATTTCACTATATCTTATTAGTATAATTTTAAAGTTCAAGCGAGATGCCATATTAAGATTATGTTTTACATTATTTGAGATTTCGATATGCAAATATATATGAGCCACTTTCTCGTTTGATTAGTTAACTTTGCATCATATAACTTTGAAAATTAAGTAAACCTTGAAGTGAGGTGACACATGGACGTTGCCGGTGTGCTGCATCTTTGTTGCTGCATTGTTCTACGTATAAATATAGTTACGACATGCCATATAATGCGTTTAAATACGTGTGTCGCTTTATATTATAATAACAGCATTGCGACTATCGCTGTAACATTTTACGTCTTATTCGTACAGCTTCTATTATCATGTTACTTCTTACAGATAACATATGAATCCGTCTACAAAATCGATAGAAATGCCAAAAACTTACAGTCTCTTTTACAAATAATGACCATAACCGATCAGGTCCAATCGTACACCGTCACAGAAC
Organism: Acleris emargana; assembly: GCA_927399475.2. Classification (NCBI taxonomy): domain Eukaryota; kingdom Metazoa; phylum Arthropoda; class Insecta; order Lepidoptera; family Tortricidae; genus Acleris; species Acleris emargana. Next base: position 18,478,995 of record OV656854.1, read on the forward strand.
CAGAAATCAAACCAGAAGACCAAAGTGAATTTGAAACCAACAACATTGAAACTAGTCCAAATAGTCCCACAACAGTATTCGTAGATATTAAGAAAGAGATAGTGAAATTAGAAAATAAAGTGATCAAAGAGAGAAGAAAAAGTAAGGATTTTGAGTTGAGTGCGTTTAGAAATAAATCTTTGAGACGCACAAGGTTTCTGGATGCGAGTTATTGGAAGAAATATACTTTGACGGAAAATGACGCAGTGAGGGAATTTAGAGAAAAAGCTGACGATCCCAAATATTTAAAAGCAATGAATAAGTGTAAGGATTGCTTTAAGGGATTCTCTAAGAGGGATATGCTCAATCGGCATCTACAGTTGAGACATAGTGAGGTAAGATCTATTATAATACGTTAATCAATGGTTAATCTAAATATATAAAAAAAGAAACTGACTGACTGACTGACTGACTGACTGACTGACTGACATATCAACGCACAGCCTAAACGGCTAAACGTAGGCACTTGAAATTTGGAAGGGACGTAGCTTAGGTACCGTAGAGGTGCACTAAGAAAGGATTTTGATAAATTCTACCCCCAAGGGGATAAAATAGGGGATGAAACTTTGTATGAAACTTTGTCAATTTTAAACCGATCGGGCTGAGACTTTGCATGCATATAGCTACTATGATATCTATATAGGCATCCTTTAAGAAAGGATTTTGATAAATTCCACCCCTAAGGGGATAAAAAGGGGATGAAAGTTTGTATAAATCTTCTTAGATTTTCGACTGATTGAACTGAAAATAAAGATTGGAGCTACTATGGTGAAGACGTCCGCTTAAATAGGATTTTGATAAATTCCACCCCTAAGGGGATAAAAAGGGGATGAGTATAAATCTTCTTAGATTTTCGACTGATTGAACTGAAATTAAAGATTGGAGCTACTATGGTGAAGACGTCCGCTTAGATAGGATTTTGATAAATTCTACCCCCAAGGGGATAAAATAGGGGATGAAACTTTGTATGAAACTTTGTCAATTTTAAACCGATCGGGCTGAGGCTTTGCATGCATATAGCTACTATGATATAGGCATCCTCTAAGAAAAGATTTTGATAAATTCCACCCCTAAGGGGATAAAAAGGGGATGAAAGTTTGTATAAATCTTCTTAGATTTTCGACTGATTGAACTGAAATTAAAGATTGGAGCGACTTTGGGGAAGACGTCCGCTTAAATAGGATTTTGATAAATTCAACCCCCATGGGAATAAAATAAGGGATGATGGAGGATGTAAATGTATTAATTTGAACCTATCAGTAAGTACCTAATGGAACGAAAAGAAAGAGAGGAGTGAATGTTGAAGGATGGTCAGGGGTCAAAAAAGAACACGTTCTAGGTAGGGTTCATACTGTTCATCCAAACAATACAGAATGCTACCACCTTCGAATGCTTCTACATGAGATCAGAGGCCCAATTTCATTTGAAGCGTTGAAAGCTGTAGATGGTCACTTACATCCCACTTTCCAATCCGCGTGCAAGGCTCTAGGTCTACTCGAAGATGATCGTCATTTGGAGTCAGCTCTTGAAGAGGCAGCACTTTGTCAAACACCGCATATGATTCGAGAGCTTTTTGCTATTATTTTATTGTTCTGCCAGGTTTCCGACCCCTTATGTCTTTGGGAAAAATACAAAGAATACCTTTCTGAGGACTTTAAAAAACAACTGGAAAGGCAAGGTGACGTGGATGTAGAGCACTCATCGGACCTGATATTTAACAAATGCCTGTCGGTATTAGAGGATGCCGTATTATCATTAGGCGGCCGTCCTCTTAAAGAGTATGGATTACCTCAGCCAATTCCATCAATACAATTTGGAAATAGAGAGTACATGAAGGAGACCAGTTACGGTACAGTGGCCTTAGAAGACGCAGTAAGACAAAATGAAGCATCCTTGAATGACGAGCAACAGGAAGTTTACAGTAAAATTATCACAAGTGTAGACGCAAATGACGGTCGAATATTCTTCTTAGACGCACCAGGTGGAACTGCTAAAACCTTCCTTATTAATTTACTTTGGCGAAAGTAAGAAGTACTCACGGCATTGCTCTGGCTGTGGCGTCGTCCGGCATAGCTGCTACATTACTCGAAGGTGATCGAACTGCTCATGCTACTTTTAAGTTACCACTCAATTTAATCACTGCAGAGACTCCCATTTGCAACAACTCCAAACAAAGTAATTATGCTGAAGTAAGAGTACAAAAATAATCGAGTGGGACGAAATAACGATGGCTCATAAAGGTGGTATTGAAGCCTTAAACAGATCACTAAGAGATATAAGGGGTGATACAAAATTAATGGGTGGAGTAACAGTTTTGCTGGCCGGAGACTTTCGGCAGACTCTACCAGTGGTGCCAAAAGGAACCCGAGCTGACGAAGTAAAGTCGTGCATTAACTAATTTGTGGCCCCAGGTTAATATTCTTAAGCTCTCTAAAACTATGAGAGCACATTTAGGCGGGGATGAGTCTGCTGGTAGATTTTCTTCTTAACATCGGTAATGGTGATTTTCCATCGTTTGATGGAATGATAACCATCCCGGAAGAATTGTGCACAGTTGTTACTACGATTCAAGAATTACTGTCTAAAGTTTATCCAGACATTATTCATATACATGACATGACAAGCCTATTGAATGGTTATGTGAGCGTGCCGTTCTTACTCCAAAGAACGATCAAGCAGCAGCTATCAACGATATACTGCTCATGTCGTTTGAGGGCGAAGAAAAGGTCTATACTTCGATTGATACTGTGGTTAATACAGATGACGCTACTAATTACCCTGTAGAATTTTTAAATTCATTGAAATCGCCAGGTTTGCCTTCTTATCATAAGCTTATTCTGTTCTGCATGTGTGCACTCCAATTATGTTGTTGAGAAATTTAAAACCACCAAAACTTTGTAACGGTACGAGACTGCAAGTGAAAGCGTTACATCGCAATATAGTGGAAGCCACTATATTAACTAGGTGAATTTAAACGATTGCAGTTTCCCCTAAAAGTCTGCTTTGCCATGACAATAAACAAGTCTCAGGGGCAAACTCTCAAATTTGCGGGCTTCTCTCATGGACAGTTTTATGTTGCTTGCTCTCGAGTAAGTTCACCCAGTAGCTTGATTGTTTTAGCGCCTAATGACAGATTAGTTAAGAATATTGTGTACAAAGAAGATTTGAAGGCCCTATTTTTTTACACACGCTAAAAAAAGTAAAGCCGCAAAAACTATACATACATACATACATACCTTCACGCCTGTAATCCCAGAGTGGGGTAGGCAGAGCTACAGAATTACCTACAACTTTAAAAACTTGTTGTTAATTTTGTAACCACATTTTGCACAAATAGGCTAAGATGGTTACTAGCGTATTAGTGACAGGTTGCAAGCCCATCGCCTAACAGTACTACAAGCCTTTATTCCCTTAGTCGCCTCTTACGACTTCCACGGGAAGACATGGAGTGGCACTATTCTAACCCGGCAACCACACGGGACTATACATAATTAATAATAATACTTCTTAACGCGAGCGAAGCCACGGGCAAAAGCTATGTCGATATAATTCTGGCCAGGGAGGACGTCTAACTATTAAATTACTTTAAACTATGAATGTACTTAACTGCGATAAACGAGTTCTACGCGGACGAAGTCGCGGGCAAAAGCTAGTTTTGAATAAATAAATGACGAACACTAATAATATAAAGTAACAAGCCCAAAGTTAAATCTTGGCTCAGAATTTCACTTCTATACTCCATGTGATCAGTCTGCCAATGGCGGCCGCGCAGGGTTGTCACTCCGCACGTGTGTTTTATCAAAAATATTAAAAGCATGGCAAGGTGTACTAACTGTAACGTTATTATTAACGAACTATTAGCTTTCGTGCAAAACAAGCTAGATATAATGGACGACGAGAGTATAGTGCTGATATGCAGTCGGGGGTTCAGTGTAACGGACATTCGCGCTGCAAAAACTCTTCTCTACGAGGCAGTTCCTACCGATCAACGATTGACCGTAAGAAGAAACGAGGGGAAAGCTCAGCGGGAACTGGAGGATATTGTGAAAGTTCTAAGAGCGGTGGATCCAGAAAATGTTCCAATCTTTGTAGCGCGCAAACTCTCCAAACTACCCCCAGTGACTTTCGACCATATCGATGTGACCCGACTATTAAAGGATATTGTGTCCATCAAAGCTGATATTGCGAACATTCACCATAACTTCGCCCCGCTTGACCAGCTTGAGTCTCTCCAAAGACAGATAGAAGAGTTTAAAAGCAATGTGCAAGTACCCCCAGTGTTACAAAACGCTACCCCATACAAAACTAGGATAGAAGACAGTGGGCCCATTGGGATTAACGATTTTGACTACCATGGCTATAGAGGAGTTGTCACGGCGCCTCCACCTAAGCAGAGTTATCGGGATATTGTGTTATCGCAGACAGAGTCCCTCACACCACTTATCGTCGCGCAAGAACAAAATAACGACGATTCGCCGGTAACAAACTCCTTGCAATGTCAGTTAGGAGCTAAAGCACAGATCATTAGGGCGCCTAAAAACTTACAGACGAAAGCCCCAAGACCAAATACTAAGACACAGCGTCCAAGTAAGTCGTCGCAGGTTAATATGGCTACGCCGGTTCATACGACAACAACCAGTTGCTCCGAATTGTCGCAAAAAGACTGTACTAGCTGCACTAAAACTGATGAGGATGGTTTTAAGCTAGTAACTAAGCGAAAGCAGCGGCCTCGCTATAAAAACATCGTTGGATCATCTACAAATATCGTCAGCACTATGATCAGAGCGGCTGCTCGAACGGCTAACATCTATGTTGCAAACCTAGAAAGCTCAGTTACAACCCAAAAGCTAGCAGAGTATGTAAAGGAGGTCGGCGTAAATGTTTTAAGAGTAGAGAAACTACCTAGCAATGAAAAAGTAACCTACAATGAATTTATAGTTACAATACCGTGGGACAGACTAGACAGCATAATGAAAACGGATATTTGGCCCCCAGGCATAATAGTTGGTAGATACTATCATAATAATACTCGCAGGAGTAGCTACGCTAGATCATCTTCGCGAAACTCAAAATAGCCTCGATTAATTGTAGGTCTGTCCGCCGATCTACAAAATTTATCCACGACCTGTGCACCAACAACGATGTCGTACTATTACAGGAGACATGGTTACTATCAACCGATATTCATTATTTAAACACTATTCACAACGAATACAATAGTGTGGGTACGTCAGCGGTGGACAGTTCAATGGGCATACTGCGCGGTAGGCCACACGGTGGAGTGGCTATACTTTACAACAACAAGCTAAAAGTGGTGTCGATAGACTGCGACACACCGCGACTATGCGCAATAGAAATAAGCACATCCGACTCGAACACTTTACTTCTTATCACAGTTTACATGCCTACGGCCAGTGTTGACAACCTTCCTGAATACTGTGAATTATTAGGCAAAATACACTCCATTATAGAGGACCGAGGGTCTGCCGACTGCCTAGTATTGGGAGATTTTAACGCGGATCCCGCACATCGTTTCGGATATGAACTAGAGATGTTCTGTTCGGAATACAACTTGAAATATGCCGACAAGCTGTTACTACCGCAAGCTACATACTCATACGTCAGTGACGCGCATAACACTACTAGTTGGCTCGATCACTGCCTGGCGACTGAGAGCGTATACGATGCAATTAGTACTCTGTCCATAGACCTAATGATAGACTGGACAGATCACCGTCCTATGTTTGTCGAGTTGAAATTAGATTCTTTGACGTTGTGCAATAACATAAATAATACAGGTCCACCTAGGTGCAATTGGAAATCGTGTAAGGCATCGCAAATTGAAAACTTTACGCGAATAGTTAACAAGCGCATTTATCGACTAATGTCGGAGAAGATATACTTAGAAATACCTACAAACATTGATTATTGTTACAAAAGAATGGTATCTATCTTGCAAGACGCAGCTCGAGCAGCTTTATGTAGACGCGACAATCTTCGGAAAAGAAGCGTAGTAGTTCCTGGGTGGAATAAATACGCGGCGGAAAAATATGCCGCTTCGAGATGTGCATTACGTCTATGGCACCAAACCGGTTGCCCTTCTGCGGGCGAGGCGGCCGAGCGACGTAAACAATGCAGAGCGCAATTTAAACAAGCATTGCGTTTTTGTCAAAATAAACAGGAACAGATAGTTATGGACAACATTGCATCTGATATGAAGTGTTCGAACTTCGGAAAATTTTGGCAACGGGTAAACAAGATTTTAAAACCCACATCTAGCTTCCCTTCGCATATTGACGGGCTAACCGATGACGGTGACGTCGCAGAGGCATTTAGTAAACTCTTCACGCAACCGAAGCCTGCTATTATCCATCAGGTTGACGCAGAAATCGACGCTGACGTTCCGATATCGATCACTATCACGGCAACAGACCTCGCCAACATTGTCAAACAAATGACGGGCGGGAAATCACCCTGGTTAGATGGACTGACGGTTGAACATATAAAATACGGCGGCAGGGGTGTGCTGCATTTATTGGCCCTGTTGTTCACAGCGATACTGAAAACTGGACATTTACCGCTAGATCTAACGCATACTGTAATTGTACCTATATGTAAAAATAAGAGGAAAAACGTCACGTGTGCGACCAATTACCGTCCTATTGCTCTTGCGAACATACTGGCCAGGCTATTGGAAAGGGTGCTTCATCAGCTCGCTGCGCCTTTTCTATATAGTGCCGACAGCCAGTTTGGTTTTAAAAGTAATGTCTCGACTACTTCGGCTATCTATGCATTTAAACAGATTGTGGGGTACTACAAATCTAGAAAAACCTCCGTATATGCCTGCTTCCTGGACTTGAGCAAAGCCTTCGACAGAGTCGATCACCAATTCCTTTGGAGAAAATTACAAGCACGGAAAACGCCGATACCAATTATCAAAGTGCTGGAAAGGTGGTACTCTCAACAAAGCAACGTGGTAAGATGGAAAGGAGCTACCTCAGCTGCTACTGGCCTGAACTGCGGCGTAAGACAGGGAGGTAGCATGTCACCAGCATTGTTTAATGTGTACATGGATGGCCTGTCACAGGCTCCATTAATGGTACAATGGCAAACCACTTGTCGTATGCGGACGATATGGTCCTGCTTGCCCCTTCGGTGGCGGGTATGCGGGAATTACTAGCCGAATGCGAAAGATACGCTTACCAGCACAATATGACATATAATCCCGAGAAGTCAGAGTATATGGTCATGGAGGCTGCCAACACGCCGTCACATATACCTCCGCTACTAATAAATGGCAAACAATTGCGTCGAGTACACGAGGTGAAGTATCTCGGGCACATTCTACTGTCAAGTTCAAAAGACCACAAAGACATTGAGAGACAGAGGCGAGCTATTGCCGTGCGGGCGAATATGCTAGCCAGAAGGTTCGCCAAGTGCAGCGAAGGTGTCAGAAGGCAGCTGTTTATAAGCTTCTGCACTAGCGTCTACACAGTGGAATTGTGGTCACATTTCACCTGCGCCGCGGCGAGGGATATGCGCGTACAGTACAACAACGCATGGCGCGCCATGTTCCGGCTGCCGCGCTGGTGCAGCGCTAGCGCCATGTTCGCGGAGGGGCGCGCGCCAGGCTGGCCCGCGCTACTGCGCGCGAGGAGCGCTACCGCCAGAAGGGCTATCTACGCCTCCTCCAACACTCTGCTTTCGGTGGTAAGGGAGCGTTGGAGGGGCTACCATAAGCCTGTCATCGCGGGATCCGGGTGACCCGTGGCGCCGCCCACACTGCAAGCACTTTCTTTAGTTTAATTATGACATTATTGTATTTTTCTTTTCTTTTATATACTTAAATAAATGTAAACAAAACAACCACGTGATATAGTTCGTCAGCCAATAGAAGCAGAGCACTGATACGTCAAAGTGCGATAATACAGATTCGATTGGCTGTTTAACAATGCCACGTGGTTCGGAATGTTTACATTTATTTAAGTACCTAAACAAACGGAGTATGGTATATGTTACACCATTAGTATACACTTACCCCCTTACTAATAAACGTTGAGTAACGGTTATATAGCTATACAATGTTTTGTCCTTATCTGTCAAATTCAAATGTCACAATGACAGATAAGGACAAAACATTGTATAGCTATATAACCGTTACTCAACGTTTATTAGTAAGGGGGTTATTAGTTAAACCATTCTGTATACCACTGGTTGAATCTGCTTTGGCTATTGAATTTGAGATACTACCTTTTGCCTTATCCTTGTTGGACGCACTGCACTGTGTTCCGCGTAGAACATCGTAGCTGGACAAAAGTCAGTAACGCGTTTCTCGGAAATGCTTTATAAAAGTGATAAACAACCCCTTGGTCATTAGTATTACGATTCCAATAAATTGTTTTGCAAGATAATTACCTAATGATGAGTAATTAAGGTCAAGATATAAGAAAGAGGTTAAGTTCATTTGAAATTATTTGCATTTCTGCTCCTGTTGTGATACATTATTCCAGTGACATATCTATCGATTTTGAAATAATATTGTATCGATACTATTGTATCAGAAAAAAATGCAAATAAATTTAGGACATTTGTCAGTGACTTTTGACTTTTGTTGACCGACATAGGATTCTTTTTCGTACTAACGACGTTCCCCTTTATCTAACTCTGTGCAGGCGCTGGGCTCGTTCGAGTGCCGCCTGTGCCGCATGCGGTTCAAGTGGGACAGCCACCTGCGCGTGCACATGCGCCAGCACTTCACCCGGTACCAGTGCCTGCGCTGCCCGTTCGTCTGTAACCTGGAGTAAGATTTTTTAGGGTTTCGTACCTCTAAAGGAAAAATGCGTCCGTCCGTCCGTCTGTCTGTCTCTCAAGACCCTTTATCTCGGGAACGCCTGGTGATATCACTCAAACTTCTAAGTTACGTAAAAAAAAGATACTGCCGTCAAAAGAAAAAGCTCAAGCTGCATATTTGAAAACTTTTTTTTCAAATTTTCCGTCACGTACTTTTTGATTCATAGCCAAAAATGTACAAAAATTGACCGTTCCCCTTATCTCCAAAGTTTATGGAACAAAACATCTGAAAAATAAAATGAAGAGTGCATAATTAAATTTTTGTGGGTAATAAAATAACAAAAAAAAAGAATTAAAATGTAAGCTAGTCAAAATAAACCTTATTGCGTAAAAAATAACGTTCATAATGAGTATTTTATTTGGCGGTTACCAAGCATATTGTCTTAAATCCGGTGCGCGAGTCCGAATCGCACTTGACACGTTTTTTTTTTACTTTAATAATAATTTTCTTTTATCCAGAAATTCAGCTTTACTACATGAAGAATACCACAGTGGAGTTACCAGAAAGTGTATACATTGCGAGGAAGAATTCAGGTTCGATTTTTTTAACTGTGATTTCTTTAAGCTAATTATTAAAAGAGGTAAATTACAGTTATTGACAAAGTAATTAAATATTTTGCAATAAATAAAATTATATCTTATTAAGATACTATTATTATTACCGAGGATGCGCTGGCCTAATTGGTCAAAGATGTAAACACAACAAAATGAACTAATTTACTATGATTACTCGATAATCACGTGAAGTGAGGTCTTGATTGATCTTGGTCATGATTTATACACTCTGATCCTCACTTTTACAATAAGTTTAAGATTAAATAACTATTAATTATACGTTTTTTTAAATAAAAACACCATTGATGAATATTTGAGGTCATATGTGTCAAACAGTACTACTTTTTTTACGGCATAGAGTAGGCAAACGAGCACACATGCCACCTGATAGTAAGTGGAAACCGTGACCCATAGACATTCGCAATCACAAGACCGCAATCCTAAGACTACAAAGTCCTATCACCCGTAAACTACTTTATTTACATCTTTGGCAATTTTTATTGACACAGACTATAGTAGTCGAAGTAGTATATGCTATATTGGTAACCACATTGAATTTAAAATGCCTATACTATTGCTATGGAGTTAGCCTTCTTTTGTAGTACGGCAGAGGTTTGTGATTGCATTATGCTATTTATATTACTCGCATTGAAAAAATTCAAAATGTTTTTTTAAAGTCTTTAGACTATCGCACTGGAAACGTCTTTCAGAATTACATCGACACGGCTAAGCGACATCGAATTACGACATTGGAAAAGCGTAGGACCTACATCGATTGTATTTTCTTATATAAAATAATAAATGGCCATATTGATTCTTCAACCCTCCTAGAAAAAAATAACTTTAGACTTAATCGTACCTCTTCTCGTTCAAAACCTACATTCTATCCCAGCTTGTGCAGGACTAACTATGCCAAGAATTCGTACTTTTCGCGTGTTATGCGTAAACACAACACACTTTTTAACGATTTCGATTTTTTTGCTTCAAATTTGCGTAATTATAAAAAACAAGTAATGGACAGATTGTTTGACTTATAGCGTTGATAACAATATTATTATGCTGTTTTATTTCTAAAGTACCCACATAATTGTTATTGTTGGATTGAGCGTACACTTATACCTAGTTCCTTTTGACTGAATGTTTAGTTACGAGCTCTTTACTTTTACTTTGTAAAGTTTAATTATCATTAAGGAAACTCCAGGTTTAGTTAAGTTGTAATGTTGAACTGTAATAGTCAAACAAAACTGTATGTTTCTTAAATAAATAAAATAAAAATTGCAGTTAGCCGCCTTCTTTGAAATGACGGCAGCCCTGACCCTAGAATACTAGTGTACATTATCGTGTACCTTATCGTGTACCTTATCGTGTACCTTATCGTGTACCTTATCGTGTCCGTCGCGGCAGGCACGCGTCGACGTACTACACGCACCTGCGCACGGCGCACCGCAGCCGCTTCGTGTGCGCGCGCTGCGGCGCCGCCTTCGTGAGCGCGGCCGGGCTGCACCAGCACAAGCGGGTCAAACACGTCGACAACCAATTTGTAAGTTCTATAGCATGCTATTTATTTACACACATACATACATACTTGAAATCACACCTGCTTCCCAGAGGGGTAGGCAGAGACCACTTCTTCCCACTTGCTACGATCTTGACAAATTTCTTTCGCTTCTTCCACATTCATACATCGAGTCATGCCCGCACGTCGGTTTCGGGTAGTTAAGATTCGGCCCTTTTCCAGTATTCCTCCGATTTGATTCAAAAAAGTACGCCTAGGGCGGCCCCTTCCGACCCTCCCACTTTCGATCTGTATATCTCTTTCGTCAATCTTCTTTCATCCATCCGTTCCAAATGACCTATTTATGTAACGATGCTATAATAGTTTTTAATAAAACACTTACTTATACAACCGTTGCATTTTTTTTTATGTAACGGTATACAAAGTAAATGTTTAAAATTCATTTGTGCTGGTCATTAAAAACGATGCGAGCTTTTATTTTTTAACCGACTTCAAAAAAAGGAGGAGCTTCTCAATTCGTCGGGATTACTCAAAGACCACTAGACCGATTTGAAAAAATATTTTTTTGTTTGAAAGGGTTAGCTTTCTTTTTGGTCCCATTGTCAACACATCAAGATCTGATGATTTAATCTTGGAGAAATCAAATATAGAAACACACACTGAATTTTTAACTGTCTCCCTATTACGGCTCGTGACCCACAGCCCGCTGACAGACATACAGACAGGCAAACGGAAAGCGGAGGCTTACTAATAGGGTCCCAGGTTAGCACCTTTTGGGAACTGAACCTACAATTGGAGCTACGAATTGGAGCTATTGAAGTGTATATTAACTGCATTGTAATTAATTTCAGGATAGCCCCGACGACGATGAAGACGTGAATACGTTTTGCGACCGGTGTGACGTCACGTTTGAGACCCGGAAGGCTTTCGAGGAGCACAAGTTTCATTCCGTGATGCATGCGGAGGGAGTCGAGTTAGTATATTTTAACCCCTTACGCAGAAAGAGGGGCGGTATAAACAGACCTTGGAATATACGGGGCAAAATTAAATGACAGCTAGGGATTGCCTATATCGATAAACTCAACTATCGATGCTATTCCCATATCACCATATCACTCCAAGTTTTGTTTGTTAAAATATTTATTGAAAATGTGAAAATAAAACAAAATAGCTTTTTTTTCCTCATTGTGTATTTCAGAATGACTGTCCCATTTACTAGTACTGTTAAAGTAAACGATCAGAATTTGTACCAAATTTTCGGGCGTTCATTTTCTCCGTCTCGAATGATGAAAGCATATCAAGTGGCTAAAAGACAATCAATTTCTGTGGAAGTGGTAGGGGGGAAGTTGAAAAAATACACAGTTACAAACAATGCTGGGGGCGATCACTAGTATATGGGAAAAGCATCGATAATTGAGTTTATCGATGTAGGCAATCCCCTAGCTGTCATTTAATTTTGCCCCGTATATTCCTAGGTCTGAATACAGGGTGTTACAAAAATACCCGTAAAGCCGAAAGGGGGTTAAATGGTGCCTTATAACAAGTCCTTTTACAATATTTGAGAACCGTGCTATCAGTGTATGACTCTCCGCCAAAAAAAAAAATACATTATTTTTTCATTTATGTGCAAACACTATTTCAGTAAAATTAAAGAGTATACTACGCAGAATGTTTATGTACATTTTTACCTAATTCGCGAAACTAAAATATCGATAAGAAGATTTCAAATTGACAACATATTTTTTTTCCGTCTTGACGTTTTTGAAGCCAGTAGGTACTTTAAGCATAATGACATCATAGTATTGAACCTTTGTGGATGAAAAACAGAAAAACCATTAAAGTTGTCAATTATTAAAATTGGTAGGTAGGCCTCTCTGTTAAATAATCTATGCTAACTCCGGTTCCCTGACATGACATGACAGCTTACTAGGGTTGACAATATTTTTGGCTTTGATAATTTATTATATTTTTTACGGGGTATTTTGTAACACGTTGTATAAGTTTATCTTCTGTATCAGTATCTATGTCTATCTGTGATTCGTAGCTTTCAAACCCGTGGATCGACTTGGAGGGTGATTGGCCTAGTTAGTAGTAACCCTGCCTAGGAAGCTAGCGATGAATATTTGTTCCTGAGACAATAATGACGTCACCAGTGCACTTCGGATCTCTCTGTCTAATTAACTGTTTAAAATGCTTGTATCGTCCGTATTTCTGTTGGTGATCTCTTTTGTGGTATTTCCATATTTTTTTCAGAAATGCGATTTAAACAATTCATGCATATTCCTCAATACTTTAGTAGTGCAGCCGTGATAGCGTACAAAACAGACAGAGTTGTATCACTTTTTTTTTTTAAATATATTATGCCAAGGATACACATTGTAAAAACATTCAGAATAGTTTCGCCAAACTGCAAAGCACTCTTATTTTTTTTATTTTTTTTTTTTCATTTTTATCAAACAAGATAAGTAAACACCAGGTATTTGTGCGACTTAAATATTACCAATTTTACAAAACAATGTTAAATGTTAACCAATGTTAATTGAGGGGTCCGTTCATTTGACCGAAATACGTTTGGCCGAATGAGTCGTTTGGCAACTATTTCATTTCCCAACCCGCATATATTTCTGTAACTGTGAATATTTCAGGATTTATTTTTGTACCATTGTGTAGACTATAGGTTAGGTTAGGTTAGCTTTTTTTTAAAAAATCTGAAATATTTACTGTTACAGCAATATAAGCGGGTTGGGAAATGAAACAGTTGCCAAACGACTCATTCGGCCAAACGTATTTCGGTGAAACATTAGTGAACCGTTAATTGACTATACTAGTATTAGTATGGATTAAAGATTAAATACGAGTATGACTGCTTTGTTCCAGACACGAATTGCAAGACGAAATAACAATACCAAGAAAAGTTCTTGGGAAAAGACTGAGGGCGAAGGTAATATTAAAGCGAAATATACAGTCTATTTTTTCTTACTTGAGCTAAGTAGTAAACAAACATCACTCGATCACATATCACGCCATTCCAAAAGAATCACTCAATATATGGTACCACAATAACTAAAACTCATTACTTTAAACACAAACGAATTCATTTCTACTAAATATTGCTTCAAATTATCCTTACAAGTAACATATTTTAATAAAATAATAATTTCCACGAAACTCTCTCTCACAGATTATCAAAACTAAATGTCAGTTTGGCATTTCATTTGTAGGGATGGGAAGAAGTGAATGAATTAATGATTAAGTAACGGTTTAACTGTATGGAGGTTTTAATATACAATATTCCAAACATAAATGAATATAATTATCTTTTTAAACTAAATAGTGAGTGTGAGTTATTATTATGTGTATAGGTAGTCTGTAGGAAATTTGTCAGGATCGTAGCAAGTGGAAAGAAGTGGTCTCTGCCTACCCCTCTGGGAAACAGGCGTGATTTAATGTATGTATGTATGTAGGTAGTCTATATGATATGACATGATGATGTATCTACGGATGACTGAATAAAATATTTATAATAAATCGTGTTGTGTTATTGAGTACATAATATCGTTATAAGTAGGTATCCACATGCAATTGTAGTCTGTCAAATTCACTATATCAATCATATTGAAGAACCCAACCCATATACATATTTCAATCATTTGATTCATTCACTAAATAAATTTACACATTCACTCCATTATTCCCATCCCTATGAAATGTCAAACTTTAAAGATACGCCATATTTGTTTACTACTTAGCTCAAGTAAGAAAAAATAGACTGTACTATTAAAGGCTTCTTGTGTCTGTCTTGTGTTGATTTTTAATTATTTATTTTACCTTTCAGATTACAAAAGAAATGCGGAAACGGTAAGTAGCACGAGCCCACTGGGTTTGTCCTAAATAGGGGGTAGGGGATGGGTTTATTAAAGGATCATGCGTCAAATTGGACCCAAAAGTCCTGGGCCCGTCGTCGGTTTTGGACCAGAACCGACCGATATGAGTGATATCGTCGGTGATGATGTAAAACAGCGTAACTAACAAATGTATGATAGAGCAAAATAAACCTTACGATGATATTAAAAAGGTGCAATTTGCTCCTTATTAAAAATGTTACTTACGCGGTTTTGCAGTTTCACCGACGTTATGTAATGAAATAATGTCTTTATTATGTACTTTATCTGGTTTCTCCTTGTTTCATCTACACTCCAATCCCTTCGCAGAATTACCGTTTCATTTAAAGCTATTATCTGCTGTGTTGATTAGTTAAATATAATTTCTGGTATGAAATATTATTAGGAAATAGAAAGAACATTTTATGATTATGTTATGACTTATGACATATTATCACTGAGCTCTGTTCAAACAAGAAAATTCATACAAGATTGCCTATAGCAATATTAAAGAGGTTTATGTTTGCAAAGTTGTGCCTCATATTCCACTCACGTATGGAATGTAACTCAGAATGTCCCATTATATTATCCTAAGTCCCCGCGTACAAAAAAATATATATAATACGGCCATTGCAATAAAATATCAATTGTAAAGAAGATAAAGTAGAATTTCTCTTGTTTTTATGACTGGCAATTAAATTAGAAAATATACTTTATTGCAATTGTAATAAGTTTATTTTCTTCTGGCCAATTTCGTTGTATGGTGGGTCTTAGGAAGTTAACCCATTCATTGCCGAAGCCGCGAATTCGCGTCCCATGTATGTGTAATCGTAATTCCGAGGACGCGATTTCACGTCCCTCGAGTTATTTGTTTTTTTTTGCTAGAAAACAACTGTACTTAAATGCTGATACCAAAATGTTACTTTATTTATGAAGAATAATATTATACTGTTGCTGGTTTTCGGATTCAGTGCATTTGTAATTTTCATAATTCTTATCTCGGATGCCGAAGACGCGAATTCACGTCCGATGTATGTGTAATCGTAATCCCGAGGACGCGACATCGCGTCCTCGAGTTATTTGTTTTTTTTTGCTAGAAAACAACTGTACTTAAATGCTGATACCAAAATGTTACTTTATTTATGAAGGATAATATAATATTATACTGTTGCTGGTTTTCGGATTCAGTGCATTTGTAATTTAGAAAAAATAGTTTTTGCTAGAAAAAACTTATTTAAAATGACTTATCCCGAATAACCTAATGCCGCGGACGCGAACTCGCGTCCATGAAATGTTAACGTAATGCCGCGGACGCGAACTCGCGTCCATGAAATGTTAACCTAATGCCGTGGACGCGAACTCGCGTCCATGAAATGTTAACGTAATGCCGCGGACGCGAACTCGCGTCCATGAAATGTTAACCTAATGCCGCGGACGCGAACTCGCGTCAATGAAATGTTAACGTAATGCCGCGGACGCGAATTCGCGTCGTCGCGTGGAAGGCGGCGGCACTGCGTGATGAGTAAAAATATGAGGTGTCGGCAATGAATGGGTTAAGGCACAGCAAATGTGGTAAAACAGATTACGATCATCAAACTTCATTGTTTATTTATTAGAAAACCTGACGATGAACAAATATCAGCTGCTGACACGAAACGACGGAAAAAGGCGAAAAGAAAACGAAGGAAGCCCACCACATGCCACCAGGTAACGTTGAGACAGGGGCTCGGACCCGGGCCTCTAGTCAGGCAGAGATACTACTAGCCAGCAAGCTATAGTAAACTTTAGTTTGGTGAAATGATTTGACAGATGTGATGCCAGACATACGAAATATAGTTAGTGTTGAGGAAATGTCGATGTGTTGGTAATCGGTTAAGTGTTAGTTATACTGCCCAATACTATCGATATTATAAACCGCCTGGATTGTCCGTACATGAATCACTGCATTAGTCTTCATGTTCGGACCCAGGTGACTCGTAATCGTAAGGTTATGTAGAAATGTATATATATTATTCAATATATCACTAACATAGATGTAAGGATAATCTCTTCTTGTCACTAACCAAATGAATCTTAGTTATTTGAAATAAATTATTTGAATTTGAATTTGAATATAAACCCCTTTTGCAAAGATAAACGGCTACTTGCTATTATTTTGATTACTTATTTGTATAATAGTTACTTAGTTCTTCATTTTATAGTATAAAATATTATTTTCTTACACTATTTTTAAACTAGTTAAAAAGTCGTAAGTGTACCTATCTATGATTTAATTTGGCTTTACAAATAGTTGCAAGGAGATCTATACTACTACTAATAAATCGACTTGTGGATTATTTAACAATAGGTCGTTGAAAGTACGCGACATACGCGCAATAGGGCTTATAAAATACATAATTTGTGGCTAAGGGAACAGAAAATAACTTTTTCACAACACTGCTCGGAAATATGGCCATAGATGCTCTTGTTTGGGGTCACAAAACGTCACTTATAAGGACAGACCAAGAATGTTTTTGTCGGCATTTGCTGATTGGTCGAGAACATTGTTGTCCAACTTTAATAACCAATGAAAATCAATCAATCATTTTTTGTGTCATAGGCTCATAGCTCTTTAAAATGAAAAATTGGAATCGACCAATCATAACACACCATTTTGTTTCGTAAAATATTAAGTGTATTTTTGCTAAAAGATACACAGACTAAAAACTATGTCACTGCTTTTTTTTTATGTAATTCAAACTTGGCCCCTAATCTCGAACCACTAAAGATAAAATTACATGGGAGATAAGGCGAAGCAAATACAATTTTATATGGAGTTGACATATTCATCTCGAATGTTAGTTTATTAATCTCGAAAGCCACGAGAATAGCGGTCCAGATTTTAAAAAAAGTTATCTATGGTAAAATTGGCGATAATACATACAGCTTCTATTCTACTTTTGAAAAACCGACGCCATTTAACTAACACTATTCAGTCGTATTCACATTAACATGAATTAAAATTTGAGTTTTGAATATGAATTTTTATTTTATTTCCTCTCAGTAGTTGTGAAAAGCACTATGTCTGCCTCGGTAGAAAGTGCAATTTATGGACTCGTACACTAGAGGGCCTCAACTACGTTTCGGCCCTCTATATGACTCGTCCAAAAATCTCGTACTTTCTATCCTCTGCAACAATGTACTATTTATATGGGTTACGTTAACCTCGTAAAGCCCCGTGTGCAATAGGATGTACATAATCAAGGCAATTTACTTTGAACTCTGGAACAATACGAATAAGGTTTATTTTCCTATGTTCATTAACTGAAAATAGCATTTTCAAACAATTGCAATTGAACTTTATTCCCATTCAAAGTCCCAGTTACAAAAAAACTCCCATTTTTCAGTATGGGGGGCCCCTTACGAGGTTGAGGCTCACCGCGTCAGCAACATTTAGCTGATAGGTACACCGCCCTGTTTCAGTGCGGGCAGCACTTCGCCACCCAGACGGCGTGCATGAAGCACCACCTGGCGGCGCACCCGCGGACTTCCTTCTACCCCTCCACCGAGCGGCACATCTGCGAGATCTGCGGCGCCTCTCTCGCGGTAATTTCAAGCATTTATTTACCGGTCAAATATGGCCTGTCTTCATTATATTGCGTTTACAAATAACTTACATTCAAATAGTAGTAATTAATTACATTTAACCTATTTAACTGTCAATTATAATAATCAAATATGTCATCATCATCATCATCATGTCAGCCGAAAGACGTCCACTGCTGGACATAGGCCTCCCCCTAGGCTCTCCACTCAGACCAGTCTTGTGCTTTTCGCATCCACTGCGTTCCCGCGATCCTTACAAGGTCGTCACTCCATCTTGTTGGAGGCCTACCTACAGCTCATCTCCCGGTCCGCGGACGTCGTTTGGTAATTAAAATTACAAAGTAAGGTAACCCTACCTAAGACCGACGATTTTATTCGCTTTAATATAGTTTACAAAGCTCATTTCTAATATTACAATTAGATTTCAAAATCGGTTAACCTTAAAAAATATTTCACGTTTGATTTTTCAGAGGTATTTTAAATATTGTTTTACGAATCCCATTGGGATAGATATGTATAATAGTTTTCCGTAGTAAAACGGTTTGTATTGCCGACAGCCGGGCAGCGTGGCGGTGCATCAGAACATGCACAGCCGGAGTACGGTGTTCCCGTGCGAAGCGTGCGGACGTCAGTTCCACTCCAGCGTTGGGCTGAAGCGACACCTAGTGGTGGGTAGTCTTCATTAATCTTATACTGTATCTACCTACAGATAGTCACTGCCTACCTAAGAGGGAAGATGCTGGGAAAAGAAAAGGTTCTAGAAAGAGAGTCATGGAAATTGCTCCACCGACAAGAGCCTAGCTCTTAAATTTAAGAAGATCTACTCTACCTACATTATTTATTATTTTGTATCCATCGAATACGCATCCTCTTCCCTATAAATACATATAAAATATGAATTTAGACCTTATTTTTAGTTCTTTTTTTGTGTCATGCGGAAGACAAACTAGGGCACAAGCCACCTGATGGTAAGTGGGATCTGTGACCCAAAGACATTTCCATTCTTCAGACTGCAATCCTGAGACCGCATTCGTTTCCAAACCATAGAGGCATTCCATCTTAGCCCTGATGTGTTTTAAGACTGCGCCGAGCGCACGCTTGATGTACGGTGACGCCCTCATTAGTATAGTCTTTATTATTTCTACTGAGCCGATCTTCTACACAAAGGCCATTGTTTGTAAACAATACCATTGTCTTTCTTTGTGTCCGTAACACCAAGCCGATTACATAAAAAAAAGTTAGAACTACATTGAATGTACATTGAATTATCAACCCTACACTCTTAGTCAGTAGGTTTAAAATGTAAAGTGTCAGGATACAGATATAAGTCTTTATTATTTGAACTGTGCTTATTCTTTAAACAATACTATCATCTACACAAAACTTATATCTGTATCCTGACACTTTACATTTTAAACCTACTGACTAACGTCCGGTTCCTATATTCAATCCGCGGACAGATAGGCTTACTTCGGATTAAAATTTAACACATTTCGTATGGGCAAATGTCAAATTTTAACCCGAGGTAAGCCTTATCTATCCTCGGATTGAATATAGGAACCCGACATAAGAGGGTAGGGTTGATAATTCAATGTACATTCAATGTAGTTCTAACTTTTTTGTATGTAATCGGCTTGGTGTTACGGACACAAAGAAAGACAATGGTATTGTTTATAAACAATGGCCTTTGTGTAGAAGATCGGCTCGCTAGAAATAATAAAGACTATAACTTAGTATCGTGTTTTCTAATAAACTAAAGTATTTTCTTGAAATCGGACGGTGTTTTTTTGTATTACTTAATGAAATTACAACTTATAGGACATATCACATAGTTTAATAACAATTGACAATAGAGTTATCAACTTAACGGAAAACAGTGGCCACCTATTCCCGTTAAGCTGACTACTCAAAGGGTAATTGTTATCAAAGTTCGTTACGTATCCCATAAATTGTGTTTTTACTTGCGCTACAAAAAAGCATCGTCCGATTTCAATGAAATTCTTTAGTTAATTATAAATCTCAATAATAGTAATGAGGGCGCTACTGGACGCTCGACGTTTGCTCGGTGCAGTCTAAAACGCATGCGGTCTCAGGATTGCAGTCTTAAGACGCTTGTTGTTCCACCGGTTGTTTTATCCCCACACCGGAACACAGCAATGCGAACGAACACTGCTACTTGGTGGTAGGTAAGTTAAGATGGTGGTAGCCATCAGGACGGACAAGGTCCTTCCACCACAGAAAAAGAGAAAGGCGGAAAGAAAGTACATTTGATGCTTGTTCAAAGTTAGAAAAACCTTTTCAGACTCACACGGGAGATAAACCTTTTCAATGCGACCTCTGTGACAAACGGTTCACGCAAAGCAACAGCATGAAACTACACTACAAGACCTTTCACCTCAAGCAGCCGTACCCGAAGAGGTAAGAAATACATTATTTTTTTAAATCAACGTTTAATATTGATTGAGACTCTTGAATAGGGAATATGCATGGATTTTAAAAATCGCATTTCTCATCAAAATATGAAAATACCGTAAAAGAGATCACCAAAACGGAAATTAAAATTAAAATCGGTCAAGAAATACGGAAGTTATAAGCATTTCAAACTTCTAATTAGACAGAGAGATCCGATGTGAACCGTGACGTCATTGTGCACTGCGGCCATATAAACTCCATGTAAAATTCCGTTTTTCTAGAAAGAGATAGGAACAAATCTTTGTTGGCTTATATCTTGGTTATTTTTATAGTTATTCAAAAAATGATTTTTGTGATCTGTTTGTTACATGAATCAGCTTCAATTGAAGCTGTAAAAAAAAACATGCATATTCCCTATTCGTTAATGTACGACTATGTATAAGTACTTTTCTCAAAAATGACCGGAAAAGTTGACATTACTAACTCCATACTGAGACGCGAAGTACATAGTTTACAGACAGTTCCCAAATAATAAAAAAAATACGTTGCGTGCTCGCTACACAAGCCCGCAATGTTGCATACAAATTTCATTGTTACCTAGTTTGTAACTTTTTAAAAAGTGAAAACGGTTATAATAAAATGAGGACACAAGTCTTATACATCCATATTTTATTCGAAACGTAACTTTTTTATCTGTGTCTGGAATAGCTTGAGTTTTTTTTTCTAAATAAAGCTTGCGTTTCTCCTTGTCATAAACATAAAGGCGGTAAAGAGTGATGTTATTTCACGTGAAGTTTCTATTTATATGCGATTTGTATCTTTCGATTTTTGAGAAAAGCACTATATATGCCTCGGCAGGAACGGCAATTGCGGGCCTCGTATTTTTAAACGGACTCGCAAGGTCGTCCGTTTAAACCAATTCTCGGCCCGCAATTGCCTGCTTCACTGCCTAGGCAATAATGTACTATTTCGTTATTGAAGCCGCATTTCACCAAACTTGAAATAAGACTTACTCCGATATTAGTTTATACAAATTCGGCGTTTAATCAAGGTATTAGACCTTATTCCAGTTTGGTCGAATGCAACCTTAACCGTTTTCCAGGCCTTGCTAAAGTAAGGATACAAGCAAGAAATGGAATAGAGCCACGAATTCGTAACTTCCTGAAGGATACTGATCCATGAAGTCATATTTCAGGAAAGTTCAATTGTGTCATAAAATGTAGTTATGCCGTGTGGTTGCCGGCTTAGAATTGTGCCAATCCATGTCTTCCCGTGGAAGTCGTAAGAGGCGACTAAGGGAATAAAGGCTTGTAGTACTGTTAGGCGATGTGCTTGCAACCTGTCACTAATATACACTGTTAAACATCTTAGCCTAATTGTGCAAATTGTGGTTACAGAGTTATTAACAAGTTTTTAGAGTCGTTGGTAATTTTGTAGCTCTGCCTACCCCACTCTGGGAATGAAGGCGTAAAGGTATGTATGTATGTATGTTAATGTAGGTAGTTAAGTTCAATTTTGAGCGACATGAATGTGGTCGATGAAATGTACTATGCCTGGAAAAGGGTTGATCTATCAGAGACAACCCCCACTAGCGTCCTTCGAACGTCGGCGTCTTGCCCTCCTCTCGTCAACTCCCGCGCAGCTGAGGAGGACAGACTTTACTGCCAGCACTGAGTAAAGTTTTTGAGAAAATCATTTTAAACCAAATATCCTCACATTTTAGTAGGAATAAGTTGCTTCACAGTAGTCAATTTGGGTTTACTAAGGGACGGTCTACTACAGATGCCGGTTCAACCTTAATTAAATATGTATTTGATGCCTGGGAAGAATCACTAGACGTAATTGGAGTTTTTTGTGATTTATCCAAGGCGTTTGACTGTGTTGATCACGTAACGTTAGTGCGGAAGCTAGGTTATTATGGAATTAAAAATGGAGCCCTTGATCTTATCAAATCTTACCTTGCTCACCGAACTCAGCGGGTGGACATAAACAGAACGCAATCTCCTGGATCAGCTGTTGCTATGGGAGTGCCCCAAGGCTCAATTCTGGGCCCATTCTTGTTTTTGATCTATATCAACGATCTCCCTTACGTTGTGCGCGATAGACATGAAATAGTCCTGTTTGCCGATGACACTTCACTTTTATTCAAGGTAGATAGAAAACAGAAAAATTTCAATGACATTAATGATACGTTGTCTACAACTGTTGATTGGTTTACAGCCAACAACTTACTTTTAAATACCAAGAAAACCAAGTGCATGAAATTTTCTCTGTCAAATGTGAAAGGAGTGAATGGGGCTAGTATTAGACTAAAGGATGAGACGCTGTCATTCGAAGACAAAATAGTATTTTTAGGTATTACTTTAGACTCGAAACTGCAATGGAATGCTCATATATCCACCCTTGCGGGTAAACTTAGTTCTGCAGCGTATGCAGTAAAGCGAATCCGACAACTTACAGACGTCGAGACGGCGAGACTGGTGTATTATAGTTATTTTCATAGTGTTATGAGCTATGGGATTTTGTTATGGGGAAAAGCGGCTGACATTCAGGCCGTCTTTGTACTACAAAAGCGGGCTATACGTTTTATTTATCAACTGGGTTCTCGGGTCTCTCTCAGAGATAAATTTAAAGAAATTAATATTCTTACTGTCGCGTCGCAGTATATCTTTGAAAATATCATGTATGCACGCAAACACATACATCACTTCAGACATAACCGTGACGTTCACAAGTTTAACACGCGAAATAAAGATAAACTCGTAGTCCCATGTCACCGTCTTCGTAAAGTTAGCACATCGTTCGCAGGGAACTGTATACGCTTCTACAATAAGATACCTACTGATATTGTCAATATGCCGTTCAATAAATTTAAGTCTCGCATTAAGTGCTGCTTGCTGGGTAAGGCATATTATACTGTTAATGACTTCCTAAATGATAAAGACGTTTTTAAGTAGTGTGAGCTTACTGAAGTTAGGGTTATTTTTGTCTTTTGTAATTATAGCTGAGCACTGGGCAGCGCTTATTGCAAAATGCCTTTAAGCCAATGATGTACACTTTTAAAATTAAATTTACCTATTGTTTTTTTTTGTAAAAAAAATATATATATTAATTCTTGTGTGCACAAGACATTTTAGAATTGAGAACACATTATGACGTTTCTCGCCGGACAGATACTTTTTTATTGTTATCTTTGTCCGGCAGCATGAGCATGTCATGCTCACTTAAAGGTCTTTGCTTACGGCGGCGTCGTTGATCGGGTCGCCACCTTCCCGAACACATGGTTGAGGGAGGCGATGGCTGAGATACGCGTCATACTCGTGAACGGGTGCTGTCTGTGGGGTCCGGTCTGTTCACGCTTGCAAGGACCTGTTTTTCCAATTTAGTTATTTTAATTATCGTTCCTGACGTAGAGACCTCGTCATGTTGTTCTCCTAATCATGATTTTTAACTTTATTTTATTGACTTTACATTTGTAAGGATTTTGTTTGTATTGCTTTTTTTTTTTTTAATAATTATTTATTACTTTATTACCTTGTAATGTAACTTACTTTTAAGTATTATTGTACCTAATTAATAATTGAAAAAATGACCTTCTGCTGGAGTTTCTTGCGGCGCTTCTTCTCCGCAATGATGGTCTTGTCCGAAGCGCTAGTAGATTCACTCCATGTTACCGACGTGTAAAAGAGCCCTCATGTGGCCAATTTACTGAATAAATATTTTCATTTTCATTTTCATTTCATTTTCATTTCAAATAGGAAGTAAACAAAAGTGAAAAACAACTTTTTTAGTCGACCGTCCATAAATTTGTCAAGATCGCAGCAAGTGGAAAGAAGTGGTCTCTGCCTACCTCTCTGGGAAACAGGCGTGATTGTATGTATGTGTGTAAACAAACATCTTAATAACAGGTTTAATTTTATAGGAACCGAAGAAAAAAACAAGATCAAGACTCTCAAGAAGCCCTGGATCTAGAATCCAACTCGTCTCAGTCGTCGGACAGCCTGCCGGGGCCCGCGCTCGCGCCCGTCGCCGACGCGCCGGCCCCCGCGCCGGACGAGAGCCTGCACTACTTGACCTTGAATTAAATTCCAAATAGAAAGGACGCATGTCGTCGGTGACACTGCAAAAACGCGTAACTAACAAATTTATGATATAGCAAAATAAACCTTACTGTATTATTAAAAAGGTGCATTTTGCTCCTTATTTAAAATGTTACTTACGCAGTTTTGCAGTTTCACCGACGATATGCGATTTGATAGTCAAAGCAAATTCAACCCTACATCTTAAAGAGGATTGTGAAGCGCTGCTATAATCGCGTAGCTGACGAAAAAAAAACCATACAAATTTAGCTTCGGGTGATATCGTTTCTCTCCCCCTAATTTAAGTCCGATTTCCATGACTTTTCGTTTCTGTTTTTGGTTTTTTAAATTGGTTTCTATGTAAAAAATATTTGCAGCTAAAAAGCATAGTTTTTCATGATAACTACATATTAAAAAATCTCGGGAAAACAATTACCCTTTGAGTAGTCAGCTTAACGAGAAAAGGTAGTTTAGGTTTCAATAAATCTAAATTGCATAATGCTTTATGCTCTAATTTGTCAAAATTTCGAATTGCCATGGTCCATGTAAAATCTTAATATCAAATTGCGTCACTCTTAACCTTTTGAACGCCGTACGTCAAATACAAAATGCGTCACTCACACACCAAACATGTTTGCTATGCTAAGCAAATTACAACTTAATCCATACGAAACAAAGTCTCTTTTAATCTCTAACTTGTGTCGGCTGTGGCCGTCGGTGGCGTCAGTGGCACGACTTTCATTTGTCGGCCAGAGCCGACTGTGGCGTTCAAAAGGTTAAAATGATGGAAAGTCATAATGTCTTTGACCTAAAACCTTTAATTCCCGAAATATATAAATATTGAAATAAAAAAAACGTGCGTGCATGACTCGATGTATGAATGTTGAAGAAGCGAAAGAAATTTGTCAAGGTCGTAGCAAGTGGATAGAAGTGATCTCTGCCTACCCCTCTGGGAAACAGGCGTGATTTAATGTATGTATGTATGTATGAAATGTACATTCCCTTAAAATACAGAATCAGAGGTATGTCAAAATTTCAAAATAACTTCAGCCGGGGACACCGAAAAGGCAAAATGTCACAGTCTCAAAATGCCTGAATTAGTTTTCAGATCTAATCTCACGAATTTCTCTCAAATTAACCGTAACAGATGTTTGCCAGCTTTTTTTTATATAACAGTTTTTATCACGACATGTACTGATAAAAACATATCATGAATTTCAGTAATTTATAGAGTGGATTGTCATTTGTTTATTATGACATTAAATGTAAGGATTTAGAAAACTTGTTTTCTTTTACTTCTAACACAGTTAAATGAGTTTTGAGACATTTTTTTATATGACAGGAAGGCTAACGAGCACACAGGCCACCTGATGGTAAGTGGAAACTGTGACCCATAGACATTCGCATTCACAAGACTGCAAATGCACTGCCAACCCTGAGGACTAAGATGGAATGCCTCTATGCTAGTCATTTCACCGGCTGTCTTATCCCCAAACCGGAACACAACAATGCGAACACTGCTGCTTGGCGGTAGGTTAATGGATAAGATGGTGGTACCAACCCGGACGGACCCTGCACAAGGTCCTCCCACAAGTAAAGAAGGTAGTGGCTAAATTATAATAGCCCATGCGGTACATTTCACTAGTAGACTTGTTCACTGAGTTTTTTTTTATTTACGATAATTTCGGAATAATATGACTAGGTTTTTAAATATTGCAAAAAAAATTATGTATTTTCTGTTTAGAACAAAGTAATTTAATGTTGTATCTTTGGTCAATCTAAAAGAGCCTTTAGAGTTAACTAATAGTCTAGTCAGTGTCAAATACGTCAATGTTGGCGTGACATACACAGACAGTTAAGAGCCTTTTACACCAGTTCGACCTGACTAACTAATAAAATTTAAAAATTAAATATCTCAACAATAATCAACTTTTTAAAGTTGTAATTCTGTAGCTCTGCCTAGCACGCTCTGGGATTACAGGCGTGAAGGTATGTATGTATGTATGTAAATATCTTTGAAAACCGCAAGAGTTATCAATTGACAACAATTCATTTTGTGCTAAGGTAGTAAAATAAAATACCGTTTCTAGATTTTACACTGCTGATTACAGTAAAAACATCTTTGGATTTTTTTATGCAGTAGTTTTTTTTTTATATTTAGGAAAAACAGTAAAAAAAGTTGGATTGTGAATGTTAGGAATACACTTATAGTGCCCTTAGTCCATTTATTACCAAAGGAAATCAAAAAAATATACAACTGTCATGTTAATTTTTTATCTGTCTGACGGATTACTTGATTCTAACGACACGCTTTCGATTCTACGCAAAATAGTTTATTTATTTTAATGGCGTTTACAAATTACGTAATTCATTAAATTACGCAAAATAACAAATTTGTGAATGAACGGCAGCGAATGATTGACAAGTCACTCACTTGACATGACAGTCAGTTCCGTTTCTGTTTAAAGTTAAAGTTACTTTTTTTTAACTTTATATCAGGCTAAGATCACGACATCAGTATTCCTAACTTTGTATATACGGTCTCTTTAATAACTATTACTTTAATAAATTATTAACGACGAATTTAAGTTAAATAAAGAAAAACCAAGAAATACGGGTAGTCTAATTTACCCCGTGTGGTTGCCTGGTTAGAATAGTGCCACTCCATGTCTTCCCGTGGATGTCGTAAGAGGCGACTATGGGAATATAGGCTTATAGTACTGTTAGGCGATGGGCTTAATATGCTGGTAGCCTATTTGTGCAAATTGTGGTTACTGAATTATCAACAACTTTTCAAGTTGTAATTCTGTAGCTCTGCCTAGCCCACTCTGGGATTACAGGCGTGAAGGTATGTATGTAAGGTAAGGTGGGGGAAGATTGAATGGTTTTTTGATGAGATGGATAGTGTTGTGTTAAAACCCTCGTAAAATAAAAAACTATTTACTTCCTTTCAATTGCATAAATTGGTAGGTATGAGCAAGGGCTATATTTTTGTAATCTATCGATAAAACTCGGTTACGCCTATTCTAATATATAAAAATAATAAAATCAAATCAAATTTTGTCAAACAAATTGACGGGTTAAGATGGAATGGTCGAGGGGTAAGATTGACATAGTGTCTAAAGTCTTTTAAATGAATGCAAACGGTTACTGTTGCTCGTTATTGTATGGAATTCCTTACGCTTAACAGATACATATGATTTTTGCGTAAATATTCCTGATAGGTAACAAGAAAAGTGCAGTTGAAAAAAAAAGTATTTTACTCTTACCCCGCTTCACAGGGAAAACGATAGTGATACTCAAACTTTTTATTGTATATTCTTCATATAAAAAAACGTAAACACATTTTTTTTAATATTAAGAAGATCAGTTTGGAATTAAAATAACAGTTGCATGGAAACAATTATTTATTTTATAAAAGAAATGAATACAAAAAAGTAAGTATTTTCTTGCAGCATGACTAATTTTGTCACAAATTAAGCTACTTACATGTAAAATATTAGAAAATAAATATGAATCTGTGTAACAAATTAAGACACATTTAAAATACAAAAATATACCAAATACTTAGTAATCTGTGTAGAAAATTTAGTCACAGACTTACTTACATTTATAATATTAGAAATCCAAATAAGTACTTCTAGTAAACTTGAAGAGGTTTTTTTTCTCTCCAAACAAAAAAATACAGATTTATTATTGATTTCACACAATAGTTTCACACAACACTTCTTAGTTACTATTTATCTTATCGTTATATTAGGTCAGAAAATAAACCTTACGTTAATTATTTTTTTAAGTGCAAAGTTTGAGAATATGTGTCTTTTTCTATGACTTTCAAAAACGGGGGAAAATTGAAACATTACTATTTCAATGTTACCCCAGCGAAATTGGCTGGGTAAAGATGGAAACTTCTCGTAAATCTAAATATATGATTAATAGCTACACCTAGCAGAAGTAAATAAAAATAGAATCTCAAATAACACATAAATAGTCAGTCAGAACTTTTATACTCCCCTTATTAATCAAGTTATGAAACACGGGGTAAGATTGAAAATCGACGAATTCACCACGAAATGCCGACCTTCACAAAATAGCACATAACACACGTCTATTTACTCCGAGCGGTCACTGGCGAATGTGCGGCGGATCGTAACAAAATGGCGGCTTAATGGATGATACCAGCACTTAAAAATTTAAACTAAATAGGGAGTTATGTGAGACTTTTAATCTTTCCCCTTTTTTCATCTTCCCCCACCTTACCTTATGTAATTTTTAATCATCTATCATAAACGCGAAAAAACAATAATGCTTTTTTTTTGATGTTGTCAATTGTCTGTCTTCGGCAAATTAACTTTATTTGACCTAAAGAACGTTCCCTTAAAGTTATCGTAAATCAAAAAAACACGGTGTAGAACATTTTATTGAGTGAACTCGTATTATTAGTAAAAATAAATAAATAAATATTAGTCAATATTGTGGGAAATGGGCCCCTGGTAGTATTCCCGCTTGGCCCCGCCAGCGTGGGGGCACTCTGTGACGGCTGTTGCGGCACAACTTCGACGGTCCCGAACCGCCGGCGAGCCATCCCGTCCCGTTCCTCCCGTCGTGTGTTTTGACCCTTAGTTAAGTAATTCGATCAACAATGGTAGGTAGGTCAAGAAAAGATCAAGATCAGTCGGTAGCTGACCTAATACTTTATTAACCTTTTGAATGCCACCGACGGCTCTGGCCGTCAACGTAAAGTCGTGCTACTAACGCCACGACGGCTACAGCCGTCACAAGTTCAAGATCGAAAGAGACTGTATTTCGTGTCAATAAGGTGTAATTTGCATGGCATATCAATCAATCAATTTGATTTTATAGCGCCATCGAAACCATCGATGATTCCTCCAATGTCAAGGCTCAAGGAGACACGTTACACTTTTAGCAATTGTTCGGTAGTCTCGCGCGTATGCGACGATTCATTTGAGGATCTAAAACAAAAGACGGCACAAACATTTACTGTTATTCTAGCTACGGGCTACTGATACAAATTATTAGTTTTAATAAATTTACCCAGTACAAACACAAAGGGGGAATGGACCAAAGACAAAAGAGATTTAAAGTTTACAGGGCGAGGAATATCTATGGGAAGGAGGTCGTATAAGGGAGTGCTAATCTTAGGGCATTCCAAAACTATGGGTACCTTCTTCTAGCCCACACTCGCACAGAGAGTGATCACGGACACGATTTTTTGCTAGAAAAACAGGAGTACATACATTTCCCAACCGTAGGCATATAATTGTCGAAGTACCTAACGTTTTTGGGGATCGACCTGGTATTAAAAAACCACGGTTTAATTTGGTAAATCAGGCTGAAGATTTCCGTAGTGCTTTCCGCAAATTGAGCGGGACGCTTGCCACCGAGTATTCCAGGATTCCCGCATTTAAGGGAGTGCGAGAGCTCTGACGTCACGAGAGAAACTGTTAGAGTATTTGTCGCATCCAAACAGAATGGCCTCTTTTGCACAAATATCAACGGTATCGTTACCATTAATGCCGCTGTGCCCGGGGATCCAGGCCAGAACAACCTCTGTTGACGACCGCTGGTTAAGACCCGGTTCGATGGATCAAAACACTATTGGCGATACGCGCTAACAGTTGACTAACCCCGATAGCTCAGAGTTCCAAAAACACTAAACAAAACGCGACTATTAGGAGAGGAAATAAAATGAAACTAGATAAAAACGTTAAATGAATTTAAATTATTAAAACAGACAAACACTTTGATATTACATTTACTTAAACACTATAGACTTTAAACAATATAAACAAAATGATTTTACTTTAGGGCAGAGAGATTAACAAACACGCATGCACCGTATACGACGAGTGCAGTACGAAACACTACGAATACTAAGAGCTTGTAACGAGTACTAAACGAAACTAAACGAGTATTCACTGCGAAACCGAGTACTAATCCGAGTAGTAACTAACTATGAAACCGAGTACTAATCCGAGTAGTAACTAACTATGAAACCGAGTACTAATCCGAGTACTTCCCCCAGTCCTGGTTCGGGGGTGAGAGTACTAACTAACTGCGAAACCGAGTACGACAATCTAAAATATTGGCTCCGTATTTATAGTATTTCATACAGGTTCAAATAGTGCCTTCACGTCCGAGGAGTCCCAAGCCTCTGCACAAATTAAAAGCCTTAGCTCAATAAACTTAATCGGGACGACCAATCAGAGCGCCTGCATTTCCGGGCGCTTTCCACTCGACCTTCGGGTGGAAACATCCGAGGTTCTTCCCCGTCGCCGCCCGTAAATACCGCCTGCGTCTGATTGGCCGCACGCTTTATCAAATTATCCTAAATTTGATTCAATATTTCCTTATAAACTAACACATAATCAATCATACTTCTTATCTCGCTGTTCGGATCTGATTCGTTTCTTCCTGGCTTAGGTCCGGCTCAGGATCTCTGACCCGATAACCTTTTCCCTTCTAATATCGGAACTAGGTTACCGGGTCAGGAGGACAATAGCCGCGTTCGGCGGTCTATTTTACACAAATTTTTCGTAGTTATTTTAATGGGATTCAGCTGAGGGAGCAAGGATCGGTTCGGGGTTCAGTCCAGCTTGTAGTTCGGGCTGGACTTTACCTAATTCACACATAAAAAACTTAAATCTATACATCGTTTATCCACAGCTCGTAATATTAGGTGGCTCCCTAAGCTAAATCCCCATTCTAAACCTAAAACTAACTAAAAAATCTTTATTAAATACCTAAAATCTACCTAATACTATATAAAACACTTATATACTAACTTAACTATTTACAGTATCCTTATATACTAGGGTCACGTGTAAATACGTTGCTGTCAGCCAGGGTTCGGCGGTGGCTGTCGTTAACACTATCCCCCCGTCAACATGCCATGTTGACCCGGGTGCAACGGTACGACAGCCAGCTTCGTCGTCGGTCTCCGGAACACGCCGCCTCTCGTTCGGATGTCCGCGCTCCGCACGCCGCCATCTGGTCCAGGGTAGGTCGTCTCGACGACTCCTCGTGGCCACACGTTCCGTGGCAGGGTGGGGTCGACCACGATCACGTAGTCCCCAACCTGCAGTTGTCGCTCGCCCGCCGCGGATGAGCGTCGCGGGGCAAGCGTCGGCAAGTATTCCCGGACCCAGCGGGCCCAGAAATGGTCGGCGAGCGCCTGGCTGGCTCGCCAGGTTCGGCGATCGGCTTCCACACAAGGGCCAGTGAGAGGGACCCCCGTGGAGCCTCCCAGTAGAAAATGGTTCGGTGTTAAGGCTTCTTCGTCGGCTGCCTCAACCGATACGTGAGTGAGGGGCCGAGCATTCACAGTGTGCTCGGCCTCGGCGAGCAGCGTCCATAGCACCTCTTCCTTGGGCGCCCTGGACGTCAGTGTCGCCGTCAGCGCCGTCTTCACGGAGCGCACCATGCGCTCCCAGGCGCCTCCCTGGTTCGGAGCTCCCGGCGGTATAAAGCGCCACTCCATCTCGTTCCGCTGCCCGTCCTGCCGCATTGCCGGCAGCCACTCGAGGTAGGCGGCGCGCAGCTCCGCGTCCGCACCCCGGAAGTTGGTTCCGTTGTCACTGTAGATGACCCGCGGCCACCCCCGTCGCGCGGCCATGCGCCTTAGCGCCATGATGGCCGAGCCGGTGGACAGCGAGTGCGCCAGCTCCAAATGGACTGCGCGGGTTGTGAGGCACGTGAATAGCGCCACCCAGCGCTTTTCGTGCCGTCGCCCGACGGTCACCATCAGTGGTCCGAAGTAATCCACCGCCGCGTTCGTGAACGGTCGGTGGAATGGCTCGATCCGTGCCAGTGGCAGATCTCCCAGCGCGGGCACCTGAGGTCGCGCCCGGCGCAGGATGCACACCTGGCACGCGTTTGCTACTGCTCATACTGTGGGTCTTATTACCAACCTCTCGTTGTTCTGAGCGCTTGTTCTTTGTTCTGTGATGCGACGCTATAGCGTGGGCTAGCCGTGCCCCGATAAGCGCCGCCTGCAGCTCCAGTCGCGGGATGCTCAGCGCCTTTGTCGGCGCGACCTTCGCCTTCGCCGCGACGAGACTCACCTCGGCGTAACATCGCGGCACCCGCAGCGCAGCCACGCTGTCGAGCGCTCTCAGCCAGTGTTCGAATTCACGGCGTTCCTCCATTGGTGGTTCTTCGTCCCAGCCGAGTTTAATCTGCCATAATCTTTGCAGTTGTATCTTGGCCGTAATTACGTACTGTGACAATAGACCTATCGGATCATAGACACTCATTACTGCACTTAATATTTCCCTTTTCGTCGGCCCTCTAGCGCATGTCCTCACCTCGGCTGGGACCCGCATCATTGTTGTATTGAATGCCAACTCGTCGGTCTCGGGGCACCAGATCATACCAAGTATCTTCTGCGCCTTACCGCCGAACTGCGCGGGCGCCTCGGCTCGCAGCTCCGGTGGTATTCGTTGTCGCAACTTACTTGAGTTGGTGCTCCAATTTCTCAACTTAAAGCTTGCTTGCGCGTGTGAAGCAGCTACTTGTTCGGCTCGTTCTATAGCCTCGTTCTCGTTCCCATAACTGGCGACGTAATCGTCCATGTAGTGGTTGTTCACTATGTCCTCAACCGCCAGAGGGTAACGTACCTCGTTTTCTTGCGCGTTTCTTATGCGCACGCTATGCGCTAAGAATGGAGAGCTGGCGGCGCCGAATATCATAGACGTCATCTTGTACCGTCTCGGCGGGCCCTCTCGATCGGTGCCCCTCCACAGAAACATCTGTGAGGGCTGATCCTCCTTACGTATCTTCACCTTTAGAAACATTTCCTGAATATCGGCAGTCAACGCATACCGGCCCTCGCGGAAACGGAACAGGATCCCTAGTAGAGACTGTAGCATGTCTGGTCCCTCCAATACGTAATCATTCAGGCTGCGTCCTTGGACTGTTGACGCACCATCAAATACCAACCTTAGTTTTCCTGGTTTATTGGGGTTAGTGACCCCAAAATGAGGTAAATACCACTCTATTTTCCCGTTCTGGGTGAGTTCGTGGTCTTCCACTGGTTCGGCGTAACCCTTGACCAGCAGGTTATCGACCTGTGCGGCATACTCCGTCGCAAAGGTCGGATCACGGTCCATCTTCCTTTCAATCCCCTGTAGCCGCCGAAACGCCATTGCGTACGTCGGTGGCATTCGGGGTTCATCGTCCCGCCACAGTTGTCCTACCTCGTAGCGGGGTCCGTCTATTTTCTTCACGGTTTGTGCGAAAATCCTCTCAGCTCGTTCCTCGAGGGGTCGTTTCTTATCGATCAACTTGATCCCCAACGAGTCTATACTAAAGTACCTTTTCAGAGCTTCGTCCAGCTCTGGTTCACGCGCCGCTAAGTGTAGCGACGTCTCGGCATGTTCGGTTCGGATGAGCCGCGGTACCGTACCGTACACGACCCATCCTAGGTCGGTTCGTAGGGCTGCGGGCTCGGTCATGCGCCCTGTCCTCAGTTCGTGAGGGATCATTATGTGCCAGTGATCGGCACCGATAAGCACATACGGCACTCCGTCCTCAAATGCCGCTTCGTTCAGGCCGGCGAGGTGCTTGTACTTACCTAGTTCTGTTTTATTTAGGCGCTGCGTTCGTAGGCCTAGGTTCGGTACGGTCCGCAGCGTCATTTCGTGTACGGGTCCATCTCGGATTCCTCGTACCTGCGTTGTCACCCTTCGGCTCCGTTGGCTCGAAGTCATGTATCCCACACCTTGAATGTGTAACGGTGTCTCGGGTCCGGTTGCTCCGATCGCCTCCGCCAACCTTTCATCCACAAGGCTAACGGTGCTTCCCTCGTCGAGCAACGCGTGTGTCTTGACCTCGCATCGCGGTCCCGAAATAATTATAGGTACTACCTTTAACAACACTATGTTTGCGACCATGTGGGGGTTCGTGTAGGTCGCCGCGAAGCTCCGCTCTGGATCATAGAGCTCCGTCGGTTCGTTGTTCGTTGCGCACGCCGCGGCGCGCTGCGTCCTTTCTCGTGACGTCACAGCGCGTGCCGACGATGCGCGGGGCGGCGCTAGCGGCCTAGCAAAGCGTTGCGCCGGCGCTAGCGGCGCTTGCACAGGTGGCGCCTGCACAGGTGGCACCTGGTATGTATGCTGCTGGTTCAGGGGTTCGTGCAGCACGGGATGGTGGGGTCGCGGGCATCCGTTCACACCGCACCCTCTCGCCGGGCATTGCTCCCGACGATGTTTTCGATTAACACATTTAAAGCATACCCGGTTCTGTCGGGCCCAGTCCCAGCGGGCTCCAACTGGCATGTTAAGAAGTCGGCGACAGTCAGGCGTATTGTGACCGCCTCCGCAAAACAAACAACTACTCACTGTTTTTGTCGTGTAGGTTCTGTTGACTATAGGTGGTTGTGGGCGACGGAAAGCTCCTCCGCCGGCCGGGATCGGTGCGCGTCGAGTGTCTCGCTGGATCGGTGGCGCGGGTGTCGTCCTCTTTGACGGCGCCCGTGCGTGCGAGAACTCCAACTCGGCGTCGCTCTCATCGAGTAAAAAGTTAGCCATCAGCATTAACTCACTCTGTTCTAGAGTATATCTTTCTTTCGCATATGCACACCATCGCGAGCGCAAATGCGGACTCAACCTCTCTGTTATCTCCCTTATTAGTAACGGGTTAGCTCCGTAACTCCGTTTGTCTAAGTTCACTAAGGTCGATGCTATGTTCATGATTTTCGTCGCGAACGCATTTAGATCCGTTGCGCTCGGACCAATTATAGGCATCCTCTTCAGTTCCTCGATCGCTCGATCAATCAGCAAATCGGTTCTACCGAAGTTCTTTTTCAACACTCTTACAATTAGTTCTGGTGATGTCGATGACGCGAGCATATGATGTACACACTGTCGCGCCTCACCTTTCAAAGCGTGTCGTAGCCTCGCAACGTTCTCGTACGGCGAGAACTTGTACCGCTGCGACGACTGTTCGTAACTATTTAAAAATGTGAGCCATTCGCTTGGATCTCCGGCAAATATAGGCAACTCATATACTTGCCTTGGTGGCGGCCTCATCATCGTCTCGAGATGATCCGTCAGTCGATCAATGGCGCGGCTCCTTCCTTCTGATCTGTCCCGCTGACTGTGCGGGGTTCTTACCTCGTCACGTGTTCTCCTCGGCGATGGCGAGTCTTCACGTGACCTGCGTGGTATCGGCGCTGCTCTCTCGGGCTGCACGTTGTCGAGCCAGTCGCCCACCCGGTTCGCGGGATCTGCGACCGACCCTCCAGCCCGGGACCCTTCTACCTCGATTTGTTCGATGGTTGCGGCGAGTCGTTTCTGGATCAATTCCTCTTGAATTTCCAGTTCACGACGACGCAACTCGGCGAGCTGCTCTGCCGCCTCCAGTTCTGCTCTCCGCCTTCTTACCTTAAGATCCGTGGTAGAAGCCACGGATGCAGGCCTCGACGCAAACGCAACGCGGTCACGATCCGCCGGTCGTTGCGCTCCTTGCGCGAGCCTCTCCTCCATACGCTGCTCGGGTACTCGGATCGCGGGTGGCGCGAGCGGTGACACTCCGTAGGTGTCCCGCGGCTGCGCACCCCATCCGACATTGCGACTAAACTCCCCCCTGTCCTGGTTCGGGGGTGAGACTGGTGAGTCGCCCATCGGGTTCATCCGCCGGAGGGTCGGGTTTTCCGTCCCGGTTCTGAGGGGGCCCGCTCGTTCCGCGGGTGCTCCCTCGACGTTACCTCCTCGTAGCGGAGTTTGTTCAAGTAATCTCTGCCTTTCCTCTTCTAAACGTTGCTCCATCAGACGACGATTTTCCTCGTCCTCGAGGTTATCACCCGCCTGGCTCCTCGTAACAACCATATTTATGGTTTTACGTGGGTTCACAACACAATCACAAATCCTAGTTCGCGGATCCGGCTCGAAGGACCATAAAACTGTTGACGACCGCTGGTTAAGACCCGGTTTGATGGATCAAAACACTATTGGCGATACGCGCTAACAGTTGACTAACCCCGATAGCTCAGAGTTCCAAAAACACTAAACAAAACGCGACTATTAGGAGAGGAAATAAAATGAAACTAGATAAAAACGTTAAATGAATTTAAATTATTAAAACAGACAAACACTTTGATATTACATTTACTTAAACACTATAGACTTTAAACAATATAAACAAAATGATTTTACTTTAGGGCAGAGAGATTAACAAACACGCATGCACCGTATACGACGAGTGCAGTACGAAACACTACGAATACTAAGAGCTTGTAACGAGTACTAAACGAAACTAAACGAGTATTCACTGCGAAACCGAGTACTAATCCGAGTAGTAACTAACTATGAAACCGAGTACTAATCCGAGTAGTAACTAACTATGAAACCGAGTACTAATCCGAGTACTTCCCCCAGTCCTGGTTCGGGGGTGAGAGTACTAACTAACTGCGAAACCGAGTACGACAATCTAAAATATTGGCTCCGTATTTATAGTATTTCATACAGGTTCAAATAGTGCCTTCACGTCCGAGGAGTCCCAAGCCTCTGCACAAATTAAAAGCCTTAGCTCAATAAACTTAATCGGGACGACCAATCAGAGCGCCTGCATTTCCGGGCGCTTTCCACTCGACCTTCGGGTGGAAACATCCGAGGTTCTTCCCCGTCGCCGCCCGTAAATACCGCCTGCGTCTGATTGGCCGCACGCTTTATCAAATTATCCTAAATTTGATTCAATATTTCCTTATAAACTAACACATAATCAATCATACTTCTTATCTCGCTGTTCGGATCTGATTCGTTTCTTCCTGGCTTAGGTCCGGCTCAGGATCTCTGACCCGATAACCTTTTCCCTTCTAATATCGGAACTAGGTTACCGGGTCAGGAGGACAATAGCCGCGTTCGGCGGTCTATTTTACACAAATTTTTCGTAGTTATTTTAATGGGATTCAGCTGAGGGAGCAAGGATCGGTTCGGGGTTCAGTCCAGCTTGTAGTTCGGGCTGGACTTTACCTAATTCACACATAAAAAACTTAAATCTATACATCGTTTATCCACAGCTCGTAATATTAGGTGGCTCCCTAAGCTAAATCCCCATTCTAAACCTAAAACTAACTAAAAAATCTTTATTAAATACCTAAAATCTACCTAATACTATATAAAACACTTATATACTAACTTAACTATTTACAGTATCCTTATATACTAGGGTCACGTGTAACTACGTTGCTGTCAGCCAGGGTTCGGCGGTGGCTGTCGTTAACAACCTCCAAGTTATTAACATGACATTTAAAAAGGGTTTCTTTGATTTTTAAGGTTACTGTAAAATTATCTTTAGCATGAAATGGTAACTTAACTATGTCCTGTAGGCAACTAAGTGAATCAGTAAGGATAAGGGATTTATTGATTTGGTGGGACAGAACAAAGGATTTATTGCTTCCAACAACGCTACCGCTTCGCCAGTGAAGACGGAGCTGATGTTGGGGAGCTTAAAATTTAAAATAATTTTGAATTTTGGTATCCAAACCGCTGCGCCCACTGGACGGTCATCACTGAGCTTCGATGCATCGGTATATATTACTAAATGGTCAGACCAGTTTTCCGTCGAGTCCGCACCTATTTGGTTTTTGCAAATGCCAAAGTTTAATAGAACAGAAGGTTCGAATACAAGACTATCGTACCTAATCTGTTTCAAAAAGAGGATTTTTGGAATTCTGATGGATTGGTACAGAAAGGTCTAACATTTTTCTGTAACTAATGATGAGAGGAGGTGGTGTTTTGTGCGACCAGAATGCGGAAGTAGTTATGATTTGGTGAAGGGACTCGAGGATTGATAGAAGTCGATGGGACGAAATTTGATGAATTTTATATAAAAAGCGGTCGGCTAGGAATTGTCTCCCGAGGGAGTAGGGCGGATCCATACACTCTACTTGAAGGGCATTGGTAGGGGACGACTTCATGGCTCCTGTTATAATCCTAAGGCATCTTGCTTGAATTCTGTCAAGTTTTGGCGTGTGAGTGACACAATGTTGTACACGACGTAAGGCTTTCATAAGGTTAAACAGAAGTGTGTGACGTCTCCTATTTAGCGACTCAAATAACAAATTTCAAACTCGGATAAATCCATTCAAAAGGACAGCGGAACTTGCGTCTTGTATACCAAATGTAAAAATATCCGAATTTGAAGTAAAGCGACTCATTTATTACTGTAGGTACGGAAAGGCAATTGATTCCAAGACCATTTTGGACTATGTCATAGTGACGTAATCAATCAAAACGTAGGAGACTGCTTATGATTTCATTTAGTGTCACTTTGACATGGTTTCAAAATGGTCAAGGAATCAATTTCCTTGACTGTACCTACATGTTCAACTGGTCACGCTCCGCCGGCGTTCCGTTTTCGCCCCGTCCCACCCACCATGTGTTATGAGCTTTAGGTACTTAAATGAAAATTAATCTTCTAGCTGACCTTTTCTGTCAAACAATACTTAGTTACTTACCTAATTTATTAAATTGCTTATCAGTCTGTAGTTGATCTAATTATTTAATAAACCAGAGAAGGTACGGTAAAATATGGCTACTTTGCTCCCCCATGGGTAACTATGCTCCAAACTTAGTGACTATTAATTTTAACTTATAAGACAAGGTCGATAACAAATTTTCTAAAAATAATCTATGTATACATCCAGCCGCGCAGTGAATGAAATCAATAGAATGATTTACAATATAGTTTACCTCAATATAACGATGGCGCATAATTACCCGCGGGGGAGCAATGTAGGCACATTTCAAAGATAAAGATAAAAAAAGATAAAAGATGTTTATTCAGTAAGTAGGCCGCACGGGCACTTTTACACGTCAAAAATCTACCAGCGCTTCGGAAGAGACCACTGCTGAGAAGAAACGCCGCAAGAAACTCAACAGTAAGTCGTTTTTTAAATATTGCTAATTATATTATACAATAATAAACTTAACCTAGCATTATATAAAACAATGAATCTCACATAACACCAAAAATGTATTCATGCGTAGTTGAGCAGGAAAACGTGTCAAAACTCAGAATTGTCACAAAACTAATAAGCAACAGTAATATAAAAAAAAAATATATATAGAAAGTATACAAGTTATACTTACCTGTGACGGTGCAAGACCACATGCAAAAAAGTTTCGATACATTCTCCTACAGAAACCGTGTCCCCTAGACAATAATACAATATTTACATATTTTTTAAGACTAATTTAAATTATTAAATTATTTAGGTGTTGGCCAAGCATTTTTATCTGTTAGATAGTCTTCGACCCTATAGTAAGCTTTAGACATCAACGACTTTTTCAAGTAGGTTTTAAGTATTGGAAATGGTAACTTAAAACAACGTCAGGTAATTTATTAAAGAAAAGGATGCATTGACCTACTGTAACGTTGCGTTTTTATCATGACTTAAACAAACCCAAACTGAGAACTAGCAACATTCTCGAGTAATTTTAGAGGCTGGTAACTGCATTGACATTTGGTGTCTAATTTTGAATTAGGGTTGTCAGCCTTAGATTTGCTACTCGATTGTTGGGAAATAAAGTAGACATCAAAGTTTATTACTTTATTTCATTTTAGATAAATGTATGAAAGTATTTGCTGAACCAAAGTTTTGTAAGAATTTAGGATTCAGGAAGAACAGTAAATGGTTGCTTTCTCAATCAACGGTTTTATTGTTTTACAAATCAGTAATACCAAAGTTAGAAAGTAAGTCGTTTCAGGGTAAATTCTGGGGTAAATATTGTGGGAGAATTTCTTCATTTGAGGGTGCTCCAGGGTGCTCCCGTGGTTGTGTCCTTGAGCCATCTTGGCTGGATTGTGCATATAACAGGCATCTCAAGATGTGTGCCAAAAAGAAGCTTGATTCATCTTGTGCAGGACGGAGGTCCTTATTTTGATAGAAGTCTCCTGTGGCTTATTTGGCAAAGGAGCAGCAGATTCAAGAGTTATTTTGTGGCAGTAACAAAATCGTGAGTATTTATTTTGTTGGAATAATACATGTGCACCATGTAACCAAGTTTCTTAACCTCGTGGTTAACTTTCAGTTGTTCAAACCCTAAGAGAGGGTTATTTATGCCGGGACGGAGGGAAAGTCAGCGTTTGAGATAATCTCTATTGGATGGTCTCCGGTAAGCATCTTTTGATCTGCTTCACTCTGCTCTCCGCTCAATTTCTGCCATGTGCATAAGCTAATCGAAGCAATTTGGTTCTTTCCAGCTGGATGGGAAATTAAGAAATTTGGATATTTAGAAATTTAGGGAAAATTAAGAAATTCAGACAATTTAAATTATGAAATTTAGGAACAAATTATAAAACTTAGGAACAAATTAAGAAATTTAGACAATTGAAATTTAGAACAGTCCATTTAGATCATTCAGATTTAGGTTTCATACAGTTGTGTGCTGATAGTAATTTTGATATCATCACATCTGTTAAGTTTGTGTTTGCTTTCCTTTTCTTCAGAACTTTGAAAGCACATGTTTAGTAAATTTCACTTTGCACAAGAGATTTAGTCTGTGAATGAAGAAGCTAAGGGTTGCTAATTTTTGTGTAATTTAGTAGTGCGGGCTAGGACATTTTACCAGCCGCCTTTTGTTTGTGTAGCAAGACCTTGACTATTTTCTTCTGTATACTTCTGCAACAAACTGCTTAAAGCTCTTCAATGTTAGGGGATCTTACTGCTTGCGCCGCCTGAACCTTATATCTTTGCGCGCTTACTGTGCGGCTTGCACTAAGGAGTCTGCATAGAGTCGACGCCCAGAGCATCGCGTTTCAACTCACACTGCCCTGATCCTGTCTGCAGCCAGACAGCCCTTTGCAGTAAGGTTACTTCAGATTGAGGTCTGTGAATTAATTATTTAATTAAACTAGGGAATTAGGATATAAAAGTAAAATTGGATATTGGAATTGATGGCATTAGGTTCCTTAGGGACTAACCAACTTTAGCATAGATAATTGTGAACCTATCATAAGAACCATAGTAATTAATCACGACCCATGCTTTTGCTGAGCTTTTAATGTTTAAAATGTCTGGTCGCTTCAAACCTAAAGGTTTACAATTAAATTCAGTATATCTATAATGTTACAGAAAGAGTAGTAATAAAGATTGTATTCAACTTACTAATTCGTTTCCTTGAGCTCCATGATATAAACCCACTCTTTGTCCAAGGGTCACGCCGGACATTATTATTATTTTAAGTTTGGTTTAAGATTTAGTACATTTCGTTTACGACGTGTTCCTTCTATTGGCCGGGTCAGGAAGGCATGTCGCAATGGCGCCCACTAATTTTGATTAATTTCGCATTATTTTGAGTGACTTTTGGTTAAGATTGGGTATATTTCGTATGAATAATCTTATGCCATCAAAATCCATTTTTTCCACTTGTATTGTGCCATGTAGACACTGTATTGTGCTTGATTTTAGTGTTGTCTACTCTTTTGAGACAAATTCACATTTATTTACACAATTTAACTTTAGTTGTGAACCAATTTT
Source organism: Acleris emargana (assembly GCA_927399475.2). Classification (NCBI taxonomy): domain Eukaryota; kingdom Metazoa; phylum Arthropoda; class Insecta; order Lepidoptera; family Tortricidae; genus Acleris; species Acleris emargana. The sequence continues at coordinate 18,521,415 of OV656854.1, forward strand.
GTGAGATTTAAGTTGATTAAAATCTTTCCATAACCTTTAACCAGTACATTTTGTTTGACAAATGAAAATGACATTTTCATCCGTTAATATTTGAATCTTTAGTGAGTGTATGTATAACTAAGTATTATATCACTTATTGTGTACTTTTCAGATTGTGAGACTGTGTTTAATTAAAATCTTATGTGCTCCTAATCGGAAAAGAAATCTTGTGCAACATTTCATACTTGACTTGATACCAAATTTTATACCTAATTTGAAAGTGTTCATTAAGACACCTTTTTTTTTATGCATATAATTGGACTTATTATTTAGCAAAGTAGATAAAGCTTTAAAAATTGTGCAAGTCAATATAATAGTTTAGTTTTCAACCATTAAGCACTGAATTTACTGTATAAATTGCTGGAAACTTAAGTAAGTACCTAATACTTACATAATTGTTCATAACGGTAACTCATAAGGGTTGCACATGAAATAAAACATTAGTCAGTCTCAAATATATTAGGATTTTCTTACTTTAATTACTGTACAACTAAAAACACATTTTGGTGTTCATATAATGAAACTAGTATAAACATATAAGTGTTAAATAGTTGTACATCAACTATATCTACGGTATAATTTTTTAAATTGTTGCATTTAGTGATACTGAGTAACAAGACTGTGGTTATGGAAAGGATATTTTAAGTGTTTTGTGAGCCATTAATTCCAATTTAACATTCAGAATAGGTATTGGCAATTATAGAGAGACAAATACAATTTCATTCACTTTGGAAGGATGAATTAATTTATGAGGTGATAATTAGATCTCGAACATCGTCAAATACTGTAAATTCTTTAAGAAAACAACTTAGAATTTTTATTTATTAAGTGTAGCGGTAATTTTAGTATACAGAGATTGTATAATAACTAGCTTTTGCCAACAATTCTGATTTGGAGTACTTCATGCAGATAAAAACATAACAAAATGTATAGGAAAACAGTTTCAGTTCTCCCTTTAGAACAAGTTTATTCAAGATCAGTCAGAAGTTCCATTAGGTAACCATTTAGAACATTAACTATTAATGTCTGTCGGAGAAAGATTTCACAAAAACTGACTTTATTCAGAAAAATATATTTACAAATAGCTTCAGACAAGTTTATAACATAACATATTGGTAGACAACTGTTATAAACATAGGAATAGTTTTTTTCATAAGGCAGATTTTGAGCACTCAGTCGCAGTTGTAACACTTCACAGGCATTCAGTGGTTCAGGTAGATGAACTTGATCACAAGTAGTTGTTAGAAATTCTTTCCTTTAGTATCATTACAAGGTTTTGATGATGTTGAAAGGTTTCGATGGAAGTTTTGTTTCTTCAATCCGTTACAAGCTTGAAGTAGGTTTATCCATCATAAATTATTGCATCTTCTGTATAGGCTTTTTTCTGCCATTTGCAAATCATCTTGCTTGTTTCGACTGATCTGATCGACGCTTTTATTTAGTACTGTAAACGTTTTTTAAACTTAACTTTAACGTAAAAAAGTTTTTTTTGGCTTGTTTCGTTGCAACTGCGCAAGTTGCCGGTGAATGTAGTCAATTGCTTTGTTATTCAGCTAACATTGTTTTCAGATATAGGTACTTTCCGCTTATGAATATTTCGAGATTATGTACATCAGGTACATATAACGTTTTGTTAAGCAGTGAAAATTTTGGTTACTTTCAAAGTTCAATTTAATATCACTGCCAGTAAATTCAGGTTATGATGTAGATAGATAGATTTTTGTTTTGGGGTTATGATATTGTTTTGATTTATGTTTTGACACCATATTCTATTCTATTCTATTTTTTTAATTTTTGGCAACCGGTCGCTTTTGGTTAGCAACCATTACTGCCAATGACGTCTGACAGCGTGTATGACCAGTTTTTGTTGTTAATTAGTTGTTGGTCCTGAATAACGGTTGCAGTTACGTATGTTTGTTGTGATCCTGGAATAAACAGACACAAAACCTAAGACAAGACAAAACATTTGAGACAATATAGATCGGATACACAGATGTAAATTGGAAGCCACAAAAGCGGGTAAAAGCACCTAGAGTTTAATTTTTTCTTTGCCTATAAATTTAATTAAGGAAAGTAGAACTTTTTTGTTCGATGATGAAAGGAAAAGGAGGGTTTTAAGGTTGGTGGGCTTGGGAACTGAGGGAGGTAGGTTGTCATATAAAGAAACCGATCTATTCGGGCAGTTCAAGATAATGTGGTCTGCAGTTCCTTCCTCCAGGCCACAAGAACAGAGGGGGGATTGAACAATGCGCCATCTGTACAGGCGTGAGGGGGAACAAGTGTGACCAATGCGCAATCTGCAAATGACAGATGTAGTCTGTTTATTGGCTTGGCGAAACCAGAAGAACCATGGCTTGGAAGGGATGTTGGGCTGAATGTCCCCATAATGACGACCTTTGACCGATGTAGAACTCTCATACTGCTGACGCCAGTTAGATTCGAGGTCTGATTTGGCAGAGGATAGGAGGTCGTAAAAGTAGCACTGGGTGTGAACCAGACTGCCAATCTCCACGGCCTCCTTAGCACAGGAATCAACAACCTCATTGCCCTGAATCCCAGAATGGCTGGGGATCCAGGCCAATGTGATCTCGAGATTGCGGAGTTGACATTCATACAGTGTTTGCCTTATTAACATTACTAAGGGATAACTGACTTTTGTGTAAAACGGATTGGCCTTGATGGACTGCAAACCACTAAGAGAGTCTGAAAAAATTATTGATCTATGAATCCCATGTGACATAACATATTTAATAGCTTCCAAAATAGCTACTAATTCTCCAGTAAAAACTGATGTAAGAGGAGGGCATTTGAAGCTTAGAATTATAGAGAACTTCGGAATCCAAACTGCCGAACCCACTGCCCCCCAAACTAAAAGTCTGGAGGAATCTGTGAATAACAACAGCCAGTCTCCCCAGAGACCGTTAATTTTGTCAAGGAATGCTTTGTTAGCTCCAGGGTCGTTTTTTGATATACCAAAGCCAAGGATTATGCTGGGTTGGAAAATTAAAGAATCGTAAGGGACAGAAAAAAGAGGAAATAGAGAACAAGAAAATGCAGGGTCCGGAAGACTACAGAATTTGCGAAGGCTATTTATCAAGCAAGGTGGATTTTTGTTAAACCAGTAACCACTATCTGTGATTAAAGAAGAGAGTTCTTGAAGTTTAGGAAAGAGCGGGTGGTCGTTGAGAAGGGAAAATTTAAGGAAGAACCGGTCTGCCAAAAATTGACGACGGAGGGAAAGAGGAGGGTCTACTGCTTCCACCTGAAGTGCGTTGGTGGGAGAAGATTTCATAGCTCCAAGGATGACCCTTAAAGCCTGAAATTGGGTTTTATCCAGTTTACCCAAGGCCACCTTACTGCAAGGCACCAGAGTGAAAGAGCCATAGTCAAGAACGCTGCGGATAATGGCGTTATAAATAAGTTTTTGGGAATAAGGGTGGGCGCCCCACCACACACCTGAAAGGCATCGTACAATGTTAAGATTTGATTGAGATTTTTGAACTATGAAGTCAACATGATCAGAACCGGTAAGACGAGAGTCCAGAATAACTCCCAAAAATTTTACCTTCTTCCTAACAGGGATCAGTTCATTATTAAAGGCTACTTCGATGGGGGGGAAAGATCTCTTTCTGGTGAAAGGAACAACAGTACATTTGTCAACTGAGAGGGAAAGACCATGAGTGGAAAGCCATTCTCCCAGATAAAATAATGCTTGATTGAGGTCACTTGAGGCTACATCGATCGAGTGGGAAGAGGAGTATATGACTAAGTCATCTGCATATTGCAGGATGTTGCAGAATGGAGAAACTGCCTCTTCTAGGTCATGGGTATAAATGCTGTAGAGTAGCGGGCTTAGTACGGATCCTTGGGGGAGGCCTTGCCAGATAGATCTTGGAGCGGAAAGGGCATCACGGTGCCTCACTTCAATAGATCTATCCATAAGGAAATTACAAATGAAATGGGAAAGCTTCTGCGGCAAACTCAGCTTAGATAATTTATCTCTGAGTAAGGAGAGAATCACGTTATCATAAGCGGATGATATATCCAGAAAAGCTCCGACAAGGAACACGTTCTTTGAAAGGGCAATCCTGATGTCTGTGGATAAAATGGAGATACTGTCCATGGTGCCCATTCCTCTCCGAAAACCAAATTGGCTTTTGGCCAGGATTTTTTTGGATTCCACAAACCACTCGAGACGTTTTTTAATCATGTGTTCCAGGATTTTAAGAAGACAGGAAGATAGAGCAATAGGACGATGAGAAGATGGTAAACGGGGATCTTTCCCTGTCTTCGGTAGGGGGATAACTATTTGTTTTTTCCAGGCTCCTGGAACAAAACCAAGGTCGAAAAAATTATTTAAAAGATTCAGAAAATATTTTTTTGTTGATTGTCCAGAATTGGACAAAAAAGAGAAAGGGATATTGTCAGGGCCAGGAGAAGAGTTTTTAAGGTGATCCAAGGAGGCAAGTAGCTCCAACCAAGAGAACGGTTGGTCGAAATTGCTAGGAGGAGAGTTAGAAGGGTAAGAAGAGGGAAGAGAATTAGAGTGGGGAACCGAGGAGGGAGATAAAGAGTCAATAAAATCCTGGAACCAAACATTGGAGTCATTACTAGGAAGGTCGCGGGTTAGGTAAGATCCACGATAACGCTTTATGGATTTCCAAAGAATTGCAGCAGGCGTACGGGGAGAGATGCTACGGCAAAAGCTTATCCACCCATTCTTTTTTTTCTTTTGGAGCATACGTTTCGTCAAGGCCGCAGTTCTTTTGAAAGCGAGAAAGTTATCTATTGACATATTTCGACAGTACACTTCCTCAGCTTCCCTCCTTTGACGAATCAAATCCGAGCATTCAGAGTCCCACCAAGGGGGAGAGGACCTACACGAATTACTCCTTTTTTTAAGAGGGATGTTCTTGTCTGCTACCACTTTAAGGGCATCAATTAAGTAATCGTGGCAGATAAGACCATTTTCTGATGATACTGAGGGCATATCACTGACAGCTGCATCTAAGTCCATGGCAAATTGGTCCCAATCTGCCTTGGGCAAGTGGTACCTGTTAATTTTTGATATAACATTAGGTTGCGAGAAGGATGAAGGGGACGAAATTAAAATAGGAAGGTGATCACTACCGTGGGAGTCGTGAAGGACTGACCATGAGAGGAGAGTGCCAAAATTAGGGGAGCATAAAGAAAGGTCAACCGCACTAGCATTTTGGCCAGGGGCCGTTCTGCGTGTAGGGGAACCATCATTGAGTAGGCAGATGTTCTTGTCCACCATGAGGTCCACGAGATCACAGGCCAAGGAGTCGTAGTCTGCACTTCCCCACATAAGGTGGTGGCAGTTAAAATCACCTAAAATAAGAAATGGGCCCGGTAGGGCAGAAAATATAAGGTCTAGGTCAGAGATTTGAATCGAATGGGGGTCCGAAATATAGATGGAAAGTACAGTGAAATCCATGACTTTGGCAGCCACAGCATTGATGCAGGAGGGAGAGGGGGGGAGGGGAAGAAAGGAATATGTGACAGAGGATTTAATAAGGTGGGCAACTCCTCCATAACCGTCATCTCTGTCATGCCGGAGACAGGAGTACCCAGGAACCCGAAACCGAGATCCTGGAACCAACCAGGTCTCCGAAATGGCAAAAGCAACAGGATCATACGAGGCAGCCATTTGTAGAATTTCGTGTTGCTTAGAGCGAATACTGTGACTATTCCACTGTATGAGATGGAATATTAATAATTTTTATAAATTCGGAAAGTTTATTGGCAACGTTGGGCGGTAGGGGGAAATCGTCCATCTTACTGAACATATTGATCAACAGGGATAAAAGAACATCCAGCAAATTTTCACTGGGAGGAGTTAGGAGGGAGGGGGCGGGGGGAGAGCATGGGAATTGGAGGGCAACACCATTCCTCGGGGGAGGAGGGTCTCGATCTCCAATGATTGCATTATACGCGGCGCGATCGTAGCCCTGTGTTAAGGGTTGCCGCGGGGATCTTGGAATGGAGACTGATTTTCTATAGGAAATCCTTTGAGGTGGGGGAGAGGAGGCAGAGAATTGAGTCTGAGTCGGGATGGGATCATATTGTAAATGATGCGGACTCTGAGCGATATCCGCATAGGTCCTTTTCACAGGGGGGAATCTATCACATGCTTGGGAATAGGAAATATTTTCTTGAGCCATTGTATCCTTGATCGTCTTTTGGCGAGTATGTTCTGGGCAAGTCTTACTTGTGGCAAAGTGCTTGCCCGAGCAGAACAAGCACAAAATCAGGTCTTCCGAAGCATCACAGGTTTTACCTGTATGTTCCTGTGTACATTTAAAGCACTTGGGTTTTGACCGGCATTGATCTGCAATATGACCGAATTTACAGCAGCTGTGACACTGAATTGTGGGCAGTATATACATTTCGACTGGCAATGATGTGTAACAGAAGTAAATCCTTGAGGGTAGAACTTGACCACTAAATGTGATGACAATTGTCCCAGTGGGAACCCATTCTATACCATCCACCTTATGAATCTTCCGGTTGAGTCTTCTGGCTTTAAGAATTTCTCCACAGCCTGATGGAAGTTCGACCTCCCGTGCAAATTCATCCAGTGAAAGATCAGAGGGGACACCTCTAACTATCCCCATGCGGGTGACATTAAAGGTGGGGACAATAGCCTCAAATTTATTTGCCGCAAGTAGTGGATTCGCTAGGAACAAATTAGCTGATTCTGCAGAATTAAAATCAACACTTACGCGGTTTCGGCCTATCTTTTTAATTCCCTCACGGGAGATATTTTGCACTCGCGAGTTAACCATAACTTGTCCAAATTTAATTGGGTTAAGGGTTGTACCGGAGGAAGGTTGGGATTCTGTCCTAGACACATAAACAAGGAAAGGGCCTTTGTCAGTGGACGAGTATTTTCTACCTTCTTTTAAATTAGGGTGCTCAAACAAGTGAACTATTGAGTCGGACGGTGCCCTACTCGCCAACTTAGTTGGAGGCTGGGAGCCTCCCGACTCAAAAGATCTCTTGGTTGCCCTCCGTAAGGGATCAGACTCCATCGAATCCTCCGAAATCGCGACAGGCGTCGCGACACTCGGAGGACACCCTGAAGACGCCTCCCTGTTGGAGGTTATGTCTGGAGGCTTTGGCGGGATATGCGACATTGCGGGGTTAGCAGCGTACGAAAATACGTCACGACACTTACAGATCACCAATGATGCACAGTAACACAACAAAACCCAAGAATAATAGCACTAGGCCACAGAATTTCGCAGGACCGACACAAACACGAACTGTCACCAGAGCGTCTCTATGGCGTCCCCTTTGACACCATACACATTAAGCAAGTCGATCGATCACGGGTCAATCACAGATAAGATAATGTTACGTTACGGGTGTCAAACATCTTTACAGTCCGAATTCGACTACTAAATTATTAAGCTAGCTGAATACTCGCATACATTTACCGTATATTTAGGTTTGTATAAACAGAAAAATTTTGTTTAAGTACGGAGATGTGCGGATTTTTTTTTTTGTGTGTATCCGACTTTGTCATGATGAGGACAAGTAAACTTTTGTTACAAAATTAAGATTAATTCGTTTAAGAGTGTCAAATACTTATCGCATCAGATATTTGATCACGATTCTGAATGGAGCGTGGTGAACAGGGAACTGGCTGGCTCACTTACAACCTTCTGATAGATGATGTATGACTAAGGAAATGAAAGAATGATGTAGGAATGAATGAAATGATTATGAATTGAATGTTAGGTACGTTTTGATCTTATAACTCAATTAACAACGGAGCGTACTTATGGTGTTTACGAAGTTGGATATATTTGTTGTGATGTTTTGTTTCGTTTAGTGACCCCGTAGTAATATTTGCATTTCTGTTGGTCCTTATACCATTGCAAATAGGGCTATGGAGGTCACGTTTGTTGTGATCTTTTTTTGTTTAGTTTCGGGACCCCGTAGTACTATTTGCATTTCTGTTGGTCCTTATACCATTGCAATAGGGCTATGGAGGTCACGTTTGTGGTTTTTGTTTAGTTCCCCGCAAGCGCAAGTTGCATTTCTGTTGGTATGATACCATTGCACTAGAGCTAGGGATGTTTTGGTTTCCCAAACATGAAGATTGGACTGAGGTTCATAGTGTTTGGGGTATTTTGGCTCAGTCAGAAATGAACTGAGTGTTTTCGATTGTGCTCAGATAGACGTGTCTGGGGTATTTAGGTTTCGGACACCGAGCGTGTTCGGAACGATTCCGTCCTTAGGGTCCCTTACGCTTATATGGCCTTGCCATTAGTTTGGCTCTGCCAGTGCGATGCCCAAGGAAATTTTGTTTCATCCTTCAAACACAAAGTGTTATTTATGACATTAGTGTTTGAGGAGTTTGTGTTGATGGAGTTTAAGGAGGAGTTTATCCTTCAAACACAAAGTGTTACATTGTGACATTAGTGTTTGAGGAGTTTGTGTTGTTGGAATTTTACGAGGAGTTTATGGAGGAGTTTAAGGAAGAGTTTATGGAGGAGTTTAAGGAGGAGTTTTGGATTTTGTCATTTTGTTGAAATTTTCGCCCGGACAAGGAGGGGATATATTGAAGAATGCTGAACATCGGTCCTGGCTGTTGGCAATTTATCTTTTCAGCACAACATTGCCGTTGTGCTGGGAAGGTAAATGGAATTGGTTTTCGTTATGGTTGGAATTTGTAGGTTAAGTTTAGGAGAGTTTTTATAGTATGTAACACAACGTTTGTTAAGTTTTGGGGAAGTATCGTTGGTAGAGTGTTACATGCATTTTTTTCTCTCGTCGTCGTTGTTTTTTTTTGGTTGAGCAAATTCTTTTCATATTTGTGTGATGTTTTCAGGGTATTTATGAATTTTCAGAGCTTGGGGTTTCATCTAGCATTGGTGGATATGACGCTGAGGGCAGCGTACGGTTCACCTACGTTGAACCTTTTCATTGGGGAGGGGAGTATTGTAACGTTGCGTTTTTATCATGACTTAAACAAACCCAAACTGAGAACTAGCAACATTCTCGAGTAATTTTAGAGGCTGGTAACTGCATTGACATTTGGTGTCTAATTTTGAATTAGGGTTGTCAGCCTTAGATTTGCTACTCGATTGTTGGGAAATAAAGTAGACATCAAAGTTTATTACTTTATTTCATTTTAGATAAATGTATGAGAGTATTTGCTGAACCAAAGTTTTGTAAGAATTTAGGATTCAGGAAGAACAGTAAATGGTTGCTTTCTCAATCAACGGTTTTATTGTTTTACAAATCAGTAATACCAAAGTTAGAAAGTAAGTCGTTTCAGGGTAAATTCTGGGGTAAATATTGTGGGAGAATTTCTTCATTTGAGGGTGCTCCAGGGTGCTCCCGTGGTTGTGTCCTTGAGCCATCTTGGCTGGATTGTGCATATAACAGGCATCTCAAGATGTGTGCCAAAAAGAAGCTTGATTCATCTTGTGCAGGACGGAGGTCCTTATTTTGATAGAAGTCTCCTGTGGCTTATTTGGCAAAGGAGCAGCAGATTCAAGAGTTATTTTGTGGCAGTAACAAAATCGTGAGTATTTATTTTGTTGGAATCATACATGTGCACCATGTAACCAAGTTTCTTAACCTCGTGGTTAACTTTCAGTTCTTCAAAACCTAAGAGAGGGTTATTTATGCCGGGATGGAGGGAAAGTCAGCGTTTGAGATAATCTCTATTGGATGGTCTCCGGTAAGCATCTTTTGATCTGCTTTACTCTGCTCTCCGCTTAATTTCTGCCATGTGCATAACCTAATCGAAGCAATTTGGTTCTTTCCAGCTGGATGGGAAATTAAGATATTTAGAAATTGGGATATTTAGAAATTTAGGGAAATTAAGAAATTCAGACAATTGATATTTAGAAATTTAGGGAAATTTAGAAAACCTAGAGAATTTGGAAATTATGAAATTTAGGAACAAATTTAGAAATTTAGAAACTTAGGAATAAATTAAGAAATTTAAACAATTGAAATTTAGAACAGTCAATTTAGATAATTCAGATTTAGAAAGGATACAAAGATAATTTAGAATGCAGATAATTTAGATTTATTTTCAAACAGTTGTGTGCTGATAGTAATTTTGATATCATCACATCTGTCAAGTTTGTGTTTGCTTTCCTTTTCTTCAGAACTTTGAAAGCACATGTTTAGTAAATTTCACTTTGCACAAGAGATTTAGTCTGTGAATGAAGAAGCTAAGGGTTGCTAATTTTTGTGTAATTTAGTAGTGCGGGCTAGGACATTTTACCAGCCGCCTTTTGTTTGTGTAGCAAGACCTTGACTATTTTCTTCTTTATACTTCTGCAACAAACTGCTTAAAGCTCTTCAATGTTAGGGGATCTTACTGCTTGCGCCGCCTGAACCTTATATCTTTGCGCGCTTACTGTGCGGCTTGCACTAAGGAGTCTGCATAGAGTCGACGCCCAGAGCATCGCGTTTCAACTCACACTGCCCTGATCCTGTCTGCAGCCAGACAGCCCTTTGCAGTAAGGTTACTTCAGATTGAGGTCTGTGAATTAATTATTTAATTAAACTAGGGAATTAGGATATAAAAGTAAAATTGGATATTGGAATTGATGGCATTAGGTTCCTTAGGGACTAACCAACTTTAGCATAGATAATTGTGAACCTATCATAAGAACCATAGTAATTAAGCACGACCCATGCTTTTGCTGAGCTTTTAATGTTTAAAATGTCTGGTCGCTTCAAACCTAAAGGTTTACAATTAAATTCAGTATATCTATAATGTTACAGAAAGAGTAGTAATAAAGATTGTATTCAACTTACTAATTCGTTTCCTTGAGCTCCATGATATAAACCCACTCTTTGTCCAAGGGTCACGCCGGACATTATTATTATTTTAAGTTTGGTTTAAGATTTAGTACATTTCGTTTACGACGTGTTCCTTCTATTGGCCGGGTCAGGAAGGCATGTCGCACTACAAATGATTTATAAACCTTACGGACACGAAATTTTTTAATAGCAATTTTATTTTTATTTCTCGTATTCAAATTATGTACATCACAATTCTTAACAAAAGAGTCTTGATTTTTAATGACATAAATAATATTCTCATAAATAAATTGTGATGCTACTGTCAAAATATTAATTTCTTTAAATAGTACTCTTAAGGAATCACGGGAGTTTAGATTATATATAGAACGAATGGCTCTTTTTTGCAACACGAATATAGTCTGTATGTCAGCAGCTTTTCCCCGAACCAGAATACCGTACGACATAACACTATGAAAATAACTATAATAAACTAAGCGAGCTGTCTCAACATTAGTAAGTTGCCTGATTTTCCTAACAGCATAAGCTGCCGAACTTAATTTACCTGCTAGTACTGCTATATGGGGACTATATGGAGAAAAACTTAATGTACTTAGAACAATAATAATATACTTAATTATTGCAGGTGACTTACACGATACGCATTCGAATAAACCCTAACTAGGTAGTCTAAACAAAACGAATCATAGAGATAACTAAGGAAATACACATTTTGCTCGAAATCTGTCAAAACATGTAAAATTGAAATACTCGTAGGTAGCACGATAACATCTTAGCTATTTCTCTGTTCAAGGTTGTCTGGAAATCTTATCCCTTAACCTACCGCCAAGCCAAGCAGCAGTGTTCGCGTTGATGTATTCTGGTGTGGGGATAACACAAGCGGTGAAATTTTTAGACAATCCATCTTAGATCTCAGGGGTGGATTGTGCTCTTGAGAGTTCATATGTTATGTAGGTAGGTAGGTACTCGTATTGCAGTGTCAGCTGGCTCTTAAATATTATTTGATTTATACAGTTAACGTTTGCTAAATGCGAATGTCTTAGCCTACCTACAGCTTAAGAAATGTAAAAATGACCAAAGTTACTCCAATCAAATAAAAAAACGACTGTAGATACAATCAAACTCGTTTTACTAAATTCATATAAGTACATAGTACCTAGCTACACATCAATAAATAATAGTTAAATACTCGTAGTTACTTAACCTGTTAGAAGTAATGTTCTACCTTAATGTCTTATTCACGCGTAATAATGAAACCGTGACAAATCACCTGTCAATAGCTGCTTGAACAAATCGTCTGTAACATGTCAAATCGTTTGGACCACGCTTCGATGAAAATGGTTAAACCGCCCCAGGAACGGCTCCTTCATAACTTCATAGACAAAAACTTTGAAGCTATGCTCTTCCCCTTAAACAAAGCTATGTCAATTTTACTCTTCCCAAATTATACCATCCAAGACGGATTTGCAACTCCTAACAATCGCTTGCAAAAACTAAAGTCTTTCTTCTTAATTGTAGTCCTTTTAATACTTACGTACTACCGCTTTCAGACCTCTGTGGTTCTAAGCGACTTCAAATATTCGGTAGACTTCGTCTACATGAGCATCATCTACGATTTAATCTACTACAGTTTCATGCTCATTTTCCTCTTTGTCTTTAAAATTATAAACACTTACAACAACGTCGACCTTCTACTAAACCTCCAAAAAGCCGTAAGGAACTTCCGTGGCGTCGATAGAGACATCAAGCAGTTGCAACTTTGGAACTGGGTATCGATGGTTACCGTCCTCGTTTATTACTCCATAGTTTTTATCGTAGATGATATTAAATATCTGAATATCGCAGGGCTTTTGAACTTCCTACCTTTAATATATTTTGACATTACTACCGTTTATACTATTCGAGTGATGTGGGTCATAGAAATTGAAATGAAGATGTGGGTGAAGAGGATACGGCAGTGCATCAAAACGCATCAGGACTCGGAGAGAATCGACGATGTGATGAGGCAGGGGAAGGTCATGTTCGAGTCCTACCGCCACATTTTGCAGGCGTTTGATTTATTTAAAAATATCTGCCAAGTACCAGTAAGTACGTGCATAGAGGTTGATGAATGTAAAAGAAGCGAAAGAGGTATATTTGGACCGGTGCACCTGGCGTTCCATAGTCTGCCTATCCCATTGGGGGTGATATATCATCGGGTCGCCACCTTTCCAAACACATGGTTGAGGGAGGCGATGGCTGAGATGCGCGTCATACTCGTGAACGGGTGCTGTCCGTAGACTCCGGTCTATTCACGCTTGCAAGGACCTGTTTTCCAATTTAGTTATTTTAATTATGACGTAGAGACCTTGTTATGTCGTTCGCCTAGTCATAACTTTATTTTATTGACCTTAGATTTGCAATGATTTTATTTGTGTTAGTTTTAAAAATAATTATTTATTACTTTATTACCTTGTAATGTAACTTACTTTTAAGTATTGTATTAACCTTCAGCTGGAGTTTCTTGCGGCGCTTCTCCGCAATGATGGTCTTGTCCGAAGCGCTAGTAGATTCACTCCATATTTTTGACGTGTAAAAGAGCCCTCATGTAACCAATTTTTTATTTTATTTTTTTATTTGATTTTGGACACTTTCGGTGATGCTTCTATACACGCAATAACACCAAAAAAAGTCACCACGAGGTATTAAATTCGGAACTTTGGGTGCCCCATTCCATTCACTCATCATTCGGGACTAAATAGACAGAAATGTATACTCAATAATAAAATGAATTGTTACAGGTGACGTATCATACATTAGAAGTAATCACCCACGGGCTTATTTACCTGCAAATTAACGTGTATTTAAAGAATCAAAGTCCCGACGTGAGCTCGGGCGAGGTGAGTGGCCATTCAAGTACCTATTTCGGAAAACAAGACTTATCTCCAGAAAAAAGGGTAGCACCCATAAAGATGGTGTCCACAGCCACACAGGCGGTCCAAAAAGATCTCCGACCCAACCCTTCCATTGTCGGGCAAAAGAAAGGAAGCCCGTAGTCTGTAAGCATGCATGCGTCACGATTCCTACTTCGCGACTCACCTAGCTTAAGCAACCCTCTTCTCATTACCCATTCCCACCCTCTTTTTTCTAACCCCGCGGATATATAAACGGAGGAATGAACTTCTCCGGCCTTTCAGCACTGGCTGGGGTAGTACCCGCGGTTTTTCTAACTTCATTCATTCATTCATTCATAAACTCACGCCTTAATTCCCAGAGTGGGGTAGGCAGAGCTACAGAATAACCAAGCACTTTAAAAAAAGTTGTTGATAATTCTGTAGCCACGTTTTGCACAATCAGGCTAAGATGTTTACCAGTGTATTAGTGACAGGTTGCAAGCCCATCGCCTGAGTACTAGAAGCCTTTATTGTTCCCTTAGTCGCCTCTTACGACATCCACGAGATGACATGGAGTGGCACTATTCTAACCCGGTGACTACACAGGTATACAATCATTACAAATACAGTCATTACAACAAGAAAGGTGTTTTTAGGCGGTGCGAGCCCGGCAGAACCTGGCCCTTCCATTCCCAGGTCTCCGGAAGGGATTTTCATCTCTGCCCCATTCAAATGAAATGCAAGGACTTAAGTATTTGGCCCATCAGGCGACCAACAAAAAAAATACGTTCGTGTGACGACATCCACACAAGTGCACAAATCGTACTAAGTAGGTAGACCATATTTGGTCCGATTAGGAATAGGTTTCTATGTATGTGTTATGAGGCAGTCCTAGGTATTTACAATAAGTTGATAAAGTGGATACTTACATCTCTTTGTAGTCGTCTGTACAACCTAGCCTACTTTGGGGACTAGGTCATTTTGCGTGAGATTGTCCGCTGATATAAGGACTGCACCGAGCGCAGGATTGGATAAATCACATTAATAACAATTGACCTTCGAGTTATCAGCTTAATGGGAAAAAGTGGCCACCTTTTCCCATTAAGCTGACTCCTCAAAGGGTAACTGTTATCAAAGTTATTTACGTATCCCATAAATTGCGTTTTTATTTGCGCTACATAAAAGCATCGTCAAATTCCACGGAAATTCTTTATTTTATCAGAAAACACAATAATAGTATTGAGGTCGCCACGCCGCTGGACGCTCGACGTTTGCTCGGCGAAGTCTTAATTTATCTAGGTATTTTTTTTTTAGTTCATGCTGGAAATTGGCAAACTGTCAATCATATCATGGGTGATGAAGAACGGTGCCCTGTTGTCCCTCCTCTGCTTTGCTTGCGAGAGTTTCTACTCCTGCGTGGGAGAAGCGCAAAGGCTTTGCAGTCAAGCACTCACGCTACGTCTGTCAGGTTAGTGTACAGCGGTGGTCACATAAACATACCTGTGCTAACTCCGGGCATCTACAGGGTGACTGGAAATTCGCCGTATTGCTTGAAAGGGGTTATTCTACAGCTCATTTGTAACGATTTAAGTCCAGTCAACCAGGGGTCAAAACTCATTGGTAATCGAGTTATTCACGTTTTTAGAATTTTTTTAAATACCCGCCTTTCGACCTAAAACTAGTCATTGTGTAAAAACTTCGTCATTTAGAAATAAAAAAAAGCATTTTCCAAATAGCCAATGAATTATTGATCACGAAAAATAATAAAAAAATGCCAAAGAAATGCAAAGTTTTGCAAATAAAAGGATTTGAAGTTGAAAGTTCTAGTAATTAATTTCCAAATTTTGTAACATTTTAAAGCATAACTAAAAAAAAAATACAACACTTCGCGTACAAATGACAGGAATAGTTTGCTCAATTCATAAGCTTTCTAAAAAGGTACAATTAATGACATTTTAAACTTAATTTTGATTTAAAAATGTACAATTAATAATAATAGCAGAAATGTTCGCGGTTAAGCTCCATCGTTTCAACCAAAAAACACGGGATCGTTATCGTTTTTAAATTCACCTAATCGTGTTCTTTAGAAATTCGGCTAATATTTTTTATAAATAATTTTTAAATTCGGCTAATGGTGTTCTATTTTTAAATAAATTTGCTTTTTAAAAACAAAGTGCGTTCCATTTTGAAATTTCGAGCATCTCAAAACTTTTTGAGTGACCTACGTAATCAGAGACTTTCAACTTTCTTTCCATTTCGGACGATATTGATAACTAAGCTTCTTTTTCAAATGCCTGCTTGCCAATTCGAAGAATACGCAGATATCATTTATTGTTACGGATTCTGCGATGGAGACGCGGCTGCAGCTAGAAGGGAATACCAACGTCGTTACCCTAACCGCCGTTTACCTCACGCAAGCGTGTTTGGTTCATCGTACCGTCTTATTCAAGAAAGAGGATCAGTTCAACGCCGCCAAGCTGACGCTTGAAGACCTCGACATGATACTGCTCAAGATGAAAAAATCCTTCAATGTTTCCGGGCAGACGGCACTACTTCGACGAGATCCTTCTCGCTGGGTCTCCCTCTTCAGTAGCGTGTACTGGAGTGTAATGACACGGGTACTGCCGAGCTGAGTGCAGAGTAAACCACGCCTTCCACTGAGACATACCGAGCCGGTTAGCCACAATTCTCGTCGAATTGCTTGTACTGGACAACGATATAAATACTTATATAGAGAGAGAAATATATACTTAAATACATAGAAAACATCCATGACTCGGAAACAAATATTCGCGCTCATCATACAAATATCTGCCCTTACCGTGATTCGATCCCAGGACCGCTAGCTTCGTAAGCAGGGTCACTACCAACTAGGCCAACCCGTCGTCAATAATATTCAAGTATTTAGCCATCCCATTCTTCCTGTTCGCAGAAGAGTCCCACCGTTTGTGCAAGAGCGTGTGCCGCCTCAACACGGCGCGGTTCCGGCGCGCGCGCGTCTGCGGCGCCCCCGTCGACGCGCGGCTGCCGCTCGCCGTGATGAGCATCGTCGCCACCTATGTCGTCGTGATGCTACAATTTGACTTCCTCTAAATTTACAATCATCATCCATACATCGTTATCGCGGGAGCAAAAACGATTTGACAGTAGTCAAAGATTATGACAAATAGGCAATAACACAAGTGACACTCGTATCGAGAAACGTTAATACCTACGAGTTCAAAATGTATCATATTATTTCAAATGTCTTACCTCCGTATTTGACTTGATTAGTAGTACATATTTAAAGAGATTAGATACGCAATCCTAACCTCAACCTCTTCAGTCACTTTTCCTGCTAATTTAGACATTTGTCATTCTTGATTGATTTGATATGTACAAAAAGATACAAAAATATATCTAAATTAAACATGAAATATATTTAAAGAAATTAAACTAGTTCTGGACAAAAATATTTGACTATTATATTATTTTATTAAAGCTGACACGTTGATTTATAAAAGCGTTTACAAATTGTAAGACAAGTTTAATTGACTGTTTCCAGCGAAATTTTCGTGCAAGATATGAAGAACTTCTTAGAGGCTTAGAGTGTATAGACAGAATATTCCGTTTATACTGAACCGACCATCTGTTATATGTGTTCTTTAATAGATTTGTTTTTGCTCCCGCGATAACATCATGTCAGCCGAAAGACGTCCACTGCTTGACATAGGCTTCCCCCAAATGAATGATTAAATGAATTTACAATAGGAATAGGGAATCATCTCCTTCCCCTCCTAAGCTAATGCACAGTATGTTAGATAAAATTCCTGTAGCAATTTCAACCTTATTACTAAGAGAAGAGAACTAAATCTGCTTTGATTATTGATTTTGGGATAATGCTTATTTGCTTAGGAAGGCAGCCTTATCCCAATCATCTGGGGTCGGCGGAGCATGTCCTTTCCTTCCACACATCCCTGTTAGCCGTCATGTCAGCGTTCAGTCCCTTCTTTCTCATAACACTCTTCACACAATCCATACATTTCTTTTTAGGTCTTTCTCTTGCGTTATATTAATATAACACTCACACATTCATACTCAAAACTCTTCTCGTAAGGGTTATTCCCACCTGTTACCACCAATTTGTTACCACTGGTAGCAGCTGGTAATTTTTTTCCCACCTGTTACCACTGGTAACTACTAGGAATAAAAATTCATTACCACCAAATGTTTTATGTGTAGCTATCACCAAATATTTTAGTGGTAACAGGTGGGAAAAAACTCCCAGCTGTTACCAGTGGTAACAAATTTGTGGTAACAGGTGGGAATGACCCTTCTCGTAACATGACTTTCATCCCTCCTCATGACATGGTCATACCATGACAACCTAACCTTCAATTTTTTTCCATTACTGGCTACTTTCAATCTTCCTCTAACTCGTTTCTTATCCAATGCAATAGGAATAGGGAATATGCATGGATGTTTTAAATCACATTTCTCAACAAATTATGAAAATAGCATAAAAGAGATCACCAAAAGTTAAATTAAAGTTAAATTCGGCCAAGGCCTAGACAGAGATTAGACAGAGAGATCCGATATGCACTGTGACGTCACGTCTTCCATATTAACTCCATGATAAATTCTGTTTTGTTACAAAGAGATAGGTACAAATCCTTGTTGGCATATACTTGGTATATTTTTATAGCTATTCAAAAAATGTTTTTTTTCAACAGTTATTTACATGAATCAGCTTTTATTGAAAGGTTTATTGAAGCTTGAAATATCGAAACTCATTATATAGAACGATTCACTTCGCCGAATTTTCATTTCATCGACAGGCATTTCCACGTGCAGGAGCTTTATTTTCATTGTGGTCACAAGTCTGATGAAATATTTGTCGATATTTCAAGGGGATCCCTTATTGAAGATGTGAAAAAATTCATGAATATTTCTTATTTTTGAAAACTTTTCTTATACAAACCATGCATCTCTCTAGATCAGGGGTTCCCAAACTTTTTTTTCTCATAGACCACTTTCAAAAGTTAACTAGTTCTGGTAGACCCCCTACACCACATTTCTACCATATTCCCAAAACTCGGCAAAAAATGTGAACATTACCTAAGTCTGGAGACGATCTAACTATGGAAATTTTCGTTGCGGCTGAGTTTCAATCACGAATTAACAGAATTAGACATTTTCGTGGACCCCCACTTACGAATTGTGAACCCCCATTTTTTTTGTCACGGCTACGTAGACCCCCGTCGAGTCTCTGTGGACCCCTGGGGGTCCACCTGGACCACTTTGGGAACCCGTGCTCTAGATCTACATGGGATCTTTCGATTGGAATCTATAGGGAGTAATTCACGTTGCGATGAAGCGTAACCCTTATTAAGGCTGAGGCTTTTTATCAAACGCATACAGTTGAAGTTGAAGTTGAAATATCAGCCTTAGTACCTTGAAATAAGTTTAATAAAGATTTAGATGAAAATTTACTTTTTCTTAAATTACCCTCCAATGCCCCAGAACTAAGTTGAACATGTGTGTTACTTACATTTAAAATACCTAGAATGGCAAGGCCTGCTAAATGATTAACATTATGAATATATCGTTTTACTTAAACGAAATATAACGTTATATCGATATTTTCCATAACGTTATTAAAGTCTGGCTCTGGGTGCGTTTGCTGAAGCAAATCACTACATAGTATAAAACAAAGTCGCTTGCGCTGTCTGTCCCTATGTATGCTTAAATCTTTAAAACTACGCAACGGATTTTGATGCGGTTTTTTTTAATAGATAGAGTGATTCTTAAGGAAGGTTTATATGTATAATACATTCCACGCGGGCGAAGCCGCGGGCGGGTCGCTAGTAAGTAATAAAACAAACAAAAATCGACAGCGATATATTTATTAAATCTAATTTAAGCACAGATATACTTCTAATTAAGATTAGCAAAGATCTTCCATTAGTGGAATTGGATATCTAACACCATAATGAAACCTTACAACCTAGTTACACGTGATAGGGAGAAAGACATGATAAACGACGTAAACCAACTTCACATAAGCAGTTATCGGAATAGGTAGTTTTAGGGTAAATAAATAAAGGGATTAATACAAGGCGATTAACGCTAGCGTATAGCGCTAGCTATAAAAAAAATCTTAAAGAGGCTTGTAATTTTTTATTATTTACTGAGAAAATAAAATTGAATATTATCAATGTTTGCTATTCCCGCTTTGGACTAGTGGTTGGAATGACGTCATTTTGTTTGTAATCGCGTTTTTATTAAGCCTAGCGCTAGCTGTGGTGTATAAAAAATGTGGCGTTTAAGCTCTATAGCTATGAACAAAAAAAATAGAATTTTCAGAGAAACATCTAATGCCCGGTTCCTATATTCAAGAAACGAATCGTTTCCCTTACGGACAGTAGCGTTATGACATTTGCTACGTACAAAATGTGTCAAAATTTAACGAGACGTCACAATTCTATTGACGGTTTGAATATAGGAACGCACCATGTGAGCACAACTTTTATAAAAGTTGCCCGTTGTCAATGGATATGAGAACTCGACACGACCATCAGACAGGGATAAAAAAATCACGGATATTATAATTTTAATCTTATTCATTACATATAGTGGATATAGTTGCTACTATAGTGGAATTCAAATAGAGTAGCTGTGAGATAACACTGACATCGACATTACACACAAGTTGTTTCAACCTTATAATATTTTTCATATCTAGACCCCGCTATCGGAGGTGCAAAATGGTAGCTGTCAAGTTCTTAGGGATGGGTAAAAATATTCATGATATCGATATCGATATTCTTGCTTTTTCTGTATAATTAGTTTTATATTATGTACCTATACCATTTTTTAGACTACAATTAAACATGTTTTTTTTAGAATCCATGATAAGCATTGTCATCAGAAATGTAAATAAAAATAAATAGGGCTCAGATATATTGGGTTTATTGTTGAATAAATTCATCGTGACTGCACTAGATTATTGTAGAGAAACTGAAAAAAAACTGATCGTTCATTAACAATACGATATCCCTTTAAGAGACATTTATTAATTATTTAATTTTTAATTCATTTATGAATGGTCCGTGCTATGAAGATAACGATAATTTGTTAGTAATGATGAAATATTGAAGAATTTTATTTATAGAAATGAAAAATGTTTAACACATTCATTTTGTAATTATATACTCCTGTTTTATAAAATAAACACGTTTAATTAAAGTCCTAGACTCTCATTATGGCAAAGAAAAATTATCGACATATAGCTATAATTATCGACATATAGCTATAATTATCGACATAGAGCTAGTATTTCAAAATAATTTTTACCCATCCCTAAGAACTTGACAGCTACCATTTTGCACCTCCGATAGCGGGGTCTAGTCATATCTTATTGTGATTGTGACAGAAATTTTACATTTGCCGCGCATGTTCCTACTACCAATAGAGCAGTCAACTTAAAAAAATATATCTATATTAAATTGTGTCACGTATTTTTAGAAACAAATTATGAATAACATAACAAATAGCAAGCTTTAAAAACCCGACTGTTGCTAACCAACTTTGAAGAGTTATAAATCCGAAATTATCATACAAAAGGAAAAATGATGAAAGAAACCTAAAGATGATTTTTAAATACTTATTCAAAGATACCCCACTTGTCATAAATCGTCGACTTTTTTCTTTTTTACAATATGGCGTCTGGTTGCCGGCATATTGAATTTTAATTACTGTCATATCTTTAGTGACACTCACAAGATAAAGACAAACCGAAAAAAAAATGCGATTTTAATTAGGACCATCAGTAAATTTTCCAAATGACATCTGTCACAGTCACAGGCAAAATAAGACATGAAACATTTATAGTAAGCTGTCAATAAATAATAATAAAAATATTTTATACATTTCTGGATTATCCATAGGTACCTACCTACTTTTTCTTGCTAACCCTTTTCCAGGCATAGTACATTTCATCGACCACATTCATGTCGCTCAAAATTTAACTTAACTACCTACATTTAATGACACAAATTTAATTGAACTTTCCTGAAATATGACTTCATGGATCAGTATCCTTCAGGAAGTTACGAATTCGTGGCTCTATTCCATTTCTTGCTTGTGTCCTTACTTTAGCAAGGCTTGGACAAGGGTTAAAACAAAAGGAATCGAAACGCTAGTTAGCGTAATGCATGTAGGCTAGGGCCCTACTACGCATACAACGTATCTGTGACAAACAAACGGAATAGCTCTTCAAACGTGCCCTGTTCACTACTGTTTAGTTCTTTATATTCCAGAGTCATGACTCATAAGTATACCAACGTTTTTTCCGTCAACTTTGCCCATGGAAATTATTTGAAGCCGTATCGCTTGTTCTGATGTGACCCAGGTACACTTTGTATAATGTAGGATGATGACACGTGGAACATGTGTGTATAACCCAGCCAATTTTGCTCAGTGTCAACCTGCTAAACATTCAGATTCCTTGATGGTACATGTATGAGTCAGGAAATTAATATTAGGGGGCAATATCATACAATACAACTTGGTAACGGTACTAGACAACGATACACATACTTATATAGAGGAATACATACTTAAATACACATAAAAGATCCCAGGAACAAATACTCGCGCATATCCCAGACATATCCGCCCATGGCGGTATTGAACCCATGGGAGCACTAGGATAGCGGCCCACTGCCTCACTACAGACTAGGATGACATGTTGCAAAAAAAAGTATTTAAAAATGGTAAAGTAGTCCCCTTTATACGTGACCCACCTGCGTAACTTTGTTTTTTTTTATATTATTATTTGTAGACAACCAGACGTTACAGTTGGATATCCTTTGCACAAAAGTCCTTTACCGTGCCTTGGGGCGATCAAAGGGCGGAAACCTACCTACTCCTCTGCTAGCTTATCAAACAAACTACATTTCAACTTATAGGCTAGAATACTATTTCATTGAGACGCAACGTCCGAGATTATCATTAGGTACCCTCCCTTGCAGTTCTTCTACTTCTTCCCTTATTCTAAACATCAAGAAGTAAGAAAATTGCTGGCAAAGGTTGCTAACACCCTTCGCTCTAGCGAATGAATATTATATGCGACATAAAGAGACGGAGCATAATTAATAATATATCCAACGTCTTACGTTTGATTCTCAACTTTTTGTTCGATCTTTTCAAGCTTCTTGCGGAGCTTCCCCTTCTTTTTGGGTTTATCTTTGTTCAGATATCTGACCGTATGGTATTCCTTCCAACACTCGCCAATGCACAAGCCGACCTGGCATTTCCCGCACATGACTGTCACCTGGCTCCTCCGGCCCAGCGCGTGGCAGCGGCCGCAACGCCGCCGACTCCGTCGATTCTTTCCATTAATAGTCTCAGTATGAGTTGGGTAATGATCATTCTTGCCATCCAACCGGATCTCATTACCCTTTGCGGCCGGGTGTGTCAGTATCTTAGTGACGCCGAAACGCTGCGCCAGAATTTCGGCCAACTCATACCGAAAAGTCATATGGGCCATCACTTTGGACGTATTGCAATTCGATTGGTACATCACGTAGGCGTTCAGAATACTCGAGTTCAGAAGCCGGCGGAATATCTTGATGTACCATTTGAGACCGCGTTTCCTGTCCATCGAGTTGGACATCTTTTTGTCTTTCTCGATATTGCATTTGTTGTAATCGTGCAAAGCCAGCGGGATTCTTGGGAGCATATGGCTGAGGCTGTTCTGGGATACCAACACCATGTCAGGCTTGTGGTAAGTCGATACGACAGTTGTCAAATCGGTGTCTTTCCAGGATATTATGGATATGTCGCCGCTCTGCCAGGACAGGAGCTCGCCTTTCTGCAACCTTTTGTCGTCAATATTCTTGATGACTTCAGGAATCAGCGGCTTCTCCTTGTTGATCAAGCCAATCACGTCCGTGCTTCGAGTCTTCAGGTACCGCGTCAACGGCACTTGGGTGTACGTCGTGTCCATGGCGATAGAATGCCCCTTCTCCAGATAATCCTGCACGAGCCTAAGCGTCATTTTCGCGTGCGATCTCTCGTCTATCGCTCTTCCGGGATCTATGAGGAACTTCAGCAAATAACCAGTCCTTGCTTCGTACAACTCATGGGATTTGAAACCGAACTGTTCGCGGCTTTTCAGGTTTCTCTCCCAGTTATACTGCGCTTTCCACAGCGGACAGGCTTCGTTCAAGCTCAAATACTGCCCCGGTACGTACAGACTGAAGAATTTCATATTGCAATAGTCTATAACAGGCTTAATCTTGGCCAGTTTTTTATCATTCCCGGACACTTTCGGCAATAGGAGTGAATTATTATCAACAAAATGCATGAATCTTAATAGCAGTTGGAATCTGTTTCGACTCATCAAGGAACGCAAGTTTGGTAGCTCTAGTCTTCCAGTAGACCAGTAATCGGACAGCTTTTCCCTGTGACAGAACGGCATGAAGATCAATATTGAGAAGAATAAGTACAATTCTTCAACTGTTGTATCCTTCCATCTGGACAGTCTCGATGTACTTGGTATACCGCCTGCAGTCTTGCATTTAGGGGTTATAGTCTGCCAAGCGTACTTATTGGTTTCGTCTGCGATTTTCTGCATTATATTTCTATCCCAAATTGACGCGAAAAGTTCGTATGGACACTGACTGTTGATCCTAGAGCCAGGGATGAAGTTATAAGGTTCCTGGCGTCCAGCAAACGTGGTGAAGTCCTGGGACCAGTAGAAATTTTGGTTCATACAGTCGTAGGTGTCGAAGGACTCTTCAGGAGTGAGTTCCAGCTTGTAGCTGGACTGATATTGGACAGAGAGAAGGGAACGAATGAAATCTTCGTCGTCTGCTTCACTACCAGAATCCACGGATATATCGTTGGGGTTCTTGTATTTTCTGGGTTTCTGTAAATTTATAATAAAAAAGGTTTACTATACTACATTTTTGTTTGAACTGCGACTTCCATGAAGTTGATTTCAAAACACAGAACGTGGGTGCGGGTCGCATCGCTTTTTTTGTTAGGACTCGCGCACGCCGCGCCGGTTGTATTAGGGCTTGTATGGTAAATAAAGAGATAATTAAACGCGCGGAACTTTCGACTGGCTGAACCGATTTTAATTATTTGAAAGCTGGTGCTTCCCGTTTGGCCCCATTTTTAGCAAAATGAAGATCTGATGATAGAATCAGTGAGAAATCGACGGAACTCTTTAAAATTTATAGGCACACCTATAGCGCAAGCACTCTAAAGCTCATATCTTGGAAAGCACTATTTGGTGAAGTGGAACTGATGATGAACGGTATATATTTCAAGGGTGGCGACAAGATATTTCGATTAAGATAGTTAAGCTACCATGACGAAGCATATTTAGGTTTTTTGTTTTCTTCGACTTTTATTTTATATTATTTACTGGGTTTTTTTGTTGAATATTATCAATGTTTGCCACGCCCGCCTGGAACTAGTGGTGGGAATGACGTCATTTTGTTTGTAACCGCGTTGTGTAGCACTAGCTGTGACAAAGTCAAGATAATGTGGCGTTTATACTCTTTAGCGAGTAGCAGTAATTCGTTTAAGTATCTATTTTGAGATAAACTTACATAAGCATTAACATGTATTTTTTAGAACACCTTTTAAAAAGTTCCAGTTGGTCGTAAAATACTGAATGTAGAAGCTTAGCTAGAATCCATAATTCGACAGACTCATTAATCAGATGAAGTGTATGCCATATATGTATGAAATCAAATAGTGATGAGGAAACGACGATGATTCAGTATCGACATGACGTAACATCGGCTGTTAAGTAAATTATTTATTTATTTATAATACAATAGTAACAAATTAGAAACACTAGTGTACGATACTAGGTCCATTAGTATTTATACCAATATTATAAATGTGAAAGTAACTTGTTTGTTGCGCTTTCAAGTCTCTTCTCTTCTCTTATTACCTACCCTAACCCAAAGACGGATAAATCCGTCACGATTAATTGAGCAAAACATACCTTCACATGTACCTACCAGTATTTTTAATTTACAAATACATTTTACAATGGAAATTTTAGAACTAACCACCCATACTGTGGTGAAATTGTGTATTTTATTCACCACCAGCCACTGCTACGAGTGCTACGCTGTAGCATTTATCCGCTACGTAGGGAAAATCTGCTACGATCAGTAAACCTGATATCGGCTCGGGTGTTACAATGTAAAAATGGTTCGTCGAATTATAGATCAGGTAGTCAGTGTGCTCTTTAGTTTCATGTCATAAGAAAATGTACATACCTTGAGCTTTGGAGTGGGGCCGGGAGCCTGGTGGGAGGCGTGCGGCTGCGCGACCGGCTCACCTGAAAATTGCAAAACACCTTTAGCAATTTTTGCAAAAATTTAAGCTCAATTTAAATTGACCTCAAATTGCCCGGCAAGATGACGTCAATGTAACATTAGCTTATCACATTTTTTGCCAAAATCGCAAGCGTATTTTGCAATTTTCACGTTGTTTTCTTAATGCGGAAGCTAATTTTACATTCACTTTTTAATGCGCGTATTTTTCAACAAAGGTTGACATAAATATGGCATTCCGGTTAAATCACAGGGCAAATACAGTCACTATTAAATGTAAAGTGACTGACTTAGCAACTGCTGCAAATACACTGACGAGCAGTGAAACGATTTTTTTTGTCACAGTGACCAGTTTTGATTGATCATCAGTGTAAATAATTACACTTGGGAGGGATGAAAAACGGGCTCGTTACCTACAATTTTGTAGGTACAGTGACCTGTTTTCAGTGATCTCGATTGTAAAACATATATAAAATTATGAATAACCATGAATAATTGCAATATCTTACAAGACATATCAAAGTATTAGACAACAAACAAGATAGCTTGTAAAGACTTGGATGTTGTGTAAAAAAATAAAAAAAGCAAAATAAAAAAAATAAGTTTTAAGTATTAAATATGTAGATAAAAACAAGTCTTTGTAAGTAAAGCAAATGTAAAATAACAAAAAAAAAACCTGAAAAAAAAAAGGAATCACAACTAGAGTGCAAACTTTCGCGCTCATCTCACAAAATTTGCCCCTGGCGGGATTAGAGCCCGACTTCCCACAGTAGGCAAGTTACACCCACTGCACCATCCAATAAATAATAAAAATAATGGTCTAATCAAAACTACAATTACCGTAGTACACATTTAATTACAGCAAAACAGACTAAAATAATTAAAACATTAAACTCCTACAATCGCATAAATTGTACAACATTTTTAATCTTTCCAACGCCAAGTCACTGACAGTTAAAAACCAGCTTTAGTTCAGCTTAAGCGGACAGAATTATTTTACGCTGTCAAACGCGACGGATTAATCCGTCATTGGCATTGATAAGGTTAAGACTATAATAATTAGTATAGCCTACACTGTGGATATTTTCTAATATACAGTAGAACATTTTTTGCTAAATATGTAAGAAACGTTTTAGTATTTATAATGAATCATGATAAATGTAATCTTTACATTATTGCGCATTAGATGCTTCGAAGCTAACAACTATTGAAAACCTTAAAAGTCAATATACACTTTTAATAGTAATAAACGGTACATATCAAAAAGCTAAGTCCTTGTATATATTTATTACTATTTTATACGGAGCAATAGTCAAAAAACGGTTGTTCTACAGTTATACAACACTAATACATACATTTTCTGTACACTTTGCGCAAGTAGGATGTGAAGAACTAAAAGAAACAAAAAACAGGTAGATTTGAATATTGATTTTGTATGGCAACAAAACCCTTTCAACGCCATGACGGATAGAAGTTAATAACGGGCGTATGACGTACGAACTTCACAGATGAATCCGTATTTGTGGAACGGATATATCCGTCATGGGCGTTAAAAGGGTTAAGAGTGAACCGTTAGACAACCTTTACATGGCATTATTTGTTTTATTCATACAATAAAGGTTCCATCATTGACCATAGCTTTTATCATTATATGAACCCTAATAGAGATCTAGTTTTTAAAGTTAAATTACGGCAAATATTATTAATTTTAATAGTATTCTACAAAAAAACTTATAAACTACAAAAATTACACATTGAAATGTAAAGTATCGGGTCAGCTATTCTCGACGGCAAGTTAATTGAGGTAACCGTAGTTAAATATCTATGAACTAGCGTTTGCGTACGTGGGTACAACAAGAAAAGACGGCAATCTCTATTGAAATTCAATCTAAAACAGTAAAAGTGTGTGCGTTTTTTTCTTAATTGTTGTTTTGTCTTTCACTCCTACACTCTAAAACAGCATTTTTCAAGTTATTCAGACAAATAAAAAAAGCAGCACGTAAGTTTGTTTAACTGTCAAAGCCTAAAACTTTTCATTTCAGGTCTTTTGATAGCCTCCTAGGGAAAAACCACAAATTGAACGAACAGTGGCAACAGTGGGAACGGTGGCTTATTTCGTGGTATTGTAACCTTGCATTTTGGATCCTTTGCGCCCTTTACATTATTCAAGGTCGGCCATCTTCGTATTTAATTTAGGGAATGCAAATAACCGGGTTTAACCAGTTTTAACCGGTTATTTTCATACAGAAACGGTTAATAACCGGTTATTTTCATACAAAAACGGTTAATAACCGGTTATTTTCATACAAAAACGGTTAATAACCGGTTAATTTGCATTCCCTAGTATTTATCAATACTTTACATTCCAATGCTGCAAGTAACAACGTCTCTAACTTTTCTCCTTATGCTTGGCACCTGCTTCGGGCCGTCTTCCGAGAAGGTCGCGTTTGCAGCACTTCTCACCCTGAAACAAACGTATTCTCTCATCGAAGAACATGTCCAGGTACCATTATTCTGTCACAGCTTTTGGTAATGTTACGTTACGTTATGTACATGTTTTTTACAATTAAGAAAAGACAAATCGTCGGTGATACTGCAAAACCGCGTAACTAACAAATTTATGATAGAGCAAAATAAACCTTACCCTGTTATTAAAAAGGTGCATTTTGCTCTTTATTTAAAATGTTACTAACGCTGTTTTGCAGTTCCACCGACGAAATACGGTGACATGCTAAAGAGCAGCGAGACGAGACGGCACATACAAAGGAAACTTTAACGTTGTAAATCGCGACGGATTTATCCGTTGGCTTTTAGATCTGTGGTGCGGAGATATCCGTCATTGGCATTGAAACGGTTTAATGTGATGAAGCTAAATGTTTTAGCTCAGAAGTCAAGATCAATGCTTTTCTATGTATATATTATGTAATTTATTGCTGCATATTAGTATGTTTATCGTTGTCTATTATTCACAGGTACTAGGTTAAGTTTTGTGAGATTGTGCTTTGATATATATTTAATTGTTACACTTGCTATCGATGCGCCCTCGCTCCGCTTCGGTTTTTATATTATGTATAGAATTATTTTTTAATGTGAATTCTACTTTTAAACACGTAGATCAAATACCTTTTAAAGCAGCGGGAAGTGGCAGGCGGCGTAATCAAATCTAAAGGACGATAGGAAAAAATGTCCCCTCCCATCAACAGCAATGAAACCTCTCTCAATGAAATCTTGGCAACATGATGTATTTCTACTATGGCTACGATCGCCCTATGTATCGTATTGTATGGAATTTGTTTCAAAATAAACACATCTAGCCTTGCCTGCTCTTGATCGATTTTTTTAAAATTAAATACACCCCACCGATTTTGCAACTAAAATAGGTATATTGGTTTTTTTTGGGGTCCTAATGAACAAATTTACATGCATTCTTTGACTGTTGGATAATGGGAACTGGGTCCATACTAAATCGCCAAGCACCCTCTTTGCTTTGTTTGTCAGACAGTGTATCCGTCCGCCTAGGGCCCAAATCGAATGGAGTATGTTCCCCTGGGGGACCAGTATCCTCGCCATGAGTTACAATGTCTGTGCTCGCTAGCGAGTCGAACGGTGCGCCCCTCGCAGTATTGTTAAGAGTGCGAGGGAAGGTAAAGGTCTCCGCACATTAGAACAACTCAACGGCGACTCGATTCTATGCTAAATATTGAAATTTAAGCCCTATGTCATATTTTCTAGGTTTAATTTCAAAAAATGATATTATAGTAGTGGACGACGTGCGGTCTACGCGTCGTACACTAAGGTCAACTCCGACATGTTTGTCACGCGTCGACCCCACGTCGTCCCCGCGGCGACTATGCGCTTCCAATCCATATATTTATTCCAATCGGATCGTTGACACCAGTGACCATTGGGTGGATCAACTAGGTGACTACTCATCGAAAGTGTGAGTAGAGTTGCTGGAGGGTGAGGGCCGGTAACGGAGTGTTGGCACAGGGGGGGACTGACCTCGCTGTCGGAGGAGTCGCTGCCGCTGGAGGAGTCGCTGCCGTAGAGCCGCAGGCCGGGCAGGCCGGGCGGCACGGGGGGGGGACTGACCGGGTCGCTGTCGGAGGAGTCGCTGCCGTAGAGCCGCAGGCCGGGCACGCCGGGCGGCACGGGGGGGGACTGACCGGGTCGCTGTCGGAGGAGTCGCTGCCGTAGAGCCGCAGGCCGGGCAGGCCGGGCGGCACGGGGGGGGACTGACCGGGTCGCTGTCGGAGGAGTCGCTGCCGCTGGAGGAGTCGCTGCCGCTGGAGGAGTCGCTGCCGCTGGAGGAGTCGCTGCCGTAGAGCCGCAGGTCGGGCAGGCCGGGCGGCACGGGGGGGGGACTGACCGGGTCGCTGTCGGAGGAGTCGCTGCCGTAGAGCCGCAGGCCGGGCGGCACGGGGGGGGGGGGGGACTGACCGGGTCGCTGTCGGAGGAGTCGCTGCCGCTGGAGGAGTCGCTGCCGTAGAGCCGCAGGCCGGGCAGGCCGGGCGGCACGGGGGGGGACTGACCGGGTCTCTGTCGGAGGAGTCGCTGCCGCTGGAGGAGTCGCTGCCGTAGAGCCGCAGGCCGGGCAGGCCGGGCGGCACGGGGGGGGGGACTGACCGGGTCGCTGTCGGAGGAGTCGCTGCCGCTGGAGGAGTCGCTGCCGTAGAGCCGCAGGCCGGGCAGGCCGGGCGGCAGGGGGGGGGGACTGACCGGGTCGCTGTCGGAGGAGTCGCTGCCGCTGGAGGAGTCGCTGCCGTAGAGCCGCAGGCCGGGCAGGCCGGGCGGCACGGGGGGGGGACTGACCGGGTCGCTGTCGGAGGAGTCGCTGCCGCTGGAGGAGTCGCTGCCGTAGAGCCGCAGGCCGGGCAGGCCGGGCGGCACGGGGTGGGGACTGACCGGGTCGCTGTCGGAGGAGTCGCTGCCGCTGGAGGAGTCGCTGCCGTAGAGCCGCAGGTCGGGCAGGCCGGGCGGCACGGGGGGGGGACTGACCGGGTCGCTGTCGGAGGAGTCGCTGCCGCTGGAGGAGTCGCTGCCGTAGAGCCGCAGGCCGGGCAGGCCGGGCGGCACGGGGGGGCACTGACCGGGTCGCTGTCGGAGGAGTCGCTGCCGCTGGAGGAGTCGCTGCCGTAGAGCCGCAGGCCGGGCAGGCCGGGCGGCACGGGGGGGGGGGACTGACCGGGTCGCTGTCGGAGGAGTCGCTGCCGCTGGAGGAGTCGCTGCCGTAGAGCCGCAGGCCGGGCAGGCCGGGCGGCACGGGGGGGGGGACTGACCGGGTCGCTGTCGGAGGAGTCGCTGCCGCTGGAGGAGTCGCTGCCGTAGAGCCGCAGGCCGGGCAGGCCGGGCGGCACGGGGGGGGGACTGACCGGGTCGCTGTCGGAGGAGTCGCTGCCGCTGGAGGAGTCGCTGCCGTAGAGCCGCAGGCCGGGCAGGCCGGGCGGCACGGGGGGGGGACTGACCGGGTCGCTGTCGGAGGAGTCGCTGCCGCTGGAGGAGTCGCTGCCGTAGAGCCGCAGGCCGGGCAGGCCGGCCGGCACGGGGGGGGGGGGACTGACCGGGTCGCTGTCGGAGGAGTCGCTGCCGCTGGAGGAGTCGCTGCCGTAGAGCCGCAGGCCGGGCAGGCCGGCCGGCACGGGGGGGGGGACTGACCGGTTCGCTGTCGGAGGAGTCGCTGCCGCTGGAGGAGTCGCTGCCGTAAAGCCGCAGGCCGGGCAGGCCGGGCGGCACGGGGGGGGGACTGACCGAGTCGCTGCCGCTGGAGGAGTCGCTGCCGTAGAGCCGCAGGCCGGGCAGGCCGGGCGGCACGGGGGGGGGGACTGACCGGGTCGCTGTCGGAGGAGTCGCTGCCGCTGGAGGAGTCGCTGCCGTAGAGCCGCAGGCCGGGCAGGCCGGGCGGCACGGGGGGGGGGACTGAACGGGTCGCTGTCGGAGGAGTCGCTGCCGCTGGAGGAGTCGCTGCCGTAGAGCCGCAGGTCGGGCAGGCCGGGCGGCACGGGGGGGGGGACTGACCGGGTCGCTGTCGGAGGAGTCGCTGCCGTAGAGCCGCAGGCCGGGCGGCACGGGGGGGGGGGACTGACCGGGTCGCTGTCGGAGGAGTCGCTGCCGCTGGAGGAGTCGCTGCCGTAGAGCCGCAGGCCGGGCAGGCCGGGCGGCACGGGGGGGACTGACCGGGTCGCTGTCGGAGGAGTCGCTGCCGCTGGAGGAGTCGCTGCCGTAGAGCCGCAGGCCGGGCGGCACGGGGGGTGGACTGACCGGGTCGCTGTCGGAGGAGTCGCTGCCGCTGGAGGAGTCGCTGCCGTAGAGCCGCAGGCCGGGCAGGCCGGGCGGCACGGGGGGGGGACTGACCGGGTCGCTGTCGGAGGAGTCGCTGCCGCTGGAGGAGTCGCTGCCGTAGAGCCGCAGGCCGGGCAGGCCGGGCGGCACGGGGGGGGGACTGACCGGGTCGCTGTCGGAGGAGTCGCTGCCGCTGGAGGAGTCGCTGCCGTAGAGCCGCAGGCCGGGCAGGCCGGGCGGCACGGGGGGGGGACTGACCGGGTCGCTGTCGGAGGAGTCGCTGCCGCTGGAGGAGTCGCTGCCGTAGAGCCGCAGGCCGGGCGGCACGGGGGGGGGGACTGACCGGGTCGCTGTCGGAGGAGTCGCTGCTGTAGAGCCGCAGGCCGGGCGGCACGGGGGGGGGGGGACTGACCGGGTCGCTGTCGGAGGAGTCGCTGCCGCTGGAGTAGTCGCTGCCGTAGAGCCGCAGGCCGGGCGGGCCGGGCGGCACGGGGGGGGGGACTGACCGGGTCGTTGTCGGAGGAGTAGCTGCCGCTGGAGGAGTCGCTGCCGTAGAGCCGCAGGCCGGGCGGCACGGGGGGGGGGGGGGGACTGACCGGGTCGCTGTCGGAGGAGTCGCTGCCGCTGGAGGAGTCGCTGCCGTAGAGCCGCAGGCCGGGCAGGCCGGGCGGCACGGGGGGGGGACTGACCGGGTCGCTGTCGGAGGAGTCGCTGCCGCTGGAGGAGTCGCTGCCGTAGAGCCGCAGGCCGGGCAGGCCGGGCGGCACGGGGGGGGGACTGACCGGGTCGCTGTCGGAGGAGTCGCTGCCGCTGGAGGAGTCGCTGCCGTAGAGCCGCAGGCCGGGCAGGCCGGGCGGCACGGGGGGGGGACTGACCGGGTCGCTGTCGGAGGAGTCGCTGCCGCTGGAGGAGTCGCTGCCGTAGAGCCGCAGGCCGGGCGGCACGGGGGGGGGACTGACCGGGTCGCTGTCGGAGGAGTCGCTGCTGTAGAGCCGCAGGCCGGGCGGCACGGGGGGGGGGGGACTGACCGGGTCGCTGTCGGAGGAGTCGCTGCCGCTGGAGGAGTCGCTGCCGTAGAGCCGCAGGCCGGGCAGGCCGGGCGGCCCGGGGGGGGGACTGACCGGGTCGCTGTCGGAGGAGTCGCTGCCGCTGGAGGAGTCGCGGCCGTAGAGCCGCAGGCCGGGCAGGCCGGGCGGCACGGGGGGGGGACTGACCGGGTCGCTGTCGGAGGAGTCGCTGCCGCTGGAGGAGTCGCTGCCGTAGAGCCGCAGGCCGGGCGGCACGGGGGGGGGACTGGCCGGGTCGCTGTCGGAGGAGTCGCTGCTGTAGAGCCGCAGGCCGGGCGGCACGGGGGGGGGGGGACTGACCGGGTCGCTGTCGGAGGAGTCGCTGCCGCTGGAGGAGTCGCTGCCGTAGAGCCGCAGGCCGGGCGGGCCGGGCGGCACGGGGGGGGGGACTGACCGGGTCGTTGTCGGAGGAGTCGCTGCCGCTGGAGGAGTCGCTGCCGTAGAGCCGCAGGACGGGCGGCACGGGGGGGGGGGGGGGGGGGACTGACCGGGTCGCTGTCGGAGGAGTCGCTGCCGCTGGAGGAGTCGCTGCCGTAGAGCCGCAGGCCGGGCAGGCCGGGCGGCACGGGGGGGGGACTGACCGGGTCGCTGTCGGAGGAGTCGCTGCCGCTGGAGGAGTCGCTGCCGTAGAGCCGCAGGCCGGGCAGGCCGGGCGGCACGGGGGGGGGGACTGACCGGGTCGCTGTCGGAGGAGTCGCTGCCGCTGGAGGAGTCGCTGCCGTAGAGCCGCAGGCCGGGCGGCACGGGGGGGGGACTGACCGGGTCGCTGTCGAAGGAGTCGCTGCCGCTGGAGGAGTCGCTGCCGTAGAGCCGCAGGCCGGGCAGGCCGGGCGGCACGGGGGGGGGGGGATTGACCGGGTCGCTGTCGGAGGAGTCGCTGCCGCGGGAGGAGTCGCTGCCGTAGAGCCGCAGGCCGGGCAGGCCGGGCGGCCCGGGGGGGGGACTGACCGGGTCGCTGTCGGAGGAGTCGCTGCCGCTGGAGGAGTCGCTGCCGTAGAGCCGCAGGCCGGGCAGGCCGGGCGGCACGGGGGGGGGACTGACCGGGTCGCTGTCGGAGGAGTCGCTGCCGCTGGAGGAGTCGCTGCCGTAGAGCCGCAGGCCGGGCGGCACGGGGGGGGGACTGACCGGGTCGCTGTCGGAGGAGTCGCTGCCGCTGGAGGAGTCGCTGCCGTAGAGCCGCAGGCCGGGCAGGCCGGCCGGCACGGGGGGGGGGGACTGACCGGGTCGCTGTCGGAGGAGTCGCTGCCGCTGGAGGAGTCGCTGCCGTAGAGCCGCAGGCCGGGCAGGCCGGGCGGCACGGGGGGGGGGGGGACTGACCGGGTCGCTGTCGGAGGAGTCGCTGCCGCTGGAGGAGTCGCTGCCGTAGAGCCGCAGGCCGGGCGGCACGGGGGGGGGACTGACCGGGTCGCTGTCGGAGGAGTCGCTGCCGCTGGAGGAGTCGCTGCCGTAGAGCCGCAGGCCGGGCAGGCCGGCCGGCACGGGGGGGGGGGGACTGACCGGGTCGCTGTCGGAGGAGTCGCTGCCGCTGGAGGAGTCGCTGCCGTAGAGCCGCAGGCCGGGCAGGCCGGCCGGCACGGGGGGGGGGGGGGGACTGACCGGGTCGCTGTCGGAGGAGTCGCTGCCGCTGGAGGAGTCGCTGCCGTAGAGCCGCAGGCCGGGCAGGCCGGCCGGCACGGGGGGGGGGGGGGGGGGGGGACTGACCGGGTCGCTGTCGGAGGAGTCGCTGCCGCTGGAGGAGTCGCTGCCGTAGAGCCGCAGGCCGGGCAGGCCGGCCGGCACGGGGGGGGGGGGGGACTGACCGGGTCGCTGTCGGAGGAGTCGCTGCCGCTGGAGGAGTCGCTGCCGTAGAGCCGCAGGCCGGGCAGGCCGGCCGGCACGGGGGGGGGGGGGGGACTGACCGGGTCGCTGTCGGAGGAGTCGCTGCCGCTGGAGGAGTCGCTGCAGTAGAGCCGCAGGCCGGGCAGGCCGGCCGGCACGGGGGGGGGGGGACTGACCGGGTCGCTGTCGGAGGAGTCGCTGCCGCTGGAGGAGTCGCTGCCGTAGAGCCGCAGGCCGGGCAGGCCGGCCGGCACGGGGGGGGGGGGACTGACCGGGTCGCTGTCGGAGGAGTCGCTGCCGCTGGAGGAGTCGCTGCCGTAGAGCCGCAGGCCGGGCAGGCCGGCCGGCGCGGGCCGCGGGCGCCGGCCAGGCAGCACACCAACCACGCGCAGCGCGCCGCGCTCCGCGCTTGCCCCGCTGCAACAAACATACACTCAACTCACCGGGATTTTGACAATAGTAAATTACTGCCTAGGTAGTGAAGCAGGCAATTGCGGGCCGAGTATTGGTTTAAACGGACGAGCTTGCGAGTAATATAATATAAACAGAAACACTTCCCCCACCACGCGCTTCTGTCAAGTCCAAAAATTCAAAATTCTTAGTTTGAGCGGTTTAATTTGTCTGGTTGTCTGTAAGTCAGTCGCGAGCTTTTTATGTATAGATGAACGTTAAACTAAAAGGAAATCACTCAGTTACGAGTGCCAACACTACGAACACACCAACTTGGTTGTGATTTTGACAGTTACTCACCTCAAATCCGTAATAACTCCGTTCTTAAGAGGCATAGCACCTTTTTCGCCTTCCAAATCACTTGCCTTTCGCTTTCTGACAACCATCTGAAATTGGACCATTTGATTACAAACTGGCCATTATCTCTTTCAACATTTCCTACGAAAATATATTTTTTAGACATCAATATTAATACAATAAACATACAATTTTAAAATCTCTTAACATAGGCCTGGAGATGTATGTATTGGCTTGTAGGAGACAATTGCACTGTCAAGTGTTTTTCTATCAATAAACTTTTTCAATGCTATGTCAAATACTAATGTTGTAAAATCTAGTAAAATCTTAAAAGCACCGCAAATTAGAACCTTTTTAAAGTTAATAAAATGATATTAACTGTGACGGATAAATCCGTCGTCAGATGTGAATCTATGGAGCTGATGAATCCGTCAGTGACGTTGAGCAGGTTAAATTTTCATCATTAAAACGTATACAACAATTACCCCTTGCAGCTTATTGGGCTTGGCTTGCGGGGAAGGCACAGGGTTGCGGGCGGGAGCCAGCTGCGCGCGCAACCTAGTCATCTCCTCACTTTCCGTCAAATTGGACACGCGCTCCCTGATAAACGTATAGGTACAGTGAATCACATGATTAAAGCAGTTTTTGGGTAAAGAGGCCAAGCTAACACTATGATCAGAACAGCGTATATACTGTGAAATAACTCTTAAAACGACCTTTCTCTTAGCTTAACTTTTCTCTGGATTGACTTTTGCCGTTAATGCGACGCACGCAATTGGTGGCGTGCTCGTATGGAGGAAGCACACCCGAACCCTGGCAAGTACAGGCGCCATAAAGTTATAACAAGGGCAAAAAATATTTGAAAACGTATCTTAGTTGCGAGAAATATATTGCATGGCAACTGTAGCAGCTGGTTAACGCGTACTTTAAAAATTGAATTGCAACATTTATGATTAAACCATGGAAAACTTAAAAATACAGTTAGCACCATAAGTAATCATGTAGGATCAAACTGCCATACGAATTTGCAAAAAGAGTGCACACGACATGGTACAAAAGTAATGATCTACTTTCCCTGTACTTTCAAAAAAGAGAAAACAGACAATAAATAAGTTTAAAGAATATCTATGATGTTTTAATACCTAAACTCCTGCATTTCCCTTTGCTCCTGTAGAGAGATCTGCTGAGCGGCATTAGCCTTGCTGCGCTCCACGAGGTCCAAGAATCCCACTTCATCATCATCCAAACCACGGATCATGTTCTCTAAAAAAACAATACTAGTGAATCCAAATTCATGCAGTCAAAAGCAAAAGGCACCAGACACCAAAACGCAACCTAGTCTGAACTTACGAGTTGAAAGGGACAATTACGGAATGACATTCGTTAATAAGGCTATACATGCATGTTAGTCTTTATATAGGAATAGGTTCCTCCTTGGATTTGATGCTTTTTCATTCCAAACATGTTTGCAGGCAAGTTAGAAACATGACTACAAATTTGAACTTGAAAGGCTTCTTGCTCGAATGTTTTAGCGTCTGGTACCTTGTGTTAGAACATAACAGCGTAAGCGTCGCGTAAAGCTTAAGCCTTGAAGGAAGCCACATAGATTGCGACCCCTGGTGATCCCGCCATCGACTCTAAGCAAGCAAGTAAGCAACCAAAAAATGCGTCAACAAATTACGTACCTACCCTCCATATTACCAGAGAAACTAAAGTGGAGCCAAAACTCACACTAAAGCAATGAATTTAATGTCTCTGGGATGAAAATGAAGAAAACTTTTCTGCATTAAAAGTTTTAGATTGGTAATATTATTAGTCTTCTATGTTAAAAATTGTAATAAGTATAATATTTGTGTCACTTATTATTGTATATGTACTCTGTATTGCAGATTGTACCGCGGTGAACTAAAGTCATCCAGTCAAAAGACAACTAGTCTTATTATCTAACAGATGAAATAAACTAACTTCACAATACGATGTACCCCTGTGTGTATGTGTTTGTTGAATAAACTTTTTTCTATTCTATTATATTCAATAGCCATGACAGTTGAAAAATATACTTGTAAATACAAGTTGTGCTTAAATTTCATGTTATTTTTTACTTAAATTATGAACTCATCACATAAAAATTAAAATGACTTAAGAGCATTGTGAAGCTAAAACATTCCGTACAAAACGCCAAAAAGATTCCTCTACGCCTAAAGCCGGGTCCAGATTTGTGACAATTCGCCGAACCGAACACTGTGACGTCGCCGCGGACTTGTTACGTATAGTGTGGACGGGTGGAAGTTTGCATCGGATCGGACGCTGGTGGTTGCTCCGTGACCGTGACAAAGCCCGATGTCTAGCGATAGTGTGGACGGCATTTGTTACGCGTACAAATGTTACGAAGGTCCTCTACAACCTATGGATACCATTTTGAAACTTCAACCAACGCAGTCATGTCGTCTCCAGAAGAATTAGCCGAAATGTATTTAAATATTGCTCTTGCAAGTGCATCATTTGTATTACTTTGTGCTTTTAAAAAAAATAGGGCGGCGAAAAAAAGGAGATGGTGGCAAAGTGAACTTTTCAGAAATCGTAATATTTATGGTGGAAATTTGTTACTGAGAGATATTAGATTTCAAGAAATAAGTGGAAAATACAAAAAAATTGTGCGAATGTCTCCTACAGACTTTGAAGTTTTGCTGAATTTGATTGGTCCAACAATAAAAAAACAAGACACTCAATTTAGAATCTCAATTTCGGTACAAGAAAGACTTGCAGTGGCATTGAGATTTTTGGCAACGGGTGATTCATATTCTTCATTACAATATCTCTTTAGAATATCGAAGCAAGCTATAAGTCAATATCAACTCAATGGGAAATTCTTGTACCAAATGTTATTAACACCTGAAGTGATACAAGCACAATACCAGCTTTGCAACTAGGGCTTCCAAATACCGGACTTTTCATAATACCGGTATTGATGCCGGTATTCGTTATTCAATACCGGGATCCCGGGATCCCGGACCGGTATTAAGAAAAAGTAATAAAAATTGAGTTTTTATTAAAAATAAAACTTGCAGATTAATTTCGATATATACTTTTATAAAAAAAAAAAAACATTCAATAGTACTTAATAATCATGTTAGCTTTTATATTTTTTAGTTTTATAAAACTATAATTTGGTGGTTTATGGTTTTGACGCGTTGTACCAGAATCGAAAAACGCCAGATTCGCAGAACGCCAGATTTTCAGATTCGCAGTATACCAGATTCGCAGAATGCCAGATTCGCACGATGCCAGATTTCAGATTAGCAGAATGCCAGATTCGCATAGTACCAGATTCGCAGAACGCCAGATTCGCAGAATGCCAGATTCGCAGATTGCCAGATTCGCACAGTGCCAGATTTATTTTTCACATAACTGTAATAGAGAGAGTAAGATTAATTAGAGTTCCATACCTCAAAAGGTACAGAATAGAGGCATCGTGCGAATCTGGCATTCTGCGAATCTGGTATACTGCGAATCTGAAAATCTGCCATTATGCGAATCTAGCGTTCTGTGAATCTGGCGTTCCGCGAATCTGGCGTTTTTCGATTCTGGCACAAAGCGTCAAAACCTGGTTGATTTATAATAACAAACTTAGATAAAATATGAATTATTTGTTTTAAAATTTTCAGGTTACAAATATAATGTATATAAGTGTAAAACTAAATCATCCTTGTAATTGAATCACAATTGAAACAAGTAAAAATTAAAGTATTTCCTATTAATATTGTCATGGTTGGTGATTTTTCTGTAGATATGAAAGTAAAATAATCGGTCCTTCTAATTTTTTTTTTTTTAGTGCACTCCAAATACCAGAAGAAGTCTTTGTTTCCCGATTATTTAATACTGAATTAACGTACGTCGATCAATAGAATTATACAAAACAACTAGGTTATTGAAATACTTACATTATTTATTTACAATGACGACATCAAGACGAATGAATGAGAGAGAATGAGTCGTCGAGACGCCGTCGGATAGGTTAACACTTACTGGCACGTGACGTGATGTGACTGGCACGTGACCACACACGACAAACTCCAGCAGGCAACTGACTTACTCCCTTTAGCAAGGGCTATGCAAAGCATAGAGTAAGATAAAAGATAAACGCGAGGCATATGTATATAAGCAGGACAGCAGTCAGAGCGAAAGTACCGTTAGAACCTTATTGTCAACAGTTTCTTTTCGGTATTGCTAAAACAATGACCAGAGAACGGCTGAGTATCGATATCTCTTACATTACATGTAACTTACAAAAGTTACGAAGCAATTGAAACACACGAAAGTTAATAAACCATATAAATAAACGAATGGTTTATTTCTCCATTTTTATTTTTAATACCGCGGGCGGGATCCCGGTATTGCTTAATGAATACCGGTATTGAAAAAGACATGAAATATCGCGGGATCCCGGGATACCGGTATCCCGGGATCCCGGGATTGGAAGCCCTATTTGCAACCAAAAATTGCGGATGATTAAGTTTTTATTAAGGCCTCTTGTATTTATGTAAAAATAAGTAAATAAAATTACTTCTTTAAATTATGGAATTAAAATTACCAATAAATAAATTATCTCAGCGTGTATTTTTAGAAAAAAGGGATATACGAATATTTTATTGCAGTGGCAACATTGTCGTAATTTTTTTGGTCTTGAATTCCAGTTTCGAGTATACCTTCAATATATTGTTGCAGTGATTTCTCGGATACGTGCGAGGGGCGGGGGAGCGGGTGTTGCCTTGTCAAGACGTGCATTCGCCCGATCCATCAATCCCGTGTATGTACGAGCGTGATGACACGCGTGCTTGTACGCGTGACAAAAATCGCAGTGTGGACCTCTCCCGCACACCGAGACAGTACCGAACATCCTTTGAAAAAGACCCACTTTGGATGGATCGGCCCGTGCCCCGTGTCATTTGACCGTAACAAAACCAAAACATCGTCCACATTGTATCACAACCACATTGTGGCAGTACGTACAATGTTTGGGTGTACGGATATCTTGTTCTGAGAATTGAACGGATAACTGATCGTGTAACAAATTAATGTAACAAATTCCGTCCACACTATCGGTACAAACTCCCGGCTCTGTCACGGCCACGGTGTTCGGTTCGGCGAATTGTCACAAATCTGGACCCGGCTTTAGACCTAGTCCGATTTTTCAGATTTTTGAATATGTTGTAGATATCATGAAAAACTATGTCATTACGTTTTCTTTTCCACGTTATTATTCCAATTTGAAAAACAAAAAGCAGAAACGTACAGACCTAGTTCTTTATAATAACTACAACATATTCAAAATTCTGTGAAATCTGACTTGATTTAGGGGTGAGAAACGTTAACGGCCGGAGCTAAGTTTGCATGGAATTTTTTGACAGCTACCTTATTTTAGCGGTGTTCTTAAGTCCATTTACATCACAACGTACAAACGTCGTTCTACCTCCAGCGTCCAAAAAAAATTAACCTTTTTGAAAGCCATGTTAGATACGGTGTCAACGCCACTCGTAAGCCAATGACAGTTGAAAGGCAGCGCGACTTCCAACCTTATCGATGGGTTTTATGGTATATTTTGCGCAATCAACCGTGACGGATTTATCCGTCAAGGTGAATTTGTGGTGCGGATATCCGTCATTGGCGTTGCAAAGGTTAAAATGGAAAATAATGATCAGTGATAATTAAATTTTAAATTTAGTTTATTTTATTGATCTATGCGACTCCCTTTACGTCTATGCGACTCCCTTTACGTCTATGCGACTCGCTTTACGTCTATGCTTTATCTAAATACAGTACCTTAGTACAGAATGAATGATTGTAGGTAATTTTTCATTATTAAAACTTTAATATTGTAGTATTTTATTGGTATAAATCAAAATAAAAAGAAACTGGAATCTGTTGTCTTTTAAAGCACTCACTTATCTTTTTTTAATGTCTATAAAAACCTAACCTATACCTACCTATATAATAAAAATGAATCGCTAAATGTGTTGCTAAGCGCAAAACTAGAGAACGGCTGAACCGATTTGGCTGATTTCTTTTTTGTTGTGTTCGTCATTGTCGCGATTAGGTTTGTATGAAAGAAAATAATTGAAAAATCCACCGGGAGAGTCAGAAATTTGCAGCGGGGCGAAGCCGCTGGCGGGCCGCTAGTACAAAATAATTTAATTTGGACCAACTTTTAAGGAACAATATGTAGTTTACACAATGAACATTTAGATCAATGACTTGGCAAGACGAACATTTAGATTTCAAAAAATCGCCTACAGCAAAGTTTAAGTATTTGACAAGTACTATCTACTGTTGGCGGACCTATCAAAAAACAACTTTTTTTAGTTTAATATTATGTATGCTTACCGCCTGTTTCACAATCGACTAGTGAAGCATATTTGATAGATAAATTCAGCCCTTTCTCTTTCTTACACTTGAAATAAGGCAAGGAGAGAGCCAACTTTAAATGGCACAAATTTACTTGTCGATTGTGAAGCAGGCCCTTAGAGTTACGAAATATTGCCACAGATTAGTATCAACAATGTATAAATTGACTTTGTAACTAATAAAGGTCAATATTTTACTAAAATTAGCTTGATCTATACGTCATCTCCATGGCAAAATTGCGAATCTGCACTTTGATCTCAAAAGACATTGACGGAAACGCCGCTAGGTAAAGTAGCGAATCTGCTGTTTAATTGTTGTTGTAATTCTGTTCCATAAGCCAGGAGACAACAGTGATAGTTTCTTAAATTTTTATTATAAGATACCTTCAGCACACTCAGGCCCCATAAACCCATAAAAGAATAGGTTTGTAATTGTCAATAAAACAGATTTTTGATGGACTTATATTCTTTGAAATCATAGTTTTAAAGGGACGTCACTATGGCAACGAGACAAAAAGTTTATTGAACCATTTGATGGACACTTTTTGTTGTACCTCGTTGCCATGGTGACGTCCCTTTAAAACTATGATTTCAAAGAATATAAGTCCATCAAAAATCTGTAAAATAACGCTTTCAGGATTTCCTCAAAAACACATTGGTTTTTTTACCATATTTTTTAAAGTTATCTTCCTATAATATAAATAAAAAACAGTGCAGCAGAACTAGAATTATCTGGTTAAAAAAAGTTTACAAATTGAAATAGAGGGAATTGTGTTTTGGGACAAAACATGCGACAACACCCACTTCCACCATTTCAGTTGTTTTTTTTTAAGCATACTTACTGAGTTTATGAGCCTCTTCATATTCTGCCTCCTTCCTCATCTTCTGTTCTTCGAGGCGAGCGTACAGGGGCCTG
Organism: Acleris emargana; assembly: GCA_927399475.2. Classification (NCBI taxonomy): domain Eukaryota; kingdom Metazoa; phylum Arthropoda; class Insecta; order Lepidoptera; family Tortricidae; genus Acleris; species Acleris emargana. Next base: position 18,564,723 of record OV656854.1, read on the forward strand.
GTGTCATAGGGCTCCTCAGGGGCCTCTGTAAATAGCAGGGTTGATTCCACAGTAAAATTAAGATCAGGATATTGCAGACAAAAGTATATAATCAGTGCATATGCCTAACAGAAGGTGCATATGCATTGAAGAAGAAGAGATTGCATCCTATTCGTATGGCGAACTACCTACCTAACTTCTTGATACAACTGCACTACTAATACAAATAAAGGCATTTCAAATGAAACCCTTGTAGTAATTGCAACCTCATTCCTAATAGATAACAATTTAATCTGCTTCGGCTATCTAATATTGGTTTAGTAAGACAGAAAAGTATGTATTATTTATGAATGTAAACACTTTATTGTACAAAAATAGAAAATCAAACACAATATTTACAGAATTGGAATGTACAAAGGCGAACTTATCCCTTTAACCCCTCGTATGCGGGAGCCGTTTCAGAATTTGACGGCTCAGGGCGGCGACGCGGTCACGTGATCGGTCACGTGACATCAAACCCACACGAATGGCGGCCAAACTGAATATTTTTATGTTAACACTTTCACTGCCGCCGACCCGCTAGGCGCTTCGATTTTGTATGAAAATCAGAGAGCTTGGCACTGAAAGTGTTAAGAGGGATTTTTTGTAAATTTCAAAACTATATTGGCTTAACCTTCAATCGATTTTAGACCTACTATGCTATGCAAAAAGATTTAAAATAAAATGCAGATAGGCATGTAGGGGATTGGAACGTATCAGTGCTTACGCAGTGCATGAACTGGCACGGATACGCGTCTAAGCATACGAAGGGTTAAGGGATCGGTTCCAGCTAACCTTTGGGTGATTTAGGAGAATAAGAAAAGTAGAATGTGGTAGACATTAGTACAAAACATAGTTTACAGAAACTGCTTGAACTAATAGAGTTAATGTTTAATTTGTAAAAACTATAGATACAGAGATCTTATTTTATACTTAATTTACTTAATTAGTTATTTTATAAGTTTTATAACAGAGAAATGTTATAATAATTGATATACGCGTTGCAATACCCTAACAGGGTTGTACCTAGAATTAAGTTTATTTTGTACAAAAATGCAATAAATAATAAATAAATAAATAATGAATAAATACTAACAGAGACATAATATATAAAAGTAACAAAAATAAATATCAAAATAATTAAATACAGAAACTTACATATTTATACTCATATACAACATATACATACATAAAATATAAACCAAATAAATTTACAAGTCTTTGTAATGGCATTCTTAGTTTGGAGAAGGCAAAGAAACACACAGAAAACCTAATGGTAAGTGGGATCTTTAGATAACACATTTCGATTTGAGTATAAAATCAAAAAAATGCTATCTACTTAACATTCTTTAGCCAAGGTAAACGAAACTGTAAGGGGAAATCAGATTAGACAGGTCAAAACCAGTAACCTATTTAAATAGGTAAGTAAATATTTTCTGAAGTGTATAAATAGGCAAAGAATAAGATGGTAATGAAAATATTATGTAAAAGTATAAAACGCACTAAACTTGATAAACAAACGTCATGTCTCTGATCTCGAACTCTTATAATACGGCACCATTAGTCGTACTTATACATATGTTTTACGTGGCTTTTGTACTTCAGCTTCGTTACAAATCGTTCCCGAATATAGTATTAATGGTGATGGATTGCTTTGACTATCTTATAACGATAACAAGGGAGCCTAATACAAATCCAAATCAACAATGAAAATTTCGCTACAAAATATTTTGGCGTACTCGTACCTTTGGGCTGGTCTTCGGTACGAACTTTATCCCATTCTTCCTGACGCCGTTGTCTAGCCTCCAAAATCTCAGCCTCCGTTATAAAACCCGAACTCATAGCTTAATACGCTTTAAAACACTTACGACAGGCAAATTTCTTTTATCTTAATTTCGCTAACGCTTAAGCTAAAAGCTAAGCTAACCTCATAATTACCATACGATGTTTTTAAATTGATTATGTTTTTGAAGAAGGCTTTATTCCATTGGAACCGAACATTTTAGATGATAATAGACGAGATTTTAAACAAAAAATATAATTAGTACTTGAATTTTGTTTAGATGACTTATGGCATAATTTTTACTTGTAATTTATGGAATTTCGTTTCATATTTTTTTATTTTCGTAAAACATTTGTATAGCCAGCTTTTCGCTGTAGCTACCTTTCTAAACGAATTATAGTATCGTGATCATAGATCGTGATAATATATTGTTCTTGACATAACCATAGCTTTTATTTATTAAAAACCTAAAAAACACATAATAATTATTTAAAATATTTTATAATGATTGATTAAGAAATAGGATAGTTAATTTATTTATAATAATTTGTTTTAGAATAGATTACATATTAAGTAGGGTAAAAAGGGTTTGTTCCTCAAATATTTCATGAATTAAATGAACGCTTCATGCACCTTTTAATTAATTTATATTTTTCTTAGCGCACGTAATAATATTATATTTTGAATGCGACTATTTCAACCACTATATTACTATATTATTGCCACTGTCATTGTGACATTCCATTCCATCTGTACGCGGTTCGTTTGAAAGGGTTACCAGGTATAAATTTTGTAATACCTGAGAAAATAACAGATTTGCAAAATAAATATAATTCCTGACACTCGGGTACAAACCGGTAACGGGGACGGGGACGGGGACGGGGCGGGGAGTCGAGGACACGGGGACGCCCGCGGCTATCTTTGGCCAGATAAATATAGTTCACTATTTACACAAATTTGTACGTACAAATATAATTTACGGAACAGCCTGTTTTGTTTTTTTTTTAAGGTAAATAAAAAAGGAACATTAGAAAAAAAAGATTAAAAATCATGACTTATTACGGCCGCATTCCTGAGAAATAGCCAAAATTCCTGACACGTCAGGAAAACTCCTGAAGTCTGGTAACCCTATATTGAACCGGCTGGTTTGTCACTTTTGTCAATCTAATCAATCAGCAAACTCAGCATTTGCATTGTAATTTTGTTAAGTCTGCGATAATTGGCATTTTCCATTACTTTTTATTCAAGAAGTTATTGCAGTACTCTTTTTGTTACCACTCTCCCTAATTACAAACATGTCTGACATAGAAAAATATGTCGAAGATGGTCAAAATAAGATGATTGTCAAGTGCAAATTCTGCAGTTCTAAGATTCTGGACAAAAAATCAGCGAAATACATTACGGAAGAGGTACTTATAGTTAAGTTTTCCAGTCATTGTAATTTAAGCTTCTTGTTGATGGAACTTTTTGATTACTTTATTACAATTATGACCTGTTTACAGACTATTACTTATTGACCGTTTGTTTTTCAGAAAGAACTGCCGCTAATGCAACAAGACAACAACCGCAAGGAGGGCGAGATCCAGAACGAAACTCTCAACGAGTTCTATCTTGTTGAGAACATGTATACGTTTGAGAATATAGGATTTACTCATACGGTTGATAACTATAAGTACCTGAGTTGTGCAGACTGTGATGCCGGGCCTGTGGGGTATTACGACATGAACACTAAACAAAGTTATGTAGCACTTTCGAGAATCGGACACCCTTAGTAACTACTTATACGTAAATATTAAAGTATGTTGCGATCTATGTGTTGCTAAAATAATGGTCCCACTGTGCGGAACAGAACATACAGTAAATGCACATCTTACATACTCCACTTACATATTATGATTCTGTAAGTAGACCGAACAATGCAAAATCTACTTAACTAGATTTCAAACGCAAAACTATGGCAGAGCCTTAATATTGTTTTACATACAAAGATGCATTACAAGAGTTTTAAATAAATAAATAAATAAATATGGGGGGGACAATGTCACACCAATTGACATAGTCCCAAACTAAGCTCTAGGCTTGTACTAAAATGATATATTGCAATTATTTTTACATATGGGTAAGGACCAAAAAGTTGGACCACAGTTATGCTCAATTAAACATACAAACAACTAAGTCAAATAAAGTTCCGTTGTGCGATGAAAACTATCCCTATAAATTGTACGGATAACTTGTGTCACGACAGAAAAGTTTCATAGAAAATTTAATTGAATGAGTTAGCGTAGCCTACTTTTTGGTCCTTACCTGTACTCTACCAAGGGACACTGCGAGTAAGACGTTATGCGCCCTAACCAAAATTATGATAGCATGTGCATTTACTGTCCTAAGGTTTTCATGGTAGAATAGTTCTTTTCTCTAAATATGTATGCTTGTATATGTGTATCTATCTATGACCATTGAATTACTATTTCATAAAAATGAAAATGTGTTGCCACACATTGAGTGTTTAAGGGTGGATCAACTTTTTCTTGTTGTTATTCTGTCCCGTAAGCCAGGAGACAACAGTGATAGCGTTTCTTAGAAAAAATGTTATAATATATACTTCCAGCACACTCAGGAGAAAGGCCATAAAAGAATGGGTGTGTAATTGCCAATAAAACAGTTTTTTAGTGGACTTATATCCTTTGAAATCATAGTTTTAAAGAGTGACCCAGGAGACGTCACCATGGCAACGAGCTACAAAGAAAAGTTGATTGACCCTTAACTCTAATTTTAATTCATGTGGAGTTGTTTTTAGACACCGAAGGACTTATTAGAAAAATCTATAAATGGATATGAAGGAAAATTGTATAGTTAAAGAATGTTACCGCATTGAGTGTCTTGCACATGATAATGAGTGATATTGTAATATAAATAAGAATGCTTATAATTGTGTGCAGAGTGCTTGGCCTGAGAAACATTAGGACTGAGAAAAATACCTATTTATGAATATAACATAGTAAAAAAGACTATAGTGTTTACATACATACATTGCAACCATTCGCTTAATAGTGATTGACAATCTTCATTTTTCTATGACAGAGTTGCGCGATCGCCTGGGGCGTCAGATATAAAAGGCGGCTGGTTATTTCATTCTATCCCTTACCTTTTTCTTATGGGTTTTAATAGTAGCTTGGGGGCGCCGTAGAAATCTCGCCTAATCGCCTGATCTATTGCGCTGGTAGTGCTAAAACCGGCACTGTGTCAGTTGCAAGTGCAAGCGGGATAGCGATAGCCAGCTGAAAGCTATTAAGAAGCTGGGATTACTGTACATAAATAACAGAGGAATGTAGTATCTGCTTCTTGAATCAATATCAACTGACTTAATAAAAAAAACTTCATTAAAATGTAACATTTTGACACGATCATAATTACTTACTACACTAATATTGTATTCAAATACAAAAGTTTCAAGTACAGTTTGCATTTAAGTTGTACAGTCGAGGACAAAAATATTATATAAACCTATTATTAAGTCATGTATATAATGTACGGTACTGTGTTACTGATTGAGCTTATGCTTAAAAAAAAAAATAGCACTTTTTTGCTTATGTATACGTGCATAGCACAATTGGAGCTCTTACAGCTGTTGTCTATATAATTTTGTATGTTTTTACTGTAAATAAATGTTTTTGTGTATTTTCTATTTGAATCCTTTCTATCTTGGTAGTTTGTAGATGGTTTGTAGAAAAAGGATGCAGGAGAAAGGACCCAAGAATAATAAAGTTTGGTTGATTTTGTTGGGAATAAAGGCTTGTAGTACTGCTAGGTGAGAAGGGCTTGCAATATGTCTGTCTGTCTGAAAGATTCCATACAAAATGTGATAAAATGGTGAGGTGGTGATGCATTATATTGGGAAAGCTGTATGTTTTCCTCTCCAAGATTATATAATATCACACGGAAACTTACAAACCTAGTTTTTTCATAATAACTGCTACATATTAAAAATTGAGGGGGGGTTTTGTATGGAAAAAGTCAACAGCCATGCAATTTACTTATGGAACTATTTTTTTTCGCTACAATATACCTGGTATCTAAGTGCTTATCTTGGACACCTTGGACTATCCGTGCGCTGATTATCATTCAAAGTTAATTCAGTCGATTGACTGTGATTGAAGTACATCGTATCGTCGATCGTTCGATTATAGTTAAATAAACTAAATTTATATTCATTGAAAAAATACATTCAATAAAACATATACCATAGGTACAGTCAACCGCATAAATAAGTGATCATTTGTGTACCTTGTCACTTAAAAGTTTTGTTTGAAATGTTATACAATATTGTAACACGGTTGACAGCGACAAGGTACAAAAATGATCACTTATTTATGCTGTTGACTGTACATACATTACTATACAAACTGCCATAGCTCTGTCCTTTACGCCTTAAAATAAACCGCATAGCTGGGTCATAATAACTCCCCGGAAGGCAAAAATCACTTCTTTTTACCTGCTACGAAGTAGGTACCTAAGTAAATAATATTAATACAAGAAATTGAAATAAAAAAAATCTTAAAATGTATGAAAGTGTAGCGGCTATGGTCGACGCGACGATAGAAGAAAGTATTTACAGCTGGGTGGCGGTTGTGGCTCATACCTACTTATTTTAACTAGAGAAGTACCATTTATGCTCCAATAATCTTTGTACCGCAGCTTTGTCTCTTTCATACACATTATTTCAAGGCTTCAAGTGCTTCAAGCAACAGGGATAGCACACGTGTGTATCCTCGTTTGAAGAAATAAAACTGTGATAAGACGTTATGTACATTCATACCAACATTTTTGCAACAGCAGTCATCGTTTCCGTGGTGTAGCGGTTATCACATCTGCCTAACACGCAGAAGGCCCCCGGTTCGATCCCGGGCGGAAACATAGTTTTGTTATTTTCATTAAAAAAATATTTTCTTATTTTTTGTATTATCAATCAATTTTACTTACTTGCGTGCAAGAATTCGTTTTTTTTTTTTAGGTACTTGACAAAAGTTAAAGCGCCTGAGTTAGCATAAAGAGCAATATCAACATTGTATATCATTCACTACTCAGGCACTTTAGTAAAATAGCCACTGTATTTTTGTACTGTACTTTTCAAATGTTTGTATGTTATGTACATAATATTCGCCGAAGAACATAAAAGCTTTGACCGCGAGTTATGACCCGTGACTAGCATTACCAACTTCGTCGTAACATACCTAATACCTAATAAAACTTAATTAACTTCTCCATGACTAAGCATGAAGCAGCATTATTTAATTACGTAATAGTTTGAATGTTAAGCTGAATTTAACTTTAATCTTTGACCCTTTGACGCCGCAAATAACTTTATTGCTTCAAGGAATAAAAAACTAGGGAAGAAACCGGGACCATGCTCAGTGTAAATAGGTTGTAGTAACTATTGAGTACCTATTCAATCTGTGGTAACCCTACCATAGATTCAATGCCGTTTACTACAATCAACAAAATCTATGTGAAAAACTTATACTATGTACTACGAGGGGCGTTCAATAAATTCTCGGCATGAGAAGGAAAACAAAAGCATACGATTAGTGTTTTATTTTTATTTTTCTATATATTCCCCCCCTATGTTTATACACTTATAAGATCTGTCAATTAGTTTTTTTAACCCCTCATAAAAATACGCATGATAATATAAATAGCGCAAATACATATGAATACGCTGCCTTCAACGCTTCATCATTAGAAAATCGATGTCCACGTAGATCCTTTTTAAGGTTGGGAAACAAAAAGTAGTCGCTGGGGGCCAAGTCTGGACTGTACGGCGGGCGAGTAAGTGTTTCGAACCCAGATTCAAGAACAGCAGCCTTGGCAACATGAGCAGTATGCACAGGGGCGTTGTCATGAAGAAGCAGCACTCCTCTGGTCAATTTTCCCCTCCTCTTCTCTTTGATTGCTTCCCGTAATTGGCGTAAAATGTTAGCGTAGTACTCTCCTGTAATATTTAAACAATTTTCTTTATAATCTATTAATAATATCCCTTCACAATCCCAGAATATTGTCGCCATGATCTTGCCAGCTGAGGGGACGACTTTGAATTTCTTGGGATGAGGTGTTCCTTTAACGTGCCACTGCATCGACTCTTGTTTGCTCTCAGGGTCATAATGATGAACCCAAGTTTCATCTCAGGTAACAATTTTTTGGAGCAAACCATCAGGGTTTTTACCACACTCAGCTCAATGAAGTCGGAACAACTAGCAACACGCGTGTGCTTCTGAAATGGTGTCAACATTCGTGGTACCCATCTCGCACTAACTTTGGACATGTTAAGATGATCGTGGATAATATCATGTATTGTACCAATAGAAATATTGGTTTTTTGTGCTATAGACCTAACCTTCACTCGACCATCTTCCAGTATAATTTTCTCCACTTTTTTAATGTTTTCTGGTGAAGTAGCTTCAACAGGCCGACCAGGTCTAGGGTCATCTTCTATGCTCTCCCTCCCACGCTTAAATTCATTTGACCACTTTTGGACAGTAGATAATGAAGGAGCGGACTCACGGTAAACTAAATCCATTTCTTCTTTAATACACTTTTGATTTTTTCCCTGTTTAGTCAAGAGTTTTATCACGGCTCGATGCTCCAATTTAATTATCATTGTAAAATCGCTCATGGTGATCACGTTTGTTCAGCAGTAGCAGAAAAACAAAAGAACGTGTAGGCTTCAAATTTACTTTTTTTTTCTGTCAATGAATGACTCTTCGCGGCCAGTATTAAGAAGTTTACTAAAAAGGTTTGCAAGATACCAATACCGAGAATTTATTGAACGCCCCTCGTATATAACTCATTAAGTGCTGCTTGCTGGGTAAGGCATTATTATACTACTAGCGACCCGCCCGCGGCTTCGCCCGCGTGGAATGTATTATACATATAAACCTTCCTTAAGAATCACTCTATCTATTAAAAAAAACCGCATCAAAATCCGTTGCGTAGTTTTAAAGATTTAAGCATACATAGGGACAGACAGCGCAAGCGACTTTGTTTTATACTATGTAGTGATGATGAATGACTTCGTAGATGATAAAGACGTTTTTAAGTAGTATGAGCTATTACTGAAATTGTGGTTAATTTTAAGCATTTTGAGTAGAAATATATCTAATATGTGAGCACGAGCAGCGTTTTAAGCCAATGATGTAGACATTTAAATTTAAGTTTACCTAATGTATCCTTTTTTGTTTGTATTTTTTATTGGTTCTTGTGCACAAGACACTTAAGAAATGAGAACACATTGTGATGTTTCTCGCCGGACAGTTCCCTTTATTATTGATATATTTTGTCCGGCAGCATGAGCATGTCATGCTCACTCTAAGGTCTTCGCTTACGGCGGCGTCGTTGATCGGGTCGCCACTTCCCGAACACGTGGTTGAGGAAGGCGATGGCTGAGATACGCGTCATACTCGTGAACGGGTGCTGTCTGTGGGGTCCGGTCTGTTCACGCTTGCAAGGACCTGTTATTCAGTTATTTATTTTAATTATCGTTCCTGACGTAGAGACCTCGTCATGTTGTTCTCCTAGACATTAGGTATTTTATTTAAGTATATTTTATTGACCTTACATTTGTAATGATTTTATTTGTGTTAGTTTAAAAAAATATATATTTATTACCTTATTACCTTGTAATGTAATTTATTTAATCATTGAAAAAAATGACCTTCTGCTGGAGTTTCTTGCGGCGCTTCTAATCTTCTCCGCAATGATGGTCTTGTCCTAAGCGCTAGTAGATTCACTCCATGTTACCGACGTGTAAAAGAGCCCACATGTGAATTTGAATATGGCGCTTACGTCCTTTTCATGTGAAGTGCATTTTTTCGCTAATATTTCTCAAACGCTTGATAAATAGTTTTCGTTGAAATTATTTATCAAGCGCTACCTTTGTAATATTTTTCATATTTTTGGGTTTCGGACCGTTCTGTCCGCTTCCCAAAACATCGTTTCCCAAAACATCTGTTCCAAAACAACAGTTTCTTTAAAGTACCGTAGGCCAAAATACCACTTTCTCACCGCATCAGTATGACAAAGCACCCGGTTCTCATAGCACCCGTAGATATGCCAAAAGATTCGACTCTTATGACACCCTTCTCATGCCTAAAACACACGTTTCTCATTGGATCAGTATGTTCTAACCATTCACAGCAAAAAGAACCACGCTAGGAGTACTAAGGAGTTATTGGTAGTGTCTAAAATTGCATACTACCCCGTAAGTATAAGCTATTTGGCAATCCATTGACATTTGAAGTCTTTATATTTTTTTTTGTTTAAATTGCATTCATTTATTTACGTTACACTTTTGTGTTTGGGTCACAGAAATCGGAACGGGTGTCTTGGGAAACGGGTATCAAGTAAACTATCTTATGGGAGAAGCACATTTTGGGAACCACTTATATCGGGAAACGGATTATTAAGAAAACGGTAGTGACGGGAACAAGTGTTTTAGGGAAAGGATGTTCGGGAAACGGACAATTTTTACAACTTTCAAAACGATAATTTTCGAAAATATTCACTTAATAAAAAAAAGAATAGCACTTTAAGCAAAAGTTTTCCATACAAATTTAAGGTCTTAGCTCTGGGTGATAACGTTTCTCAAAATTCAAACCTTTACAAAATATCCATGTAAGTATAGATATGTTATAGTTTTTGGAAAATTTGACTGACATACAAAGAGAAAGACGAGGATTCTAACTTGACTACGGAACCCTAAAAATAAACTTTCCCTAACTCTCAAAATTATCGAACACCCTTTTTGTAGCCATGCAAATTGTATGACGCCACAACATTACATAAAACAACTATATATGAATATTCACATCATGATGCAAATTTAAATTCTAATGATTCACAGTTTTTTTATTATTCTGACGATTTGCATAACGGAATTGTCATTTGTAAATTGTTAACTAAGAGTTTAACCTCAATGCCTAGTTAGGCGTTTAATTAAAAAGTTACCCTCTATTAATAAACGCACAACAGCTAAAGTTTCCTTAAAATATACTCTGTAATTATCTGTCATTGTTACATTCGAATGAAGAAAAAATGGCGTATCATTTTGTAAGTATGTAAGACCTAAAATTAACGCCCTATGAAACAGCCGTTTTATTTATAATCCTCCAATAACAACTCTGGGTCCTATTCTAAAATGTTATCAACAGATTTGGACGCGAGTTTCATCATCAGTTAGATATTTTTTCTGCTTTATGTACAGGTGTTACAGAAAACTCATATAAACTGAAGCAAAGCCAGAGTGGGACGATTCGGCCCGTTTTCCAGTATTTCTCCGATTTGATTCGAAAAAGTACGCCTAGGGCGGCCCCTTCCGAGTTCCGAGTGTTCCGACCCTTCCACTCACTTTCGATCTGTATATCTCTTTCGTCAATCTTCTTTCATCCATCCTTTCCATATAATTTTAATATTTTCTTGACTTTTGTCAATCGTGATTCTCCGAGTCATTCATCATTTTCATATATCATTACCGCGGTAACAAAACAAGAACGTCCTAACAGCATTGCTAATGTCAAACGCGGCACGACCCGTGTTTTTGTTTTCCGTGAGCTGCATCATTTGTACCGATTAGGCAACGGCATGTCAACACGTGGTAAGGGGCCGAAGCCCCACGGCTATCGCTGCGGAATGGTGACCTTAGAGACGGGATAGATGACGGCAGAAGTGATTACAATGTAACATACATACGAGTACATACATACCTTCACGCCTGTAATCCCAGAGTGGGATAGGCAGAGCTATAGAATTACCAACAACTCCAAAAACTTGTTGATAAGTGATAACTCTGTAACCACAATTTGCACAATTAGGCTAAGTTGTTTAACAGTGTATGTGTAGTGTAGTAGTGACAGGTAGCAAGCCCATCGCCTAACAGTACTACAAGCCTTTATTCCCTTAGTCGCCTCTTACGACTTCCACGGGAAGACATGGAGTGGCACAATTCTAAGCCGGCAACCACACGGTACACGGTAGGAAGTGATTACAATGTAACAATAATCGATAGTAATATTCTAAGATAGCTTTGATGATGGATGGGCCAGAAGGTTCTTGAGACAAGATGGAGTGACGACCTTGTAAGGATCGCGGGAACGCGGTGGTTGCGAAAAGCACAAGATCGGTCTGAGTGGAGAGGCTTGGGGGAGTTGTTTTGAGTGAGGTTTAATAGTGGATACTCTGAGGTTCAATAGAGGAGGTCAAAAGTGCTTAAGATACCTAACAGATCGCACAATCAGGTAACACCACAGCGAGAGAGTTTGGCTCAGCATTCGGATTTCTTTACATTATATTGCCATTTTAGATGTTTTTCTGAACATGCACAATTCCGGCGTTAGCCGCATATTCAATCAGTTGGGTATCATAGCCACTCTGAAAGTCTTGTATCGATGCTCGGGGTGTCCATCATCAGATTTCACTAGAAGCATCCCCTTGCGAGGAACCAACGCTTCGAAATAGCCTTGTTAGTATGAAAAACGCACTCTGACCCCGTATTATTTGACCGCGAGTGTATTTACACTAAAATTATAAAGAGGAAAGATTTGATTGTTTGTTTGCATTGAATAGGCTCCATAACTACAGGACGATTTGAAAAAATCCTACACCAGAATGCTACGTTATCCTGGAGTAACATACGCTATGATTTATTTTTCTGCGAGACCGGAGTCGCGGGCAATAGCTAGTTCGGTATAAAAGCAACTTTGTGTGTTTGTTACCGAGCGCCCAGTGGCGCCCTCGTTACTATTATCGTGCTTTCTAGTAAACTAAAGTATTTTCGAACAATCGAAGAGGGGTTTTTCGTTGTAAAAATATTCAAAAAATGTTTTTTTTTTAAGGCATGGTATGGCAAACGAGCACACAGGCCACCTGATGGTAAGTGGAAACTGTGACCCATAGACATTCGCATTCACAAGACTGCAAATGCGTTGCCAACCCTGAGGACTAAGATGGAATGCCTCTATGCTAGTCATTTCACCGGCTGTCTTATCCCCAAACCGGAACACAACAATGCGAACACTGCTGCTTGGCGGTAGGTTAATGGATAAGATGGTGGTATGTACCAACCCGGACGGACCCTGCACAAGGTCCTCCCACAAGTAAATAGGAGTAGTAGGTATACAGCTTCTGCCCACAACTTCGCCTGCGTAGATTCGATTAACATTATTCCCTTGGATTGGAACTCTTAAATTTTCCGGGATGAAAAGTAGCCTTTGTTTTTATCTTTACTGCAAAACCGCGTAACTAATAAATTTATAATAGAGCAAAATAAACCTTACTGCCTTATTAAAAAGGTGCATTTTGCTCCTTACTTAAAATGTTACTTACGCAGTTTTTCAGTTTCACCGACGATAGGTAAGCTATCTCGATTCCATATCTATCCAGCCATTGCAACGCGGAGTAACAATCAACACACATACACAACCTTTCGCATTCATAATATTAGTAGGATAGTTTAGACCAGGGGTCGCCAAATGGCGGACCGCGGTCCGCATCCGGACCGCCGACCCATTTTGTGCGGACTGCGAGAACACAGCTACTTACAGAGTACGTAATTTAAGAAAAATGTATACCTCGCATTGTCTTTGATGACGTCAATTCAAAAACGGCCGGGCGAAGTAACGAGCGAGAAAGAGTTCGCGAATTGCGAAAGTGCGAAAGATAATAAATATCCAGAACTACAAATTTAACTTTGAAACTTCTTACTCTGTTTACGTCTACATATATTTGTGAAGCATCATTCTCGAAGATGAACTACATTAAGAATAAATTTTATCTCGACTTTCTGATGAACGTCTCCAGGATTTAATGTCAATAGCTTGCAACAATTTTACTCCAAACCTCAGACGGATAGTCCGCAACAAAAAATTACATTTTTGTCATTGATATGTAAAAATATACCTTGATATTTCAATTTTTTTTTTAAATGAATTTCTATAAAATGTTGTGCGGACCGCGATGGTGATTTCATTTCTTAAAACGGACCCCGAACGAAATTAATTGGTGACACCTGGTTTAGACTATGATCGCTCAACATTTGCGAGCAGAAATGTACTTTTCTGTGAACCACAAGTTAATGAAGTCTCCACATTTACCTAAAATATGATGTTGAGCTCATGCATCAACCGTTGGAACTGTCGATAGGTAACGATCATGATACTCAATGTTCAACAGATATTTTACAAAAATAATAGTGTGTTTATATTTTAGAAACACAAATCGGGAAACTTAAAAACTCTAAAGGATAATCGACGTAAGTGCATGAAGAGAATTGATGAATGTAGAGGAAGCGAAAGTTGTATGTTTAGACCCATTGTGAGCGATAATCGACTTGCACGATAAATAGGTAAAGTTATAGAATAAAATAAATAAATAAATAAATATCAGGGGACCATGTCACACCAATTGACCTAGTCCCAAACTAAGCTCTGGGCTTGTACTATGGGTACTAGATAACGATATAAATACTTATATAGAGAAATATATACTTAATTAAATACATAGTAAACATCCACGACGCAGGAACGAATATTCGCGCTCATCACACAAATATCTGCCCTTACCGGGATTTGAACCCAGGACCGCTAGCTTCGTAGGCAGGGTCACTACCAACTAGGCCAGCGCGCGCGTCGTCGTAAATATAAGTAAAGAAAATAAATACAAGTCACAAAATTTTAAATTGAACTATTAATAATTGTTCTATTCTATTTAAAATGAAAAATGATTGACATACTAACTTCGTTGACTATTATTTTTTTTGGCGTCATGTTGCCACCATATTGCATTTTTATTTCCGCCATATCTTTTGTAGCACTCACAAGATTAAGACAAATCGATTGCCTGAAGCATCAAAGTCGGTCCACGCGTTTAGTTTCTAGAGCACCACATAGGAATAAACTTACATAATAATATAAAGGCTGATAAACGGTAACCCTTCATTATCGAATTTCACTTCATCGATTGTATCATTACATCGAATAACATTTCATCGAACGCTATCTCCTGCTGAAACCATGATGTTTTCGGGATATCTTAAACATTTTTAGGTTAGGTTAGGCTAGACTTGTCAGTTGTGACCAAAACAAATCACTTCATGTGGCGAGAATTGCCATTCGATGAAATGAAAATTCTACGTAATGATACCTTCATTGTCTCGTTGAAAGGTGTTTAGATAAATTAATAAGTACCCTTGATAAACATATTACCATTATCCTTCGGCAGTTGGGGAAAAAGAATGACGCAAGCCATTAAGGAACACTTGAAAAAAAAAAACTTACAATACAAAACCTTACAGACAGACATCTTCACATACTAGCTAGTATAAAAAAAGTCAGTTCCCGCCGTTTGTCTGTACGCTTAAATCTTTCAAACTAGGTACGAAGGATTTTATGCATAAATTCTTTTTTAAAGCTCGCATAAACCAAAGCAAATCAAGGCCGTCGATAGAGCATAATAAATATTTTTCTTGTGGGACGACCTTGTGCAGGGTCCGTCCGGGTTGGTACCACCATCTTATCCATTAACCTACCGGCAAGCAGCAGTGTTCGCATTGTTGTGTTACGGTTTGGGGATAAGACAGCCGGTGAAATGACTAGCATAGAGGCATTCCATCTTAGTCCTCAGGGTTGGGAGTGCATTTGCAGTCTTGTGAATGCGAATGTCTATGGGTCAAAGTTTCCACTTAACATCAGGACGGTGGCCTGTGTGGTCGTATGCCTTCCTAACGCATAAAAAAAAAACTTAAAACGTACACATCAATTTCCTCTTATAAATGATTGCACAGTGACATATTATATGACACTGTGAAATGACGATGACTCAACTATATACATCTAAATAAACATCTCTAATATTTTTTATGTTGACCGGAAGTTTTACTTAACTACCTACAAGTATAACGAGGAAATGCAACGAGCCATTCACTATATAGCTGTCATAATACGAATTATTCTTATTTAATTTAAGCTAACTATCTATGTGGTTTACGAAGGGGAAATGCGGGTCACCTGTTTTTCATTCAGCCTCACCTGTTTTACTATCTTGTTTATGACATAACATTTTTTTATTTTTTTACAAATTAGATATAATAAGATTTGTCCGTGGAATTGCTTTTTGAGGGTTTCATTACCAATCGGTTCTAACAGGACGCTATTACTAACGATAACTGAAGCTGTTATAACAACATATAATAACAATGTGGTTGCCGGGTTAGAATAGTACCACTCCATTTCTTCCCGTGGATGTCGTAAGAGGCGACTAAGGGAATAAAGGCTTGTAGTACTGTTAGGCGATGGGCTTGCTACCTGTCACTAATACGCTGGTAAACATCTTAGCCTAATTGTGCAAAGTGAGGTTATACAATTATCAACAACTTTTAAAAGTTGTTGGTAATTCTTTAGCTCTGCCTACCCCACTTTGGGAATGAAGGTGTGAGTTTATGTATGTATGTAATAATAAAAATCAGACAAGAACTTGTCGGACCATGCTCCGTGTGGAGTTCCGAAGCCGCGCCGTTACTATAAACCAAAAACTGTCTCAAAATCAATATGAATGAATAAATTTTCTATGTAAAGTTATTAAGTGCTGTCTAAATATTAAAATCAGACCACCAAATTTACAGACCTTACACGTTAAACAGCTCAAATATTTTTTTATCCGCGAAAAAACCTGGTAACTCAGGCGAAAATGCACATTTTCCATACAAAACCTAGGGACAACATTGTCCCCTGCGTTACCAACTATATTACTATTTAAAACTGTATTATTTTAAATCAAATAACTTCAAATGTGAGCCTATTTGTCTGATTTAATGAGCGTGTAAGCCACGTCATTAACAAAAATATAGTTTTTCTAAAAACATATAATTGGTAAAACATGTCGAAAAATGGGGAGTACCTTAAAAGTTGATTCACCCTTAGATGATTTTTAGTAGGTATAAACACTTAAACTTCTGCCTGTATCTGACAAACCAATCAATATAGCGAAAGTTTCACTTTTCGAATTCATATTTCTGAGCTGTGTCACACTGATATTATAAAACAATTTGTTTGATACTTCTTACGACTTGAAATCATAACGTCACTGTGACACAGTTCTACGGAGGGTCAGGGTTCCATTGGGCTTATAGGACATCACGATTTTTCAAGGGTTCTATAAAGGTTTCCTGCTGACTACTGAACTTGTTGTAAAAACTATTTATACAAAAAGCAAGACATTGGGCGCAGTGTAAGTAAACATTATTGAGTTGAGTGCAGTGTACGAAGAAACCTATAGGTTAGGTTAGGTTATTTTTTATAAAAATCCTGCCATATTTCCAGTTAAGTACAGAATAAAAGCGAGTTAGCAAATGAAACGGTTGGGAAACGATTCATTATGCCAAACGTATTTTTGCCAAATGGCAGAGAACCAATTTGTACATATTTTGGATTCCTCTAGAAAGACCGTCGGACCGAACGACCTTAAAAAATAATATTTAGTGGCCATTTAGGACTTAAGTTATTTGGCACAAAACACTACAAGCCACATCGAAACTGTTACAGTCGTTTTGTAGTCACTTTCTGATTAAAGAAGTTAAACTGTTTGACGATTGTATGATGAACTAAAGTCTAGTGGTTGAGTATTGAAAGAAAGAAAGAAAGAAAGAAAATCATTTATTCGTGACATGCATAACAAAGAACAGATTAACAAATACATGAAGAAAGTAGCCACGAAATGGTCCCAACTCAGCGTAATGCTGGCATTAAAGTCAGCGCTGGTCTTCCATTGGAACCATCAGGTGAAACCACGGAAGGTTACACACAGTACATAATTAAATGAGCACAAAACGAGAAGAAAAAAAAAAAAAAAAAACAAAGCTCTGAGTTTCGCAAAAACATGCCCGTCCTTAGATGGCTGAAAGAGCAACAGTCCCTAAGCCTTACTTAAACGACATCGAGCAAGCAAAGAAAACCGACATGACCTATCCTATCATGGCAGCGCCTATCTATGGTGGTTATTATATATCATGGTATATTGTATATCTAAACACTCTTATCGCCCACGATTCCCCTTAAAATCACACTATTCAATTTAAGGTTATGGGTCACTCGGTGTTGACGTTAAGACGAATTACGTCAGCCATGATCAATTATTGGTTACGTACTACAGCATAACATCAATGAATCTTAAAATAACTTTCTCTGTGTAAAGAAGTAACTACCACAAATATTTTGTTACATTCCCACGCATCTGAACACCATGACTACAAAGCTGCGTAATTAGTGTGTTGATCGAACTTCATCTTTACAAATCAATTTTCAGTATAATTTAGTTTATTTCTGAAACACAACATTGTGCTTGAAAACGAATCTTACGAGCTAGCCTAACCTAACCTAACATGAGCTACTTACTTAACTATCACATTGCAGTGTTAATAGGTAATGTCAATAAAATAATTGGTTTACCCTTGTCTCGCCGAAAATTATTTAACAAATTCTTAACTCCCCAAACTACGTATCCCATATTTTCGTTTGGTCAAATTTTCATTTCCCAATTCAACGTTTCGCACTGATATCATTTCCCAACGAATGATTTGATAAATTATTGTTAAACAAATTATTACCTGGGATTATTTTAAGATGTCAATTATGTTTTCGTCAAATATATTGATTGGCATAAAAATTAACCATAATCTATCTATATCTGTGAGCAGTTTCGTTCTTGGGGTCATAAAAAAAAATAACCCTAACCTACCTATCTCTGGGAGCAGTTTCGTTTTTAGGGTTATTAAAATCAATCATCTGCGATTGAAGCTCAAAAATTACTTTGTGCTAATGTTACTAAATGTAACAAAAGCTTTGATTTTAGCCACGTAGATTCAGTTTTAATTGTTAAGGTATTCAAATCGCTTAGTTTAAAAAAAACTGAGGATTTATGGGGAACATCAGTTAAAGTCATCCATCATGTCATAGATATAATTGCACCGCACTTAGCTTTAATCTACAATAATTGCATTTCAGAGGGGGTCTTTCCAAATCTTATGAAATATAGTAAAGTCATACCACTTTTTAAATCGGGCGATATGAGTGATTTAACTAATTTCCGTCCCATTTCTATTCTACCTGTTTTAAGTAAAGTTTTTGAGAAGTTAATGTTAAAAGATATGGTAGGTCACTTCAATAGAAATAAACTGCTTAATAGTAATCAGTTTGGCTTCACCAGAGGACGATCCACAACTGATGCAGCATCTGTGCTCATTAAATATATATACAATATTTGGGAGAAATCTTGTGATGCTATAGGAATTTTTTGTGACCTTTCCAAAGCCTTCGATTGCGTAGATCATGCGACTCTTATATTAAAATTAGAACATTATGGTCTGTCAAATAATTCTCTAAATCTTATGTCTTCATATCTTAGTGATAGAACACAAACGGTTGTTGTAAACCAAACACAGTCTATTGGAGCCGCTGTTAAGTTAGGTGTGCCTCAGGGCTCTATATTAGGTCCTTTCTTATTTTTGGTTTATATTAATGACTTACCACCCACAGTAGATAATCTTTGTGATATTGTGCTATTCGCTGATGATACATCATTAATTTTCAAGGTAGACCGAAAATCCGTCGATTACAGTAGGATAAATACCATACTAGGTAAAGTACTTAATTGGTTTACTAGTAACAATTTGCTACTCAATGCTAAGAAAACTAAATGTGTTAGGTTCGCTTTGCCTAATGTTAGACCGGTAGAATCTAGTATATTTCTTAATAATGAGAGATTGGAAATGGTAGATAAGGCGCTTTTCTTAGGGATAACTATAGATAAAAACTTGCAATGGAGTCCCCATATAGCAGTACTATCAGGTAAATTAAGTTCGGCAGCTTATGCTGTTAGGAAAATCAGGCAACTTACTAATGTTGAGACAGCTCGCTTAGTTTATTATAGTTATTTTCATAGTGTTATGTCGTACGGTATTCTGGTTTGGGGAAAAGCTGCTGACATACAGGCTATATTCGTGTTGCAAAAAAGAGCCATTCGTTCTATATATAATCTAAACTCCCGTGATTCCTTAAGAGTACTATTTAAAGAAATTAATATTTTGACAGTAGCATCACAATTTATTTATGAGAATATTATTTATGTCATTAAAAATCAAGACTCTTTTGTTAAGAATTGTGATGTACATAATTTGAATACAAGAAATAAAAATAAAATTGCTATTAAAAAAATTCGTGTCCGTAAGGTTTATAAATCATTTGTAGGTCAATGCATTCTTTTCTAAAAAATATGTAAATATTGTATATTGTCTAGGGGACACGGTTTCTGTAGGAGAATGTATCGAAACTTTTATGCATGTTGTCTTGCACCGTCACAGGTAAGTATAACATGTATACTTTCTATATATTTTTTTTATATTACTTTTGCTTCTTAGTTTTGTGACAATTCTGAGTTTTGACACATTTTCCTGCTCAACTACGCATGAATATATAAAATGTT
Source organism: Acleris emargana (assembly GCA_927399475.2). Lineage (NCBI taxonomy): Eukaryota > Metazoa > Arthropoda > Insecta > Lepidoptera > Tortricidae > Acleris > Acleris emargana. Next base: position 18,585,043 of record OV656854.1, read on the forward strand.
GGTGTTATGTGAGATTCATTGTTTTATATAATGCTAGGTTAAGTTTATTATTGTATAATATAATTAGCAATATTTAAAAAACGACTTACTGTTGAGTTTCTTGCGGCGCTTCTTCTCAGCAGCGGTCTCTTACGAAGCGCTGGTAGATTTTTGACGTGTAAAAGTGCCCGTGCGGCCTACTTACTGAATAAACATCTTTATCTTTATCTTTATCTTTAATACCCTAACCTACCTATTTCTGGGAGCAGTTTCGTTTTTAATCCAATTTATATTTGTTTCAGACAACACAATTAATGTACCACATAAAATTTGACAATATGTTATTTGCCTTAGCAAATCATTTGCTACACGATTATTTACCACATAAAATTTGACGTAATAAAATTTTGCAATATAAAAATGTAGCAAAATAAAAAAATTACGATGTGAAATTATGCCAAGGATTGATTTGCCAAATAAAACTTCGGCGAAAAGTTGATTGCTAAATGAAATTTGACGAAACATAATTCGGCAAAAAGGCAGTACACCAAAATAATTACCAATATTAACGACGCACGTGGTAGCCTAGTTGTAAGTGACCCTGCCTACGAAGCTAACCGTCCCGAGTTCGATCCCCGGTACGGCAAATATTTGTGTGGTGAGCACGCGTATTTGTTCTTGAGTCGGGTGTTTTCTATGTACTTAATAAGAATAAGAATGAGAATAAGAAATTATTTATTCGTGACAAACATTATGAAGACATAAAAAAAAAAAAAACAAATTGGAAACATGCACAGTTTGTCACGAAATGGTCACAACTCAGCGTGTTGCTGGCAGAGCCAGCGCTGGTCTTCCGTTGCGACCATTTGGTGAAGTCACGGCGCAATGACGCCACGATCGTACACGAATCAAAAAAACAAACCACAAAGACACTGATAAAAAGAAAATTAAAATAAAAAGAAAATTAAAATACAGGCAAAAACACGCCACGCAACTACATAACGCCATAACGCATAATTTAAGTATGTATTTATCTATATAAGTAAGTTTATCGTTGCCTAGTTACCCATAGTACAAGCCTAGAGCTTAGTTTGGAGCTAGGTCAATTTGTGTGAGAACCCCCCCCCCCCCGGAGGCACTACTTTGAAAATCGAAATTTGAAGTTATGTTAGCTCCGTCCCTGTCACTGGTCATTAAGACTAAATTGAAAGAAAGCGATAGAGCTAACGTAACTTCGAAATTCAAATTTCAAAGTAGGACCTCTGATATTTAATTTTTTTATTTTTAAATAACTAATCTAATCTAATCTTTTTCGAATCAAATCGGAGAAATACTGGAAAAGGGCCGAATCTTAAGTACCCGAAACCGACGTGCGTGCATGACTCGATGTATGAATGTGGAAGAAGCGAAAGAGATTTGTCAAGATCGTAGCAAGTGGAGAGAAGTGGTCTCTGCCTACCCATCTGGGAAACAGGCGTGATTATAATATAATGTATGTATGTATGTATGTAACTAATCAAAGAATTCAGCTTTGACACCAAAATAATATTACCATGTGCTTCTCTGTCGTTGAACACGTTTAAATTAGTTTAGTGATGGCCTTAAGCTCTATTGGCAGTATATTAAAAACCTTCACTGCTTGTTAACGCGCCCAGTGATTTGCCAGTTTCAGTTTTGGAGAAACAGGATAAAGTACATTTTCGTTCTTGTTGCTAGTCGTCTCTCTTTTTCCTCCGTTTCATATTTTTCGAGATGTTTCTAAACTCAAAATTCAAAAATTCAAAATTCATTTATTGGTCAGAATACAGTAATACACCTTAGTTATTAAATTAAAGCAATTGTATTCAGCATACAAGCAAGCGTACAAATATTGTAAAAATTCTGTTTCCAATAATGTTAGGCGATGGGCTTGCCACCTGCCACTAATACACTGGGAAACATCTTAGCCTACTTGTGCAAATTGTGGTTACAGAATTGTCAAGAAGTTTTAAGACTTGTTGGTAATTATTTAGCTCTGCCTACCCCACTCTGGGAATGAAGGCGTAAGTTTAGGTATGTATGTATGTATGTAAATAATAATACAAGCGTCAAAATATTCCTTGACACTGTAAAAACATTTCTCCATTAGCCATTTTGTCAAATTACGTTTAAACATTTTCCCCGACAATATACTTAATTCAACCGGTAAATGATTAAAAACTACAATGCTCATATTAAATATATTTCGTTTGTACATATCCTTGTGACAGGGAGGTTTGTACAAAAGAGATATAATACGTACTCTTGTCTGCCTTTTATCATAATATAGCATAATATCTCTCTCTAAATTGATAATTAAAAGCTGTGTGGCACAGACGGATACATACATACATACATAAACTCACGCCCTCATTCCCAGAGTGGGATAGGCAGAGCTACAGAATTACCAACAACTCCAAAAACTTGCTGATAATTCTGTAACCACATTTTGCACAATTAGGCTAAGATGTTTACCAGCGTATTAGTGACAGGTTGCAAGCCCATCGCCTAACAGTACTACAAGCCCTTATTCCCTTAGTCGCCTCTTACGACATCCACGGGAAGACATGAAGTGGCACTATTCTAACCCGGCAACCACACGGGGACAGACGGATAGACTGCTTATTATTAGGATATCAGGAAAAAGGAAGTTCTAGGAACGGTTATAATTAATCAACAATGACGCATAGAGAATCGTTTACTGGCATAACAGACAATTTCCTTAGGCTCCGCGGAAAATTAAATGAAACGCTTATGACAACAATTAAACTTTTTGCATAGAATTTTAGCCATCAAGGACAAAGTATAACAGCAAAAAATACCTTATGTACAATGCCTCCATGTCCATGCCTCCAATTGAAAAAGGGTGTAAGTCGACTAAACTCATACTAAAAAAGCCGGGCAAGAGCATGTCGGCGCATGCGCAGTGTAGGGTTCCGAGGCCGTTACTACAATAGTACATTACTACAGACGCCGGGAAGTAGGTTGTTGCAGGCCGAGTTCATATAGACGGCCGAGCGAAGCGAGGTCGGATAGTTACGAGGCTGGCAACCCCTTTTCACGGCGAGGTATGTATAGTGCTTTTCTCAAACATATGCAATGAAATAAAAAAAAAACATCACTCAAAAAATATTTGTGTAATAGGCATTAACGCGGATATTTTTATTCCGAACCACACAGATACAAAAAAAAAACGATTTTCAGCTATTCAGCCTGTTCATAAAACCAGCTGTCATGGCCATATTAAAATTAAAAAAAAAATACTTCCCGGCCTAGGCCTTCAATTTTGTATGAAATTCCTTTACAGTTCTCTCGAGTTGTTCCGTCGGGAACGTGGCACTTTGAAGCCTAAAATAACTAACATAACGCCGACATTACATAGCATGTTTGAGAAAACAAATTTAACCTTGCGACAAACTTAACTTTGCCGTTAGAAAACTGTTATCCCCATACATCGACCTAGGTCGCGGTCAGTTTACCAACACCGCAAATAAGTTTGTAGTGGGTATAATATGGATATTTTTCAGATTTTTAGCATTTGTAGTTTTGGCTGTAGGGGGGGGGGGGGGGACACTTGGCTCTAACAAAAATTAGCGCTTAAAAGCTTAATATTTCGTAAACGAATACCTTAATCGAAAAATCGTTTCAAAACATCCCCACGTTACGTGTAGGGGAGGAACACTAAAGAAAAATGTATCAAAAAGTTCATTACCAATTTTATTTTTCGTTACACTTATCGTTAACTAATAATCTTTCGATTGAACCTTCATAAGCACTTTTTATTTCAGAACACCTTTTAAATAAAACTGACCTGACCGCCCGTTTATATTTAATTAAGTAATGTTTAAGACTTACCTAATTCTAAGCTATGATAACTTAAGAATACTGTTATGACATTTTAATTGTTTCCAAATCTCTATTACGACTGTGTCGAGATAGCTATCTAGTCAGTGAGAGGCACGTTATTCAAGAAAGCACCGCATTATGAAACTGAATCATAACGTCGCTGAAACCGCAAAACCACGTAAGTAAAATTTTAAAGAAGGAGCATTATGCTCCTTTTTAATAGGACAGCAAGATGTATTTTGCTCTCTCATAAATTTGTTTATTACGCGGTTTTCAGTACCACCGAAGATATAATAAGGGGTTGGTTTAAAGTGCACGAATTAAACGGCCATTAGCAATTAGTGTATGTACAACTAAATTACTGCTGACTGGTAATTTACATGCATTTGTTTATTCGGTCCAGCGAACACTAGAACGTGTAGCAAATAACTTTTTTTGTAAGTCACAGTGCGCTGTCTCAAGCAGCCCGCGTGGCTCCCCTGAAAACCAGCCCGGTTGTCATCCCCATGGCAACCATTGTGCTGAGTGGAGACCATGTCGGCACACGTCAACCTCATTGTACATTTTATATTTAATAATGTCGCTTGTTAGGGGATAAGAAGTGGTTCTAAGACGTTATTATATTTTTTTATTATGTACCCCTGTGTTGATGTGTTTGTCGAATAAACGTTTTTCTATTCTATTATATTCTAGTCCTCTACGCGATAGTCTTACAACCTGCCACTACTTAATACAACGGTAAACTTCTTCCACAAATTGTACAAATAAGTATTTTGAGACATATTCCAGTCTTATTTCCTAGTTAATATTTTTAAATTGAAAGTTCCAATATCCGAAGTGCCAAAATTCTCAATGCAATGTTTTGATAAAAAACATTATTTTTTGATATCGTTTGTGATCAAGCAAAACCTACCTACTACAGATCGCTCACTCCATGCTGTAGGGACAGACGGCTAATATAACATACTGAGTAGCACAATGAATTGCTTTTTAACGCAGCAGCCTATAACATCGACTTATTTCCAGTATACTAGTAGCATTGTATAGGCCGTAAAGCTTTGAAGAAACCATTTGGACAAGTACTAAGTACTAATATAGTGTAAATTGAATAAAAGCAAACCTCCCTTGCAAATTTGTTATACCGTATGGTTGCCAAGATAGAATAGTGCCACTCCATGTCTTCCGGTGGATGTCGTAAGAGGCGACATTTATTTATTTATTTAAATTTCTTTGCACTTAATACAATAAAGTACAAATGGCGGGCTTAATGCCCATTGGCATTCTCTACCAGTAGGCGAAACAGAAAAAGATCGGTGCGGAAAAAAAAAGCGTTTTAAAATTTAAATTTTAATAAAATATATGCAAGGTACGGGTGTATAAAATATAAATATACATAAATACGTATTATAAATATAATAATATAATCTGGAGACCTACGCGTGACGACCAACGTGAATTTCGCAATTCGCGAAACCCGTCTAGAATTTGACATTTCCATTTCTGCTATCAATGGCGCTAATCGGAAACGGAACAGAAAGTGCTTTGTTAACAACTTAGCGTGTGGCAGAAAGACAACGCAAGGGTTTGTTTAGCGTGTTGCTGTGTCATTCAAGATGCTGTAAGGCTCAATTTGATTGGTTAATCGTACATCGCATCGCTGCCATAGATCCCGGATCAATAGTGTCATAACAACTCGTCAATGGATTCCTACAAGCATACGGGCTATCGATGAATTAAACTAAGTCTTATAAAACTTATTGTCAAAACAATCCTGGGACCGCTGGGAGTCTGGTTAGAGCAAGACTATCTGCGTACTGACCCAATCCATAATATTTTATCGAAAACTAGCCAAATTTTCATCATAACTTTATTTTAAAGTTGTATTGATAATATCAACTGCTTCATTCTTTATTATCAAGACTTTATTAAGGTAATTTATACATGGCGAGTCAGATATTAATAACAGCTTGTGTCAGTAAAACAATAGACCTATTATCTTTTAAAATAGATATTAATATAAATGTCTTCATACATATATACCTTCACGTCTGTAATCCCAGAGTGGGCTAGGCAGAGCTACAGAATTACAACTTTAAAAAGTTGTTGATAATTCAGTAACCACAATTTGCACAAGTAGGCTAAGATGTTTACCAGCGTATTAGTGACAGGTTGCAAGCCCATCGCCTAACAGTACTACAAGCCTATATTCGCCTCTTACGACATCCACCTCATCATATTAAATTCAAGACTGTGTAAAGTAAACTATGTTTTTTTAATTGTCATCATCATCAACATCGTCGCAAAAATTAACATTCATAATCCAAATACAATACAACATAATTTGAAGACTTAATTTGCTTTTTTTTTAATTTTATTTTACTTAAATGATACCTATAAGACCACAACTTATACCTTTTTTAATTGTGGATTTAAGTTTAAATAAATCAAAGGTTTGGGCTAGCTATCCAGAGAGGTAATGCAGCCAGTGTCATTGGGACCATGCCGCGAGCGGACCTGCTAGAGGGGGTGTTCTTTTTATAGTGTTGATTATTATTTGGGTCAATCAACTTTTCTTTGTAGCCCGTTGCCATAGTGACGTCTCCTGGATCACTCTTTAAAACTATGATTTCAAAGGATATAAGTCCACAAAAATACTGTTATATTTGCAATTACACACCCATTCTTTCATGGCTTTTCTCCTGAGTGTGCTGGAAATATATATAATAACATTTTTTCTAAGAAACTCTATCACTGTTGTCTCCTGGCTTACGGGACAGAATAACAACCACCAAAAGTTGATCCACCCATTTACATCTTTAACATTTGAGCAGCTTAGTTTTATTTTAAGTTAATTAAGGTTAGGTTTAACTTTTAATTGTAATACCTATATTATTTTAGATGTCAATAAATCATGATTTAAACGAATAGATTTTTTAAAATAGAATTATTATTTATTAACCCTATTTGTTACCCTTTTTCATAAAATCATCATTAAATTTGATGAAAAACTTTAAAAAACACAGAAATATGATTCATTAAATTTATCTGTTTACATGCTTATAACTAAACATGTTTCGTTCCTTTATTACTAAGTCTAATAATTCTCATATTACTGGTAATCATAATATATTTTGCATTATGCACAGTTGCATTTAAGACCTTTGAGTAAATGACTTGTGCCAAAGCTCATTATAATGAGGAAAGGCTTTGTTTTAAGTATTTACATTAGACTGGCATTTATTGAGTTATTTTAGGTACACGCAGATTCTTCTCTTTTCTAGGCGGTCTCTGTCTTTTACGCTCGCCGTAAAAAGAACTGCATAGCTATGTCATAAAAACCCCCCTTTTATGGTGAGTATTTTTTTCAACTCGGCCCGGAAATAGAAGTCCTGTGTGCTTTTTTACACTTCAGGATTATAAAAAAAAAATTTTTGAAACTCTCTTTTTACAATTTTTGAGAGTTCCGATATACAATGCATTCTAACCCAGCAACCATACGGTATAACTAATTTGCACGTTATGTTTGCTTTTATTCAAGTTACACTATATTCGTATTTTGCAGTTTCGAGTCTAGAGTGACACCTAAAAATACTGTTCTACCTTCAAATTCCAGTGTCTCATCCTTCAGTCTTATTCTATCCGCATTCATACTCCTAACGTTGGACAAAGAAAGTTTAATGCACTTGGTTTTTTTGGCATTTAAAAGTAAGTTGTTGGCTGTAAACCAGTCAACAAATTGTAGACAACGCAACATTGATGTCATTAAAATTATCCTGTTTCCTATCCGCTTTGAATATTAGTGAGGTGAACATAGGAGAACACCGTGATAATGATAGAGAGGTTGGTTGTTTGACTACATGCCCGACTTTATGCGTTTTGCTGATCCAAAAGATGCCATTTAAAAAAAAAAAAAAAATGAGTATGTTTAAAGCTGCTACAAGCCTTTATTCCCTTAGTCGCCTAAATATATTTTGAAAGACTCACTGTCATACAATAATAAATAATAAATAAATATCAGGGGACAATGTCACACCAATTGACAACAATTCATTTTGTGCTAAGGTAGTAAAATAAAATACCGTTTCTAGAATTTACACTGCTGATTACAGTAAAAATATCTTTGGATTTTTTTATGCAGTAGTTTTTTTTATATTTAGGAAAAACAGTAAAAAAAGTTGGATTGTGAATGTTAGGAATACAATTATAGTGCCCTTAGTCCATTTATTACCAAAGGAATTCAAAAAAATATACAACTGTCATGTTCATTGTTTATCTGTCTGACGGATTACTTGATTCTGACGACACGCTTTCAATTCTACGCAAAATCGTTTATTTATTTTAATGGCGTCTACAAATTACGTAATTAATTAAATTACGCAAAATAGCAAATTAATGAACGAACGGCAGCGAATGATTGACATGACATGACAGTCAGTTTTGTTTACTGTTTAAAGTTACTTTTTTAAATTTTATATCAGGCTAAGATCACGACATCAGTATTCCTAACTTTGTACATACGGTCTTTATAATGACTATTTCTTTAATAAATTACTAACGACGAATTTAAGTTAAATAAAGAAAAACCAAGAAATACGGGTAGTCTAATTTTTAACCAGCTATTATAAACGAGAAAAAACAATAATGCTTTTTTTTTTTTAATGTTGTCAATTGACCTAGTCCCAATTTAAGCTCTAGGCTTTTATTATGGGTACTAGACAACGATATAAATACTTATATAGAGAAATATAAACTTAAATACATAGAAAACATCCATGACTCAGGAACAAATCTTCACGCTCATCACACAAAATATATCTGCCCTTACTGAGATTTGAACCCAGGATCGCTAGCTTCGTAGGCAGGGTCACTACCAACTAGGCCAGCGCGTCATCAAAAAAATAATGCCGGTGACTGCATCCAATAAAGTTACCTTGACATTTGACCTCTATGATTCCTATTTATTCCTTGATCTTACTGCCAGCGCAATGGTACCTATAATAATCTAGCGACCCACCCTCGCTTCGCGTAGGTTTAGGCAAGTTTTCTGTAACACACTTACATAAACCAGAATTGATTATACAAGCTTCTGCCCGCGACTTCGTTCGGGTAGATTTCGATTATGTTTCAATACGACGTTCGATTCACCCAAGACTCAGGAACAAATATTTGCCCCTACCGAGGATCGAACCCGTTTTTACTTGTGGGAGGACCTTGTGCAGGGTCCGTCCGGGTTGGTACCACCATCTTATCCATCAACCTACCGCCAAGCAGCAGTGTTCGCATTGTTGTATTCCGGTTTGGAGGTAAGACAGCCGTTGAAATGACTAGCATAGAGGCATTACATCTTAGTCCTCAGGGTTGGCAACGCATTTGCAGTCTTGTGAATGCGAATGTCTATGGGTCACAGTTTCCACTTACCACCAAGTGGCCTGTGAGCTCGTTTGCCTTCCTACGCGATAAAAAAAAACCCGGGACCGCTAGCTCCGTAAGCAGGGTCACTACCGACTAGACTACCGCGTCGTCAATTTACCAACACATCCGTTCCCACGCGTACACTAATTTACTTAACTAAACCCCAATTGTCAACGAAATAAACAATTGCAATCATCCGACGAGATAAATCAGTTCCTTCCAAGTTCCATTGTCTAATTTACGCAAAACCCAATTCCGATTGTGTTAATTGTTGGATCTTCATTAATTGGTGTCAGTTGCCCCCCAGAAAGTCGCCAAAACGATACCAGTTACATTAGACCTCTGCACGGGAAACAGAAATCCAATCGGCAAGGTCTTGGCAAGGTGGTGGCAGCGACCAAAACCAAGAGACCTATCTTGTAGTTCTAAAAAATAGATATGAAAGGTCGGTTGTAGGTGGAGGTGAAACTAGCGAAGAGGTTATAAGCGTGGTGTATGGTTCGCACGCGTGCATTCATCTCCCACTCGCTCGACCAATCACAGCGAGTTCCTTTTTTGAAATTTAACTTTTTTCGGAAGTTGAAAAGTTCGCCAGTGGCTGTAGTGTTGTGATTGTCATCTGTTTTTTACGTGTTTTGAGTTCTATTTTTAAAAGGTAAGTTTGTAATAAATATTGTTAGAAATTTGTATGTGTATTAAATTTAAGTAATTTAAATTTTAAAGTAGACGTGAACGCATACAGGGTGTTATTTTATTTTTAATAAAAAAAAAGGATGCTTGTTATTTTACAAGTACGAGTATTTTGTAATTATAATAATATTATAAGTATAATATAATTATTCACACTTTAAAAACGACACATTTGAATTTAAGTAAAAAAAAAACAACTTTGTACTAGAGCCACATAAATTATAACCAATATCAAATAAATCGTAATGAGGTAACCAGTAAGTAGGTTCACAGTGATATAATGAATGCAATCATTGTTAATTATTGTAGTTCAACAGCAATTGCTTGAGAATGAAGACAACTGGAGCATGAGACTGAACAAAGACTTTTTAGTGCTCATCATTGATTCCATTTTTATTGACCCCCGACATAAAAAGAGGGGTGATATAAATTTAACGATGTGTATCAGGTACACATTAATTGTGTATTTGTATTTAATTTTGGGATACAATCGTAGTTCCCGAATGGATAGACATTTTTTTTTAACCAGGCTTCATGAAAATGGGTTTGGCCGCCTGGCAGATAATTATCAGCTCTGAAAAAAAGTATCGCCATTTATACGGTTTTTTTTATCTTCTTAACAGTTATTAGTCATCATTAATCGCATTGATATTTTAAATAATTATGAGTTCTTTATATTTTTAGCAAAATAAACACTAATAATATAAAACATATTGCAAATGATTAAATTTACCGTTTTTAAAGAGACTACGAGATTTACTTCTTTTTTTTAATCTGTTATTGTTGGACGTAAATCGATGTATTTATAGATTATCTGTGGATAATTAAAGTGATTATCTTTCAAAATAGTGAATTCAGTTAAATAACCCCTAAAGTGAAATCAATCATAAAAATAATATAATTTTAGACTATGAATGACAAATTTCCCATCCCTACATTTTGAGTGATCAATGTGATTATTATCCGCAAATTTATATTTATTTATATTTATATTTAATACAAATAATTCTTGTAAAGCTGCCAAAGGATATTTAAAATCGAATTAATTAGCTATAGGTATTTATTTAATATAACAATTTGATAAGTCGTACAATAATTATTTTCGTTCACCGTACATATGATTAAAAATCATAATAAAAACATTATAAATTAAAAATTAACGGCAATGAGACTGGCTTACCAAACCAACGGTCCCAGGTTCGGTTCCCAATTGACAACAATTCATTATGTGCTAAGGTAGTAAAATAAAATACCGTTTCTAGATTTTACACTGCTGATTACAGTAAAAATATCTTTGGATTTTTTTATGCAGTAGTTTTTTTTTATATTTAGCAAAAACAGTAAAAAAAGTTGGATTGTGAATGTTAGGAATACACTTATGGTGCCCTTAGTCCATTTATTACCAAAGGAATTCAAAAAAATATATAACTGTCATGTTCATTGTTTATCTGTCTGACGGATTACTTGATTCTGACGACACGCTTTCAATTCTACGCAAAATTGTTTATTTATTTTAATGGCGTCTACAAATTACGTAATTAATTAAATTACGCAAAATAACAAATTTGTGAACGAACGGCAGCGAATGATTGACAAGTGAGTGACATGACATGACAGTCAGTTCTGTTTCTGTTAAAAGTTACTTTTTTTTATTTTATATCAGGCTAAGATCACGACATCAGTATTCCTAACTTTGTATATACGGTCTTTTTAATGACTATTTCTTTCATAAATTATTAACGACGAATTTAAGTTAAATAAAGAAAAACCAAGAAATACGGGTAGTCTAATTTTTAACCAGCTATTATAAACGCGAAAAAACAATAATGTTTTTTTTTTTTTATGTTGTCAATTAGGTTCACTGTTTGTGTAATGAGCGCGAGTTCTCTATACTGTGCCATCAGGGTACCTAATAAAGAATAAAAATGCGTTCGTCACGCGCACCGGGCATCGAACCCAGGCCCGCTCGCTAGGTTCGTAGGCCAGGCCACTACCAAACCACATCTTCACATTGTATAATTTTCTCTTTATATTTGATACATAAAAAAATGGATTTATAATCGTTTGATGCACCCAAAGCCACGGGAAAGTGCTTTAACGGTCTAATGAAGTCAGTTTTCTCAAAGGTCAGTACCAAGTGTCAAGTAACTCGGCGCAAGTAGCTGGAAACAGCTATTAGCTAAGTTTAAACGATGGTTATCTATTAATGTTTTTGCGAAACATCTGAGAAAGTTTTATACTCGTACATTACAAGTGAGAGTTTATTTAAATTGTAATTGATTGGTTTTATGTAATAATTGGAAGAAACTATTAAACAGTAAATACAGGTGGGAAATAAGTTTCAATAATAAATAACCGGGCGAGAGCATGGCAGAAACTATCTCGAAGTAACCTTGTGTTAACTCCGTCCGGATCGCTAGCTATCGACGGTATCCTGTAATTTACCGCCAAGTAGCAGTGCTCGCATTGTTGTGTTCCGTTGTGGATATAAGACAGTCAATAAATTTAAATATAGAGGCATTATATCTTAGTTCTTAGGGTTGGCAATGCATTTGCAGACTTGAGAATGCCATCGTGCACCGTCACTTCATTCACAAATACTTATTTTGCTGAAAGTTTTCAATTTAATTTGGCTACCAAATTAATGTTTATTTAAAGTCAAATAAAAATAAAATGCATGTCTGCATGCATTCTGAAGATATTGAGAGAATGTATTGTTAACTAAGTTATTCTGTGCAAATACCACTATATTTATTTATTTATTTTGGAACAAACAGTCATACAAATAAATATATTGTATTACAAATAGATTGTACTATTTTCATGGGTCATTGGCTCACCTATTTTTTTTTAGTCCTAATGTAATTTTATTTCTAATCATCGCAACTCCTTAAGTGTTTTTTACTGAAACGGATTTTATTTCAGGCTTTTTATAAAACAAACCAAACAAACTAACCTAACCTAACCTTATCTACAAGTTAAATCCTGAAATAATAACGGTTTCCGTAAAAATCACTTTTGGAGTTGCGATGATTGGGAATCAAATTACATTCGGCCTAAAAATAATTAGTTCACCCGTTTTTCATATTTCATTTCAAGTTTGCCACAACCGTGCAAGGTCATTTTAAAACGGGACGTCGTCTTGGAAAAAAAAGTTAACAAAAGCTTTCGTTAACTAAACTAAAAGCTTGCTGACAGTACCCTAAGCTCTCAGCGTGCATCAGGGCAAGTTCTAGGGCCTGGCTTTCCCTGACCTGACCTCTCTCGACGACTTTCGATTTCACTCGACTCCTCACTTGAGGAAGTACTAGGCTGTTATAAGTTTATAGGAAGTTTGACGATCGGCTGATTTGTCCTTTAGCATGACTAGTTTTATCTATATATCGTTTATCGGTCAGAAACAACATTAAAACCGGGCAAGAGCATGTCGGACCATGATTACGCTTTCCTATACATTTTTCAGACTTTTAGTTTTTGTAAATTTGCTAATATTAAGGACAATTGACTCTGACAAAAATTAGCGCTTTAAAGCTTAATCTTTCGTAAACGGATCCCTTAATCGTAAAATTGTTCTAAAAACCCCCAATATTTTTGAAAGATCTATCCAACGACACCCCACATTATGGGGCAGACGAGAAAAAAAAATACATCCTCAAGTTACGTTTATGGGAGGTCCACATTTTTCTTTCCCAGGTTTTATTTTACCACTTTGTTGGCGTGACTAATTTGTATATTCATGCCAAATTACAGCTTTCTAGTACTAATAGTATCTGAGCTAGGCTGCGGACGGACGGACGGACGGACGGACGGACATAGCGAAACTATATAGGACTACGGAACCCTAAAAATTATCAGGGATAAAAAATAACCTCAATATATTACAACGTATTGGCAAAATAATGAACCGATAATTCTATACAGAATACAGAATTTATTGGTACAATACAATAACATTCAGTTAGTTACAATTTTAATGTTAGATTTACAATAAGTTAATTGACAAGGTAGTTATGCTATCTGCGCTATCATTACATGTTTAGTTTGTCGAGTCAATGATCCTTGTGAATGAAGTCATCAATGCTGTAACATGCCCGGGCAATCAAGAGTGGATTAAGCTTGTTTTAAAATACTATCTCTTTTGAAGTCTTTAATTTCGGTCGATGCTGAGTTGTAAATAGTTGGTCCAATGATGCTAAGTGATCTTGGAGACTTGGCGAGCGGGCAATATTAATACGTACCATCTATTACTAAATAGAGATTCTTTTATTTGTTATGTTTATGTACGTTTTATATAAATCCATACTAATATTATATAAAAATATGAAAAAAGATTGAAGAAAGAGATATACAGATTGAAAGTGAGTGGAAGGGTCGGAAAGGCGTACGGTACGCGTACTTTATCGAATCAAATCGGAGAAATAAGTTACTGGAAAAGGGTCGAATCTTAAGTACCCGAAACCGACGTGCGTGCATGACTCGATGTATGAATGTGGAATAAGCGAAATAAATTTGACAAGATCGTAGCAAGTGGAAAGAAGTGGTCCCTGCCTGCCTCTCTGGGAAACAGGCGTGAATTAATGTATCTATGTATGTATATGGGAAACTGTTTATTGATAAAAAAAAAAAAAAACTAAAATACTACAAAACGTCTTAAAATTCTAACTATAAATAAAATAACCCTTGCAGTTCACCCGCTTGTGGCATGGTCCCTAAAATGCTGGCCGCGTTCCCCCTTTGCACAGCCAGACTGAGCCGCTGGGCAAAGAACGAGCCGGCTCTGGGATCACCCGCCGCCAAAATAAGTCTTTCCGACACCTCTTTAACAAACTTCTTGGTGTCGGAAGACCACGGACCCAAAGTTTCCATTGCAAGTGCCGCAAAAAAGTAATTATCTTTTAGAAAAGCGTATTTGCGGCATTTGATGGTCTGGGCACGGTCAGCGGCGGACCCTGGCTGACGAGCGGATCCCTCGACGTGAGACGGAGCTAACGTGTCCACGCATGTTACGTCCCACGCCAAGGCGCGGCCCAAACACCATGGCACCAAAGTGCAACCGTCAGGTCTTTTGCCATCTGAGGCAGAAAGACCTGAGGGCTCCAGGGTTGCCGGAATATTGGCTGTGCCGAGGGAACGTTTGATGATGTCGTTTAAGGAACTGTGCCTAAAAAAGCGGCCAGCGCTTAGGTGGCAAAAGAGACCATGCCGCCCCAGTGAGTTTACTTGCTGACCACAAAGCCTACAGGGGTGTGGTTCACAGATAGGTAAACCCAGGCGTAGACAAACCGCCACCCGAAGAGTAGAGGGATCCAGAAGGGATCCCAAATTCCGAGAAGGGAGAGCGTGCAACCAATGTCCAGATTCCCGCTCAGTCACGGCTATCAGTCTAGCTCGTTCGGAAGAGACGGTGATGTTTGCTAGAAGATTTTTGTATAAATATTTTACTGTAATTGAGTCCCAGGCGGATTGAAAAGTTTTATCATGAGGGGCACTCTCATCTGGGTTAAGTGAGATCCATTTAGTTTCAGCGTCTGCCAAAGACGAAACCTCTACATCAGTGGTGTGTGGTATTTTAAGTATACCACTGATGAGGGTGAGCGTGCTGTTGACAGACGACAGAAACGCGGGGAGTGCCAGGCTGCTAGTAGATCTTATGCCTAGGCCACCGAATTTTATTGGAAGAAGTGCTTGGGTCCAACTTGGAGAAGTAAAAGCTATGTTAAGAATTTTGCTAATAGTCATTTTCAAAATGTTGTCGATGTTATCAGTTAAATATTGGAATTTCCAAACCGGTGCACAACGAAGAAGGTATATGAATTTTGGGGAAAATAAACAACGCCGCAAAATATAAATAGCAACGTGCGGATTTATTTCAAAAAGTAAATCGGAATTGTTCTGAAAATTATCAATTTTTGAATTTATAATTGCTGGGATGGCATCGTCATAAATAGGAGCACCGAGAAGTGTTAGTGAAGATGGGGATAGGATAGAAATGTTAGGAAGGAGACGGTTTACTTTGTGTAAAAGGTCATTTTGGGCTAGGGCTGAAAGATTTTCTGAAATGAGAATTTTGCACTTATTATGGTTTAATGACAGACCTATATCAGAAAAACGATTGATGATGAGTTGCAGATCGGAAAGGACTGAGGGGGTATTACCTCCAATTGTGCCATCATCCAGGTACCAAATATTAAGATCTGAAGAAAGCTGCTTGATAATGGGATTGATGGCTAGGCTAAAGATGACGGGACCAAGCGGGTCACCTTGTTGGCAACCGACACTGGATGGAATCTCATTGTTTTTGTACATTAATTTTGAAGGTGAACTGTAACATTGCCAAAGATAACCATATATTTCCGGAAGGTCAATTTTAATTTGATTTAGTAAAGCACAGCGATCAACAGAATTAAATGCATTTTTAACGTCAATTTTCACTAAAATATCAAAATTACTATTTGCCAAAAAAGTTCGAGTCGCGTGTACTGCCGCTTCACAGCCACCTTTCACTCCGAAACCAAGTTGAAGTGGTTGTAATTTTTCTGTTATACGGTCGCGAAGTTCGCGACAGCATATTTTGGAAGTCAAACGACGCAGCGTACTTCCTACTGCTATGGGCCGAATACCGCCGTCTTTCTTTTTTAGAGCTATTAGGTTGGCTCCATAAAGCACCGGAACTACCTCTGCACAAACCTTTCCTGATAACATGAGGTTGACGAGCGAAGTTAGTTCCTTCAGTAAAATTTTCCCGGCATCACCCGCAAGAGAGCTTGTAAGGTCTTTAAGATGTTGCGGGGTTATGCCGTCTAAACCGCCCGCAGAACCGTTGGGAAAGGAACACACCGCTTGAAGCGTGGCAGTATCCGAGACCTGCAGTGGCTGGTCAGAAACTGATGGAGGATCGGGTAGCTGGGAAGAGGCAGAAGGAGAAGGGTGTTTGTCTTCAAGTGCCGACAAAGTTGCAGGGGAGTCCGGGGCCAAAGTATCGCTAGAAAATAGTACTCTTGTGGCTCCTTTCAGGTCTCCGTCGGAAATCTTATTTTCTATGAGATTAATTTTATGTTTGGAAGTACTGTGAGCGAAAGAAAATGAACTATCTGAGTCTGTGGAGAGAAGAGGAGGGAAATTTGGATGTAAAATATTATGCTTTATTATTGATGTTAGATGACGGTTACCTTTTTTCCGGGGAATATTGAGATTAGCATACGTAAAAGTAAGTAGATGCTCCCATGAAGCGATACTATTTTCTGCCACCACTTTGGCAACACACTCCGCAAGACTTTGGGCTGCAGATGCACGCGCTCCCTTTGGAATTCTTCTCACAATCTTTGTACTTGCCCTCAAAGAAAAAAGAAGTTGGTGTAGTGACGTTGGTGCTTGAACCTGGCTAGCCGCAGCGGGGTCTCTCTGTAAACTTGATTGTGGGGTGGCATCGATGCGCGGAACATGGATACGGGCACAATGAATTGTTAGACCCCGCCGACCTTTGTATAGCTTGTGGTCATTGCAAATAGGGCATTCGATGAGCGAGGACTGCAAGGAACTCGGTTGTGAGATCATTAAAATTAAAAACTACTTACTTAAATAGTACAGAATTAAAACTAAATAATAAAAACAATAAACAATGTAGCACAAAAACACGCACTGTTTATAAAAAGTTGACACAAAACGAAATGTCAAACAGGGGCCGCGCCATGGCCGCGCCGGGCTCACGGCCCGCGCAGGCCTAAAGCGAGGCACAGCGGTCAGTAGCAAGGAGGCGACGACCGAGCACAGGATTAATAAAACATAGAAGGACAAAACGAAGCACACAGCGAATTTCGAAATAATCTATTCGATTCTTTCAACTCCTGATTAGATTTGCGATATTCACATAAAATTTCGCAAATTCTGATACGTACAAATAAAAATATGTTTTGTACGCAAGTATTACACTTGGTATTGTTCAATTATACATTTATTGAATTGTTTATTTAAGATTTTTATATATTTTAAGAAGTCTTATGATTAAGTAAACACTGGACCCGATTCTACAGTGAATATATATGTATATTATAAATGTGAAAGTGTGTATGTTTGTCCGTCTTTAACGCTTCAACCACTAAACGGATCGAGATGAAACTTGGCACACATATTAGTTAGGTCTTGGAATAGCCCAAAGGATAGTTTATATCCCAGAAAATTTGACTGTTCCTGTGGGAGCAGCGATAGACGACGCGGGTGAAAGCTAGAAGGTAATAAATAAATATCGGGGGACGATCTCACAGAAATTGACCTTGTCCCAAACTAGGATATGGGTACTATACCTATACAGAAATGCATACTTAAATAGAACACATCAAAGACCCTAACTATAATAAATAATCAAAACCACCACCTTCGTAGGGTCACTACCAACTAGTCTAAATTTGCAGCATAAAATCAGGGGTTTTATTGTATACCGACACAGACGTTTGCAAACGCAAGGTTATAAAGATTTTCTGTACATCGTTAGACCTCATCAATCTGCCCAAGGTTTCTATGGAAACACTAACTCTGATGCTGTAGATATAAGAATGCGAATAGCAACGACACTATGTCGTTTTGATTAATGACACTGGAATTACGGAACGGTCGTGAGCGATGATTTGCCCTAATGATGGCTGAATGGAAGTACCTAAATTTATTTCATTATTTTATAACTAGTTCCTGTCTGCAGCTTTGTCCGTGTTGACCATATAGTGTAGAATAGTGTTTTTTTAGCGACGCCAAAAAAGAAGGACGTTAGGAGTTTCGGACTATTAATCTAGTAGTTGTTTTCACTGCAAAAATTGTGGTGATACGGAAATTAGTGAAGAGGAAATAATACTCACATCCTAACACTAATAGAAAAAAATGCAAAAGAAGTTATTAAACAGACATTGCCGCCTAAATCCAAGAAAAAATATTTAAAAAAGTATGAAAATGTCAAAGTCTGGAGAACAGGCAACTAATCAACGCATTCTCATTAATGTAAGATTTTTTACATTATCACTGTTATATTTCCTCGTAATCGAAGTGAAAAGCAGAGTGCATAACTCGGTCTTAAAATCCATTTTATCCTCGACTTAATTATCCACCCTCGCTTACCGTGAGTCTTGGACAAAATGGTTTATTTTATGCCCTTGTTGTACAATGTACTATTAACAGTTATACATTTAAGTATGTATTTCTTTATATCAGCATGTTTATCGTTTTCTACGTTACGAAGCGTAAATATCACTTTCCTTTACCGCAAGCGCCAGTTCATAGTTGAAGGTCACTTGCACTTTCGTCGCTCGCGGCTTCAAGTGGTCACGTCTCTTCACGTATATTCTTGCATCTCACGAGCGCGCTATCATCAATTGAATTTCTACTTTATTACTTTGTAATAGAAGCCTTTCAAATCGAAATCATGAGATAGACTGTTACGTGTCTCGTGCGTGACTTAGTGGAGACTTATTATGGGTCATTAGGAATATTATGGTTATTATTTCACAGGTCACATGGGTATGTCTCAATTTAGATGTGTATTTTATCTTTTAAATTGTTTTGATGTTTCTGCACAGTAAATCAATGTAATTGCTAGCCACGATGGCCTATTTTCAAGTGACGTTGTCAACCAAAACGTAAGACTTCTAGTTCTCTGATTCAAACTTGTACTACCCGACTGCCGCTTTCGGGTTCAGTTTTTGGCATGTATATATGTATGTATGTATGGGTCTTTGTTCCGTTAGATTTGTGTCATTTTATTTCGGCAAAATGAAAAATATGTATATGATATTGATAACTGACATTATATGGACGGCATTATCCAAACAGCAGTTTGCTTTTTAAATCTTGCTTTTTGTTAGACTTATTAATAATTAATGGCTTCACACCTGTTAAGGTGGCCTAATACGGCTGCGTTTATCGCGTGCCAAAAAAAACATCCGTCACTTTCTGACACGTATATAAGTACGAGAGTGACGGATGCTTTTTCTACATTTTGTCACGCGATGAACGCAACCATACTAGGCCCGCAGGAATATTTCGGTAATGAGTCGAGTTATTTATAGACACTTTTCATGGACTGAAGAGAAATAAAGTCCATGGATATCACAAACGAGAAAAATTGTTCGGTAAAAGAGCATTTTCTTTTGTGGACTAAACAGAAGCGCATGGAGTTAGCTTCTACAACATTAAAAAAAATCGTATTTATAAATTATTTTCTTTAAAAAACAACTAGATCAACCACAGGGTCCGTCCCAGGGTTTCAGGGTCCGTCCGGGTTGGTACCACCATCTTATCCATTAACCTACCGCCAAGCAGCAGTGTTCGCATCGTTGTGTTCCGGTTTGGGGATAAGACAGCCGGTGAAATGACTAGCATAGAGGCATAGAGGCATGTGACGACGCGCTGGCCTAGTTGGTAGTGACCCTGCCTACGAAGCTAGCGGTCCTGGGTTCGAATCCCGGTAAGGGCAGATATTTGTGTGATTAGCGCGAATATTTGTTCCTGAGTCATGGATGTTTTCTATGTATTTAAGTATATATTTCTCTATATAAGTATTTATATCGTTGTCTAGTACCCATAGTACAAGCCTAGAGCTTAGTTTGGGACTAGGTCAATTGGTGTGACATTGTCCCCTGATATTTATTTTTTATTTTATTTTATTCCATCTTAGTCCTCAGGGTTGGCAACGCATTTGCAGTCTTGTGAATGGGAATTGCCTTCCCATGCTATAAATATCGTACAATCTCCATGGGTCATAATAATCAAAAAAAAAAAAAATGAACGAAGCAGTTTTATCTAGAACGCGTGTTGCAGCAATTATGTATTCTAAACCCTAACTTCACGGTTTCGCAATATCTAGAGTTCCATACCCAAGTATTAGCTAAACAGAGTCAACTAATTAGCTTGCACAATGCCAACTTAAATCAGTTCAGCTAATTGCAAAGTAGATGCGCTCTCAAATATGAGTGCAGTTTCAATAGTAATCGGTCACGACTACCGCCGGCGTTGTGAAGTCTTAGTACTCAATTACCTTAAATGAGTACCTTAGTACCTTTTAGTGGTAGTACCTTTTGCGAGGTCCGTCCGGATCGCTACTACCATCTTATTCTATTCCTAGCCAGTTTTCCTTTTTTAACGATGGAGAAATGCGTTTATGTTTAAAATGGTTCACTAATGTTTTACCAAAAAATTATTGACAAATGGTCATTTGACAAACAACGTTTCACCAAATGATCATTTGGCAAACGAGACATTTGACAAAAGTATCATCTTACAAAAACTCACTTAGCAATTGATCATTTAGCAATTAGTTTACTTATTTCTGGGCAGAAAAAAAAACAACCTCGAAGGCCAAGGCGGGAGCCAAGCTCCCGCCTTTGCCTTCTAACCTAACCTATCCGAGTCGGTCATGCCCTGATTCGTCTTCCTCGTAAAATGTAAATTTAACTGTTGATCATTTGGAAAAGTAAGTCATTTGTAAAATGACTAGTAGTAAAATGATCAATTGACTTAACATTTTTTTGCAAAACGTTGTTTGTCAAGTGTAATTTTGCCAAATGACTTTTGGTCAAACGGCAGGACACCGTTTAAAATATGTCCAATTTGAATTTTATTTTTTTCATACAATTTAAATGTAATTTTAAATGTACGCAATCCAATTGTCAATTTTCCTTTAGCCCTCGTAGTCCTCGTACCCAGGAAATGTCGCGTTTATTGTAGGTTCAAAGCTTCGTCGGTTATTTACCTTAGAAGAACCTATTGTTTGTTCAGTAGTTAAACTAACTAATCTGTAAAAACAGAAAGTAATGGTTGAGATTTTTTTTTTTTTTTTTTTTTTTTTTTTTTTATGGCATGGGAAGGCAAACGGGCACACAGGCCACCTGATAGTAAGTGGAAACTGTGACCCATAGACATTCGCATTCACAAGACTGCGAATGCGTTGCCAACCCTGAGGACTAAGCTGGAATGCCTCTATGCTAGTCATTTCACCGGCTGTCTTATCCCCAAACCGGAACACAACAATGCGAACACTGCTGCTTGGCGGTAGGTTAATGGATAAGATAGTGGTACCAACCCGGACGGACCCTGCACAAGGTCCTCCCACAAGTAAAAGATTTCTCAAGAATATTGTCAAATTTTCATTTTTTTTTCGAGTTACAACGATTAGTCGTGTTAACTACTGAACCAACAACAGGCAACACCCCTTTAGAAAGGAATCCTAAAAAGGATTCCCAGAAACCCTCGATTGAAAAAAATATATACAAGCACACCAATTATCCTAATTCAAAAGTACATAAATCATTTGTTGGTCAATGCATTCATTTATATAATAAATTACCTGAGGTAGTATTAAAGTTACCCTATCCAGCACTCAAAAATTACTTGAAAAAGTCGTTAATGTCTAAAGCGTATTATAGGATCGAGCACTATATAATAGACAAATATGCTTGGCCTAAACCCGAAACTTTTTTTTTTTTTTTTTTTCAAATTCAAAAGCTTTATCTTGTCTGGGGGATACCGTTGATGTAGGAAAACATATCAATCTTATGTGGTCATCTTGCACCGTCTTATATACACATACGTAGGAGTTCTTTTTTACTTTTCTCTCTTTCTCTCTTAAGAGTTTGGTGTGTTTTCCTGCGGAAACTACGCAGGATATTTGAAATATTTTTAATTTGCTATTTATAGATTTATATAATGCTAGACTAAGTATACCATTGTAATATTAAATATATTTTAAAAAATGACTCTTGTGAAGCGGTGGTAGATTCTTGACGTGTAAAAGTGCCCGTGCGGCCTACTTACTGAATAAATGTCTATCTTTATCTTTATCTTATCAAATGAGCGTAATAGACATGACACCAATAAAAAGGTCTTTATGTTCTAATTTTCCCAACAAGCAATAAAATATTACCCAAAAAACACCTATGACCTTTCGCAAACCATTGTTACGAGTCTCTGATGTTATGACATAATTTATAACCGTCTCAGTTTATTTTTAGATCATAATCATCAAATTATAATGAAAGGTAACCGACATTACATTTTTATAACAAGATACTGACCCAAAAATTAGCGCAGGAGTTGATAGCATATTTTACATTTAAAACATTTGTCCAAATTTAAGTGTCTTATAAAGTGGTGCATTTTTGCTAACAGAAGCGTTTGTAATAGCAAAGTTAAGTAGGTACGTAAACTCGTATGCAAGGAAAATGGCACTTTAGTTTTTTTAAGTGCCTTATTTTTTCTGTAACTATAAGCATTTCTACATACATACATACATACATACCTTCACGCCTTCATTCCCAGAGTGGGGTAAACAGAGCTACAGAATTACCAACAACTCTAAAAACTTGTTGATAACTGTGTAACCACAATTTGCACAATTAGGCTAAGATGCATAATAAGCATTAATAAGCATTTCTATGCTCCAAAATAAAGATAATATATTTTTAAAAGCAATGTGTGGTTGCCGGGTTAGAATAGTGCCACTCCATGTCTCCCCATGGATGTCGTAAGAGGCGACTAAGGGACTAAAGGCTTGTAGTTCTGTTAGGCGATGGGCTTGCCACCTGTCACTAATACACTTGGAAACATCTTAGCCTACTTGTGCAAAATGTGGTTACAGAATTATCAAGAAGTTTTAAGACTTGTTGGTAATTCTTTAGCTCTGCCTACCCCACTCTGGGAATGAAGGCGTGAGTTTATGTATGTATGTATGTATAATTATAGTTTTATGCTTTTAGTTTATTTAAACTACTTGAAAATATGGAAAGTGCCGGTTTGCTCAGCAAGATTTATTTTGTGATTGAGTTAATTTATTTGTAGTATTCTTTTGTAATTTCATCGATTCGTTGGTAAATATAATACAATAATATTGTTTTACATATACAAAATTTTATAAAATCTAACCAATTTGTATTTTTTGACATTTCGTATATTAAAACTATTAAAACAAATCACTTTTTAGTGGAAGTAAAGGAATTTTCAGTGTCATAGGTATGTCATATCATGCATTTATCTTAAAAAGGAATTAAATTATCTACGCATCTAAAATATTGGCTTAAACACTACACTATAATAAATTAACAAATCACAAACTTTTGATTAAAATTACTGGTTTCACGTTTTAAAACGAAACAATGGTGTATCTTATTCACAGATTTTGCATAACGCCTTGTGAATGCGTAGGCGCACATTAATTGTAATTTTTTATCATTCGATCTTACTTTGTTCAATTGAGTTATGCTCGCTTGGTTTGGAAGGTAATGAGTTTGTGTCAATATGCACTTTAATTATAGATGCTTGGAGTAAAAAATTGATTGAATACGCACTGGCACACTGAGCTATCCTAGATACTCTTAGAAATTTACTGTTTGTAGTAAAACAAACATTATGGTTCGTTGTTACAATCACTGTTTAAACTTACAATCAATGAAAAATGCAATTCTGAAATTTGAACAACTTGATCAAGTTTTAGTAGGGTAAAGGCACCAGTGGTCAGCCAGAGACCTGTAGTCAGCCTCTACCTATACTTTGCATGAGTGGGAAGAGTACGAAAGATATATTTCACACTCTTCGCACTCATATAAGGTCGACTATTGGTCTCTGGCTGACCACTGGTGACCTTACCCTAGTTTTATTTCTGTATTTAAGAGAACTTGGCACTAAGCAAAAACCATTTAAACAGTCTTTTTGAAACACTTTATTTATTTTTTTAAATTTCCTTGATTAAATAAGTCAACTTCAAAAGTTTTTAGTTTTGAAGTCTATCCTCTTAAGACCCAATACCTATTTTAGTAACATTGTAATTTCAACCTTGTTGAATTTAACTATAGGGTGCCTTTTATGTTTGGTATTATGTCCTCAAGTGATAATCTGGGGACTCAGGAGGCTATTGTGAAATAACCCCCTTACTTATAAGCGTGGTATAAGCTTGGAATAGTTTATGTCATGCTTTGTCACTTTCTGTCAGATGCAAATGTCACAATTACAGACAAGGACAAAGCATGGCATAAACTATTCCAAGCTTATTCCACGTTTATAAGTAAGTGGCTTAAACTTTATTTGTTCACACTCCCGTTGTGACATTCCGTAAATTCACACACGTCTAGAAACAGAAAAACCGCAGTATAATCCAATGGCTAATAAATCAAAGTTATTACTCATTAAACTGAAATTCTGGTTAGTGTTGCGTCGATCCAAATAATTTACCTACATCGAGTCTAATACAATGGCGTAGCTGATGTTATCGACCGTAAAAAACATTGAATTGTCTTTATTGTGTGTTGATTGATTGAGATCTTAACTTGAAGAGATAAGTGCCGTTTTTGAATGGCTGAATCGTGTTATACAGGGTGGTCACACGCTCGCAATTATTAAAAGGTTATTTGCATATGAGTTAGTTTTCAAATGAGTTTAATTTAATTTCAAATGCTTTTGAAACAAAGGGTTTGCACATTTACTTATCCGACTTATGGTATAAAGTTTGTGTGTTACTTTGTTAGTCCTTCACGATGCAACGGCTGCACTGATTTGAATGAAATTTGGGAAAATTTAAAAGCTCCCGAGAGAATAACGATAATAGAAATCTTCGTAACATGGTTTGGCCGAATAACAAATTCAACGCGGACGAAGTCGCCGGCAGAAGCTAGTAATAGAAATAATTTTATATTGTTTTTTTTTGACAGCTACGTGATTTTTGCGGCATTTCTCAAATCTCTTAAGTATTTTTCTGGAGGAAACTGAACAGAGGGCTTATTGTCTAACTAACGCTATCGCAATCGTTTTCATTTTGAAAATCGAAGGCGTGTCTTCATACAAAATGAAAACAATTGCTCCAATTGAAGCCGGTTGCTATTGCGAGTGCGTTAAACAATATCCCCTCAGGTCCTACTCGGGAAAAGTCGCAAACCAAGCTAGTTAAGCATAAAAAACCACCAGCAAGATGTAGTAGCTTTTGCACACAGGCCACCTGATGGTAAGTGGAAACTGTGACCTATAGAAATTCTTATTCACAAGACTGCAAATCCACTGCCAACCCTGAGGACTAAGATGGAATGCATCTACCTTAAAGTCCTCATTACTAATTTCGCATAACCTACTTCATATCTACCTAGTCGGTTACTAAGTTCTGTTACTGAGATTAATTACAATTAAAAAAAAAGCAGTTTTGCATAAACCTGTATATTAATCAAAACTTTGATTTATATAGAATAATAATAAAAATAATGTATTCTAAACTATTGCAATTATTTGATGTACGAGCTTGAAGTATTCCCATTTCGGACGATAAAATCATAGTTAAAATCACGCACGACGATGATACTGATAACGGCCCCAACTTTTGTAAGAGTTCCTGTAGAGAGTTCAAATTTGCGTGACATATTGAACAGACTTCTAGCTTTAAATTCTGATACGAATGTATTCAAAGCAACTAAAGATCCGCTTGGACACCGGTCAATCTTGATGACTCATTAAATCGACTTTAAGATTTCACATGATTTTGCAGAAATACGAAAACACACCAAATCTCTTGCTTCATAAGTTGGAATTAAGTCATGTTGAGAAATATAATTTTGGTCTCTAAACATATACAGAGATAGGATTTTTTATAATATTATACAAAAAAAGTTCTTTGGTAAACAAAGACTAACTTTTAAGCGATTTCAAAAAATGAAATTTACAGAAAAGTCATGCGTAATTTCATCGATGCCGGCTGCGAATGTTAAAAGATCGTATCGGGAATTGCGGAAACTAAGAAAAATGATTAATTGTTTTTCAAAATGTATATTAATTAAGCTTTTAATTTTTATACATATTGAAATTAAAAAATTAACATAAGTTAGTTTTATTTGCATCAACCTTAGTAACAGAACTTAGTAACCAACTAGGTATATTTCCATGTGTTTCCAATCTCTTTATAAATTCCATACAAAACGGCACATTAAATGCCCATTCAGTTCATACAATGTCGATCTACGTAACGAGTTGCGCAAGCGCTTCTAATGCATTTTGAGGTCGAGAGGTTACAGCGATGAGCGAAATACAAGTCATATTGACACTTAAGTGACAGTATAACTGGAGAAGTAGGTCATCTTCGGCCCTTGAGGAGTTTCTGTTACCTATTTCTTAAGTTATATGAGCAACTATCCGCTGACTTAAAAAACCGGGCAAAAGCATGTCTGACCATGCTCAGTGTAGGGTTCTGAAGCCGTACTAACAAAAACTATCTCAAAAAAACAACAAGTATGAACTAATTCTCTATTTAAAGTTGTTTGGTGCTGTCTTAGATAATTTTAGTATGTAAGTGTAAGCACTTTAGTCGTGAAAGTTTTTCTTTAAAATTCGTTATATGAGCTTTCATTTAAGATATCTTTCGGATTTTTAGTATTTGCAGTTTTGGCTGTAGGGGGGGGGGGGGGGGGGGCTTGACTCTAAAAAAATAGCGCTTTAAAGCTTAATATTTCATAAACGGATCCCTTAATCGAAAAATGGTTTTCACAAACCCAAATTTTACACCCCGCACTATAGGGAAAACGAGAAAAAAAAATCCAACATCCCCACGTTACAACACGTGTAGGGGAAGTACGCAACATGCAAGCCGCGTGATATACCTTTGTTTGAAGATGAAATACTGTTCTATTTATAATTATGCTTAGGTTCTGCTCTTTAAGGCCAAATGTGGTATAGCCTACCACATCATTTGTGCCTCGTTGATGAAGTAACTGGCAAATCAACAGTCAGTCTGCGAGTTTGTAGGCACGTATGGCAGAATTAGATAGGTATGTATGAGTTGGAAG
This sequence comes from Acleris emargana, assembly GCA_927399475.2. Classification (NCBI taxonomy): domain Eukaryota; kingdom Metazoa; phylum Arthropoda; class Insecta; order Lepidoptera; family Tortricidae; genus Acleris; species Acleris emargana. The sequence goes on from OV656854.1 coordinate 18,612,777, forward strand.
GTGACAAAAGGATCTTCACAGTACTTGAAACTGCACCTTTATATTAAGTAAGGACTGTTGAGTTTCTTGCGGCGTTTCTTCTCAGCAGTGGTCTCTTGTGAAGCGCTGGTAGATTTTTGACGTGTAAAAGTGCCCGTGCGACCTACTTACTGAATAAACATCTTTTATCTTTTTTTTTAAGTAAGTAAAGTTGATTACAGGAAAGTTAAAGTTTATTAATATACATAATAATTTCCTATAAATTGTAAGTTCCACTATTTGTTCAACGAATCAACACGCTTCGATTTCAATAAAATAGGTTCTTTTATTTATTAGAATACAATAATTATAATTAACGAGACAATGTACACCCACCTTTTATTTAATTTATTTTTTATTATTTTTTATATCATAGGAAGGCAAACGAGCACACAGGCCACCTGATGGTAAGTGGAAACTGTGACCCATAGACATTCGTATTCACAAGACCGCAATCCTAAGACTGCAAATGCGTTGCCAACCCTGAGGCCGAAGATGGAATGCCTCTATGCTAGTCATTTCACCGGCTGTCTTATCCCCAAACCGGAACACAACAATGTGAACACTGCTGCTTGGCGGTAGGTTAATGGATAAGATGGTGGTACCAACCCGGACGGACCCTGCACAAGGTCCTCCCACCTTTGCCATAGCCTTACCATTGATATACCTTACCTACCGGTTATACCTGAGATATTGCTAGTTTTTATTTGTTTGTCACACCTCTTTCTATTAGATATTACTTACCTAACAAATTATTGCACAACAAAGAAATATGACACAAAATAACTACTGCAATTTGTGAATGTATAATTGCCGTTAAAATGTTGCAAAACAGAATGGCACATAAACAAAAACACACAGTTTTAGGTAAAGTGACACAACCATAGTCCGTGTCATCAGAGTTGCAAAATTATGTAAATATGGGAATCATTGAGTTATACTGTTTCTTACTACGCTTATTTGTTTTTTTACGTATATTTACTTACCTATTCGGCGGTAAAGGGGGGGTTTAGGAAGCCGTTTCAGCATAACTTAGTACAGGCTTAATTATTATATTTACATACATACATATCGTCACGCCTGTAATCCCAGAGTGGGGTAGGCAGAGCTACAGAATTAAGTACCTACAACTTTAAAAAGTTGTTAATAAATCAGTAACCACTTTTTGCAAAATTAGGATAAGATATTTACCAGCGTATTAGTGACAGGTTGCAAGCCCATCGCCTAACAGTACTGCAAGCCTATATTCCCTTAGTCGCCTCTTACGACATCCACGGGAAGACATGGAGTGGCACTATTCTAACCCGGCAACCACACGGGAAATAATTCAGAATTCGGGATTATTATATTTAAATAATCTTAGCTTGTTTTAAAAATAATTATGTGATGATAAAAAAAAAAAAACGTAATTTTATCTTTTTTTGTCAGAATAAAGAAGCAAAATAAATACTAGTTAATCCAACACAAAACACTGTTGTATGATTATTCACTACACCTGTAGAGCACGAAACGAGGCCTACGCAAAAGTCATCATCATTATGACACTTTCGACGACGCGCTAGTCTAGTTGGTAGGGGTCCTGGGTTCAAATCCCGGTAATGATAGATATTTGTGTTGAACGTGAATATTTGTTCCTGAGTCATAGATGTTTTCTTTGTATTTAAGCATATATTTCTCTATATTTATTTTTTTATTATCAGCCCGTATCACTACTATTCGACAAATCCCTCTCCCAATGCTCGCCACTGTTCCTGGTCTTCAGCTTCTCTCATGAAACCTACACCGGCCCAACTGCGCATATCGCACCTTCAGAACTTTAGTGACCTATGTCGAAATTTCAGCTTTCAAACTTTAAGTCATAAATTGATTATGATAGAGCCCTAACTCGAAATTCAAAATTTCTGAATTATGTCCAGTGATCGGATCTCGGATGCAATTTCCCGGGATTTAAGTCCGTTATCTTAACATGGATATGACTTACAATCCCGCGAGTCTCTTTGATACCTACATTTATAAAAAGGTGAATAACTTTTAATTGTAAGTAGTTTACTGTTTTGATTGTAAGTAGTAGTAAAAGTAATAAAATAATATGTAGTTAATAAGTTAATAACAACATTTTTACAGTACTGCATAGAAGAACTGAACGTAACGTGTACGTCTTATCTTAATAGTCTTTTCATAAACAATTACCACTTATCAACCTCTTTTATTAAATGATATGGCTACTTGAAATAAGCACTCGATCTTAACGACAATGTCTGGACTGACATTGTCATTCAGATCGAGCTCTGCTTATCATATCACCAGAGATCGGAATAGGTAGAGCTAATTTGCCTAAACTTGATGCATGTTCATTCATAAATGTGTTCCTATTTCACTCACTCATGAATGAATATGCGTCAAGTTTAGGCAAATTAGCTCTACCTATTCCGATCTCTGCATATCACATTCACATTAACGACAAATAATAATAATTTCAGGTATAAATAACCATTACTAATAGACAATTCTAGTGTTCGTTAAGTGTGCACATATTAAGTGACGTATTTTTAATTTGACGACTTTTTGGATTGTGGTGGTTTCTTAGAAAAAACGTACCTAGACAAGTAGAAATTAAAATATGGCGTGGCAACCTAAGGAAGAAACTATTCTAAGTTGGATTAAATCGTATCCTGACTTAATGTTCGAATCAACTAAGCGTAGTATATATTGTACAAAATGTGAAATTTATATTGGGTGTCGAAAGAGTACGATTCAGAAACACGTCGAAGGAGCTATACACAGAGGAAGGTGTTCAAAGAAAAATGAAATTGAAGACTTTTACTTTGATCTTATAGAGTTTCTGATACTATGCAATATTCCATGGTTGCAAATTGAGAATCCAGCATTTTTATCTTTTTTCGAAAAGTATTCACGCTGTGCTTGTGGTTATCGGCCGTTCCATCGCTTACCTAGTGAGTCAACAATTAGAAAAAACTACTTGGATAAATTTTATCAAAACCGGATTGCTGCCATACACGGTAAATGGGCAAATAAAAAAATATGGATATCGCTGGATGAAACAACAGATTTTCTAGGTAGATATGTAGTTCATTTCTTGGTGAAGCCTTTGAATTCGACTGTTTCTGAAAAAACTTATCTAGTAGCGTGTAAAGTCTTGGAAGTAGTTAATGGGGAGACCATATCAAATTTTGTTATTGATTGTTTAGAAAAAATATGGGGTGAATCTTACGAAGACAAAGTTGACAATGTTCTTATGTTGTGTACAGATAGTGTTGCGTATATGTATAAGTGTTTTACCAAAGATGATTCATGTTACGTGCTTAGCTCATGCTTTGCATCGAGTAGCTGAAAACATTCGATCTCAATACCCTGATGTAATACCACTATGATCGCAAACTTGAAAAAAATATTCTTGAAATCTCCCAGTCGTGTGAAACTGTTAAAAGAAAAATACCCGAATTTGCCTGTACCTCCCCAGCCAGTGATAACTAGGTGGGGTACTTGGCTCTCTGCCGTTTCTTACTACGTAAAATACTTTAATGAAATCAGTTCGGTTTTATCATGTTTAAGAGCTTCAGATTCAGTGGCGATTAGAAAAGCTAAGCAAGTGTTACAGAAACCCGACCTTAAAAAAGATTTAGACTTCATAGACGAAAACTTTAAAATCATCGAGGTAGTTTTAATTCGCCTACAAGAACGCAACACATCAATCGTTGATGCATTGGTAGAATTTGATCAAGTGAGGATAGTTGTTAATTGGTGTTCTAGTTTACCTATCATAAACAAATTAGAAGCAGTTATTAATCGAAATCCTGACCTTGACACTGTGCGGGAATACGCAGATCAGATGTCAAATGAATCTACAAGGGACGAAAATTCTATTTACAAATTCGCTTCGCTTACATCAGTAGAAGTCGAAAGGTCTTTTTCCACTTACAAATGGATCTTAGATGTTAAAAGAAATCGATTAACGCCTGAAAATATTGAAAAAATAATAGTATGTTACTTTAATTATACAGGGTGTCTGGAAAACCTTCGGAGAAATTTGGGGAGGTAATAGTTCGCACGATTCTGATCACGGGGGTATGGTTCATTTTTGTTTCTGTAATGTAAAAAAAAAAGAAGGATTAATTATATTCATTTTGTTACTTGATGTATCGCAGCCGATATCTCGACCTTGACATTTTGACGTTGATAGTATACTACTCCAACAGTTCGTAGTATCTTACGTCAAAATTCAATGTCCGAGGTCAATGACCTGAGACCATACGTTGTCACATGGTATGTAAACAAACAGTTCGCTCCATGTAAACAAACAGTTCGCTCCATGTAAACAAAAATCAAGGTAGCATTATAATAAAAATAAATGAGTAATTTTAGTGCAACTTACTGTATTTTCGTTTTTGCAATTTGAACACTAATTGGTTTTAAATGTGAAATCACTAGGTCTCTTGTTCATGTTTTGCCGAGACTGATCATATCGTCCGTCTTTTACTGTCGAGATCTAACCATTTACCATTGTTTTCTGCTCTAAAGTAGCCCATATAACTGATTTACAGCAAAAATATTGAAGACGTGAATATTGAAAATAACATAATTTAACACTGACATCTAATGACAGCCATAAATTAATAGACTTCTCAAAGTTCAAATAGACGGATTGAACGATCCGATTATTGCTCTCCGTATTGAAGAAAAAAAAGGAGAAAAAGAAAATCGTTTATTGGTGCAAACCACAGAAAAATAATAATCAAATTAAATACAGTGAGAAAATAATTTAAAACAAAACCTTAAAACTATTTTATAAAATAATAATGCACCAAATTGGGTGCTACTCAGCATCATAGTGTCAGACATGCCGTGACGCTGCACGCGCTGATTTTCAGTACAACCAGACGGGGAGAAAGCGCTGCTGGCTGCTGGTTCTTTCCTTTTGATCCGCATGGTATTTGTGGCAGTAGCCAAAAGTCCAAGTGCAAAACATTTTGTCGATGGATATAAAGGTCGTCACATAATTGATTATAGCTATTAGACAACATTGAAAATATACTACAAATTGTGGTCATCCTATCTGATACTAGCGTAAAATAACGTATTTCACTTTATTTCACATTAAATTATGTGTATTTTTTTGGAAATTACACGAAATAATAAGGATTTTTTTTGAAATTTAATCTGTGGCAAAAACGCTATGTGATGTTAGAAATACTTTATAACCTGTGAGTGTGATGTGAAGTCACATCACATGCAAGTAAACAAAACAAACCCCAAACCAAACATCGCTTCGCTTGTGACATCGCTTCCTTGACTGATTGTGATTGTAGTCCACGTTTTATATTTTCTGGGTGTTCCTTAAGCCGGCTACTCACACACCTGCTGCAGGGGCAATACCGGTCGCACGGCGGTTGGACCAATTTTAGGCTGTTCTCTACACACTAGCCTGCCGTTCAGTGTGTAACTGATAGTCCCGATGAACGCACGTCCACGAGAAAGCCTCCTGTATTGTCGAAACACCAGAGGATTGGTATCGCCTTGGCACTTTCTGTGGTGCTACCAAAAAAAAAAGGAAGAGAAGATATTGGGTGAAGAATTGGTTGCAGAAACGAAGCAAATTGTGCCACATGAATATTATGAAAGAATTGGAAGTAGATGATCTTAGAAACTTTTTGCGAATGGATATTGATTCTTTTGAAGAGCTCCTGGCTATGGTAACACCATTTTTTCCATTTTTGTCCACTCCGCTCGGTTGTCACCAATGAACTGACTGGAATTGCCCCAATCCTACTACACACGCAGCAACCTTGCAGGGCGGTAGACACAATCTAGGGAGCTAGGAAGGTCTTGCGCCCCTGCCGCCCTGCCGCAGGCCCAATCTAAAAATTGCTCCTGCTTGCCTACACACATCACAATTAAGGAGGCAATCAAGGGTCCAATTCCCATATTGCCCCTGCAGCAGGTGTGTGAGTAGCCGGCTTTAGTGGCCTTTTTCTTTTAAGGGTTTTTACCACAGAGTGTAATCACGTCGACCTCTTCTTACAAAGCGATCCTATTTTTCTCTTTCTTCTATGATACGAATATCTAGCAACAACATGTATGATGCCAGCTTTAAATGTAATTTTGATAAAACGTAACGTGTAGGTAGGATTTTTTGTTTACAAATGAAACCTAAAACTCTTTTCATAAAGAGTTTTAATGGTCCAAGATTTAAAAAGATAATATGTCAAATTGTCAATAATTAATTATTGTGTTTTTTATTCGTCGGAAGTCCTGATAGTGGTACAAATCAATGAAATACAGCCATGATTCATGATCTCGTAAAAGAAGTAATGTGCCTACGAGTGCAAGTGCTATTTTAGCCGTGTGAGTGTGAGAAAAGTGTGAGTAAAAATCATAATCGTAAGTTTCAGTTTTAGATTATTTCACATAATAGCCCTTATCAGACACCGTCTTTTCATTCACATTACAGGATAATGTGTCAGTTTTCTAAACTCCATGGAGCTTTTGACCATGATTGGAAACATTGTTCATAAGGAACAACTTGTTTATTTACATTACGTTGTGACACATATCGTCGGTGAAACTGCAAAACCGCGTAAGTGACATTTTAAATAAGGAGCAAAATGCACCTTTTTAATAAGATCGTAAGGTTTATTTTGCTCTATCATAAATTTGTTACTTACGCGGTTTTGCAGTATCACCGACAATATTATGAATGAATCAGTTAAGATGGGGCACACTGAGAGCATCGTCAGGAAAGTCGATGATAAATCTGTCTGTAACTCAGTCAAATATTAACTTAAACAAAAGTTACCAATATAGGGATGATCCAAATCATCCACCCTATCTACAGTTAAAATTTCTCCGAAGGTTTTCCAGACACCCTGTATAAACACGACTAAAACATAGTAGTTTTAATTTCATTTTATTTTTAGGTTAAGTTTTTGTCATGTTACTATTTCTTTTGTCTAGGTATTATTGCAAGGGATATAATTAGTATGCTATTGTGTTGCATGTTATTAAGATGTTTTCCTACTCCTGTACTTTTATCTGTCATTTATATAGTCACGAACACTAATATAAGAATATAGATAATATGTCCGCAGAACATTCCGTAGAAAAGTCTATCTAGTCTATTCCCCTTAACAGCAGTGCTTTTTTGAGCCAAAACGATATGCCTAGCTGCCAAAGCTTACACCTAGGTTAATTTGACCAAACAAAATACTTCACCAAATTAAACCACCAATCACAATACACATTGACTGTCAATCGGAACGTTAGGTTCTTTTTGGTATGTTAACTCTTTTACTAATTTAACTCTTTAAAAAAAACATTTTATTTGGTATCAACCAACCAGAACGCAGTTATATTAAAATCGACCAATCAGGTAAAAGAGTTCATTCCTCAAATCATCAGGTGTGTTTTTAGTCCCTATTTCACAAGTTAAATCGATTGTGCAACTTTTTTTTAAAATATGAAACCTGGCAAGTGCACATCAATTTAAAAACAAAGTTAACCATAGACACATATTTTGTTGTTTTCGAATGTTTCTCGCTCGTTTGTTGTTCCGTGCTTCGTTCGTTCGTATTCTAACCTAGGTATATTAATTTAATTTTGAATTTTATTTGAAACCTAGTCGTAGAAAAAGTAATGTATGCAACGGTGTATAACTAAGTCAAAAAATACTCGTGGCGTCTTGCTTTACGATGTTCGCCTGCGGCTCACATCGTAACCACACCACTCGTCTTTTTTGAAATCTCTTATACAACTGTTGCATAAACTACTATTATTTTTAAATTTTGTTTCAAAAAGTAGAGTTATTTTATATCTAAAATATGTTTTAAAAGTATGTGTCAAATAAATGACCTATTATAGATAGATAGCGAACATTTTCATTTTGTTTATTTAGTTTAACCCTCGACAAAAGTTATTAATTATTAATAATAAAATAACCCATTTCCCAAAATCCCGGGAAATCCCGTGTCACATCCATGTTAAGCATAACGTTTGAGGTCGTTCACCCCAAATTGCATCCGAGATCCGATCACTGATTATGTCACTATTGACTGTGCATGACTCAATGTATGAATGTTGAAGAAGCGAAAGAAATTTGTCAAGATCGTAGCAAGTGGAAAGAAGTGGTCTCTGCCTACCCCTCTGGGAAACAGGCGTGATTTAATGTATGTATATGTATGTATGTCACTAGCCGGAGACACTGCGGTCTCCTCCGCGGTGTCTCCGGCTCCAAAGGTCACCATTTGTACGACAACCTACAAAAGTATCAAGACTAATTTTATTATTATTTTCTTTATGATGTCGTGTACGTCATGTCACGCTATGCAATCATTCTTGGTACTTTTAAAGTTAGGTTCGGATGTATGTAAGCAACTTACCTTCCAAGCATACTTGTAAACATACCAATTCTTAGTTCCGTTTAAGAAACCGTAGTTTTGTATGCTAAAGGGTACCCAAGCGAAGCGATGTGCAATTGTGATAGGCAAACATACTGTTTATACCTTATTTTATTATATTTGTTCACTGCTTCGGCAGCCATTATATTTCTATAATGCATTTTGAATGGTATTCATCAAAAGATTTGTGAATAATGGCAATGTAACCTTCGTCTCTAAGATTATCTTAAATTCCATCGGTAAATTTGTAAATCTTAAAATTCAAATATCGACTTTACTTTGAAAAAACCTCGTATCTTACATTTCGTGACGTACGATTTTAAACTTAAAATTGACACTCCTTACTAATATAATAACTAATGAATTCATTGATCATTGATCAAGTTTCAAATCTCAATCAATAACATTATGTAATACATTGGATGGGTCATTGGAATGAACGCTTACCTAAACAATGCACGTAATGGGCGGTAATTTCATAAGTCCTTTACGTTTCAATATTAAAGCTTAATGGCTTTATATCTTTGGTCAATGGTGCTTAACCTTGTCGGTTGCGACATAACGCATTTGAAGATTTTGCAACGTTTATTAATTAATTGTAAAAATAAAATGCACGTGCGTAGTTTTGCGCATCATCTATCATGGATTCCAAGGAACAATTAAAAGTTTTAGCATTTAATTGTTCCTTTTTTATTTTTGACGTAGCTTACTCGCTCGCTGAATTACTTTTTTCGTAAACTTTGTACTGATTTTGTCTCAATCAAAGTATAAGGATACAAACAACTTGTAGATAAATCTCTTTTTTATATGCCATAGTAAGGCAAACGAGCACACATGCCACCTGATGGTAAGTGGAAACTGTGACCCATAGACATTCGGATTCACAAGACTGCAAATGCACTGCCAACCCTGAGGACTAAGATGGAATACCTCCATGCTAGTCATTTCACCGGCTGTCTTATCCCCAAACCGGAACACAACAATGCAAACACTGCTGCTTGGCGGTAGGTTAATGGATAAGAGGGTGGTACCAACCCGGACGGTCACAAGGTCCTCCCAGTAACAACCGATTCGCTCTTGAAGTCGTATAACTTCAGATCATTTAGTTCGATAGAAAGCCATTTTTAATGGAAAGACACCACTAGGGTGATGAAACCAGTACCTAAGCGACCAGATAATGGACACTTGATTCTTATTTTACAGAAGATAAGGGTTATTCATTTGTTTTGCAACATCAATTTAAGACCGTCTGTGAATTACGTGTGGAGCGTCCATTACTGGTTCCTGTCAGTTAAAGTGTCCATTATTGGTGCCGTCACCCTAGTTATTATTATTATTATTAGTTTTTATTATTTACATACATACATGTCATAAACTCACGCCTTCATTCCCAGAGTGGGGTAGGCAGAGCTATAAACCATTACCAACAAGTCTTAAAGCTTCTGGATAATTCTGTAACCACATTTTGCACAAGTAGGCTAAGATGTTTCCTAGTGTATGAGTGACAGGTTGCAAGCCCATCGCCTAACAGTACTACAAGCGTTTATTCCCTTAGTCGCCTCTTACGACCTCCACGGGAAGATATGGAGTGGCACTATACAAGCAAGCTAGATATCTTAGGCGCTCTTAGTCCATATTTTTCATAAAGGATACCATAACAGCATTACATGTTTTAACAGTCTACAAAAAAATGTAATGGTGCAAGTACAATAGAGCTGGTCACACGATGCGTTTTTGCGAAAATTACTCACTAGTGATACGGTGAGAAACCGGTGAATGCCGTGGGGACTGACACTGATACAGTATTGGACTGGATTGTCCTTTCAATCAGGCTACAGGTTGGGGACACGTACGGTACCGAGTTTGGACCCCAGTGATGGCAATCTAAATGTTCTTTAAACTTAAAATTAAAATTGTCTTTACAATATATGTTATGTTAAATATTTAACGATATCTCATATGTTAATCCAGCAAACCGTTTAGGCTGCAGTGTGCAACAGAAATACATACAAAACAAATACATACATACGAAAAAGAGAACCCTCTTTCTGATGCAGTCGGGTAAAATGGCCCATCTGTAAACCATGTGGCCAAAACCGCGTAACTAACAAATTTATGATAGAGCAAAATAAACCTTACTGTCTTATTAAAAAGGTGCATTTTGCTCCTTATCTTAAATGGTACTTAAGCGGTTTTGCAGTTTCACCGACGATATGTAACGGTTTATTACTTAAACTGTATAATCAGACTATTCTAGGACTTTCATGCAGCGGATGTTTGTTGCTTCTATTTCATTGGGATTCCATCTAAAACATTAATTCGTTTCTCCTTGAGTACCTACCTATTTGATTTGGTTCAATTTTCCCACACTCGTTTTTTTGTTTGCTCTGTTATTTATTTCGAATTAAAACTTGAGAAATGTGACGTACGGAAAGATAGACGGACGAACGGACGGACAGAAAGGTTAGCAATGCTCTGCTACGCTAAAAGGCAGTTTTTTACACAGAACTACTGTAGCAATTGCAATCTTATTACCCAGTTATAAGGTTGCCAGTAGGTCAGAACAAGGCTCTTTTTTGCCCCATCGGCACTAAACTCTTATAATAACCCGGGACTGTATTCCAACTCCGAAAAACCATATTGTTTGTGACATGTTATCGTATTATTAACGTTACGATAGCTCGTATCTACTTTCGTTTATAATGGCGGCGAAGTTACAGCAATAAGGTTAAACCGAGAATAAGGCTCCATTGTTGGTTTGGAAAATAAAATTGGGTTACAAAAAAATAAGGATAAAAATGTGTCTAATTTAAAACAAAATGTCATCATAATCAGCCTATGAGTCTTAACTCGCCAACTGGAATGTTCCCTTCTCTTTATAAATGACTGACTATCTCCCTCGCAATGATAATCATTAAAAATAACGTTATTTATTCGTTATAATGCCCTCAAAATTGTAGAACGCACACGTTTTTATTCTAAACTAACTACCACAAATTGCCCGTATACGCGATAGTACAGTTTTACTAAATGACGGCAATTGAATCCAAAACTGAATCTCTAATTACTATGTTAGGTTAATAAAATTACATAACTGCAGAGATAACACCGTTTTTATAGTTCCGGAGTCAGCTCTTCTCGAAGTATTTATAACCTTTGCCCTACCGCCAATCAGCTGTGTTCGCATTGTTGGGTTCCGGTGTTATAAGACAACCAGAAAATACTAGCATAGAAATATTCCTTGTTGACACGACACGTTTCGGTTAGCCTACTTGGTAGTGACCCTGCCTACGAAGCTACCGGACCAGGGTTGAATTCCCAGTCAAGGCAAATAGTTCTGTGATACATACAATAATACAATCACGGTTCACTAATGTTTGACCAAAAAATTATTGACAAATGGTCATTTGACAAACATCGTCTCACCAAATGATCATTTGGCAAACGAGACATTTGACAAAAGTATCATCTTACAAAAACTCATGTAGCAATTGATCATATTGCAATTAGTTTACCTATTTCTGAGCAGAAAAAAAACAACCTCGAAGGCCAAGGTGGGAGCCAAGCTCCCGCCTTTGCCTTCTAACCTAACCTATCCGAGTCGGTTATGCCCTGATTCGTCTTCCTCGTAAAATTTTAATTTAACTGTTGATAATTTGGAAAAGTAAGTCATTTGTAAAATGACTATGTAGGTAGTAAAATGATCAATTGACTTAACATTTTTTTGCAAAACGTTGTTTGTCAAGTGTAATTTTGCCAAATGACTTTTGGTCAAACGGCAGGACACCTACAATCACGCCTCTTTTCGATAGGGTCAGAGATCACTTCCTTCCACTTGCTACGATCCAGATAAACCTCGCTTCCTCCACACTCATAAATCTCTTCATACACGTGCGTTGGACAGGATCTCCTGACCTGGTCCTTTCTTTATACGTCCCCGATCTGGTCGTGGAACCTTCGCATTGGCCGCCCTCTTCCAACGTTCCCATTTACTCTTGCGTTTATTTCTGAGTCTTAGGTGCGTATTTATTTCTCTGTATAAGTATGTTTTTCGTTGCTTAGTACCCATAGTAAAAGCCTAGAACTTAGTTTGGGGCTAAGTCAATTTGTGTGAGACTGTGATCAAATAAAGAAGCTCAGTAATAAAGTAAAACTAGGTATTTCTTCACTGGTTTTATTTAAATAATAATCGAAGTCAGCATCAGACACAGTAATACTTATCTCTGTCATTCTATGCCCGTATTCCAACGCCATCTTGCATAACACCAATCATTTCCTTGTATTAAGAGCGCGACCACATTCGATAATCGGATAACAATCGAGCACAGTGATCGATTGTTATTGCGACGTGACTGGCGGTTGTGAAGATGGTGATATCGGGGACACAACACAGCCTGTTGCTTAGTCAGGTGACATTTGCTATAATAATCATTAGGTTAGGTTAGGTTATGGAATCGGCCGCCAGCAGCATAGCAGGGCAGCCGCTTAAAAAGACAAATTGAAGAACTTCAAGCTTGAATCTAGCTCCTAAATATTGTAACAACTGTCCTCTACATAAGTGTAGTTTATACATAATATTAGTTTATGCAAGTTTATTATAATTGTGTATAGTTATTTGTGTCAATATTTGAATGTATTTATTTTTTAATGTTAGGTTTTCTTTCCTTAAAAAAAGTTGTACACTACCTCGTTGTGCCTACTCGATGCAAACCTTTCACTTTTCTCAATCTCCCAAGGGTTAGCTGGACTGGAAGAAATCTCTTAAAGGGATAAGTTTGCCTCTGTACATATTTTTTTTTTAAGTTAAAACATGTTTATTCAGTAAGTAGGCCGCACGGGCACTTTTACACGTCAAACATCTACCAGCGCTTCGCAAGAGACCGCTGCTGAGAAGAAACGCCGCAAGAAACTCAACAGTCAGTCGTTTTTTAAATGTAGCTAATGATATTATATTAGTTGAGCAGGAAAATGTGTCAAAACTCAGAATTGTCATAATACTAATAAGAGTATTAATAATAAGTTATACTTACCTGTGACGGTGCAAGACAACCTGCATAAAAGTTTCGATACATCCTCCTACAGAAACCGTGTCCCCTAGACAATATACAATGTTTACATATTTTTTATGACTAATTTATTATAACGTTATTTAAGTGTATAGTTTGGGCCAAGCATTTCTATCTGTTAGATAGTCCCGACCCTATAGTAAGCTTTAGACATCAACGACTTTTTCAAGTAAGTTTTAAGTACTGGAAATGGTAACTTTAAAACAACGTCAGGTAATTTATTATAGAAAAGGATGCATTGACCTACGAATTATTTATAAACCTTACGGACACGATTTTTTTTTATTTTAAATTTTTATTGTTTTTTTTTATTTTTCTTTTGTACAATAAAGTGTTTACATACATGCATGTCATTAATCTGTCGGGCTCAAGTGCCAATTGTGGAATCTTCTGTTAAATTACATTTACAAGACAATAAATCAAAAACAAAACAACAAAATATGAACATCAAAGAGAACATCACGTAAACTCCAGGAACTTGGCCAGCCAATCATTAGCGAAAACATAACCGCTTTGAACCGGAATCATGGGCATCGTTCCCAGGGAACTAACTAGCTTCTCGTGACTTATTTGGAGCGAAGAAAGTTCTGAGTTATTGGCTGAACTTATCGCTATTTACATTCAGTTCTGACTAAAATGGAAAAACAGTGGCAGTGCTTGCGGCGGCCACGACTTTTGAGCGGTAGATAGACATGAGATAAGGTTACAATTTAAGTGGTAAATATACATACACATACATACCTTCACGCCTTCATTCCCAGAGTGGGGTAGGCAGAGCTACAGAATTACCAACAACTCCAAAAACAAAAAAACAAAAAAATTACTATAGACCTAGTCCCAATTTAAGCTCTAGGCTTGTATTATGGGTACTAAACAACGATATAAATACTTATATAGAGAAATAATATTTATACTTAAATACATAGTAAACATCCATGACTCAGGAACAAATATTCGCGCTCATCACACAAATATCTGCCCTTACTGTTATTTTAGGGGTGGTCGAACTTTGTACGTGCCATGACCATGGTCCCTCTGAAATTCTGGATTCTACCGTTTTATCGGTTATCTACCGGCAAGCAGCAGTGCTTGCATTGTTGTGTTCCAGTTTGGGGATAACACAGCCGGTGAAATGACTAGCATAGAGGCATTCCATCTTTGTCCTCAGGGTTGGCAACGCATTTGCAGTCTTAGGATTGCGGTCTTGTGAATGCGAATGTCTATGGGTCACAGGTTCCACTTACTATCAGATGGCCTGGGTGCTCGTTTGCCTAAAATAATCTTCCCACTTAGCTATTTGCAATATTGTGTTCTGGTGTGCGGATAAGACAACCAGTGAAATTATTACTAATCCATAATTTTATCGAAAATGATTTAGTCGATTGTATCATTTCAACGAACGTACATAGGTTAGGTCAAGTTAGACTAGCAACGTACAATTTGCAGAACATTCTCAGAAGTTAAGACATCTTCTGAAGAAGTTATTGAGAATATTATTGGAAACATTTGAGAGCATTAATAATGTTCTCTTTCTTCTTTCCGAGAATTTCTCATAAAAAACTTTCACATTTTGAGAAGTTACTTTTCGGTATAATGCTAGGTTAGACTTGTGACTATTAAATAAATTATTGAAGAGAACAAAAAAAACAACTGAAAAGCAAAACACGAGCTCGATAATCTATATAAAATTGTAAAAACAATGTACTTAATTATACAATTTGTACTATTATTTAGGGTGCCACCTTGAGGCTTTAAATGCATGGATCGTTTCTACTACTGAAACTGAACTTCTTTTGTTTTTTAAGTTGTTACAAAAATGTCCAACGTATTTAATTTTTTTCAAACAAGTTAAATGTAATTTTCAATGTACGCGATCCAATTCTCCATTTTCTTTTAGCTCTCGTACCGAAGAAATGTCACCCCCGTACCATGAGATAGTGATTATATGGCTTTGATTGAATACACTGAATTTACAATTAAACTTTAATATCAATTAGTAATCTAAACTTAAGTAATTATTAATGTTGCAGAGGAAAAGTAGTTGAGTTAAGCGAGTAGAATGGGTCTGTGTATTTAAAGCCCCAAGGTCAGAGGCACCCTGTATACATTATAACCTGAATATTATAAAAGGTATTCTAGACGGGGAAGAGCTAGTCCAAACGTTAACTACTAGATCAGTCATGTTAGTTTAACATACATACGTATAGATATTCTTAACAATAACTTTCCATCATTACGCAGTTCCTAGGATTTGTGTAAATAGAGAAATGTAGCTGTTGCTGGCTCTGTGACGCAACAAGTATAAAATATATGCGCTCGCGCATGCTTTATGTAACGCGTGACTAGCGCCAATGTGTGACTCTTTTAGTTGGACGGGCGGTCTGAACGCGGCGTTTTATTAGTCGCTCGTTTGTGTTATATATTAATGTTTTTGTAAGAAGTTATACAGCAGTTATCCAATCAACGCTAGTCTATTCCGAAAAAGGACATTTAAAATTTCAGTTTTTAAGATAAAATATGCTAAACTCCAGTTAAGTGACTGTTATTGGTTAAAGTGATCTTTGACTTTATATCTAATATGACATTGAATACGATCAAAACAATACGGTTCATTGTTAAGATTGAATAGTAATTACCTATGTCACTGTTAATTTAAAGTTACTACAGGTATTGTGGTTAGGCGTACAAATTCGATTAATTGTAAGTTATAAAATGAGTTTTTAATCGAAATTGTTGAATTACCGACGATTTTGATATTAAATCTTCAAACAGACAACCACTTTGAAAGTAGTTAGGTACAACTTGTTATAGTTACAATACAAAACTTTATTAAACACCATAGAAAAATACAACAAATAAAATTAAAAATGCGTAATAAACGCACAAAATCAAATTAATAATTAAGTGTGTAAGTATTTCTTAATAAAAAAAACGCGCGTTTCACCCGCCCGCATACAGCGCGTAAACTTTGACATTTCATTGCGCAACTAGAGGTCATCGCAATCCGAAAATCATTCAAAACAATACACCATTCACAACAGTCGTAAAAACTTTCACCGGCAACCGAATTTAATCTTTTATTCCTAAACATAAGGACGCTAATTACACTATGGATTTTTAAGACAGTTTCCAATATTAAAAAGGTCATAAGTTGCAATAGTATTATGGTTATGGTAAAAGGTACGACTTGAATGATGATGAATAATTTAACAAATCTTTTTTACTTAGACATTTTATACTAGTCATTATTGATACTATAATAGGCCTTGTTAGCTAACGGTTGTGTAAAAGTTAAAGTAGGACATAGCCTTAGGTAGCCTAAGATTTATGTTCAAATACATTCCTAATGAAATTCTGATGATATAAATGATTACATTTTAGATAAATTTATCACTGAGATCAGATCAAAGTTTTGTAACAATACAAACTATTATGCAACTGATACAAATATTTATGGCCATGCCATGATAATACTACAAGTATAGGTAACATCATTCATGCAAAAGAGACTTGTTTATCTATAACGCTTTCATTGTCTATAGCCCGAAAGAATAGATAAACTAGTGGCAGTGGGCGGGGCACATCGCTCGCAGTACTGATGGCCGATGGGGGCAGAAGGTTCTTGAGTGGCGTCCGCGGACCGGGAGACGAGCTGTATGTAGGTAACCCTCCATTAAGACGGAGTGACGACCTTGTGAAGATCGCGGGAACGCGGTGGATGCGAAAAGTACAAGACCGGTCTGAGTGGAGAGCCTCGGGGGAGACCTATGTCCAGCAGTGGACGTCTTTCGGCTGACATGATGAACGCTTTCATACAGAAACTTTTAATAAAACACGTACGGCTCCCTAAAAATCAAACTAAATTTTAAAAAACAGTCTTTAAATGTTTGTTTTTGGTCTATTTGCTCAGTGCACTAGGTCAAGCTCTTTCAAGTGCAAATTAAACTATGAAGTCACTGTTTAAAGTTATCTTAATACACATATTTATTTATTGCAAAATATGTGTAAGTATGTAAGTATACACTTAACGACGATAACTCAATCTCTACAGGGTGTCCCATAAACTTGCGTAAACGCGCCTAGGTCTGATGGAGCAGCTAAAAAGGTATCACTTTATCCCCTATGTTTCTTCAGCAATTTTTACTACATACATACATAAATTTTTAATACTCACGCCTTCATTCCCAGAGTGGGGTAGGCAACCAACAACTCTAAAAACTTGTTGATAATTCTGTAACCACATTTTGCACAATTAGGCTAAGATGTTTACCAGCGTATTAGTGACAGGTTGCAAGCCCATCGCCTAACAGTACTACAAGCCTTTATTCCCTTGGTCGCCTCTTACGACATCCACGGGAAGACATGAAGTGGCACTATTCTAACCCAGCAACCACACGGGAAACCCGGCAACCACACGGGAATTTTTACTATTTCGGAGATATTGATCATTTTAATCAGATTTTTTGTAACTTTCCCTGATTTCAGAAGTTTTAAGAAGAAGAGTTTGAGAGTTAGAAGTGGTATCTTACATTATTAGAATCATTACGAATCAGCGAAGTTTTTATTTGCCCGTTTTTTCTTTGGGTTAAATCGATAGCTTTTTATCTGCTCTATCAGCCCGAGGCGGGTTGACATCGATTTATGAGACACCTGTATAAGGTGATATTTTTTATTTGCATGCATGCGACATGCACCGCTATCAACAACTGTTTTTATGTTCTGTAACAAACCGCTTGTAGTATCTTAAAAACTATTTTTTTAGTTGTTCAAAACTTACTGAGACAATAAATAAACAAATTTCTGCTTATGGCTAAGGACCTTAAGCGCCGCATGATCTTTTCTACGTCACAGCCTAGAGCTAGATTTAAAAAAAACGAAACGCGTTTATAATCAATATGATCGCGGGTATAGTCATTCCGATTGTAGTCTAAAGCGGGGGTAGCAAACACTGATAATATCCTAAAAAATATCAAAAATGTTGAAAAAAAGAAAAACTTTTTAGACATATTTCAATGAGCATGGTTTTTACCAACACATCCTTTAAAGCAAAACGTGTTATCAATGTCATTCGAAACATCCTATGTAGCAGGAAAAAAAAATACTCTTTGTTCTTTCTCGGGGTGTAAAATATCTCCTTGCCAAATTACATCGAAATCGGTTCAGCATTTAGCCGTGAACACGTAACATACAGACAAAGTTTTGACAATTATAATATTAACAATGAACTAACGATTTATTTATGTCAAATCACTGACAAACTTTAAACTTGCAATCATCATTACATAATTCTTTTGTCTACGAAAATAAATTACCATACGTCAAAGGTTTCGTTGAAAGCACAACTTTTACACAACTATTGACTTGACACTTTTGGTGGCAAGCGACCTGCGCGTGAGTCGTGACCCCAGGTTGTTGACTATGTTACACATACTCGCCACTTGTATGCTAAATAATACATTAACAAATATAAGGACTTACATTAACTCAAGAATACACTATTTTCAACCTTGTAAAGCTACTTTAAAATTAAGATCGTCTTATTTTCGGTTGGTGCTTGTTTCCTTTTGAATTTGCGTGTATTTTTACGTAATGCTTGACCCGTATGTTACTTTGTTGAAATTGACTATTTATCTTACTATGTTGAGCAGAAAGGGATTTCTTAGAGAGGTGCTAAGACAATAAAGATAAGTTTGTAACGCGACTTTGCCCGTGAAGAATCTGTTAATTGCCTGCAGCTGCGGCTTGGTAAATAGGTTTATTGTAAACAGTATTTTAGATTCTTTTATACCTTTATGTATGAGATAAATATGTAAAATTCAATGTTTTCCACGTCCGCTATCTGTCCGTCCGTCTGTTCCACAGAGGTCGAAATTTTTATAGAAAGTGTATTTCTAACAACAAATAATAAAAAAATACAAGATGCTTTAAGAGCACCTCCTGCGCTTATCCGATTCGCAAATGCCCGGATTTTTTTAATATCTATTTATTTTATATCTACATGAAACTTCCTATTTAAAAAAATATTGTAATGTCCCATGTACACTAACATCTCACAAGTATCACGTCACTAACTTCTTTACGCTTTCCACTTCCTGTCATGCACAAAAAAATAATTAGCTCTTACTAAAATCTAAATTAAGCTAACAAAGTAGACGTTGCGTAACTTGCACGCATTGTGCATTGTGGGTGCAGTTCCCAGGTTTGACTTATCGTGGGCTTTAACAATGGCGCTTATCTTCGCACCTTGGTAGAGGTGCAACCACACTGGTGGTGTTTGGGGTGTTCCGACGGTCCCATGGAACCCCGTAATTTAAATTAAGCTTCGATTATGTTTAAATCACAATTCATGATTCAGTGAAGAGAAGACGACGCGCTGGCCTAGTTGGTAGTGACCCTGCCTACGAAGCTAGCGGTCCTGGGTTCAAATCCTGGTAAGGGCAGATATTTGTGTTGAGCGCGAATATTTGTTCCTGAGTCATGGATGTTTACTATGTATTTAAGTAGGTATATATTTCTCTATATAAGTATTTATATCGTTGTCTAGTACCCATAATACAAGCCTAGAGCTTAAATTGGGACTAGGTCAATTGGTGTGACATTGACCCCTGATATTTATTTATTTATAAGATTTATTTCACGCAAAACATTCGTAACGAATAGACAAATGAACAGAAACAAAATACTGACATCAAAAGGCCCGTTGTCTCAAAATGGTTCCAACTAAGCGTTATGCTGGCATTAAAACCAGCGCTGGTCTTCCGTTGGAAACGGATGGTTGGATCCATCCATTACATACATACATAAACTCACGCCTTCGTTCCCAGGTAGGCAGAGCTACAGAATTACCTACAACTCTAAAAACTTGTAAATAATTCTGTCACCACATTTTGCACAATTAGGCCATCTATTAGAAATCAAAAATTGGGTTGGTTATAATTATTATACCTCTTTTTTGGAGTCGTGGTAAAAAAATGGTAAATAGTACATTTTATAGCTCAATTTAAAAATCAAAGCTCTTTTGAAATATAGTCATTATTATGGATTCAGTTTGACATTGTGTTTTGCTTATGTTAAATATTGATTCCACAAAAATAAGTACAAAAACGGACTTAATGCCTAAACCTAATCTAATTATACTATTACAAAATCACAGATCGATGATTTGGCGCAAAAAACCTCTATTTCGCAGTTTTCTCAACAAAAAAAACAAATACGGTACAAATGTGTATTATATTAACAAGTAACGTTTATAAACATATAAAATAATTAATAGTTGGTATAATATAATATAATACACATGTACCTATGTATAATTAAACCCTAGTGTATGAGAGAAATTGCCAGCGCGCGTGTGGCCTCAACTTTACTTCGAACCTTGACATGATCCTTCATTTTATTTCTCGTTTTCAGACATTTTCGGTTCTTCGGCAATAAGAAGACAATGTTAATTAATCTATAGCTCAGTTATATTAATTGTCTGCTTTTGTCTAGTTAATTAACTGTATTTAGAGAGCCATTTGCAATTAATGCGTCTATTGTTTTGGTTTCAAGGATTGTGAAGAGAAGTTTTAAGTCCGAAATTTGGTTACCCAATTATATGAATATCTAGCTTCTGTCCTGCCCTTGGAAACTTATATGTGTTAATCCTTAGTAGGTGGTATCTCCATTCCACGTCCGTCCAGCAATTGCAGCGTGAAGGAGTGACAAACTAACACACACACAAACTTTGCCATTTATAATAATAAGTAGGATTTGTACCAGTCGGAGCGGTTAGTATGGACAATCGATATTTCGAGATATAATCCATTATTTATTTTATTAGATTGATTTAAATAAAATATCAGGTGATAATTTCACACCAGTTGGCATAGTCCCATACTAAGCTCTAGGATTGTACCAAAATTGAGCTCAATAATATCTGACACGTCTCTACTACTAGAGGCGTTAGAGCTTGACAGATATTTTTATAATTTTCCGTTATGTCATGACATGTCATCTATACAAGTCAATTTTGAACCTATAGATAAAGATAAAGACATTTATTCAGTAAGTAGGCCGCACGGGCACTTTTACACGTCAAGAATCTACCAGCGCTTCACAAGAGGAGACCACTGCTGAGAAGAAGCGCCGCAAGAAACTCAGCAGTCAGTCATTTTTTTTTATATATTTAATATTACAATGGTACTACTTAGTCTAGCATTATATAAATCTATAAATAGCAAATTAAAAAATATTTCAAATATCCTGCGTAGTTTCCGCAGGAAAACACACCAAAATCTTAAGATAGAAAGAGAGAAAAGGAAAAAAAGAACTCCTACGTATGTGTATATATAATGGGATGGGCTGATATAACACCACATTTTTAAACCCGATGCCAATGCAATATTCTGGTAACAAAGAGCCGATCTGATGATGGAGTCGGAAGATAGCGACAGGAGTTTGGTCTCGATTTGCAAAGAAAAATACGGTCGGCAAAAATACCAAGCTTTTTTTTTTTTTTTTTTTATATCATAGGAAGGCAATCGAGCACACAGGCCACCTGATGGTAAGTGGAAACTGTGACCAATAGACATTCGCATTCACAAGACCGCAATCCTAAGACTGCAAATGCGTTGCCAACCCTGAGGACGAAGATGGAATGCCTCTATGCTAGTAATTTCACCGGCTGTCTTATCCCCAAACCGGAACACAACAATGCGAACACTGCTGCTTGGCGGTAGGTTAATGGATAAGATGGTGGTACCAACCCGGACGGACCCTGCACAAGGTCCTCCCACAAGTAAACTTATTTTACCTAGGTACTTTATTTGTGCGTTGCAGTCAATGAAAAAAAAAATAGCCTTTAACTTGTTCTTGAACATTTTTCAAATATCTAATAGTGTTATTTTTCTTTTCTAGATGGCGCGGTGGTGCGCTGTCCTGGCGCTGTGTGCGTTAGTTGTATGCGTTGGCGCAGCGGATTCTCAGGCTCGTTTACGTAAGTTTACACCTTATAGTTTCGATAATAGAGTTTACTTTAATAAATATTAATTGGTGTTTAAGACTTTGTTTAACCCTAAAATAGTTAAAAATGAATTAGTAACAAGAAATTAGATAAATTTATATACTTATGTATGCCTACTTTAAAAATACCTGCTTGTAATTGACCCAGGACTCTATTCAAGATGGTAAAAACCATATCGTCTTTGACCTATTCTGCCCTCCTAAGGAGAAAAGGCGTATCTACTATATCAATTGTATTGAAAATCCAACCTTATTATAACCCTTGAGAGTTTAATATGCTTCTATGAATTAATTGCACATGCGCCTTTTCTCCGTAAGAGGGGCAGTATTATGGTATTGTTTTTAACTCTTCCGTCCTAAGCAAATATGCAGTATCCCAAAATCAACGACCAAAGCAGTTTTAGTTCTCTTAGTAATAAGGTTGATATTGCCACAGGATTTTTATGTGAGATACTGCGTTTTAGCTTAGGAGGGCAGCATTACTGTGAAGTTAATAAGAGTTATCGTAACGTTGTCAAAACGATAACTGTCAAAGATAATATGCTTTTTACCGTTTTGTATAGAGGCCCAGTTATGACCATACATCGGGGTTTTCGGTGCGGGAATGATTTAAGAAAGAGTAGATATCAACAGATAGGTAATCTGAGAAAATATCATATAATGCCTAATGACTAACTACCTCTCTGCGAATTGCTTACACTATGATACAAGTTTATTTTAACTTTAGCTTTACTACCAAGGCTATAATGATATGAGATAATAATAAAATTAACGTTAATGAATTACCTGCAGTAGGTAAATTTAGTAGTTGACACGATTTTCAAAATAAACTATTAATGTTTTTTCAATATTTGGAACAGTTCATCTGCGACGTCTTGGTGTAAATATTATCCATTTCAATGAATCGATCGCATTTCTATTTCCTTGTAAAAATTCGTTCATAGTTTTTCGACATTTCTTTTTTAAAATACTATTTTTGTTCAATTAATTTTTCAATAGGTAGAAACCTAGTGTGAAATTGTGTTTTTTAATCTTTGGCTTATGTCAAACATTCCCGCACCGAAAACCCCGATGTATGGTTATGACCAGTGATCGTTATCAACGTCCACTTTTGGTAGCAAAGGGTATGGTTGGCAGAAAAAACAAACACATTTGGTTGTTTACTTTTGATCTTAACCATAAAATAAATACTTACCTTCTAAAGATTACACCTCTAGATATAAATCCTTACGGTACAAAACCTTTTCCGCCCTAATATATTTTTAAAACAGTGTACGTCAAATGACATAAAATGTCATAAAATATACCTGTAGTTGAAAATCTAATTACACTACAAGTCAATTCAATTGCTGGAGGATCCAAATCTAGAACTGAAAAGTTCATTAAAAATTATCTCGGACTTGATAAAAAAAATGGCAAAGTTGAGATTACATCCCAAGGGCAAGGAAGTTTATTTTAAACTAAAATATGTCCTAAAGAAAAACCCGGGTTATAGTAAGCGTTGTGCAGCAGCTGATTGAAGGTAAAGAGGTGGATATGCCGGAAGGTGTGAATAAAAATAGTGTGCAATATTTTAAAGACTTAAATTTCCTTCCTGTGACTTCTGTTAACGTAGAAAGGTCATTTAGCTATTTAAAATGGATTATTTCCAATCGACGTGAACGACTGACAGCCAAATCGGTTGAACAAATTTTAGTAATTTATTCACTATAATTTGGATTTGTTGTTATAAATATGTATATAAATCTCATAATTTGTAAAATATATAATGTTTAATATACTTCGTTATTTGTTTTTTTTTTGTCAACCATACTTTGCTACCATTACAGGACGTTGATAACGATCACTGGTTATGACATATCAACCTTTGTCTACAATTTAAATTATTTAAAAAAACAAGGGAAAATGTTACAGACATTCAGCTCCCAAATTAAGCTCTACACTTGTTACTATGGCTTCTAGATTAATAAAGATACGTATAAATAAAAAAAACACAATAAAATACATTGACTGGACTAAGACTCAGGAACAAATTCTTGCCCTCATCACACAAATATTTGCCCTACCGGGATTTGAACCCACAACCGCTAGCCTTGTACCAACTAGGTTAAATTAACAACATTATAAATGACAAAATGATTTTCTTAAAGTTACACTTCGAAGTTATACAGAGTGACCCAGAAAACGACATCAACCCGCCTCTGTGACTTATGTAGTCTTTCATTATTTAAAACTCGGTGATACATATTGAATAAATAAATTTGAAAAAAAACCGGCCAAGTACGAGTTGGGCCCGCGCACATAGGGTTCCGTACCATTATCCATAAAAAATCACGTTTGTTGTATGGGAGCCCCCCTTAAATATTAATTTTATTCTGTTTTTAGTATTTGTTGTTATAGCGGCAACAGAAATACATCATTTGTGAAAATTTCAACTGTCTAGCTATCACGGTTCGTGAGATACAGCCTGGTGAGAGACAGACGGACAGACGGACAGCGGAGTTTAGTAATAAGGTCCCGTTTTTACCCTTTGGATACGGAACCTTAAAAAAACTAGCTTTAAAAACAAATTAACCACCCCTATTAGAAAAAACTATCAACAAGATGTCGATAAATTTACCGTCAGTAGCAACAGACTCAGTGCCTATAGTATTTGCTTCTTCAAAATAACCCACAACATTTACATCGATTTACAATAAAAAAATAAAATGTAACACATTACTATTTTTACAGAAAACATTCGCAAACGGTCTAGGACTGGTACGTACACAACAATCTTTAACCATCCCTGGTCCACTTTCCATCTCAGTCTCCATTTATACAAAATTAGCTTTCAGAAAACACATCGCACATAATTATATACTGCACATGCATCAATCACATCACACAGTCATTATTGCACTTTGTCACTTACATGTGTCATTTTGACATCAGTAATTTAATGAAGATTGACATAACGTCAGAATTTTCACCGATTTAAAACAGCTTTTGCCTATTACATTTGCGCATCATACAACATAAAATCAATCTTAAGTTTGAGCACTTCTAAACGTCTCAGAATCGTATTTATAAACTAATCTCGTCACATATTCGTCGGTGATATTGCACAACCGCGTAACTAACATATTTATGATAGAGCAAAATAAACCTTACTGTCTTATTAAAAAGGTGCATTTTTCTCCTTATTTAAAATGTTACTTGCGCGGTTATGCAGTTTCACCGACGATATGTCCGTATTATGATTCGTCTGAAATGTCAGTTCTCTATGACTTGATGTTGGCTTTGACATGTTCTTGAGACGGGGATTTTAGCAGAGATCAGTCTATCATTATGGCCGTCCGGAGGATTTATGACGCCGTTGTTACACTTTACTCTGTACCTAGACTGGTCACACTCACAGAAATTGCTTCGCACAGACATTACAATATCTCTACGACATCTAATATATAGGTAGTCGTACATCACTATATATTTTCACAATTAAAGGCAGCTTTCTACATCGCAACGCTTTTACTTAGTTCATCATTTATTTCGATTAATTTGGAATATTTAATTTAATTTTTTTATTTAGTTTGTTGATTTACTGTAAGAGGTTCTTCCCTCTTCAATTCCTTCATTAAATGTGGTGTTCTCTCCAGATTTGTTTATGCTTCTTTAATCGTGGTCCTAATCCTTCTGTACTTACCTTAACCGTGTTTTTATCGGGTTTGTATTGTAAATAATATATTATGTTAATAGCTGGTACTGTAAAATATTTGTTTGTTTTTTGTATTCCTATCTAACTTTTGGTTTGGTATATTATTTTAATAGTATCTTCGGCATGTTAGTATTTTGTTGCAACGTTTCTTCTTTTATAACATTACATTTGAATATAACGATTTCGTTCTCTGTCTTCCTTCAAATAACACAGTGTACGTTCTGTTTTCGATTAACATAGTGTTAATTGGTCCTTTCGTATTGTTCTTCTTCGACAGTTTTATTTAAATACTCAAGATTCTTCAATATCTAATACCTAATCTAAGTTAGTTTTAAAACTCATCTAACCGCGTAGTGTTTCCCTTGTAATCTACTCCAGTGTGATCTACAGACTTTATCCTTCTTAACATTTCTGGTTTAAACCATTACTAAAAGTTCTGGTGTTTCGTTGTCTTCTCATCGTAATCGATGACCCCTGCTCTTGCAGCCGACCTGAGCCCTGCCAAGCAGGCGGAAGTCGATGACATGGTCAGCAACCTTCTCCAATGGATTCAGGGCTTTTACCAACAGAGGAATCGAAAAGGTTCGATATTGTCTAAATAGTCATAGGATTAGGTAACATTGATATTCATCCAAACATGAACGCATGCTGCGATATTAATAATGTTTGCTTTAGAATCTTTATTAATAAACATTTTGTACATTTTCAGCTCGCCAGTACTTCGGAGGCAAGCCAGAAAGGCCGAGGCCTTTTGAGCCTGCCGGGTACCTCCCACCCGCCGGCTACCCCCCTGCAGGCAACCGTCCTACACCGTCGTACAGTGAAGGCCCGGCACCATCCAACCCGCCGTATCAGCCTAGCCAGCCTTCACCAAGCCCGTCGTACCAGCCAACTCAACCCGATCAGCCGTCGTACAAACCAACGCAGCAGGACCAGTCCACGTATCAACCAAGCCAGCCGTCATACCAACCCAGCAGACCAAACCAGCCCTCTTACCAACCAAGCCAACCGACTCAACCAGCCTATCAACCTAGCCAACCAAGCCAACCTAGTCAACCATCTCAGCCTTCGTACCAACCTAGCCAGCCGACCCAACCTAGCCAACCAAGCTACCAGCCTAGCCAGCAAACACCACCATCTTACCAACCAAGCCTGCCAAACAAGCCCGATGACACCACACTGCCACCTTATGAACAATCGCAGCAGACAGAACAGCCCTCTATAGACTCAGAGAGTGGAAGCGATGGCAGCTCAACATTGCAGAATCCGGCAGTGCCTGATAATGACGACAGGCATCCTCCTCATATCCACGCCATCACTGTCGACTGCGGCAAAGAGATGATGACCATCAACATTGAATTCAATAAGGTTTACAACGGTATCATCTATTCCCAAGATCATTTCAATGAACCTGAGTGCGTGTATGTCCGAGAAAACTCCAACCAAATTAAATACTCTTTCACAGTAAGCTTAAATACTTGTGGAACGAGATTCTTCAGTGACTTCGAAAATGAAGGACAAGCTTACTTAGAGAATGTGCTAGTATTGCAAAACGAACCGGGCATCCAAGAAGTATGGGACCACATCCGTCGCGTCAGATGCTTGTGGGAAGGAAACTTGACCAAACAGTTGGTTTCTTCGTTAAGCGTTGGCATGTTAAATCAGATAACCAGCAACTTCAGCGGTGACACAGCGATGGCTCGTCTGGATATTCAAACAGGACGAGGACCTTTCGCACAAGAAGCTAACGGCTTAGTCAAAATTGGAGAAATTATGACTCTAGTCGTTACTGTGACGGGCGACGCTGGCTTTGATATCTTCGTCAGAGAATGTGTCGCAAGAGACTCGGAAAGTCGCCATGTCGTACCACTGACTGACAGCAATGGCTGTGTGCTGAAGCCGAAGATATTTGGAGCCTTCCAAAAGACCAGGGAGACAGGAAACACAGGCGCTTCAATTATAGCGTATGCCTTCTTCAACGCATTTAAGTTCCCGGATGAAATGGATTTGATCATCCAGTGCGACGTAGAACTGTGTAAGACAGATTGCGATGTCTGCCCGAATCCTGGCAGCATAGAGCCTAGAAGACGGAGGAGAGACGTCATCCATTTTGGAAACCGAACTTTCGAGCCTTCGACTACGATTGGAAAGAGCTTAAGGGTAGTATTCGCAGAAGATTTGCCTAAAGACGTGGATAACTTCTGCGTTACGCCAGCGGCTGCCATGTGGGGTAGCGCTCTTATTCTTCTTGGCTCATTGATGACCAGTGTCGTGGTCTCATATCTTTGGCAAAAGTCTCATGGCTCTTCTAAGTTTTTATAAGAGCGCCAAGATTCTTAGTCAAGACTAATTTAGTTTAAAGTAGTATTGACTTGGCAGAACCCAGGGCTTCCTTAACACTCAACAACAGTACAGTTTGTTTGGTGGACCCTTGATTTATCTGCAAAACGAACAACGACGTTTCGAGTATTATTGTGATTTTGTATGTACTTATGAACAATATTTCTATTTTATTCAAAATGGGTTTGTTTCACAACCAATGATTTGATTATTAAACCAGACCTATCCTTCTGGAGCATATTTAAATTTTGTCTTGATTTTAATATTATTATTGAGTCATCACCTGCAGTATTTTTAAATATTATCTTCTCTCTTGCCTGGTGTTAACTTCCAGTTCATAAATTCAATTTTAGTATAGTAGGCTTGTAACTCTATTTAATCAGATCTTTAACACTGCCAGTTATTTAAGTATTTAAAGTAATATTTTATTATAAACAACTTTTTACGTTTGTACTGCCTTATTTGCCAAGTTTTAGAAACCGTGGTAGGTTTACTATAAAAATACCATCATTGGGAATATTCATGTTATTTTTTTAAAAGCTTTAATGAAAGCCGATTAATGTAACAAATAGTTGAGAAATAGTTATTTGTTATACAAGTGGGGAAAGTTGTATTTTACCTGCGAGTGTTCATTTGAAACACGAGCTAGCGAAAGGATTCTATGATTGACCACGAGCGAAGCGAGTGGTTCAAAAATAGAATCCTGAGCGTAGCAAGTGTTTCAAGACACGAGACGTAAAATAACTTTTCACCCGTGTATAACACAAAACTTTTCACCTCACTACAGCGAGGAAACTAAGAAAAGGGTTTGTACTGTAAGCTCAGTTCCGCATTTTGCACGGTTTTCTGTTATTCCACAGGTGTTAATACGTCTTTATCACTCGAATCACTCATTTATAATAACAAAACAAACTAGAAAAACATGCGAATATTTAACGTTGACTACAGCGAGGAAACTAAGAAAATGGTTTGTACTGTAAGCTCAATTCCGCATTTTGCACGGTTTCCTGTAATTCCACGGGTGTTAATACGTCTTTATCACTCGAATCACTCATTTTTAATAACAAAACAAACTAGAAAAACATGCGAATATTTTAACGTTGACGGCTTAATAGAAAACGTAACTTTTGACGTAAGTTTTTTTTTTATTATTTCGGATGCGTTTTGTATGCACATCGACTTATTTGGACTGTCAGAACATTTTATCAGTTTTTAAAACAAGAATGATGGTTAATTTTGAATGCTGATATTTATGAATTAAAATAAAGTAATAAGACTGTATTTAGTGTTTTTTACTCGATGCAATTAATTAATTGTGATGTTAAAAATTCAGCACTTGTAAGGTTTTACGTTTGGTTAGCTGTCAAATATCACTTAAGCTGCCTTCAAATGTCAAAACTCTTCCCTCACTTGTGGATAAAAAGCGATTTTCTCAATAGATATCAAACAAACAAAAAGGGCTTTCCGAGCTAGTGAGATGAAAAATCCTTTTGTGAATAGCTACTAAAATAACGAAGATATAAGGCAACAAAGACACATGGAGTTTATATCGCCGATATGACGTCACAGTGCATATCAGAAAGATCCTCTCCGTCCAACCGGTGTATGTAGCAGTTTAAAATGCTTGTATCACCCGTATTTCTTGGCCGATTTCATTTTAATTTCACTTTGGTCATCTTTATTACGGTTTTATCATATTTAGTTGAGAAATGCGATTTAAAAAATCTATGCATATTCCCTATGGTCATTGTTACCTACCAGCAAATGATATCGTTGGTGAAACTGCAAAACCGCGTAAGTAACATTTTAAGTAAGGAGCAAAACGCACCTTTTTAATAAGCCAGTAAGGTTTATTTTGCTCTATCATAAATTTGTTACTTACGCGGTTTTGCAGAATCACCGACGATTTGTCATTGCCAACCTCCACGTGTCTTTATGTTTTCTATATTTGCAAAAGGTAGAAGAAAAAGTAAGGTACCTAAGTATTCAAAATAATTACTTGTTTCAGATTTTGTTAGCTTTATTCGTTTTTAAGTTTTCGATTTAAACAGGGTGCATAACCGCTAGTTGCTTTATAAACGATTGTTTTTATCATAACATTCTATATTTCAATGCGAGCCTAGTATGGTTGCGTTTATCTCGTGACAAAATGAAGATAAAGTATTCGTCGCTCTCGTACTTATATACGTGTCAGAAAGTGACGGATGTTTTGTTAACATTTTGTCACGCGATAAACGCAGGCAAGGCCACCTGGATAGCTGAAACTTTTACTGTACTTTTACTGTAGTATTTTAACTTATTATCTTCACGTGATAAACTGGCACTTATGATTGTATTGTAAATATTAGTTAGACTTGTAAAAAATAAAGTTTTTACACCAGAACATTTTTTTATTGCGAGCGCTTAGTTTCATATAAATTCAAATTCAAATTCAAAATGTTTATTCAGTAAATTGGCCACATGCGGGCTCTTTTACACGTCGGAAATGTACAGTGAATCTACCAGCGCTTCGGACAAGACCATCATTCGTCATTTTTCAATCATCAAAACATAATTATACTTAAAAGTAAATTACAATAAGTAATAATAAGGTAATAAAGTAATAAACAATAAATTCTTAAAACTAGCAAAAATAAGATTATTACAAATGTAAGGTCAATAAACATTAAAATGAGAATGAGAACAACACGAAGAGGTCTCGAGGTCTCATGTATTCTTACTCATAATCATTGCAAGTCATAAAGTGTTTTTTACTGAAACGGTTTTTATTTCAGGATTTTTGAAATATCTAGCTGGTAAATCAGCTTAGGTAAGGTTAGGTTTCCACTCACTTTCGATCTGTATATCTCTTTCGTCAATCTTCTTTCATCTATCCTTTCCAAATGACCGAACCATCGAAGCATGCCCTTTTCAATCTTAGTCACTACATCTTCTTTTATTCCACATTTCTCTCTGACTTTTTTATTTCTTACTCTATCAATCAGGTTCACACCACACACACTACGCAAAGAGTGCATTTCAACTGCGTTTTCACGACTTTCATGCTTGTCCTGCCACACCAAAGGCGTATTTTTTCGAATCAAATCGGAGAAATACTGGAAAAGGGCCGAATTAAGTACCCGAAACCGACGTGCGTGCATGACTCGATGTATGAATGTGGAAGAAGCGAAATAAATTTGTCAAGATCGTAGCAAGTGGAAAGAAGTGGACTCTGCCTACCCCTCTGGGAAACCGGCGCGATTTAGAATAGAATAGAATAGAATAGAATAGAAAATATTTATTCAACGCACACAAAAATACAGTAGAAAAAATATAAAGTAAAAAGAAGACATTAACTAGGTACGTTGAACAGGATCTCTCTCAGCATTGTGATGCAGGAAAACTGCGGCGCTGATTTTCAGAGGGACCCTGACTTAAAAACTAATCTACGTTAAACAAAAAGACGAGTAATAATAGTAAACAGGTAACAGGTAACATAACAAATACTATCGACAAGTGAAATAAAAATTAATGTAAAACATTATACGAAAAATCCTGTTGGATCGTTGCAAGTTTTCCGATTTAATGTATGTACATACATACATACATAAACTCACGCCTTCATTCTCAGTGGGGTAGGCAGAGCTAAAGAATCACCAACAACTTTTCAAAACTTGTTGATAATTCTGTAACCACACTTTGCACTTTTTAATGTATGTATGTATGTAAAATCAATTTAATAGTATATTACTCTCTTATTGTCGTCATCGTCGTTGATAATAATTCTACCAAGGAATAGAGCAGGGTACTAGGTGCCTTGGTGCCTAGCCAACCCTGAAAACAAAATTATGCATGTAACGTGCGCACAACAGCCAATTATTCCTAGGATCATCCACGTAAAGCAATCTTCAAGTCGTCAGTGGCGTTGTGGGCTTGAAGACTTGTGACCACATTAGGCGTTGTTGGCGCTCAAAGGGTCCATTTGATAATCGCTCCCAGAAAAACCTGAAGAAAACAAGTTCAAATTATTTATTTTTATTATTCTGGAAATATTTTTGAAAATATGTGTATGTGTATGTATATGTGTTTTTGTCGGGAACTCGTGAGAGGTGTTTCCACTTCTGGGCAGCCTTTCGTCCAAACTTGTCAATTTCCTTTGCGATCAAACAATATAGGCACCTACGCATTTTTTTTTGGATTTAGCATTTATGTCTAAAAGTTTAGCCATGTGGTTGCCGGGTTAGAATAGTGCCACTCCATGTCTTCCCGTGGATGTCGTAAGAGGCGACTAAGGGAATAAAGGCTTGTAGTACTGTTAGGCGATGGGCTTGCCACCTGTCACTAATTCACTGGTATACATCTTAGCCTACTTGTGCAAAATGTGGTTACAGAATTATCAAGAAATTTTAAGACTTGTTGGTAATTCTTTAGCTCTGCCTACCCCACTCTGGGAATGAAGGCGTGAATTTATGTTTGTATGTATGTATGTCTAAAAGTTTTTTTTATTTGACGGCTGGCTTAAATCAATTAACGAGATATTTTCATAAATAAATAAATAATACATACGCATTTCTACGCCTTTGTTGTCTAAGAGCTATACAGGATGAACCAAAACAACTAGCCTAACAAACATAATTATAAATTTATAACTAGAATGTATTTAAATTTAATTTTAATCAGCGTATTTAAGTTAACGTATCTCTTAATTTATGCTGCGCAAGCGTCTACTAGCTGCGTCACTGCCACATTGCCCTAAGCACCATGATCTAGCATTGTAGTATTCTTAGAAATTAAAATAAAGAAATAATACATTACCTAATCCCAAACTGAACCCAATGCTTGTAATATGGGTATAAGACAATGATAACATACATTAAACATCCACGACTCGGAAACCAATCGCGTTCATCACACAATTAGTTGCCCCAGCAGCCCTAACTACTAACGATTCTCTTCGTTTCATTTTTAAACCAATCACGTCACTGGTAGATCACGTGACATTTCGTATCAAGCCATCTACCAGTGACGCGATTGGTTGGTTTAAAAGTGAAAGGAATAGAATCGTTAGTTAACGTAATGCATCTTGGCAAGGGTCTCAGTTGACCTCGTGGTTTATCGTAACGAAAGGTAATGGTATTCCATACGTTTTCAACGATACAATGGAAAAATGCTAGTGGCTTTTGCATCTCGGCTAGGGCCCTTGACCGGGAATCGCCGCTACCAACTAGGCTAAATAATTAACGAAGTCAATTATAAATTGTTTTCTTATCACCCTGTACCAGTGGCAATACGGTTTATTGTTTATTTGATTTATTCTTGTTATCAGCCACTATCCTTCCCAATAGCAGACTGCCAGCTTGGAACGAACACGTGGCAGCTCGGGTAAGGGTACTAGTTGGTGAACTTTTTATTTAGTCGTTAACTGCATATCAAGACCTAAGTAATTAGTCCTAATACGGGTTAAATTTAGACTCCATCATCAAATCAGCTATTAGATACTATAATATTACATTGTCATCGGGTTGACATTTCTGGTTTAAAATTAACTTGCGAAATATACATACATACATACATACCTACACTCACGCCTTCATTCCCAGAGTGGGGTAGGCAGAGCTAAAGGATTACCAACAAGTCTTTAAACTTCTTGATAATTCTGTAACCACATTTTGCACAAGTAGGCTAAGATGTTTCCCAGTGTATTAGTGACAGGTGGCAAGCCCATCGCCTAACAGTACTACAAGCCTTTATTCCCTTAGTCGCCTCTTACGACATCCACGGGAAGACATGGAGTGGCACTATTCTAACCCGGCAACAATGCGGGTTATACAATTAGGGGTAATACAAATACACCTATTAGATGCCTATTACGGTTCACGAAATACATCCCGCTGACTGACAGACGGATGGACAGGGGAGATTTATTAACAGGGTCCCATTGGTACAGTAGTACCCAACTGATATGGCACGTCGTGAATCTTCGTTCGCGCAGACACGATCAACGATTCCGATGATTTCCGAAGCACGATTAAAACCCACCATCAGACTTGTACGTAATAGTAATACGGTGCAAATTAAATTGCATCCATTTTTTCCATTTCACTCACTGCTGACTGAATGACACGCGGGCGCGCGTCAACATGGCG
Organism: Acleris emargana; assembly: GCA_927399475.2. Taxonomy (NCBI): domain Eukaryota; kingdom Metazoa; phylum Arthropoda; class Insecta; order Lepidoptera; family Tortricidae; genus Acleris; species Acleris emargana. Next base: position 18,647,437 of record OV656854.1, read on the forward strand.
TCACTAATAACCAATAATAGCGCAGAATACAGACGTGAAGTGCTGATTGGTTCCCGCGCTTCGAAAATTCGTCATCTGCGCAGGTACATCGGTAAGCCATATCAGTTGGGTACTACTGTACCATTTGGGTACGGATCCAGTAAAAAGGAACTAAGATAAATATTAGAATAGGATAGCTTGCAGCATGCTCTCGGCCTACAAAGTATGCACTGAGAGAAAAGGACAGAGCTATAGCAATTGAATAGCTCTGTCCTTTTCTCCCAGCCTAAACTGAAGTGCATAGCAATGTCATAATAACCCCCCTGTACTTGTAATGCACGTCACATCATCTAAACTAATACCTTATAATCATTTCTGTACATAACGAAGTCTTAAATTCTGTTGCGCAGTCTCAAGACAGCTATTAATGTTATAATTGTGATAAGTAATTGTAGTGTTTAATTATATTTTAATAGTTTTAAAAATGAGTAAGTCGTTGGCTGTCCAAATTTTGGCTACTATGGTTGGTAAGTAAATTTAATTTGGATACACCCTTTGTAAGAAATATTTAGCAAATCAGATAACTAAATATTTTTTTTAAACATTAAGCATGTGTTTTCCCGCATACGTTTTGGTACGCTATTTTAGTATAGAGTTCTAAAAGTTACAAATAAAAAAAAACATGAAAAACGGAACCATTATAGGATCACTCGTGCGTCTTGCTGTCTGTTCGTCCGTCTGTCACAGGCAATTTTCTACGAATCTACTGAACCAAATCAACTAAAATATCCAAATCTAAAGACTATTTTTTTTTGAAAAAAGTACATTGTTGCTTGTAGATTACAGGAAAACCTATAAGAATCCTATAAAAAAAACACATGTATGGAACCCTCTCCACGCAAGTTCAATTCGCACTTGGTCTGTTTTTTTTTAAATATTGCCCTTTATGTGGAACCGAACAATCAATTACACCAAAACGTTTTAATAATTTTCCAATAATTGTAATAAATATTCTCACGACTAATTCGTGCTCGCACTTTGCCGGTTTTCATTATTTATTTATTTATTAATGTATTTATTTTATGGCATAGGATGGCAATTGAGCACACATGCCTCCTGATGGTAAGTGGAAACTGAGACCCATAGATATTCGCATCCACAAGACTGCAAATGCACTGCCAACCCTAAGGACTAAGATGAAATGCCTCTATGCTAGTCATTTCACCGGCTGTCTTATCCCCAAACCGGAACACAACAATGCGAACACTGCTGTTTGGCGGTAGTTTTATGTATAAGATGGTGGTACCAACCCGGACGGACCCCGCACAAGGTCCTCCCACAAGTTAAGTCGACTTCTTACCGTATTCACTAGGCCACATAACCGTCCTCCACGTTCATGATATCTTCTTTCAGTCTCCTTCCAAGCAAGCCAGACCGGAATTATCATGGGCTGGCCCTCCAACACCGTCGGCATCTTCTCCTCCAATTCAACAGTCCTCTCGGAGCCAATGACGACCTTCCAGATCTCTTTACTAGGGAGCTTGCTGAACGCCGGTGGCTTGCTGACGGCGCCATTTTGTGGGTTCGTCTTTAATAAGCTAGGGAGAAAGTATGCAACTGTGTTCTTTGGATTGCCTTTTGTGGTAAGTCCAAAAGCCAATTTGTATTTAAGTATTGTTTTGTAATACCATAGGTTAGATTGGTCGTGAAGGCAATTAATGCCACTGCTATACTAGCAAACCAACTTTGACGACGCGCTGGCCTGGTTGGTAGTGACCCTGCCTACGAAGCTAGCGGTCCTGGGTTCAAATCCCGGTAAGGACAGATATTTGTGTGATGAGCGCGAATATTTGTTCCTGAGTCATGGATGTTTTCTATCTAAGTATATAAGTATATATTTCTCTATATAAGTATTTATATCGTTGTCTAGTCATAGTACAAGCCTAGGGGTTAGTTTGGGACTAGGTCAAGCGGTGTGACACTGTCATCAAAAATATAAAAATACCGGTTAAGCACCGCGGGTTCCGTATTTAAAATCATAATAATATTTTGAAAACACAAAATAAAATACTTATTGTCTTTGCAATAAGGTCCATTTTGGCTAGCCTTATGTGCAGATTCATCCCTTTGCTATAACAACCCCCCATTCTGGAACCCTTTTCAAATATTTAAAAAATAATTACATATTGTTTTTACTAAAAACAGATGCGGGCGAGCAATTTACACAACCATGCCAAATTTCATGATTATAGCTTCTATAGTTATCTGAGAAGAACTGCTGTGACGTACAGACAGACAGACACCGAAGTCCCATCACAAGGATTCCTTTTAACCATTGTGGTACATACAAAGTCCTATAGACCTTCTGCTGGAGTTGCTTGCGGCGTTTCTTCTCCGCAATGATGGTCTTGTCCGAAGCGCTAGTAGATTCACTCCATGTTACCGACGTGTAAAAGAGCCCTCATGTGGCCAATTTACTAAATAAATATTTTGAATTTAGAATTTAGAATTTTATAAGTTAACTCTTGAGCCTATCGTTCCAGATCTGCTGGGCTATAATCTCCGTGACCTCAGATATCTATATGGTGCTGGCGGCGGTGGCTCTGGCCGGGGCGGGGGCCGCGGGGCAGGCAGCCTCTCCCATGTTCATCACGGAGATAGCTGAGGACTCCGTGCGGGGTGGACTCACTGCTTGCTCAGGTATAATTCGAATTCTGCTAGGCTATGATCTCCGTGACCACAGATGTGACCATGGTGCTGGTGGCAGGGGCTCTGGCCGGGGTGGGAGCCGTGGAGCAGGCAGCCTCTCCCATGTTCATTACGGAGATAGCTTATATATGGTGTTTTCAAGGCAAGAGTGAATAGGTTTTTTCTGGGCAAGAGTGTACCACTCTCAAATAAAGACTTGCGATGATAATGATTGAATAACACTGACCCAATCTTGAGACTTCAATCCTAAGCCATGTATTCATATACTGAGTATAAACCGATTTTACTTCAAGTATTCTGTGACCCTTTTAGTCAAACTCAAATGACATAATGACATGTAAGGACAAAGCATATCTTTAGTTATTACCTACGCATATATGAATAAGAGAGTAAGACTGCAAATGCCCTAGGACTAAGATGGAATGCCTCTATGCTAGCAATTTTACCGGTATACAACAATGCGGATACCGCTTGGCGGTAGGTTAAAATAACTTGCACAAGATCCTAAAACCAATACGGGTAATGGATAATTTCCTAACTTGAATTTTCATCCTTTGTTCTTTTATCCTTACTGTAATCATGTCTTATTGTTTACAACTCGGCAGCGTTAACTGTCCAGTTAATTACAATAGGGGTTAAAAGACATATCGAATAGAGGCTCTATACTATTTGCAAAATTAATTGGCCAGTCGGGTCATAAATCATCGGAATCATGCTATCTCTTTCGCTCCTGCACGGCCTTATAGAGCGGGCCGTGCAACAATAGTACAGGCACGAAAATGAAGGTACATAACTGACATTTATTTCTCGATTCGGCACTTAATTTTGCGGATAGTATAGTCATTATCATATCAGCCGAAAGACGTCCACTGCTAGACACAGGCCTTTCCCAATGATCTCCATAACGGCCTGTTTTGTGCCACTCGCATAAATCAATCTAGTCGAACAATAATTATTTTGTAGGAAGAGAGCACAATAGAGCGATCTCTCTCCAGGCGGGTGTTATGCCTGGGGACCGAAGTCCATTGGGATGAGGTTGGAAGTGGTATATATGTCAGCCGACTGTAGAAACTTCGTTAGCGCGATGGAGTACCCTTAGTTCCGCTGTCTGACGCTGGTGGCGCTGGCGAGTTGGTTGATTAACTTGCCGTTAGATGTCGCTAGGTCGCCACACTTTGATTATTGGTCTCTGACCTGTTTTGATATGGCTTCCAGGTACAGGATACTTCGTTGGCATTCTCCTGACCTACATATTTGGCGGCTACTTCCCGTACCACACGGTGGTCCTCATTCAACTCTCCCTCTCGATCCTCAGCGTGGTCCTCCTGCTTATGATGAAGGAGTCACCTGTATATCTTATGCTGGTTGGCAAGGAGGAGGTTAGTTGACTTACATTTTTTACCTTGATCAATAATATCTTTAAACTCTTTGTTGCACAAAACTATAAATATTACAATATTATTATTAAATAAACTACAAGGTATTTAATATAATATAGGTACTACAATTAAAAGTTAAAACTCAACTTATTAAAATTAAAATAAAACTAATCTACTCAAATATTAAAGATGTAAATAATAATCACCACTATAAAAAGAACACCCCCTCTAGCAGGTCCGCTCGCGGCATGGTCCCTATGAAACTGGCTCTCTGGATAGCTAGTCCAATCCTTTGGGAGAGGTAAGCACCAGCTCTAGGATCTCCGGAGGTGTCTATGAGTCGTGATGACAGGGCCTTAATAAAGCTTTTCATATCAGCTGACCAAGTCCCATGGACCACTGCAAGCGCCACAAATTCGTATTTAATGTACAAAGGCAAACTTATCCCTGAAGTTAGTACGAGTACGAACAGAATGAAACACGTGGTTATAATAAGTGCTTAATACTCATACATACATAAACTCACGCCTTCATTCCCAGAGTGGGATAGGCAGAGCTAAAGAATTACCAACAAGTCAAACTTCTTGATAATTCTGTAACCACATTTTGCCCAAATAGGCTAAGATGTTTCCCAGTGTATTAGTGACAGGTGGCCAGCCCATTATTCCCTTAGTCGCATCTTACGACATACACGGGAAGACATGGAGTGGCACTATTCTAACCCGGCAACCACACGGTATACTCATACTTAAAAAAATAAAATCAACGTTGTTATTTGAGAACATTTAAAAGTAAATATACCGTGAATTAAACAGCTCAGTGTCTAGACTGTTGTGGCGGCTAAAATGTGTGTATTGCAAATCAGTTGATTCTTGCATTTGCAAACGTGTGTACATGTAAATAGATAACACTTTTGCGTATCGCTTATTAAACAGAATAATGACGCATTGCAAAAAGTCTGAGATTTTAATGTCGTAATCGTATCGTGATTTTAAGGGATAATTCTGCCAAGGGTGACAAAGACAGAACTGTCATCCCAGCGGCTACCGCTAGATGGAGCTTATTATCATAATTGATTTCCTTTGACGTTTGTGCAAACTTTCCGCGTACTCAGACCTATAATTTTAATATTATTTTTAATAATTACTCGTTTGTACAATTATCTCTTTGTATAATCTAAATGTCTAGAGATACACTGACGTAAATGTAAGTAATTTAAGTCTGAAATACAATAATTGTGATAAAAATATATATTCGTGAACACTATTAATTATATTAAGGATGATTTCATTTTATGATGCATGGTTTAATCGCTATACATGGCATCACATTACACCCAAAAAAACCGTGGAATAAATTCATAAGAAACATTGTTATAATAAATTAGGTATTGTAAATTTGTATAGAACGTCGTTTTTTCCTCGCATTCAAAGTGAAAAGTAGAGTGTTTGTGCGGACTCAAAACGTGTATTCAAATCCGTAGAAATGTAGATTTTTAAGTCGTGGATTAAATTGATGTGACAACCTCAAGTCGGTGTTAATATTTCATCGTCATCAACACCCAGGAGTCATAGAAACGCGCTTCGAACCCGCCGCCAAACGACTCTCGAGAAAGGACAAAAGTTCTACCATCATCCGCCGAGTTTAGCAGTAATACAGCTCGTCAGGATCACTTTAGCGAATATTACGAACACCCATTATAAGCTACATTGTTCGATTATTTAAAACTTTGAATTCTAATGAATCTAACAATAACATTCAAACACGACATACGGTGCCAAAGAGCACCGCTGGCCTATATTGGGTTAAACTATATTGCCGAGGCCTTTAAAGGTCCCGCTGTTTATTAAAATAAAATAGAATAGAAATAGATTTAATGTCAAAATTTGATACAATGCATATAACACAAAAAAACAAAATATACAGAATAACAAAGTTTTGAGTATCAAAAAGTGTCAAATACTATAATAGGTAGACATTAGAATTTTTTACAGTTTTTTTAATAATACCGCTTTAATAACAACCTTGTAGTTAGTTATTTTAATTTTTATTACCTTTACAAATTAATGCACAATAACTACGTACTAAGTAGACCGGTCTATTTTGAATGACACCACATTGGTGCGTAGACAAAGTCTCTATGAGTAATTATTATAAGGTTCAATATTGTTTATATTTCAGGAAGCAGCTAAATCCTTGGCGTTTTACAGATGGGCAAAGGTATCGTCAAAAGAAGTGCAAACGGAAATAGCCATGATCAAGAGGCAAATAGATCCCAACCTGGAAAAAATGCTCTTAGGAGACCAAGGTGCGTTAACCGACAAGTACAACATGGCGTCTGAGGGACGTATGACATACACGTCTAAATGTGCGTTAACCGACAAGTACAACATGGTATCTGAGGGACGTTTGACATATACGTGTAAAGGTGCGTTAACCGACAAGTACAACATGGCGGCTGTGGGACGTATGACATATACGTCTAACCAAAGCGCCGTAACTTTTAATTTTAAAATAAATAAATATAAGGGACTATCTTATAAATTAAGCTCTAGGTTTCTACATTGAGGAACTTAAATTTGGGACACATCTTGGGTCCAAAGTCAATCTGACATACTACAACAATAAGGTTGAGTTTCCTATAAACTACAAATGATTTGGCATCCATAATGACATTGACGACTCCAAGCCAATTTTTTTTAAATGGGTCACGAATTCGTGACCGTACGGTCTGCCATATAAGTTCTCTTTAGTGCTTTGTCATTTCAACGTCATGTGTATTAGGCAACCGTAAATATATTTATTTATTTATTTCAAATATATTTTACACGGCATTACAGTTGGCACCAATACACCGAGAAACTTAGACTAATTACAAAAAAAACACAACTAACAAAAACGAAAAACAAATTAAAACCGTAAAAATAATAAAAATAACAATTGTCATTAGGTAATACTAGATGGCCTATCATCCATCATCTCGCAAAAACTCAGACATTCACGGCACAGTGTTGCCCATCGCCACGCAAACAAGTCACACTCCGGTACGCAGGCCAAAAGCGCATTCAGCAGCACCAGGGTGCGGAGCAGGGGCGAGTTCCGGTGCGACACCGTGCGCGCCGCCGGCGCCGCCAGCAGGGGGCGCGCGCGCGGCCTCAGGGATATCCGGAATACATCCGGCACGAATAGCCTCACGACTTGCCCCACCAGCTCAGGGCAGTCAGACTCTCCACGCAATATACGGCAGGCAGTAAGTAGCATGTTGTAGTTGCGCCTTACCTCTAATGAATTAAACCCAAGAGAGCCAAGTAAAAATTTGGTCGGATAGAGGAAGGGGTAATACCCATAGGTTTTCTTATAAATAAACCTAAGGAAAGTTTTTTGGATCCTCTCCAGGAGTAAAACATACGTGCATTCGTGCGGATTCCAAATAAGCGACGATGCCTCTAACTTGCATCTTACCAAAGCATTAAAGACAAGCTTTATGGTCCCAAGGTCGCGGAAGTCCTTGACATTGCGGATAACAAAACCTAATCTCCAAAAGCAGTCAATCTCGAGCGCTCGGATGTGATTGTGAAACGCGAGGTGCGTGTCAAAAACAACGCAAACAACGCCTAAGTCCTTAACAGAGCCGACCCGGTTAATAAACTCTCCTGCAAGCACATATTGAGCATGTAGAGGAGCAGAAGCGCGACTAAAAGTGCAGACACAGCACTTTGCCGTGTTGAAAAGAAGTTTATTGTCCACACTCCACCGGACCACCGAGTCAATGTCCTCCTGTAAAAGGCCACAGTGTGCATTATCTCCAACCCCATATACAAGTTTGAGATCGTCAGCATATAACAGACATTTTGCGTGCTTTACGACTGACTCCAAGTCATTGATCATGATTCCAAATAGGAGGGGGCCCAATATCGAACCCTGACTGACACCAGATCGAGTACGATACGGAGCCGAAACAAAGCAACCATGCTGAACATACTGCTGTCGATCACGCAGATAACTTGCAAAAAACGTTAGCAACCTCGGGGAGAAGCCAATATTCTCAAGTTTAGTTAGGAGAATATCGTTATCCACGCGATCGAAAGCTTTCTTGAAGTCTAAGTAAACAACGTCTGCCTGAACACCTCTGTAAAGATGCTCGGAAATGGTGTCAACCAGGATCAAGAAGTTAGTGTTAACGGAGCGCTTTGGCCTGAAGCCATGCTGCGAGTTAAACAGGAAAGGCTTGATCTGTGCCGATATTGTCCGGTGCAGTATGGACTCAAACAACTTTGCCAGGGAAGACAGTACATCTTTGGGCCTGTGATCCTCGACATTAACAGACTTGCTAGTCTTAGGGATAGGCCTAACCCTAGTAACTTTCCACTGATGTGGGTATTTTCCAGACGAGAGTGCCAAATTAAACAGAAATTTTACAGGAACCTTCAACTGCTCCATGCAACCTTTGATAATGTACGCAGGCAAGTTATCAGGCCCAGCAGAGCTGCTAGGTTTTAGCCGTTTAATGCCTGCCTCCACTTCCTGAACAGTAATATGGTTTATATTGACATGTTGGCAGGAATGGCTCCTACTATTTTGCATTACTGCCTGCACGTCAAGGCGGGGAACGTCCAGCAAGAATACCCCAGAGAAGAAACTCGAGAACGCTTCCGCAGCTTCTGCCCCGACGAACCGTTCTCCAGCGAACATAACTTCGGACACAAATCCACCTTTCGACCTAAGGCTGTGAATATGTTGCCAAAAAGACCGCGGATCACTTCTAACCTGACATTGGATTCGATCTAGGTAATCATCATAAGCCAAGGATATTCGTCGTTTGACCTCTGTCCGAAGTTGAGCATACCTACCGTACACGTCCCTATTCTTGGTAGCTTTCCAGCTTCGATGGAGCCTAGCTTTCAACGTAATATCAGCTATCAGATCAGCGGTGAACCATACCGGGTAAAGACTAGTGGTCCGTTTAGATCGACGCTTTTTAGGTATAAATGCGTCAAAAATACCGTAAACTACTTTATAGAAACTGTCTACCGCTATGTCCACGTCATCCATCTGAAGAATTTCTTAACAGCTTACCTCAGATACAAGTTTAAACAAAAGCTCATAATTGCCCTTCGCAAAATTCCAGTCCCGTTGTGATTCTATATTACTAGGATCGGTCTGCTCAGAGCAGGACCGACGCAATGTTTCGCCTAAGGGTACCGCTATCTCCAGTGGCGGGTGGTATAAATCTCGTCTAGGCACCAGTCCCCCTCCCTCAATCTCCTGAACACTGATACCGCGAATACGCTCAGATGCCAGCACAACATCCAACTTACCACCATACGCATTCATCACCTCATTCATCTCGTTCAGACCACATACAGTTAAAAAATAGGAGTAATAACATATAATACTAGAAGACGTATAGAGGGGATTTAAGTTAAGATCCCCGACAATAAGTACCTCACCATTTAGCGTTTCTATCACTTGTTCCACAGCTTGAAACCAGCGCATGTAAACTTGATCTGAAGCACTAGGGGGAATGTAAACCACACAAATGTAGCAGGTAGGTAGCCCGATTCAAAGTGACTGAAGCCCATAAGTCCTCCCCAGTGGGAGTCTCCAAAGTTTATAGATAAATAAATAATTAAATTCATAGAAAACAGCAAATAGTCTGGGATAAATACTCGCACTGATCACATAAATATTTACCTATACCTAGTGATGGGCGATTTCTGAAACATTACAAAACTTTCCTTAACTGCGAAAATTGCAGCTTCTGAAAGTTACATAATTAGATGGAAATGATTCTGGCACCAGTAAATTTCATTTAAATTTCATGAAAAGTTTCCGTTACTTACGTTACATAACAAAACTTTAGTAATTTTCAGAAATTAAATGATTTCACTTTGGTAACTTTCAGAATATTGCATGAAATTTTAGGTGAAAGTTTCACGTTTGAAACGTCCAGAATATTGCAGAAATTTAAGTGAAAGTTTCACTTTTGAAACTTCCAGAATATTGCAGAAATTTAAGTGAAAGTTTCACGTTTGAAACTTCCAGAATATTGCAGAAATTTAAGTGAATGTTTCACTTTTGAAACTTACAAGCCGCCCATCACTACCTATACCGGGAGTAAACCCCTACCAAATACGAGTCGTCAATTATTTTTTTTAATATTCGTGACGTGCGAGCCGATTGATTGTTATGTAAAAAATGTATCAATTATTATTGCTGATACTTTAATGTTTAGTAAACCAAATACATGTATTCAATTTCAGAATCTCAATCAAACCTAGCGGATGACAAAGTTGAAGACGATCACCAATATCCAATGAACAATAATACTCCAGACAGCTTTATAGCGCAAGTCAAATTCCTAAGTAAGTGCGTAAGTAGAAGCGTTTTTATTATTTCATTTGGTAACCGTGTGGTTGCCAGCTTAGAATTGTGCCACTCCATGTCTTCCCGTGGAAGTCGTAAGAGGCGACTAAGGGAATAAAGGGTTGCAGTACTGTTAGGCGATGGGCTTGCTACCTGTCACTAATATACACTGTTAAACATCTTAGCCTTATTGTGCAAATTGTGGTTACTGACTTATCAACAAGTTTTTGGAGTTGTTGGTAATTCTGTAGCTCTGCCTACCCCACTCTGGGAATGAAGGCGTGAAGGTATGTATGTATGTATGTATTTGGTAACAATACACTTTGTTTCCGATTGTACTTCTTCTTCAGTTACTATGAAACAAACTCGCTTCCTGCCGATTATATCTCTGTATGTGCTTTAGATCTTTCAAACTACTCAACGAATTTGATTACGGTCATCAATAGACAGAGTCTTCCCGTGGAAGTCGTAACAGGCGACTAAGGGAATAAAGGCTTGTAGTACTGTTAGGCGATGGGCTTGCTTCCTGTCACTAATATACACTGTTAAACATCTTGGCTTAATTGTGCAAACTGTGGTTACAGAGTTATCAACAGGTTTTTAGAGTTGTTCGCAATTCTGTAGCTCTGCCTACCCCACTCTGGGAATGAAGGCGTGAAGGTATGTATGTATGTATGTATAGACAGAGTGGTTCATGAATTGGGATTCTTCATATTTACTTACTTTATAATTACTCTAATTCGAAAACCGTTTCGAGGAATGGGGTTTTAAAACCGTTCTGCATTATAAAATTTTTGAAACATTTATCTATTTCGGATATTTCGACAAAAGTATATTTAACCTTTGTTTGACTTTCGTTTTCGGCTTGAAGCCCTCCTAGGTGTAGCTTACGGGTTAGGCCAAGACCGCTTGAAATAGTATGTTTTAATACACTATTACAATAGCTTTTTTTCATTCGATATCATTGAATTGTTGTAATTTATTAGAAAATGCCAGCCTAAATTTAAAATAATCAAGTCATCCATAAAATGTCTGTTAAATAAAAATAGTTATAAAGAAAAACTATTGGGTCAAATACAAGGTTATGAAATTGGTCTCTTAAAATTACCCAATTTTTTCGAATTAGAATGTAGAAACCCTGAGTTATTTTTTTTGGTCTATTCCAATTCTGGGTTATAAATGGGTGTTACTTAAAATACACAAATATCAAAGCAAAGCGAGGCCGGGCCGGTAGTCTATGATAAACTCGCTAGTTAATGACGAGTCAATAGACACTACTGTGGTGACCTAGCGACATCTAACGGCAACTTGTATCAAGCAACTCGGCATCGCCACCAGCGTCAGACAGCGGAACTAAGTGTTCTACATCGCGCTAACGAAGTTTCTATGGACGGCTGACATATATATACCACTTCCAACTTCATCCCAATGGCCTTCGGTCCCCAGGCATAACACCCGCCTGGAGAGAGATCTCTCTATTGCCATTTCTTCCTACACTACTAAGGAGATCCTATGGCCACCTTACACCTCTCCATATTTGCACATGTTATAGTCATTTAAGGAAATTAGTGGTGGTGGGACCTTGAGCAGGGTCACCATCTTATCCTTTAACCTACCGCCAAGCAGAAGTGTTCGCATTGTCGTGTTCCAGTGTGGAGATAAGGAAGGAGGCACTTTAATCAGTCTAAAAACATTATGCATAATTTCATTTAACTACGAAAAGCATAATGAAGGCTTAGCATATGATTTCATCAAACAACATAACACTCATTCCACCTTAGTCCTCAGGGTTGGCAACGCATTGTCTCATAATTGTGGTGTTCAGAATGCCTATGGGTATGGTAAATGTCTATGGGTCACAAATCCTCCTTCCTTTCAGGTGGCCTGTGTGCTCGTTTGTCGTACCTAACCTATGCTGTACAAAAAAACAGACATAAGGACAAAGCCAAACACACAGACACACACAACCTTATACTACCCCTTTATTTTCGTTAGGGGTTAAAAAATAATGCGCGTCATTCACTCTTAACCAGTTCTCAATCCCCACAGTGAATTCCCGTTCGTCACGAAACGTGTTGATGGTGACGTCAGGTCTGGTGACCATGTCAATCCTGATGGGCTCCCTGGCCGTCCAGGTCTACGCGGAGTCGCTGTTCCTAAAAGCTGTTCCTTCCATGCCTTCCAACTCCTGCGCCATATTACTGGCCATCGTGTTTCTGGCATCCAGCTTGCTGTGTGTGTTTCTTGTGGATGCTTGTGGGAGACGAGTGAGTATCTAATAGCCGTTACAGCACAGAATCCGATCTTGCAGCTAAAAACTAAAAAAAAAAACAAATTAATTTTAACCTTAAAAACAAATTAGGAAGATTTCGTAATATTTTATATCATTCTTAAATGGATGCTAAGTTCAATCTGGAAGGGATAGTATTTGAGAATGACGAATTTTCGTATAAAGATGACGTTAGTAAAGTACTAACTTGTACTTTACTTAGTACTACTTTGCATTAAACTGAGCAGTGGACACTAGTGGACAGTGTCTTAAGATACATGGACGACCGTTTAGCCTTGATCCTGGGTTCGATGCCTTGATTGGGCAAATATTTATGTAATATTTGTTTCTGAGACTTGGATGTTTTCTATGTATTTGAATATTAATTTCTCTTTGTAAGTATTTATATCGTTGTACACAGTACTGTGCAAGCCTAGAGTTTATTTTGGCACTAGGTCAATTACTCAAATTGACTGTGCTCTCATATTTCTTTATGTGTAATTGTTCCACAGAAGCTGATAATGTTCTCCTCACTAGCATCAGGAGTGTGCACCCTTCTCCTGGGCACCCAGTTGCAGTTGAAGTGGGCACCACACTGGTTCTCCGCTGTGCTCATCTATGTATTTAGCTTCGGGTATACCCTTGGAGCTGCTGTCGTGCCCTTCATCATCATGTCCGAGGCTTTCTTACCTGAGGTGAGGTTTCAACTGCAGTTATTCACAAAAAAATTGTTGATAAAGCGGCAACTTTATCAAAAAGCGTACCGTACCAGCTGGAATAGTATAATTGCGGTTATACATACATACATACATACCTTCACGCCTGTAATCCCAGAGTGGGGTAGGCAGAGCTACAGAATTACCTACAACTTTAAAAACTTGTTGATAATTCTGTAACCACATTTTGCACAATAAGATGTTTACCAGCGTATTGTAGTTCATTTGTTTTAGGATGAGAAACCACAATAACATTGTATTGCGTTTGGTCAACTATTTATTACCTAGCAAATAGTACAGTACAATAGTCTGGGAGCCGCAAAATAAAATTGTTTTAATGTCACTTTATTGGCGTGTCGTCAATTGTTACTCTAGTACAAATTGTAAAGAGATTACAGTTCACGAGCCGCAATATAATGTTGTTGTGGTTTCTCATTCTAAATTAAATGAAGTATAGTGACAGGTTGCAAGCCCATCGCCTAACAGTACTACAAGCCTTTATTCCCTTAGTCGCCTCTTATGACATCCACGGGAAGACATGGAGTGACTCTATTCTAACTCGGCAACCACACGGGAATTGCGGTTATCTCGTGATAAAATGTGGATAAAGCATCCGAAACTCTCGTACTTATACAGGGTTATTGGTAAGTCGACCTATTCCCCTCTGGAGGTTATGGGGGAGATCATTTGCAATCATTTTGGTCCCATAATACGTGTATACGTGTCAAAAAGTGACGAATGTTTTATCACATTTTGTCACGCGATAAACGCAGCCATACTTAATAGGCCCCTAGGCTTATTCTAAAACCATGTTGCTAAGGTCAAACCTTCTATTGTATTCCTTTTTACTCGGCCGCCATCTCTGTCAAGTAAATAAAAGCTATCGTAACGTTAATAATACGATAGCGCGCTTTTCCATGACGCACTGGCCTAGTTGCTAGTGACTCTGCCTACGAAGCTAGCGGTTCTGGGTTCAAATCTCGGTAAGGGAGGATATTTGTGTGATGAGCGCAAATATTTACCCATGCAGTCCGTTTCCAAAGGTCCTTTCTTCTTCGTACTTTGCAATTATGGAATGAAGTTCCTTCCAGAATATTTCCTCAGAACAATGACATATCTTCCTTTAACACTTTTGTTGCCAAGAGCTCTGATTTTCGTACAAAATGGACTCGCCTCGAGTTAAAGTGTTAAAGGCGACTTAGAAAAAGTATCCACTGAAAGGCTGCCACTAGGCTGTACCCCTGGAATTGCTCATGATTGTAGGCAACGGTGAGTGTTTACATTCAGGTAGTCCGCCTTCTCATTGGCTATCATAATCAGCTGAAAGACGTCCACTGCTGGACATAGGCCTCCCCCAAGGCTCTCCACTCAGATCGTTGGATGCGAAAAGCACAAGACCGGTCATTGGCTATAAAGAAACGCAAATATTTGTACGCTATTTCCAAATTTCTAGGCTATACTTTGATATATGATTTATTATCATTGCAATTTTGTCAGAACTGTGGCGAATCGAGGTTTTGGTTTAGTTGAGTCGAGGTCATGCAATCCATACATTGCGGCGTGTAAACTAAAATTCTTAAACCTTTTCTTATTAGGTCCGAGGGCTCTGCAACAGCATAGTCCTGGTTATCCAATGGAGCATGAGTTTCGTGTCTCTACTGGTGTTCAACGAGGTCCTGGCCGCCGTCGGACCAGGGCCCATCTTCTACGCCTTCTCGACCGTCGGCTTCTTCTGCGTGGTGTTCACCCATCGGTGTCTGCCAGAAATAAAGGGGTTGTCTGTTGAACAGATACAAATGGCGTTTTTGAAGAAGTTGTAATAAAAGTTTGATTCGATCGTTTTAATTTTTATCATCATCAACATTATCAGCAGAAAGACGTTCATTGCAGAACTTGATAGCTCCAGCTAATTTCCTGGAACTTCCCTTTTTAGGCTTTAGTACCCGAAGTGTGTCAAACGAGGCCCTATTAGTAAGTCGACGCTGGCCGTCCGTCTGTCCTAACTTAAAATATGTAGAATGAATGAGATCTAACAAGAAACGTTGTTATTTCAACGTTTTTTTATGTTCGTTGTATCATCAACAAGGTAAGGCAAGCGTCAAAGCGTCGGTGCAACTGCAAAACGGCGTAAGTAACGTAATTCACCTTTTTAATACGACAGTAAGGTTTATTTTGCTCTATCATAAATTTGTTGGTTACTCTGTTTTGCAGTATCACCGACGAAATGTGGTATGATTATAGTAAAACCCCTAAAAAACTTGTTATTTTTCGTTATAGTTTTTATTGTCTGGCGTCGGGACATGGTCCAACATGCTCTTGCACGGTTTTTATAAACCGAAGACAAGTCATAATTTGTAGTTTGCAGAAATATAACTCGTATAAAATTTATCTTTTTTAAGTAAATGTTATTAAAATATCAAGGTAGTAAACAGTGTTATCGTCGCTTGACTTCCACGTTGGCATAAACTGCGTATGTTTACTTCACGTCAATAATAACATGAAACCAAATGATGGTTGACAATCTAGTGACGCTTTGAAATTACTACAATCTTAAGAGTTCCGTAGACCCAAATATGACAGAAGGACAGCGGAGTCTTAGTAATAGGGTCCCGTCTTTACCCTTTGAGTACAGAACCCTAAAACGACTGACTGTTGAGTTTATTGCGGCGTTTCTTCTCAGCAGTGGTCTCCTCTTGGGAAGCGCTGGTAGATTATTGACGTGTAAAAGTGCCACAAGTTATTACTGAATAAACATCTTCTATATTTTTATCTTCATCTTACAAAGAGTAAAAGGGAAGCATTTATACGAAAGGGCAAATGACTAATGATGATGGCACCTTACTTTATAAGTAAATTTTGTTTGGCACCAGAATGGGCAAACAATGAATTTTATTGTTGCTTTTAACAATTTTACTGCGTATTGTTTGCGTTTATGCATGTTTTCGTAAGCTTCAAAAACTCATGTCAACTGAATCGTGGTATTTCAGGCTGCAAATGCCACAGGTAAAACATAAAAGGGCATTTCTCCGAAACTCCATTCTTGGCAGTTTTTTACGAAAGAATGGTCTAAATAGTGGTTAAAAATTTATCTCACGAATACGTTATATGTAAAATTAGAATATCTATCGAGGCATACATTAATATGCGAGTCTATAATATCAAAAAGATATTTTATTTCAGACAGATAATAGCTAAAACTAATTAGTCTGGCGCGTCTTATTTCCAGATTTTGGTACTTACATTATGATAAGGTTAATTTTCAATAGTATTTCGACTTATTTATACACCTAAATCAATACCTTAATAAAAGGTGTGTCTATTTTAATATTGATACATATACAAATAACATTTGATGTCTCAAATAATTGCATGAAAAAAATGTCCACACCAAAAAATATAATTCATCTGGGCGCATCCAACAATTTGTGTACCGTGTTATAGTGTGCGATTAGTTGAATGACTAGTTAACGGCCGCGCGGGCCAGTCGGCAACAAGTCATCGAGTGAGAGTGTGTTTGAGTGTTCTCCGAGCGACGCAAATTATTACGAAAGTGTGTAATCTGGACTTTGTAAGGTTAGTAGTATAATTCATCTGTCATGCTTTATGCCACTATTTTTAAGGTTCAAAATCTATATTTTATTGATAAATATGTGCTAAGTGTAAGCCTTTTAGGTAAAATTGTATTTAAATAGTAATAATAATATTTCGAAGACTGAGGACCGTTTTAACGAAAAACTCTCATTATTCTGGTTCTAATTTGTATGGTTTCATCTGGCTCGTTTAGCCAGATGAATTAGTAAAGTGCTGATTAATGATTAGTTGGTGTTAATTATTTTTATTTTTTATTTAGATATCGTAGCATGCAACATGGCAAAACCAAAGAAACAAGGAAAAGAAGAACGACTACGGAAAAAGACATTAGCTGAGAAAAAAAGGTATCAACGTATTAAAGAAAACGAAGACTTGTGGAAAGAGAAACAAGAAAAGAACAGACAATCCTATTTACGAAGAAAACAAGAAAAAAAACAGCTATCGATTGAGGAAATGAATCCCCGAGAACAAATACTGCAAAGGAAGAAATGGAGAAAGAATTTCAGATCATATTACTTAAGTCTAAGTAATGAGAACACCAATATTTTTTTTCCTTAATTTTTTAAACTTATAGGTATTTTATAGAGAATTTTTAAAGATCGCAATAGTTATTTTCATACTGTTTATACATTTTGTATACTACTAGATAGTTTATTAGAAGGACAATGTTAACTTTGACCTACCTACTTGAAAAAATATTGTTACAGATCACAGAGGCTGTTATAAGATTGTTATAAGATTTTTTTCTTATTTGTTAAGAATATAGGGATATAGGTTTATAGCCAATGTTTATAGATCTCAATTGGTAATATTCTCAGACTGTTTGTGTCAGATCTTATGTAGTACTTATTAGGTTGATAGGTATAAAAAATGAGAAGGCCTATTTTTATTTTGTACTCGTACTTTATTTGGTACAGATCTTAGAGACTATAATTTTTTGAAGATTTTGTTCCTAATTTGTTGCGCATTTATATTATAGTTAAGGTGTAAAGATCTCAATTGTTAATCATTTCAGACTGTTTTTTTATAGATCTTATAAGTACTTCTTATTATTTTGATAAGTGTTTAATTAAAAGGCTAATTTCTATTACTTTTGAATCCGTGATGGATAGTTCTTTTTTGTTTAATGGCTGCTATTTTAATATCGAAAAAAAAACATCCATCAATTAAAATTATTACTACCTATTCACTCTAAGGTAATAAGAAAAAAATCATGTAATTTTTTTGTTTAGCTACGAAAATTATTATATAGTTCCAATTACCATTTTTTGTCCAATTAAAATGATTATAACTTAAATTTCTTTTATTTATTTTCATTTCTAATGTATGAAATACGTTATTAATTGGGTTTAAAATTATTCAACCTATAAATTATACGATAAATCTAATTAAGCTGACCAGAATCTCATTCATATGTTTGTGATTCCTCATTATTCTGGCGTAGTTCTCATTCATCAGATACACTAATTAGTCTGAGCAAAATATCAGACAAAAAAAAAGCAGCTATACATGGCCCACGATATATGTTTTTAAGTATGGTATTTTATTTATGTTTTACCTGTTGTACCGTTTCTATAATCAACATTCAAAAAAGGCAGATGAATGAGGCAAAAACAGTCCTTCTCGAAGAAACACCCAAAAGCACTTTGAAATATGAATACATAAACCTTTCATAAATGATTCTATTCTATTCTATTCATCGTTAATAATTTCTCATAATTAACCGACAAAAGGATCGGCCACACTGACGTGTAAAGTTCGTTGACGTTGCGTAAACATAGTAATTACATGGCGTCAATTTTGACGGACCGTAATTCTGGGGTCCTAGTTACAAAGGGTATAAGTCTACTGAAGATCAAGTGAAAAAGGTTTTAAGTCTAGAATACTCCGTTCATGTCTAAGTCGACTTGTACCTTTTTGCTCTAGAACTCCTGAATTTACGTTCCGTTAATCTCTGTTGTGGTCGCTCCCTTAACAAGGTAAGCACTTAAAGACAGAAGTTTTGTCTGCTAAAGGTGATATGTGATTTGTGCTCCCCAAATTTTAACAACTTAGTTAGAAGATGCATACATAAACTCACGCCTTCATTCCCAAAGTCGGGTAAGCAGAGCTAAAGAATTACCAACCACTTTTAAAACTTGTTGATAATTCTGTAACCACAATTTGCATAATTAAGGCTAAGATGTTTACCAGCGTATTAGTGACAAGTTGCAAGCCCATCGCCTAACAAGCCTTTATTCCCTTGGTCGCCTCTTACGACATCCAAGGGAAGAAATGGAGTGGTAGTATTCTAACCCGGCATCCACACGGGGAGGAAGTGGTCATGGTCCTTAGAAGATGAATTCCCAAAAAATACTTCTTTATGCATCCCTACGATATCAAAGCATATTGGCTCTAAATTTTGGTCCAGCGGTTTAGTGGATCGAGTAGCCAGTTAGATTATTACTTTATATCTATTTGTATATTCACTTTCTCGTTTCATAAATACCAACACTAAAGCCTCCAACGTTAAAATGTCCTCTTATCTACAAGTCATTCTATATCTACGGCTGGAAACAGAATTAGGTACCGTTATCAGGTTATATTATGCCTTAACTCTCGCGCAGCTTATATTGTCAGGGTAAAGTACTCAGTTACTGAACATTGTCAATAAATAGTAATAAATAAATATCAGGGGACAATGCCACACCAATTGACCTAATCTCACTAATTGAACTAAGCTCTAGGCTTGTACTATGGGTACTAGACAACGATACAAATACTTATACATGGTTACTGGTTAAGTCGACCTAGATCCTATAAGGGGTTGTAGTTTCTATGATTTCTGACCACTTTGACTAAGAAACACCACATCCTAAACTTAACCGTTTTCAAGATATTTAACTGTTAAGATAATTATTCTTAAATACCGAATTTTGTATGTTGCAACATTTTTTTTTGAATCCTTTCATTTAATTTGTTTGTTTATACAATAATTATGTAGTAGATAAGTTGCTTCAACTTTCTTGACACTTGAATTGCCATTAACTGAACAAACCGAGTCGTAGAATATGAATGATAGCTAAAGAAGGAAATAAACTTTCACAAAATATTTTTTTCTTATACCAATATTTAAAAAAAAAGTCTATGGCAGTAATACTGCAGACAATCTTAAAAATATTTACATTTCTTCAGCTATCCAACGAGGTATAGCAATTTAGGTTATTAACAGAATTAATTGAAAAAACTTAGTTGAAAGACTCCCAGGTAGTAGTACAATTTTAATGTGTTATAAGTGGATTGGGATAGGTGGGCCCATACCATGGCCAGCTAGAAGTCCGGATCTAATCCCTAACCTAACCTCGTAATAAAGACATAAAAATTTTACTACTACCGCAGGATACCGACGTGGAGTAGCAGTACCTCTGCTGCGATGTGTCAGGTCAAATGAGAGTGCCGCTGCCAGAACCGTTTTGCTTATAATACTATACTTAAGATATTACGCATTATGGGTGTTTTATGGCAAAACGTTTTATATCATTTGAATTTTGGGAAATACGATATTAGAGCACTGGAAAATAGGGAACATGAAATGTTTGGCAAACGTATATTTTATGGCACCTAAATTTATGGCAAATAATCATGATGGAATATTTTTATGTATAATTTGATAACGCTCTGGTGTCTACTATTAAGTTAAAAATTACCTAAATAAATAAGAATAAATTACCTAAGCAAATGAACCGTTATGGAACATATAATTATGGCAAATTACATTCGGGCAAATGAGATTATTGCTTATAAATGAAATGCGGGGAAATGGTAGAGAACCAGTTTTTTTATGTCATTGTTTGGTTTTGTAATGTACTTAAATACTTAATTTTACTAAAATTAACCGTATATATCCGCAGTTTGATATTGGATCATCAATCGACTTTCTCGATTTCTATTACTAAGGCGGCTGAGTCATTTTTTTACTGAACACGTGGTTGTAGTAGTGACCCTGCCTAAGAAGCTAGAGCTCCCGGGTTCGGTTTCCAGCAAGGGCAATTATTAGAGAAATGAGCGCGAGTTTTTTTTTTATTATTTATTGATAACGTATTTCTCTAAATATGTATAATTATCGTAGTCCATAGAGCTTAATTTTAGGAATAACTAGATCAATTTATGTGAGATGGTATCTGGTATTTATTTTCTGGATCTTTAAACTGATAGAGATTTTCGTATACATCTCCAACGGTCTTTACACCTCGTCAGTTCCTTGCAACCATTTAAAAACGGTTCAAGTATAAATCCTTTATCCTGTTTGTAACACTCATTTTATCTTTATATTATTCAATACTGACCAAATGGTGGATATATGTAGAACATATAACATTAACAGTACAAGAGAAGAATACAATTACTATCGCCATTTTGTTGACATTGATTGTGTCTCCTTACCTCATTTTTCCCGTATATTCAAGAGGGAGGAAGGGGGAAATTTCTGATCATTATGTTTGTATGTTATTCTTTGTTTCCGGCTTCAACGACCTTCCAAAATCATGGATTTACAGTACGAGTTTAAAAAAAAACCGTCGATGTGTTGAGTGTGTAATCCAATAGCATATTAATTCAATATCAATCCAAAACGAACGATCAAAATGCAAGGATAAACAAACACAAAAATCAACTTGCTTGATATAGCGAAACTTGAAAGCGAAAAAATCTTCACCTTCCAGGGAGTAAGAGTTAGTCAAGATCAAACCCATTTTCATACATACATACATACACACATACATACATTAAATCACGCCTGTTTCCCAGAGGGGTAGGCAGAGACCACTTCTTCCCACTTGCTACGATCTTGACAAATTTGTTTCGCTTCTTCCACATTCATGCATCGGGTCATGCACGCACGTCGGTTTCGGTTACTTAAGATTCGGCCCTTTTCCAGATTTTCTCCGATTAAAAAAAAAACAAAGTTTAATATTAAATTACAAGACAGCAACAGCATCCTTTCATCTACGTAATCTACTGATCTCTGCTATCAAAATTATAATTTCTAATCTATGTAATAATAAAAGCAAATAGAGCTTAATACGTATGACATTAAGTGGGGAGTCGCCCGCGGAATCGGTTGTGATAACGCTAATAAATATACTGTTGGTTAATTCGATAATTTGAAATAGCAAAGGATTACAAAATGGATAAAAAAATCACAGAAAAAGTAAGACCGGCCGCTTTCTGGGTGCAGTTTCTGGCGACTATATCAAGTAAGTTGGCTATTGTGTTTGATTGTCCTTTAGTAAATAAGTGGACTGTTTGTGGATAAGGTGTGAAATATAATCGTGTAATGCTCAGTGGCCTAGATAAAGGATATTTTGTCAAAGTAACTTTGGACTATGGCTATCTCAAAATGATTCCTAATTTTAATCGTTTTTTACCGCGTATATAATAGCTCGCTTTGTTATCTGTCTGTTTGTTTGTTTCTTTGTTCGGTCCACATTTTGCAGGCGATTTTAAGTTAAATCCCTAATAATGTAGAAATCTGAATTTTTAACTAGCCACTAAATATTGTACTCGAATTATTGAATTAATCCGGTTTTTAAAAACGTAGGAAAGAATGGTTCTGGGGCAAGTCATAGAAGTTTCCATTTGATACATTTTCATTAAAACTTCACCCACATATTGATTGATAAATTGTTCAAATTCTTCATGTACCGAAGAATTGCAATATAATAGTCACTTGAAACTGATCTGATGATGGAAACAGAAGGTGGCAAAAAAACCGTTAAGAGACTACCATGCCCGTAACAGACGTTTTTGATGAAGTTCAATCTCTTATGATTCAGTCAAAAAAGAATGTAAATTTATGAAAAAATATATTCATCTTGATTCTGTCGAACAGAATTTCGAAACTACTAAAAAATCACAGAATAGGATATAAATTTTTCATCTTGGCGACAATTGATATGGGAACTAAATCTAAATATTCTTCAGTACTTAATATATCTAATAAATCAACTAAGGTTTCGTTTCTACGGTGAAAAAGGCCAAAAAACTACTTATTTGGAGTAAAGATGTCAAACTTTGATAGCATAAATCTCGATATCAGTGACTCGTGAAAGAAAAATTGAGATGGCAGCTAGTTAAGAACTGCAGTTAATGCAAATAGGTTTTAACAACAACTGAAAGTGTAGAGCTTTAGATCGAAGGTCTTCTGCCCATGGTCGGTAGAGGGTCAACTTATTTGACTGGTCTTCAATTCTGTGCTTTCTGCCCACTGCAAAAACAGTCGACAAAAAAATTTTTTTAGAACAAGACTAAAGAAAATAACTATTTCTACTTTCAGTCACAATCATGTGTTTTACAAGTAACAAAGGAGTGGCACTATTCTAACCCGGAAACCACACGGAACCTTTATAATTTTAATATTAAAAATCTAACTATCAACTTGAACTTGGAAAATCGTTATACCTTAAACAGTAATAGGGACATAATTCCAATAAAATATTCAAATTTAAAAAATACTGGTTTTTTGTAGCACACGGTCTTTCTGGTCAGTGTTAATGACTACATAAAGGTACATAATTTGCATATAAATGCGACGCATTTTGTATTATTTACAAACACGGCGCCTTTTTCCGGAATCACTGCAAAGTGCTAAGACATCAAATTTTAATAGTAGTTTATGAAATTGTTGCATAAAGAGGGGTATTAAAACACAAGTGTGTGTTTAAGAACCGAGTGTTTTAATACCTAGTTATGTGCAGTTTCATACACTACTTTATCTACTGTCATACATTGCGATTCAACCTACTAAATAAAAGATCAAAGTTAATAAAGTAACTACAGCAAAACGTATTCAATTAATGGAGCCAAAACCTAGCACATCACCGCGCATGCGTTAAAGCGGGCGCTGTCACAGACAAGTAAAAATTGGAATGAAAACTTTTTGTAATGCTGTAAAAATGACGCGAACCGCATGTGCGTTCCATTATAAAAAAAATGATATGGAACCTCGTTGGTGACATTAACTTTTTGGATTAACTTGTATCGTAATGATAAAAAAATTACTTTATAACATTATTTTGTTAGAGAAATAATGTTATAAAGTGTTTTTTTTTTTTTCGGTATTGTGTTTATAAAGTATGCCAATATAAATTCGTTTTGAAGTTTATAATTCGAACTTTACGATATGAGAGTAGATAAACTATATTATATGAGGCACTTTAAAATGTTCATAGAGCTGTAATTGGCCTGCAATATTTCTGTTAAATAGCTCTTATTTACTTGACAGTAATGGTGGCCGGGTAAAAAACCATTATAAGTCCAAGACGTATTTACTTGTGGGAGGACCTTGTGCAGGGTCCGTCCAGGATGGTACCACCATCTTATCCATTAACCTACCGCCAAGCAGCAGTGTTCGCATTGCTGTGTTCCAGTTTGGGGATAAGACAGCCGGTGAAATGACTAGGATAGCAAAGACGTTAGTCAAATTCTTGATTCGTCATATTCTTGTTTCGTCATTATCTTGTTTCGTCATTAGCTTGTTTCGTCATATTCTTGTTTCGTCATATCAATCCTAAGCTTAATCTAACGATAGTATGCCAATTGTACACAAAAAATGGGACCTTCTTCAGGTGCGTGACCCACTTTCACACTGAG
Source organism: Acleris emargana (assembly GCA_927399475.2). Lineage (NCBI taxonomy): Eukaryota > Metazoa > Arthropoda > Insecta > Lepidoptera > Tortricidae > Acleris > Acleris emargana. The sequence continues at coordinate 18,672,075 of OV656854.1, forward strand.
CCATAACACTGGTGTTACTATGACCAATTATTTATATTAAAATCTAATTTAACAGTCGACGGAGCTCTGCTATCGCAGAGCTCCTATTTCTGGGTAGTTTGGCCCTCCGGGCCTGCTAAAGCACTAACATAACCTAAACCTACCTCGTATCATAGGATTGATATGACGAAACAAGAATATGACGAAACAAGATAATGACGAAACAAGAATATGACGAAACAAGAATATGACGAATCAAGAATTTGACTAACGTCTTTGCTAACATGACTAGCATAGAGGCAATTCCATCTTAGTCCTCAGGGATGGCAGTGCATTTGCAGTCTTGTGAATGCGAATGTCTATGGGTCACAGTTTCCACTTACCATCAGGTGGCCTGTGTGCTCGATTGCCTTCCTATGCCATAAAATAAATAAATAGAAAATATGGTTTTTACCGAGTTTTATAGAGTCTCGGTTAAATTGCTTGGTCTGCTTGCAAGAGTTCGGTTCTGACAACTGCAACGGATCTCTGACAGAACGTAGGTATAGGATGCGCCGGCGCATGTCTATATGACGGCTTGGCATGTGGTTTTATCAAACTTATCTGTGTGGTTAATTGAATCTCTCAGCACATGAGATGAGTGTTAATGTAGATTACACCTCATAAATAAATAAATGCGTTAAGTTAGCTCAAGAGAAACAGTTAAAATATTTTGTTGAAGAAAATTTATCAATACTGCTCTCGAGTTTTGCCGCACGATGGTACCTTACCGTACCGTAATACCTTCCGTATGGAAGTCGTTTTATGGAGATAGCCCTAGCTCCTGGAGATACTAAAAGACTTCAGCATTTAGTTGTGATTGCTTCTAAACTTCTAAACTTTAATATTATTGTATAGTCTTTATTATTTCTAGCGAGCCGATCTTCTACACAAAGGCCATTGTTTGTAAACAATACCATTGTCTTTCTTTGTGTCCGTAACACCAAGCCGATTACATACAAAAAAGTTAGAACTACATTGAATGTACATTGAATTATCAACCCTACCCTCTTAGTCAGTAGGTTTAAAATGTAAAGTGTCAGGATACAGATATAAGTTTTGTGTAGATGATAGTATTGTGTAAAGAATAAGCACAGTTCAAATAATAAAGACTATACTTGATTGTTTTGTTTTTGTCTATTAGGGTTCCGGTTCCGAACCCTAATAGACAAAAAGCTCACGCGTGCGTCAGACTGTCCGTCCGTCCGTCCGTCTGTCACGGCCAATTTGCTCCGAATCTACTGGAACAAATCAGGTGAAATTTGGAAGGAAGCAAACACAGATTTGCAAAGTTTTTTTTTAAATAAGCATCTTTTTTGGGGGAAAAATTAGTAAATCAATAATTGTTATAAAAAGAACAGCTAAGAGTTAGGAAGAAACGCGATTGTGTAAAAGTAAGACCTCAGACCTGTCCAGCATAACGAAAGTGATCCAATGAAGTTGTGCGGAATTCATATTGTGCAGAATCGCGATTAGGAAGAAACCGGATTGTATAAAAATGATGACTGTGAAGAATAACGAATGTGATCAAATGCATATGTGTGGAATTCACATTGTGCAGAATTACGAATAGGAAGAAACAATGATGGCATAAGCGTCGAATAATCCCCCGCTCCTCTGGCCAAAAAATACAAAATTACCTCATTAATTGCTTGTAGATTACAGAAAATCCTATAAGAATTCAATCAGAAGAAAAAAACGTATTTACAGAACCCTGTGCACGCAAAGTCAACTCGCACATGGCCGGTTTTTTGTACCTTCAGTTTACTTTCCATGTTATTGTTTATATGTACTAATGTTAAAAAAATGCCTATGCTCTGCCCTGAAAAACACTTTATGACCGATGATAGAAGTCCGCTTTTGACTTCAGCCGGTGGTTGCGTTTATCACGTGACAAAATGTGGATAAAGTATCCATCACTTTCGTACTTATTATCGTGTCAAAAAGTGACATATATTTTATAATTATTTTGTCACGCGATAAACGCAGCTATATAAGGCCCCAGGTACTCTTACTGGGAACTAAGATAATGAAAGGCGTATAGACAGATTAGGCGACTTACTTCATATAAGCATTTCTTGCTATTCCCGGTTCTACACAATTTTGATTCTGCACCGCAGTTTATATTTGTCGCACTCGCCTCGCTTGCAACTCGCCCGTCAATCGCCAGTATGATAAAACCCTAAGTGTATAATCCATGACAAGGAAATTCAACATGTGATAAGTATAATGTAAACATGATCCGATCCAAAACATCAATGTTCCTTATCCGAATGCATAACGAGCTTGCGTTATACTGCGTCACTCCATTACCTCCCGCAATGTTAATGCATAATCTCGTGTATCAGGAACTCATTTAACAGCTTTACTAGAGCAGTAGAAGCCATTAAAAGATCATACCGTCACATCATTAATACAATAGTCTACAAAAATATATGGCAAAGACAAGCTAACGAGCACACAGTACCCGGTAGTGAGTCGAATGCTCTGTCTTTTCACTCTTTAAGAATACTGCGAGGTCTGCGAGGGACAGAGCATTAGATTCGCTGGCGAGTACGTTAATTGTAACTAATGGTAAGGGTGGTCCTCAAAGCTACTATCGAAAGATAGGACTGCAAACGCATTGCCTACCCTCAGCCCTAAGAGCTGGTCAGCTCTAATCAGCTGGAATACCTCTATGTTAGTCATTTCACGGGTTTTCTTGTCCCCACCCTAGGACACAATAATGCGAACACTGCTGCTTGGCGGTACGTTGAAGTATAAAGTAGTAGCGATCGTCGATCACCAACAACAAAATAAAATGACAAAAGATTTATTTTACAGTTGCTTTAGATTTAACCGCATTGGAAACAGGCAATGTATGACACCAATTACTTACATTGATTGTTTAAATAAAATTAAGAAAATAACGTCATAGAATATTTTTGCACATTTTTAATAGTCATTATTCTACGTTAGGTTAGCTTCCGTTGCTGGTGTTTATGGGTTGGTGTGATTACTTCCATCAGGTAACCCAAATGCTTGTTTGCCTTACAATAAAAAAATAAAAAAAGGAGGGGGGAGGGGGAAAAAGAAGGTTCGGTTAGTTTAGGGACGTACGTGCATGAAGGGGTTAATGAATTCAAAAAAATTCAAAATTCGAAATTCAAAATATTTATTCAGTAAATTGGCCAATGTAAGATAGAAAGCGAAAGTTATGTTTAGACCGGTGCACTTGGAGTTCCATAGTCTTTGCCTACCCCATCAGGAGACAGGCGAGAAAGTATGTATGTAGGTAAGGTTACATACATACATAGATAGATACTTTCACGCCTGTAATCCCAGAGTGGGGTAGGCAGAGCTACAGAATTACCTACAACTTTAAAAACTTGGTGATAATTCTGTAACCACATTTTGCACAAATAGGCTAAGATGTTTACCAGTGTATTAGTGACAGGTTGCAAGCCCATCGCCTAACAGTACTACTTACAAGCCTATATTCCCTTGGACGCCTCGTACGACATCCACGGGACACACGGGTAGGTAAGGTTAGTTTTGCAAAATTCGTCACGCTTAAAAGGGCTATCATCACTCGTAAGGTTATATGCACGTGACGTCAATTACAATGATGCATTCAACATAATCGTGCAAGAGAATAACTTCACTGTGTCAGCTGTTTGCTGCAGCTTTAAATACACTTCGTATAGACGCCGCATTGTATTCGGTGCGAACCCTGGGTCAATTCTGCCGATTCCACGATAAAGACAAGATATTAATTTAACAAGTTTTAAAAACCCGAATTCTTAATATTGTCATACTATATGCCTACTCCTTCACTCCATCTCCAAATTCCGTGTGGTTGGAATAGTGCCACTCCATGTCTTCCCGTGGATGTCGTAAGACGCGACTAAGGGAGGAAAGGTTTGCGGTAATTGTGTAAAATGTAGTTTTTTTTTAATTAAAATTTTTTAACTTGCAAAAAAAAAAAAATTTTCAACAAGAGTTGCAGGTAATTCTGTAGCTCTGCCTACCCTATTCTGGGATTAACAGGCGTGAAGGTACTCGTATGTATGTGTGTATGCTTTGTAATATACTTTCAAGTATGCTATTATGAGACCGATACGGCCACCCATAGAGCCTTCTTCATCGAAAGTCATAAAAATATTGTGAAATGAGAAATAAGACTTAAGCATAATTATGGCTATTTGGAAGTATTGACTAACATATTTAAAAACATAAAAATCATCCAAGATCCATCGGAATTGAATCGATACCGGGACCGCTGGCCTCAAAGGTAGGGTCACTAGTTCACTACGAACTAATAGGCCTATCACACTGTACGTTATTCAGGGACCCTTTCCCTAAATCAGGGTGGTGTAAGAATGGAAAGGGAGTAAGGGTCCGCTGTCCACCCTGGCTCCCTTATCTACCTTGCGATCGGGCAGTGTAATAACATTTACGGTAGTTAGGGAGCTCAGCCGACGCGCGGCAAGTGTAGAGAGCGGTTGCCTAGTGTCCGTCGTTTCAACTGGAGCAGCCGCCATCTTGATTTGAAGACAATAAGAGCTGAATGGAAAAGGTTTTTATTCATTGTTATCCGTGACAGATATGTTTATAGTATTGCTTGATCCAGGTCTTTGTTTTCTTTTCTTCTTTAACATGAATAGGTGCGACTACTAAAGCCCTAGCAATAGCTACTTTTTGTGGTTATAACATAGGTGCCATGATACGTGCAACTGTCGCCGCATTAACGTTCAGTGTCGTTATTATGACGTAACTATGCAGTTCATTTTACAGCGAGCATAAAGGACAGAGCTATAGTAGTTATATAGCTCTGTCCTTTTCTCTCAGTGTAAACTGAACTGCATAGCTACGTCATAATAACACCGCAGACTTTGTAAGAGCCCGATTTTCAGTGCAGTGTATAATGACGGCCATGTAAACATCCTAGTGGCACTCCTTTGCCGTGTGGTTGCCGGGTTAGAATAGTGCCACTCCATGTCTTCCCGTGGATGTCATAAGAGGCGACTAAGGGAATAAAGGCTTGTAGTACTATTAGGCCATGGGCTTGCCACCTGTCACTAATACACTGCAAAACGTGATTACAGAATTATGCAGAAGTTTTAAGACTTGTTGGTAATTCTTTAGCTCTGCCTACCCCACTCTGGGAATGAAGGCGTGAGTTTACGTATGTATGCATGTAAATATCCTAAATACCGGACCCTAAAAAACCTTTAGTGTACGTTATAGGGGTTTACGATACACGCGTTAATCAATATTTTGTTCCATTGTTCCAGTTGCCTCGCTCACAAGTTTGACAGGACTCGTTTACGCTTGGCCGTCATATACAACGGAGAACTTCAAATCCAATGAGACCGTCCTCTCCCATCCTATGAGCCCCACCGAAGTCTCCCTGCTGGGCAGTTTGCCCAACGTTGGTGGGCTGATCGGCACTCCATTTTGCGGCTACGCGATCAATAAGTTCGGGAGGAAATACACTGCCATGCTCTATGGGTTGCCTTTTGTGGTAAGTACACCATACAAAATACTAAATAAACTAAGAATAGCTAAACTTAAGTGACAGTGGCGGGGCACATCGCTCGCAGGACTGATGGCCGATGGGGTCAGAAGGTTCTTGAGTGGCATCCGCGGACCGGGAGACGAGTTGTAGGATGGCCTCCAACAAGGTGGAGTGATGACCTTGTAAGGATCGCGGGAACGCGGTGGATGCGAAAAGCACAAGACCAGTCTGAGTGGAAAGCCTTGGGCCTTGCCTATGCCCAGCTGTGGACGTCTTTCGGCAGCCATGATGATGATGATGATGACACCATACCATGTCATATCATTGCAGAAATTCGGATAAAATACTATTTTAGCAGGACCTGAAAAACACAATAATAAGGTGTATCCCAATCAAATTATGCCGAATGTAGGCAATTGGGGAAAACAATTCGTGTACTTTTTATAATTGCCTCAATAATTCAGTAATTAATTCGTGTGGTTACCGGATTAGAATACTGCCATTTCTTCCCGTGGATGTCGTAAGAGGCGACTAAGGGAATAAAGGCTTGTACTATTGTTAGCCGATGGGCTTGCAACCTGTCACTAATACACTGGTAAACATCTTTGTCTGATTGTGCCAAATGTGGTTACAGAATTATCACCAAGTTTTTAAAGTTGTAGGTAATTCTGTAGCTCTGCCTACTCCACTCTGGGAATAAAGGCGTGGGTTTATGTATGTATGTATGTAATTTGAATAACACCGTATTGTAACGAATATATCGTAGAGTACAAAATAATTTATGATTATATTTTTAGGATTTTTTTAGCATTTTTTGTCAAACGTAATTACTACAATGCTATTTATATAAATATTCAAAATATGAGCTAAAACGTGAAATAGGTGACCCTTACCCCCCTACCTCCTCAGCACGCCCTTAACCCTTAAGGACTTTGAGTATGTTACTAGTCACCTCATTACAGCGCCAATTGAAATAACTACAGGAATTATTTCCCCTGATTTTATTATCATTATTGGACTAATTAAGTTTTTTGGGAAAGGACTACCCAGCGTTAGACTTGTTTTGATTAAAGAGAAATACACAAAGCAATGTTGTCAAATCTTACGTAGGTGGTAATAATTTTATTAGAAATGTTTAAGGTGTAAAGATAATAGAGATTTTACGTTTGATTTCGTTTATTTACAAATTGCACCACATACGATTTTGTTTAGGAACGAAAGTTCATAAATTGGGTAAGTTGGTAGTTAGCATGGCTGGAAGTGTTTGGAGATTTATAATTTAAGATATTTACTGAGTTGCCAACCTTGAAGACCTTGACGCTTGATCTTGAAGCCTCCTCCTCTCTGATCCTTTTTGGCTTATTTTATTTTTTATTTATCAAAAAAAAAATTACTGACTCCTGAGTTTCTTGCGGCGTTTCTTCTCAGAAGTGGTCTCCTCTTGTGAGGCGCTGTTAGATTCTTGACGTGTAAAATTGCCTGTGCGGCCTACTTACTTACTTATCTTTATCTTTATGAAAACAGATTCTGTCACAATGTATCTGTCTCAGTTATCATCAGGGACATAGAGTTCATAATAACTATCTTACTCTTTCTAGCTATCCTGGACAATAATCTCCCTGACTTTCTACGTGCCGCTAGTGATGGCTGCAGTAGGCTTGGCCGGAGTCGGTGCTGCAGGCCAAATAGTCACCGGAGTATACGTCTCCGAGATCTCCCAGGACTCCATCCGAGGAGCCCTGACGTCCAGTGTCGTCTCTGGTTTTTTCCTGGGACTGCTCTTCTCATTTATCCTAGGCGGCTATCTGACGTATACACAAGTCGTGTATACGCATCTGACGCTGTCAGTCCTTTATATTCTGGGGCTGATGCTGTTAAAGGAATCTCCTGTGTTTTTAATGCAGCAGGGAAAGGAGAAGGTACGTTTCATGTTTACACTTTAGGACCTTGTCTGTTTAATGCCATGTTTAAAGTGTTTAAACCGCCATTCACGGATTATCACAGCGATTAAAGTGACAGGGTACTGAATTGGGATAACCCATTACATTATAATCCGAAAGAATAGGTGACAAATTTCACTAATTTTGTATTTGACACAATAGTTTTGTTTAATATCTGTATTTATCAAGCGGACATTTTATGGATGACATGACTATTCTCAATTTGGGTTGGCATCTCCTAATAAATTACAACAATTAAATGATATCTAATGATAAAAAGAGATTGTAATAGTGTATTAAAACATACTATTACAAGCGGTTTTCACCTAACCCGTAAGATACACCTAGGAGGGCTTCAAGCCTAAGTCGAAAGTCAAACAAAGGTTAAATAAACTTTTGTCGAAATATCTCCAAATCGTTTTCAAATTAGAGTAACTGTAAAAATATGAATAATTCCAATTGTATACATATTTATGAACTCGATGCTCTTCTAAGTTGTTTTCTATTTGTTGCCATTCGTCATTGAAGTATTTATTGTAGCTAGCGGTTCTAAGTTCGGTTCTTGGTAAGGATTTTTTTTTCTGATAAGCACGAATAATTATTCCTGAGTTTTTTTATAATATCTCGGTATCTACGAATATTCATTGTTTGTCATTTTCCAGCAGCCCCATAGTTAATTACTTTTTTTCAATATCGATTATGTTAGTTTTATTTTGTTGTGATAATTTATTGTGTCATGTGAGAAATTCAATTTGTATAACTATGTCTTTTTCTTTATGTTTTGATGATTAGTTTGAAATAGAAGATAAGTTATTCGTTTTATGTAAAACAAATCCTTTTTACGTTAGCCGTTATTGGTCCTTGTAAAATATTGAATTAAAGATAAAAGATAAAAAAGATAAAAGATGTTTATTCAGTAAATAGGCCGCACGGGCACTTTTACACGTCAAAAATCTACCAGCGCTTTGCAAGAGACCACTGCAGTGCTGAGAAGAAACGCCGCAAGAAACTCAACAGTCAGACGTTTTTTAATATATTATTTTACTAGCGACCCGCCCGCGGCTTCGCCCGCGTGGAATGTATTATACATATAAACCTTCCTTAAGAATCACTCTATCTATTAAAAAAAACCGCATCAAAATCCGTTGCGTAGTTTTAAAGATTTAAGCATACATAGGGACAGACAGCGCAAGCGACTTTGTTTTATACTATGTAGTGATTACTTGCAGGAGGCCGCCGAGTCAATAGCGTTCTACCGCCGGGTGACTGTGACGTCAAAAGAAGTTGAAATAGAGATAATGAAAATAAGATTACAGCTCGATCCCAGAATAGACGAGATACTGCACGGAGGAAACGGTAATTGTCACAATTATCAACTAACAACTAACTTATTGTCACTGTGTGGTTGCCGGGTTAGAATAGTGCCACTCCATGTCTTCCCGTGGATGTCATAAGAGGTGACTAAGGGAATAAAGGCTTGTAGTACTGTTAGGCGATGGGCTTGCCACCTGTCACTAATACACTGGGAAACATCTTAGCCTATTTGTGCAAAATGTGGTTACAGAATTATCAACAAGTTTTTAAAGTTGTAGGTAATACTGTAGCTCTGCCTACCCCACTCTGGGATTACAGGCGTGAAGGTATGGATGTATGTATGTAACTAACTTATTCACGTATTAACGATTAGAGGATACATGCCACAAAATTAATGAGTAAAAATAATGGTTTAATGTAATGACACCAATAAAATGTTGAACACCTGATTCTGGTTTAAAAAAAAGTTAAGGATTTATGATTTATTTTGCGAGTCAATTTTGAATTAGGAGTTAAGCGTCTGTTTTGTTTTAGTCTATTATTGCTGCCTGACGCCTTAAAATGTGCAACACTGGTGCTTATTACCTTATGGATTTTAGGGCCCAGATTTCGATCTACATACATACCTAGTTGGTTAATAAGTTCTGTTACTAAGGTTGATGCAAATAAAACTAACTTATGTTTATATTTTAATTTCAATATGTATAAAAATTAACAGCTTAATTAATATACATTTTGAAAAACAATTAATAATTTTTCTTAGTTTCCGAAATTCCCGATACGATCTTTTAACATTCACAGCCGGCATCGATGAAATTACGCATGACTTTTCTGTAAATTTCATTTTTTGAAATCGCTTAAAAGTTAGTCTTTGTTTACCAAAGAATTTATTTTGTATAATATTATAAAAAATCCTATCTCTGTATATGTTTAGAGACCAAAATTATATTTCTCAACATGACTTAATTCCAACTTATGAAGCAAGAGATTTGGTGTGTTTTCGTATTTCTGCAAAATCATGTGAAATCTTAAAGTCGATTTAATGAGTCATCAAGATTGACCCGTGTCCAAGCGGATCTTTAGTTGCTTTGAATACATTCGTATCAGAATTTAAAGCTAGAAGTCTGTTCAATATGTCACGCAAATTTGAACTCTCTACAGGAACTCTTACAAAAGTTGGGGCCGTTATCAGTATCATCGTCGTGCGTGATTTTAACTATGATTTTATCGTCCGAAATGGGAATACTTCAAGCTCGTACATCAAATAATTGCAATAGTTTAGAATACATTATTTTTATTATTATTCTATATAAATCAAAGTTTTTATTAATATACAGGTTTATGCAAAACTGCTTTAATTTTTTTTTTATTGTAATTAATCTCAGTAACAGAACTTAGTAACCGACTAGGTACATACATTAAATTACGCCTGTTTCCAAAAGAACTGGGTACCACTTCAATTCGATCTGTTATATTTGATCCTAAGCGAGACGTTTGGGCTTCTAGGCAGGCCCTAATGGTGTGTGGTACCCACTGCATGCATATTCTCTCCCCTTAGATGACCTTAATAATTACTTCATGTTGAGGTTTAAACATTACTACAATGTTATCACAAGGCGACGTAACCTTTGTTTGCAAAATAATCCAATAAGTAATGAGCAAGTCATTTACTTTATGTTATCTGAGAACACTGTCTATTAGATAACTTGTCGGTGCGTTTATGGGACTCATATTTAGACAATTCATACTACTTGCAGAAGGCGTTGATAATAAAGTCATAAACTGTTGTAGTAAGGATTCTATTTTAAGATTAAAATTATTTAAATGTTCTTCTACTTAAATATCATAAATAATAAGCAAACATTATAATCAAAGCCTTAAACGAACATAGCGTAGCGTAGTCGCTGAAATAGTAGTAGTAGTCGTCATTGTAGTAGTGTTGTTAGTGCTAGTTGTAGTAGCACTAGCCGTCATTGTAGTAGTATTGTTAGTGGTAGTTGTAGTAGTACTAGTCGTCATTGTAGTAGTATTGTTAGTAGTAGATGTAGTACTACTAGTCGTCATTGTAGTAGTATTGTTAGTAGTAGTTGTAGTAGTACTAGTCATCATTGTAGGAGTATTGTTAGTAGTAGATGTAGTACTAGTAGTCGTCATTGTAGTAGTACTAGTCATTATTGTAGTAGTACTAGTCATTATTGTAGTAGTACTAGTCGTCATTGTATTAGAATTGTTAGTAGTAGTTGTAGTAGTAGTAGTAGTCGTCATTGTATTAGTATTGTTAGTAGTAGTTGTGGTAGTATTAGTCGTCACTGTAGTAGTATTGTTAGTAGTATTGTTAGTAGTAGTTGTAGTAGTACTAGTAGTAGTACTAGTCGTCATTGAATTACAACAACAACTACGACTACTACTACCATAACGTTTAACAACGCTATAAGTACCTTGTGTTAAGAGTGGAATTAAGAATAAGAAGCCGTAGCGAAGTAGTAGTTATAGTAGTAATAAAGAGACAGTATAAACAAACAACTATACATTGTCGATATTATTGGTACTTGTGCCTGATCATTTTTTATCTTGACGCCCTTATTATGTCTTTATTTCCTATTTCAGAACAAGCTGACTCTCTGCTAAAGCAGCCAATTAATGAAGTACCCCAAAAGCATGAATCAGAATGGCAGTTTTTACGTAAGTTATTTTGAAATAAAAAGTGTAAAGCAGTGTGCTTATTTAATAAAGAGTGTTTCTCTATTGCCACCAAAAAACACTATTTACTTATTGAAGGAAGTCTTCTCTGAAAACATAAAATAATAATAATACAAAAATACATGCAACTCAACAACTTTAAACAACCCACCGAAAGGCGTCAACAACAACCGGTCTTCTAATGTAATAATAATTACTATAACAAGTTTGGTGAAATGAATTGTATTTTTTTTAAGGCTTTGAGATAAATAAACAATCTCACACAAATTGACCAAAGACCTAGCGAAGATGAATTATGTCAACTAGCGTTTCTACTCGTTCCATTTGTAAACCAATCGCGTCACTCGTAGATCACGTGATACGACGAGTCACGTGGTCTACCGGTGACGCGATTGGTTTAAAAAAGAAACGAATAAAAACGCTATTTACCGTATTGCATCTCGGTTAGAGCCTCTAGTCCCAAACTACGCTCTAGGCTTGGGTACTAAATAACAATGAACTTACTTATAAGTACCTAGTTTCTATTTAGTATTTAAAGTCATCATCATCATCATCATGTCCACTGCTGGACATATGCCTCCCCCAAGGCTCTCCACTCAGACCGGTCTTGTGCTTTTTGCATCCACCGCGTTTTCCCGCGATCTTCACAAGGTCGTCAGTCCATCTTGTTGGGGCCTACCTACAGCTGAACTCAGCTCATTGCTCAGATCATTGCTGTAGTGTTATACTATTATTATGCTGTGTGATTAGTTTTAAATATCAATATTCATAGAAAACATTACAGACCCAGGAACAAATATTTGCACTCATCACACAAATACACCGTCCTTTTTTTTAATACGACCGCGATTTTTGTAGGCAAAATCACTTCAATTTAGGCTAAAGTGTGGTCATCAAATTAAAAAAACCTTTTTTTTTCAGTAAAGTCCGAGTCATCAAAGCGAGCCTTGATAACGGTTCTACTGGTGATGGCAATCACCATTTTTATGGGTTCAATCGTGCTCCAGGTAAAAATTAAAAAAACTATTTTAAATAAGTTTCTGTCAAAAAAATCCGTCTGTCCTTTTTGTTACACAGTCGTCTTCTGCTTGAGTCCAAACTCAAACGCGTAAGGTTTTTTTTTAAACAATCAGATCAGAGATTATAATATCTTACATTAAGACGCGCTTCGGAAACCTGTGAGAGATTCTGTTGCCACCTTCCGACTCCATCATCAGATCTTGTATGTATAGTTATCTGATGGTTGGGTTTACGTAGTTTAATTAAACTAGGCATAACGGCCCTGACGGCCTATTATAATAGCAGAAACATATTTGAAGTAATAAATACTGACCATCAAAGTACAGTCGTTAGCAAAAAGATGTCTCAATAAACATATTTTATGAGAGAAAAAACATGTAATATAAGCTATAGGGATGCATTAATATTTCTCCAAGTATGACGATGTAGACCACTGTTGTTATGCTGGGGCACATATTTAGCGTTTTGCTGAAGTTACTTTGTATAGTTTTATCTTTGTTATACTTGTGTGCCTTTTACGCAGTGAATTCAATACTATATTAAAATTGGCAGGTAAAAAGAAAAAAGCTCATCCTCTGCAGTAAAACTCTAGTAGCCTACAACTGGCTCCACGCAGGACCTCAATTTTATGTTCTTTCAATGTTCTGTATTGGAATGCCTAATCGTCATTTGTCTCAAAGCAACGTTTGTCCGAATTTTCGTTAATCCTAATTTTTTGTGTTATTTTTAAACAGCGCTAACTTAACCCAACCGCAGGCATTTTTTGGATAACTTAAAAAGTCATCTGACTCTGCTGAAAAACAATAAATTATGACAAACAATAATTCAGACAAATGTTGCGTTTATGAAAAATGTTATTAGGGATTCCGACGGACCCCAACTATAGAGAGCTATTCATATTCATATTCATTTACTGCTTTCTGCTGTACAATACTGTTTTAAAAATACAGTAGGTAGCTTTAAGAGCCCCCTCACACCTAGCGTCTTTTGAACGTCAGCGTCTCATTAACGCTCGCGCAGAATTGACGCCACGTTCTCGTAGAGCCGCCGCTACACAGTGGCGTTTTTCAACTGTCAGCGACAATAACCCCTGCGCAGCTTCGACGCCGCGTTCGCGCAGCGCCCATGAAGCGTCCCTCCCTGTCCCCGTCGCAGTGACTCTGCACGGGCGCTGACAAGACGTTCCGACGTTCGATGGACGCTACTGACGTCACCAAGGCGCAAACGCAACGTCGACGCTGCCCGCTCGCAGCTGAAAGCTCGCTGACGCTCGAAATCAGCTAGGTGTAAGGGGGCTCCAATATAAACCCTGCAAGCCACTGCAAATAGCCACAATGTTCTGAACCTGATTGTTCTTTTCCAGGTATTCGCGGAGTCTCTGTTCAGGGAGGCTGTGCCCTCTATGCCTCCGAATCTTGGCGCCATTATTTTAGCTCTCGTGTTTTTTTTGTCGTGCCTTGTCTGCTCCGCTATCGTGGACAAATTTGGGAGAAAGGTACGGTATGAAACTGCGGACAAATTTATTGTTAGTTATTATTTTATGTCAAACGATTAAGTTCCTTAATAGTTATTGGTAGTCGTTTGCTTAGCGTTTCGTACTTAAAGGGTGCCAATGGGACTCTAGTACTTAGCCTTTGCCGCCCGTATGTTTGTTTGTCTGAGGGCTGTACCTTATTAAACGTAATAGATAGACAGTTGAACACTTTACCGACTATGTATTACTATACCCGCTGTAACGACAAATTATCAGATATAATTAAAACATTGTAATCATTGAGCATTATACATTATAATTCACCAATCGGAATAATGAAAGTGACTTTGCTGAAAAGTAAGTAATTTGTGAGCAGATAAATCGGGGAAAGTATAGAAGAAAAGTTAACGGTTGTTTATTTTTGTCATTATCGTTTTATGCTTGTAGGAAAAATTATGTATGCAACGGTATATAATAAGCTCTTAAGGTAATCGTGTAATTAGAGCACTCGTACCTTAAGAAGTTCCATTTAGTACCAGTAGACTGCACGTAGAAATTAAAATAGCTTGAAACCGTTCAATAAACACTTTATAGGGAAAGCCTAACGAGGGTTTTAAGGAATTAGTAAGCGCTTAGTCGAAGTAATTGTATCGTATGGGATAGCTTCTCATTGGGGTAAGTCGAAGATATGCTTATCGCATCGTTAGGGTTTGTAAATAGTATATACCCTAACGAACACTCTTTCAAGAGTAAGCGGTTCCGAACCCTGCTTAGCAGTTGGTTAAAAGATATGAAGAGTAACGATCTGCATGGACCATGGACCATGCATCACCATTCTTGTACTCTTAGTCTCCTAAACCTCTGTTCTCAACACAATCTTCGCCTTATCCTTTAATTACTGCCAAGCAGCATTGTTCACATTGGTTGGTTTGTGAAAGAGGCATTGCATCTTAGTCCTCAGGGTTTTTAACGTGTTTGTAGTCTTAGGCCCGTATTAATAAACTGATATTTAATGTAACGACCGTCTCAAAATGCATCAAAA
This sequence comes from Acleris emargana, assembly GCA_927399475.2. Taxonomy (NCBI): domain Eukaryota; kingdom Metazoa; phylum Arthropoda; class Insecta; order Lepidoptera; family Tortricidae; genus Acleris; species Acleris emargana. The sequence continues at coordinate 18,687,083 of OV656854.1, forward strand.
ATGACAGTTTTCAATTTCATATTAAATATATTTAAAAAAAATACTGACTGCTGAATTTCTTGCGGCGTTTCTTCTCAGCAGTGGTCTCCTCTTGTAAAGCGCTGGTAGATTATTGACGTGTAAAAGTGCCCGTGCGGCCTACTTACTGAATAAATGTCTTTATATTCATCTTTTATCATGACAATTACGTTGACCTTTCTTGTGCCGGCATCTCAGCCAATGTTTATTAATGCGGCCCTTTGTAGAGCAGTCTTGAGATTATAGTTTTCACAATACAATAGTCTGTGGGTCTCAGATCCTCTAGGTAGTTTTTGTGTATTTTTGTATTCTCTTCACCTAAAATAACCGACTTCTCCCCAGCTGCTACTGACCACCACATCAGCAGCCTCAGGAGTGCTGACGCTGCTGCTAGGCACACAGCTGCAGTGGACCTGGGCTCCACACCTGGTCACCGCCGCGCTCATTTATATGTATACCTTCATCTACACACTGGGCGCTGCCACGGTGCCGTTCATTCTCTCTGCAGAGGTGTTCCTTCCTGAGGTTTGTATTTTATTCTCTGAACTATTTATACAAAATGTGGTTACAGAATTATCAACAAGTATTTAGGGTTGTAGGTAATTCTGTAGCTCTGTACCCTCTGGGAGCGAAGGCGTGAGTTTATGTATGTATGTATGTACTATTTATATCGTCGGTGAAACTGCAAAACCGCGTAAGTATCATTTTAAATAAGGAGCCAAATGCACCTTTTTAAAAATACAGTAAGGTTTATTTTGCTCTGTCATACATTTATTAGTTACGCTGTTTTTCAGTATCACCGACGATATGCTTTGTAGTAGGAAAACGTGCGTGCACACAGCGTATCGCCAGTGATACCTAACATCCATGTGGACATCTGCGATCTCAATGCTGAATGCGTTGCCGATACCGAAGAGTAGAAAGGAATAAAAAAAAGGCAGTTTAAGGCCTTGCTACTTAGGACATTCTGTTTAATAACAATTGCACCACCGCCAGGTGCAATTTTTGTGCTTATAAATTAGTCTTATGAAGATGGTCAAAAGAGGATGGTGAATACAACTAAGACTAAAAAAAGTTCCTTTTCAATAAAATAAACGGCATTAAACATAAATAAATGATTTAAAACACACACAAACTTTCACGATAAATCCAAATTCACATCAACATTATCCTACGATTACAATAGCATCCCAGACCTTAATAACGCTGTTTGTGGAAGTTAAACATATCAAAATAACAGAAAATAAGTGACAAAGCATTAAAATGTCCACTAGTTTTGCAAAAACCGCTCTGTTTTCTGTCTTCATCTTACATGATAATATTGCTTTTCAGGTCCGGGGTTTGTGCAACACGTTCACAATGTCGTGCATGTGGATCTCCAACTTCGTGATGCTGTTCATCTTCAACCCGCTGGTCGAGCTCCTCAGCCTGGGCATGGTGTTCTGCGGCTTCTCCATCACCTGTTTCCTTGGTGCCCTCTACAGCCATTTTTGTCTCCCTGAGACCAAGGGTCTGCCCGTCGATGAAATCCAACTGCTGTTCCTCAAAAAAAAAGTTGATAACAATAAAGTTTAGTGATGTACGTTTCTTTTATTCCCTGGAAATTATGATTTATGAATGACTAAGCAGTATGAAAATTTATTTTAGTGTTATGAGGAATTCAGAAACAATAGAAGCTAGGGTAAGTACTTAATGTGGTTTTAGGAACCAAGGCGTCTTAGGAATTTTAATTTTAGAATTTATAAAAACCACATAATAATATTTTAAGGAAACATAAGTACTAATTGAGAAGAAAACCAAGTGCCAGGGTTTCCTCAAAAGAACACACTGTTTTATTGCTGTTATTGATTTTGTAAGTGGTAAGGAACGATTTACAATGGGCGTCCATGCCCAAAATAAACAAAATTTAATACTATACAAAAAAAAGATAATTGCTGAGTAGTACTGTAAGGCGATGGGCTTGCACCCTGTCACTAATACACTGGTAAACATCTTAACCTAATTGTGCAAAATGTGGTAACATAATTTACGACAAGTTCTTCGAGTTGTTGGTAATTCAGTAACCACATTCTGTTACCCTATTCTTGGAATAAGGGCGTGAGTTTATGTATGTATGTTGCTGAGTACCTATGTTTTTGTTTAATCTTTAAGTGCAAAAGATATTCTTAAACTTTCGCGTCAACATATTAGACATAAAATAAAGTCTTAATGCGATGAATACTAACATGTATACACATGCTTCAGTATTAATCCGACGTTTGGGCCGGGTTGCACCAGCAGCGATCACGGAAGCCCTGGTGTCAGTGATGTCATCCTTGATATGGAATCCTTGGTTTGGTATAACATCAACCCTATTTATAATAAGAATCTGTTTACTTACTGTTGTGACATTTATGTTCATACAATTTATATTTTGAACAAAAAAGAGACCCTATACCAATTTGAATTTTTCTCTATATTGACGACTTTACAATACAAACAAAACCCCCAAAAAAAAATACAGGTTAACCAACCAGTGAGTTTATTATGACATGTCTATGCAGTTTAGTTTACGGTGACAGAAATGGACAGAGCTATATAACTGATATAGCTCTGTCTTTTACGCTCACCGGAAAATGAACTGCATAGACATGTCATAATAACTCCCCTGAGGTCACACAACGTAGGTTGCATGCTGGTAAAACCATTATATAAATAGAACTTTCAGTCACAACAAATTGCCAAGATGGTGATAGGCAGATTTTTTCTAGCCATACTTATCAACGAGTTTAATACTAGTAGTGCAATGCTGTTTTTTTTTCACAATTTCACACAAACTATTGAGTTTTCCTAAGATTGACTAATTTTATAGAGTTTCTGAAATTGCCGGCTTCTTGAAGATGATTAGTAAATAAGAGAGAGTGTCTTTTAGACTACCACTGACGAACCTAAATCAATTGTGGTAAGTTTAGTCAACGGTGACACTATATATGTATATCTTATTATTATTAAAAATACAAATCAAAATTTTAATTAATTATAGTACTTTATTACTAAGATATTAATTTCCTTAGCTGTCTTAAGCTTATAGTCTTGAGAGTGCAAATCTGAATGCTAGAATACAGCTTATAAAAACTCTACTATTACTATGGTTAAATCTATTAATATCTTGGGGTAAACACATCAAGCTATGCTTTATGCTTGTTTTTTTTTCATTTTATTTCTGTGTGTCTATTTATAATCTTTAACATAACTATAAAGATGTTAACAATTAAAAGTTAAAACTAAAGTTATTTAAATTAAAATAAAACTAAGCTACTAAAAATAAAACTAAATATTAAAAGATGTAAATTATAATCACCACTATAAAAAGAACACCCCCTATAGCAGGTCCGCTCGCGGCATCGTCCCTATGACACAGGCTGCATTACCTCTCTGGATAGCGAGCCCAATCCTTTGGGAGAGGTAAGCCCAGCTCTAGGATCTCCGGAGCTGTCTATGAGCCGGGATGACAGAGCCTTAATAAAGCTTTTCATATCGGCTGACCAAGGTTCCATGGTCTCCACTGCAATATAATAAAATAAGTATAAGTATCTCAGAGTTTCTAAATAATGAAAGACGACAAAAGTGACAGAGGCTTATGAGGAGTCAGTGAGTTCGGAATAAAGGCTGCTACTATTGTAGCTAGGTTTTATAAAAAACCGCTATTTCAAAGGACCCCGCAGCAAACATAGGGAAAAAGTGGTTTCAGTCAAATCTCACGAAATTTTAGTATGATGTTGATTCATATCTCCTGATTATTTTTTTATGAGGGCACAACTCTCTCAGAAGTATACTTTCAGAAATAATCAATTTATTTATTTTAAATATGTTAGCTATTTTACGTAATTCCTCCTCTTTGCACAGTTATGCGGCATGTCGTTCGCAACATAGATAACTGATTATTATTATTTTTGTAAGTCGAACCAAATCTACCTCGGCTAACAATTCGGTACTCATGCCATTGGGACGAATCAATAGTACACTCAATATCAATCAATATATACCTGTGGTTTAATATTTTACTGAGACTGAGACTTGACTCCACAGTCAAACTATAAACATAGTTTTGTGGAGCGATTGTGTAAAGCAAATGTTTTGTATCTTTTTGCGATAATAAATGATTGAATATTAAATAATAATAATAATAATACAGGGTTTAAACTGGCGGACATAACTGACGGTCGGTGAGTGCATGAAGTCAGAACGTCAGTAAATGTCAGTGTGTATCATTCCAATATATCGAGTTTAGAAAACACGTCGCTTAAATAGAAAAAATATACTTGATTATATCTGAAAGTATACATCTGAGAGAGTTGTGCCCTTATAAAAAAATAATCAGGAGATTTGAATCAACATCATACTAAAATTTCGTGAGATTTGACTGAAACCACTTTTTCCCTATGTTTGCTGCGGGGTCCTTTCGATCAAGTGTCAAGAGTCTATTATGATGTTACTACAATTTTATTCGGACTGACATGTTTACCAGCGGATCCTTACAAAACTTGGTTAATTTAAATACAATTATTCACGAATATGACCCTCAAAAAATGTAATCCAAGTTATTACACGATATAAAATAATTTTTTTACACGTTTGATTTATTTGGGGTTGGAGAGGTTAAAATAATTGTATGGTTCTAGGGAGTTTATTAATTATTTTAGTTAAGATGTATGTTGTGATACCATACTCGTTTTTATATGAAGGAAGCACAAACTTGCCCGTCTTGATTAAGTATCTTAACTTACTACAACAGTCAAGCCAAACTGACATGAATTTAGTATCTTGCTGGATCATATCTTTACAGTTATCAAATATGTTGATAAAAATAGTTAGATTAACACTACAAATAGTTATTAAACAGATAAAATAGCCTAAAATAATTGCGATCCTACTTTCAGAGCTGACAACTCATAAACGGCTTCACCGATTTTAATCGAACTTAGCTAAGAACATAGCCCGAAGAATAGCTAAACTTAAATGGCAGTGGGCGGGGCACATCGCTCGCAGGACTGATGGCCGATGGGGTCAGAAGGTTCTTAAGTGGCGTCCGCGGACCGGGAGACGAGCTGTAGGTAGGCCTCCAACAAGATGGAGTGACAACCTTGTAAAGATCGCGGGAACGCGGTGGATGCGAGAAGCACAAGACCGGTCTGAGTGGAGAGCCTTGGGGGAGGCCTATGTCCAGCAGTGGACGTCTTTCGGCTGACATGATTGATGATGATAGCTAAGAACCAGCCTTGTTAAAATAGCTTACTATACAGGGTGGAAAAAACACCAACTACCTTAAATATTCGAAATAGCAAGTTACGCAAAGGAGACATTTTTAAGGACAATAAATCTCGGATTGATGGGATTTCTGAAAATAATCCTCTGTCTTAGCCAGGAATCAAACTGGTCGAATGTACAAAACGACCAATACGCCATAAACACAAATTATTATTGCCCTCCTCTCGCTTAAAAATCCATTCCTCCGGTCCCGTCGTAATGTCAGTCAAAATTTATAATAACTTACCTGAAACAATACGTAAAGAAAAGAATCAACACCTATATATACATAAACTAAACAATATTTTATATGAAAAAGCTTACTATAATATAACAGAGTATCTAAGCGATAAATTATAATATAATAAATAACTGAGTAATTATTAAGAAAATAAACAGATAGATAGGTATATAGATATATAGAAAAATGGAAATATTTAATATTGATTAATTATTAATTGGATAGTCCTCCTCTCTCTTATATTGCTGCGCCCAACAGGGTCCATAGAGTACGAATATCACCTATATAAGTGTATTATGTATTATTATGAGTGCAATAAATATATGAATATGTGACAAAACAATAAAGCCGTGTTTTATGATACAGATCAATAGCGTCATTGATAGTGATTATTTATATCCACAACACATACACCTTTAAATTGAATACATACATACATAACCCCACGCCTTTATTCCCAGAGTGGGGTAGGCAGAGCTACAGAATTACCAACAACTCTAAGAACCTGTTGATAATTCTGTAACCACATTTTTCACAATTAGGCTAAGATGTTTACCAGTGTATTAGTGACAGGGTGCAAGCCCATCGCCTATCAAATTGAATAAAGATCGTAAAAAACCCAACTTTATTATTTTCTCACATTCGACCAGTTTGATTCCTGGTTAAGACAGACAAATTTCCAAAAATCTATAAATGCATTGAATGTATTGAATGAATTCAAAATTAAAAGTAAATCTCCTTTGCGTAGAATTTGTTATTTTCAATATTTAAGGGAAGTAGTTACCGTCTATGTGGCGTTAAATTTTTCTCCTGTGTACAGTCAATAGCATAAATAAGTGATCATTTATGTACCTTGTCACTTTAACGTTATGTTTGAAATCCTATACAAAATAGTGAAACGATTGAAAGCGACAAGGTACAATAATGATCACTTATTTATGCTGTTGACTGTACAAATTCGCGTAAGAATTTGTCTAAAGAGTTCATAGTTACAACGCACAGACAGACACACAGATGTATGTATGTATGTAAACACTTTATTGTACAAAATAAAAACCAATAAACAATACAATTAATATAAAAATATGTACAAAGACGAAATTATCCTTTTAAGGGATCTCTTCCAGCTAACCTTTTAAAAATTGAGAAAATTGAAAGGATGTTGACTGTTGAATTTGTCTAAAGAGTTCATAGTTACAACGCACAGACAGACACACAGATGTATGTATGTATGTAAACCCTTTATTGTACAAAATAAAAACCAATAAACAATACAATTAATATAAAAATATGTACAAAGACGAAATTATCCTTTTAAGGGATCTCTTCCAGCTAACCTTTTAAAAATTGAGAAAATTGAAAGGATTAGAGGAACATAACACATAAACTTACCAATAAAGCCAAGTAGTATACTTTTAGAATTAATGGCAATGACCGAATCATCTTACTTAACAACCTCAAATGTTCGGCAACTGATAAGAATTATATGTGTTTAGTTGTAAGACGCTATCTGTAAGGCAATATTTGTCTCGTCTTCGAATTGTCCCAACATTGTTTATCTTTTAATACTCGCAAAATGTAGCTTTGACGGTTTCAGCAACCTTGTTAGTTAGTTATAATTATTAGTCATAAGCAGAATTTTGCAGGAGACGTGTAGTAACATTAGTTTAGTTAATTTTATGTAGCATAACTAATTAAGATGGGGAAACTCTATCAGGCTCTGACTGGCTTGGCTGGTAAGTTTTGAAATCAATACCAAACAAAAAATATAGTGAGCTTTTTAAACTACAGAAGAAAAATCAACGTTGTCTTTTAAAATAAGTGAAACAGTAAAAGGATACGCTAATGTAATGTTTTATGTTGAAAGTTTCGATGCAATAGACAAATTTAATGTAATTATTGACAAGTAGATTGAATAAGAAACGGGTCATTAAGATTTCTAGTGTAATGTTCATGAACTTGTCAACGACCAGTTAGTAACTAGACAAAACTATTTGCTTAAATACTGTATTACACTCATTTAAAACAGTTTATAGGTATAAAAGGAGGACTTAGCAAAGATTGAGTAGTTTTAGATGAAACAAATGTTATACTTAAGGTTAAACGTTACTCTATAAGATCAGAATTCATTCATAATAAAAAAGATCTTTAAAAATTAGTGCATAAATGTAAACGGCATTTTAATAAAGTAATTGTTTTACTCAAAAAAATATTCATACATACATATAATCACGCCTGTCTCCCAAATGTAGACAGAGACTGTGAACAGGAGTAAAGGTCCAAATAAAAATAAAACTTCTTATCAAAGTGGTTTCAAGTGTTGTCTACAAAAGTAAAGGGATTCAATTAAATGTATTTGATAAAACTGTAAAAATAAGCTTTTTAAACCCATTTAAAAATAAGTTTAAATATATCATTGCTATGCCTATGATATGCCTATGTCAAATCCCACAACTAAAGATAAAACTAGCGATACCTCAGACGTTCCATCCGTCATTTATCCAATCCATCAATTCATTTAGGTTGCAGGGCATGCCAAAGAAATAGACATTCATATGCATGCACTCGAAAAACCTACCCTCTACCCTGACTCAGTCGAGTAAAAATTGAGTCATCATACTTGATATTTTCGTCAAAATAGTTCGTCAGTTCCAAGTCCCAGCAGCCCTAGGTGTGTTGCCAGTGATGATTTACGGATCTGAGACGTGGGCGCTAACAATGGGCCTCATAAATAAACTCAAGGTCACTCAGAGGGCTATGGAGAGGGCTATGCTCGGGGTTTCTCTGCGTGATAGAATCAGAAATGATGATATCCGCAGTGGAACTAAGGTTACCGACAAAGCCCGAAGGATAGCTAAACTGAAGTGGCAGTAGGCGGGGCGGGGCACGCAGGACTGATGGGTCAGAAGGTTCTTGAGTGGCGTCCGCGGACCGGGAGACGAACTGTAGGTAGGCCTCCAACAAGTTGGAGTGACGACCTTGTAAGGATCGCGGGAACGCGGTGGATGCGAAAAACAAAAGATCGGTCTGAGTGGAGAGCCTTGGGGGAGGCCTATGTCCAGCAGTGGACGTCTTTCGGCTGCGAGATGATGAAGTCCCAGCAACGTACTGTGTTATATTTAACCAAAAACAATTAACAAGTAAAGTTTGATGCAAATAAAGCTTCAGTCATTCTTCACCTAGAACACCATTACTTATCAACGAAGGTGACTTTAGAAAATATTTTTTATCTTAAATGTTCCTTTCCAGCCTGTTTCGGTGCGATCCTCATGGGCTCCCTAAACGTATGGCCATCCTACACGCTGAAACTCTACCAATCACCAAACACGACCATATTGTCAGCACCCATGACTGATTTCGAGGCCTCACTGGTAGGCAGCGTGCCATCTCTTGGAGCTATGCTGGGAACAGGTCTGGCTGGACCAGTGATTGATAATTTGGGGAGAAAAAGAGGTGCTATGTTGCTGACGTTACCATGCATGGTAAGTATGTGATGAGTGTTTTTACTATTGCTTTGTCTATATAATATCGATGTCGTCTAAATTTTCGAAAAGGAAGTCTAAGGATTTATTAATTTGAGCAACTAAAAATTGTGAGCTTGTATTGTCGTCATAAAATCCTAATTAAATTTAAACGTGGTAAATTAAATTAGATAGGTAATAAATATCTTAACCGGACTAATGGAGAAAAATTACGATCGACTGAATCGCAATCATCGTAAATGAATAAAGAAAGATAGAAAGAAAATTTTGCTTACGTTTAACTCAAAAACAGAAAACTAATTATCAACCAAAAACATATACACAAAAATTACTGAACTACTGCCAGACGGAGACAAATGGTTCCTGCTCAGCATGTTACTGGTTTAAATAGCGGTAGTTCGAGTAGGCAGACTAAAAAAATGGCGCGATGATTTGGAAAATTCAATCCAGACTGGCAAGAACCCAGGGCGATAAATTTTTTTGATCTTCCAAATGTTTAAGTAACTTGTTTAAGTGTATACTGAAATTGTTTTCTATTTGCAGTTATGCTGGGTAATAATAGAGTTTTCCTCTTCTTCAATCCCGATCCTCATAGCGAGATTTATTGGAGGAGTTGGAGGAGGAGCTAACTTGGTGTACGCACCGATCTACATATCGGAAGTAGCTGAGCCTTCTATAAGAGGAGCGTTGGCTTCAGGTACCGAGATATAGATATTATAATACCTTTAATTCACAATGAAGATAGTCCAATAAAGAGGTCTACCTTTACCAAAACAGGATGAGACCAATAAGGATATCTCTAGTATAAACCTACTTATGCCGTGTAGTTGCCGGGTTAGAATAGTGCCACTCCATGTCTTCCCGTGGATGTCGTAAGAGGCGACTAAGGGAATAAAGGCTTGTAGTACTGTTAGGCGATGGGCTTGCCACCTGTCACTAATACACTGGGAAACATCTTAGCCTACATGTGCAAAATGTGGTTACAGAATTATCAAGAAGTTTTAAGACTTGTTGGTGATTCTCTAGCTCTGCCTACCCCACTCTGGGAATGAAGGCGTGAGTTTATGTATGTATGTAAATCTACTTATCATGTAAGATAGTTAACTCGAACAAGTTAATACAAGATAGTTTGAGGAACTGGAGTGCCAATAGAGGTGATGATTTGATAACCTTGTCAGACACTTCGTTTAAGTTCACCAAGGAAACCAATTAAAGAAAGAAAATAAGCTGTGGAAGAATAGAAATGGTTAGACCTCAGCATGACACACGGTTGAATTGTCGACCCTCATTTTATAGAACGTATCACTTCGCAGAATTTTCCTTTCATTGGCAGGCTTTTTTAGGCGCAGGGATTAACATTTCGCGATAGAATAGAATAGAATAGAAAATATTTATTCAACGCACACAAAAAAAGCAGTAGAAAAATATAAAGTGAAAAGAAGACATTAACTAGGTACGTTGAACAGGATCCCTCTCAGCACTGTGCCGCGGGAAAACTGCGGCGCTGATTTTCAGAGGGACCCTGACTTAAAAATAATCTAAATTAAACAAAAAGACGGGTAACAGTAAACAAGTAACAGGTAACATACAAACATAAGCGACAATTCGATTTATAAAGTGAAATAAAAAACAATATAAATACACACTGAAAAATCCTAACAAAGACTAATGGTATTTGTGTGGCAACACCAGAACAACACAACCTTTTCCTGTTGGATCGTTGCAAGTGACGGCCAATTTAATTTAAAGGTATGGATGATAGTACTCATCATGATGATACTCCAAAAAAATGATAGTACACTACATATTATTGATAGTAACAAGTGTTTCTTAAACTACCCTACTATTGAAGATGACCTGAAAACAACAAAGGTTCAACAGAAAGTAGCTTTCGATGAAGTGAAATTCGGTGAAGTGATACGCCGTGAGTGTTGGTAAAACAAGGGAAAACCAACACAATGCATGATCCTACTGATATTTATTTCCAGGAACAGTGTTTCTGTACTGCGCAGGCGCGTTAGTATCATACTTGAGTGGTTGGGTCCTCTCGTATGAGATGATCATCTGGCTCAACATCTCCCTCGGCGTGCTAGGTCTTCTTCTGCAGTCAGTGATAGTGGACAGTCCACTTTTCTTGCTCAAGAAAAAAAAAGAACAGGTCAGCTCATAAAAAAACTGTGATTTGAATAGATAATAATCACTTAAAAAAACCTATATGATACTAGTATACCAACCATGTATGTAAATTCATTTCCAAAATGGAAAGTAATGAGTAAAGCTTCCATCCACATGTAGTAGAATACCCAATGGTTCTCACGCAGCGGTTTGCTGCGTCGTTTCTTATTCGCACTGCTAGGGAGTGGAACGCTCTCCCTGCGTCTGTATTCCCGGAATCATATAACCTTGGTGTTTTCAAGGCAAGAGTCAATAGGCATTTTCTGGGTAAGCGTGTACCACCTTCGACCTCGTTGTCACTTACCATCAGGTGACACTGAGGTCAAACGCAAATCAATTATGGAAAAAAAAAAACATACGTTGCAGGAAGCGTTAAAAGCACTGGCGCACTACCGGACGGGGTCGATGAGCTCTAAAAGTGTGCTGGAGGAGTTGTCAGTGATGAAGCAGCAGCTGTTGCCAGCCATCGAGCTGGTATCCGTCAATACAGGTGAGGGATGCAGTCAGATGTGAGAGCGTGATAGCATTAGCTAGCAGAACGCTGTTAAGAAGCTGGGAATATGCACTGAGATGTTAAAAATAATTCTTGTGGTGGTTACAATTATATTTACCACTTTATGTATTTCTCTATAGAAGTATGTTTATCGTTACACATAGTACAAGCCTAGAGCTTAGTTTGGGACAGGCAACTAACCAGAACACACCTGTAAAAAAACAGTAATGTACAGAACTAGTTCTTTATAATAACTACAACATATTCAAAAAACGTGGACACCGGACTTGATTTAGGGGGTGAGAAATATTAAGATTAAGATTTTTTGACAGCTACGCGAAGAAATCGCTTTTATTTATCGCTGTTATTTTTGTAGCTTGCCATTATTTTGAATTAGTTAAGAAAGATTTTTAATGTGGTTAGTAAATGTAGTTTATAATTTTTGAATTAGTCCAGAAAGGTTTTTTAATATGGTTCGTTAATTTAGTTTGTAATTTGATGTATACAGTAATCAAAAAAAACTTTGACCGAAAACAAAAAATACTTTCAGATGCAGAAACAGTAGAAGAGCCTGAGAAAGAAAAACTGAATATTGACGACGGGGTTGTAGCGGAGCCTCCGAAGGCGTTCGCGGTTACCATTTTGTGTGAGTCCCAATTGTACTTGCTTCAAAGAGTTTACATGTTGGTACATTGTCAAAAAAGTAAGTTTTGAAAAATCTTAGATGATAATTTAAATTGAAAAATTATGAGAGTAAACTACATACATATGATTAGAAAATACCTATTCATCGATAGATATCCCATTTGTCATAATTTGTCGACTTTTATTTTTCTTTTTGCGTCTGGTTGCCGCCATATTGAATTTTGATTACTGTCATAATTAGGCATCGGAGTTTTTGTCGCACGGTAAGACTAATAGCAAGCTATGGAGTCGTCATTTGCCATAAATCTAAACTCTTATTCATATTCATACTCATTTATTTAGGTTTTTTTTATAATCAAGGACAACAACGTTGGCGAGATTAGAAACGATTGTTTGAAAATAAATATTACAATAGAAAATAATTACCATTTTTATACTGATTTAATTACGAAATTTTATAAACAAATAAAATATACATTAAAACACGGTAGAAGGGAATGTTAGTCCACACTAGTGGCGAATTGTATGTTAAAATAGTTCAAGTTATGAATTTATAATCTAATAGTTTTTTTTTTATATAACTTGACCTAGATAATTATGCACAACCGACCTCTATAGAGGCATTTTTAGATAAATTAAATAAATGAGTATGAATATGAATAAGAGTTTAGATGTATGGCAAATGACGACTCCATAGCTTGCTATTAGTCTTACCGTGCGACAAAAACTCCGATGCCTAGTCATAATATATTTAAAGACACTCACTAGATTAAAACAAATTGATGGACATAAGAATCATCAAAATCGGTCCAAGCGTTTGGTTTGATGATTTTTATGGAATTATATCTCAAAGGAACAAACATAATTATATAGGCTGATAAACACATTAATCTCCTTTGCGTTGGGTAAAATATGCAAGGCGAACGTAATTTATTTTCGACATTAAAATTTGATGCCGTCTTTAATTAGTTTCTAAAAAAAAGGGTGGTGTTATGAGTAGGGTTAGGATTTTGATGGCATATTGTGGTTTTGGAATCCATGGAGTTGCTATTTCCTAATTATTATAATGAATGACACTTTGGTTTGACCTTCGGTATGGTCATACAATACCTACTGATATTTGCTTGTTTGTAACGCTTTCACAGCAGAGATACCCTCCGTACCGAAATTTATTTAAATTGGTTGACCGGTTTAACGGTCAAAATAAAAGTGGTACGTATAAAAATAAACAGGAAATAGGGACCAGAACCACCATTTGCTACTAAAAGTCCTAACTCTAGTTATGAGTTTAAGTCGCACTGCTAGATCAAAACAGTATCAATATCAACTCAATATCCTTGTTAGTTTTGTTTCAAGCTCATAGACGTTGTATTAAAGTTAATTTTAAAATACAATTGTATGTTGAGTTACTACTGTTTTAATCTAGCAGTGCGAAGTGTGAATGTGTGTGTTTATCTGTGGCATTGTAGCTCCCTCCCAACTGGAAGGCGATTTTGATGCATAATAAATAATATTGATTCATATTGTAAAACTGATTACTACAAAGATTCGTTGAAAAAATGAGTAGCCAGTCCACAAATGAAGTGATGACATTTAGTGTACAAATTAAAACAAGAGGCCATTATAGCATTCATAATGAACGTAAGATAATATTATTACGTTACCGTACACAAATCACGTGTATTCAGATTGTGAGTGAAATACTATTTGGTAAAGATAAAGTATATATTTGTTTCGCGTAAACGTTTAACTACAAATCAAACAAGTCGCGGAAAGGTCTTAATATGTAATCTCTCCGGTACAAGGTCAATATTATCATGTCATCTTTATCTAGTATTTGAAATACATCACTATTTTCTGCTTGTAGTTCTTTATTTGGCCAATCATAAATATTTTCTCATTTCTGAAGCTTCAGAACAAAGGAATCATTACTGGTGACTTCATGTCGTTAATGTCTAAAACGTATTATAGGATCGAGGACTATCCAATGCAAAAATGCTTGTCCGAAACCCGAAACATAATGTTTTTTTTTTCAAATTTTGAAAGCTACATAAAAAGATAAAAAAAAGATAAATGACGTTTATTCAGTAAGTAGGCTGCACGGGCACTTTTACACGTCAGAAATCTACCAGCGCTTCACAAGAGACCACTGCTGAGAAGATACGCCGCAAGAAACTCAACAGTCAGTCGTTTTTTAAATATTGCTTATATAATAATAAACTTAACCTAGCATTATATAAAACAATGAATCTCACATAAAACAAAAAAATAAATACATTCATGCGCAGTTGAGCAGGAAAATGTGTCAAAACTCACAAGAAGTAACAATTAGTAGTAAAAAAAAATCTAAAAATATAAAAAATTTAGGAATTACACTCTCCTATGACGGTGCCTCGACACATTCTCCCACAGAAACCGTGTCCCCCAGACAATAAACATATTTTTCATATTTTTTATGACTAAGTTATTATTAAGTTATTTAGGTGTTTAGTTTAGGCCAAGCATTTTTATCTGATAGATAGTCCTCGACCCTATAGTAAGCTTTAGACATCAACAAATTTTTCAAGTAGGTTTTAAGTACTGGAAATGGTAACTGTAAAACAACGTCAGGTAATTTATTATAGAAACGGATGCATTGACCTACAAATGATTTATAAACCTTACGGACACGAAATTTTTAATAGTAATTTTTTTTTTGTTTCTCGTATTCAAATTATGTATATCACAATTCTTTACAAAAGAGTCTTGATTTTTAATGACATAAATAATATTTTCATAAATAAATTGTGAAGCTACTGTCAAAATATTATCGTCGGTGTTCTTTTTTCCTTTTCTCTCTGTATCTCTCTCTTAACATTTTGGTGTGTTTTCCTGCAGAAACCACGCAGGTTTTTTAAATTTTATTTACTATTTATAGATTTATATAATGCTGGACTAAGTAGTACCATTGTAATATTAAATATAAAAAAAAAAGACTGACTGCTGAGTTTCTTGCGGCGTTTCTTCTCAGCAGTGCAGTAGTCTCCTCTTGTGAAGCGCTGGTAGATTCTTGATGTGTAAAAGTGCCCGTGCGGCCTACTCACTGAATAAATGTCTTTATCTTTATCTTTATCATGGTAGTTGATTGTTTCATCTTATTTTCATTTGTTGCTCATTAAAATTCTACTTTATTTTCAGTTACTACTCCCTCTAGTCGCAGAGCCTTTCAATTGGTTGGAACTATCTTAACACTTCAGGTAAGAGTAGTTTTTTCGTTTCGGGTTTTGTCGACGCGCTGGCCTAGTTGGTAGTGACCCTACCTACGAAGCTAGCGGTCCTGGGTTCAAATCCCGGTAAGGGCAGACATTTGTGTGATGAGCGCGAATATTTGTTCCTGAGTCATGGATGTTTACTTTGTATTTAAGTATATATTTCTCTATATAAGTATTTCGTATACATTTATAAATGTATACGAAAAATAAAATGAAATTACCAATTTTTTATAATTTTGAAAAAAAACAAAACTAAAATGGACACTATTTCATAGAACATAAACTTCATAACAAAATACGATCTTCTGCTTAACTTATTCTATTGGTTGTTCTACAATGTGGTCTATGGGAGTATTGCGTGTGTTTTGCAATACGAGGGCAGAGAGAAAAGTCTGGAAAAAATTAAACTTTTTTTTTTTTTTTGGTCCAAGTAAATATTAATTTTTCAACGTAGTCCCCATGTAACTCAATACACTTGGTCCATCGCTTTTCTAGCTTTTCGATTCCCTCCGTATAGTACGATTTCTCCAACCCTTCAAAATACGCATTGGTTTCTGCGATGATTTCTTCGTTGGAACCAAATCTTTTTCCACCAAGCCATTTCTTTCAGTTTGGGAAAAGAAAATAGTCGCAGGGGGCTAAATCTGGAGAATAAGGCGGATGCGGGAGCAATTCGTAACGCAACTCGTGGATTTTAGCCATAGCAACTGCACAAGTGTAGACCCGTGCGTTGTCTTGGTGAAAAATGATTTTCTTTTTCGCCAAATGGGGTCGTTTTTCTATTAAAACTGCATGAAATCGCTGTAACAAGTTGGCATAATATTCGCCGTTAATCGTTTTACCTTCCATTGTTTTGACTGCTCCTTGGTTTCTGGTGTATGATGATGAATCCAGGTTTCGTCAACAGTTATAAAACGACGCAAGAAGTCCTTTTCATTACACCTAAACTTCGCCAAACATGCCTCTGACAGGGTCACTCTAGTGCGTTTTTGATCTACTGTGAGCAATCGCGGCACCCAACGGGCGGAGAGCTTCTTCATATCCAAATAAGTGTGAAGGATATTACGAACCCGATCGTCTGAAATGCTTACAATATCAGCTATCTCACGGACCTTTATTCTTCGGTCGGTCAATACGATGTCATGGATTTTGGTGATCATCTCTGGTGTAGTGACCTCAACTGGGCGTCCGGGTCGGTCGGCGTCAGCAGTGCTTGTACGGCCACAACGAAAATCCGTAAACCACTTGTGGATCATTTTAATCGATGGAGCAGAGTTCCCGTAATATTTGTCTAATTTTTTTTTTGTATCCGTAATGGTTTTTTTTCGCAAAAAATAATGTTTAATCAGAACACGAAACTCACTTTTCTCCATGTTTGCAAACACCGAAGTGATTACTACCGACGTGTAAAAGAGCCCTCATGTGGCCAATTTACTGAATAAATATTTTGAATTTTGAATTTTGATTGTTTCTTTTTCATAGCTGTCAAAAAAAAACTAGTCGTGTGAACTGGCTGAAAATATACGATTTACCTCCAAAAAGGCTGCATTACAAATTGACATTAATGAATTTGTGAAGAAAATACCTTTAATCTGATTTTTACCAGACTTCTCACTCTGCCCTCGTATCTGGTGTTTGAAATATTTTTTATCCTCACTTTGTTTATCAAACCTCTTTTAAATTTCAGGTGATGATGGGCATGGTAGCCGTGCAGGTGTACGCTCGTGAGTTGTTCCACAAGGCGGCTCCGGACCTGTCACCAGACCTCTGCTCCGTGCTCTTCGCCCTCGTTCTGTTCGCTGGAGGTGTCGTCACAGCCCTTGCTGCTGATAAGGCTGGGAGGCGGGTAAGTCAATCTAAGGCCCATATTAATAAACTTATCTCGACTTTAATGCCAGTCTCAAGATGCGTCAAAATTACAGTATTCTATGGCTTGTTGTTTATTGTGACGTATCCTGTGACGGACATCTCTCAGTCAAGATGAGTTTATTAATACGGCTTTAAGAGTCCCTACAACTCTCTACACATTAGCGATATCGTCGGTGATACTGCTAAAGCGCGTAACTAACAAATTTATGATAGAGCAAAACAAATCTTACTGTCTTATTAAAAAGGTGCATTTTGCTACTTATTAAAAATGTTACTTACGCGGTTTTAGTTTAACCGACGATATCCATGACAGGAACATGACATTTGAAGGCATTAGTAGCAAGGCGTCTTTGTTGATTGTGAATCGACGCTGATTTAAATCGCGTAGCGGTCAATTTTTTCCGTACAAAATTATCTTTAGGTGATAGACGTTTCTCACCCCCTCTCTCCTTTCTCTAAATCAAGTCGTTTTTCCAGTTTTTTATAGTTGCATTTTTTTGTTGTTAAATCGTATAGGCCTACAATCTACAACATGTTAAAAAATTATAACGGTTAATGTAGGGAAGAGAAAATTTATCGCATTTTGTATGGAAATTTAAATCTACACAATCTCCTTAAGATATATATTTAAAAACAGGAGACCACACTAAGTCAAAAGAAAAGATTCTTTTTTATGGCATTGTATTTGATATTTTTTATTTATTTATGCGACTTTTTGTTTTTATTGATGGAAATTTTCTAAAACTTTACGTAATGCTAAGCAAATTCTTTGCATACCAAGTAGATAGTGACCTTTATTAAAATATCTGTCAAAATGTTTACCATTAAAGTTCCGTGAAATGTGCCTAAGTAGGTTCCCCCATGGGTAACTATGCTCCCATAGTGACTACTTCGTTTGTTACTTATTAGTCAAGGGCGATGACAAATTTTCTAAAAATAATTGATTTTATGTATCCTGCCGCGCGTGAATGAAATCAATAGAATAATTTACAATACAGTTTACCTCAATATAACGATGGCGCATAATTACGTGTGGGGGAGCAATGTAGGCACATTTTACGTTTCTTTTGAAATGATGTATATTTAATGACATACCAGCAATATATCTGAACATTCTGAACATTTAATAACACCTCACCTAGGTATTCAGTAATTAGTTTTTAGTCTTATACAACTTTCTAGCGTATAATAATAAATTGTTTAACCCTTGCATCAAATATCACTCTAGGTCCTGCTGATCACATCTTCAGCAATGGTGGCCCTGTGCATGGGGTCACTAGGATTCTTGATGCAGACCGAGGTGGCTCCAGCGTGGGTCACGGCCGTGGTCATCCTCGTCTACTGCTTCTCGTTCATGTTCGGAGCTGGATCAGTTCCTTACGTGCTTCTTGCTGAAGTGTTCACTCCAGAGGTACGTTTATTGGGCTCCTGCCGTTTGGCAAAAATATGTTCGCCAAATGCATCATTTCCCAACTTTGTTAGGTAGTTTATTTTAAATTTTATAAAATGCTGAATTATTTACACTCACAGAAAACAAAGTGGATTGTTAAATGAAAAGTTGGGGAACAATACATTTGGCAAACATATTTCGCTGAAACAAAGGTAACCTATGCTGCCCTCCTAAGGAGAAAAGGCGTATCTACTATATGAACTGTATTGAAAATCCAACCTTATTATAACCCATGAGAGTTTAATATGCTTCTATGAATGAGTTGCACATGCGCCTTTTCTATTCGTATGTATATTTATTATAGTTTGTTGAAGGCAAACGACCATACAGACCTGATGGTAAGTGGGGTCTTAAGGTGCTTTTCCACCGGCAAGGCGAGGACGGTTTTTACTATTATACAAATTTTAAGAATCGGCTCACCTCGTCTCGTCTCGTCTCGCTGGTTGAAAAGCCCCTGAGACCCATATTATATTTGCAACCTAAAGACAATCCTAAGACTACTTGCAAATACCTGGTCAACCTTGAGGACTAAGATGGAATGTCTTTATGCTAGTCATATCCCCGGTTGTTCGATTTCCACATCGGGACACAGTGCAAAAATGCTGTTGGGCAGTTAAGGAATCAGTGACCCTGATACACTCTGGGAACGTTCATCTACTTGTTTTAGTGTCATTAAAAATATATTGGATTGACGTAAGCTGCCGGATGGTCGCGTCGAGGGCTTATGTCAATTCCATACATTCTGTCTGTTATCAAAAATCATTTGCGTTAGCGTTATGCATCTTGTCTTGGGTTTAAGATGCTCAAGGTCCTATCACTGCTAAAACATTTTTATAACTCTTCTTAGGTGCATGAAGTGCATTCCAGAGGTTCCTGGCTTCCGCTAAGTCAATTGTAATACCGGAAGAGTAAACAACTACAACATTTCCAACTAGTCGGGGAGTCGTATTATGGGCTTTTAAAATCTACCAAGCTTCAGCCAGTGAAACAGATAGAACTATAGGAGTCACATATCGCTCTCCCTTTCCATAATTGGTACATGTTAGGTTTTGCTCATTAGACCTCAGTACGACAGCGTTATTGTTTTTCAGGTCCAGAGCATTGCATCAATGATCCTCGTGGAGTGGGTGTGGCTCCTCAATTTCCTACTCATCGCAGTCTTCCCAGTCATGCAGTCAGGGCTGGGCATCCACGGCTCCTTCTACCTCTTCGCTTGCATGGCTGTTGCCAACACGATCATCAGCTACTTCTTCGTTCCAGAAACGAAAGGGATGTCAAATAAACAAATACAAGAACTTTTCGCAAAATAGAAAGGAGTTCTGGTGCTGAATTTTCTTGGCTAACATAAGTTTCTGAGGTCATAGATTGAATGCTTTTTCCTCCTATTTCAGAAATGTCAACGATATGTGACAGCTGATAATTTGGTATTCATGGAAAAGTTAACAAATGTTTAAACCACTGGAATTCATGTTAGGTGCGTGATGTACACTAATGTCATCAGTCACTTGCTATTGTTAGAATGATGAAAATGGGAGCTGGTCTTTGCAGTTTCATGCATTTTATTGTTTGTAGGGTAATATGCCTTGTGTCTTAGATATAATCACATTATTGATACCACAGAAACTTAATTAATTTTAAAATCGCAGTTGCCGAGGCAGTAAGTAGATGATTTTGCTCATTTTGTGTACATTTAATTTGATATACTCGAAATAATGAAGGGTATTAAAGAAGTAATGAGTTATTGTGATACATTTTTTTTTGAGTATAACTCTTTTCTTCTTTCTCTTAAGAATGCTCCGTCAAAGAACCGACAAACAACACGTGGTGTTTACCAGTAAAGATCACCCGTTGTTTACCGGTAGGAGAACACCTGGTGCCTACTGGCAAAACAACACCTGGGGCCCACCCAGCAGAATATCACGTGATGTTTGTGTAGCGAGTAGTTACAGTTTTAAGTCTATACAACAATAACATTTTTTAATATTTTTTATAATATAACACATACATTTTCGATATAAAATTTATGAAAAACTCGTCTTTTTTTATGGCATAGCTGCATAGGAAGGCCAAAGAGCACAAAGGCCACCTGTGACCCATAGACATTCGCATTCACAAGACTGCAAATGCACTGCCGACCCTGAGGACCAAGATGGAATGTCTCTATGCTAGTCATTTCACCGGCTGTCTTATCCCCAAACCGGAACACAACAATGCGAACACTGCTGTTTGGCGGCAGGTTAATGGATAAGATGGTGGTACCAACCCGGACGGAACCTGCACAAGGTCCTACCACAAGTAAATCCCCTGATCCCACAAGTGAATCCTGATGTCTATTTCCCCTTTTTAGTTATCAGAGGTGTTAATCAGGACGACCGGCCGAGGCAAGCTTAACTTGACCAGAAATTAGATTTATAAACTTTATATGTATTTTATAGATATTCTATTATTGTTTTAGCTTATTAAAGTATTATTTACCGTGTGGTTGCCGGGTTAGAATAGTGCCACTCCATGTCTTCCCGTGGATGTCGTATTTAAGAGGCAACTAAGCGAATATAGGCTTACATCTTAGCCTCTTAACCTGCTGGTAAACATCTTAGCCTGTTTGTGCAAAATGTGGTTACAGAATTATCAAAAAAAAAAATGAGTTGTTGGTAATTCTGAAGCTCTGCCTACCCCACACTGGGAATGAAAGCACGAGTTTTTTTTTATTTTCAAGTATTATTTTATTTAGTCAAAAATATGTGAGAACTGTATGATGACGATAAGGTATGTGGTGCACATGGAGAGCATGGTGATCGGCAGTCGCAGATCTAGTGGGAGCAAACGCCACGCCTTTTGCAGCAGTGTTCGAGCCTTCAGGTAACGTAGCACTCGGTTCAACTCGGCGATCTTCGTGTTATCTGGAAGAAACATTAAATTAATATCATTGTCATCATCACCATCATCAAATTAAAATATGTATTATTTTATACAAGCCTAGGTGTTTTTTTTTACTAACTAGCTTTCGCTCGCGACTTTGTACGCGTATAAATCCGTTCGCGAGGGAATAGAGATATTAAAGGTAGGTTATGTGTTAATCCAAGGTATAAGCTGTCCTCTGTCCAAATTTCACCAAAATACGTTAAGTAGTTATTGCGTGAAAGAGTAACAAACATCCATCCATCCATACTTACAAACTTTCGCGTTTACAATATTAGTAGGAAGTAGGATATAAAAAATTTACCAAGTATAATTTCATGTCATTTTAAGACGATCCTTAATGGTTATAATCCGTAAGAGTCGGTTCGCGTTAATTTATTTATTTACTTATATTTGAAAAAAGTTTAATCGATAAAATAACATAATTTTGAGTGACCTGCCTGATAGGAGTGGTTAGCTCGGCGGATGGCAATGATTCATTACGTTCTTAAGAGGATTGTAAACTTGGAAATTTCCATACTAAATTCGAAAACGTTTCTCTCCCCTAAAACGTAGTAAATTTTTACAGTTTTGAATATGTTGTAGGTATCATGAAAAACTATTTCTGAAAGTTTTCCTTTCCAAGAAAATACTTCATAGAATGAAACAAATAAAAAAAAACAGTAACGTACAGACCTAGTTCTTTATAATAACTACATCATATTCAAAAGTCGTGGAAATCAGACTTGATTTAGGGGGGGAGAAACGTTAACGGCCGGAGCTAAATTTGTATGGAATTATTATCCCCGTGTGGTTGCCGGGTTAGAATAGTGCCACTCCATGTCTTCCCGTGGATGTCGTAAGAGGCGACTAAGGGAATATAGGCTTGCAAGCCCGTCGCCTAACAGTACTAGGCGACGGGCTTGCAACCTGTCACTAATATGCTGGTAAACATCTTAGCCTATTTGTGCAAAGAGTGGTTACTGAATTATCAACAACTTTTTAAAGTTGTAATTCTGTAGCTCTGCCTACCCCACTCTGGGATTACAGGAGTGATTGTATGTATTTGACAGCTACCCGATTTCAGCATCGCTTCACAATCCTTTTAACGTGCCCGACTATAATTTTATTGTTATTGTTATTATTATCCTTACCTCTGTTTTTATTATATTAAAAAATGTTTATGTTTGACGATCCCAATGTTATTTTTTGTACTTTGACATTACATACAATTGATTCATTCATGCGCATATACAACGTGTCCCAAAACTCAACGATAAGCCGGCACCAGAGGATGGAGCTGCTTATGATTAGTCGAGAAAAAAATAAGGAAAAAAATATATCTCAATTATTTAAGAAATTACAGAAAAAAAATTAAATTCATCGAAAATCGACATCCCTAATGGTATTTTTAACGACCATGTCTACAAATATTCAAAGATTACTGTTTTTTTTTTTGTTTTTGGAAACTTAAGTAGCCCTGCTATCTAACACAGTTCTTAAAAATACCATAATACATGTAGTTTTTACACAAAAAATAATCAAAATTCATTTTTTCCCTACAATTTTGAAAGATTTTTTCTTACAGTCCACTTTCAATCATCATGGTGTAAAAAAATAGTATTGACACCACTATGGCAAAAGTTGACGCAACTAACCAAGATTCCAAAATGGTATAATACTTTAGGAAACCTAGTCACAAAAAAAAACAACGAATTTTTAAACAAGAATCGACATTATTTAGTGTTGGCGGTAATCACTTTTACTGTACCCAAAAAAGGATTTTTGTTGTTGAAAAATGTTGAATAAATGCAAAGAAATCGTACAATTTTTTTTCATTTTTTTAAATTAATTTACTACATTATTAATACTACAGTAAATGTTCAAATTGCCTGCCACCGGCATTAATACAGACATGACATCGCCTTAGAAATGATCGTTTTATCCGTCGTGCATATCTTCTACCATTGATATGATCCGCAGCTTGTGTGATTTTTTGGCGAAGCTCGTCCAATGTTGCTATGGGTTTTGAGTAGACTTTGTCTTTAAGACAGCCCCAGTAGAAGAAGTCCAGGGGGTTCAGGTCGGGCGAACGGGGTGGCCACAAGATAGGACCAAGTCGCCCGATCCAACGCCCTGGATACTCTTGGTTTAAGTATTCTCGCACTGCACGGGCATAGTGAGCTGGGCAACCATCATTTTGAAACCACATGTTTTGTAAATCACGTAAAGGCACGTCTTCTAATAATTCAGGCAAGTCGTTTTGTAAAAAGTTCAAATAGCCATCACCATTAAGGTTTCCTTGTAACTCAAAGGGTCCAATTACATTTCCATTTAAGATGCCCGTCCATAAGTTAACCTTGAATTGATACTGAGATTTGTCTTCTCTCATCAGGTGCGGATTTTCATTGCTCCAACTATGTAAGTTGTGTAGATTTGAATAGCCATCTTTCTTGCAGGTTGATTCATCCGACCATAGAACTTTGTCTAAGAATTGGGGATCTTCCCTGAGCTTTTGCAGCATTGCACGGCAAAATGCGACCCGATGTGGATAGTCCCGCGGTTCTAACGTCTGCACACGCCTGTAGTGATATGGGTGCAGTCTGTGACGTTTTAGAACTCGATGTGCAGAACTTTTTGGTATTCCCGTAGCTAGTTCTATGGCAC
This sequence comes from Acleris emargana, assembly GCA_927399475.2. Classification (NCBI taxonomy): domain Eukaryota; kingdom Metazoa; phylum Arthropoda; class Insecta; order Lepidoptera; family Tortricidae; genus Acleris; species Acleris emargana. The sequence goes on from OV656854.1 coordinate 18,711,558, forward strand.
GTACCGAGGTAGTTGAATAGTTTTCTATTTCATTGAGAACTTCTTCATCGCGTTCCAATCTAGGTCTTCCAGTGTGTCTCCTGTCAAATGGTAAACGACCTTCCGCAAAGGCTAGATGTACATTAATAAACACTCGATAATCCGGATGTCTTTGAACATTTGGGTACCTTTCTCGATACAATCTGCTAGCAGCGTTAGCATTGCATCGGCATTCTCCATAAATGAGATGCATATTAGCGTATTCCAACGGTGTGTACGGTAGCGGCATGATAAACGCTAAACAATCCAGAATACGGAAAAAGTCCAATACACAAAACACAATCACAGTCCAAAATAATGCCAGGTCAGTACAGTTTGCAGATCACCAGTCCAAAAAGCAAAGCCAAGAGTTGTTAGTATGAGAGCCACATCAATTAATACGGAACGGTGCACAGCGAACAAAGGATCAGAGTGTACTGACTTGAAAATTGTATTAACTACCCACATTTTCCATTGAAATTTTAAAACTTGCAACAACAACCCTTTTCAAAAGTGATTAATATCAACATTTAAAAATGTCGGTTCTTGTTTAAAAATTCGTTGTTTTTTGTTGTGACTAGGTTTCCCAAAGTATTATATCATTTTGGAATCTTGGTTAGTTGCGTCAACTTTTGAAAATAATTGCCATAGTGGTGTCAATACTATTTTTTTACACCATGATGATTGAAAGTGGACTGTAAGAAAAAATCATTAAAAATTGTAGGGACAAAATGAATTTTGATTATTTTTTGTGTAAAAACTACATGTATTATGGTATTTTTAAGAACTGTGTTAGATAGCAGGGCTACTTAAGTTTCCAAAAACAAAAAAAAAGACAGTAATATTTAATTATTTGTAGACATGGTCGTTAAAAATACCATTAGGGATGTCGATTTTCGATGAATTTCATTTTTTTTCTGTAATTTCTAAAATAATTGAGATATATTTCTTTCCTTATTTTTTCTCGACTAATCATAAGCAGCTCCATCCTCTGGTACCGGCTTATCGTTGAGTTTTGGGACACGTTGTATATATTAGCTGAAAGACGTGCTCTATAATTCTGAACAAATTACTTGGTCAAAATATTAAAAAAATTACTTGACTGACATGACATAATGTTTGTGACCTAAATGTACGTTTGTATACTATGATTCATGGGCCTATTTTGATAAACGAGGTGTCATTGAATTCGTCGCTCCGTAAATTTGTTAGTTTGTGGTGTGGTAAAATGGCGGAGTATAACATGTTACTAACATATAGTAAACGGTTACAAACAAGTAAAACGATATATTCTTTGATTTATTGTACGTTTAAAGCGCTTCATAGTTACCCTTTTCAATCAGTAGCCGTTCGTGAAGAAACATTTTCATCGCGTCAGTCTGCACGCTTATTAGTTCAGCAAACAGCGCCGGCACGCAGATCTCCACGGTGACGTGAAGGGCCCAAGCGTAGCTGCAGGCATGCACCAACCAAAACTAAACACACAAATAGGTATAAAATGCATTAGAAATAAATAAAAAATGACACTCAATACAAAATAACTACTTACAACATACAACAACAAAAAAAAAAACACGCCTTCATTCCCAAAGTGGGGTAGGCAGAGCTAAAGAATTACCAACCAGTTTTAAAACTTGTTGATAATTCTGGAACCACACTTTGCACAATTAGGCTAAGATGTTTACCAGCGTATTAGTGACAGGTTGCAAGCCCATCGCCTAACAGTACTACAAGCCTTTATTCCCTTAGTCGCCTCTTACGACATCCACGGGAAGAAATGGAGTGGTACTATTCTAACCCGGCAACCACACGGGGATAACTGATTTCGATTAATTTGTATTTACGAAAATCAAGTCTTACATTCAACTCACTTAGCATCTTTTAATCAAGGATAAGGTAAGTTAACTTGTTGTATATAAATATGTGTAGAAAATGAATAAAACAAATGGGGACTTCCTCAGCCAAGAGCTCTAAAAATAAATCTGCAACTTACATTGGTAGCTTTTATTAAAGCCACATGGTTCCATATTATACTCATCCACTTAGGGGACTCCGTCACGAATCCCCAAATGAACTGAAAACAGTTTTTAAAATTATTACTTACATACAAACAGCCACACACTTAAACTGCCCATTAAAGACAGAAGTGAGAAAATGTAGAAAGAGATAAATATAGATTTTACATAAGAATCTCATGTGCACGAACGAGACAGTTTCTTTCTGTTTATCTTTATTGGTCACTTAGCTGTGTGGGCGATACCTACGTTACAAAAATAATACTTACAACTGCATTATGAGTTGATGTAAACTTATCAATTGCGTCGGCAACAGCTTTGTACCTGGTCAGTAAATTATCTAAACTTGTCTTCTGGTTTTCAAGTTCGTTTCTCAATTGCCTCATACTGTCGTAGATGCAGTAAAAAAATATGTAGTGAGCAACGGGAACGATGTCTTGAGCCAGTAACGGGATGTGCATAAAAAATGAAATCGTCAACTTGCGAGTGTCAGTGCACATTCGCATATTTAAACAATACACTACAGCCGCGCTAATTTTCATAACAAACATGGAACAAGTGTATATCCAAGAAGTTATTCCCAATTTGCTGTATTGCGTTAACTCTGGCAGTTTGTTTATAGCAGTGATGTCTGAAATAAACTCACACAACGAGTATTTAGCTGATATTAGCAATAAAAACGTCGGTATGTATTGTATGATATATACAATCATCCAAAATTGACCAATTCCTTCAGCGGTGAACGGTACAGATAGAGTAAGGATCATAACACAACCCATTATAGGAGTGATAATTTTTATAACAGTTTGATATTTATTATTCGTTAATTTTACAAAACCAAAGTTAAAGCCGAAACACAGTTGAGACATGGCGAAAAATGCAATTAGTGTTTTAGATAACTTCGGTGTTACTTTTGCGTTTTTAACAAATATTTTTCGTAATCTTGTTAGGTCAGACATTGTTGCACCAGAAACTGCTCTCGTTCTTTTGAATATAACAAAGGAGACTGGTGTCTACGAAGTTGATAGTAAAGTAGTTACAAATGTAGTTCATTTAGAAAGCATACATTAAACAAAGACAGCGAGCGATTAATGACAAGTGTCACACTACATAAACAGAAAAAAACTAGCATTGATGCATTATCTGAATTGGTTAAAAGCAATATTCATAAAAGCATCGCTAAGCAAAAAAATTGCAAACAAGGATTCAAACAAATAGCATCCATTTCATTTGTGGGTTAAAAAACAACTCTATAAGTAGGTAATGTTTAATTATGGTTTCTAAAAATAATAAGGACCAAAAACATGTTTTTTGGGTCATTTTACTTTTCGATGCCTAATGTTTTATAATCCCCATCGTGAACGTTAGAGCCATAAATTTCAACAAAACTTGATAATTAATATTAGAAATGCACATCATTTTCAGATTTTGGTCGACACACATAATCGATTTTGGGCAAAAAAAGGCTATGGGATAGTAAAGCAGTGGTCTTTATTCGCAAAGGGACAGATGCAGGGACTGGTAACGAAGTGGTAATTTGAGCAGTAAATTCGTGTTTTATATTAAAAAAAAAATCTCAAAAATGCTATGTAATCTTGTCATAACTGGTTAAAATTCCTGGAGCACTCTCAAAAGTGTCCAGTAAGTAGAGTGATTTTGAATAAGGAAACGAATTTGGAACTATTTGTACAGACCTGTGACAGCCTTTGAAAAGACTAAAGAAGTAGCAAGGTAAAGCCACATGAAATAAAAATTAATTCAGACCAGTATATTTTCTCAATAAGGATTTTCACAAAAACAACCAATCAATAAAAAAACGCTTTATAGTTTAAAGTTTCATATTTATATTACATTTATAATTGATATGAAAAACTGAACATTCACCTCTACAGAGGTAGGCAGATTGATACTACAACAAGGTATTAAAAAAAAAAAAGAAACGAGGTCAGTGTTGCCAGTATGTAAAACCCAGGTATGCTGCCAGGTAAAATAAGTTCAATCGTTCGGTGTTTTTTTGTAGACTTGTAGGAAAATATACGAAAAGTACATTTTAAATATAATCTACTGGTTTTATTTTTGAGAAAAGCACTATACATGCTTCGCCCATTAAGAGCCATCCTGGACTCGTATCTATAAAAGGCCTCACCGGGCGGTTCGGCCTTTTAACTCCTACTCGTCCAGGAAGGCTCACTTACTGGTCTTTGCAGTAATGTACTATAACGTGAATATAACGTAAGATCTGGTTGAGAATTTTTAATATGGATCTTAAATTTTAATTTCTATTTTAGGCATCGAAAAGTAGGATAGCCCTTTTACCAATCAGACAATTTCATTCTTATACACCGTGTTTTTTTTGATTTACGATAACTTCGGCATATTACTAGGTACATCCATAGAAACTAAGTTAGATTCGTTTTTTTTATATTGCAAAAAAAAAAACTCTATGGAGCAAAGTTCATTTAGTTACTTTGCTCCATAGAGATTTTTTTTTAAAATAAATGACAACGAGTTATTTCAGGAATCGCTACGTAAAATATTTATTCAAGAAACTTATTATTATTGTACTAAATAATAAACTGTATTTTGATAACCTAAAAAATATCGACAAGTGGAAAATAATCAATAAAAACAAAAAAGCGAACTTACAAAGTCACTTAAAACCATGTACACTACCAGTGGGCATCATTCCCAAATACAAGAAGCATTGCCTCGTTGAATGGTAATGCCTTAATCTTTGTACCATGTAAAGACCAGCATTTTGGTCACGAGTTGCATTGACAAAGTGCTTAGATCTTTAAAAATATCCTGTGCTCGTGGTTTTAAACCTTGTACAGTCATCGTCAAAAGTAACTGGTCACTTCAAGCTACTTTTGTACTTTATCGCATTAACACATTAGACAATCTTGTTTGACATTGCTTATGTGACAGTAAAGCGACAAGGTATTTAAGTGATCAGTTTCTTTTGACGCTGACTGTACCTCAAAATTCGTAACTTTGATCAAGTTGGCTGTTTGTTATTTTACATTAACAACATAGATTGTAAAAGGGCATTCAAAAAACTTTAAACTTCGCACTTTATTATATGTGACACGTACGTGTAAATTATGAATTATGAGACTTCTATTGACATTATTCCACCGGTTTTCAACCCTGAATGGTCAATAACTATTACAAGCTCTTTCGTATCTACATATATGAAGAAATCTAGTCTCCGTTACAAAAATCGATATGATCGTTACGATCTTAAGTATTCCACAAGGTAGTATTCTCGGGCCTCATTTTTTCTTAGAAAGTGATTTGTCAAACTCTATTCAGGAGTGAAGACTTAGCCTAGTACAAGTGCGTGAGCTGCACGAGCACCACGAGGTAGGTGGCGGTCATGCTGAGCAGCGAGACCGGCAGCCGCAGATCCACCGGCACCAGCCTCCACGCTTTGCACGTCAGCGGACGGGCCTCGATGTAGCGAAGGAGAGCATGCAACTCTTTATTGTTTTCGTCATCTGTAAGTAAATTTAAGTTTATTGCAATGTTCAACTCCTTGATGACTTGATCGTAATTACAATATAGCTTACTCGTTTCAATCAGAACACGCTCGAGAATTAGCAACTTTATTTCGTCTATTTGGACGGCGATCATTTCGACAAATATAGCTGGTTGGCATATTTGAAACACCAAATACATTGTTTCAAGGATCATTACTATGGAAATCACCGTATCAGGCTACAAAAATAATAATAATACACTTCAGCAATCACTTCAGAGTGCGTAAATGTGTTTGAAAACAGGCAAGAAAAATACTAGGGTATAATAAACTTAAACAATACTTAGAAAAGGTGAAAGATGGAAAGAAAATTGGCAATAAGAAGACCGCATCTAAATGCAAATATCTTACTGAAAACTATCAGTGTAGGCAGCGAATGTAAACGGAATGTGAAATTGTGACACTGACTAAAGCGAAGAAGAAACTCGAATAAAATTGTAAAGTGTAATTTAAACAAGCGCGAGGTTTTATAAAAAATAAAATAAAGACTTCTACAATTTACTTATATGGCTTATTGGCCTGAGATATATCGGACTCTTTAGGAGTCCTTCGTCAGGGGCCAGTAACGTTCTAGATATTAATATTTACGTGAGTAAGCCGTAGCAGTGTTTAACTTATTATGGTAGTGTATAATGAGTTAATATTTTTTGACTAATTCAAACAGTTGCAAGTAGAATAATAATTAACTTACAGAATCTTTTTGAAGATTAAGAAAAAACCAAAGGCATACAATACATTTATATAAATTCACAAGAAACCCGAGCACGACCTGAAAGAGCGACAAAAAAAATGCGGTAAATGAAACATAAAAAAACGATGTAATTAAGTAACGGCACATAAAACTTACCAAGTTATCTTAAGAAACTCTTATCTTGAAGAAACAGTCCGCCAGGCCCTTAAATGACTTGGTTAAATATTTTATCCGGCGTTCTCCCTGCTCAAGAACTGCTTTCAAAAATTTCAAACGCATATAAATTACGTTGTAAATCAAAATATTTACAACAGTCAATACGAAGGATAAAAAATTCTCGGTTTCGTAGATCACAGTCATTATCAGAAAAATACAACTTTTTTCATAACACCTTGATTTCATACAAAATAGTATAGATACAAGTGTTCTAAAACAATACGCCAAAAATAAGAACACCGAAGTCTTCAAGCCAATATACGAATTCATATTGAAATTCAATCTAACATCTGCCGCCATCAGGTCCGTAAGAAAGTCATACACGGTATACTTTAAAAGTAACATTATAATAAATGCGCCTAAATAATTTAAAGCGAGCAGTACGGCTCCCCCGTCCCATTGAAGAATATTGTAAGCGTAGACTACGACGGTGACTGGGAACATTATCGCTGAGCCAAGCTTGGCGAGTGCTCTCAACCGCCTGCTCGTCACCGCAGCGAAGAACCCATAGTTGATACCGAAGATCACCTGGATCAGTACAAATATAGCAACCAGGAGCTTTGACAGCTTCTTCGGTTGGCACCAGTTTGGGCGAACTGCGGTCACCAGTCCGGCAGGCTTAAACATTTCCCCCAAAGTTATCATCAATTTGTTGGTTTAAAAAATACTTTTTCATAAGTAGTGTGACTCTTCCTCCAAATCTTCAATTACATCTTGTTTCTCTTTTATTTCGTTTTTTTTGTGTTTCCTTTAATTTTTGGTCGTTTTGGCATCAGCACTACCTAATGAATTTTCATCAAATGCTGAAGGTGTTTAGTAGGTACTGAATTAATATAACTTACTAGCACTTGTTTTATTAATAAAATATCAATCAAGCTGTAATAACATGATCAATCGACGTACAAGGCCTTGACGTCATTAGGTAATTATTGAACACGGAGGAAAACTTATAGCAGAGAAAGTTAATAATGAATGAGTTAAAACTATATTTTTCATTGTCGTTGACGAACGAAATTCAATCTCTGACGAAGAGTGGCTGGCGTCATTTAATCTTAATTTGAAGCAAAAACGGTATAATAAAACATACTGTTTAAAAATACATTAATTAGTGAAATTGCCATACATTACGATTTAATTCTGTTTTTCATGTTAAGCAAAACAGTGCTGCGGTAACAATAATCTGTTACTAAATGGGCAACAATAAACTATAAGGGTGAATTTCAACAAGCATCAAATTATCCTAATTTAGGTGGTATTTTTTATTTTGTCAGTAGGATTCACAATTTTAAGTGTAAGGGACGTCATTAGTCATAATTAAAACAGTGTTAAAATGGCCCTTCATTAAACCAAGTCGTTTTAAGATATATCGAATTTACTTGTTATATACCACCAAAATTGCTATTATCCACCAAAATTACTTTTCTAAGAAAAACACACGATCAATAATGACATATCGGGATAGTTCAAATAATAATCGTTAGGGAATCATTCTTGTTATTTTTTAAAACCAACAACGTATTTATTTTAATATAATAAACAGTAATTGTTTGGTGTTTATACAATTTTGTGGAACTAGGAATTTTGACAATTTTGGTGTCTTAGGAAAAGCCACCAAAATTGTATCACCAAAATTAGAACTTATACTTTTTTATAATATATATTATTGATTAAGTTTCGGGTTTAGGCCAAGCATTTTGTCTATTAGATAGTCCTCGATCCTATAATACACTTTAGACATTAACGACTTTTTCAAGTAATGTTTAAGTGCTGGAAAGGGCAACTTTAAAACTACGTCAGGTAATCTATAATATTCAAATGAATCGCAAAATGTGTTGGTAAGCGCATAACTCAACAACGCCTGGACCAATTTGGCCAATTCTTTTTTTTAAATATTTGTTGAAGTTCAAGGATGGTTTATACGGCGAGAAAAATTGAAAAATCCACCGGGAAAGTCAGGAATTTGCAGCGGGGCGAAGCCGCTGGCGGGCCGCTAGTTTATTATAGAAATGAATGCATTGATCAACAAATGATTTATATACTTTACGGACGCGGAATTTTCGCATAGCGATTTTATATTTATCATCGTTAGCGTGTTCTAATTACCTTTTTGTGACATCTGTCAACGAGTAGTGGTAAACTTATTGTGGGAATATGTGGGGTAGCCTATGTCATCTAGCGGTGAGTGTCGGTAACACTTTGGTTAGGCTACTGGACTGTAGATGGCGTATGTAAGCAATGTTACGGTATTTAAATTATTTATATCAGATTTTTTTGTAAAAGATTTTTTTTATAACATAAATAATATTCTCATAAATAAATTGAGACGCTACAGTTAAGATATTAATTTCCTTAAGAAGTTCTTTAAGGAATCACGGGAATTTAAGTTATAAATAGAACCAATGGCCCTGTTTTGTAACACAAATATAGTTTGTATGTCAGCTGCCTTAAGGTGGGTTTAGACCAAAGGAGCGAATGCTCATTCTATCCCCTCTCTACCAAATTATTTTTGTGTAAACAGACACAGAGCATTCTTTCGTTGTTCTCCCTTTATTTGCGAAGATTCTAAGAATGCTCGCTCGCTTGATGTAAACGACGGACGATCGTGCGAACAGTCGCCTAGAGCGTTATTTCGTGTTCGAACGGGCTCGCTCCCGGGGCGATCTTTTCAAAGCGTTCTAGATCATAAAGCAGAAGAACTATCTGTTTTACTTTTTTTTTCACTTCTTGCTCTTAAAATGACTAGTCTATGCACATCGGGACTAAAGCTCCTTTATTAATCTCTGGGGTTTTTGGAAATAACCTCAAAATGACAACCGTGCAAAAATAAATAAAAAAACGATTTAATTTCGTGAATGACCCTCGACGAAAAGAGCAATCGTTCGCCTGCTCTAAACATCTCTAGCGCATATGCCGTTTAATCTAGTTCTAGTGCTCGATTCTTGCTTGTTCATATTCGCGTGGTGTAAACGCTGAAAACGAACTTTTGTTTACACTAAAAGATCAAGAATTAATGCTCTACTCTGGCTCTAGCTCTTTGTTTGTTTGGTCTAAACCCACCTTTACCCCAAACCAGAATACCGTACGACATGGCACTATGGAAATAACTATAATAAACTAAGCGAGCTGTCTCAACATTGGTTAGTTGTCTAATTTTCCTAACGGCGTAAGCTGCCGAACTTAGTTTACCTGCCAGTACAGCTATATGGGGACTCTCCCTTTATAAATAAAGGTGGCTCCCATACATCAAACGTGGTTTTTTATTGATAATGGTACGGAACCGTTCGCGCGCGAGTCCTACTCGCACTTGGCCGGTTATTTTTATTCTACGTCGAGAACAATATAAAAAAAATGCAAGTTTTTTAAAGTATACTTTTAATTTATTTCGTACATGGTATGGATGACATGGTACTCTTTATAAACATACCACAAAAACAAAGGGTAACATGTCAAGTCTAAGGAAATAAGTGCGAGAACTGCATAATAACGATGACGTAGGTGGCGCTAATGCTGAGCACCGTGACGGGCAGCTTCAGATCCACCGGCACCAGGCGCCATGCTGAGCGCGGCAGCCGCCGGGCCTGCAGGTAGCGGAGGACTTGGAGCGTCCGTTGGCGCTCAACTGCATCTCCTGGAATCATATTATTGGTGGTGGGAGGACCTTATGCTGGGTCCATCCGGATTACTACCACTCCTTTAACCTAACGACTAGCATTATTTACGTCTGTGCTACTGCGTAAGTAACATTTTAAATAAGAAGCAAAATGCACCTTTTTAATGATATACTAAGGTTTATTCTGCTCTATCATAAATTTGTTAGTTACGCGGTTTTGCAATATCACACACGATTATTCGCATTATTGGTTTCACGGGGCTAGCAACGCATTTGTGAGAATGCACATGTAAAGTCTAATCTAAAAAAATAGTCTAATCATAAAACTCTATTCCTAATGGACTGACAGATAACGCAAGGCCTAAACTACCTACTAAATTTAGAAACGTACAATTCTAACATTGTATTAATGTGTAGGTGCATCTAAAAAAAAGAGTTTCTAGTTATTTTAAATAAGGCGATAAGCAGAGATCTACCACATTGGTTATATGGTGATGTAATATGGGCTCCGACTTCCAAAGACATTTGCAACGATAAGGCTGTAAATGCGTTGCCAACCCTGGTAACCAAAAAAGTATGCCTCTATAATGTTTCGATGGTTGTCGAGATGAGAGCTCGGAACCGGTTTAAAGAATACCGGTTAATTCCGGATTATTTCGGTTTTGCTCCGAACGTTTGAGAACTTAATTTTAACCTTAACTAACCGGTTTAATCTATAAGCGGTGAGTCGAGAAACCAACGCGTTCATTACAACGCGCGCGCGCGGTATGCGTGTGGATTAACCTTTTTTTTTAAACCGGTTAATTCGAAATGAAACTTTACATAAAGGTTCCTCCAGAAACCGGTAAAAAAAACCGAAATGAAAACGTTTGCGTCAAGTACATAATATCGGGTTGAAAATTTAACCAGTATTCAAGCTCTGTCTGGTCTAGATACAATGTGAACTACGTTACTTGACGGTAGGTTAAGGGCAAGTTCAAAGTGAGTCAAAAGATTCTACTCCTCCCGATAAGTTATACAGACATTGAGCCTCGCTCTGAACCTTTCCACTTAGTATGGATAATAACTACGATCTCTACCGACGACTCTTACCGATTCCCGATAAAAGTCTCTCGTTTAAAATAATTTTAATTGCATCCATCTCAACCCCAATCATTTCTGCAACCACTGCTGGCAATATTAACTGAAGAGTGTGATGCACTGGATATACACTTGCAAGCGAAACAATCAGCCACGATGACTGAAACAAGATTAAGATGTATTTTTCTAAATAACTCGTTGTTTTATTTCCAGACAAATTTAAAAACAGTGTGAATACTTTGGTCCAGTAAGACTAACTTAAAAATTGTGAGATTTCCAAAAATAATTTTCAATTTGTTTCAAAAACGGAAAAAAATTATGTTATACTCGTATTCTAGACGTGAATCCGATCTGGACATTCGGCATTCAGATATGGGGAGTTGCGAGGAAGAGCAATATTGCGAGAATATTGCGACAAGCAACATTGTTACAAAGGGTGCAAAATAACACATAGCTAATTCACCATGGTACACAAGGAAGAAAATACATGAGTATCTAAATATGGCAACAGTGATCTCTGATATTATATATTCACTATAAAAAACAAAACTTTATTCGTCTCACCCATCACCCGAATCCACTTGCCTCCGGATTGCTTGATAATTACCAATATGGTTAATCGTCTAAAACGAAACCACGTACTCTAAGAGAGGCTGACCAACTCATCTGATTAAAGTCTACCGACTGATTGCAGATAAAGGAACCAGAAAAAAAACTGGTGGTGCTGATTGTTGCTGAACGATATGTATTAATGATTATTTTTTCGTTTCTGAACAATAATCTCTACTGAATAAAAGGTAAGCAATTAGTAATACATACATTTAACTTTACGAAGAAAAAGAAGCTGTAGACGCAGGACATCCATTTCCACGATTCAAATATAAACGACATCAGAAGCTGAAATTTCATTCATATTACGATAATATTTCATTTCAAATAGTCTTCATAGTAGGTACTTTTTGCGATTTCACCTTCGTGCGCAAGAGTATATATTTTTATGTATCGTCCAATGTCTACCATTTATATTTTCATATATTTACTCATCTTATCCCTTTAATTTGCCGTGTGGTTGCTGGGTTAGAATAGTGCCACTCCATGTCTTCCCGTGGATGTCGTATGAGGTGACTAAGGGAATATCTATAGGCTTGTGGTACTATTAGGCGATGGGCTTGCAACCTGTCACTAATACGCTGGTAAACATCTTAGCCTATTTGTGCTAAATGTGGTTACTGACTTATCAACAAGTTTTAAAGTTGTTGATAATTCTGTAGCTCTGCCTACCCCACTCTGGGATTACAGGCGTGAAGGTATGTATGTATGTATGTAGGTACTCATCTTATCCTATATTGCCAACTCTGTGGTACTACTAGTAAAAACGACTTTGTTCACAGAATTTATCTAATGTGCTCTGCTATATCCTTTTATATCTGCTTCTTTTCTTGTAGTTTAAATATTGGGTCAAAGCTTACTTGGCATGCGGTATTTATTTCGCGGCTTCTTAGTACAAGGCTAGCTCTTTAGGCATTTTGCTCTTTGGCTAAAAAACCCTGTAATACTTACAGTTACAGAAAAAAAATCTGTTGGGAAACGATACATTTTGCCAAACATAATTCTGCCAAAAGGCAGAAAACCTGCTCTTTATCATAGAGATGTAGTCTCTACATTTTTATTATCGCTGTAGTAGTTTATAAGCATTTTGTAAAATTACTTACCAGGTTATCATGTTTTACTAGGAGGTTATCTAAGCAATCAGCTACTTCTCTAAAAATCGATTGCACCTGCTCAATTTCATACGCACCCTGCTCTAAGCCTCTTCGCAAATCTTTAAAATGGTCGTAAACGTTGTAAAATATAAGAAAATTAACAACCGGTACCACATCGTCAATCGTCAGGGGTATCAGAGGCACTATAAATTGAGTAATTTGTATAGTATCGTATGGTATAAAAACTATGCAAAATGTTATAGATACTGTCCATTTCACAAAGAACGCAGTGAACGTATAGAACCAAATAAGAAGTCCGATATTTCTGACGGGAAGCATTAACTGCCATTTATTGTCGATAGAATGGAGTTCGTGTAGGAATTGGTATAGGGGAAATTTAGAAGTTTTTAATGTTATAAATATAACAAGGTATTCAATAGAGTGTAATAGTGATATATTGAATCCCAAGACTTGTAATAATGTAGTTGAAGAAATGAGTGCTGCCATTGTGTATGAAACACAGGTTGCTGAAGCCTTAGCTCTTCCACCAAGCACAGTGAAAAACCCGAAATCAAGACCCCATACCAATTGGACCGTAACAAAGAAAGCAGTTACAGATTGTGACACCATGATTAATGTTCTATAGTCAAGCGAACTTCTTTAAAGACTAATGCCTCTGACACATCAGTAATTAAAGTTATTGCTGTGTATACACGTGCGGCGTATGTACGATTACTATAAGGCGATTGCTAAAATGCTATTAAATAATTGTATTTGATCAGAGCTCTTGGATATACATTATTACTAGGTGTGTATGCCTAGGAGTTTGACTTAACCATATTTCAAAAGAAAAAGGTTGTAAGTTCACAATATGTTTCAAACTTAATTCACTAGAATATAATGATAATTAATATACTATAATTCACCTCTGTAAAACTAACAATTAAAGTAAATCTGACTAACTTTGTGTAAGACCATTGTCAAACATTTACATACACTTTAATCATTTTCTCCACACATAGTTCAGCGTTATAGTCTAGATTCTTTTGCATTATTTCTGATTATAACTAGTTTTGTGAACCATGAATAAATAAATAAAATAAAATAAATAACACTCTAAATTACAGACATTCGAGAAGTAGATGGCACCAACAGGTGCAGGTCTATTGTTTGCCGGGGGATGAATCGTGAGGTTCCACTTCGCGAGCTCAATTTTAATAAAAAAAAAAAAACTTTCTTCCCGCAGTAGCAGTGTACTATACTCGATTAAATAGGGTGGCTGACGAAGACATGCCTGAGTCCAAAAAAACTATCGGAGAGGAATATATTAATAAAATAAAATAAATAAATATCAGGGGAAAATGTCACACCAATTGACCTAGTCCCAATTTAAGCTCTAGGCTTGTATTATGGGTACTAGACAACTATATAAATACTTGTATAGAGAAATATATACTTATATACATAGTAACATCCATGACTCAGGAACAAATATTCGCGCTCATCACACAAATATCTGCCCTTACCGGGATTCGAACCCAGGACCGCTAGCTTCGTAGGCAGGGTCACTACCAACTAGGCCAGCGCGACGTCAACATACAATTAATTCTAACATAAAATTAAACTATTTTTTCAATATTGCATACCTAAAATAGGTAGAGCGTAAGAACTATCTGTGCCTACCGTGTTCTTGCAATAAACGATTTCGTTGAACATATTTTTTAAGATTTTTAGCACTAATTTGTAGTTTTGGCTGTAGATTAATATTTTATAAAAGGAGCATTTAAACAAAAAAAAAATTGTTACAAACCAGCAATATTTTTAAAAGACCTATCCAACGACACCCCTAATACTGGGGCAGACTAAAAAAAAATACATCCCCACGTTACGAATAGGTATTTAGGAAGACGTAATATCAATCGTCTTTTATTATTGTTAAAACTACACCTGTGATCACCTAGATGCAGAACGTACCTATAAATAAATACGTCATAAATAAATACTTTTAGTTAATTAATAGAAAGTAAGTAATCATTATTTTATATAATTAATTGTTATCCAGTAACTAGGCAACGATTCGATAAAAACAAACAAATGATTCCTTTATAGAGTTCCGTATCCAATTGAAAATTCAAGAAACTTATTTAAATTCGTCATGTCACCAGTACACAACAAATCTTATTGAATTTTTATTTATTCTTGATTTCATAAATATGAATATAGAGAAGGTGAACTTAATCTGGTAAGTTATTCTCTACCAGTTCACCTTTAGGCAAAGCAGAGATTGTGATGGTGGTGCAATAGATTGTCGTATTTTTTTACACCTAAATATCACTAAGTATAATAAAATAAAATATCAATATTTACATAAATTGCACTAGTAAATAAATACATGATGTTAACAATTAAATTACTAAGCTACTCAAATATTACAGATGTAAATAATAATCCCATCAAAAACATAAATGTGAAAGGCTGCCAAGTTCGATACTATGGGAATGCTTCGCCTATAAAAGAAGTGAGATCTGAATAAGTACCAAGTTCCATAAAAATACCTCAAATCATAAATAGTTATAGGAATGCACACTTGATTTCCAGCAGTTTTTAAGGTAGGGGAAGATGGTCACCATTCGTACGCCTTTTGCTCTGAGCCTTGTAATATAATAACTAACAGCTATTTTAATATGAATCTAAAGCTACTTTATCGTCCACTTATCTGACTATAATAACAGCTTATTTCTGATCTGATACAAAGCAATTTGGCCAAGTTATAACAATTTTCCCAAAAAGTGGGAATTGTACGAATGCACCCCACACGTGGGGTACGTTCGTACACCATTTGTTTCTTCTCGGGATTTTTTTTTTCTCAGCTATTTCACCTGTTTCATTTACCTTTTAGGCATATCTTATTGAACTGGTTTCATAATGATTATATTTTTGATTTTAATTTTTCTTTAGTTCCATGGGGTGCATTCGTAAAGTAAAAAAATACATACAATTTGATTGTACGAAGGTACCCCAGTCAAACCGATCATAAAAAAACCAAAATAAAAAAATAACCGTTAAGGTATCTCCAAAACTATTGTTTAAATAACAATCTTAAGCATGTATTTACAAACTAGACTAAAGTATTTTTTTCTCAATCGATTAAAACTTATTGAAGACGGATGCATTCAAAGGAGAACCAAAAATTACTTTTGAGTAGCCAAAACACATATTAACTCTTTCTGGCAAAGTCTGCTCCCGCACTACCATCATTTTTGGAGGGTAGCCTATACATATGAGCGACAGTCCCGTAAATCATTTTGAACGTTTCAACATGTTGGATACTCGAGATATGACCACTGTACGAAGCTTCCCCGTGTACGAATGGTGACCATCTTCCCCTACATTTTGAATAAGTATCACGTTACATAGAAATACCTAAAATTATAATAGTCAGAGAAACGCACACCGGTTTTTTTAGCAGTTTCCTGATAACATTTATTATTTTCAGTACTTTTTAATGATGTTACTTGGCAAGTTTTCACACACCACACACCTTTTCAATGCAATGAATCGACACCTTTGGACTACAATGTGTCAAGTATATAATTTTCTATTAAAACTTGCCTAGTTACATCATTAAAAAGTACTGAAAATAATAAATGCTATCAGGAAACTATCTATGTAACGTGACCTTCGCTATTTTTAAAACTGACTCACACTTGGCCGTTTTCAGATTTTTCCCTTTACTTTGTCCATGCAAATTTCAAGTCAGTACGACCATTGGAAGTGGTCTAGGTTTTTGATGAGTCAGTGAGTCAGTGAGTGTATAGTAAAAATAGCGATTTTCTGACGTCAATATCTCAAGAACTAGGTAGAATAATGAAATTTTGTATTCTAGACAATTAAGGGAATGTGAACAGACACTCGAAATTTCATATGCGTAGATAAAATATGTTTTGAGTTATAGGGTGGTCGAAATTGGTCCGAAATGGTTCGTGTAATATAACCCACGGCCGGTGTGTCGCTTTTTTTTGCTCAAACTTGGCGGACACACTGCCGTGTGTCTAGATCACCACTATAAAAAGTACACCCCCTCTAGCAGGTCCGCTCGCGGCATGGTCCCTATGACACTGGCTGCATTACCTCTCTGGATAGCTAGCCCAATCCTTTGGGAGAGGTAAGCACCAGCTCTAGGATCTCAGAAGGTTTCTATAAGCCGGGATGACAGAGCCTTAATAAATACATAATATACATAAATATACGAAGATACGAGAAAGCACAAAACATTACCGATAACGCAATCAGAAAATCAAGATGATGTCACCTGGTACATGCAAAAAAATAAGGAAGTTTATTTTTAAAGGCAAACTTGCTTGATATTAAGGGGATAGTCGTTCCAATGTCGAGCTGCCTGAAGGGCGAAGGAGTTGGATATAAAGTGCGACACCTGTGCGGTGAAGAGGGACGGAAAGTGTTAGATTTTCAGTGGATGGTAGCTTCAGAGTGCATCTGAGCGAGATAGTTTAATGTTCGCAGCTCACGCTTCCCACTTTCCAAGACATGAGATGTTTAGCCACCCACACGGAGCAAGGGTGGCTATAGTTTGAGTGTCATTATGGTTTTTTAGTCTCGCGTTAAACACATTTCACTTTAAATGCGAGGAAAAAAAACGACGTTATATACAAATTTACAATATTGATTCAAACCAATGTGTTCCGTGGTTTATTCTCTTCTTTTTTTGTAAAGTGACGCTTTAAATGCTTGCATGTTTATCCAACAGGTAAAAACTTAAAACTCAATTAATTGATGCATAATAAAATAAATTCAACTTTAACATAATTAAATAGATTCATAATTGTAACCAATAATCGTGTTTCACGAAAATAAATCGTTTTTTAAATATTTTCCACAGTTGTCATTTCGAGGTTATCTCCACGCCCTAAAAATTGTCTATACAAAATCACTGAAAATGGCGATAGTCCTCCATTCACAAACACACTGATGTTCAGAGAGTAAAGAAAAATATTATTATGTACGATTTGTTAAGCAGGTACTTTACTGTATGTCGATGGTTTAGCTAGTCAAGCTGCTGATGGGCGCTACTGTCATCGGGCACACAGCAGGGATGTCCAGGAAGCTGTCTGTCAGTAATGCTTGCTCGACACGCGCTTGACCGTATTTTAATGTATTGAGCTGCTTATTACCTATCATAAAACCTAATTATACTACTGCGGTAGAACAGCGGGGGAGCTTCCACGGGCTTTGAGCAATTTGGACATAAAATGTATTTCCAATATACAAGAATTCAATTATTCTCTTCATAACTTTCAATGTTCTTGCCATTGGACAAAATGTTTAACCCCATCGGACGTGTGACGGTGTTCCTCCCAAAAGTGGCCCAGCCGAAGAGGCTTCCGAAGCCGCTGGTGGCCGTGTTCGTGCTCGTGCAGTTACTCTCCGGCATCAACTTTGGATTCTTCGCTGCAGTGTCGAGCAAGCGCTTGAGAACGCTTGCTAATATTTTTTCAGTGCTAAGTGGCCTGCTCGTAGCGACGTCATATCTATTTAAATTTTCAGAATGGGATTCCCGAGCTCCCGCCTTTGCTGCAGAATACTTCTTCGTGTTCATTACAATGCGATTTTCAAAATACACAATATTTAACTTCCTTACAGATTTAATGGCAATAGACGATAAATACAATATAGAATTAAATTTGCGTTTCGGCTTAAAAACATCCATTTGTGTTTTATTTGCTACTTGCTACAAAATATCTGCTAGTTTCATGTTTTGTTATAAAACAGGGTGCATCAAAAACGGAACAATATATTTGATGATGTATGTGTTTTACGAAATGAGGCATGTATTTTCTATTGTTTTGGCCACCGTTCACATCATAGTCTATTACGTTATTTACTCACGTATTGAGTTTACAAAATCAGCATTTGGGCGGGGAGAGCTCGGAACAAAACAAGTTGCGATGATTTATAAGGCTCTGGCGGATTATTTAAAAAAAATAAACGTTTCTCGAGATACCTTGGTACTTTTGTGTTGTGTTCATCATTTAATAGTAATATTACAATTGTTTTCTTGTAATCATGACAAAAGTTATTTTCCAGATTGTAGCGGGTTTTATGACGGATTCCGTAAAATGTATAGGATATTTTTGGATTTTCCTGACAATAATTAATAAAGGCGTAAGTAATATAGGTATATTTAATGGTAGGTACTTATATTGATTTGTTTGTAATTATGTGTTTTGTATGTTTATTCATATTTCGTTATACTTTTCATCTCTTCTTTTCAAAAATTAAGGATTGTTGTGTTCCGGTTTGGGGATAAGACAGCCGGTGAAATGACTAGCATAGAGGCATTCCATCTTCGGCCTCAGGGTTGGCAACGCATTTGCAGTCTTAGGATTGCGGTCTTGTGAATGCGAATGTCTATGGGTCACAGTTTCCACTTACCATCAGGTGGCCTGTGTGCTCGTTTGCCTTCCTATGATATAAAAAAAAAAAAAAAAAGTATATTTATTCGGTTATTCTACGCCTTGGGCAAAAAGTGCTTTTGAATTAAGAATTGGTCAAACACTCTTTTTGACTCTTTAGTAGAATCTAGACCATAGAAGAATCTTATAAAGTCTTTACAAAATAACTTGACTTCCTTTAAAACTCCTTTTCAAATTGTGTCAAAACACTCATAGTTTTTGTATGACAATATCTATGGACATCATTTTCCTCTATTCCCACTAGTTCAGTTGTCCAGTTCAGTTGACTGAACTAGTGGGATTCTTTTTCTCGTTTGTTCAGTTGTGAAATCTAAGTTACGAATGTGGACGAAGGGGGCATATGCTTAGAGTGTCTATCAATTCGAAGTGAACTTAACTACATTTTCATTTCACACAAAATTTTCAAAAATTGAACATTTGGAACTTTATCAAGTATCTCAATATGCAAAGACTTCCATACAAAATGCGGAAACGTTTGCTTACCCTTAAACCTAGTCGGATTTTTACGATTTTTGAATATGTTGTTGATATCATAAAGAACTACGTCCATACGTTTTCTTTTCCTTGAAAATACTTCTTAGCATGAAACAAATTTAAAAAACATAAAACAGAAACGTACAGATTTAGTTCTTTATAATAACTATAACATATTAAAAAAACGTGGAAATCGGACTCGATTTAAGGGGTGAGAAACGTTAACGGCCGGAGTTAAACTTGTATGGTTTTTTTAGACAGATACGCTATTTTAGTGGCGCTTTATAATCCTCAGGGCTATTATAAGTTTAGCGTGAGAATCTGTCTTTTACATCATAGCACCAAAATGGATGAACCAACCCAGACGCGGTTTAAAAAAACCGTTTTTAAAATCTGTTTAATGATTATGATTAATCGTTTTGGTAATTTATCTGTTCTTCACTTACCTCGTTTTAAAACATCATTAAATAACAATATTACACATTTCAGCCTCTCTTCCCCGGTTTGTTGTTTCTTTCCGTTGAGATAACAATCTTGCTAGTACTAATATGCCTGCCATCTGTGCTTGCCGAAATGATCTCTGCTCAAATAGAAGAATTGAAGTTGTTGATACACGACCGGCTCCTCAGCAGATCAGGTAAGAACGTAATTTATTTAAAAACCCAAAAGAATATTGTAAAACATTATTAACGGGTTGGCTTAAAGTAATGAGAATGTATTCAATTAACAATAGCAGGCAATAAAAAAATACAAAAAGGATTTTGACAGATATAATTAATAGAAAATATGTAAATTTTGTTAATAAGGCAAAAAAAGAATAACTGGTTTAATAAAAAATGTCCGCGAGGAAGTTATGACGTGAACGTGTCTATCGCCTACTTGGACGGCGTGAAAAATCTGAAGTGGTCTCTCATCACAAATTTGAAAATGTACCTCCTTCTACAATTTAATGTTTGATCCAGCGGTGGGAACTTGGTATTAGGACTAAAGATTTACCAAAAACGGGAAGACCTCCCATTCTTAATGATCGAGACCGCAAGTAGGTGGCAACGTTTGTACAAAACAAAGTGGGTCAGTCCCAGATAAGTTAGCTGTAAAATATGATGTTTTTTGTGGGCGAATAAGGAATATTTTAGAGAAATACAATGTTGAACAGTTAAAAAGTCAAAAAATACCCAAATATTCCAACAAACAGCTTAAAGATATTCCAAAGAAGTGCAGGAAGTTGCGGAGAAAGTATAACTATGCAGGGAGCAGCCAGAATTGACTACAAGAGCGTGACGTTCACTTCGTACCGAAGATTCAAACCATCCGAACGTCCCTATAGCTCGTCCAATAGAGGATTATTTGGTAATTCTCAGTAGACTAGTTTACAGTGATGGGCGGGAAGCAAAATTACAGACTCAGTTGAAGCGCAAGGTACAAAAACAACTAATTAACTAAAAAATGTAAAAATAGATGTTGTCCAACGTATGATGAAAACGGTAAGAAGAAAGCTACGAAAAATTTAAGATGCGGGTCTTTTTGCTGTATAGGAATGATTGATTATCATATTGGGTTTAGTTCGTTTTTATGTAATAAAAAGCTTTAAAACCCTAACAAGTGAAAAAATAAAAATAAAAACAGTTTTTGTAATTCTCATTACTTTAAGCCAACCCGTTATGTATCATTTTTACGGTCGGCTGTTGATTAACATTTAACATAGTTTGGTGAAATTGGTACTTAGTATGTGTGCCGCAAGTCTTAAAGTTGAAATTTACTGCCCCAATTAAGCTTGACCCAAGACCCATTACCCATATGGGAAAGGACCAAAAAGTTGGATCATAGTTAGGCGCAGTAAACCATTCAAACAACGAAGTCGAAAAAAGTTCAGTTGTGCGACGAAAATTGATTGACTGGGTTAGCGTGCCCAACTTTTTGGTCCTTACTAGGGAATGCCAATAACCGGTCATAACTGGTATTAACCGGTTATTCTCATACAAAAACGGTTAATAACCGGTTAAATTGCATTCCCTAGACCTTACCCATGTGTAGTGTACATGCCAATATAATGCCTCGACATAAAATAAGCAACCTTAATGTTAACATTACAACACGGAGTTAATGGCTGCCTGTGAGACTGTCGCGTGACCTTCCACCCACCAAGATTTAAACGCCGACGCTCAATTTATTATATGGCTGACCATATGATTTTTCTGCTAACCAATTTGATAATTCTGTTTACTACTTAGATTTTATTTCACAAATATTTTTTCTGTATCGCAACAATTTACTTGCTCGCTTGGCAAATGTTAAAGATAAAGATAAAGATAAAGATAATCTTTTAGTTGATAATATTTTATTCAGTTGCTGACCAAGTGCTGCGCCCAGTTATTTACTTATTAGCGACAAATACATTATTAATATGCTGACAAATTGATTTAACTGCTGCTTCATGTACCACCGAACAATATTTAACACTAAATTTTAAGACAGTTTCTTTACTTTATTTCATTTAGAAAAATTAATATATCTGGATATTAAGGTTTATAAGATACAGCCCATGCGAGCTGATGGACAGACGGACAGAGCAGTCGTAGTATCAGCCTGGGCACCTTTTGCGTAATGAACCCTAAAAATAATTGCGGTTTCTACAATGCTCTGTCAGAACTGCGCAAATGGATGTTACCGGCTTTTGATTAGGTACCTAAAAACTGGTAATTGTAATATCAAGTCCGGTGATGCTTCTAAAAGATAAAAGCAGTAAACAGCATGAGAATTTTATAACGTTTAAAGATACCTATTAGATATTTTATTAGGTACGGAAACCTCAGTTTGGTGATCGAGTCCGACTGCCGCGTGACCGGTTCTTTTTACATGACAGATGCCTTCGATGAAGACTTGCCGCGTCTGCTGCGTTACGTGGAGGCGCGGCCGCTGGTGCGCGCGGCGTGGCGGCTGCTGCCGGTGGACCTGCGGCTGCCGGTCTCGCTGCTCAGCATGACCGCCACCTACCTCATCGTGCTCGTGCAGCTCACGCACTTGTACTAGGCGAGGTTTTGAAGAAGGGATTACAAACAGTGACTTGGAAGATCCTTGACATCAACTAAGAAATTACGTGACCTAGAGTCGTGCCCTGTGTGACTTTCTATTTAAATAGCTCCAAAAAACAAGGGATGGTATCCCCTTATTTGTTATTAAATCAATGGCTAAAATAACACGTCTTCTAAATTCATTTAAGCATTCGCCCACTATACTTAAATTCATATGCTGTAATAGTTTATAATTGTATATTAGGGTTAGGATTTTGGTGGCATATCGTGGTTTTAGAATCCATGAAGTCGCTATTTCCTAATTATTATAATACATGACACTTTGATTTTGCCTTTCAGTATGGTCATATTTAAAAATAACTAAATACATTTTTAGTTTGGTTATTCTACATATACCTACTAATATTTGCTTGTTTTTAACGCTTTCACAACGGAAATATCCTCCATTACAAAATTCATTCAAATTGGTATAGCGGTTTAATGAATAAATTAATTTTGAAATATTTAAATACTGAAGGTCAAAATCAAAGTGGTTATTATTTTAATAAATAGGAAACAGCGACTCCATGGATTCTAGAACCACGATTTGCCACCAAAAGTCCTAACTCTATTGATTATCTTCACTTACCATAAATTTTAAATGCTCTAAACTAATTTTCTATAGGTACTTTAAAATTCTATAACATTATGTTAGTCTTAAAGCAGAGCAGAAAATAAAAGGAAATAACTTAATAAGGATAGTTTCATAATCTATAACATTATTTAAGTCTTAAAGCAGAGCAGTTAATAATTAGGAAAAAACTTAATATCTATAGTTTCATGACGGCGTAGTACCATGAACGTTGGCATCATTACTGAAACGTTAAAAAATAAGAAATTAAATGAGTATGAAACCAGTCTCTTCAGTAATAATACCAGATTATGATTATAAATGTAACTATCGTCAAAATATCAGTCAGGAGTTCATGGTACTTCACCGTCGATATCAGAAAATAAAAGGAAATAACTTAATAAGGATAACATCATTGTTAACCGCGATCATTACAGTTCGGAAATTAGTGTTTGTTAGAGTTATAGGTTGAAACGATCAGACATTGTCAATATTATATATATTATAATATTATTATTATTTGTATGTCTTTACCATTCACGGGACTATGGGAGTCCCGGACCTTTGGAAGGCGTACATGGAGCCGAAGCCAACACGCAGAGGCTCTTTAGACAAGTTTATTTTAGTAAAGTGATGGGACACCAACCGGCGATTGTCCCTGAGTTCAAACTATAAAAGTATGCTCCCACGGACAACCAACGGTTAGTGTAGGACTATTTAAGAAGGATGGAAGTATTAACAATAGGCTCTATGAATGAACAGATATGGATTGGTGAACTAGGCTATTGATGAAACTACGGCGCCTGCCTGGCCAATGCTAATTACTTTGGTTGAAATGGCAGGCGGTGACTCGCCAACTCAAGAATGGGCCTCCCGAAATAGCCGCATATATATAGCAGCAGGGAGGTAACAGTTCCAGAGGGGCTAAGGGTGGAGAGGTGCTTCTGGACTTTAAACGACCATAAGGTGCCCACTCACCACTTATGCAACACATCCACCCTTCGAGCATATAGCTCTTGCGACTCCACTCTGACCGGCCAATAAAGGCAAGCCAGAGGTGAGGGTCTGTTCCTCGTCATAAATACACTCCAGCCGGCCGGTGAAGGCAAGCGTGAGGTGAGGAACAGGACCTACCCTCGGGAGCATTCAGGTCCGTGGTGTCGCCACTCACCAACAGCTCGCCACTAGCTGCCCTGCGGCCTTTTATTATTATTATTATTAGATTTTGTTTCAATTTGTTTTTAATTAACTTTACCTATAGGATGTGAATATTATTAGAAACAATTATAGTGATTTAAATGTTATACATGACATTATAAATATTATGTTTTTCAGTTTTTAGTTAGATTTGAATAAATTATGTGGAATTAAGGTTATTGGTCTTTTTAGCAAATATGGTACCCTGATGAAAGATCTAGGAGTCATATCGACCGAAACTTTACATTCTAAAACCACATGTTTACTGTCGTTAAGGGATCTTCTCAGCGATTAGGTTTTGTACTCAGAAATGCACGTGATTTTCAGAGCGATAGATAGATTCACACAACTTTTGTTTGGTGCCCTTTTATGGAGTAACCAAGAAACAAGTTATTGCGTCTGAAATCTGCACATGCCTTGTTTCTAAAAAGTCCAAAATGCTTTCATTACATTCAGGTACAAACGGGTTATAGGGTATTAAAATATTCCTAAATGTGGCCCAGCCAACTTCCTTCTAGGATGTTTTGGATACCCCTAAAAAGTTTCCTTTAAAAGTTAGGAGAGTCCGTTACCAGGTTACCGTGATTTGCAGAATATTTCGCAGCGTCGATAGCGATGACACGAAATTCGATTCGATTTGTTTCGATTCGATGTTGTGATTCGTTAACGTGCCTTATAATATAATTATCGACTTTTTGAATTTCAAGTTAGTATCTCACGTGGACCAATAAATGTGGGACTTGTCTTCACTTACTGCCAGTTCGTTGTAGTTATATGCACATTGAGTTATTTTTACCACAGTTATTTTGATGGGATGTAATTTAACCATATGTTTATTTCAAAGCAGAAAAAAATGTTTATTGTTAACCATTAACAATAAAAAAAAACTGCTTTGAAATATACATCACATAAAGAACAAAAATGTACAAGACTTTTCTTCATCATATTTTAACTCCTTATACCAGGACTCAACTCGTAAAACTATTAATTTTAAATTATATCAGAAATTGCTTTATACGAAAATGTCAATTTATTACTCAAGTATTTTTTTTTATTACATACATACATGTCAGTCTGTCACAAGCACAACACAAGTATCAAAGATGATGAATTATTAAGTAAAAAAATATATACATGTATTATCGCGTCACCTCTAAACTGTGACTTGTATGTGTAATAAATAGATTTATGATAAAATTTATTGCAGTCATAATAACGTGTTTATTACCGATATACTCGTAATCATGATATCTATTGTATTTTTTTATTTTTACACTTTGACTTTGATTTCGTAAAAAATATTTTAACATACTGGCGCCTCCGTGGATTCTAGAACCACGGCAAGCATCCAAAAGTCGTTACTAGTAAGCAGTCGTAATTATTCGTTCCACAGAGCGTTTAAAAAAAATGTATGTTCACCGATAACTCTGTCAATTAAATTGTGGACCGATTTTAAAAATTCTTTTTTGGTTTGATAGAGTATACTTTCGAAGTTGTCTCATTGTCACCAAATCGGAATCTGATGAGAGATATCCTCACTGATACCAGTGAGGAATTGAGGAAACTTCTCAAATATTGCAGGCAAACATACATTTTAGTATTTTTAGTAACAAGTCTAGCATTTGCATTCAGAAAGTATCACTTAGTTGAGTGGAACTGAAGATGAAGACCACAGACGGCCACTGGAACTCCTCAACGGTATCTCTTTCAAGTATGGCGATAAGATATCTCGATTAAGATAGTGCAGCGACCGCAACGAAGAATATTTACTTGTTTAAATATTACTTTGACTTTCCCGCGGCGTTGCTTGCGGCGCGTTTGAACTAACTTAAAGTTTCTTATCAACTAAGAAGTGGGACTACGAAACAGCGTACTGCGAGTATGATCACTTAAAAGTATAAAAGAAAAAATGTTTTAAAAAACAAAAAACTGCCCTAAAAAAAGCACCGGTTTTTGTTTTTTAATTAAACATTATTATATAGTTTTATTTCTGTTCAGAATTAAATCACATTGTCATGCTCTATTTTGATAGGGAAAGCATAAATAAAACAAATAGCCACGCTCAAGTATAATATTTTTTATTAGTAAAAACTGCAAGTGGCAAAATGTAAAGACTGTGACGGTGCAAAGTTGTGATGAGTATGCATTAAGAAATATCCCAAGACCAGTCAAATTGTATGGCTCTACCTACGTTGTTTTAAAAACAAGTGTTATTTAACTTCAATAAAACTATTTTAAATAGAACCTAGCAAAAGAGATAAATGTCTTTGTCTAAAACTTTTACAACAATCACACCAAAAGCACAGCGTCAATTTAATTTTCTTTCACTTTGTAAGCTAAAATAACCAGAAAATTATTTCATAGTAAACAATACCAATCTAATTGCTCTCTTCTTTGCAACATAAATCTTCTTTGTATTTTTCGTACAGTACACTTGGACCGAGACAAAACAAAAGAAATTGTTCAAGATGAGAGCTTTTCGTACTCCTTTCTGTTCTATTTCTACCCAGCAGCTTGTCTAGTAGACGTGCGTGAGCTGCACGAGCACGACGAGGTAGGTGGTGGTCATGCTGAGCAGCGAGACCGACAGCCGCAGGTCCATCGGCACCAGCCGCCACGCCTTTTGGATCAGTGGCCGGGCCTCCACGTAACGCAGGAGACGAAGCAACTCTTCATCAGCACTACCTAAAGTTTCAAAATTTAATAAATTCAACATCGCAGTGCCTTCTACAGTTACCTATCACAACTATCACAAGGTTGAATTTTCGTTTCCATCTGTTTCGTTTTCCAGTGGCCTTAGACAGGAAGATAGGAAGGTAAAGGATTGATGTCTCGTCAAGCGCTATATAAATATATAATGAATAAATTCCATACATTTAGTTCACTGAGTACACAAAATTTAATGACACAGATTAAAAACTTAATTGATTTCAAAAAGGCATTTGGTAATAAAATTTCAACTTTGTGATAGGTTACTTTTCAAAACAGAGTTAGTCTTACTTCCGATCAGGAGCCTCTCGTGTATCAACAACTTAAGTTCTTGTGTTTGGGTGGTGATCATTTCGGCGACCAACGGACCCAAGAACATCAAGAATAAGAGGTTGGCTATGTTAACGTAATTCATGAACAATACAGTGCTCGAACTATTCTGAAAGTAAGAATGTTGGACGATTAAGCTTAAATAATAAAAACTAAAACACTTTGCCTCGCAATTTAAATGGTAGTCTCATGAATTAACAAATCATCTTTTTTTTTTTTTTTTTTTTTTTTATATCATAGGAAGGCAAACGAGCACACAGGCCACCTGATGGTAAGTGGAAACTGTGACCCATAGACATTCGCATTCACAAGACCACAATCCTAAGACTGCAAATGCGTTGCCAACCCT
The DNA here is from genome assembly GCA_927399475.2 of Acleris emargana. Lineage (NCBI taxonomy): Eukaryota > Metazoa > Arthropoda > Insecta > Lepidoptera > Tortricidae > Acleris > Acleris emargana. Next base: position 18,739,627 of record OV656854.1, read on the forward strand.
GAGGCCGAAGATGGAATGCCTCTATGCTAGTCATTTCACCGGCTGTCTTATCTTTATCTTTCAGCAAACTATATCATTTCAGAAACTTTCATTTTGCAAGGAGTTAATTCCCGCTGCAATTGTTATTGTTTCGTGGTCAATTTCAAAATTCTAACCTAACCTTACAACCTTGCATATTCAACTATGTAATTTATAATGGTTCAAGACTTTAAAAGCACATATACGTTTGTGTGGGATGAAACGTCCGTCAAACGTAGGTACTTTTGGTCAAAAGAATGGACCCCAAATGGAAGAATGACGCAATGGACGAGGGTTATTGTGTTGATGCTTTGTATACCGATTTTGCCAAGGCTTTTGATAAGATCCGTCACAGTACATTATGACCTAAGCGGTGGCAGCTCGGTATACGCTGTACCTGGTTCGCTGGACAATTTTCTACGTAGAGAATAGAAGTCAGGTTGTGGTCATGGCAGGTTATATATCACTTTGCAAGTTTATCACTTCTGAAGTCTCCCAAGGATCTCACATGGGGCCGCTGCTTTTCATATGTTACATTAACGATATATCTAGATAGGTACATTAAACATTCAAAAGTGCTAACAATACAAATATTTATAAAGCAATTACGGATAATTTCAAACTGTTAACTTTTGCAGGAAGATTTACTTAGCCTTGAACGGTACTGTTTTGAAAATAGTTTATTCTTAAATAATGAAAAGTAATACCTTCTCTTAAACAAAGAAAATTATTAATTACAGATACAAATTTGATGTTACGGTTTTTAGTAGAGTGACACAGATCCGCAATTTTAACCCTACATTTTATATAATAGCTAATGCCCGTCATTTGTAATTCGCTTGTGTTGTTTGGAAGCTTTTCCACGTAGTTCACATCGACAAAATCGAAAGCCTCAATTTTTTTTAAATTCCCTTGATTATAGAATTGGGCACAGTCAAAACTACGTTTATTACAGTGTCTGTTGTCAACGTTATAGAACGAAGTCGCTAAGTAATCGTCGAGCCTGTTTAGATTCCGTCTTATTATTCAAAATTGTACACTCCCGCCTGGAAATCCCCTTGCTTCTTCAAAAAGTAAATGTCAAAGTCCGTCAGCGCTAATATCACAAAAGGAATTATTCGCTTTTACGTTTAGCAGAACATGTTACGCACTTAATGGTTATGTAATACGTGTTTGCAGAATATACAACGAAAGTACAAAGCATTGCAGTGTAGGCTCCCTAAAGCGATCTTTTATTTAATTTTAAGCTAAAATTTATTTAGAGTGTGTGTATATTGACGACATTTTAGCTCAGTAAGTAGTCTACGAAGCTGGCGGTCACGGGTAGGGACAGATATTTGTATGATGACCAATCAAGAGAGTATTTGTTCCTGACTCTTGGTTTTTATTTAAGTATGTGTACCTGTATTCAGCCTGTATGTTACCGCAGTGTTTGAAGTCAAAAGTCTTTGACCAGTGTGTGTTGCTAGTGATGACCAGAGATCGGAATAGGTAGAGCTAATTTGCCTAAACTTGATGCATGTCCATTCATAAATGTGTTCCTATTTCACTCACTCATGAATGAATATGCGTCAAGTTTAGGCAAATTAGCTCTGCCTATTCCGATCACTGGTGATGACTTACGTATCTGAGACGTGGGCGCTAACAATGGGCCTCATAAGGAAGCTCAAAGACACTCAGAGGGCTATGGAGAGGGTTATGCTCGGGTTTTCTCTGCGTGATAGAATCAGAAATGATGATATCCGCAGTAGAACTAAGGTTACCGACATAGCCCGAAGAATAGTTAAACTGAAGTGACAGTGGGGGGGGGGGCACATCGCTCGCAGGACTAATGGCCGATGGGGTCAGAAGGTTCTTGAGTGGCGTCCGCGGACCGGGAGACGAGCTGTAGGTAGGCCTCCAACAAGATGGAATGCCGACCTTGTGAAGGTCGCGGGAACGCGGTGGATGCAAAAAGCACAAGACCGGTCTGAGTGGAGAGCCATGGGGGAGGCCTATGTCCAGCAGTGGACGTCTTTCGGCTGACATGATGATGATGATGATGACCTCTATGCAAGTGAGTATAAATTTGTGCCTCTGAGTCTGGTACTCTTGTTACAGGCTTAGGGCAATTGTTCCACTGCCGGCGTTATTAGTAGTTATCGGTTAATTTCTCGCTCAAGAAACAAACAAAAGATATAGATCCCGTGTAAATAAAAGAGACACAAATATTAATAGTTGATAGCTGGCTGTACTCACTTACCGCTAATCGTCGGCGGTGGGAGAAGTGCCTAGTTTGATGGTTCACTGTTGCCCGCATACAATCATTTGTAATAGCTATATACCTAATCATCTTGAGGCATCAACTTTTACGCTTAAAATTAAAATGCATAAACCTAGAAAGCATAATCTTCACAAAGACTAGCATTAAACAGCATAACTACAAAAATATAGAATGGTCTAAGATCCGAATAGGAGAAGACTTAATAAATAAATAATTCAATAAAAATCCTTTTCATATTGAATAGTTTTAAAAAATAAAACTTAGTTACCAGTATTACCGTTACCGCTAGCCAGTCGAATGCTCTGTCCCACGCAGACCTCGCAGTATTCTCAAAGAGTGCGAGGGACAGAGCATTCGACTCGCTAGCGAGTATGGTAATTGTAACTGATGGTAGAGGTGCTGTAAGCTTGCGAGTGACTTACGGTATTTTGCATGCGTTTAATGTTAACCCATAGATATATCACATTTCTCAAAAAATCTGCTACGTATCCCGCGACGATCTAGAATATGTAAAAAAAATTACTAAATCGCACCTTTAGAACAATAGTGACCTAATTCAAAATTTCAGCTTTAGAACTTCAAGTCATAAATGTATTATTATAGAGACCTAACTCGGAAATTAAAATTTCTGAATTATGTCACTATTATTCTGAAGATGCGAAATGTAATAATGAAAAATATTTTTACAACACCGTTTAACGAACTTGTCACTGAGTAGAATTTTCATTTCATCCAAAGGTATTTCTCTACACATGAGTTTTTTTTGTTAGAGTTCCGTAGTCAAACTAGGAACCCTTATAATTTTGCCATGTCCGTCCGTCTGTCCGTCCGCAGCCTAGCTCAGAGACTCTTAGTACTAGAAAGCTGTAATTTGGCATAAATATACATTTTTTTTTTTAGTATACGCGTAACTTGAGGATATTTTTTTTTCTCGCCTACCCCATAGTGTGGGGTGTCGTTGGATAGATCTTTCAAAAATATTGCGGGTTTGTAATAATCAATTTCTCGGTTAAGGGATCCGTTTATGAAATACATATTAAGCTTTACAGCGCTACTTTTTGTTAGAGTCGTGTTGTCCCCCCCCCCCCTTATAACCGGAATTACAAATACTTAAAATCTGAAAAATATCTGAAATGAAAGTACATACCTATAACGAATTTAAACGGAAAACTATCACTTTTAAGTAGACTTCAGTGGTTCTTGAGTTACAAATGGTTTGAATGTTTATTTGCGGTGTTGGTAAACTAACCGCGACCTATGTTGATGTATGGGGATATCAGTTTTCCAACGGCAAAGTTAAGTTTGTCGCGAGTTTTTTCTCTATACTTGTAATCTAAACTAACAATCGTAATAATTAATGTTTAAAAATTTCCTGAAAACATGGTTTCAGCAGAAAATAGCTTTCGATGAAATGAAATTCGATGAAATGATACAAGCGATAAAGAGAAATTGAATAAAATGATTGGCTACTCAAACATACAATATGTTTATATGTGATATTATTATGATTATTACTTACTAAGGTGTCGTGTGAAACTCTAATTTTTTTTAAACAGCCTACCAGAGACTTAAAAATCACCCCGACTTGCCCTGTGTCGAGCTTTCCCTGCTCAAATGAGGACCTTAAAAACTTTACACGCAAATAAATTACGTAATAGACTACAGCACAATCTGCTTTCAAAAGATAAGCAAAGAATTGCCTCATTTCGAAGAATGTATACATAATCATAAAGATAGATCCTAGCTGGAAACATTCTGTGTATATACAAAACCACACAGACGTAGCTACTCTGTAGCAACCGCCCCAAAGTATTAATAAAAGAGTCTTCAAGCCGATACGGGAATTTAAATTTATATTAAATTTAGTGTCTATTGCCACCAAGTCAGTAAAAAAGTTAAATAATGTGTAATTTGACAAGTGAGTTGTAATTACTGTGATGAAAAATTCTGCTGCATAAAATGATACGGTCTTGTCCCATCGATCAAAATTGTAAATATAGGAAATGACGACGAGCACGCCACTTAGCGCTGAAAGGATATGAGCAAGCGTTCTCAAGCGCTTGCTCGACACTGCAGTGAAGAATCCGAAGTTGATGCCGGAGAGCAACTGCACGAGCACGAATACGGCCACCAGCGGCTTCGGCAGCCTCTTCGGCTGGACCACTGCTGGACGAAACTCCGTCACACGTCCGATGGGGTTAAACATTTTGAACAGTGCCGAGAAGACAGAAAAGCCCGTTGAAGTCTCCCGCCAGCCTACCACATTGTTATAAGTTTCTATGCTAGTAAACAGCGTAATAGCAATATCTTGGTCAATACACAATTATATTAAAATTATATTTTTTATCATAGATGTATAATAACACACTTCCGAAAGACATCATTGAGGCGATGAAACAATTTTTATCATACAATAAGGTATTATTTACTGAACTGAACTGGCTTGGTAGAGCATTAGTGACTTTATGTCGAGGAATTGTTGACGCAATACTTAAATTACCTAAATTATAATAACGTAACATTGGTTTTTTATCGGATCGTCGCGTAGTTACTGGCTTACAAATAATGGTGATATATAATTATCGTTACTTACTTAATTAAGAGCAAGAATTTATTTGTGACGTGGTTCGAAAAAAAAGGATGTTTATAGTACATTGTATATTAAGGTCGGTAAGTAAGGAATTACGATCGAGGCTCTAGTAGAAGCCCGAAGTCGAAGACTGAGGGCTTTCTGAGTCGAGGTTCGTAATTCCCGTACCGCCCGTGAAACATACAATGTTTTTCATCACATTTGCGAGTAAATAAATACACAAGTCAGCACAACTATTATTACGAATTACTTGAACTTTTTTTAAGCGGATGGCGGGCGCACTCCACAGATTATACAAATGTTTCGTTTAGAAACGTTAAGGGCAAATACTTACGTAGGTATACATACAGCCCTGAAGGAATGTAAAAAAAAACGACGTTTTGATACAGAAAACTATTAAAATCGATTATTAAGAACATTAATTGAGTATTTAAGTAATATGTAGCGAGATTGCAATGAAATTCCTGTTTAAATAACATTGTCATTTTTTCAATTGCGTGTAAACTCTTTACTTGAACATGCATGACCAGTGTGCTGTGGTTTCATGGTAAAAAGAAAGGTCGAGGGTTTTATATGGGGCATTGCAGCCAAGTTAACCTGTATGTTTAGATACTGTTTACGAGCAAGTGTGATGAAAACAATTTTTACAATTGCAAAAGACGATCGATATAACACAAGGAAGCCTCAGAATAAAAACTCATGGAATTAAAGTTTTACTAGCCTTCGCCCGCGACTCCGTTCGCGTATAAGTCGTTAAAATAAATAAATAAATAAATAAATATCAGGGGACAATGTCACACCAATTGACCTAGTCCCAATTTAAGCTCTAGGCTTGTATTATGGGTACTAGACAACGATATAAATACTTATATAGAGAAATATATACTTAAATACATAATAGTAAACAAAACATCCATGACACAGGAACAGATATTCGCGCTCATCACACAAATATCTGCCCTTACCGGGATTTGAACCCAGGACCGCTAGCTTCGTAGGCAGGGTCACTACCAACTAGGCCAGCGCGTCGTCACTTATCGCTGCTCCTTCGGGAACTGATCAATTTTTTTAGTAGGTCACCCTTGTGACAGACTGATTAACTTAAATTGGATACGGAAATGTGTTAGATGTTTGTTAAAATACACTGACTTATAATGTAAAAGTATATAAATGGAAGTTCCGGCTTCTGATGATGAGATATGAGCCATGTGGTGAGGCTTCTAAAGACAGCAAGCACAAGCAGGACTTTTCTAGGTCTATAATTATTATTTTTGAAAATTTAGATCGAAATCATTGTTGTCTTGTCGACATGTCGACGATAATAGTGGTAACGACCAGCAATTATTGATATAGAACTGCAGACACTGGATTGAGCAGTTTCCATTCCATTATGAAAATACAAAAACTTGCTAATTGTGCAAATTGTGGTTACAGAGTTATCAACAAGTTTTTGGAGTTGTTGGTAATTCTGTAGCTCGGCCTACCTCACTCTGGGAATGAAGGCGTGAAGGTATGTATGTATGTGTATGTATGTTGTTAATTTTATCTGGAATAATAATATACGAAGACAATAATGACGACGGTTAAAACGCCCAAGATACACAGGCGCGTTACGGCCGGTTCGGTGCTCAACTCCGACCAGCACTTGATCGGTTTTTTTAAATGGCAGATGGCTTACATTTTTTTTTAATCTTCTCTATTTTTGAAGTTAAAAAAAAATAACGTTCAGCAACTAAAAAATAAATAAAAAATCGAGTGGCCCTTCAGCTATGTAAAGTAATAAAACTTCAAGCTTGTTCGGAACAGACTCACCTTTATTAGAAAAATGCTCAGAAGATTTCTAGAAAAAGTGTCAAACATTTGTGGGTTGATTGTAGGTATAGTAATGTGCGGATCGTGACTGGGCGAACTTTTATCTAAAAACTTATATATATATATATATTTTATAATAATAATAATACTAATACTCGTACGAGTAAATATTATAAAATATACATTATGATAATCATGCAGATCCGTATTTTAACCACAATTTAAATTATCGACATGGGGATTTGTTGATAGATTTTGTTTTATTTGTAAACCAGTCGCTTGGCAACGATGAATGAAAAATAATCAATTAGTTCCTTTCCTACTAACTATTGCGCAGTTTTTATCATTAATCTTCGTTATACAGTATCCATTAATAGTACATTACTACAGAAGCCGGGAAGTAGGGGGTTGCCGGCCGAGTTATATAGACAGTTACGTTAGTAGTATAGTTACGTAAGTTTACGTAAGTTAGTAGGATAGTTACGAGGCTAGCAACCCCTTTTCACGGCGAGGTATGTATAGTGCTTTTCTCAAACATATGCAATGAAATAAAAAAAACATGTGTGTAATTGGCATTAGTGCTTATATTTTAGGTCCGACAGCCATAAAGCCATGTCAACATAAAAATTTAAAAAACTTACTTCCCGGCCTAGGCCTGCAATTTTGTATGATATTCCTTTACAGCTCTCTCGAGTTGCTCCGCCCGGAACTTGATACTTTGAAGCCTAAAATAACTAACATAACGCCAACATTTCATTGCATGTTTGAGAAATATCTTATTACTTATCCTCAGTTGAGGTGCGGCGGGCCGTGTCGTAAACCAAATATATAAAGATAAATGATCTGACCAAGAGCAGAATAAAATTATAATCCTGTACGATTACGAAACGGTGACCCTATTGCACCCAAATGGGCGCCAGTCGAAGAAACTACCAAAACTGCTGGTCGTTAATTAACACTTATCCAGTTGTTCCACGGCATTAACTTTGGCTTCTTCGCGTCACAGTGGCAAACAGACCTGACGCTTGAGAGTACTAGGAAATATTAATCGAAATTGCCATCACCTACTCCACACCTAAATAACTTAGTCATAAAAAATATGTAAACATTGTATATTATCTAGGGGACACGGTTTCTGTAGGAGAATGTATCGAAACTTTTATGCAGGTTGTCTTGCACCGTCACAGGTAAGTATAACTTGCATAATTTCTATTTTTTTATTACTGTTCCTTATTAGTTTTGTGACAATTCTGAGTTTTGACACATTTTCCTGCTCAACTACGCATGAATATATTAATTTTTGGTTTTATGTGAGATTCATTGTTTTATATCATGCTAGGTTAAGTTTATTATTGTATAATATCATTACCAATTTTATCTTTTTTTTATCATACATGCATCTGCTTGTACAGACCTTGCAAAAGTCCGGTGAACATGTTCGATCGTAAGAGTATATTATCGGATCGTAATAGCTCTCATGTGGGTCCCAAACGCATGCCCCGAATTTGACTTATTAACCAGCCTTCTGTTCTCTTTTGTATCGATCAAGTGTAAGTTTGAAAAAAAATAAGTTAACCATCGTGTCAGTCGTTAAAAAATGGTTTGTGATAGCTTCATCATTTACTTAATACTCATTCATGCTCTTGTCGGTGGAGTAATTTCGATTCTTGCCTGTTCCAAGCCTTCTCTTTAACACTCTGATAATTTGTGATAGCTACTCTCGTATAAATTCAATGTTGGTGAAACCGACCCTAAGTACTTTTATTTTAACCTTGTAGAGGTATTTCGATTAGAATTTCAGTCAACGATCCTTCACTGAAAATAATAATTGGTCGCTTCTAACAAGATTGTGATTGTTGTGCATAAGCTTCTGGATTCCATACGAGCCTAACAAGATAGATACATCAAAGAAGATGTCAGTTGGTCACTGTAGAGCTTGATGTTATTACCAGGGCTCGGATTTTTCATCGCACAGTAAGATGAAAGACAACTATGGAGTCAATATTAAAATAAAAACTTACTCACATTCACGCTGTAACTATTTAAACTTAATTACGTACCTAGTTTTACATACAGACTATATTGTTGCGATAGACGTTTATCAAACTGGCCGCTTTATCAAATTTACATTGAACAGCAGAGATGCCGTCGCTATATTAAACGCTCAAACTGCATTATTGGACGTAAATATGCCAAACGAGCTTAGTTTTATAAAAGATAATTATGAACTCATTTTTGAATCGATCACAAAATTACAGTGCACCAATTATTTCTATAAAGCAAGGTTTCAAATAATAGATTAGATTAGATTTTTTTTAACATGTTTTGGCCCTGATACCATTAAAGATAAATTGGAAAAAGTAGTGGCAAGTTCTCAACAATTTGAGGGAATAATAAAATATGCGACTCTAACGTCCGTTGATGTAGAACGATCTTTGTCAAGTCACAAGTGGATTTTCAACGAATATAGAACCTGCTTTGCTCCTGAAAATATGGAAAAAGTGGCCATTACTTATTCATTTTACAAATGTGATTTTGAAATGGACAATACACACGTCATACCTTGTCAAGATTTTGAAACACTAATTCCTGTAGCTACATGCTCTATGGATATTACTAACTAGGAGCTTACTTAATGTTCATATTATTTTTATTATTTGGCCCATAATTTAATAAACATGACGTGGCATTAACATTTTTATTTATAATTTAATCTTTTATTGCTATTTAAATGAATGAGTATGAGTATGAATATGACTTAAGATTTTATTTTAATATCGACTCCATAGTTATCTTTCATTTTACCGTGCGATGAAAAATCCGAGCCCTGGTTATTACTTACTATCTGCTTTGATTGATACAATTAAATATTATCATAATTATTGTATTCATTTTTTTTCAACTAAGTGATAGTCTCTCCTGGTATGCTTTCGTTTAAAACAACAATAAGAAACTTAAGTTTGAAATCATATTTTTTAAATGTAATTAGGATAGGTGGAGTCTTGTAATTGCAACTGTCTGGTTATTGCAACTAATTTGAATAACTTCCTCTATGATCACTGTTTTAACAAAGACAGGCGTGATATTGTTCTTCTATACTAAGAAATGCAATATCAAGCTTGTTGTTGTTCAAAACAGTGATGCTACTGGGAGTTATTTAAGTCAGTTGCAATTACCAGATAGTTGCAATTACAAGACTCCACTATATCCCAATATTTATTACATATATTATAACAAAACTAAACTTATTGAAATTTAAAAAAAACTGAGCTTCTCTAATATTAAACATGTAAACAATAATAACTACTATGAAAAGAACACCCCCTCTAGCAGGTATGACACTGGCTGCATTACCTCTCTGGATAGCTAGCCCACTCCTTTGGGAGAGGTAAGCACAAGCTCTAGGATCTCCGGACGTGTCTATGAGCTGGGATGGCCTTAATAAAACTGTTCATATCGGCTGACCTAGATCCCATGGTCTCCAGTGCAAGCGCCACAAATTTGTAATTATTTAATAATGATGAATATTTGCGGTGCTTGATGGTTTGGTCCTGATCAGCTGCTGCACCGGCCCGATTACGGGTTGACTGACACGTCGCGTCCCTCACCAGGGCCCTACCCAGTTTCCAATGTAGCTGCGTCTGGTCGCTTGCCATCGTCTCTATGCAAACCTGCTGGTTCCAAGAAAGCTGGTACAGCGAAATAAATTGATTTCCAAACAGTTTATTGCTATGCAATTTAAAATACCTTATTTTTTACACTGCACAACCGTAAAAAAGTTGCAACATCAAAACACAATTTATAGCTAAAATAAAATACAAAGTGAAACGAATGTAATTTATTGCGAGAGTGACAACATTACACAAAACATTTAGGTGTCCAGAAGCTAGTTTTGTCTCAATTAATTTTAAAAGTGTACCTTCCTCATGTTATCTTCAAGTGTCGTCTTCCATTTTGCTTTTCTTTGTATTGTCGATCCAAACCACGGTCTTGAAGAAACTTATCGAGGCATGGTGCCCACGGACACTTACCGTGACATAGTTAATCAAATATTCTCTAGTCTCCAACTAAGAACAAGTAGAAACAGTAAGATACAGGAGTACGCGACCGTCCACAAGTACCTCGTGAGCCGCGCGCGGCTCCACCGCCACGACTGGAAGGAAGAGTTAAATTTAACGAGCCTCGATATCGACGGCGGTGCCACCTACTTTACAACCATCATAAACGACGTGTTGAAAGAAGAAAAAGAAATTGGACAAATCAATTATATGCGGCACAAAAAGGACGTCGATAAGTTTATCGAACATTTTTATAGCACTTTGGCGAAACTCAGAGACATTTTGTTTTTTCGGAATCAATCTCGAAACGATTTATATGACGAAGTGTCACAACTGTTTGCCGAGTCCGGCTACCGACAGAGCAACGATTCCGAGCAGCAGCTTGACTCGGCGGAGGACAGCGCCGGCGAGATACAAGTGTGGGGTGAGTTGAATTTTGACTTCGCGTTATTTAATAAGGCTGCAGACAAACTCTATACTTTTAACATCAATATATTTTAGTTTAAAAACAAAACCTTCTACATTACTTCAGAACTTAATGTTCTAAATTCGACAGCTATAGATTAATTAACTGACGCGGGTTTTACTCGTGCATCGAACACTTAATCCATTTCCAGAAAAGGAAGTCATATTATTAAATAGTAAACGTTATAGCAGATAAAAACAAGAAATTGTGTTTTATATTGAATTAAGAATGTCTTACGTTCTTATGAAAAAAACAGGATTGCCTACAGACCTTGGCACCCATTTAGATATCAAGTGTTTACTCGGTGAAGTTTACCACCACACCATAATTTTACTATTTTAATATAGAACTGGGCTCCCACTTTCACATTTATGTTTTTGGAGGGATTACTTTAACAACTAACAGGCTTTGATAACGGCTCATTAAATAAATTGATTGTTTATTAATAGCGATCCCTCACAATTATGTGTATGTATGTATGTATTTATTTTCTCAAATTTGTAAAGTAATTAACTTACACTCTCGGTCAAATAATACGGGTCAGAGTGCGTTTTTCATACAAACGAGGCTATTTCGAAGCCTTGGTTCCTGGACACAGGCATGTTTTGAGTGAGGTTTAATGGTGGACACTCCGAGGTTAAACAGTGGAGGTCAAAAGTGCTTAAGATACCTAACAGATCGCACAATCAGTAAACACCACAGCGAGAGAGCATGGCTCAGCATTTGGATTTCCTTACATTTTATTGCCATTTTATATGTTTTTCTGAATATGCACAATTCCGGCGTTAACCGCAGATTCAATCAGTTGGGTATCTTAGGCAATCTGGAAGTCCTGTATCGATGCTCGGGGTGTCCATCATCAGATTTCACTAAAAGCATCTCCTGGCGAGGAACCAAGGCTTCCAAATAGCCTCTTTAGTATGAAAAACGCATTCTGACCCGTATTATTTGACCGCGAGTGTAGTTATTGTCTTCTAAAGGATCATGGGCAAATTGGGTGTGCCACCAACAGAATTGAAACCTATATCATTAAAAAGGTTTCTGTTAAAGCATAATTTCTTAATACTGCCGCAAATATCTAGCTCACCGGAGAACAAAAATATGAGCACTTGAAAACAAGATTATATTATCCGTAGAAACTTCGGCTAATTAATGTATAATTGTTACAGTTTATTATAGATTTGCATGTAGGGTATTTGATGTACAAAAATATGTAAATTGTAGTGTTCGTGCTTCTCCAGAACTTGTCTAAAAAAGTATATTTTAAAATATTCTGTTACGAATATTTTACTTACACGTTACCCGCAAGATTACAAAGTATCTCTTAGAAGTTTATCATCAACATAACCTTCGATTAAGTTATTTAACTGAAAAAAAATACACGAATATTTTTTTATGTTGGTATTAATGTATCTTATAAATGGTGTATTTATATGTACGCCAAATAAACTCTCGATTTCAAGAAAATACTTCAGTTTGTCAATGTATATTACCTAAAGTTTATATGGACCATCTTGTTTTCAAGTGATCATATTTTTGTTCGCCGGTGAGCTAGGTATTTGCGGCCATAATAAGAAATGATGTTTTCACTAAGTTCATCTTAAATATAAAGGTTTCAATTCTGTTGGTACCACACCCAATTTCCATACAAAAATGCCCACGATCCTTTTGTACGAATATGTGACGTATTTAGTTGCCTCCAACCAGTTTAATTCCTAGGCCACTATGGACTTTGTCACCGTGACCTTGTAAACCAAATCATAGGAAGTCTCTTACGTTTTGGTGGTCAACGTCACTTTAATATAGTCCATAGTGGCCTTGAAATCAAATTGGTTGACTGTACGGACGGTATGTGGCTCCACCCACAGTACCAGGCAACACGCGCCGCATCTTCCAGGGCGCGAAGGCCTCCGTCAAGGAGTTCCCGTTCATAGCCAGCATCCACATCCTGAACCAGTTCTCCTGCGCCGGCTCCATCATCAACGACGACCTGGTCATCACCGCTGCCTCAGGACTGCAATTGTAAATTAAGCGTTTTAAAATCCTTAAAGGCTCAGTTGCATTGGTCGATAGCCCGCATGTTTAGTAGCAACCCGTTGACGAGTTAGCAATCCGTTGAAGAGTTGTTTTGACATTTTTGAACTATTCATCATTATGTCAGCCGAAAGACGTCCACTGCTGGATATAGGCCTCCCCCAAGGCTCTCCACTCAGACCGGTCTTGTGCTTTTCGCATCCACCGCGTTCCCGCTATCCATAGAAGGTCGTCACTCCATCTTGTTGGAAGCCTACCTACTACTACTACTAACTATTGAACTATTGAATCGATGCTATGTATCACAAAAAGCAAACTCATTTTCATCGACCAATGGAACTAAGCATTAAAAAGAGTTTCAAATTATAACGGTGGGTTTTCCGTTTTCTTTAAGAAGAGGCAAATCAAAAAAAAACTTAAAATATAATTCCATCGCGTATTAGGATATTTGTGGTAATTTAGGTCAAAACTTTCGTTAAACTGTAAACTCAGGTACATAATATTTTCAATATTTACTTTTAATTAATACTTGTACATCTCAATTCAAACGACGCATAAAATAACACAATTTTATTAAATACGAGCTGTACGTTGCGTTGCAATGCCATGAAAAGTAAAAGAGTTCAGAACACCCTACAAAAAAATTCATAATAATCTGATCAATGAAGGATGAGCTCATTGAGGACAAACCTAACCGTATTTTAATTTTACACAGACAAGGAAAATAAAAAAAATTAACAACGCGCACATAAGCGGATATTTCGTAATCAACATCAATAATTGGGTAAGGACCAAAAAGTTGAGCACACTAACTCACTCAATGAAATTTTCTATGAAACTTTTCCACTGTGACACGAAAATTTGCCATTCATAATGGTCGTCGCACAACGGAACTTTTTCCTACTTTGTTATTTGTATGGTTAACTACGCTTGAAAATATGGTCCAATTTTTTGCTCCTTACCCAATTATCATCTCTTCGAACTGATGAATACACTAGCCTTCGTTTTTAGAGCGTATAACAACCGCTTCTACCGCGAAAACCCTTCGATCCTCGCGGTGCGCGTCGGGAGCGGCTTCTACAACGGCGCCGGTGACCTCATCCCCGCCATGGAGGTCTACTTCCACCCCTCGTATGACCCCAAGAGCCTCTACAACAACCTGGCCATCATTAGGCTTCGTAAAAATATCATATTCCATAAAAAGTTCAAGAAGGTGCGCAGGATTGATATCGATACGAATGCGTGGGCCCTGCCGCTGAACACGGACGGGATCACTATAGTCGGGTGGGGCGCGAAAACCGTGAGTATTACTCGATTGGGTTTGAGAGGATTGAGTGGACCAATAAGTGGAAAATTACTGGAAAAGGGCCGAATCATAAGTACCCGAAACCGACGTGCGTGCATGACTCGATGTATGAATGTTGAAGAAGCGAAAGAAATTTGTCAAGATCGTTGCAAAGAAGTGGTATTTGCCTACCCCTCTGGGAAACAGGCGTGATTTAATGTATGTATGTATGAGTGGACCAAATCAAAAATCAAAAATAATTTATTTGCTAAACACGGTTATACAGTTCATGCTTATTCAGCCTGCATGCAGGTGTGCAAATTTTGTTCCAGAATTTTTCAAGACTAATTATTATTAAATAATTTGTCATTTAATTGGAACAAAGTCAAATTTATCTACAATGTCAAGTTGTCAATTTATTATAATATTTGCCTGTTTAGCGCGTGAAATGTGCCTTTGTAATTGTAATAACAATTTTCCTGTAGCCATTTATTCAATTTATTTATAAATAGCATCTTATTTTCTAGTTTCATACCGCTAATTATACTACTCGTATATCCTTCAAGCATGCAAGCAAATTCTTTCACTTTGGTAGGACCAATGTGAAAGAATTTTGCGAAGTGTTAAGCTAAATGAGCAAATAACTCCAGTTAATAAAATGAAATTTACGCATATGATACATCGTTGGAAAGAATATTAATCATTGAAGTGAAAGATGTTGGAGTGAATTTTTTTAAGCCTTTTTATTTAAGTCCTTTTTGAGCTTTACCGTGGCCTGGGTTTTTTAATAATTATTTGCACCATTTATCAACGGTCACAGCAGGAACATCGCAACAGTCACGATACAAATAAAAAAAAAATGGCGGTTTCATACATGTATCTTTCTAATTAATTGATTTTTAATATTGAATTCTGGCATTTATTTGAATCAGTAAAAATGTTTTTTCTTTTAACGCGTGGTTTGGACCTCCTTTTTCGGCCTGAAAAGTAGTCCAACCATGTGCCTATAACACCCTGTGTAATGGACGTTAAATTTCCGTAATACAAGCGAACTTAGGGTTTGCCGCAACTCTGTCTGCGTAAAACTCTACGCAAAAGCGGAAAAGCGGTCCTATTTTCTTGGATACCGTAACCTATATCCGTCTCTGAGCCAAAACCAAACCACCGAACTAAATTTCACATCGATCAGTATTGAGCTATAAGAAAGATTCAAAAAAACACACTTTCGAATTTCAGTAAAGATAAGCATACGAGTCCTAGTTGATAAATAATAATTATTGGTAACCTAAATGTGCAATACAGAGAATTTTATCTTGGAATCTTATCCTAGAGTGATTCAGTATTAAGTTATCTGTAATAAAATAAAATACCTAGTTAGCCCTCTAAAATTGCTGTGCCCTTGCAGGGCGTCACATGGATACCTGTTATTTATTTTCCACCTCATATACTTATGTAATGTGATATGTCACTGATATGCAATAAACATTTTGATTTTGATTTTGAGTAGATACTGGTATCCTGACTTTTTACCAAATCATGATTTGGATACCTATATCATTTTACAAACTTTAATTTCGCAAAAACGTGTTTGTGCTCAAACGCGTACATGGGCTTGTTAAATAAGTAAGGTTAGGTAAGACTTTGGATCACAGTGTTTTTAAATAATGCGACGGGAAGTATCACTTTGCTACATGATAGTTTGTAAAACGATATAGTTTGTCAAATCATGATTTGGTAGAACAATAGTCAACCACAGGTACTATTAAGGATTCATCCAAGCTCCTTCCTCCACCAGCTCACAAACAAGTTATACCCGACCAAGAGCAAGCTGGCCATGGATATTCTGGATGTCTACCCGCTGAAGGACTGCCAAGACATTTACTCCAAGTAACCTCACTATACACGACACGCACTACATGTACCTACAGCCAAAGACTTAAATTGGTGACCCACTTTAGGTCCAACGTTAATCTAACATTCTACAGCAATACATAGATTCATACATACCTTCACGCCTTCATTCCAAGAGTGGGGTAGGCAGAGCTACAGAATTACCAACAACTCTAAAAACTTGTTGATAACTCTGAAACCACAATTTATTTAGCAATAAGGTTAAGTTAATGACATTAACGACTTCAAGCAGGATTTTTTTGAAATGGGTCCTATATTTACGTTCGTGGCCGAACATAACCATCAGCTACTGGTTTATTCCATTTATTATGTTGGCTGAGACGCCTATCCAAAATTATCGTTTTTTGCCTCGTTTTTTCGTGGTCCCATTATTTTGTCCCATTGATGGGACCGCGACGGAGAACTGTTTCTCGTAGTCTCATTAATATTTATCACTTCCGGTATTTATTTATTTATTTACAGAATCAGTAAGAGGCTTACAGTATACACCAAGACGCCTTTTACTCTAACTTAATATAGCACGCATAGTAAAATAGTAAAGTGGTGGTATAGTAGTGGTTTGCTAAAAATGTAAATACGTAGATCAAATTGTAAAATTGTGTCAATATTAAAGTTGATAAGTAAACTTGGTGTACTAACACGTGCAACAAGGAACTTTAATAACGAATGTATGAGTAATGTAATTCCCCGTGTGGTTGCCGGGTTAGAATAATGCCACTCCATGTCTTCCCGTGGATGTCGTAAGAGGCGACTAAGGGAATAAAGGCTTGTAGTACTGTTAGGCGATGGGCTTGCAACCTGTCACTAATACGCTGGTAAACACCTTAGCCTAATTGTGCAAAATGTATTTACAGAATTATTTACAAGTTTTTAGAGTTGTAGGTAATTCTGTAGCTCTGCCTACCCCTCTCTGGGAACGAAGGCGTGAGTTTATGTATGTATGTAATAACGAATGTATGGGAAAACCTGCAATTTTTTTTCAATTTTTTTAAAAAAAAATTTATAGTTTGGTTTCGGTTATATTAGATTTGCAGCAGGCTTTTGTGCTTCGACGTTTATTCTTACCGTACAGGCTTGTACTGTCAAGGGCAAAAATATCTGTACGTTTCCAAAGCGATAATATTTGACTGTATAGATATTTTTTGGTTGGGTTTTGATCTCATGTGTGTGATAGTTGCTTGTATAGATATTTATGGCATATTTGCCTACACACATTATTTGACTGAAATTATACATTTATTCCTCCTCCGTCCTCCGCGGACCACATGGTATTACTGCGGTCGCCAACCCGCCTGCCAAGCGTGGCGACTACGGATTTTTTCTCCCCTCTCTCTCTCTCTCTCTTTTTTCTCCCCTCTCTTTTTTCCCCCAATTGGGGGAGGCCTATATCCAGCAATGGACGTCTTTCGGCTGACATGCTATACATTTATTTATGGTCATGTTTATGTCTAGATCTTTTTGACTCTTTAAGTGCTCACATATTTCTGACTGAATTATTGTACAGATATTTCTAGTTCTTCAACTGAACAGATATTTTGACATCTTGGGAACGTGTATATATATTTATGCCCTCGGCAGTACAGATTAGTTATTTCGGATACACTATGAATCTGTGGGTTTTGTTACCCTTTGAACGCAGTTGTTCGAATCTACTGATTTCCTGTGTAGAAACTCATTTATGTCGCGAACTTAGCTTAACGCCCAATGGGGTCTGGCAAGTTTCAGTAAGGAGACCACAGTGAGATGGTATAGTCTTTACTATTTGAACTGAGCCGATCTTCTACACAAAGGCCATTGTTTGTAAACAATACCATTGTATTTCTTTATGTCCGTAACACCAAGCCGATTACATACAAAAAAGTTAGAACTACATTGAATGTACATTGAATTATCAACCCTACCCTCTTAGTCAGTAGGTTTAAAATGTAAAGTGTCAGGATACAGATATAAGTTTTGTGTAGATGATAGTATTGTGTAGGGAATAAGCACAGTTCAAATAATAAAGACTTTTATCTGTATCCTGACACTTTACATTTTAAACCTACTGACTAAGAGGGTAGGGTTGATAATTCAATGTACATTCAATGTAGTTCTAACTTTTTTGTATGTAATCGGCTTGGTGTTACGGACATAAAGAAATACAATGGTATTGTTTACAAACAATGGCCTTTGTGTAGAAGATCGGCTCAGTTCAGATAGTAAAGACTAAAATAACTTAGATTGCTTCCAGGGCGTACGTGACTGACAAGCATTTCTGCGCAGGATTCGTTTCACGGGGCGGTGGCGCTTGCAACGTAAGTCTAAAGGTTTTGAGGATGATATTTTAAATACCCCGTAGATTGTATCATAAGGGAGCCAAATCAAAAGAGATGTTTAGTAATCTATATTTGACGACGCGCTGGCCTTGTTGGTAGTGACCCTGCCTACGAAGCTAGCGGTCCTGGGTTCAAATCTCGGTAAGGGCAGATATTTGTGTGATGAGCGCGAATATTTGTTCCTGAGTCATGAATGTTTTCTATCTATTTAAGTATAATATTTCTCTATATGAGTATTTTATATCGTTGTCTAGTACCCATAGTACAAGCCTAGAGGTTTGGGACGAGGTCAATTGGTGTGACATTGTCCCCTGATATTTATTATTTATTTATTTATTCTCTAGCTTGCCCGCAACTTTGTCCGCTTTGAATTCGATTATCAGATCCCTCGGGAACTTTCAAATATCCAAGGTATAAGCTATCTCTATTTCAAATTTCATCCAAATCCGTACAGCCGTAACAAACTGACACATACATACTCTTTCACACACACACATACAATCTTACGCGTTTATAATATCAGTAGGATACTATAGCACGTGGTGTTGCGCCTAAGCGCTATGAGTTGAAAGGGAGGCGCGTGGCCGAGCGAGAGGGAGATAGTAATAGTACATTATTGCCTAGGCAGTGAAGCAGGCAATATTGGTTTAAACGGACGAGCTTGCGAGTCTTCACGTAAAATAACATCACTCTTTACCGCCTTTATGTTTATGACAAGGAGAAAAGCAAGCTTTTTTAGAAAAAAAAACTCATGCTATTCCAGACACAGATAAAAAACTTCCGTTTCGAATAAAATATGGATGTATAAGACTTGTGCCCTCATTTTATTATGGCTGTTTTCACTTTAAAAAAAGTTACAAACTAGATAACAATGAAATTTGTATGCAACATTGCGGGCTTCTGTAGCGAGCAGGCAATGTTTTTTTTTTTAATTTGGGAACTGTCTGTAAACTATGTACTTCGCGTCTCAGGATGGAGTTAGTAATGTCAACTTTTCCGGTCATTTTTGAGAAAAAATCTTACCCGCTACCGACATTCATTCAAGAGTCATGCAAGGACTTAGCCGCTAGCGTACAGACGCGTGCCGCATGCTCCTCTTCTAACAGTGGCGTGCCTAGGGTTTCAGAATAGGGCAAGCCGAGAGATATGTTTTGTAGTTTTTACGGTTATTATGGATAAATTTATCTTGTTACCACATTACTGATCAATCTTCACTTCACTCTGCAGTTGTATAGGCATTTGCTTACGTGGACGAGCTCACCAAAGCACCCTGAAGGCATGTTACCACTAGATATAATTTTACAGACATATCAGCAATTGCATACTTTCGGTGGCCTTGAAAAAAGCCGCTTGGTTTGTATGAGAGAATAAAATAAAGGTCCAACTTCTTATTTTAACTTTGCTTGCCTAGGGAGAAAGCAATAAGTACTTACTTTTATTTCAATTTCCTATCTAAAAATTAAGTACATACATATTACACAACAAAGTTAAATTAAATTATTATTTGTATACATCGAATGTGTTTTTCTAAAACGCCATCGTACCTATTTTGAAAGTAGCGACACAAGCTCTAAAAAATTACCCTTATTCAATGAAGTTTTAGACTCATCGTGACCTCTGAAGGGAAGTTCTTGTTGTGCTAAATGACAAACAACATCGACTAATCTTTGAAAAACGCTACTATTGTTATCAACACGCATGTTGTTTTGTAATTTCCTTTGATAATTAGCGCGATAAAGATGTCTCAATTCGCTGTTTACCAAAATCACTAAACGAAATTACCGCGTTCATGTGTTTTCGAGAATTCATGTGTCTTTTAATGGCGCCAGCTAAATTATTTAAATCGTCATAACCAGATGTATTCCACACGTTTTTGTCGTTAGAAAAGAAAATACAACACCAGCAATATAACTTATTAGAGTGCGAACAACCAACAATCCAATGAGTTTTGTACACTGACCTGTTAAACTACCTTTTGTGCGATTTACTACTCTGAGAAATACACAAGTCAGGCGTAGGTTTTGCCGAAGAAATAAGTACCTTTTTCTCTGCAAAGTCCAAACATTTTACCTTTCCGTCGACAAGCAAAGTTTGTGCACACTTTAAAATATCACAGTCACACGGGACTTCCTCCATTGTCAATCTAATTGAATCACAACTCACAACACCACAAAAAAAAACGTATTATTGCACTGACCGCGCCGCGCCGCTCAACGCCTAAACAAAACAAAACAAACTATTCAACACGTGAATAAAAGCATTTGTCAACAAATAGCAATGAAGTGAAGTTGGCCGCTAACGCGGCTCAACGCGCGCTCCGCGCCTGCGCGAAGCGAATTTCGCATTTACTATGGACTCGTGTACAACTTCATACGCAAGCTTGGCTTTTTACTCTCATACTATTTGCCATATTAATACACGAACAGACGTTTTTGGGCATATGCCGTTTCGGTGGGTGAGACAGAGAATATGAAAGCCCGATTGCAAGCCAATACGTGCGAGCGAGATACGAGCTAGCCGCGTCATGAATAGTTCGACTGGTTGCCGCACAGCGCTGAGCGCTGTGCTGCGTAGGTGGCGGCCGGCGGTACTACTGTTGCATGTAATTTGATTTGAAGAATTTAGTGAGAGCGCGCGGCGCGCGAAGGTGAAATACCTATCTAATACATTACGTGGATTTAATGAATAGTTATTTTTGTAAGGCAAGGCAAGCCCGGCTTTTGGGCTTATATGGCAGTACCGCCACTGTCTTCTAATGGCCCCTCTACATGTCAGCGGATCATGGGCGTGCGTAAGGGATGGAGCAATACGTAAGAGTGATATGCAAGAATATGTTGCTCACTCTAAGGTGTAAATGCGTCCCTTACGCACGCCCTTACCTTACGCAGGGCCTTAAGATGTAACAGTGTTTGATTTTAGAACTGTATACTGTTGCAGCGCGACGTGGGCGCGCCGGGGGTGGTGCACGGCGTGCTGGCGGGCGTGGCCAGCTTCGGCTCGGCCTCCTGCGGCGCCGCCGACGCCCCCACCGTCTTCACCAAGCTCGGCTTCTACGCCGACTGGATCGAGGAGATCCTCGAAGAGGTACGCATCATCATCATCATCATCGGTTTACTGCTGGACTTAACACCAGGGCTTGGAAAGCTGTGTTTTTAATCAGCTAGTCAGAAACGGCATCCATTTCTATTAGAGCATTTAGATTCCACTTGCGATGTTGCTTGCGATTGTGGGAGGTCCTTGTGCAGGGTCCGTCCGGGTTGGTACCACCATCTTATCTATGGTTGTGTTCCGGTTTGGGGATAAGACTGCCGGTATAATGACTAGCATAGAGGCATTCCATATTAGTCCTCAGGGTTGGCAACGCATTGGCAGTCTCAGGATTGCAGTCTTGTGAATGCGAATGTCTATGGGTCACAGTTTCCACTTACCATCAGGTGGCCTGTGTGCTCGTTTACCTTCCTACACCATTAAAATTAAAAAAAAACGGAGTCGATTCATTATTATTATTTTGGTTTTGATCAAAGAGCGAAATTAAACTGTTTCTGCTCAAATAATTTCGCTGGCTAATTTGTTCGCATCCTTCACCTCTACAATCCTTTTCTCGTCTTTCCTACTCTAATGGTTAGTTAGCTCTTTAGTTGCATTTTCATTTGCTCAGCTTGAAGACAAGCAAGCCTCATTTTAAAACACCACAGTCGCCACGCCATTCAAGTGAAGGAAGAATCAAAAACGAAAAAAAACTGGTTAATCCCAGCGATGATAACGCTCGCGAGTCTATTCCACTTCTCGCGAGTTTTTACGAAGAATCTGGTTAATAACCCTAATTGGCATTTTTCATATTTTTAAATTACTCTAACATGAAAACCATTTCGAGGAATAGGGTTTTATAGCCGTTCTGCATTATTAAGCTTTTGAAATATTTATCTATTTCGGGCATTTCGACCAAAGTATATAAATAAAATAAAATAAAAATTAAAATTGTTTATTACAAAAACAATTGCCTATGACCACCACACTAGGCGACGCCTGTCTCGTGGGGCCCGAACCATGGTTACCGATTACAAATTACAAATGTCCTGCGCTTGTGCTGGTTAAGATAGCAAACAATTTAAACTAAAATTAAAACTACTATTATTATTACAAAATTAACTAACCAAAAGGCTTGATGATGCCAGTGCCAGAATCTGCCGGAGTTGAGTACATAGGTAAAGGGTTTGAGTGTGAGTGTGTACGTGTTTGTTTGACATTTAACTTTTGTTTGACTTTCGTTTTTGGCTTGTAGCCCTCCTAAGTGTATCTTACGGGTTAGGCGAAAACCGCTTGAAATAGTATGTTTTATAATATAACACTATTACAATCACTTTATACTTACTTGTGGGAGGACCTTGTGCAGGGTCCGTCCGGGTTGGTACCACTATCTTATCCATTAACCTACCGCCAAGCAGCAGTGTTCGCATTGTTGTGTTCCGGTTTGGGGATAAGACAGCCGATGAAATGACTAGCATAGAGGCATTCCATCTTAGTCCTCAGGGTTGGCAACGCATTCGCAGTCTTGTGAATGCGAATGTCTATGGGTCACAGTTTCCACTTACCATCAGGTGACCTGTGTGCTCGTTTGCCTTCCCATGCCATAAAAAAAAAAAAAAAAACTATCATTAGATACCATTTAATTGTTGTAATTTATTAGGAAATGCTAACCCAAATCTAAAATAATCATGATGGTCATCCATAAAATCTGTGCTAAATAAATAAAGATATTAAAACAAAATTATTGGGTTAAATACAAAATTAATGAAATCGGTCTCTTAAAATTAGCTATTCTTTCGAATTAGAATGTAAAAACCGTGAGCAATTTTTTTTGGTCGATCCCAATTAACTGATATTTTTTACCTTCGACTGTTCTCTTTCGGTCGCTGAATGCAACCCTGCGTACATCGTCGCTCAACTTAGCCACAGGGTGCCCTGCACTGGGGTGCATACTCTTCATCAAAGGACCCAGTTTGTTATTGTTAAAGCTCTAAATGTGACAAAAATAAATGATCTATGGATTTTTGTAGATACAAGTCCAACTTAACCTTATACAACACCGCAACGCTAAGTCCGAGCCATCCGTCAATAATAAAAAACACTTTACTTACATCAACACAACTTTGCCGAATACTATAGTTTGGAAGAAGCGAAACAGATTTGTCAGGATCGTAGCAGATGGGAAGAAGTGGTATTTGCCTACCCCTCTGGGAAACAGGCGTGATTTAATGTATAGTATAAATATATTAAATGTATGTAAGTTTTAATAGGTACCCAAAAGCTTCTCTAACGCTTCCACAATTATTATTCTAGTAGGCCCGTACCAGTAATAGAATTGACCAACTCTCATATATTTTTGGTGGTTCACTAATGTTTGATCAAAAAATTATTGACAAATGGTCATTTGACAAACAACGTTTCACCAAATGATCATTTGTCAATCGAGACATTTGACAAAAGTATCATCTTACAAAAACTCACTTAGCAATTGATCATTTAGCAATTAGTTTACCTATTTCTGGGCAGAAAAAAAACAACCTCGAAGGCCAAGCTCCGGCTTTTGCCTTCTAACCTAACCTATCCGAGTCGGTTATACCCTGATTCGTCTTCGTCGTAAAATGTTAATTTAACTGTTGATCATTTGGAAAAGTAAGTCATTTCTGAAATGACTAGTAGTAAAATGATCAATTGACTTAACATATTTTTGCAAAACATTGTTTGTCAAGTGTAATTTTGCCAAATGACTTTTGGTCAAACGGCAGGACACCATTTTTGGTGGCTGACAATACTGGTAACATCTAAAAAAAACATTAAGATCGCTATCTAACCTCTAGGCTTGCATTTTTGGTACAAGTCTACAAGACAACAATAAATATACACATAAATAGAAAAATTACCTTCCATACATAAAAAACGTTCAAGACTTTTCAATTCAAATCCGGGACATTATTACATTAAACTTCTATGTATATGTATACTAACAAGGCGTATATCGTCGACGATACTGCAAAACCGCGTAACTAACCAATTTATGACAGAGCAAAATAAACCTTACAGTCTTATTAAAAAAGTGCATTTTGCTCCTTATTGAAAATGTTACTTACGCGGTTTTGCAGTTTCACCGACGATATGTACCTTATGAATGAAATAAAGGGTTTAATTGATTAACTGATTGTTCCAGGAACACCCGGTGCACCAACTGACCCTGAAGCCGCTTCGGACTCGCCGGCACCCACCACACCCCACCATCCAGAGCACGTGGGAATACGGGGAAATCCCCTATTCATTGAGCCCTATAAACGATGGAAAAAGCATTGGACCGATTCACAGAGGGAAGGTGAAGAAGTATCACACAGTATCGTTAAAGTAACAGAAGAAAAAAATTCTTCCTATTCTGAATAGCAAAGAGTTTCCTGACTACAAAATGAAAAACAAGGAAAAGGGGACACAATATAAAGATACCCTTCAACTTAGAGATGATAAACTTAGTAAAGAAAAACCAAATGAAGCAAAACTGAGTAATGAAAATAATAATAATAATAAAATAAGAAATGTAAAAAATTATGAAGAAAAGGTAAACAAAGTACAGTTTCAGGAATTTCCAGACTTGACTAGAGCAAGATTTGAAGCAGGAGGAGTTAAAAATGATTCTATTTATGCGCGAGCACATTTAAAATCAATCGCTTCAGATACGGGTAAGTCTTACGAGGACGGAAAATCATCCGGTGAAAAAAATGTAGAGTCCGTACCGAATTACACTGAATCTAGTATTGATAGCGACAGTGTCGTAGAAGAACCACCTCTGCAAACCGCAAAAGATAAATTATTGGAAAAGCATATTGAACAATTATTGGAAAAAGTAATGGCAAAAAAAGCGGTTAGCAGCAAAAAGAAAAAGAAAACCAAGGCTAAGAAACAACAAAACAAAGAAAACGAGGAAAGTTCTGAAGAAGTAAACAGACATAGTAATGTAAAGGAATCCTCCTCCAAGAGTGAGACGTATGAAGTTTCAGGCGACGCGACTCAAACGGATTAAATTTTTAATGAAACCCGGGGAATAAAAGAAAAAGAGAGATTCCCTAGGGAGCCTGGCTCACTTATTTTTGCACTATTAATTGATCTAGTTATTACAATTATCATTAGACATTTTGCGGCCATTTTGCATTTTACTAGGATGATTTACCTACCCGTAATTTGACAAGTGAATTTTATGATTGCTTAATGAAATTTAAAAAAAAAACGTTTGCGTCTTTTTTATTCTTTACTACTTATTATTGTTAACATAGAGTAAAACTAAGTCTTTATCTGTCTTTCTGTCTTGCTGTGTATCTGTATGTCCGCTAACTCTAGGTAAACAAATAAATAAACAAACCGAAACGAAGCCAGGGCGGGACGCTAGTTAGGAATAATACTCTATCAGCTACTGAGTTACTTTTAAGTATTATTGTATTTTATGATTAGAAAAAATTACCTTCTGCTGGAGTTTCTTGCAGCGCTTCTTCTCCGCAGTGATGACTTGTTAGATAAATATCACATAATCATTATTTCTGTGAAGCGATATTTCTTTTCGCATTTTTTCCCTTTCTTCATTTTACCCAATTTTGTTTTTCCCCAGTCGATTTTACTACGGTCGCTTTTATTCACGGTCGACTTATTTCCCAGTCGCATTTTTTCCCGATCGATTTCTATCCCAGTCTCTCACTTTCCCAAAAGTAATAACATCGTAATGTAGGTAGGTTTAGGTTATGTTAGTTTTGCAGCAGGCCCGGAGGGCCAAATAATCTAGAAATAGGAGCTCCGCGAAAGCGGAGCTCCGTCGACTCTATCTAATTTAATTTTTGGAGTGGGTAACACACTACTGTGAATATATAATGCTAGGAAATTACGCGACTGGATTAAACTCGCAAGGGTAAAAACACGAATGTGAAAATAAACCGCCGGAAAAAAAGCGACTGTTAATTATCACTTTCGGGTAAAAACGCGAAAAGAAAATTATCTTCTAAGAAAAAATGCGTTTGGGAAAGTCATCTAACAAATCAAAATAAATAACATACAAACATATTTCGCGTGTGCGATCGTTCGCGGGTTTTGTTGAGTAGGTCATAGAAAATAACCATACAGCTGCAATGTCCTGTTAACTAGACCTGCGGTGAGACCAGACAATATTGAACTTCTAAAAATGCTATCCAAACCTACACAAGAATGATAAAATGGAACTGTATTATTATAACAATATTGCGTACGCGTGCACAGACAAGTTTATTTTTATTTTTATAAATAATTGGTTTGTGTTTGACCTCAGTCTCATCTGATGTTAAGTGACGACGAGATCGAAGTTGGTACACGCTTACCCAGAAAATACCTATTCACTCTTGCCTTGAAAACACCAAGGTTATATGATTCCGGGAATACAGACGCAGGGAGAGCGTTCCACTCCCCAACAGTGCGAATAAGAAACGACGCAGCAAACCGCTGCTTGCGAACCATTGGGTATTCTACTACATGTAGATGGAAGCCCTCCCGGCGTCTAGAACACCGATGTAAGAAAGTGGAGGATGGGATGAGGTCATGAAGTAAGTAAAATACCGAGGACAAGCGACTTTTCACCGATGCTCCAAACTCTGAAGCTTGGTATTGGCGAGTGAGTCGACACCGATGAGTCTCCTAGCTCAACGCTAACGTAAAGGATGTTCGAAAACTGCCTAATGTATGGCATTGACATAAACGTTTTATGCGTCAGTCCTGCAGCTCCCGCCAACCTTATACCATTTCGATATCAATAATATTCGCCCATGTATATTTTCTGTGTCTCCATGGATGGGTCAAATATGCGCTCAAGGCGCCCGTCAGGCAGCTTGCGTCAATCGATAACGATAACTTTCACTAAACGCATCTTGTCTATAACCATAGCTATACCAAATCATTTTTTTATCGTCATATAAAACGATGATGTTTCGCAATTGCCACTTCTTCTGGTCATGAAAGAAATTTGCCAATTTATTTACACATAAAATGTTACCCGTTTATGTATTTTATATTGGTTTGTGCAAAACACATTTTGTTTATTTTTCAACGAAGATAAAAAAACTTAATCCAGTTCGAGTACTTTAATACATTTCTAAGACTTAGTCATAATCTTAAATATTATTATTTTTTAACTTTGATCAAATACAGTACTAATATTTCATATCGAGACATGTCCAGCGTCAAGGTGCCCGCTTTGATCTTCATTATTATATGCGCGAGCGTCACATCGAGTCTGTCGTCTGCGCAGAGAGGCTTCTCTCACGGCACCAACCACCAGATACTCGCGACCATCGATGCCGTATTCATCACACTCAAAATCAACGAAAACTTTACAAAATCTAAAAATATAGCGGACTATTTGTCGATGCACAACTTTGTTCAAGATGCAGTTCAGAGAAACGATCAAATATACCGACGCATTCGAAGTAAATGTAAAACAAAATATAGCAATAAAACTGCTTCTCTCAATTCAAATATCGACGAAGTTATCGAAGAAACGATAAACAAGCAAAAAGCTGTAATATCTGAAAAAAATAAAAATCATAATGAAAGAAACAACACTATGTGGACTTATGATGAGCTAAGAAATAGTTTTCTTAAATTGATCAAAGATTTTGACTTGAAATTAAATACCTTACCTAATGACATCAAACTGCTGGGTAAGGAATCAAATTCTAATGATCACTACTTTGTTTTGTGTTATTGAACGAATGTTATCATGTCTTCAACCACATAACTACTGTTTTAGCGTCTGATATCAACAACATCGGGCCGGAGAGCCGAAGGATCTTCATGGGGAAGCCCACGACCATCTCGCGCTTTCCTTTCGTGGCCAGCATCCACGTGCACGATCGGTTCACCTGCGTAGGCGCGCTCTTCCACGACGACCTGGTCGTCACGGCGGCTTCCTGTTTCTTAGAGTAACACCCTACAACTTTTATCATCATCATCACCATTTCAGCCCAAAACGTAAAAGTATCCCTTAAAGTATGCCTCAAGGACCATCGATAAGCCACGTATTTGGTTCACTTTGTTGGAGGTATACTCACGCTGCGTATTTTCATACACGTACGCTACTCTAGAACTCCTCTGCCTGATTGGCCATCTGTGCTGTTCTGTTAATATTTTATCGCTATTTCGCTGTTAATTTAGGTTTAAAAACATAATCAATTGCTTTTAAAACCGCAGGTTAGGATAATACTGCGAGGTCGGAAATACATAGTAATTGAACGTCCGAAAAGAAATTGTATCGCCTATCCCAAGGTTCCAAGTTCGAAGGAATGATAAGAAAAGTTGCTAGCCCATATCCACATCTGTTTTTATGAAAAAAAAACGTATGATTAATATTTGAAAAGAGATCTATAAACTAGATGGAAGTTTGAAAAAAGTTGCAAACGGAGTGTCACTTAATCTGCATATTTCAAAACATTTTGTAATCCGTTATTTGTTTGTTGTTGTGAATAAATAAATGTCCTTTCTTTCAATCTTTCACTTTGTAAAATTTACTTTCAATTACGGAAATAAATATTGCATTTTGTCCCAGGTTCATCTCGATCTCGCCACTCGTCCGCGTGACGTACATCAAGGTCCGCTTGGGGAGCGACTTCACCAGCAAGCAAGGGCAGCTGCTGCCGGTGGCCGGCCTGCACCTGCACCCGGCCTTCAACACCACCGTCCTCAGCCACAACCTGGCCGTCGTCCATTTGGAGCAGCGACCGAAGTTGCAGAAAAATTCAATTATAAGCATAAAGTTCGACAGGATTGCTCAGGGGATGCCGACGGACGTGAGAAGCGTCCTGATCTTAGGGTGGGGAGAGAAAAGGGTGAGTTTTTCATAAATCTTCTAGTTAAGTCATGATTTAAAAAAATCTTCAGATAATTGGACTGAGGATCTGCAAGTCAAAAAACGAGCCTACTCCTTTCTCAAAGGCCGGCAGCGCACTTGTGATTCCTCTCGTGTTGAGGGTGTTTTGGATGGCATGATCACTTACCATCAGGTGACCCTTTTATTTAATAAAAGTTTTGATTGCAAAACAGAACACGATCCGACTTTGCAAAGTGTTTGAATACAATCAGATCGTACGATGCTTTATTGTTATTAATCAGAAACATACAATAAAGAACATATAATGCTTGCAGTATTGCCAGAGAAATACAGTGTGTCTGGCTGGAAGTCCTAAACTCCTAATTATGACGACGATTTCAATTCGTATGGAAATATATTTTGGCAAAAATTATACGAATTGATACTAATTAAGGGCGTGCAGCAAATTGTGGTTACAGAGTTATCAACAAGTTTTTAGAGTTGTTGGTAATTCTGTAGCTCTGCCTACCCCACTCTGGGAATGAAGGCGTGAAGGTATGTATGTAAAGGGCGTGCAGTCGAGTCAATAGGTCCGCTATCGCTAAACTCATCAGTTTCCATCTAATCCAATGCAGTATTAATTTAAGTTACTACAAACATAAATTACGGCACATTTATATCAAAATGTATGTATTCAGATACTCCTAGTCCTACGCACGAAAGGGCGTCAGTGGTACACGCCTAGACCAATGGATCTACATGCCTTACGCGTGTCAACGGAGCCATTGTAGACGATCCGGACGACGGTGCGTTAAGATGGAAGCAATATGGCTAGGAAAATATAGTATGCCTATTGGTGGATCTTTTCCTTGATCTGCTCCAGTGTAGATTTTTTTTTACTTGTCATTTATAAAATAGTTGCATGTTTGCATGTTTTAGGCAAGTAAAAATGTCAGAAACAAGAAAAATGGCGTGTCTGATGAAAAGCTCGCGTTCCAACGCCTCGACCTGTATGACTTGGATGAGTGCGAAGAAATCTACACGAGGTACGGCCGTGGGTTCTCTTCAGAGGCCCCAGACGAGATGCATTACGCCAACTCGCTTTTCTATTCGTTTCGTTTTTAAACCAATCGCTTCACTTGTAGATGACGTGATACGAAAAGTCACGTGATATACCGGTGACGCGATTGGTCTCGTCTGGGGCCCCAGGGCAGTGACCGTCTTATAGTCTTATCTCATAACAGAAACAACCATACCAATGTGAATGTGATGAATGATTATGATTATTAATTCACACACTTGGGACTAGAAAACCACATCTTGTCATAAAGTAGGAAATGGTTTCAAGTGCAATTGAACTTTATAACCGAACAATACTTTCTACTGGTTTTTTTTATGTATGTTCACCGATTACTCCGTCAAATTGTGGACCGATTAAAAAAAAAATTGATTGTGCAAAATGTGGTCACAGAATTTTCAACAAGTTTTTGAGGTGTTGGTAATTTTGTTGCTCTGTCTACCCCACTCTGCGAATAAAGGCTTGAGTTTATGTATGTATGTATGTATGTACTTCTGACGCAATACTAAATTCGACATTATTGGCGAGAGGGGTGGGGCGCGCGGAAATGAAAGAGACACAGTCTTTGTTTGTTCCTTTCCAGCCCAAATTCGTCAGTTTTTGATTGAGTAAGCAAAATAACGTGCTTTTTTACGTTTAGATGTGATTATATCTGTACCAATTTCAATTCATGTATATGAATTTTATATTCTCACCAGACATTTTGCTCCTTTTTGACCGAATGTCCGTGTAAATTATACAAATTGTATCTTAGATTAATAAAATAATATAATTCGACAGCTAAAATATACCGACTGTTTGATTTCTGATTTACCTTAATGTTAACTGGTAGAGAATGCTTGTATCATTACGTCCGCCTTTTGTACACTATTTCATTTAGAGAATAAAAGTATTTAAATAAATAAATAATGTAAATATATCGTTTAAGGGCCTACGTCTCTGGAAAGCTGTTCTGCGCTGGGTCCGTCGGCAGAGGCAGTGGGGCTTGTCAGGTGAGCAGGCCTTCATATCGTGACAAATTTTAATATCATAAGGTATCATAACACAACATTTATAAATAAACTAAATAAATATCAGGGAAGGATCTCACACAAATTGACCTAAGCTCTAGGTTTGTACTATGGGTACTAGACAACGATATAAATACTTATATAGAGAAATAGATAGGGGGTCAAAAAAAGCGCTACTTGAAGGTCTGAAGATGTCCTTTGAAGCGGAACAAGACGAGAGCTCCAGCAGCTAGCGCAGCTCGCGTGTTCAGGGCGGCCAGCTCTTTTGTCACTGTAGGACTATTAGATCTTTGCTCTATAGTTTAATGGCTCGACAATGTCCACGTATTGGTCACAAATAATCCAAAACTGTCCTCACTTCACTTACCGGCGTTTGTTCTTCTTCATCTCTTAAATGGCAGCCACAAGGCTTGTACCAATGTCAGTTGCTTCAGTGATGGTCGGATGTCAAATATTCTGCCTAGAGTCATCAGTCAAATGAAAACAGCAAGGTAGAAAAAGTTACAAAGTAAGAAACCCTCAGAAAAAAGGGGGAGGAAACGGTAAAAAAAGGGGGTGGAGGTACGAAGGAGCGGAACTGAACTGAACTGAACTACTTACAAACGAATAATATTGTTAGTTATAAAATCACACAGAATATTAATAAAAGGGGAAACGGTATAACAGAGTAAGGTTTTACAGTTAATGGGACGTGGAATAAATTCGGTAAGCCGGTCGTACAGGGAACACGACCTCTTGGAGCATTCAAAAAATATATGATCCAGATTGCGTTCGTCTAGACCACATTCATACCAGCCTTTGGCGCCTACAGCTATGCGTATCCTCCCATGTTAATGTGCTTTCCTACATCTATTTTGATTTTTTAGTAAACACCTCTCCCCTTGTTTTAAGACAGAATGATGACGATCATTCTGTCTTAAAACATCATTAAACATAAATTAAGTTCGAGAAAATACTAATTTTGTTATGAACTTTATTCTTTATGCTATAAGGTCCATTTAAAGAGCTTAAGTTTTAATACAGTAGGTAATTTTGTGAATTCATAGGTATAATTCAAAAAGTACTACATCACGGAAAATTGAAGTCATTTTTATAGTCATTCTATTGTAAGAAGACTTTGGTGAACACACTCCGTATCGTAAGCGGGCTTAAAATTAGTGATCCCACAAGGCTTCATCATTGGAAATGTTCTATTTAGACGGCATTAATGATGTATTGCAGAACGACGTGGGTGCGCCGGCGATCGTGGGCAACACGCTGGTGGGCGTGACCAGCTTCGGTGCGCCGCGCTGCGGCATGCGCGACGCTCCCACCGTCTTCACCAAGCTCGGCTTCTACACCGCTTGGATCGACAGCATATTTAAGAAGGTAAAAGGCTACTAGACGGCTTTAAACCACAGTTTTTGTAAAGAAGACCTTGAAAAAAGCGAGTTCGCGTGCTGCTGGATACATGGTTTAAAACCAAACCCAAGCTTCAGTGTGTTCGGAACGCTTGTGCTTGTGTACCCCCGCGTGGTTCCCGTGTTATAATAGTGCCACTCCATGTCTTCCCGTGGATGTCGTAAGAGGCGACTAAGGGAATAAAGGCTTGTAGTACTGTTAGGTGATGGATTTGCATCCTGTCACTTGTCACTCGTAAACATCTTAGCCTAATTGTGCAAAATGTGGTTACAGAATTATCAACAAGTTTTTAGATTTACAAGGTAATTATGTAGCTCTGCCTACCCCACTCTGGGATTACAGGCATGAGTGTGTGTGTAGTTTTTGTATGACTCGGATGTGGAATCCCAAAGACAAGGTAAGTCTGTATACAATACAAGAAGTTCCGTGGTAATTTCACGTTCATGTCCGCTTGGTTGTTTTGCCCAACAAAACTTGGTATAATACCACTGTCTACACCGTTAAAAAACGCGTAGACAGTGGTATTATACCAAATTTTGTATGGCCTTTAAGTGCCCTAGGTAGACAGGAGTGCGTTTTAAACCACTAGCAGAATTGTTGGTTTAAAATTTGTTTCAAACTGTCTAGCCACTTGTTTAAAACCATCCAAATATGCATCGCGCATGGTCAAAATGGCAATACCACCAAGTCATGAACGTGGAGGTATCACGAAACTTCTTGAATTGGGATAGACCAAAAAAAATAACTCACGGGTTTAACATTCTAATTTGAAAGAATATGTAATTTTAAGAGACCAATTTCATTAACTTCGTATTTGACCCAATAGTTTCGTTTTAATACGTTTATTTATTTAGCAGATTTTTTATGGATGACATGGTTATTTTAAATTTGGGTTGTCATTTTCTTATAAATTACAACAATTAAATGATATCTAATGATAAAAAGTGATTTTTATAGTGTAATAAGACATACAATTTCAAGCGGTTTTCGCCTAACTCGTAAGATACACGTAGGAGGGCTTTAAGCCAAAAACGAAAGTCAAACAAACTTACTTTTGTCAAAATGTCCGAAATAGATAAATATTTCAAAAACTTAATAATGCAGAACGGGTTTAAAACCCTATTCCTCGAAATGGTTTTCAAATTAGAGTAATTTAAAAAATATGAACAATTTCAATTGTACAGAGACTTGTCGTTGGGATATCAACAAGGACAGGTCATGTTGCTCTGCGGAAATTCATTTCGATACTGAACGTCAGAAACAAAAAACGCAAACTTTACGGTTTCAGTCCAGCTGAAAACACACGAGGGAAGCCGTAGTGCGTGCTAAGTCTATCACTAATTCAGAATGCTTTTATCGCGAAATTTTGTTTTGTATTATGGTCAATCAATATGATTTCAAGGCCGCTTCCCTCGTTTGATATAGATGAAAAAAATAGACCGACTGAATCTAACTGTTAAGTTCAATTTATTCTAATCACGCCAATTTAAATGATTATTTCAGATTCACAAAAAAGACCTTAATTCAAAAATTGTACGGGAAAGCGAAGGTGAACAAAAACCACAAGAATTGTATTTTGAAGATATTAGAGAAAACGATAATTCACCCAAACAGACGAAATTTAACGGCGACAAGGTTAAGAACAAAAAAGGTCCCATGTTCGTGGAATCCGCAACAGACGTTGATTATGGAAAATTTGTCTTCGATATCTCATCTTCGACTTCAACTACCAGGGGAAGTAAAGTCAGAGTCAACAAATACACGAAAATTAATGAGAGTCCGCCCCATTATTCATCTGAAGAAAAAAAACCAGAAGAGGTGGTATATGTATCCGAAGATGAAATATTGAAATATTATAGAGAAGGAAGCGGCGATAAGGCGGAGATTGCAATAAGGGAATCCGGAACTACTACACGATATGTTCTTGACAAAAAAATACCGAGAATTCAGAAAGGGCTGGAAAATTTAAAGAAGCTATTTGCTCAATACATCTTGTGATACACTTCGAATTATTTGCCTTTTATTAAGACATCGTGATCGTATTTTATTATTTAATACACCATTGTAATGTTTTTTAACTCAAAAATTACAATTATGGCGCTAAAATGACATGGTTACCTATCTCAAGTTGGAAAAACTTTACACTTTCCTGGATTGTTATAAAACTCACCCAGCAATTAAAATAAAAAATGGGTTCAGGAAAAATGTTTTTTGGACAAATGAAAATTTCAGACACGAAACAGCGGACAAAAGTTTTTCGAAACATCGATAGCTTACCCACAATAGTATTGAACGCGGCATCAGTCCAATAGTCTAACGTTGACGAAACTGTTCAGTAGGGGGGGCCATTTGCAACGTTAAAAGATGGCGGACGTGTAATTTGTTTTAGACTTAAATTTTTGGGTAATTAGGTGTTCAAAGTTCTTTTCTGATAGTGATTTGTACTTTTTATGCCTTTGTGTCGCACAGTGATTCAAGACTTGGACGTATTTCGTGTATCTGGCATCTTTCTTCTCGTTTCAAGTGGACTTGCAGTGGTGCAGAGGTTAAAACTATCTTGACCTCTGACCTACAAATCACCGTACAACGTTGCCCCCAATCTTCCTAGAGAAGATTGGATTGTGTTTTATTGCTATATTGATTTATACTTATATATACTTGACACTGGCGAAATCACTTCACGTGGAAACGCCATATCCCCGCGGTAGTAGCTGTTCAAGTCGCCGCGGGGGCAAAGAAAGAAGAAGACTGTTCAGTGGTTAAAGGTTTCTTTCTATCAACGAGACGAGAAGAGAATTGAAGTCTCATGTTCCGGACATTTCGTCCTTGGTTTTGGTTTCGGTTGCAGAGTTAATAAACACTCTGGATGTTACAACAATATTTTTTTCAATTCTCGTCTCACATCCTCGCCGATCCAGAGTATCTAGATGTGATGCTTTTGCTATCGTAAACGATTTCCGAAAACTTGCGGCAATCCTATGCATTTTCGATAACGATACGGATTAGGATGAAAATTTGCCATACTTTAAATTCACTCCGATCCTATTCTTACTTTGCATGGTAAGAGCATCTTTGGAGTCGGATCTGCTCGTGTATTTGTTTCTCACCCCCTAAATCAAGTCTAATTTTCACGATTTTAGAAAATGTTGTAGTTGTTTTGAAAAGTTTCAGCCCAAACACGTTTTTGTAAAATGTCAAAGTTTGACTGTCCTACAGATCTTGTTGTCATAATATCTATAGGTACAATATATCCTAAAATTCTGGAAACGTTACTGCATTTTGTATGGACATTTTTAGCTTTACAATTCTCTTAAGTCACACACACACATCACGTTTTGGGATCGAAACGTGGCAGAAACGGTTTAGTATGACGAAACGGCTCTCGGTGTATAATGTGTATCGAGATTGCTATGTCTATTTGCAACCTTCTACATATGTCCCTATTATGTTTTCCCCCTTCTGTTTTCATTTTGAATATCGAAGGCTTATCTGCATACAAAATGGAAACAATTGTTCCGCTTTGAAGTCGATTGCGATTGCAAGTGCGTTAGGTAATAGGGCAGGTCACTTTACGTTATTATTTATTATTTTTCTGCGCACTCTGTTATAAGTGGCCTGGTGCTAATAGGGCCAATATTAATTATAATTGTTTTCCGTAATGAGCGTTTTTACCATGCATCAGCATTAATAGTTTATCAGTATTAATACCGACTTTGGCCCTATTAGCACCAGGCCACAGGTAATTCAACTTTTCGTAATGTCAATACCAACGGTTCCGTCATCGGCCGGGTAGAGAGTTGCCGCTACATACATACATACATACCTTCACACCTTCATTCCCAGAGTGGGGTAGGCAGAGCTACAGAATTACCAACAACTCTAAAAACTTGTTGATATCTCTGTAACCACAATTTGCACAACTAGGCTAGGATGTTTAACAGTGTATATTAGTGACAGGTAGCGAGCCCGATCTATCGACCAAATCGTCTTCCCGATCAGAAGAAATCTGGAAATGGCTGGTGAACAAGAACAGACTGGACTGATGACCAACTCCTTGACTTGAGTCGTGACGTCATGCGTCACCACATCTTTATACTTGATTTTTTTTAGAAAATAATGGTGTTAATTGATATGAATATTTAAAGCTATTTTTAATGAAATAAACAAGTCCAACTCACGTTTATGCTGAAATTTGTGTCAGTTGTCGTCCAATTTTGTTATTTTAATTATGTTACTGCAATTTCAACAACCTACTTAACCCACTAATAGTGCAAAATGCAATGCACTTTATACTTAATCTACCTAAATCTCAGGAACCAATCAAGTATACTTAGTCGTGATAGTTTTAAAATCGTTATATTTTTCAGGTTTTTAAATTCTAGTTTAGGCTTTAGGGAGACTGTAGACTGTAGACACGTAACTCTAGCGAAAATTTCACTTTTTTAGTTCAATATTTGCTAAACGGTGCCGCAAAAGTAAAAAAAAATAATTTTGTCCAAATCAAATTTCATATGGCCAGGCCAATGCAACTATAGATACCAAATGTATTAACAATTTGAAAAAGTAATTCGGACAAAACTAAGACAATCAATTTGAACAAAGAACTTATAAAATAATAACTTGACGATTTCTTGCCATGATCCTAAAGTACCTCCGGATTATTGCAGCGGTATAATTATCATTCGGTTTCCTAATTTAGCTATTCTTCGGCGGCTTTTAGCTATTTAGTGGCAGTGGGCGGAGCACATCGCTCGCAGTACTGATGGCCGATGGGGCCAGAAGGTTCTTTAGTGGCGTCCGCGGACCGGGAGTCGAGCTGTAGGTAGGCCTCCAACAAGATGGAGTGACGACTTTGTAAGGATCGCGGGAACGCGGTGGATGCGAAAAGCACAGCCTTGGGGGAGGCCTATGTCCAGCAGTGGACGTCTTTCGGCTGACATGATGATATTGATTGATGATATATTATAATATTGTCAGCAAAATAAATAATATGTTTATTAGCTTTTGGGAAATCATTTATGGATAATCGTTGCCTTCTTCTTCTTTACAGAGCTTGGTGTTGTACAGGGCCGGCGGGTAACGCCACCTCTTCAGTCTCGGAACTATCTTTATATTCACTCGCTGACGAATATGATTTAGCATTGCTTGAGTTAGTGTCACTGCTCTCGTTAGCCATTTCTAAATCAATATTGTTGGTCTTTATTACGGTGGGCGGTGACAAAAGTCTTGGAATATCTACTTTAAAATGTCTCATCATAACTTTAGATGTCTCATTTGGCGACTTTTGAAGTCCTCGTATTAAGTTCGGTGAAGAAATATTGTGTGTTTTTAATTTGGATTCAAGAAATCGATGGGTAGGCATTTTAGTATCTGACTCGATAGGTTCAGGATCCTTCTCCTCTTCAGGGCCTATTTTGAGTTTATTTTTCAGTGCATCTGACTTTGTAACATCGATTTCTTCTTCAGAATGATGACAGCGAGCTTCGATTCCGGCTTGACCCGCGGTGACGTTGGATTTAGAGCGCAGGACCTCTTGTAACTCTCCAGCGAATTGTTTAATAGAAAAAAGATCTATCTCATTATTTTTTCGTTTTTTTTGTCGTTTTGATGGGGTTCTTTTTTCAATCTGTAAAGTATAGGTCGATCAATCAAATTTCAGTGAAAGAATTACGGGTTAATGCAAAAAAAAAACATTTTTCGTTGCAATACGGTATCAAATTTTAGTTCAAGCATTATTACACCTTTTGATCATAAAAAAAAAAAAAAAAAAACATTTATTCTGTAAGTAGGCCCTGTAGGCACTTTTACAAGTCTGAATTTACCATCTACCAGCGCTTCAAGAGACCATTGTTGAGAAGAAGCACCGCAAGAAACTCAACAGTAAGCCATTTTTTTAAATAAAGAACTTATTACAATACTAAACATAAGCTATCTAATTTAAATGTCACAGGGATGTACAGGTCCCAGTAGTAATAATAATTAAATTAATAAAAATGTCAGGTTAAAATAATAATACAATTCCGGAGATGTAAAGAGTCTCCAAATGTCAAATTAAAATTAAATATAGGTAAGTAGGTAATTAAACAAAAAAACAAAACAACAAACACAAACAAGGGAGATGTAGAAAGTCTCCACGGTCAATTTTGGAGATGTAAAGAGTCTCCAGATGTCAAATTAAAATAATAAGCATACAAGGAGATGTATATAGTCTCCACGGTCATTAATATGTAATCAATTGTAATCATCTTTTTTTTTTGCTAAGGTTACGTTAGTTTAAGTGCCCGCCGCGAATACCTGCCTTGTCGTGGCGGTGGGGCTGCCGTGAAACTAACACCCCGCGGTACCTGGGGCCGGCTTGATTATTATTTTTTCTCGCTGGGAAAATTATTTTACGCATACCACGTAGGCCCGAAGAAGCTTAAGGTAGTTAGTTATATGGGACTTACCAACCGAGAATGGCTAGAATAAAACCCAGCGATTCTCCTTCCGAGAGATGGCTCTTGGCCCTTGTTGGCGTAGGCCGCCGGTTCTGCTTGGGCATTTGACTACGACCCTCAGGCAGACCCGTGTAGCGCGGACTTTGACATTGAAAGAGGGTCCCGGGAGAATTCAGGTTGCTTACAGACCAATGGACAAAACAGGGTGAGGGATCAATCTATCACCGCAGATCCTCACGTTTCGGCAGAGGATAGGGTAAACGGCGCACAGTAATACCGGCACTCTAGTTCTGCGGCTCCACGCTGCCACAAACAGCGTTGTGACCCCGCCAGATTAAGGAGGTTAGGAAGAGTGATCTCAATCCCACACACGGACACAGCGATACACCATATACGACGAAGGTTAAAAACTGGTGATGGTATGTTTAGTTGTAAAGTTTGCGACGTTGAGTGAGTTGTTGGTGGTTAAGTTTACTTAGCCCTTTTCGCCCTGTGGTTGCCGGGTTAGAATAGTGCCACTCCATGTCTTCCCGTGGATGTCGTAAGAGGCGACTAAGGGAATAAAGGCTTGCAGTACTGTTAGGCGATGGGCTTGCAACCTGTCACTAATACACTGGGAAACATCATAGCCTACTTGTGCAAAATGTGGTTACAGAATTATCAAGAAGTTTTAAGACTTGTTGGTTATGCTTTAGCTCTGCCTACCCCACTCTGGGAATGAAGGCGTGAGTTTATGTATGTATGTATGTATGTAAGTTTACTTAGGTAGGCCTCCAACAAGATGGAGTGACGACCTTGTAAGGATCGCGGGAACGCGGTGGATGCGAAAAGCACAAGACCGGTATGAGTGGAGAGCCTTGGAGGAGGCCTATGCCCAGCAGTGGACGTCTTTCGACTGACATGATGATGATAATGATGAAGTTTACTTCATTGGTGACGTCGATGATCCAGTCGGCGTAGAAGCCCAGCTTGGTGTAGACGGTGGGCGCGTCGGGTGCGCCGCAGCGCGCCGGCCCGAAGCTGATGAGCCCGACCAGCACGCTGCCCGTCACGGCCGGC
This sequence comes from Acleris emargana, assembly GCA_927399475.2. Taxonomy (NCBI): domain Eukaryota; kingdom Metazoa; phylum Arthropoda; class Insecta; order Lepidoptera; family Tortricidae; genus Acleris; species Acleris emargana. The sequence continues at coordinate 18,780,222 of OV656854.1, forward strand.
CCGCCGATGTCGCTCTGACGCACAATACATTGCAGTTGTAGATCAATTATTTAGCAAATCGAAAATATGTACAAACAGCCACACACTTAACTGCCCATTAAAGTCAGAAGTGAGAAGATGTAGAAAGAGATGAATAAAGATTTTACATAAGAATCTCATGTGCACACAGTTTCTCTCTGTTTATCTTCATTGGTCACTCTGCTGTGTGGGCGATTGTACCCGAAACGGGAAAACATTTTTTTTTTTATACATTTACAATGTGCAAATCAAGCTCTTTTATATGATACCCCATTTGTTGAAATAGTTTTTCTTTTATTTTTAAACCCCCCTTTTAGACCCCATTTTCTTTTTTTTTTAATATAATTAGATGTGCAAGTTATACACCTATGCCAAATTTTAATTTGGCAGGTTAAGCATTTGCTGAGAACAGACAGGAACCGAAGTCTTACCATAAGGGTTCCTATTTTGCCGTATTGGTGAACCCTAAAAGGAATTAAAGATGTTTATGGCCGCTTTGTTATCAGGTCTTACCAACTAGTTTTGTAGATGTACCTAAATGTAGGAATAAAAATAATGTCAATGTGGTTATACGCACACTGCAAGCTCCACTGCCGCGGTCGGCCAGCCCCGTGCAGAAGTGTGTGTCGCGGACGTAGAAACTAAAATAACGATAGAATTAATTTTTTGTCATAGCATTCATCAAGTTTTAGTTTTTTCCACTGAAGCTATCTTTGGCTATCTTAGAACTAAGGTTACCGACATAGCCCGAAGAATAGCTAAACTGAAGTGGCGGTGGGCGGGGCACATCGCTCGCACATGGCCGATGGGGCCAGAAGGTTCTTGAGTGGCGTCCGCGGACCGGGAGACGAGCTGTAGGTAGGCCTCCAACAAGATGGAGTGACGACCTTGTAAGGATCGCGGGAACGCGTGGATGCGAAAAGCACAAGACCGGTCTGTGTGGAGAGCCTTGGGGGAGGGCTAAGTCCAGCAGTGGACGTCTTTCGGCTGACATGATGATGAAGTATCTTTGGCTATAGACAAGTTGCCTAACGGTAAACGAGCGTTCCCACTGAGAGCATTTGCATGAATATTTCAGAGGTGTGGACGTTAAGCCTCACAAAGCTTACACACCACTCGATGTTAGTTCTGAATGCTCATTACAAGCAAATGCTCTCAGTGGGGACGCTCCTTAACGTAAATAACTATCGAAAACTGCCAAAATGTTTGGAATTGACTGACAGCTTACGGCAAACCTATACATTTTCCATCTTATCCGGGGCTACTGATTGTCCGTGATGGTTATTAAATAGATAATACATAAATCGTAATAAAGTCCGGTCGAATTCAATTCAGTATTAAACACCAACGCATCCACTTCTTAAATGTAAAAAAAGCTTTTGCGTGAGAGGTTTTTTATCAGTTGAAATCAGAATTTTAAAATGTCTTGATATTGTTCCAGAGTAAAAGGGTCTAGACGTACAAACCGGCGACAGAGGGAGCACAATGTTATCTTATAAGTGTTCCGTTTTTCAATATTAGGCACAGAACTCTCTAGCGAGTCGAATGCTCTGTCCCTCGCCCTCTCTAAAACTACTGCGAGGTCTACAAGGGACAGAGCATTCGACTCGCTAGCGAATACGTTAATTAAAACTCATAGTAAGCGTACAGAACCCTGAAAACGAGTAATCATTACCTAGAGTAAGCTTCTTGGCAGCTGGCTATGTCGTACACCGTCTCAGTGGCCGCCGTCAGCGCGGAGTCCCGGAACACGACGCCCTCCACCCGCGTCACCTGCAGGGTCACTTGATTACTAGCCTCAGTGACATCTAAACAGCACACACATTTAAAACCACCTTTAAAAACCTACAAAAGAGCGTTAAATAGAGACGGGTCTCTTTGGAACACATGAAATACATAAATGGGTGGATCAACTTTTTGTTGTTGTTATTCTGTCCCGTAAGCCAGGAGACAACAGTGATAGAGTTTCTTAGAAAAAATGTTATAATACATACTTCCAGCACACTCAGAAGAAAGGCCATAAAATAATGGGTGTGTAATTGCCAATATAACAGATTTTTTGTGGACTTATATCCTTTGAAATCATAGTTTTAAAGAGTGACCCAGGAGACGTCACCATGGCAACGAGCTACAAAGAAAAGTTGATTGACCCAAATACGAGTATAGCCTGCACTGATAGCGCCGTTAGCTCCCTCCTCTCCATATTGCACCTCCAGAACAACAGAGAACTAATTCAGAAATTTAAAATTTCGAGTTTGGTCGCTATAATAATATTAACATAATAATAACTCAGAAATTTTGAATAAGGTCACTATTGTTCTGAAGATTCTCATCGTCTTTGAGGTACTAAGTGCCCCACATATTTAAATTGGTATACCCTTTTTAAGGGGACACCATGTCGCTTGGGCGGAGCCACGCTAGGAAAATTAATATTCAATGGGTTATCATAACAAAAAAAAAAAGAAAAACGAAGAGTTTTATGCAACTCCCCAGCATGAGACGAATCCAATGACATATCATTCATCAAAAAGCGGAAGGTCTGATGCCATGCGCAAAAGCCGGTGTCAAGTACACAACTCAATATAACATCATGTTTAAGCACCAAATAGGCGACTTCAAGACCGGTAAATATTAATGCCGTTTAGTAGGTTCTTAAGGACGGCTAATATTTGTAACATTCTTTTTTTGCTTTTTACTGACGCTTTTTGTTCTTCGTTCTACTTTATGTTTTTTTATTATTTATTATTTTAAGACGTTGTCTTTGAGAATTTATATATTATGTATAACCATGTCAAATTACAGCTTTATGGTTAGTACAAGAGTCTTTCAGTTAAACCGGACAGACGGACACGGCAAAACTATAAGAGTTTGTTAGATTAGATTGATTGATTGATTAGATTGCAACGAATTTAAAACCTACTTTTTCAAAAGTCAAATAAAGATGGCAAGAATCGATCCTCACGTTACTAGCTCCCCACCCCAAAACAAAGATATTCCGGACATTCTCGGGGAGTGCGACCGCCTCCGTGTCAAATTTGATCTTCCTGATCCCGCGGCCGAACTGGAGGCGTTCCTGCAGCTCGAGGATGACGAGGTTGTTGCTGAGCGAGTGGATGTCGAAGCGCGCGTGGAACACCATGCGCACTACGGGCACCAGCACGCCCGCGGCGTCCGAGGAGTTACTGCCCACGCGCACCGCCAGCGGCACGCGCGGCAGCCGCGGGGACTCGTGGAACCTGCGGGCGGAGCCACGGCGCTTCACAATTATTGAATCATCAGCATCATTGTCGTCATCGTCATCTTGACGCTAAATGGGCTCCTCACATCAGTGTCTGAATGCGATTTGTTTTCGTGGGGAAAATTGTGCCGTGAATGTCATGACGTACCAAACATGAAATTACGAGTATGTCTTGTTATTTAAAAAAATATAGCTGGTGGCCAATTGGCAACGTTTTTTTTTTTTGGAAAAATGGCTTTTTGATTTCTTGACAAGTGAAGAAAAGCCACATACAAGCCTCGGCCAGGAAGGGTGGTTGATGGACTCGTATATTCAAGGTCACGCCTACTTAAACTAGTCCCACGATGCCTTTCTTTCCGTTCTCTGCAGTAATTCACTATTGACCCAAGTAGCCTAAAACCAAAGTCAAGTGCTATTGATAATATGTGCTAGGATAACCTATAAATAAATACTACGTAATGTAGGCATATTAATTTGGTAAAGAAAGAATCATTTGTAAGGAAACCTTCACGTTCGAACAGCTGATCATGTAAGTAAGACCGAGAAGGCCCACCTGTACAAGATAATATACGACTTCTCAGAACTGATTTCTCTTAATGGTCCCAACCAATTTTCATAAATCCTAGCTACGAACCATTCTGGTTAAACTAGCATTTTTAAAAGTTGAAATCGGCCATCCTTTAGGAGCTACCATGCCACAGATACCAAGATACACATATTAGGGTCATACACACTCGCAAAAACAAAAGTTGTCTCTCCTGTGGTCAATAGTTAAAGGCTTGTGTGCATATAAGCTGTGTTTTTACTTGCTAGGACTAAAGTGGACCTGACGGCGTTTATGCGGATGTGGCTTCAGTCAGAAAATTAGGCCTTCAAAACGTTAACTTCGGGTATGTCCACAGGAAAGACGGTAACCTAAATCTGTGTATGACCCATTAAACTTATAACACCCCTCTGTTAGTGTCGAGGGTTAATTAAAGATCCATGTTGGTGTGTGGGACGGACCGCCAGAGGCAGGAGGCGGCCGAGATGACGGCGCGCTTGGAGAGGACGGCGCCGGCGCAGGCGAACTCGCCGCCGACGTGCACGCTGCACACGAAGGGGAACTCCGCGACGGAGGCGGCGCGCGCGCCGAACAGCCGCCGCGTCGCCGCCGCCGGCTCTGCGGGAACACTGCTCATTAGACAAGTCCACATACAGAAATCAAGAATTGAAACAGGACTGACAAAATAAAACTGATTTTAATCTATGATAGAAGACAAAAGCATATTTTAAATAATATACTCGTTTATTTGAAAGAGTCGATAATTTTAAGATTACTCATAAAATTTTCTTATTTTAATGATTTTTAGATTTTGTTGAACGGTTCTTAATTATTCAAATTATTACTGTACTTATAGTGTATATATATTTTTATTGTAATTTCATTCAACTTTTTTAGTATTTTAATTTTACCATATTAAATTGTATGAACTGTTGAACAGGGATTTGATGGATGACTAAACTTCATTGACGGACTCACAAACTGCATCGATTTATTGAATAAATGTTGAAAGTTGATATTGTTATCTTTTGCATTTTACTGATTGTAATATTTTTATGACGGATTTGGTACTCACCCCACGCTTCCGCGTCTCGATCGACTTGGGGTCTCGATGGCGCGCGCGCAAATAGTTGTTTAGAATTTTTGAACAGAAGGTTACCGACGACCATCGCGGAGGTCAGCTCGGCTCCTCGTCTGAAGTTCCTCTCGAAGCGGATGAAATCGAACAGGGCGCTTCCTCCGCGCTCCTGGCCCTGAGCTTCACCGTCTTCCACCACGCCGCGGAATACACTCCTCATAATGACTTCAGTCTTATTGTAGTTTTTCCACTCCTTTTTGATAATTCTGTGTACGGTTTTGCTAATGACCAAAATTATGTATTTAGTTTTTTCGTTATATTTTGGTGCTCTACTAATATTATAGATTTCTTCAAATTGGTCAGCGTATATATCTTTCACATTTTGTATGAATTTGTGAATCAGGAAGTTGTCTGCCACGTGTTTCGACGTTGTGAAGTTGTTCCCGTTCTTGAGTTTGACTAATACCTCGCCGACCGTCGAGAAGATGTCACTGACGAAGCGCGCGCGGCGGGGGACGGCTCCATGATCAGGAGAAATCTGAAAATGGCTGGTGAACAAGAATTGAATGGAAATAACGACGAAAAATACTACATCTTTTTTAGTCATGGCTTGATTTTGTATCTAGACTAGAAATATCTAATAAATATATCAACTAATATTTACAAATAAAACTATTTCTAATGAAATAAACAACTGAAACTAAATGTTTTATGGTTTCAATCGTAAAATATACTTTTGCTATAAAATTTCGAAATCGAACATTGAATCTCGTAACCGAACTCAACTTGTGAAGCGAGTAATTTATAACTCGATAATATGTACTATATAGATAAAAATGGGGGTTGCTTAGCGCCGAGTCATGTATATAATGCTTTTCCCAAATAATACGAACAAATGATACAAGTACATAATTATAAGTATTTGTAAAAGCTTTCGACAACTTCAGAGATAAACTTTTTCTTTAAACTAAACGCCGCCGGCGCACGCAGTCAGTTACGGCAAAGTTTCTATGAATTAAGGATAGAAGTCTCAACTTGATCACCTCTACTTATAATCGGGTATGTGATTAGTGTTTTAACAAATTTCCATCCCGTCTATATTCTATAGAAATAAACAGCTTAATAATAGTAATCAGTTCGGATGGAGGACGGGAGAGACTGATGCAGCAGCTGTAGTAATTAAATATCTATATAGGTTTATACATGAATATACACACAGTGTATCAGAACAGCACCGAAATTCAGTGTGCCTCAGGGCTTTATATTAGGTCCTTTCTTATTTTTGTATAAATTACTAAAATTTGTCGCTGTAAGAAAAATCTGTCAATTTACCAATGTTGAGTCAGCTCGCTTAGTCTACTATTGTATATTTTCATAGTGTTATGTCGTACGGTATTCTGTTTTGGGGAAAAGCAGCTGACATACCAACTATATTTGTGTTACAAAAAAGGGCTATTCATTCTTTGTAGGTAACTTAAACTTTCGTGATTCTTTAACATTACTATAAAAAGATGCTAAATTGATTTGGTCATGTGGAGAGAATGTATTAATTGATATTAATAAAACATATTCTGGAATGGAATTCTGTATGGGGAAGGCCAAGGCAAACGTTCCACGATCATTGTAGTTACGAAATATTATAATTTGAATCTGGTTGGGCGTTTTAATCATCCTTGGAGGAATTCAACATTTCAATTTCCACAAATAATAAAATAACCCATAAACGTGTTGTCGGCGGTACATTGACGAGTACCTGGTCGCCGCGTTGCTCAACCTCCCTCTCCCTCCGTCGACGATGTGCAACACGCCTTCTCACGTTTCTTCGAAGTGCTAGTTGAATCGTTTTCGAATTAGCGGGTTCGACTACTGCTAAATCGTTGTTAAAAGTCAGGAATCCAGCACTTGCTCTGGCACCACGACAACGCCGCCCCGCACACTTCTGCTAGAACACTAGACCATTTTAGTTCGAAAAGTGTCACTATACACTCCCTTAGCCGCCATACTCTCCTGACCTGGCATCCTGAGATATTAAACTGCATTCGAAAATTTAAGAAAAATTAAAACCAATGTTTTTGCTTTTATTTATGAAATTTCTGAGGTACCCAAAGAAGAATGGCACTTTTTTACATTTTCGCATTTTTGAAGGAGTTTAGCCGGATGCAGTAGCTTAAGAACTTAAGCTGAGATGGTGCGACGCAAAATTTAATCTTTTTGACGAAGCCAAGATAATTAAGATCAAACCTTACTTCCGGTAAATTCGTTTCAACGTCTAATTTCTACAGAGCATTAAAAAAATATATATAGCTAAAAAAAACAGCGTAATTACTATAATGGTGTCATTTTGCTTCAGTTATGAGGGTGGGGACACTACACACGCTACAGTTAAAGCTACGTATACTAAAACTGGAAACTATTTTCAATGCAAACAAATAATGATTTTAGATGGAAATTTATCTTGAATAAAAAGACTTGATTGGTTCTTGATTTACTGGCGCTAAAATATTTTTACTCTCTAAAAAATCGTCTAAGATAAGGTATTAAAAATGAAAGTTAATGAACACACTTGTGACGTGTGTACAATGGTATTGTATGATAACCAACTTTGAATGGCAGTCAGGCCGACCAAAAAACCCTCCACTTATGGCAGGCGTGTGTTAATTTGTTTTAATTAATATGCTATTATGTATGTGGTTTTCAAATCCGTGCGTGCATCTCCTAGTCAACAACGCTTAGTATTTAACAGATACAATGTGAGTAATCTTCTGGAAAATAAAAACGATCTCTACGGTGCTTTCGCTAGTCAAACCCATATACAAGGATCTTGTGAAAGCATTTGACCAAGTTGATCATTTATGCCCGGTTCCTATATTCAAGAAATGAATCGTTTTCCTTACGGTCAGTAGCGTTATGACATTTGCTACGTACAAAATGTGTCAAATTTTAACGAGACGTCACTATTCTACCAACGGTTTTGAATATAGGAACGCACCATATCCATGGAAACCTGTTGACATGGATACAATACAGTCGTATCTAGATAATAGAAGCCAATTAGTCACCATTAGGTATCATCTCTCGGCGCCAGTTACAATCAGCGCTGGAGTTCCGCAAGGCTCTCATTTCAGATTTCTCTTCATTGTCATTTTTATAAACGACCTTGTCCTTGTTGCTACTTACTTGTCCCGGCTTACTGATAAAAGTTGCTTAAATTTATAACAAAATCTATCTAGAATGGCAGAACGTTGTTTTTTTTTATGCTTTAGGAAGGTAGACGAGAACACATGCCACCTGATAGTAAGTGGAAACTGTGACCCATAGATATTCGCATACGCAAGAATGCAAATGCACTGCCAACCTTGAGGACTAAGATGGAATGCCTCTATGCTAGTAATTTCGCTGGCAGTCTTATGCCCTAACCGGAACACAACAATGCAAACACTGCTACTTGGCAGTAGATTAATGGATAAGATCCCACAGTAAGTGTGCATCCAACAGAATGTTGTTTAATGTTGAGAAATTTTAATGTTTTGTTATTATCTTTTTGGATCTATTAAGCGGAATAAAGTTTCAGTCATTCTCTGGATGATAGTAACTACACTGCAACGAAAATCAACGAAAAATTAAATCAACTCTTTACTGAATCATATTATAATTAATGTTTAAATTCATCTTTACTGCTCACTTATGAGAATCATTCTTGAGTATGGGTCAGTTTGATTGTCTCCGTACTACGAAGGGCACAGGTAATACTCGTATTAAATTCTGCACTCATATATTGATAGTCCCACCCTGCTTTCCCCCCTTAACTTCCGCACTTGATTCGGTCCTCGCTATCCCTTGCCTAACGAATGAATGAATATATTATTTTTTGTTTTATGTGAGATTCGTTGTTTTATATAATGCTAGGTTAAGTTAATTATTGTATTATGTTTAAAAAACGACTGATTGTTGAGTTTCTTGCGGCGTTTCTTCTCAGCAGTGGTCTCTTGCGAAGCGCTGGTAGATTTTGGACGTGTAATAGTGCCCGTGCGGCCTACTTAGTGAGTGAACATCTTTTATCTTTTTATCTTTTTTTAAAATATTTGGAGTTCAAATAACTAGAATGTGCGTGCTGCATATACACTGACATTATTTGATGCGCCTCTTGATCTTTCAATATTTTTAGAAGTTACCTAAATTTAAGATATAAATCCATGTATTTATTAAATTACATACATACATACCTTCACGCCCGTAATCCCAGAGCGGGGTAGGCAGAGCCACAGAATTACCTACAACTTCAAAAAGTTATTGATAAATGATAATGCAGCAACCACACTTTGCACAAACAGGCCAAGATGTTTACCAGCGTATTAGTGACAGGTTGCAAGCTAAATTTATTAAACTAGTCAAGTAAATACTATTGAGGCCCTATTCCATTAACCAAGATCTGTGTACAAGTTTATTTACAAACTTTCACTCATAAATTTCTAACGTTTAATAAACACATCAAACTTTCAAATTTTGATATCGCTTTACCTAATTAGCCATCGTTGGCACACAAAGGTAAAAGTTAAAATCTAGATCTAAACTTTACCACTTCCGTTTCGTTACTTGTTTTGCATAAATAAATATGTTGACATCTCGTTGGTGCATAAATTAATAACTATAATTATGTATTAAATCGTTACGAATATTGCAAATCCTTTAATATTTATCAAAAGTTTGCATTCGTTTATCCTTAAATCAAGTTTAACAACTAATTTAATTTAGAAAAATGGTTTAACTTGTGAATGTCAAACTTAAAAATGGCGTCCCTGTAAAATTGCTATTTTGAATTTATCAAAATATTTCTGCCAGGCGCGGATTATACTTTGAACAATAAAATATTTCTGCCAGGCACGGATTATACTTTGAACAATAAAATATTTCTGCCAGGCACGGATTATACTTTGAACAATATGTCGACCAAACTTCATTATGCAAAACCATTTCGAAGTATTCAAAAAGATGTGGTGAAATAAAAACGGGAGAAAAAAAGTAAGCCGATCAAATATAAATTTATTTTTACAAGGTCCGTTTTCGAAAAATCAGTAAACATTTATAAAAGAAAATATGCTGCTCCTGTTCTGAAGTCGGTTAAAAAATGAATGGCATCAATGTTCTGATTGTCCTAAGATTTATTTCTTGCTTAGTGCCCTGTTCATAAATGTTGTGAAGAATCACGTTGAATGTACAGTCAGGTGCAAAATACGTATCGAAAGAATCCTCTGATAAAAAGATACATAGTCCCATATTTTAACGGTTTTATGGAGAAACTCGTAATTTTCTTCTTAAAGATTCCCAATCCAGCACCTCCTGTTGATTATTTTAGTAACATATATCATATTGTAGAATGAAACCGAATGCCCTAATTTTATGTTCAGATTTCAATATTTTGTGTCCTTGGTCTATCTTTGCTTTTGGAAATTCATTTGTTCATAGCTTATTTCGTTGAATGACTCACCCATGCGAGTGAACGGCACCGCCGGCGCGTTGTTTTCAGAGCTCGGAGTGCTTGCAGAGCTCGGAATGCTCGAGGAGCTGGGAGTGCTCACGGAGTTCGGAGTGCTCGAGGAGCTGAGAGTGCTCGCGGAGCTCGGAGTGCTCGCAGTGCTCGCGGTCCTCGAAGTGCTCACGGTGCTGTGCGGCTCTATGTCCACAGAACCATCATAGTAATCGGAATCCGTCGCGGTTAGCACCCAGTCAGGATTAGGCTTTGCATATGTGGTTGATATAGTTGTTTTGGAATGGTTTTTAAAGCTCAATGTTTTTAATTCATAGTTTTGTCCAGGTAAACGAGGCATTGTAGGCAGAAGTTTCGGGTCAAGGAATATATCTTTGTGAAGACGCGCGTTGGGATCATGTTTTGTGGTTTTCTCAAAAGTGTCTTCTTTATATTCCAAACTATAAAGCAAATCCTGTAGTTCTTTTTCTCTGTTGGATTTGAAACCAGTTTTGACCAGTCTATTAAAAAACTGCTTTTCATCAGCAGGGACTTCATCAGAATCAGGTATAGTAACCGATTGAGCATTTTCGTGGTTGGGTTTATGATAGGGTGGATTCTGAAATTCATATTTTTAATTATATTGTTACAAAGAAAAATACAAAAGTATAATTATGGAGTTTCTTAGCTAAAGAAGCAATAGATTTTAAAACATACGAGTACAAACAAATCATTGTTTTGTTTGTACTACTCCAAGGTCACGAGTTGAACGACAGAATCAGTAGACTAGTGACACTGGCCCACCAGTCACTGGCGAGGCCCTCTGAAAGACCATTGCACCCATTGGTCTCCAGCAGCCGAGAATAAGGAGGAAGCGGTTGGTTGCACACACTTGGGTGAGGTATTGTTTGACGTCCGTGCTCGGTGAGCCGCAACAATTGACGTGGAAGGAAAGGCGTTAGGGCAGGAGACGGGCGACCTGGTTCAGAATAGGTAAGCATAGAGAGATCCTCTTTTGGTCCCATTTACCACGGAGGAGTAATGGGAAAATGACAGAGCGAGAGAGAGAGAGAAAGAGACAGCGAGAGAGGGTAAAAAACTCATACTGGTAGGTTTATAGCTACTTACCTCTTTGAAGACGCTCGCGATCCAGTCGGCGTAGAAGCCGAGCTTGGTGAAGACGGTGGGCGTGCCGCGCTCGCCGCAGCGCGACGCACCGAAGCTGGCCACGCCCACCAGCGTGCGGCCCGTGACCGCCGGCCCACCTACGTCGAACTGCAACGTCACAATCCCGTCATCATCATGTGTCAACTGGATCACTGTTGGACGGTCTCTGTCACTGAAGATCTCCTGGACGGTTGGCCTTGTGCTACTCGCATCCATTAGTTTTCTGGGATACATACATACATTCATACAATCATACCTCTTTCCCGTAGATGTAGGCAGAGACCACTTTCTTCCACTTGCTACGATCCAGCAAACTTCCCTCGCTTAATGCACACTCATAACCCTCTTCATACACGTGCGTCGGTTTAGGGGATTAGGATACTCCTGACCTGCCCTTTATTAATACGTCCCCGATCTGATCGTGCAACGTTCGCTTTGTCCGCCCTCTTTTTATATTCCTATTTACTCTTGCCTCATTTATCAGTTTCGACAATTTTCTCCATATGACCAAACCACTTCAGCATTCCACATCTTCTTTCTAACCACAACGTTCTCTTATTACACTGTTCCTAATTCTATCATATAAGTTCACATCATCCATACTCCTGCATTATTTCTACTTTCATGTTTCTTCTGCCATACCCAACTTTCACTGCTAAACATAAGTATTGGAATTAGCACCCCCCTGTGTACAACCAAACGAGCATTCTTGAACACTTTCTGACTGTTCACATGTGCTCCATTGACCATGTTTCCAGCATTCACTCGTCCCAATAACGACGTTCTGTCGTATCGGCCTCAATGTCCCTTTCACGGGTCTATTCCGTTTGGCCAAAATATTTTTGGTCAGTTGTTTCCCGTCACAGTTGATTTAGTTTTTATCTAGTCACAAGTGTAACTTTCCCTTGTAGACATAGCAAGTGGTTTTGAAATGCCGGATATAAAATCAAAAACAACCCAAAATGCTTGATTGGGAAATGATACATTTGATCAAAATATTTTGACTGAACAACAGGCTCTGAGATTTCCCATCTGCGACACTACGTTTGATTCAGCTTGTATGTTTGGTCGCTGTTTCCACCACTCCAGAACCTTTATTTAAACGGAAATCAGTTCTATTATCATGTGCCCCGCCAACTGTAGAACACGGCGACACTACTCAAAAATTAAAATAAAATGAACCCTTTGTCTAGTCAAACTAAGAAGATTGTCATAAAGAGGCAAACGTAAGTTTAGTTCGTAGTCATAGTCACTAATGCCCCGGCCTGGTCCTCCGCGAAATACTTACTTGACAGGCTCCACCGCCGTTGCTGCCAGAGCTGGCGCAGAAATGGTTGTTGCTGACGTACGTCCTGGAACGATGAGGTTAGTTATGAGTCTGAAGTCGTGGCTTCCGTCTAGTAGGCAAAGCCAACGGGGCTCCATTAGTCGATAGATGCAAAATTTGTTTCAGAAAATAGGTTTTGATCCACCGTAGAAACTTGTCTATAGGTAGTGACAGCGTCAAGAAACGAGATAGAAATTTTATAGGAATTAATCGTTGCTTTTATACGACAAGGGTCTATAGTGGTTCATTCCATAAAGAATTAAAATAATATTTTATTAATTTTCAAAAATACTTTTCTCCATTAATTAACTTTATATGTCGCCCACCCAGTTAATGTTACTAGTATTACCTGGAATATGTATGTTTGCATTTCTTCAAGTTCTGCAGGTCCAAACGGGCAGACGAAAGTTTTTGGTTAGACGCGTCATACTTGTAACCGTGCTTGGAAGGCTAAAGATCCAAACAAAACAGAATCAAAATAAATAACAATTCAACTTTCAAAGATATCAAAAAATAATTAACAATAATGGCGAAAATTGACAACCGAAAACGCTCTGTAATGTTTTGAACTCTCTGAGAGTTAAACGTCAGTAGGTATAATTTCAACATTGGTATAAAGTCGACCGATGGTAAAGGTTCTTGAGTGGCGTCCGCGGACCCGGAGACGAGCTACAGGCCTCTAACAAGATGGAGTGACACATCGCTCATCGCACATCGCACATCGCTCGCAAGACTGATGGCCGCGGATCGGGAGACGAGCTGTAGGTAGGCCTCCAACAAGATGGAATGACGACCTTGTAAGGATCGCGGGAACGCAGCGGATGCAAAAAGCACAAGACCGGTCTGAGTGGAGAGCCTTGGGGGAGGCTTATGTCCAGCAGTGGACGTCTTTCGGCTGACATGATGATGATAAAGTGGAGCGTAAATGAGGAGGACAAGTGCGTCCACACCAGCGGTGCATACTGCTCATTGTACACACACGCAGCATGCAGCGACAGCAGTAACGTTATCCTCAAGATCGAAGAAGAACGCTAAATGCAGCCTAGGGACCAATGCAGCGTGTTGCGCCAACTTACTTCAATCGCTTTACAGATCTGGCGTGACGTTTAACGCCGCACCAGGAACCTCGTGCTGTCAACTTGACAGTGACAGTGTCAAGTCTACTAAATTTTGACATGACGCAGTCCCAGATGAGCTCAACTCTTATTAACGCTCCGATGCGTTACAGGGTCCCCAAACCCTAAAAAACGAGCCCAAAGCATCTGGACTCGGCTAGCTATGTACACAAAATGAAATAAAAGTCTATGTTTGAATCCATTGATAAAATTCAGTGTTTAGTTTTTTGTGGTTGAATTGATGTTAATCTTGAATCTAAGTTATAGAACATGTTTTGACGATATTGTTATTAAATCAGCCATGAAGTAATTTTTATATCGACTGACTTACTTGAATAGATATACCATTAATTGTCAAGAGTAAGAATACTGAGTACCATGCGTGCTCACTCTTCCCATTAGTTTAACCCAGCTTTAAGCCTCCTAAACTTAATGTTTTCTTTTTTCTTTTTGTGTTTCCCCAGAAAACATTTTATGAAATTATGACCTACCTACTTACTTATTTCTTTTTCTTCAAATGAGACAATTGTTAAAGTTTAATACTCGTAGTATAAAGTTGTACAATGTAGCCTGTAGCTTCCTGCAAGTGCATTATAAATTAAAAAATACTTCAATATATAATGAAAATCCCCAAACATTTAATTTATACATACATACATACCTTCACGCCGTCATTCCCAGAGATCAACTCTTGACTTGTTGATAACTCTGTAACCACAATTTGCACAATTAGGCCAAGATGTTTAACAGTGTAGGTGTATTAGTGACAGGTAGCAAGCCCATCGCCTAACAGTACTACAAGCCTTTATTCCCTTAGTCGCCTCTTACGACTTCCACGGGGGAAGACATGGAGTGGCACAATTCTAAGCCGCCAACCACACGGCACTAAACGTTTAATAAACTTACCTTTTTCTCGCCCCACCCCAATATTAATATCTGCTTCAGATTAGCTGGTAGATAATCAGCTGTCCTGTCATATTGTATGGCAATTATCTTTCCATCCTGAAGTTTCAATAGCTTCTTCAACTGGATGATGGCCAAGTTGCATCTAAGAGTAGTCCGATTGAACTTCGGGTGGAAGTGGAATCCTGCGACTGGTACTAACTCCCCAAGTTTGTTAGTGTAGTCGCTGCCGACGCGGGCTTTGACGGATCTTGGGTCAGATCGCGGTGAGATGCTCCTGATGTGTTAGAAAAAGTAAGGTTGAAATGCCATCGTGGGCAGGTGGCACAAAACACGACTTGCCGAGCCATCACAAATGCATTTTACAAACCCTTCCATAAACTTTTGTTAAAATCGTTACTCTTCGATTTCGCCTATACTATCCGCAAAGTTAAGTGGTGAGTCGGGAATCGTGCTATCTCTTTCGCACCTGCACGTGCTATCTCTTTCGTAGCAACAATAGTACAGGTAGCATTAGGCACAAAAAGAAAGGTTACTGACCTTTGCCATCATAAAGTGTGCCCTGAGCCTCAAGGAAAAAAGCAATGTAACGGGAAGTCACGTTATAATATACTCAGATAGCCAAGCGGCACTCAAAGCACTAGGCAATCCGGTGATCAAATCATCTCTAGTGCAAGAGTGTAGGAATGAACTGAACACTCTAGGCACCACATCCCATGTAACACTGGCGTGGGTGCCAGGTGACAGTGGAGCAGTAGGAAACGAGAAGGCAGACGAACTAGCCAGAGCAGGTGCGGACCAACAATACCTAGGCCCGGAACCGGTATTACCAATATCGGAGATGGTAACCAAAGGAGTTATCGCCAGAAGAATGGAAAAGAGGACAAATGAGGCATGGGGGATGACGCAAGGGTGCAGACAATCCAAACTCATGATAGGAAGGGTTAATAAAAACAGAACAAGGTATCTTCTAAACCTGGGTAAGTATAATCTAAGAGTACTAACAGGAATTCTGACTGGACACTGTCCGCTCAACAGACATCTGACGGTAATAGGTTGTCACGTCCTACCGGGTGGCAAGAAAAACTCGATAAAAGTTTAAAGAATTTATTGAAAAGAACTCCGGTAGTGTGAACAGAAGAGGGTAGTAGGTTCGTAGGGTGTGGTCTGATTCTGTGAAGTGGATAGCACTTCCCTCGTAAATTAGAGTGACGTGGAGCGGCGGTGGAGGTAACCCGTCGGCAGCCCG
This sequence comes from Acleris emargana, assembly GCA_927399475.2. Taxonomy (NCBI): domain Eukaryota; kingdom Metazoa; phylum Arthropoda; class Insecta; order Lepidoptera; family Tortricidae; genus Acleris; species Acleris emargana. The sequence goes on from OV656854.1 coordinate 18,796,325, forward strand.
ACGGTGTACGATGCCAGGATCCTGGCGTCAGGGGGGTAGCACCCGGTGTGTAGCACCGGACCCCACTCGACGATCCTGGTCCCGGAGATAGACGCCGCGCCGGCCAAGTAGGTGAGTAGAGGAGGAGTAGATGGGTAGCAGCGTTGGTGTACTCCTAGCGGAGGTGTACTCCCAGCGGTGATTATGAACGGTGAACGGTGAAAGGTGAACGGTGATCGTTGCTCCCTGAACGGTGAATCATGATGGGTGATCGATGATTGGTGCTCCCTGTACGGTGAACCCCGATTTGGGGATTTGCACCGATTTTATTGATAGGTATTAAGTACCTATACGAACGTTAATACTAGTGTTCGAAGTGTAGTAGCTGAGGCGGTAAAGAGGACGAATGAAATGAGCGCGGCCCTTTTATAACCTTTCGCCCATTTCGGTTAATTTTGAATATGAGTAGGGCGAACAAAGAAATGTTAGAAAGCCAATTCGCGTCATGAGTGAAAATATCGGGTCATGTAGGTAAGACACCAACATACCCTCCATTATTTTCTCATGCGCTGAATCAGATATGTAAGAATACATTATTTTATTATTTTATTAACGAGTGACAATTAAAAGGTTATTTATATTTATGCTGAAGTTAATTTTATTAAAAGATTTAAATATAAGTAAGTTACACAGAATGGCTAGTAACGCCATCTGTTGGATAAGTGTCGTCAACACTTGACAAAGATCGATTTGTGGTTAACGCAACTCAAATAATCTATGGAATTGAGCTGTCTGTTTGACAGTTATTAGTAAACAATTCATATAGATGTTTACAATACGAATTTAAATGAAAATGAAGTGAAATGAAGTTAAATTGAAGTGAATTAAGCTTGTTTGTAAGTTAAAATGCAGCACAGGTAAACAGCGTAACAACTGCATTGTTACAAGGTATTAAACAGAACCCTCAATGCCCACACTGTGGCAAAGAGGAAACTAGTCAACACGTCCTAGCCGAGTGTGTCATGTACTCGTCACTGAGATACCACACATTCGGAGAGGACGTTTTGTCCACAGAAGATCTCAAAAGCATCAACCTACGGGACGCACTGTTGTTCTGTAGGAAGACAGGAAGATGGGATCGATGCTGGATGGGAGCGCCGCCGGGCCAGTAACCTGAGGCACGACTGAGGGGAATATGGCAGAATGAACGGCTGACCGAATCGACTGCCCGCCTGCTTCGGCTGGGCGTCCCCACTTATCATCATCATCATCATCAAGGTTACTGACGTTTATTGCCCGACTGGCCACTTAATTTTGCTGATAATATAATCAGAACCAGGAGGGGTTTAGCCAATCGTGTACTGAGTCTCAGTGGGACATTGCCAACCAACAGGTCCGCCTAACTCATACCATACTCATATTGTAATGGTTTACCCGTGTTTCATCGACACTAGTGTACAAAACACAAAAATAATAGTAATATAAAATCTCATACAAACTACTTTATTTATGTCGATAAATCACCTCCTTTATATACACACATATGAATAATGCGAACAATTTTTAAAGAACGACATAACTTCAGTAGAAATAAGATCTCAGTGAAATAAAATATTTTCGAATCAAGACAGGAGGGTAACGAGCATACGCGTCAACCGGTAGTGGTGGCTCAAAGATGTTTGCAGCTTCAAGATTACACAAGTGCTGGTTAATACAACAAAATAATGAGTTTAAAGTAGCAATAATGTTGTGATCTTACGGTATGAGAGCAGAAGCCGCCGTGATGACATGGTCGGCGCGGACGAGCGAGCCGGCGCACAAGAACCGGCCGTGCACGTGCAGGCTGGCCATGAAGGGGTAGCGCGCGACGCTGGTGGCTGTCCCGTTGAAGATCCTCCGCCCGTCTGCGCCCCGGCCCTCCCGCTCCAGCCCTAATACATTTCCATGCAAGCATTAGTCCATTTTGATATGCCTGAGTACCTAAATAACAAACAGAAAAAATAATATAAATTAAATCTAATTCTTACATTTGGTACCCGGTCGTACCCCGAGTAATTCATAGGGAGAAGGTGTATTTAATTTCAAATGAAAACCTTTTGCTAATTTAATGAATGCCTTAACTATTCTATTATAACTCGTGTTGCGGGAATTTCGCTTTTTATTTAATAAATGTTTACTGAATTTAACTCTTTGCGCCCTTATCATCTCCCCGATAACTTTGTCGATATTCGAAATGTAAACACCAGTTTTATTACTTGATGTACTTTTACATTTTAAATAAATGGTTTGGTAAATTTTATCGTTTTTTTTAACCGTATCTTTAGCAAAATTGTTCAACGACAAATAATGTGCCACATTTTTAGATTTCGCGAAGTTTTCTTGAATTTTGAGCGTAGCGAACACGGCGTCGACGGTGGCCAGTATCTGGTGGTTGGCTGGCTGGAAGAGGCCCTGCGGATCAGGAGACGGCTGTCTCGATGTCACTAATCCGAACAAAGTAAAGAACAAATTTATCGCCTTAATATGATACATGTTGTTTTTAGAATAATTATGAGTTATTAGTTTAAAATTAAATTTGTGAATGTTTTTTTATAAAGAAGTGGTAGTAACGGAATAAAAAAGTAAAATTGAATTGGGTATTTTTAAACTCTGTCGTGAGATTTCGCCATTTCAATTACCACAAACATATAAAACATATAAACTTGTTAAAGTCATTACAAAAACGATAACACGGCGTGTTGCAAAACATTCCCAGAAGTTTCGAAATCTCATAGAAATTTGCCAGAATCATTTTTTTGAGGGCACTGGGAATGTCCTCTTGCTTTAGAATTTAAGAACATTCTTAGAAATTCTCTGAGGATTGAGAGAGTTTGGAAAGTTTCTCGTCGCTCTGGCGGTAGTATCATGCTGCGCGTGGCACCAGCACAGCTGCGCGGTCACCGCTCGCCGTCTGTCTTGTCCTACGGCTTACGGCGATATTTTCATCGGAATCTGCATGTTATGCAGAAAGCAAGTCGCTTTGCCCCGTGATAATACCAATATGAATAATTTTATACGAGGAAACACCAATTTTATCCCATAATTTTATTTCGTAATTTTAAGTAAGTAAATCTGCGTTACTTACCGCGGTTTTTTTCTTTTTTTTGTGAAGCCAACAGGTCCAAACTTGAAAGCTATTTTAAAACTAATTGGACCATGCATTATTAAATGAATCCATCCTTATTATAATTAAATGGATTCATATTCGTGATAATTAATCATGCTTCACGGAATTAAATCATTTTTAATGTGTCTATTAATTTGATTAAGTAATGTTACTTATTGATGTTAAAAATTTAAAGTTAAAACTTATCTTATTTAAATTAAAATAAAACTAAGCTACTCAAAGATAAAAGATGTAAATAATAATCACCACTATAAAAATAACATCCCCTCTAGCAGGTTCGCTCGCGGCATGGTCCCTATGACACTGGCTGCATAACCTCTCTGGATAGCTAGCCCAAACCTTTCGGAGAGGTAAGCACCAGCTCTAGGATCTCCGCAGGTGTCTATGAGCCGGGATGCCAGAGCCTTAATAAAACTTTTCATATCGGCTGACCAAGGTGCCATGGTCTCCACTGCAAGCGCCACAAATTCGTTATTATTTGTTCCTGATCAGCACTGCTGCACCGGCCCGATTACGGGTTGACTGGACGTGGGAAAGGGCGAATGTGTCAACACACGTCGGGTCCCACACCAGTGCCCCAATGTAGCTCCGTCTGGTCGCTTGCTATCGTCTCTATGCAAACCTGCCGGTTCTAGGACAGCTGGTATAGAGGCAGTGGCAAGCGAACGACGGATCTGATCATTACTTGTGCCATAGCGGCGGTACAATTTTAATAATATTTTCCACAGTTGTCATTTCGGAGTTATTTCCACGTCCTAAAAATTGTCTTTACAACATCACAGAAACTCGCGTAATCTTCTATTCACAATCACTATGATTGGATGTTTAAGGGTTCCCAAAGTAAATAAAAAAAAAACTTTAAACCCTAGAGTTTAAAAAGGAGCTTAAAATTTAAAGAACACGAGAAGTGAAAAAAAAATTTACTGTCTTTCGAATTTTATTTTGAGATAAATGATTAATTTCAAATTCTATACAAAAATCTCATAAATCTTGTATAGGTACTTTATTTGACACTGCTCTAAAATTTAAATTAAACATATACAAAACTTTAAACTTTACATGCTTGCCCTGTAAAAATTTGTTCATTTTGATTAAATCATTTATTTTTCTTTTTAACACACGACATCTTACCCTAAAATTTTGTTATTCCATTACATAATTAGCCATTACAGGCACACGGCACAGATAGGTAAAAGTTACAATCTAGATTTAAACTATACCACTTTCGACTGTTACTTGTTTTGTGCGCAAATTAAATATACAGGGTGTATTGCAAGTCGTGTGCCAAATGAATAGGGTGGGTAGCTAAGGTCACTTGCAACACGTTTTGGGCCAATTAACACTTATCCTACCCACGGTGTTTTTTTAATATTTTTTTTGAAAAAATCTCGGAATCTTCCAAAAGTTAACCATTTTGTTCACCTATCTTTTTTTTTTAATGTGACAGCACAAAAGTATTTGTAGTTTTTTTATTTTTAATGTTTGCGCATTCGAATGAAATGTTATTTTTATTCATATAGTAAACAAATAAAAAAATATTAGCCAACAAAGTGTGAAGGACAGAAAATAAAAAATCGTCACGGTCAACTTTACGGCAGAATTAAAAAAAAAGTAGAAGCTCCTCAGATCTTACAACATCATAAAAACTTCTCCAGTTCCTAACAATTCTTACGGTATACCACATGTCTAGAATCACGTTCAGTTTTTCGTCAAAATATGGTTTCAATCTAAAATGGTGGTTTTATTCGGTCAGTAGATCCAGCCAGTTAAATGGGCTAAATGCACAATACAAAACGCAATATGGTTAAAAATCATCTTTATTTTAATAATTACTTCAAATTTTGTTCAAATTGTCTTCCTCCACAATTGATACATTCGCGACACCTTTTTCGTATTTCTACAGTTGTTGTACGAAGTGTCTTTGACTTTTACGTCTGGGGAAGGGCCAAAGAGCTAGTGTACGCAACACAGGTGCAGAGAGCATCTGATCGCAAAAATTAATGACGCGTTCGCAATAATGCGGCAAGAAATTACACTTCGTTCAACAACTACTGTAGAAATACGAAAAAGGTATCGCGAATGTATCAATTGTGGAGGAAGACAATTTGAACAAAATTTGAAGTAATTATTAAAATAAAGATGATTTTAACCATATTGCGTTTTGTATTGTGCATTTAGCCCGTTTAACTGGCTGGATCTACTGACCGAATAAAACCACCATTTTAGATTGAAACCATATTTTGACGAAAAACTGAACGTGATTCTAGACATGTGGTATACCGTAAGAATTGTCAGGAACTGGAGAAGTTTTTATGATGTTGGAAGATCTGAGGAGCTTTTTTTTAATTGTGCCGTAAAGTTGACCGTGAAGATTTTATTTTTCTGTCCTTCACACTTTGTTGGCTAATATTTTTTTATTTGTATACTTACATACATACATACATTAAATCACGCCTGTTTCCCAGAGGGGTAGGCAGAGACCACTTCTTTGTATACTTTATGAATAAAAATAACATTTCATTCGAATGCGCAAACATTAAAGATAAAAAAACTATAATTACTTTTGTGCTGTCACATTTAAAAAAAAAGATAGGTGAACAAAATGGTTAACTTTTGGAAGATTCCGAGATTTTTTCAAAAAATAAATAAAAAAAAACACCGTGGGTAGGATGAGTGTTAATTGGCCCAAAACGTGTTGCAAGTGACCTTAGCTACCCACCATATTCATTTGGCACACGACTTGCAATACACCCTGTATAAATATGTCGACATTCCCTTGGTGCATAAATTAACACCTATAATATTATGTTTGAAATCGTTATGAATATTGCAGATCCTTTATCTATTATTTATCAAAAGACAAGTTTTGATTCGTTTGTCTTTAAATCAAATGTCAGAACTAAATTTAGTAACAAAAAAAAACATAAATCGTTACACAAAACGTTAGTATGCAAAAACTTATGTGGAGAAACAAAAACGAGACAAAAAAAAATAAGACGATCACATATAAATCTATTTTTACAAGGTCCGTTTTCAAGAAATCAGTTAATATTAATAAACGAAAAGATACTCTTCGGATGCTGCTCCTAATCTCAAGTCGGTTAAAAGGTCCCGCTGCCCATCTAAGGAGACCATGATACCCGCCAAAGTAATGGCATCAATGTCCTGAATGGAGACACTCGTAATCTTCTTTTGGAAGCTGGCCAATCTACCACGTCCTGTAGATTTTTTACATCTAAGATATCATATTGTGAAATAGAACCAAATTCCCTGATTGTATGTTCAATTTTCGTATCCTTTTTTTTGTGTCCCTGGTCTTTCTTTGCCTTTGGAATTTGTTTTTGGCTTCTCAAATATTTTTCATTGCTTCTATCGTTGAACGACTTACCAATGCGAGTGAACGGCACCACCGGCGTATCGCTCTTGGAGCTTGGAGTGCTCGCAGTGCTCGCGGAGCTGGGAGTGCTCGCAGAGCTCGGAGTGCTCGCAGAGCTCGTAGTGCTCGCTGAGCTCGGAGTGCTCGCTGAGCTCGGAGTGCTCGCTGAGCTCGGAGTGCTTGCTGAGCTCGTAGTACGCGCGGAGCTCGGAATATTCTCGGAGTTCAAGGTGGTCGCGGAGCTCTTAGTTCTAGCAGAGCTCAGAGTGCTCTTGGTGCTGCGCGGCTTTTTGTTCACAGAACCTTCATGGTAGTCGGAATCCGTCGCGGTTAACAACCAGTCAGGATTAGGCTTAGTGTATTTGTTTGATGTAGTGGTTTTTGAATGGTTTTTATAGCTCATTGTATTTAATCCATGGTTTAAGATGATTCCAGGTGAACGAGGCCTAGTAGGCACAACTTTAGGGTCAAGAAATATGTCCTCATGAAGACGCGAGTTGGGATGTTGTTTTGTTGTTTTCTTAAAAATGTCATTTTCAAGTTCCAAACTATAAAGCAACTCTTGTATTACTTTTTCTTTTGCGGATTTTTTTAATTTAGTTTTGACCTGTCCGTGGTAAAACTGGCCTTCATCAGTAGGATTTTTTTCAGAATCAGTTATAATAACCGATTGAGCATTTTTAGAGCTATGGTTATTATAGAGTGGATTCTGAAATTAACAATTTTATATTTATATTATTAGTACATATACAAAGAAAAAAACACAAGCCAAACTATGAAGTTTCTTAGCTAAAGAAGCAATACCCCTTAAAACATGAGTTTGTATTTTATAAGACGTTATAATGAAATTGGGAACAAGGGGATAGAAAAAAAATGTTTCTTTGCACTACTCCAAGGTAAGGCAAAAGTCACGAAATGAACGACAGAATCAGTGGACTAGTCTAGAATGCCCAAGAGCAATCATCCAGTGGCACTGGCCCACCACAGTTACCGGTGAGAACCTCTGGAAGACCACCCACCGTTCTCCAGCAGTCGAGGATTAGGAGGAAGCCGTTGAGTGCACAAACTTGGGTGAGATGATCACATTCCCAAGAATGAAATAAATTGGAATCGTGCAAGAGGTTCAAGGAGGTCAGGTACAGCCCGAGCAATCCTGGCAGAGGTCCGTGCTCGGTGAGACGCAACAACTGGGCGTGGAAGGGAAGGAATTAGGAAAGGGGATATGCGACCTGGGTCGAAATTGATACGCATAGAGAGAACTTCTTTTGGTTCCATTCTTCTCGAGAAAAGTGACAGAGAGAGTGAGAGAGAGAAATGAAAAAGTCAAGCCACTCGGTTTAAAGTTACCTACCTCTTTGAAGACGCTATCGATCCAGTCGGCGTAAAAGCCGAGCTTGGTGAAGACGGTGGGCGCGACGCGCTCGCCGTAGCGCGACCCACCCAAGCTGGCCACGCCCACCAGCGTGCGGCCTGCGACCGCCGGCCCGCCCGCCTCGAACTGCAACGTCACAATCCCGTTATCATCATGTGTCAACTGGATCACTATTGGACGGTCTCTGTCATTGAAGATCTCTTGGATGGTCAGCCCTATGCTACTCGCATCCAATAGTTTCCTGCGACACTTAAATACTTTCATACAATCCCGCCTCTTTCCCGTAGGGGTAGGCAGAGACCACTTTCTTCCACTCATAACTCTTTTCATACACTGACCTGGCCCTTTCTTAATTACGTCCCCAATCTGATCGTAGAACGTTCGCCTTTGTCGCCCTCTTCCAATATTCCCATTTACTCTTGTCTCATATATTTGTTTCGCCAATCAAGCTTCACCTGTTATTTTCACATGACCAAACCACTTCAGCATTCCTTTATTAATCCTTGCCACTACATCTTCTCTTAACTCACACCATTCTCTCATACTGTTCCTAAACCTATCACACACGTTCACCCCATCCATACTTCTCATCGCTCTCAATTCTACATTCATGTTTCTTCTGCCATACCCAACTTTCACTGCCAAACATTAGTGTCGTAAGCAGTGCTCCATTGCCAATATTGCCAGCATTCACTCGTCCTTCAATGTCCCCGTCACATTTCCCATCTGCAAAACTTATAACATTTGATTCACCATAGTTCATAGCATTTCTTCATAAACAATACAACCTTGTATGTTTTGTGGCTTTTAACGCCACTCCAGAACCTTAATTTTAATGGGAATCAGTTCTACTAGCAATTTGTGCCCGGCCAACTGTAATGAATGATGGGGCAGAAGGTTCTTGGGACCGGGAGACAAGCTCTAGTTAGGCCTCCCACAAGATGGAGTTACGACCTTGTGAATGCGAAAAGCACAAGACCGGTCTGAATGGAGAGCCTTGGGGGAGGCCTATATCCAGCAGTGGACGTCTTTCGACTGACATGATGATGATGATGATGATGACAACTGTAGAAATAATAGTGAAACTTTTAAAAAATTAAAGTAAAATGAACTCTCTGTCCATTAAAACTAGCAATAAGAAGATTGTCAAAAAGAGGCAAACGTAAGTTTAGTTAATAGTCGCTAAATGCTACCCCTGCTTCTCCAATACTTACTTGACAGGCTCCGCCGCCGTCGCTGTCAGAGCTAGCGCAGAAATGCTTGTGGCTGACGTATGTCCTAGAACGAAGAGGTTACTCATGAGTCGTAAGTCGTGGCTTCCGTCAAAGAGGGCTCCATTTTTCGATGCAAACAAATGTTGACCCACCTAAGAACCTTGTCACAATAACAGCGTCAAGTGACGAGATAGAAATTATGTAGGAATTAATCGTTGGTTTTATGCGACGAGGTTCTATAGTGGTCCCGGGACCTTACCAATATCGATCGATTGTCAACCGACGCCTTGTATCAAGGATGATTGACATCGACCAATCTGATCCTATAAGTTGAACTGATCCATAGAAATGTTAAACCTCATTTTACTTGTGATTTACCTCTACAATATATTTCAAGGCTCTTAGTCAGCAGGGTATAATCTTGAGGTTTTGATGAGTAAGCCTGAACTGAGTGAGTAGTTCAGTACGATTACCAAAATACGACATATTATTAAAGTTGATAACTTTCACAGGATCATTATTAGGTGGAACCTTCTTTTTTCACTGGGCTTTAAAGTCATGGATTTAGGTACTCTGTAAAAACTATCTGAACTTAGATTTAGTTGATAGTTTTAATGTAACTGGTACATAATCAAGCTTCTTAAGGTAGGAGTGCCGAGGTTAGATTAGGTTAGGCACTAATTACAGGCACGAGTACCTTAAGAGATCTCGCCTCCGTAATTGGCATAAAATCGTGTGTTGAAATTGACCCAGCTCCTGTTACTCGTATTACCTCGAATATATATCTTTGCATTTCTTCAAGTTCTGCACGTCCAAACGCGCAGACGAAAGATGTTTATGAGACCCGCCATGCTTGTGACCCCGCTTTCGCGAAGGCTAAAAAATCAAAATTAAACTTTCGTAAATATAAAAAAAAATACTGGCGAAAATAAGACTTAACGGGAAACGATCTGAAATGTTATGAACTCTTTGAGGGTTATTCGTCAGTATATATGAATTTAAACATAGGGACTATGAACACCATATAAGAGGAGAACGGGTGCGTCCTTAACCAGGGATGCATGCTGCTCGTTGGACACACATTGACGCAGCACGCAGCGCCAGCAGTAACGCTGCTGCCCTCAAGATCATTGTCTCGTGCAGACTTGTGTCGATTGAGGGAAGGCTACATGCTGCCCAAGGAAGTAAGGAACCGTATCCGCGAGGCGGTAGAATTTTTGCGCCAACATATTTCAATGGGCCTCATAAGGAAGCTCAAAGTCACTCAGAGGGCTATGGAGAAGGCTATGCTCGGGGTTTATCTGCGTGATAGAATCAGAAATGATGATATCCGCAGTAAAACTAAGGTTACCGATATAGCCCGAAGAATAGCTAAACTTAAGTGGCAGTGGGCGGGGCACATCGCTCGCAAGACTGATGGCCGCGGATCGGGAGATGAGCTGTAGGTAGGCTTCCAACACGATGGAATGACGACCTTGTAAAGATCGCGGGAGCGCGGTGGATGCGAAAAGCACAAGATCGGTCTGAGTGGAGAGCCTTGGGGGAGGCCTATGTCCAGCAGTGGACGTATTTCGGCTGACATGATGACCATGATTTCAATCGCTTTTCGGATCTAGCGTGACCTTCAACGCCGCACCAGCAAACTCGAGCTGTCAAGGCTAATAAAATATGACTTGATGGAGACCCGAACGGGCTCCACACAGAAGAGGTTGGTGTTTATCTTCTTATTTTTCCGATACGTTATAGGGTCTCCGAACCAGAACAAACGATTCTAAAGCATCTGGCCTCGGCCATTCTTCTTAAAGTTTAATGGTGTAGGATGGCAATCACCTCGGGGTCACCAATGTAGGAAGAGAGGACAATAGAGAGATCTCTCTCCAGGCGGGTGTTATGCCTGGAGACCGAAGTCCATTGGGATGAAGTTGGAAGTGGTATATATGTCAGCCGACTGTAGAAACTTCGTTAGCGCGATGTAGTACCCTTAGTTCCGCTGTCTGACGCTGGTGGCGCTAGCGAGTTGGTTGATACAAGTTCCGTTCGATGTCGCTAGGTCGCCACAATGGTATAAAGCTGTTCAGAGTACACCTGTAGCTTTCTGCAAGTGCAGTATACTTCAATAATTAGTAGGAATCCCCAGAAGTTTAATAAACTTACCATTTTCACGCCCCACCCCAATATTAATATCTGCTTCAGATCAGGTGGTAGATAAGCAGCTGTCCGGTCATATCGTATGGCAATTATCTTTCCATGCTCAAGTTTCAATGGCTTCTTCAACTGGATGATGGCCAAGTTGTATCTAAGAGTGTTCTGATTGAACTTCGGGTGGAAGTGGAATCCTGCGACCGGTACTAATTCCCCATGTTTGTTAGTGTAGTCGCTGCCGACGCGGGCTTTGACGGATCTTGGGTCAGATCGCGGTAAGATGCTCCTGATGTACAAATACAAATACCAATAATGTATTTCCAATATTTCATACAAATTACGGATAAATCTGACCCCCACACTATGCACTGCCAGTCCCGTGGGGGGGGTGGTACGGTTCACAAACAAGATTAACGGCTAACGACGACAATGTTTACTATTGAAGTGGATAATTTTATTCTATACCAATACTTTAAAAGAAAATATAGGGGAAAAACAGTTCTAGACGAATTTATGGACTCAAGTCGCCACCCTCAACAAATTCAGTCCTTGGACACTAAGCACACAGTTTAAAGTAGCAATAATGTTGTGATCTCACGGTATGAGAGCAGAGGCCGCCGTGATGACCAGGTCGGCGCGGATGATCGAGCCAGCGCTCACGAAGCGGCCGTGCACGTGCAGGCTGGCCATGAAGGGGTAGTGCGCCACCCTGGTGGGTGTCCCGTTGAAGATCCTCTGCCCGTCCGCGCCCCGGCCCTCCCGCTCCGGCCCTGATACATTTTCAAGCAAGATTAGATTTGCCCGAGTACCTAAATAACAAACAGAAAAATTAGTAGAAACTGATCGTTCTCCGAGTAATTCATTGGGTTAAAGTGTATTTAATGTCAAATAAAAACATTTGCTAATTTAATGAATTCGATAACTATTCCATTAGCACTCGTAATGCGGGGGTCGCTCTTATTTTTTTATAAAATGTTTACTTATTATAACTTTTTGCGCCCTTATCATCTCCCCATTATAACTTTGTCGATATTTGAAATGTAATCACCAATTTTATTACTTGATGTACTTTTACATTTTATAGAATTGTTGCGATATATTTTATTATTATATTAAATTGGTCAACGACAAATAATGTGCCTCATTTTTAGATTTCGCGATTTTTTTTTTAATTTTGAGCGTAGCGAACACGGCGTCGGTGATGGCCAGTACCTATCTCATGGTCGGCTGGCTGGAAGAGGCCCTGCGGCTCGGCTGACGGCTGGCTTGATGTCACTAATCCGAACAAAATAAAGAACAAATTTATAACTTTAATATTAGACATGTTGTGTTTAAAATAATTATGAGGTATTAATTTATGAAAAAAATGTGGTTGTTTTTTATAAACAAGTGATAGTAACGGAATAAAAAAGTTAAATTGAATTGGGTATTTTTAAACTCTGATGCACGATTTCGCAATTTCAATTACCATAAACATACAAAACATATTAACTTGTTGAACTCGTTATATATACGATAACGCGGTAGCCATGTGCGTGTTGCAAAACATTTCCAGAAGTTTCGAAATCTCAAGAAATAACTTGGAAATTTGCCAGAAACATTTGAGGGTACTGGGAATGTCCTCTTGCTTTAAAATTTAAGAACAATCTTAGAAGTTCGCGAGGATTTCTCATTTAAAAAAAAATTAATAATTTGTGAGTTTGATAAGTTTCTCATGGACGTGACGCTAGTAGGTATCATGCTGCGCGTGGCACCAGCACAGCAAAATGAATTGTCATGGCTCTCGGGGGAGCCAGAGAAATAATAATACATAAGAGTATGTTACTTTTCTAATGATGAGGCTCTGTTTGAACTCCTACTCCTCGATGGTAGGTAAAAGCCCAGACAGCATTTCATTCTGCGTAAAAATCTTGACCTGCTAAGAAAACCGGGCAAGAGCATGTCGAGTCAACTGCCAAGTTAGGGTCCAAAATGTATTTGTCTCAAATAATTGGTTCAAGTGCCCGTGCGGCCTACTTACTGAATAAATGTCTTTATCTTTATCTTTATCAATATAGTGCCCTTAAAGACACCTTTTAAAAAAGTTACAATTGACATTACGTGTTGTGACTTAATTTGTTTTCATTATATTACTGGGAAAGCAATGATTAAACGGTCCAGATACAACTCGATAGAACTCGTCACAGTCAGTCAGGTTAATAAGGGCAATAAAAAAGTCATCTACCACAAAAAAATACAAATTCAAATTCAAATTATTTATTTACCAATAAACACGTTTTATATAAAAATACATTGATTCAAGCTTGTAAAGCAGAATAACCTGCTAACAACAACCAGTGCAAATGAGCTACTCAAGTGAAAGAATAGTAATATAACGATGCAACAATGTAGCTATAATGTAGGAGTACAGATAAACAAGATCGATTTACTTAAGAAATGGCCCTTACATTTATTGAAATATTACTGGGTGCAATTATGCTAAGCTAAACAAAATTAATTACATCAAATGAGTGTGTGTGTAAGCAATTTAGATTTTTGAAAAGTGGTGTAAGTCACCCGAATAAGCGTTATGTTATAATAATGGATCCGAGTGAGTACCCTGCGGAACGCCGGAAGAGATATCCACGAAGTCTGACCTGGATAGACACGAACACCTGGGACTTATCAACTCACCTCTCGCCTGTGCAAACATCATCATGTATACAGGGTGTCCCAGAAACCGACGTCAACCCGCCTAGGGCTGATAGAGCAGCTCATAAGCTATCGATTTAACCCCCATGTATGTTCAGCAATTGTTATTAGTTTCCGAGATATTGATCATTTTAATCGGAATTTTTGTAATTTTTCCTTATGTCCGTGCTACGAAAAATCCCTAAATTCATGTATTAATTCACATTTTTTTCAGTGTTTTCTTGCATGATTAGAATCACTGTAAAACAAGGAAGTTTTTAAAGCTACATGCCAATTTTTTTTTCATTACAACTTTTTGAGAAAACACACAAAGTTGGTTTTTCCATACTTGGTGAAAAACAGACGCGGGGTTCTCTTAGTATGGAGAAAGTAACTCTGTGCGTTTACTCAAACATTTGTAATAAAAAAGAAATTGGCATGTAGCTTTAAAAACTTTCTTATTTCACAGTGATTCTAATCATGCAAGAAAACACTAAAAAAAAAATGAATTATTACATGAATTTAGGGTTTTTTCGTACCACGGACATAAGGAAAAATAGCAAAAACTGATTTAAATGATCAATATCTCGGAAACTAATAACAATTGCTGAACATACATGGGGGTTAAATCGATAGCTTATGAGCTGCTCTATCAGCCCTAGGCGGGTTGACGTTGGTTTCTGGGACACCCTGTATAACAATTAAATATATTTTCAATGAATTGAATTAAAATGGCATTAGTCGGCAAAAGGATAACGCAACTGAAGTAGACATGGGCGGGACAGGTGGCTAGGCGGAACGACGGCAGGTGGTCGAGGGCGGTAACAGAGTGGCGGCCGAGATTAGGTGACAGATTAGTAGGCAGACCATCAGCTCGTCGTAGATGGCGTTAGCACGAGACCTGGCAAAATGGCGTAAAAATGAAGAGGCCCTGCAGAAGGTGGATGTGGGCTTAAATGAATTAAAAAAAATTAAACAACAAGTCTCAAATAGCCTCTTGAATTCAAATTAGGTACTAAATTGTTTAACATATTAGTCCTCTCCCATTTGTACGGCCTCAGCTAGAATTTTGTAAACATCATTTTTCGGTGTCCCTTTGAACAGGTCTTTTGACAAGTTATTCGTGTTGAATATATCTTCGGAATTCTTATACCTCTCATTGCTCATTCCTTGGGGCCTATTAACATTTTGATGTCCTACACTATGTTCTTCTTGCTTTTCACTTTGGTTCTCACCTTCGCTTAAATTTAGCAAGTCTTGTGACATTGCATTTGGAATTACATTACTGTTTTGTAAATTTTCCACCTCAACGGACGTAATAACTTCTTTTCCAAAATTTTCAAGTAACTGATCTATTTTCTTATTTATTTCTTGATCTGACGAAATTTTTGGAGCCTGTTCCGTTAACTTTGGTTGATTCACTCTCTTTTTTAGAACCCCAGTAGCCAAATCTTTTCGTTTAGAATATGGTCCCCTCGTCGAAACAACCTGTGGACGTCGTGGTCGCGCTACAGTTACATTAGGAGCGACTTTGTCCTCATCTAGTTGAGGTAACTGCTTAAATTCAGTATGCTTCGGAGAAAAAATTCTATAAGTTTTGCTTGGTGCGTTTTTTTTCGTATTAAACTGTTTGTAACGCTCTGAAGTGGGATTTATGACAGCTTCGGTGTTATCATTGTATGTAACGGATTTTTCAAAATCGTCACAGTTTCGTGGTCGAAAAAGCTGTTGGCTTGGTTTGACTGTTTTACGTTCTAAACGTTCCACTTTGTAATCTATGCTTATAGCTACAGTGGGGTACTTATAAGGCTGACGCGTAGGCATTCCAAACCGAGTGTTGTACAGAGGTTGGACTAACTGCTTGCCGCCAATAAGAACTTGATTGCGTCCTAAATTGGTGTTCATTCCAGTGTGGAACATAAATGGGCGACGCGTCAATTTCTTGGGCAGATTCTTGTACGGCAGATTAAAATTGTTATCAGTAGATTTCACTGCAGTCTAGTTTTAAGTTCACACTGAACATGTAAGGGCTCTGCGTGGCCAACTCAGTTTCGCGTAGTGGTCTAAAACGCTGTTTTTCGTCCGTGCCCATAACAGGCTGGAAAGTATAAAGAGGATGCGTAGATTTTTTGAATTCGGTTCTATATAGCGGTCGAAAATGTTGTTCTCGACCAAATTGGTTTTTTTTTTGTCTCAAATTCATATCCTCCACATCTTGTAAGGCATAAGGATATTGCCATAAAGCCGACTGTTCTTCACTAAATTTGATTCTATTCCGTCCTGGATTCATACCCATCGTAGTGTGGCCCAGGTAAGGCCTTCGAGATGGTTTTCGAAATGTATTTTGATGTGGTGCTGTCAGAAACTGTTCTGCACTTGATTCGACATAATTAGGTATTTTATCTTGCATCAGTTGCATGTTGAAAAGCGATTGTTTAGTTCTCACGGTAGTGGAAAAGGTATAAAGTCGTTGTAAGTAATTTTGGAACTCGTCCTGCTGTTCGATTGGTTGTATATGTTTAGCAACTTTAAACCGACTCGTGTTCTTGATGGTGTAGACGGTATGCAGTCGGGTGGTCGGTTTTGCAGAGTGTTTAGGTAGTTTCTGAAACGATCAAAAACACATTTATTTACTTATTTTGACTTTGTATTAGCTTCGTTGGTTGACCTTGCCAATGAAGCTAGACGTTCCGGGTTTGATTCGCGGTAATATTTGATGTTTTGTATGTACTTAAGTATTTATTTCTCTTTATAAGTATTTACGTCATTGTCTAGTACCCATAGTATTGTCACCGTCATATAGGAAGGTCACATAGGTAACATTCAAAGTGCTCCAATATTTTGGTACACCACACAATGAATATGGTGTCTATTTGTTTTAGGTTTCGCTTGATATGTATTTTATTTATTTTTAATTTACCTACAAATTATTAGCAACGACGACAGGGGATGAAAATGGCCAGACGCCTCTAGCTTTTCTGAGGACTGTTAATCCTAACAAAACCTCTAGTCCGCTCGGTACAATGCCAACGACTAGCGTCGTAGAAACAGAATAAAAGTACAGCGGGATGACCAACCAATTCAGATTAAGCTAGAAGTAATTAATACTACTAACATCCCACATACACATAAATACCTTCACGCCTTCATTCCCAAAGTGGGGTAGAGCTACAGAATTACCAACAACTCTAAAAACTTGTTGATAACTCTGTAACCACAATTTGCACAATTAGGCTAAGATGTTTAACAGTGTATATTAGTGACAGGTAGCAAGCCCATCGCCTAACAGTACTACAAGCCTTTATTCCCTTAGTCGCCTCTTACGACTTCCACGGGAAGACTAACATCCTAGCTCTAAATATATCTCCATTATACTAAAGACAATTAAAATATATAAATAAATTTTTGATTATACGTCTGCTACCTATTGTTGGAAGACCAGTTTAAAGTAAAAGTGTGCATGTGATGACAGTGCAACTCTTTAAAAAGGTATATTCACTTTGATTGTGCTCTTTTACGTTCTTTCGTAGTTTTCTTGACAAAGGGTAATAATACTAATAATACATACATTCTTGATGATTTTCTCGATCCAGTCGGAGTAGTAGCCGAGTTTGGTGAAGACGGTGGGCGAGTCGCGTGCGCCGCAGGTGGGGGAGCCGAAGCTGACCACGCCGGCCAGCAGGCCGCGCACCACGCCCGGCGCGCCCACGTCGCTCTGCCGGGGGGGGGGGGGGGGGGTAAACATGACAAGGCAGCGGGTGAGCCGTAGCTGATTAGACCAAGTGCACCCACGTCGCTCTGCCGGGGGGGGGGCAATATAGGCAAGGTGGCCGCCAAGCCGTAGCTGACCGTGACGACGCTGGCCAGCGACGATACTTGTAAAGCTTATTTTATTATGTCTTACTAGTATATCGATCATCTGTTTGACCCATAACACAATATGCTGTTATGTAGTCCCACTTCTTAGTTGATATGAATATTTTAAACAATTGAATTTTCTTAGTTATAATCGCTCAACTATCTTAATCGAGATATTTTATCGCCACCCTTGAAATAGGAACCATTGAGGAGTTCCGGTGGCCATCTGTTGTCTTCATCATCAGTTCCACTTCACCAAATGAAACTTTTTAAATGCATACGCTGAACTTGTTTCTAAAAATACTAAAATCGATATGTGAAATTACTAGCATAGAGGCATTCCATCTTCGTCCTCCGGGTTGGCAAGGCATTTGCAGTCTTAGGATTGCGGTCTTGTGAATGCGAATGTCTATAGGTCACAGTTTCCACTTAACATCAGGTGGCCTGTGTGCTCGTTTGCCTTCCTATGATATAAAAAAAAAATAAAAAAAATTGAGGAGTTCCCTTCCTCACGAATCCTTTCATCAGATTCAGATTTGGTGATAATGGGACCACTTTCAAAGTAAATTTTCAAAAACCCAAAAAACGTAGATGAACCTTTTGAACAGCAGCAGCAGAAATGGATACAATTCTACGAACGCGTCGATTCCTAGCCAGTATAACTAATTGGATTATTCGGTCCAAATAGTAAGGTGATCTAGCTATCAGTAGGACTGGGTGGAATAAAGGAATGATTTATATCGCTCTATTCCATCCAGCGATACTTGTTGCGCGTAGGCGCTGCGCGGGCGACTCACGTTACAGGCGCCGGCGCCGCTATCCTCGAGTCCGGCGCAGAAGTGCTTCTTCGTCACGTACGTCCTGCAATACACGAGCTATACTACCACCAGCGATCACTTCTTCCTGGGGATTCCATAGAGCATTTACTTGGTTCTATATTTCAGGTTAACTCTGTGGCATATTTTTATTACTTTACATAGTAACTATTAACTCGAGCTATGGTGGTTGACTTGGCTTAGAAAACTTTGATTCGGGCACCAAATAGGCAATTCCAAGGAGGCCGGTCATTAATAAACGCTGATTCGTGGGTTTTTAAAAACAATTATCGTCTTCGTTATTTCTAGCTATTAAATATCATGCTCGGTACCCACGTATAGGGTTATAAGAGTAGTTGTAGATCTTCTTAGTACTAACTTGGAGTAAATGTCTTGGCAGTCTGCAGTTGAATATATGTCCAGTACTGCCATGGACATCTTCTGCTTCCGCACCTGATTGCTGACCTTAAAATAAGCACTTCTTTATTGTTTAAACATTGAATTTCGAAGTCATTAATGACAAACATTCCCATGTTCAGTTTCTTGATGTTTTTTCCAAGAAGATAGTAGAAATAGTACATTATTGTAGAACCGTGAAGATGGACGAGTATTATATAAGTTACGCACTACATACGAGTCCAGGCTCCGCCTTTCCCGGCCTAGGCTCGTTCGCAGCGCGTCCGTGACTGCATTTCGGCCGCGCTAACTCATGCTCGTCCGGCAACGTGTTTTTTGCCGGTCCCTGCATTAATATACTATTTCCACAAAAATAAGCACAAACTTTCGCACCAACCGCAAACTTGACATCTACACGTTCCGCTTTCCCCAAACTTAGCTTGTGCATAGGTTAGTGCCGTGTGGACGCCGGTCCAACAGTCAGATGCGTGTACGTGGGAATCATTAAATCAACCCAAAGGCGAATGTGTAGATACTCACGGTCTTCGCCCCCCATCCCACGATAGTCACGCTATCGCTGTTAAAATATCGACCTCTTGCTTTTTTATCGATGTTTATCTTCTTTATTTTGTTATTCCATTGCTGAAACATGATCAGTCTGCGCAGCCTCATGATGGCCAGGTTGTGCGCGAGGCTGTCGGGGTCGAACGCGGGGTGGCGGTAGACCTCACGCACCGGGATGAGCTCCCCGGCGCGCTCGAAGTAGCTGCTGCCCACGCGCACCGCGAGCGCGGCGCGGCGCACCCCACCCCGCGCTCGCCGGACTCGCCCACCAAGGGGAGCACTGGTCAAACAAAAACAATCACACGTAAACACTGTATTTTAAAGAGCGCACGAATTAGAACTGTATAGCCTAAGGCAGCTTCTCGCGCGATGTTCCGGGTGGCTCGCCGGTTTTATCATCATTAGTACTATAAACCAGAAAAATAAACATAGGGCAAGAGCACTGCATGTCGGACCATGCTCAGTGTAGGGCTCCGACGCTATCACTAGAAACACATGAACTATCTCGAAAAGCAACAAGTTTGAACATTTTTTTTCTATTTAAATTGATATACTGATGTCTTAGATTATTTTTAGTAGTTGTAAACCTAGCCAAAAAACCTACTGTGGCTCACGATGTCGAACGAATTCGAACAAATGGGCGAGCTGAGTGCGCCTCGTCTAGAGGACGCGTCTAATTCGAACGCAGCTAAGAAAGATAAAGCAATGTGTACAAATGCAGGCAGGAGGCGGCGGAGATGACGAGGTCGGCGGCGATGACGGCGCCCGCGCAGGCGAGCCGGCCGAGCGCGTGCACGCTGGCCGCGAACGGGAAGTGGCCGATGCGCGTGCGCTGGCCGCCGAAGATGCGCCGCGAGTCGTTACCCGCGCGCGACGCCTGCTTCACGGTCACGTTCGGCACGATAGAAACTGCAAATGACAATGATAGTTTCGGTTAGTTTAGTTTATCTATGCGACATTTTGTTAGTGTATTCATATATTCATCATACTGTATCAGTCTGTCAAAGCATTATACGAGGGGCGTTCAATAAATTCTCGGTATTGGTATCTTGCAAACCTTTTTAGTAAACTTCTTAATACTGGCCGCTAAGAGTCATTCATCGACAGTAAAAAAAAGTAAATTTGAAGCCCACACGTTCTTTTGTTTTTCTGCTACTGCTGAACAAACGTGACCACCATGAGCGATTTTACAATGATAATTAAATTGGAGCATCGAGCCGTGATAAAATTCTTGACTAAACAGGGTAAAAATCAAAAGTGTATTAAAGAAGAAATGGATTTAGTTTACCGTGAGTCCGCTCCTTCATTGTCTACTGTCCAAAAGTGGTCAAATGAATTTAAGCGTGGGAGGGAGAGCATAGAAGATGATCCTAGACCTGGTCGGCCTGTTGAAGCTACTTCACCAGAAAACATTCAAAAAGTGGAGAAAATTATACTGGAAGATGGTCGAGTGAAGTTTAGGTCTATAGCACAAAAAAACAATATTTATATTGGTACAATACATGATATTATTCACGATCATCTTAACATGTCCAAAGTTAGTGCGAGATGGGTACCACGAATGTTGACACCGTTTCAGAAGCATACGCGTGTTGCTTGTTGTTCCGACTTCATTGAGCTGTGTGGTGAAAACCCTGATGGTTTGCTCCAAAAAGTTGTTACCGGAGATGAAACTTGGGTTCATCATTATGACCCTGAGAGCAAACAAGAGTCGATGCAGTGGCACGTTAAAGGAACACCTCATCCCAAGAAATTCAAAGTCGTCCCCTCAGCTGGCAAGATCATGGCGACAATATTCTGGGATTGTGAAGGGATATTATTAATAGATTATAAAGAAAAGGGTTTAAATATTACAGGATAGTACTACGCTAACATTTTACGCCAATTACGGGAAGCAATCAAAGAGAAGAGGAGGGGAAAATTGTCCAGAGGAGTGCTGCTTCTTCATGACAACGCCCCTGTGCATACTACTCATGTTGCCAAGGCTGCTGTTCTTGAATCTGGGTTCGAAACACTTACTCACCACAGTCCAGACTTGGCCCCCAGCGACTACTTTTTGTTTCCCAACCTTAAAAAGGATCTTCGTGGACATCGATTTTCTAATGATGAAGCGTTGAAGGCAGCGGTGCTGGAGCATTTTGACACCAAAGACAAAAACTATTTTTATGAAGGGTTAAAAAAACTAATTGACAGATCTTATAAGTGTATAAACATAGGGGGGGAATATATAGAAAAATAAAAATAAAACACTAATCTTATGCTTTTGTTTTCCTTCTCATACCGAGAATTTATTGAACGCCCCTCGGTGAAACTGCAAAACCGCGTAAGTAACATTTTAAATAAGGAGCAAAATGCACCTTTTTAACAATACATTAAGGTTTATTTTGCTCTGTCATAAATTTGTTAGTTACGCGGTTTTGCAGTATCACCGACGATATGGAATAAGATAAAATAGAAATGACTACACTGACAAGACTCTTAAAGCCTGAAGAATGTCATTATTATTTCTCTGTCCAAGGTTGTCTGGAAGAGATCGCTATTTAGCGGTAAGACCGCCTGTTGTATACCTATAGTTAAAATGTACTGTTCCGTGTTTTTTTTTTTTTTTTTGGTGTTCAATAAAGAGTATTTGTATTGTATTGTATTGTAATGTTGAATGAATGAATGATGATTTTGATCATGCTGCATGATTCAAATATTTTTTTGGGTCTCCTATCAGATGGATAGACGGATGGAAGGTACGCGTAGGCGTTGTATACGGCACCCCTCAGGAACGGAATCCTTAAGCTGAAATCAACCTTTACTTTTACTTTCGTAACTACGTAAGAATTTACAAGGTAAATAGTGCGGTGGCAGGTGAACACTAGTAATTAAGAAATAATATATACAATCTCAGGCTATTGTAAAAAGAGGAAAAAAAAGAACTCACCCCATGCGTCACTGTCGTCGGTGCTGTTGTCCGTCGTGCCGAGCGCGGCGTCCGCAGCGTTGCTCCGGACGTCGTCGGCCGCGCGGAGGACCGGCCGCTCTTCGCTGTCGCTGCTGCTCCGTGAATCATTTCGAAAGTATACATTATTTATTTCTGCTAAAGTGTCGAAAATGTTTTCGAGTTTGCTATCAAAAAGCGAATAATTGAATCCTTCATATTTTCCTCGTTCGTTCAATATCTCGTTTATGATGGTCGTATAGTATGCAGTGCTGTTGCGGGGCTCGATATCGAGCCTCGTAAACTTTAACACTTTCTTCCATTTATCGTTTCCGTGCGGAGCGCCACCGGCGCGTGCTCGGCTTGCGTACTCCTTCACCAGTTTATTTATTTCGGGCTCTACTTTAAGACTGGTGAATATTTGATACAGCACGTCGTGCAAGGCGCCCGCGGGCGCGGGGTCCCGGGGGGGCGGCGGGGCGCCGCGGCCTGCACCTACCGCACAGACGAAGGCCACGCGGAGGACGACGCTCGAAGACCACATGAGGAACTCTACACTTGTCGGGGTAATTAAAGCAAAGTCGTTTCTAGAAGACCTATTTTGTGAAATGGTCTGACTTATGAAATAAATTGAATTCGTTTGATGTTTAGTTTTATTTCAGCTCTCGGTTCCTATCGCAACGATTATTCGGTTGAGCAATACCTAGGAAATAATACGGTATTGTAAATAGTTATCGGTGCAGCAGTGAAATGTGTTGAAGAGTTGGTTCAACTAAAGCGTATTTAAAAATACAAGGTTTTGATCATTAGTAATTGAACTAATGGTTAAAAATCGTAACCAAATCTGCAAATTTACACATTTTAGATAACTATGACATAATTATAATGATATTGAACTTGGCTCCCATTTTCACGGTGACTTATGTTTTTGGTGGGATATAACTTTTTGTAAATTTTACTTTTATTCATAAGTAGTCCCCGCTATCGGAGGTGCAAAATGGTAGCTGTCAAATTCTTAGGGATGGGTAAAAAATATTTTGAAATACTAGCTATATGTCGATAATTATAGCTATATTATGTTGATAATTTTTCTTTACCATGATGAGAGTCTAGGACTTTAATTAAACGTGTTTATTTTATAAAACAGGACTATATAATTACAAAATGAATGTGTTAAACATTTTTCATTTCTATAAATAAATTTCTTCAATATTTCATAATTACTAACAAATTATCGTTATCTTCATAGCACGAACCATTCATAAATTATTTAAAAATTAAATAATTAATAAATGTATCTTAAAGGGATATCGTATTGTTAATGAACGATCAGTTTTTTTCAGTTTATCTGCAATAATATAGTGCAGTCACGATTAATTTATTCAACAATAAACCCAATATATCTGAGCCCTATTTATTTTTATTAACATTTCTGATGACAATGATTATCATGGATTCTAAAAAAAACATGTTAAATATAAAACTAATTGTACAGAAAAAGTAAGAATATCGATATCGACATCATGAATATTTTTACCCATCCCTAAGAACTTGACAGCTACCATTTTGCACCTCCAATAGCGGGGTCTATTCATAAGTGATCTACTATAAAACTATTTTCTCCTGCGTTTTCGCTTTACAGTTTTCTTTTTAGAACTATTCTCTTAATTTTCTTAAATGTTTGAAATATAACTACATTTTTTTACGATTTAGATTGATAAGATGTAATCTGTCTAGTGTTTTAACTCTAGAAAATACAACGTAAGCCTGCTCTCTGCTGAATATTGCAGTGCCTATGTTGAGAAGAGTGCTGTCAAGTCTAAGGCTGTGTGATTTGTGAATCGTAATAAATAGCATATTCTAAAAAAAACGGAATTGGTCCCAATGAACATACAAACTTAGTCTTGACACGTTCCAGCTCAAGCTAGTTATGATTAAATATGATGGTACTTTTTTATGGCATTGGAAATCAAAAGAGCACACAGGCCACCTGACTGTAAGTGGAAACTGTGACCCATAGACATTCGCATTCACAAGACTGCAAATGCACTGCCAACCCTGAGGACCAAGATGGAATGCCTTATTGCTAGTCATTTCACCGGCTGTCTTATCCCCAAACCGGAACACAACAATGCAAACCCTGATGCTTGGCGGTAGGTTAATGGATAAGATGGTGGTACCAACCCGGACGGACCCTGCACGAGGTCCTCCCACAAGTGAAATTTAACGTGCATTATTGTTGCTATCGTTGTCCAAATAAATTTTCTCTATTATTCTTAGGGAGCCGTTGACCAGTCCCTCACTTACATCGATGTTTCTACGTAACATTGCAGGAAATAAACAAACAGTATTATCGGGCATCGATTTAATAGTACTTTATTATATCTTTAGGTCGATAGTTTTGACTTTTTGAGGTAAAAAGCTAAAAAGAGTCGATTAGATAATGCACACCTGTCTTGGGTTGTTGCTGTAACACAGTAAGGTTGTACTGTCTAATACTGACCTTACTGTGTTGAACTTATTATGTTATTCGCACCTTGAGGACGATAGTGACCTAATTCAACATTTCAAAGTTTCGAGTGATACAAATTGCTCTACATTAGATGTTAACTCGGAGACAGTATATTTTTTAAATGCAGTAAAATCAACGTGTTCAACATCCATGGATTGTTGCTCCGGAACTACTTTGTTAGTCATTATTTTGGCTTTATCTATCTGAGGTAACTTATCTGTTTTAGTATCTACTACATTTAATTTATCGAACACGTCAGCGTCCTTCTTGTCGAGTTGTACGAATTGCGGAAGATCAAGGTTGATCTCAGTAGTAGCTTCAGTATATTCATCATCTTTCGGTGAACCAACTCGCCCTATAGAATTTACTGGCTTTGGTACTTGCTCAGCTACCGTAGACTGTTTTACTTTACATATTATGTTTGAAATAACTTATCTAATACAGTTAGCAGTACATACATGCAGAGCTACGGAATTATTTGATAATTCTGTAACCACATTTTGCACAATTAGGCTAAGATGTTTATCAGTATATTAGTGACAGGTAGCAAGCCCATCGCCTAACAGTACTACAAGCCTTTATTCCCTTAGTCGCCTCTTACGACATCCACGGGAAGACATGGAGTGGCACTATTCTAACCCGGCAACCACACGGCAACAGTTAACAGTAATGCATATATATAAATTACCTACCCAATTACTTTGTATCCACGTGTTATTTGTACTTTTAACTTGTGGTAACTTAAGTGGTTGATGTTGTAATATCGTTTGTAGCTATTAGTTATATTATACCGTTTGTTGCTGTAATAAAAATTAAAACAATACCTAATTAACATAATAGATACTTACAGAATTCAACATTAGTACGATTAAAAATTTAAATAAAACTGAGCTACTCAGTAAACTGTGATAAGTCTTCTCGTAAAATAATCTTGTGTTGTTTTCGTAGATGGATATATTGTGCCGGCGACAGATCTGCCTGCTCTTGGGTATTTTTGTTTTTGTTAATTGAGGAAGCTCTATATTTTCATCTTCCAGTTATTTGTAAGTTAACTGCTGCTTGTCGTTGGCTGGTTCTTCGTTCTTAACGTACGATAAGAACGGGTAACGTTGGTACGCAGATCTTGCGAATTCTTTGTACTCTTCATTGAGGCCCGTCCAAGGCCTCTCTATTGGTTCAATCGTAAATTCAGGAGAGGTTGGGACCGTAGTCTTAATATTCTGGATTCGACGAGGTCGATGTGTCGCCGTCGCCTTGTTGATGTAGTCGGACGTTTCCTGTTACAAGAAAACAACCATTATCGTTACACCCGTTTTCCTTTCTTTTCAATAAATACTCATGAAAACCTAAAGTATGTAGCGATATTTGACCTCAATCCTCTTTTGTTTTAACTACTGATATTGAATAGTAAATTATTACTCCCGACAGTGTGAAACACCCGAGTAGGTATGCGTGTAGTATTGCCAACGTCTCAGCGGCTGGTACCTGGGCCGGGCGCCTGTCGTATCGCATAAGGTTTTTTGTCCTAAAAATGTTTGGCCGAGAATGTTTGGCATACTGTTGAATGGCATACTACTCGTTTGTCCTAATAATTTTTGCGCATACTCATTTAACGTCCTAAAGCAAGTTTGTCCTAATATTGATAACTCTAAAGTTTTAATTACCTAAAGCATAATATTCCTAACATGAATTGTCCTAATAATTATTTTGCCTATTATTAAACGGCTACAATTACAGCACCTAAACTAAACTATGGTAGGCGTGAAGTCAGAATCGTTACGTATTCTACCTTCAGGCAGGTCAGATTTAGGCTAGGTTAGGTACGACGACGAGCGAAGCAAGGAGGAGTGTTAGGTAGAACTGTTACCCTAACGAGCGAGCGAAACGCCAGAACCAACAAGTTTGACAAGGTTAGGTTTGTAAATAAAACCTTTTTTTATATATAATCATATTACAATTATGCACATCAATCATTCGACAGTTGAATCTTAGCCACATCAAACGATAGGACAAATAATATTTAGGACAAACGATAATAGGAGCAACAATTTCGGACAATCAAAAATATGCGGAACAAAGTGTATGCCACACGTTATTAGGACAAAAGACGTTATGCGACACAACGATAGGACTAATAATTGTATGCCATTCGATATAGACCGACCTGGGCCATGATCTCCTCGATCCAGTCGGTGTAGAAGCCGACCTTGGTGAAGACGGTGGGCGCATCGACGGTCCCACAGGAGGCCGAGCCGAAGCTGGCCACGCCAACCAGCCGCCCGCCCGTCAGCCCCGGCGCGCCCACGTCGCGCTGCGCACCACGGAATTTTAATTATTTTATTTTGACATATTATTTATTAGCATGTAGCTTTAGTGATTGACTGATTGTCTTTATTTTTTAATTATTAATTTAAAAAAAAATTATTTGTGTTTACTGAACATAAATGACAGTGAATAATCCTTACTGAACATAAAATTATGAATTACAGCCTTGACCGCAGGTGTTCCCAAGCTATATTCATATAAAAGTCAAACTTTAAAATTTCAAAATGCAAAAGCGAAGCAAGCTGGCGTCGCCCACAGAGGAGATACGACTGAAACCAGGAAAGAGCTGTGGGAGGCATTGTAAATCTTCAGTATGCTAAAGAGAATATCATAATCTACGGTATTAAAGGCACTGCTGAAGTTGAAAAGGACAAGGACAGTAAATTTACGGTTTTCAATATTCAGACAAATGCCATGATGAGTTTGACCAAAGTAGTGACAGCGCGGAGACCAGAATGGAAAGGGTTTAGAAGTTAGTAATAGTTGAGAAAGTGGACAGTCTTCGATTTGAGAAGTATTTAACTACTTTGCTGCACTTTTGCACCTTGTCGATTAAAGGTCTTCGAAAGATCAGTGAAGCAATTTAAGCATGACGTAAAGTGTAAAACTGCTAAAGTGACAAACTACTTATAAGGCCGACCCGTAAATCCTGCAAATACAAGACTGGTTAGGTAAGGTTAGGTTAGTTAAATAACATTTAGAAAGGGCAGGGAGAATAGAAATTATTTGAAAGTCAGAGACGGACCTGGCGTTAGAGGTCTTTAGAAGAGCAGTGACACAAACTTGTTGCCGTGATAAAGGAAAAGAGTAGGTAGCATGCAGGCCGCGCGGGCACTACTCTAGGGCACGATTGCATTAGTAATCGTTTATACAGGGTGTATTGCAAGTCGTGTGCCAAATGAATATGGTGGGTAGCTAAGGTCACTTGCAACACGTTTTGGGCCAATTAACACTCATCCTACCCACGGTTTTTTTTAAATTTTTTTTTTGAAAAATTATCGGAATCTCCCAAAAGTTAACCATTTGGTTCACCTATCTTTTTTTTTAAATGTGACAGCACAAAAGTACTTATAGATTTTTTATCTTTAATGTTTGCGCATTTTAATGAAATGTAATTTTTATTCATATAGTAAACAAATAAAAAAATATTAGCCAACAAAGTGTGAAGGACAGAAAAATAAAATCTTCACGGTCAACTTTACGGCAGAATTAAAAAAAAAGTAGAAGCTCCTCAGATCTTCCAACATCATAAAAACTTCTCCAGTTCCTGACAATTCTTACGGTATACCACATGTCTAGAATCACGTTCAGTTTTTCGTCAAAATATGGTTTCAATCTAAAATGGTGGTTTTATTCGGTCAGTAGATCCAGCCAGTTAAATGGGCTAAATGCACAATACAAAACGCAATATGGTTAAAAATCATCTTTATTTTAATAATTACGTCAAATTTTGTTTAAATTGTCTTCCTCCACAATTGACAACATTTCAAAAAAAAAAGCATTATTGTTTTTTTGCGTTCATAATAGCTGGTTAAAAATTAAACTACCCGTATTTCTTGGTTTCTCTTTATTTAACTTAAATTCGTCGTTAATAATTTATTAAAGAAATAGTAATTAAAAAGACCGTATATACAAAGTTAGGAATACTGATGTCGTGATCTTAGCCTGATATAAAATTTAAAAAAGTAACTTTATACAGAAAACAAAACTGACTGTCATGTCATGTCAATCATTCGCTGCCGTTCGTTCACAAATTTGCTATTTTGCGTAATTTAATTAATTACGTAATTTGTAGACGCCATTAAAATAAATAAACTATTTTGCGTAGAATTGAAAGCGTGTCGTCAGAATCAAGTAATCCGTCAGACAGATAAACAATGAACATGACAGTTGTATATTTTTTTGAATTCCTTTGGTAATAAATGGACTAAGGGCACTATAAGTGTATTCCTAACATTCACAATCCAACTTTTTTTACTGTTTTTCCTAAATATAAAAAAAAACTACTGCATAAAAAAATCCAAAGATATTTTTACTGTAATCAGCAGTGTAAAATCTAGAAACGGTATTTTATTTTACTACCTTAGCACAAAATGAATTGTTGTCAATTGATACATTCGCGACACCTTTTTCGTATTTCTACAGTAGTTGTTGTACGAAGTGTCATTTCTTGCCGCATTATTGCGAATGCGTCATTAATTTTTGCGATCAGATGCTCTCTGCTCTCTACCTGTGTTGCGTACACTAGCTCTTTGGCCCTTCCCCAGACGTAAAAGTCAAAGACACTTCGTACAACAACTGTAGAAATACGAAAAAGGTGTCGCGAATGTATCAATTGTGGAGGAAGACAATTTGAACAAAATTTGAAGTAATTATTAAAATAAAGATGATTTTTAACCATATTGCGTTTTGTATTGTGCATTTAGCCCATTTAACTGGCTGGATCTACTGACCGAATAAAACCACCATTTTAGATTGAAACCATATTTTGACGAAAAACTGAACGTGATTCTAGACATGTGGTATACCGTAAGAATTGTCAGGAACTGGAGAAGTTTTTATGATGTTGGAAGATCTGAGGAGCTTCTACTTTTTTTTTAATTCTGCCGTAAAGTTGACCGTGACGATTTTTTATTTTCTGTCCTTCACACTTTGTTGGCTAATATTTTTTTATTTGTTTACTATATGAATAAAAATTACATTTCATTAGAATGCGCAAACATTAAAGATAAAAAAACTGCAAATACTTTTGTGCTGTCACATTTAAAAAAAAAGATAGGTGAACAAAATGGTTAACTTTTGGAAGATTCCGAGATTTTTTCAAAAAAAAAATTAAAAAATCACTGTGGGTAGGATAAGTGTTAATTGGCCCAAAACGTGTTGCAAGTGACCTTAGCTACCCACCCTATTCATTTGGCACACAACTTGCAATACACCCTGTATATTACGTCACTGCACCATCTAGTAAGTAAATGTAAAACAGAGACATAAAAAATTGTACATGATTTTACGTTTACTTTATGTTACACCGTAAATGATTTCATTGCTGCATTGGTGACAAAGATGTATTTAAGTATAGTGTATTTCTATGGAACTTGCTAACTATGTAAACAAAAGCCTAAACTTTGTTTTGTCACTGTTTCTCCTTCAATTTTCACACCACCTCATCAAACACCATTGAAAACATACACTATTGAAACGGTCGTTACTGTAAAATACAAAATCACCAAATATATAACTCTATCTTGGATATTTCATTATAAGTTTAAATGGTTTCATAAGTTAGGTTATTAGGACCTGATGGAATGACGTTTTTGTTTCTTTTAAATTCTACAATTGTCTATGATGGGTAGTGTTGTGGCTAAAGTTGGCGATATATTAAGGCCCCTACACATTACCCAGCTCACGCTGATCACACTCACAGATGATATAACGGCACCTTTTATAATAAATACTGGTGTTATATCATCTTCAAGTACCGATTTTTCTTCAGATCGTGATTAATCAAATTACAAATAAGTAACAACTTGTTTTTTTACTTTCGGTATTTTATTATTCGATATGGTTTGTCATAAGTAAAGGAGTATTGCCAATCACTAGTAAATTCATCATTCAGAGACAATTTCAATATGGCGGTTTGTTTACATAGTTAGCAAGTTCCATAGTATTAGACCTTAGTGTCTTTGTTATTTACAATATCTGTACCTTGATAAGCCCTTAAGCGAACTGTGTATTCAGGCACTCAATTTTATGTTTACTATTTGTATTTTATCTTTACTAGTTACTTTGTGTACAAGACGCTTTTAAATGAGATCACACTGTAATATTTCTCGCTGGACAGCTGTTTCACAAAATATTAATTTTGTTGTCCGGCAGCATGAGCAAGTCATGCTCAAAGGTCTTTGCTTACGGCGACGTCGTTGGTCGCTACTATCCCGAACACGGGGTTGAGAGAGTCGACGGTTGAGATACGCGCCATACTCGTAAACGGGAGCCATTAGCGGGGAGGTGTATTATTTTTTGCAAGGAATTGTTCTAGTTATGGCTTATTTTGACGTAGAGACCTCATCGTTCTGTTACATTTGTAATAATTTTATTTATTACTTTATTGTTACTTAATGTAACGTAGTTTTAAGAATTATTATGTTTTTATGATTGAAAAAATGACCTTCTGCCTGGAGTTTCTTGCGGCGCGGCGCTTCTCCTCCGCGAAGCGCTAGTAGATTCACTCTATATTCCCTGGTAATAATTAAACTAGTTAAAGAGCCCTCAGTCTTAGTCAAATAGCCAATTTACTGAATCATTTTTATTTATTTTTAATTATTAACCCAACCATTTTTTTTTGTTTTTTCTACTACATTTTTGTTTTTTTTTTGTTTTGTAAACCAGATGTAAATGTATTAGTGTATGCATGTTGCACTGTTGTTCCTCTTAAGATAACTGTAATTACCTACCTTTTCAGTCTGTAAACCGGCTCACTGGGCCCCAAGATACAGGCTCAGCCTAGTTTGGGGTCCACTGGATATTTTCTTGTATATTACTGTGCTTGATTAATCAATAAATTTATCTTTATCTTTATCTTTAAATAATTTATAATTCTGTTTTTTTTATAAGGGTCAGCAGGCGTCAGTCCGCCGGTTTAAGTGAAAGGCTTACATTGCAGGCGCCGCCGCCGCGAGTGATGAATCCGGCGCAGAAGTGTCTCTCCGTCACGAACGTCCTGCAACAACCACTTTCGTCGGGATCAAATGTCACCGCTCTCGGGTGTACGGCCTTTTTTTTTCGCTTTCATGTTCCCATAACTGGGCTTTTATAACATTAATCCTTCGATCAACAATACCAACTAGATAACCAGTGCCATACAAAATCAAAGCCCAATTCTGTTCGCGTGAATATAATACGTCAGTTGCATTTGTTTACTAACGAACCCAGACAAACCTTTTAAAACAGTTTTAAGTACAACCTACCTATTTGTTTTTTTGTCAACCATACTTTGCCACCAATTCAGCACGTTGATAACGATGACTAGCTATGAATCATCCAGGTGACAAGCTGGTCATGCCTGTATCCTGTTACCGTATTGTCATCGTATTGCTAGCTCTTATTTACTTGACAGTAAAGGTGGCCGAATTGAAAACAATACCATCACAGGTCAAATACGAGTTGTATTTTACTGCATAGAATAAAGGCGCAGTAGTGGTACGATGATAAAACACCACTCAACAAATGTTTTCGCGTATATTGGCTGACCTTGGCCAAACATTCTTAGCTAAGATTTCAATATTGTTATGACGTTATTATTTTGACATTAATTGTTAGAGGCGTCGTAATAGATTGTCGTAAGAGGCGACTAAGGGAATAAAGGCTTGCAGTACTGTTAGGCGATGGGTTTGCCACCTGTCACTAATACACTGGGAAACATCTTAGCCTACTTGAGCAAAATGTGGTTACAGAATTATCAAGAAGTTTTAAGACTTGTTGGTAATTCTTTAGCACTGCCTACCCCACTCTGGGAATGAAGGCGTGAGTTTATGTATGTATGTATGTAATATCGTTACTTGGAGTAGATCTCCTGGCACTCCTCCAGCGGGTAGAAGTCCAGAACAGACTCTGCTATCTTGTCCATCAACGGACTCTTGAGCTTGTTGCTTGCCTAAAAATATAATATACATTTCGTTATCTACTTACGTACTGTACTGTCCTTACTTTGAGTCAAGCTTAAACTACACATTATCTTAGTTCTATTTAAGTATTATTTAATTTCTATGATACATACCCATATAATGTAAACCAAGACTCACGGATCCCACAGTCAAACTGTAAAAACAGTTTTGTGGGACATTGTATTAAAACAAAATTTATCAACATGTCACAATAAATAAATAAATAAAAAATAAATAGAATTAGGACATTCTTCGTTGACAGTTTTTTCTTAAATTTAGAACTCAGGGTTTTTTTGACAGGAGTGAGAATCGTGACGGGGGCCTGATTTCATTGAGATGATTAATGACTTAATGAGCATTAAAATGAATTGAAAAGATATTTTTATAGTAGGTGCGTCGTTAAAATTGAGAGATAGTGATCACCGGGGCCCGAGCCCCGTGCTTGGAGTTGCAGCTTAGTAGCGAAAGGAGACCTAGTTAGGACAGGGAATATACAGGGCGTCCCACGGCTATGCCACATGGAAGGAAAGTACCTTGAATATTGTAGGTGAAACATTTTACTGAATGAAGACATTATTTGAATTTAAAAAACAATTTAAACCGCATTCATAGATATTTAAATAATTACATGGATGAACCGGGAATCGAACCCGTTACACGAGACAAATAATTACCCTGTAGCTTTATCATACCGATCAAAAGGCTTCACTATAAGGGTTATTTTTTTCTAAATAACATTGTGTCAGAAATAAAAGGAAGACCAGTAATTATTTAAATATCTATGAATGCAGTTAAAATTGTTTTTAAAATTCAAATAACGTCTTCTTTCAGTAAAATGTTCCATCTACAAATATTCAAGGCACTTTCCTTCCGTGTGGCATAGCCGTGGGACGCCCTGTATATGCATATTGTTGCGTATGCAACATTTATTGTGTATAACTTCAAAATGTATTTATTAATTGTTCCAAAAAGATTTATAATTTTTATATTTAATTTCCATGTTAATTCATTTAATTATTTTACTATCATAAAACTCATAACCTTTCAGATCTTAACGTAACAGAACAATAACAAAACGCAGATTTGGGCTTCTCCCTACCACTAAATTTAACGTCTTGTTAACTTCAAAATTATGCAAATCACTTTCCCTCACCACCTTCGATCTGCTTAGGCACTATTTCTGCACAACCAGTACCTATTAAAATACAGTACATTTAAATAGAATTTTATTTTCAAAGCTGTTAGGAAATCCTCTCGTCAGTAGTCTGGGTTCCGGCAGCTACACATATCAATGTACATACTAAATATGTATGTATGTATGT
Organism: Acleris emargana; assembly: GCA_927399475.2. Taxonomy (NCBI): domain Eukaryota; kingdom Metazoa; phylum Arthropoda; class Insecta; order Lepidoptera; family Tortricidae; genus Acleris; species Acleris emargana. The sequence continues at coordinate 18,830,625 of OV656854.1, forward strand.
TTGGCATATAGGTCAAAGGCGTGTTGTGTAAAAGTCCATGGCGAGTGTGAAAGAGTTTGTTTGGTCTGTGCGGACGGGTGTGAGAGCTAGGGTGGCTGTTTACTGTTGCTGGGGTTATGCTGCTCCATAGATTTATGATTACAGCGGTTGAATGTGTGAAGGAGAGTGTTGGTATTTGACCAAGTTGTGTGTGGGGTGATATGTGAGAGACGGTGATAATGTGTTGTAAGTGCTATTGTACTGTTGAGTACGATTTGTTCACAGTGACTGAAGAACAGGTCCAAGAGTGTCGGCGAGCCGGTGTACGATGTGTGGAGCGTTTAACGTCGTATGGAAAAGTGTGACAGGAGATGGAAGCCTCATTTAAAGATGATCAGTAGTCCGTTCAGCATTCATCGCACGCAGGACTGATGGCCGATGGGGTCAGAAGGTTCTTGAGTAGCGTCCACGGACCGGGACACGAGCTGTGGGTAGGCCTCCAACAAGATGGAGTGACGACAAAAAGCACAAGACCGGTCTGAGTGGAGAGCCTTGGGGGAGGCCTATGTCCAGCAGTGGACGTCTTTCGGCTGACATGATGATGATGATGAGTAATCCGTTACTAGGGTGTTAGGTAGTGTAGTACAGGGGGGTAGTGGTAGTGTAGAGATATTACTAAGTCCCGTGCTAATATTTGTTTGTTTTTACTTCTTTAAAGTACTTATAATTTTATTAAGTTACTAAAAATAGATATCACAAAAATAGGTACTACGATTAAAAGTTAAAACTAAAATTATTTAAATTAAAATAAAACTAAGCTACTCAAACATGGAAGTGGTAAATAATAATCACCACTATAAAAGGAACACCCCTCTAGCAGGTCCGCTGGTGGCATGGTAATTATGACACTGGCTGCATTACCTCTCTAGTTGGCTAGCCCAACCTCACCATAATCATATAAATAAAGATCATAATAAAGATGTATAAGGTACTAATGATGTAGTCATCGCTCCTGATTTTATATTTTTTTATTATGAAAAAAAAAACATAAAACACGGCCACGGTGTTTTTAATATATTAATAACTGGCTGGTTTAGCAGAATGTACTTGATTAATCAAGCAAACATGTTTCAAGCTGCGTATCAAAGCAGCAGTGAATCAGCGATGTGAAAATATATAGCCATCCCATTCATTATTGTGGCGTGGGACAGAGATAAATATATCTTCAGCAAGGTCTAATATATATTAGTATCTTAAGATGCCTTGCTATATTTTATATATTATAGCTGCGTAAGTGGACTCTGTCAAGCCGCGGTCAGTTTCAGCGCGGTTACTGCGGGCGCCGATGGTTGAAGGCCTGGAGCGCACAGCGCTACGCGGCTGTACGACTCATAATGCACAAATGTTTTTACCTATGAATAGCGATGTTCATATTTTTATTTAACATACGGACAGACAAATGGACGGGCAACTATAAATTACAAGAGTTATGATTTGGCCACTTGTTTTAAAAGATAACAGTAACCATAAAATATCTCCTACATTATTTACACTGCAGCTGGCATCCCTTCAGTGCTCCAGTGAGGCATACTCACGGTGTTCGGGCCCCATCCCACGATGACGATGCCGTCGGTGTTCCACGGCAGAGCGTTGGCGTTCGTGTCGATGTCAACCTTCTTCACCCTGGAGCGATTCCTGAAGCGAATGTGTCTGTGGAGCCTCACGATGGCCAGGTTATTGTGGAGAGTCGGAGGATCGTACGAGGGGTGGAAGTAGACCTCCAGCACGGGAATGAGGTCGCCGGCGACGCCGTAGTAGCTGCTGCCGACGCGCACGGCGAGGAACCGGGCGTTCTCGCGGTAGAAGCGGTTGTTGTAGGCTCTGAAGACGAAGATACGGGCTCAGTTTAAGTCTTAGACTTACTTTTTCACTTTTTGAAAAAAACTGTTTATTTTCGCTTAAAGCTGTTTATTTATAGCCATTCATAAATGATATACAAATCTGGTTACAATTGCAAGCACGAAGCAGCGGTGATGACCAGGTCGGCGGAGATGATGGAGCCGGCGCAGGTGAACTGGTTGAATATGTGAATACTGGCCATGAACGGGTAGTAGGAGATCCTCGTCTGCTGGCCGTGGAAGATGCGCCGCGGCTCGTTCGGCACTGCCAAATAAAAATCGAGTATGTTGCACATCTAAGAATAATACAAAGTTGACCTCGACTTTAACACGTTCACCCTATCAATAACCGTTTCCGTACTGCTGTAAAAAGGTGGTTAAATGGAAAATGGATCTCACCCCACACTTCAATGTCTTCAGTAGAGTTTTCTGCAATGTTAAATACACCGACCACGGTTTTTTCGGTATAGGCACGGTGGCTTGTAGGAGCTTTGTTAAAAAGCTGTGACGTTTTATTATTCAGTGTTCGATATAAAATGTTTCGAATGTAAATTTCTTTAAACTTGCGAAGGAAGTTCTTTCTTTTCTTATTCACACCAACATTGTTACGAAGGTCAGTTCCTCCTCCAGTTCTATTTCCCTTATTCATTACCTCGTTTATTACGGTGCTCATATAATCTGGAGAACTGTTGTCAGTTTTGATATTGAAGCTCGTTAATCTTAGAATTTCCTTCCAATTGTCACTTTTGTATTGCGAGAACCCGACGACGTAGTTGTGTATCGGGAGTTTAGTTTTGTTACTATTTCCATTTATTTTTATTTTAAGGCAAGAAAATATTTCGTTTACGACTTGAAGTATAGTATCTGTCGGTGCGATGTCCCGGGACACTGGTCCGGGGACGTGAGTTGCACCGATGCAGCAAACAAACAAGAAATGTACCACCATGTCTCGTGAAGACAACATGACGAAGGCGGCACTCGTCGCACTACTCAAGACAACGCAATTCTATAATTCAAATGACTTGGAATATAACAGTTTGAACATGTAACGGTACCAATAAATTTACTTCACGTTTACTTTTAAGTTTGATCGAATTTGAAATGTTGCAACGGTTTTATGTACAGTTATTCTGAACTTTAGTACCTTATTTTATTTCATTCAACCAATAACATTGAGAAATGTTTTTGAAGCAATTGTTAAGATACGACTGAATCTTAAATCTAATTAGGCATTTATTCAGTAAAATTATAATAATAAAGTAACAATACACTCCTTACTTCAGACAAGCTCAAGTCTAGTCAAAAAGTCCCCCTCGATTTTCCCCTTGCCGAACGGTACCCATCACACTGACCGCGTTATTGCGTTGAATGGTAGTTTCATTTGAAAATAGTAGTTTATGAAAATGTTGCATAATGAGGGGTATTAAAACACGAGTGTGTCTTTAAGAACTGAGCCGCTAGGCGAGGTTTTTAATAGTATCACACGAGTGTTTTAATACCTAGTTATGTGCAGTTTCATATACTACTTTATCTACTCTCATACATTGCGATTCAACCTACTAAATAAAAGATCATTTTTTTTACCATTACGATACAAGTTGATCCAAAAAGTTGTCACCAACGAGGTTCCATATCAATAATTTTTTTATAATGTAACGCACATGCGGTTCGCGTCATTTTTACAGCATTACAAAAAGTTTTCATTCCAATTTTTACTTGTCTGTGACAGCGCCCGCTTTAACGCATGCGCGGTGATGTGCTAGGTTTTGGAGCCATTCATTGAACACGTTTTGCTGTAGTTACTTTATTAATTTAGATCTTTTATTTAGTAGGTTGAATCGCAATGTATGAGAGTAGATAAAGTAGTGTATGAAACTGCACATAACTAGGTATTAAAACACTCGTGTGATACTATTAAAAACCTCGCCTAGCGGCTCGATTCTTAAACACACACTCGTGTTTTAATACCCCTCTTTATGCAACAATTTCATAAACTACTATTGTAACATTATTTTCCTATAGAGAAATAATGTAATAAAGTGTTTTTTATTATTATTTCGGTATTGTATTTATAAAGTATGCCGATATAAATTCGTTTTGAAGTTTATAATTCGAACTTTACGATATCAGAGTAGATAAAAATAATGAAGTAGTTTGGATGTTTATTTAATGACGCAGTAATGCTCGAAAGACAACTAAAACTCACGGAAACCTGTGCTGGCCGGCAAATCGCAGAAGCTTATATATAGTACTAAAAAGGCTCCTAATGGTCGAAGCATGTATAGTGATTTACTCAAAAGTAGAACAAGTAGGATGTTTAAAAAAAGTTAAATAAATTAAAGTTGCAAAATATTGATGACCACATGTCATGTGCACAACCCTCAGGGCGCTAGTCCTGCTCGCGCCTCGCTGCCTAATTTTAACGATTCACAATTCGTCAGACCGGACGAGATATACTAGGCGCACATAAAGCGGAGAGGTTGCGAGCGAAGTTATCATCAATAAAGACTCGACGCGATGTCTACTCTAACGAAATAACGCTTTTGGTTTATGATGCCTTGGTACTTTTGTAGAAATCGTATTGGAGTCAAAATAGTTTTCAGTTTCATATATTTTTGTCATGTGACCTTTTCTTGCTCACCTCTGTAGCCTTTTTGAAGGCTGTCAAAGGTCTGTAGACAGTTCTAAATTTAAATAAAATAATATGTTTTGGAATATGCACACTTATAGTTACTGGAAACTTATAGATTCCAAATTCGAAATTCCTCGACTTTACTGGACACTTTTGATAGTCGTCTTTTGGACAGGCTCCTATTTACTGGTGTTATGGTAATATTACATAGCGCATGTGCTGAGGGCGAAGGTGTCTTTTTCAGATTTTTGCTCATTGTCTCGAATATTTGTACGAATCATTATGAATACTTCTGTTTAGGTTAACAAGGAGATAAGCGTTGAGATGATTTACGAAGTAAAAACGAAATAGGTTTATTTTTTTTATTTAAAAATATAAAAAGCAAATCAGTTCGTCATTATTATTTTACTCATCGTCTTCTACATCGATATCTTTGTTTTTTCCATCATTCATTTTATTTATTTTTGGTCAATTTCGTTTAAATTTTCCGGCTTTAATATTTGTATTATGAATATTATCCTTCGTATGATCCAATTATTAAAAACCAATTATTAGTATTTTTTAAATCCTCTGGTGAATTATTAGCTCCGATAATGTTCTCAATATTTGATATTTGTTCCTGTTCGTAGCTGATTTTATCTATAACGTTCATATAATCTATCAAGTCAGTTATTTTGTGATTTATTTCGGGATCTGAGAAAGGTACTCCAGGTTGCTCAAACTTGAGATCATTTTCATCAATTCTAGGTGAATCCGCCACCTTTTCAAAGGATATCCTTTCTTTGATTTCACCTGCAGAATTTTCTTTTTTAGGCGAAACTATCTGGGGTAGTGGCATATCGATAAACTCATAACCATCAAATTGGACTGGTTCAGGTGACCTTTTGGCTACAGAGTTATACATCGCAAACTCTTTTTCCGCTTTGCTAAATATTTTATTGTTTGCAACAAAAGTATTTGTATTGAGTGATACGATTTTTTTCTTATTAGATGGTAACACAGATTTAGTATATTTTTTATTGTAAGTCAAATTAAAGTGTTTAACATCTTTTGATTGTTGGTCAGGAAATACTTTGTTCATTGTTATTTTGATCCTATCTTTTTGTGGTAACTTATCTGTTTTAGTATATTTCATGTCTAATTCGGTATTTACTTCGTTTAGTAATTTATCGACCACGTCAGAATCGTCTTTCTCGAGTTGCTCTAGATTAAGGTTGGTCTCAGCAGTAAATTTGGTGTATTTTTTATCTACCGGGAAATCCACAGGCCCTAAAGAATGACCAGGTTTCTGTAGTTGCTTAACAACATGAGACTTTGTTCTAAGTTTATCTATTTGAAGTAATTTGTCTAATACAGTAAACTTTGATATGTTGTCTCGAAAAGTATAATTGCGGATTGTTGTGGCGGATGGTATTTCTGCGAGCTCTTGGGTATTTTTGTTTTTTGTTAGTTCTGCAAATTCTATATTTCTGTTTTCCATTTGTCGGTTTTCAGAGGACCGCAGCTCAAAGCCAGCTGGTTCTTCGTTACTATCGTAGGATACGGCCCTGTTCACAGCCTTAAGAGGTCTCTCTAGCGGTTCAATCGCAAATTCATTAGGTGCCAGGGTCGTCGTCTCGATAGTGTGGATGGGGTAAGGTCGATAAGTTGCCGTCGGCCTGTTGATGTAGTCGCGCGTTTCCTGTTATAAGAAAACAAACATTATGTTTGCACCCTTTTCCCTTCCTTTAAAATAAATGCACTCGAAAATATGAACTACTTGTATAAATTTGACAACGAATAATTTATATGTATATCATTCCACCCTACATTAGTCCTACTGAATGAGACACCGGAGTAGGACGCAGTCGGCGTCGCCACGCCGCTTGCCGCAGGTTTTCATACTAAATGGACGACGGCAAGAAGTCCTAGCGGCTGGTACCTGGGCCATGATCTCCTCGATCCAGTCGGTGTAGAAGCCGAGCTTGGTGAAGACGGTGGGCGCATCGGCGGCGCCGCAGGAGGCCGAGCCGAAGCTAACCACGCCGACCAGCCGCCCGCCCGCCAGCCCCGGCGCGCCCACGTCGCGCTGCGTACCACGGATATTGTGAGCGGAATACAACTACATGGTATCTACAATCTGCGATCCAACTACTTATACAGGGTGTCTGGATATTCGATACAAACCTTATAAGGAGGCATAGTAGAGCTCTTTTGGAGCCAATAAGGTCATGTAGTACCCTGGCCGAAAATTATTTGTTTCTGAGATATTTGAGATTTAAGTTCTATACTTACATACTACATGACCTTATTGGCTCCAAGTGAGCTCTAACTATTTAAAAAAAAAGTCAAACTTTAAAAAGTGCACTTATATCTTTTATTATAGACAGTTGTATATCTATCGGAAAGATTTGTCATTTTTATTGACGTTAAGGAAAAATCCGTATTTTTTTTTTTTTGAAACTTGACTTTTTCTAGCTTCTTGTTGGTAATTCTTTAGCTCCGCCCCACTCTGGGAATGAAGGCGTGAGCTTATGTATGTAATAATTTAAATATAGTTTTTTTTTTAATAAGGGCTAGCAGCCGTCTGTATTCCCGCCGGTACAATAGAGTGGCTTACGTTGCAGGCGCCGCCGCCGCGAGAGATGAATCCCGCGCAGAAGTGCCGCTCCGTCACGAACGTCCTGCAACAAACAGTTTCGTCGAGGTCAAATGTCACCGCTCTAGGGTGTAGGGCATTTCTTTTTCCATCTTTTTGCTTTTTTTTTATGGCATGGAATGGCAAACGAGAACATAGGCCACCTGATGGTAAGTGGAAACTGTGACCCATAGACATTCGCATTCACAAGACTGCAAATGCGTTGCGAACCCTGAGGATTAAGATGGAATGCCTCTATGCTAGTCATTTCACCGGCTGTCTTATCCCCAAACCGGAACACAACAATGCGAAAACTGCTGCTTGGCGGTAGGTTAATGGATCACTACATTAAGACAAGTTATTACATTAAACTAAGAGAAATCAGGAATAAAGATAGTATTTCAGAAGTGATTTTCACATTTCAAGCTGCTGATTTCATTTTAATTACCATTTGAAAAGTCATGTTTGCATACTTACCTACCGGTTAATTGCGAGACGGACTTAAGCACCGAGGGTTCTGCCCCTACGTCATATTTATATGGAATGCTACCAAAACCCAAATAACTCTTGCTGTCGTCATACTTAAGAACAGATCCATCGTATAGAGCAAATGTCTTAAGTATCCGCTCACCCCCGCGCTTCTTACCCCGCGCCACACCGTTGATATATAATCGATTGTTCGTGGATCAGGATTAAAGAGTTATAATATCATTACTTGGAGTAGATCTCCTGGCACTCCTCCAGCGGGTAGAAGTCCAGAACAGACTCGGCTATCTTGTCCATCATCGGACTCTTGAGCTTGTTGCTTACCTAAAAATATAAAATACATTTCGTTACCTACTTTATCCATGGGCGCCGATGGTTGAAGCCCTGGAGCGCACAGCCGTTACGCGGCTGTACGACTCATGATGCAGAAATGTTTCGTGAGGGTAGTGATTTTCATATTATAATTTAACATACGGACAGACGGGCAACTATAAATTACAAGATTTATGATTTAGCCACTTGTTTTAAAAGATAACAGTAACCATAAAATATCTCGCACATACTTTACAGAGCAGCTCGCGTCTCCTCAGTGCTCCAGCAAAGCATACTCACGGTGCTCGAGCCCCACCCCACGATGACGATGCCGTCGGTGTTCCACGGCAGAGCGTTGGCGTTCGTGTCGATGTCAACCTTCTTCACCCTCGAGCGATTCCTGAAGCGAATGTATCTTTGGAGCCTCACGATGGCCAGGTTATTGTGGAGAGTTGGGGGGTCATACGAGGAGTGGAAGTAGACCTCCAGCACAGGAATGAGGTCGCCTTCGACGCCGTAGTAGCTGCTGCCCACGCGTACCGCGAGGAACCGGGCGTTCTCGCGGTAGAAGCGGTTGTTGTAGGCTCTGAGGACGAAGATACGGGCTCAGTTTTTAATCTTAGACTTACTTTTTCACTATTTAAAAAAACTGTTAATTGTAGTTTTAAACTGTTTATTTATTGCCATACATAAATAATATACAAATCTGGTTACAATTGCAAGCACGAAGCAGCAGTGATGACCAGATCGGCGGCGATGATGGAGCCGGCGCAGGTGAACTGGGTGAATATATGGATACTGGCCACGAACGGGTAGTAGGAGATCCTCGTCTGCTGGCCCTGGAAGATGCGCCGCGACTGGTTCGGCACTGCCAAATAAAAATCGAGTATGTTGCACATCTACGAATAATAAAAAGTTGACTACGACTTTAACACGTTCACCCTATCAATCAACCATTTCTGTAGGTGGTTAAATGGAAAATGGATCTCACCCCACGCTTTAATGTCTTCAGTAGCGTTTTCTGCAATTTTGACTGTTTCAGCTCTGAGACTGGTACGAGCTTTGGCAAAAAGCTGTGAGGTTTTATTATTCAGGGTGCGATTGAAAAGGTTTCGAAGGTGAACTTCTCTAAACTTGTTAAGGAAGTTCTTTTTTTTCTTAATCACGTCAACATCGTTACGAATGTCAATTCCCCCTCCAGTTCTATTTCCCTTATTCATTACCTCGTTTATTACGGTGCTCATATAATCTGAAGAACTGTTGTCAGTTTTGATATTGAAGCTCGTCAATCTTAGAATTTCCTTCCAATTGTCGCTTTTGTATCGAGAGAAACTATTTTCATTTAATTTTATTTTAACGCATGAAAATATTTCGTTCATGACTTGAAGTATAGTATCTGTCGGCGCGATGTCCCGGGACACTGGTCCGAGGACGTGAGTTGCACCGATGCAGCAAACGAACACGAAATGGAGCACAATGTTTCGTGAAGAGAACATGACGAAGCCGGCACTCTTCGCACTACTTAAGACAACGCTTTTCGATAATTCGAATGACTTGTGAAATATAACACTTTAGATATGTAACGTTATCAGATACATTTGCTTTTCGTTTTGTTTAATTTTTGCTGGAAATCGAAATGTTGCAACGGTTTAACCGTTTATTCAATTATGTTTTTACCTGATTTTATTTCCTTTAAATGTAAATGTAACGCCATAAATACACACGTTTATGTGCTTTTTATTATTTGTGAATATTGAAATCTTGAATTACTCCAAGGATGATTAGAAACGACCAATCCAATTCAAACATTATATTCCGTAACTAAATCGTAAAATAAACCAGTACAATATTGTTAAAAATTAAAACATGTCCAACATCAAAGTGATAAATTTGCTTTTAACTTTCTCCGGAATAGTGAAATGGAGCCAACCGTCTCCCGAGCTGCAGGGCCTCTTCCTCCCAACCAACAACCAGATACTCGCGACCATCGACGCCGTGTTCGCTACGCTCAAAATCAACCATAACTTTACGAAATCTAAAAATATAGTTCATTATTTATCATTGCACAATTTCGTTAAAGATACCGTTGAAAAAAACGATAAAATCTATCAAATCATTTGTAAAACATGTAAAAGTGACTCAAGTAATAAAACCTGTGCTTATATTTCGAGTATCGAGAAAGTTATTGGAGAGGTGATGATGATTCAAAAACTTCAAATCAGTAAATATTTATTAAATAATAATAGAAGCAACTACCGCAATACTATTCAAAATAGATTAGTAACCGATTTCATTCAATTTGCAAAAGGTTTTCATTTGAAATTAAACACACCTTCACCCAATGACTTACTAGGGGTCATACAGGAAGTGAAACGTAAGAATCAGATATAATTTCCACTCATTTTTCTGTGTGCTCCTCCCTCAGGCCAAATATAATGATCTATTGTTCCTTGGAAATGTATCAGGGTCGGAGCGGGAGGGCCGGGCCGCAGACGGGCGGAGGATCTTCAACGGGACAGCCACCAGGGTCGCACGCTTCCCCTTCATGGCCAGCCTGCACGTGCGCGGCCGGTTCGTGTGCCCCGGCTCGCTCGTCCGCGCCGACCTAGTCATCACGGCGGCGTCCGGCCTAATTCCGTGAGATCACAACAATATTGCTACTTTAAACTCGTAATTTCGTGAGATTGCATCTTGCTCCTCGAGGTAACCAACGCTTTTGCAATCTTGAGGTAGCATATATCTATGAGCCACCACTAACGAGCGTGTCAAAGCATGTGCACGTTTACCTTCCTGCACAATGCCTTAAAAATATTTTATTTCACTGATAGCTCGATATGCTGCTCTTGTCGTTTTCAGGAGATCCTTACTTGGACTTCTGTAACTACCAAACAAAACATTCTATCGATTGTTATAATAATTATACATTCTATGAAATTGAGTGCCGGTGTAACACGGACAAGCCATTAAAATATGAGTATTGAGTGTTTAATGATAGTAGTAGTAGTGAGTATTAAATGGTATCATAGGATGGCTATATGTATGTCGCTTAGAATTACTACACAATTAACCAGTGGAATCCTTCCTGATTTTTACTAGGGCAATTTGCTAAAATGCTACGATCGAAAGGTTATCAAAATGCATCGGTGATGTCTTAGCACCTCATGTTGCGTGCAACCTGCTCACAATTACATTTTAAACTTGTTTCGTTTAACTAATCAGGTTCATCTCGCCGCAATCTGACCCAAAATCCGTCAAAGCCCGCGTCGGCAGCGACTACACTAACAAACTTGGGGAGTTAGTGCCAGTCGCAGGATTCCACTTCCACCCGAAGTTCAATTGGACCACTCTCAGATGCAACTTGGCCATTATACATCTGAAGAACAAATTGAAACTTGAAGATGGAAAGTTGACTGCCATACAGTACGACACGACAGCTCAGCAGCTAACGGCTGATGTGAAGAAGATAATAATATTGGGTTGGGGCGAGAAAAGGGTGAGTTTTTATTTAAATCTTGACGAGTACCTAGTAATTATTCGAGTATTCTTAATTTATAAGGTACTGGCAGAAAGCTATCGCTGTTTTGTCTAAATCCTTATATTACAAAACTTTAGTAGTAGCTCAGCATAAAACTATTAACATTAAAGGGCGCTTAAAGTTAAAGGATGATAGCACGCGTGGTATTATTTTTACGTTATTATTTTGAGCCCGAATATAATGTATTTGAATTGGTTATCATTACAAGCCTTAAAGTAATTGATACTAAAACGCTGTTTTGTTTCTGAGTTTTAAATAATTATCTATCTAAGTCCGTATTAAGGTTATGTTAGGACCTTGAACAAAAGCGATCAAGTAAAATTTGACGGTAAGACCATTAGACCCATAATTAAATATTCATTTTTTTTAAGGCTTCTACAGACCTGGGCTACAGGTATGACGGATCCAACCAAAAACTCTCGCTCGCCCGTTTGGACCTGCAAGACTTGAAGGAATGTAAATATACATATTCCAGGTATTTACTGTAACAGTACAATGGCAATTTACTCGCTTGACCATCAACAATCCGTTTCCAAACTTAGATATCACTACTTTTGACGGCACATCAAGACTTACCCCATTTTTACCCGGCTGCGTCAAATAAAGGGTGTATAATTGTTTGAGTGTTCATAATGTTCGTATCGATCCTCTCAGGGATTTCAAACACATAGAAGTCACGTCATAAAACTCATTACTATATCATATATACTCACCGTTCCAGGACGTACGTCAGCAACAAGCATTTCTGCGCCAGCTCTGACAGCAACGGCGGCGGAGCCTGTCAAGTAAGTATTTCGCAGATTCAGTGGACCCCCCCCCCCCCCCCCTGACCTGTTGAACTAATGTGGAGAGTTGCTATTATTAGTACGACGGCGTAAGGCCAATTGCTCGGAGAACTGATGGTCGTTGGGAAAGAAGCGTTTTGGGTGACGACCACGAACTAGTAAGCGAAATGTTGGCAAGCCTCCCACGAGGGTAACCAAATGCCCAGAAAAATATAAAAAACGAGGTCAATAACAACACTTTCAAATGAAAAAAAATCTGTCCTATGTAGACCAGCCCGTCACCATCGACTTTTCGCCGCTACCCACACTAATAATAATTGTATCCCTTAAAAATCCCATAAGCCGAATGTATCGCTCGTTCAATAAAATATATGCTGACTGTGTAATTTTTAAACGGCTTCAAAAAAGGAGGAGGTCGAAAGGGTTCGTCAGTTTTTTTTAATGTTCGTTGTCTCAGGACTTTTGACAGGTGAATCGATTTTGGTGATTCTTTTTTTAATTGAAACCTGGTACTTTCCATTTGGTCTGATTTTTATCAAAATGAAGACCTGATGATGGAGTCCATGAGAAATCGACGGAACTCTTCAATATTTATAGGCACATCTATATTCATTGTAACATGCGTATTTGCTCTTGAAAAGCACTATTTAGTGAAGTGAAACTGATGATGGAGACCACAGATGGCCACCAGAACTCCTAAATGGCATATATTTAAGGGTGACAAGATATTTCGATTAAGATAGTTGAGCGACTATGACGAAGCATATTTAGGTTTAAATATTATGACTAAGAGTTTCCCACGGCGTTATTATTATATTTATTGGGAGGGTTGAGATGGGCCTTGTGTGCCACTTCGACCATCGCTGATCTTCTGTAGCAGCCTTTTGTTAAGAGCTCACCGCAAAGGCCAGTTGTGTCCAGGAATTTCAAGATGCTTTGGGCAGTCAGGAGTTGTATCTCTTGTGGGTCCATTATATGTCGCCCTAGGTAGATACACAGGTTTGATGACAAAGACGGAATGATTTAAAATTTGTGACCTAAGCTTTGCGAGTAAAGCATATTTGACGGATAAATTTAGCGCTTTCTCTTTCTTACACTTAAAAAAGACAAGGAGAGAGCCAACTTTAAATGGCAGATAAATTTACTCGTCGATTGAGAAACAGGCCCTGATTGTCATGAGTGAGTGAAAGATAACCGTAGCAGGAAGACTACTAAATACCGTCTCTTGGTCAATTGTCGACCTCTTGGTCGACCGTCCAAAAGATTTTCAGAGAAAGGTTGACGTCGAAAGTCACCAGTTGCTACGTCTAGTACTGCACAGGTTTCGGCCGACGTGATGATGACGGGATTGTGACGTTGTAGTTCGACGTGGGCGGGCCGGCGGTCGCGGGCCGCACGCTGGTGGGCGTGGCCAGCTTCGGCGCGTCACGCTGCGGCGAGCGCGACGCGCCCACCGTCTTCACCAAGCTCGGCTTCTACGCCGACTGGATCGAGAGCGTCATCAATGAGGTACAATACTTTAAACAGTACATTTAAAGATTATTTTTTTATCCTGGTCTTAACAGAAATTGTCCTGATGGTAAATGATAATTATATTTTGATTTGCATACCCTCACCGAAGTGCAATTTGTAAAAGATAAAGAGACACGCTACTCTACGTTGATGATCGAGGCTCTTCAGAGCCAGGTCAGCCTCCGCGAACAACTCTTCGCCGTTGAGTCTACGAGCTCGGCGGAGGTTCTCGTCGGCGACTGAGGGTCCAGTGCCGCTTGATCATAGTAGTTCTAGACAGTCCACTGATTATGTCGTTTAACTCATACTTACCTTCATCATCATCATATCAGCCGAAAGACGTCCACTGCTGGACATTGGCCCAAGGCTCTCCACTCAGACCGTTTTTGTGCTTTTCGCATCCACCGCTTTCCCGCGATCCTTACTGTTACCTTACATTGGAGTAATTCAACAAATAATTGCGTTGTGATTTTTTGTTCCCAATCAGAGATGTTTGTAGAAGAAAACCGAATATGTTTGGGATACGTAAATTTTGTTAAAGATAAAGATAAAGATGAAGACATTTATTCAGTAAGACACAAGGGCACTTTTACACGTCAAGAATCTACCAGCCCTTCACAACTAAACTACTTAAATATTAAAGATGTCAATAATAATCACCACTATAAAGAGAACACCCCCTCTAGCAGGTCCCTATGACACTGGCTGCATTGCCTCTCTGGATAGCTAGCCCAATCCTAAGTAAGCACCAGCTCTAGGATCCCCGGAGGTGTCTCTGAGCCGGGATGACAGAGCCTTCATAATGCTTTTCATATCAGCTGACCACCATATTGAATACCATATTCCAATTGTACCTACTACTTAGTCTAGCATTATATAAATCTATAAATATTAAATTAAAAAATATATCAAATAACGTAAAACACACCAAAATCTTACGAGAGAGATAGAGGGAGAAAAGGAAAAAAGAACACCTACTTTATGTGTATTTAAGACGGTGCAAGACGACCACATAAGATTAATATGTTTTCCTTCACCAACAATGTCCCCTCGACAAGATAAAGCTTTTGAAATCGAAAAAATAATATTATTGATTAAGTTTCGGGTTTAGGCCAAGCATTTTTGTCTATTACCTAGTTGGTTACTAAGTTCTGTTACTAAGGTTGATGCAAATGAAACTAACTTATGTTTATTTTTTAATTTCAATATGTATAAAAATTAAAAGCTTAATTAATATACATTTTGAAAAACAATTAATCATTTTTCTTAGTTTCCGCAATTCCCGATACGATCTTTTAACATTCACAGCCGGCATCGATGAAATTACGCATGACTTTTCTGTAAATTTCATTTTTTGAAATCGCTTAAAAATTTGTCTTTGTTTACCAAAGAACTTTTTTTGTATAATATTATAAAAAATCCTATCTCTGTATATGTTTAGAGACCAAAATTATATTTCTCAACATGACTTAATTCCAACTTATGAAGCAAGAGCTGATTTGGTGTGTTTTCGTATTTCTGCAAAATCATGTGAAATCTTAAAGTCGATTTAAGTAATGAGTCATCAAGATTGACCGGTGTCCAAGCGGATCTTTAGTTGCTTTGAATACATTCGTATCAGAATTTAAAGCCAGAAGTCTGTTCAATATGTCACGCAAATTTGAACTCTCTACAGCAACTCTTACAAAAGTTGGGGCTGTTATCAGTATCATCGTCGTGCGTGATTTTAACTATGATTTTTTCGTCCGAAATGGGAATACTTCAAGCTCGTACATCAAATAATTGCAATAGTTTAGAATACATTATTTTTATTATTATTATATATAAATCAAAGTTTTGGTTAATATACAGGTTTATGCAAAACTGCTTTAATTTTTTAATTTTTTTTTAAATTAATCTCAGTAACAGATCTTAGTAACCGACTAGGTAGATAGTCCTCGATCCTATAATACACTTTAGACATTAACGACTCTCTCAAGTAATATTTAAGTGCTGGAAATGGTAACTTTAAAACTACGTCAGGTTATTTATTATAGAAATGAATGCCTCGACCAACAAATGATTTATATACTTTACGGACGCGGAATTTTCGAATAGCGATTTTATTTTTATTTCTAGTATTTAAATTATGTATATCAGATTTTTTTGTGAAATAATCTAAATTTTAAATAACATAAATAATATTCTCATAAATAAATTTAGACGCTACAGTTAAGATATTAATTTCCTTAAAAAGTTCTCTAAATGGAACATATCGACGGTAGAAAGCAATTTTGTCGTATCTAGAAAAATGGTTTTTTTTTCTTTGCTTATTTGAATCAGAAAAAAAAACTGCGAAGAATGGTCTAAGTCTCGTGTTTCTCGGACGATTTTAATTTTAGATACGACGTAGAATTTATCCAACCTTTTTACCCAAAGCATTACCTGTAATGTTGTATTTAGGACATTATTTGTTATTTAGTTTTGATAATTAGATACATCAAAATTACTTTCTATGTATTTTGATGTATTGAGATAAAATGATTACGTTTGGAGAATTTCAAATACTTACCACAAAAGTTTGTTATCATAAAAACATGAATACGGAGATACAGCAAAATTGACGCTTAGATATTTTTCTCTTAATCAGTTACATCAACGTCACCCTGAGGAACTTATGTGCGAGCTTGAGATACAGCAAAATTGACGCTTACATATTTTTCTCTTAATCAGTTACATCAATGTCACCCTGAGGAACTTATGTGCGAGCTTGAGATACAGCAAAATTGACGCTTAGATATTTTTCTCTTAATCAGTTACATCAACGTCACCCTGAGGAACTTATGTGCGAGCTTGAGATACAGCAAAATTGACGCTTAGATATTTTTCTCTTAATCAGTTACATCAATGTCACCCTGAGGAACTTATGTGCGAGCTTGAGATACAGCAAAATTGACGCTTAGATATTTTTCTCTTAATCAGTTACATCAACGTCACCCTGAGGAACTTATGTGCGAGCTTGAGATACAGCAAAATTGACGCTTAGATATTTTTCTCTTAATCAGTTACATCAACGTCACCCTGAGGAAATTATGTGCGAGCTTGAGATACAGCAAAATTGACGCTTAGATATTTTTCTCTTAATCAGTTACATCAACGTCACCCTGAGGAACTTATGTGCGAGCTTGAGATACAGCAAAATTGACGCTTAGATATTTTTCTCTTAATCAGTTACATCAACGTCACCCTGAGGAACTTATGTGCGAGCTTGAGATACAGCAAAATTGACGCTTAGATATTTTTCTCTTAATCAGTTACATCAACGTCACCCTGAGGAACTTATGTGCGAGCTTGAGATACAGCAAAATTGACGCTTAGATATTTTTCTCTTAATCAGTTACATCAACGTCACCCTGAGGAACTTATGTGCGAGCTTGAGATACAGCAAAATTTACGCTTAGATATTTTTCTCTTAATCAGTTACATCAACGTCACCCTGAGGAACTTATGTGCGAGCTTGAGATACAGCAAAATTGACGCTTAGATATTTTTCTCTTAATCAGTTACATCAACGTCACCCTGAGGAACTTATGTGCGAGCTTGAGATACAGCAAAATTGACGCTTAGATATTTTTCTCTTAATCAGTTACATCAACGTCACCCTGAGGAACTTATGTGCGAGCTTGAGATACAGCAAAATTGACGCTTAGATATTTTTCTCTTAATCAGTTACATCAACGTCACCCTGAGGAACTTATGTGCGAGCTTGAGATACAGCAAAATTGACGCTTAGATATTTTTCTCTTAATCAGTTACATCAATGTCACCCTGAGGAACTTATGTGCGAGCTTGAGATACAGCAAAATTGACGCACAAAACTAAAGACTTATACCAAGTTACATCATTTTTTATTGCCAGAATATGTTAAAAAAGAGTAGATATGCTAAAATTTTTGCCGCTATTCATTTATTTGTTTTAAACTTACAACAATTTATCGCCCAGGATAAATACTTATTTTAGACATACCACAATTTGGTCGGTACATTTTCAAACAAATTAAATACGTAAAATGACTAAAAAGAGTTGAAAATTGCATGCTTTCCTAGAAATTTCTCTTCCTCCCGCATCCCCTTTGATACGCTTCGATTTACGATAGATCTGCGCGGACTATCAGTCGAGCGAGTTACTCCCTAGAAAGCAGACGTACGTAATGTAGCGTGTGATTTTTCGACAAGTTTGGCAGAATCATTTCATTGGTTTTGGATTTCCCAGAAGGGACATAAGGTAAGTAAACAACGTTGTTGTAATTTAATAATATTTACCTATACAGTATAAATAATAGTAATATTTACCGTGGTAGGGAATGTAGCTACCTACTTACCAATCGTTCGATGATATTAAAGAATTATTCTTCAAGTAGTTGTTGTACCTACATAATTACAATTAGAGAGTACCTACATGAAACCTAAAAACTCGTAGGTATGTTTGTGTTATGACTTAATGTATTAAAATTAATACTTATTGGAACGTATAGAATCCATAGACCTTTCTATTGGTACTTACGTGAATTTGTATAGACGTTTGAAATACTTATCAAGCTTTAATTGAAATTTTAACCGGAATTTGTTACCAAAATTTTTATTACAATTTATATGAGTCAATTAGGTATTTGAGTAATTAATTAAGCAATATTTAAGAAAATGAATTGATTACTTTTCATAATACCTAATTAAATTAGCGGATTTTTGAGCTGACCGTCGTCGACGAAGCTATTTCTAAGTGAGCTGTACTGAATGAGCATGAAAAGGTAAATTATACCTATTCAATAAAATATTGTAGAAGTGAGTATTTGTCGTCTTTTTACAAGCTTTCATTCTACTTGCCATGTTAAATAAGTTAGTTAGTTTGGGTCAAATCTTGCAAGTTAAATTTGAACCACTTCCTGGTGTTCGATTGAGCTGCAATTTTGCAATGTATGTAAACTTGGTGTCAATGCAATATTATAGTATTATTTATGCTGATCTGATGATGGAGCAGGGATGTAGGCACTGGAACTTGGTGATGAAAAGTGTTGAGATAGTCGAGTTTCGGCTTGTTTGTTTTGTTGCTTTGAGTAGGTACCTTCTGATAGTGTATGTACAGTCAGTCAGCAAAGAGTGCAGTCCTGTCTTGGGAAGACACTTTAAGACATTGGTTCCCCTACATTATATAAAATTCCTTCTAATTTCAGATGGCAAAACGTCGTCAATGGATGGACGTGTTAAAACAGGGGCAAGACTGTTGCAAAGATCAAACAGACACAAAAAGAAAGAAAAGTAAGATTACAATTATTAGTGAAGTTATCTTTAGGGATGGAAAGGAAGTTCAATCAACTGGGCGCGGCAATACAGGTACACTTCATGAAACTAACTATTATGCACCAGAATTGACTTCGTTTACTCCAACACCACATCATTCGAAAAAAGCTGAATTTAGTCATGTTAAAGACCTAACACCTACATTCCGCGAGCCGAAAGCTTATCTGAATGAGACAAAACGCATAGTTGAGGACATCTGTTCATCGCAGAAAAAATTAGAGAATAACGGTGATAATTTAAAACAAAGCACAGAAATTGCAGACTTCGAAAATCTTGATGCAATTGAATCGGTCACTGATATTTTCTCTACTGAGAGTACTGAAACTCAGACCAAAAGTGCCGAAGACAATAGTATACCGATTTCGAGTCAAAGTGCATCTACTTCTCTAGATTATCAGGTTTCAGTCACTATCGATAGTATGTCAAGTCCAGATCAGCTCATGAATTTGGAAAAGGATACAAAGGATCGTTCAAATGCTAGCTTACCACAGGGTATAACAACTGATGATATTATTTTACTAGGAACTAACCAAACCCTTGATAATATTGATACACATCACATTCCGCCTAAATTATCTTCTAACTCATTATTGAATAGTTCAAATATAATTGAACCTGACTTTGAAATAAGTGCCACGCCAGCCTTTAGTAAACATAGCAGTCCAGTTTCAACTGATGCAATTATTGAAATTAATAACCAAAGTCAAACAACGCAATTTCCAATCGAAGATATGTGTGGTATAAAGTCAGCCGTAGACCAACAGATATTGAATGCTCCCTTTGATGGTATCAATGGTACAAATGATGAGTTATATCACAAGGATAACATATCGGAAATTGAGAAAGATTTACCAGATCACGAAATTAAGGAAAGAAAATGTAAAAAGAAATTAAATTTTGATAAAAGTTACTTAGATTTTATAGACGAAGATGATAACTTACTGAATGAAGCGTTTCCATCAGATGCTTCGAGTTTATCACTAAGCGAATATGAAACATCAGATGATTCGGGATCCGAGAAAAGAAACAGAAGGAAACATACGAAGAAAAACAAGAAGAAAAAGTCAAGAAAGCCAATAGAAAAGGTTAATAAAATTCAGGGTAATAAGATAACTGAACAAAACTCAGAAAAAGAAGATACAGAAGCAGAAAAAGGAGAACACATTTTAACACCAAAGCCAAAAACAAAAAGGAGTTTAAATAATGAGAATAAAAAGAAGCGAATTTTAGGACAATCATTTACTAATAAAAAAGGGAATGATATTGCTGCTAAAGCTATGAAACCTAACCCATGTGGAGACTCATGTAAACGTAAATGTGGTGAAATTACAGAAGAACGACGTCAAGAACTTTTCTCATATTATTGGAATCTTGGAAGTTTTCAACGCCAGAAAGATTGGATCGCACAGCGAGCTGTAAAAACAGAATTATCGGCACGAACTACAGATAAAGGCGATTCATCAAGAAGAACTATAACATACAGGTATTATATAAATGAAGGGCATGGCAGGAGACAAGTATGTCAGAAATTTTTGTTGAACACTCTTGATATTACGCAAAGGTTTCTTTTATACACAGCAGAAAATTCAGCAGAAGGATTTTCTAAATTAGACGAGAGGAAGAAAAACGGAGGTAGTAACCGAACAAAAGAAGAAGTTATAGCACATGCAAAAAAATTTTTATCTTCACTTCCTTTAGTGCCGTCTCATTACTGTAGGAAGGATTCTTCTCGCCTTTACTTACCCGATGAATTTAAAAATATGTCAAACTTTTATCGCATTTACGCAAAAAATTGTGAAGACGAAGGAGTGAAAAACATGTCATTTAAAGTTTTTTCAAATTGGTTGTATGCCAATTACAATATAGGAATCCATGTCCCAAAAAAAGATAAGTGTATGACATGTTCATCACAAACGTATGATGTTAAAAATAAAGAAGAAATGCAGAAATTTAATGACCATTTCAATGAGAAAAATGAATCATATAAAAGATTTAAATGTCACCAAAAACTACATTCTGTAGATCCAAGTGTGATTTGCTCCAGTTTTGATTTGCAAAAAATTTTAAATACTCCTCATGGACAAAATATGGCTCTTTATTACTCGCGCAAAATAGCTGTGTATAATCTGACAATTTACGAAAGCAGTACCCAAGTCGGGTACTGCAATCTGTGGACTGAAGTAGACGCTCACCGTGGAGGTAACGAAATCGCTACATGCTTATTTAATTATATACAGGAAGTAGACAAACAAAAAAACATAAAAAAACTATTATTATACTCAGATTCTTGTTATGGCCAAAATAAAAACAAGACTATGTTAAATATGCTGCGATATGCTTTGAGCATTTGTAAAAATCTTGATATAATACAAATGAATTATCTGATACCAGGTCATACTTTCATGCCAGTAGATAGTATGCACGCTACAATAGAAAATGCTATTAAAAACACGACAGTTTGGGCGCCGTCGCAATGGCCCATCGTCGTTCAGATGGCTAGAAAAAAACCAGCTCCATATCGAGTATCAATTCTGGAAGGCAAAGATTTTGTAGGTTTTGAGGATATTTTGAACAAATCTTTCAAAAAAAATCAGAAATTGCAGATTTCGAAATTGCGTATCGCAACTTTCAAGAAGTCTAACCCTGATGTGATGTTCATAAAAACTTCCATGATGCCAGATACTGAAACTATTGAGGTGCCTCTGTGCAAGTTAAATGATCCTAAACTAAAAAAATCTCTGTATTCTGCTAAACTGCCAGTGTCACTGCAAAAGTACAACGATTTAAAGAAACTGGTTGATAAAAATATCATACCGAAATCATTTGCCCAAGAGTACATCAATCTAAAACATGACAAAAAAATCAAGGATGCTTTAATTGAAACGGATGAAGAGGATGAAACTTTCAATGACACTGGAAATGTTCCTATTTCTAAGTAATTTTATTACCTACTCCTATTATTCATTAAGAAGTGATGATTTTTTGTTGTATGTTCCTATTATTCATTAAGAAGTGATGTTCCTATTATTTTACTAATAAAGAAATTGTAATGTTGTTACATTATATTACCTTTTTAATGTGAAACTTATCTGTGGTTTTATTTGTACCTACTTACTTACAACAAAATTTCCCAATTTACTTGAAATTTGTTTCTAGTTGCTTTAAAATGAATGAACTACAATTATTGCTCTGTGATACATATACCAAAAATTTAAACCTATTTTATTGCTAGATTACATATACAGCGAAATTGCCGCAAATAATTTATAAGAATTTTCCACATCCCATATATAATGACTTCGAGATACAACATAATTGCGTTCCGAGACAAAAAAATGTTTTGCTGTATCTCGTAAAAAACCGATGTTATACTAACTTTAGAATAAATTAACTGTGTCTGCCTGAATTATCATTATTTTCTTACAAGTTTTTATTTAGGACATATCTCTTTATCTCTTTTAGTTAAAAAGTTATATTTTTTCAAATTGTTTTTTTTACCTTGGTGTAAACCTCTATTTTTTAGATACGACAAAATTGCTTTCTACCGTCGATATTTGGTTTTCTTTTACAAACTTCTTATTGGGAACAAAAAGGGTACAACATATTTTTTTATTGAATTAATATCATGTGGTTCAATTCCTACCATAAACCTGTAGGAAGAGAGGACAATAGAGAGATCTCTCTCCAGGCGGGTGTCATGCCTGGGACCGAAGTCCATTGGAATGAAGTTGGAAGTGATATGACAACCGGTTGTAGAAACTTCGTTAGCGCGATGTAGGCTCCTTAGTTCCGCTGTCTGACGCTGGTGGCGCTAGCGAGTTGGTTCATACAAGTTTCCGTTAGATCGCCTTAAACCTATTTTTTTTTATTATGTACTCGCTGCTAAGATGAAATGTTATACAGTGTGTCTCTGACCTTGGGGCTTTAAATGCAACGATCGATTCTACTCGCTAAACTGAACTACTTTTGTTCTGCAACATTAAAAAATAACTTAAACTTAGATAACTAATTGATGTTAAAGTCTAATTGTAAAATCAGTGTATTACATTCTGGCCATTTAATCACTATCTCATGGTACGGGGGCGACATTACCTTGGTACGAGGGCTAAAGGAAAATGGAGAATTGGACCGCGTACATTGAAAATTAGATTTAACCTGTATGATAATAAATAAATTTAAAATGTACATATTTTTAACAACTTACGGAACAAAAGAAGTTTAGTTTCAGGAGTAGAAATGATCTATGCATTTAAAGCCCCAAGGTCAGAGGCACCCTGTATATGTGCTACACGAGACCAAAGTTCACCTCGCATCTGAATCTCGTCTCTTCGAGTCTCTGTCTGCGCTCATTGCTTCATTCGTGATTCAATTATAGAACTCTTACTGTTCATTCAAAATCAACACACACAGCAGCAACCACCTGCACTATCTCGTTGCACAAATAATTATTTTATATTTGATGATATTTTTCATTAACTTTTTCTCTTTATGTAATTATGTAATTATCTACAAATAAAATTAATTGAAACAAACATATTTTCAGGTTCCACCTTGTAATCAACAGAATCATCAAAAACCTCAATCTGTAATTATACCTGATCCTGATGATATCGCTGCTGATGAAAAGTGGTTTTACCTTAAACTTTTAAAAACAGGGTTGAAATCAGCGACAGAAAAAGATTTACGGGATTTGCTGAATGAATTAGAAGAGGAAGATGAAATTTATAACGAAAAAACAAAACCTACCATGTTATTAGAATCAACTAAGAAATTAAAGCACTCTAAAAAACGAAGACATAAAACAACGAAACCTAATCCCAGCACGGATTTTTCTGGTGGCCATGCCATTTTTGACCATACTGGTTTTCCCACTGCCACTGACATGTCAAATTATGACTTTACTACAAAAACAACCATTAAAACGACAAAACCTGATGCCAGCACGTACTTATTTTTCGACGATGTTTTTTTTCCTACTAACCCTTCGTATTCAGAATATGTCATACAAGATGATTTTTTAAGAACCAAGAATTTATCAATTGGTTCTAAAAAACTAACAAATAAAACTGACATTCCTCAATATTCGAAGTCTTCTGTTTTCTCGGGAACAACCACGACGGGATCCGTTAACAGAGAATATTCCGAAGGCACCACACCTGGGATGCCGTTGAAACGCATGGGCCAGTCGTTCTACTATGAACACTATCTAAGGAAAAAGTTTCCCATAGTGAAGAAAGACCAGAGACGCAAGGAAGAGAAAACGGCACCGACGATGTGGGCAGTCGGTTCTATTCCACGATTTAATGATTTAGATAAAAAAAATCTTTTGAAAGTGTTGGATTGGCAGAGTTCGAAACGAAGTTTGCAAGTTCCATCTAAAATACATAGTACGTAGGTACTTAATTTAAACTCCAACTCAATCTTTGTATTTGTAATTATAAAACTATATCACTCACCGATCGATCATCGACACTTAAGAATAGGTTAAGCTAGAAATACATTTTAGGATAGAAAATTTAAACCAGTTATCTTTGTCCAAGGGAGCGGCGGCTGTTCAAACCGCTGCAGTAAAGGAACAGTCTATATTCGGAGTATATTTTATTTTGTCAAACAATTTCTCGAAAAAAAAAAAAGGGTCAACTGGTTTTGTTGATTTCGTTTTTAAGCCACTCCTGAGGAGGTCCGTTTAAAAATACCAAAGCTTTTAGACATATATTTTTTTTTTTAATATTGAACAAATTATAAAATATCCAGGCGTATAATATGGTCTCATCAGTAAGAACTGAAGCATTGCATTCCAATAGTACATAATTGCCTAGGCAGTGAAGCAGGCAATTGCCGTTCCTGCCGAGGCATATTATAGTGCTTTTCTCAAAAATCGCAAGATACAAATCGCATATAAACAAAAACTTCACGTGAAATAACATAACTCTTTATCGCCTTTATGTTTACGACAAGGAGAAAAGCTTTTTTTAGAAAAAAAAACTTAAGCTATTCCAGACACAGATAAAAAGGTTTCGCTTCGAATAAAATATGGATGTATAATAAGACTTGTGCACTCATTTTATAGGGCCGTTTTCACTTTAAAAAAAAATACAAACTAGATAACAATGAAATTTGTATGCAACATTGCGGGCTTGTGTAGCGAGCACGCAATGTATTTATTTATTTATTTGGGAACTGTCTGTAAACTATGTACTTCGCGTCTCAGTATGGAGTTAGTAATGTCAACTTTTCCGGTCATTTTTGAGAATAGTACATTATTGCCTAGGCAGTGAAGCAGGCAATTGCGGGCCGAGGATTGGTTTAAACGGACGAGCTATAATTTAATTTGCTATAATTCTTTTTTAATTTAATACGATTATACGAATATGATTTTTTAAGATTTTTATTTATTTCGAGCTAAGTCACTATCATATGCTGACAGAAAATATTCCAATCTATTTTCAGAACTCCATGCAATACTGTTCCGCCCGTTATTCGTAATGAAGACAAAGATTCAAACTTCTGACATCCTGAAATTTCTAATATTATAAGGATCTACATACATACATACATTAAATCGCCTGTTTCCCAGAGGGGTAGGCAGAGACCACTTCTTTCCACTTGCTACGATTTGGACAAATTTATTTCGACCCTTTTCCAGTATTTCTCCGATTTGATTCGAAAAAGTACGCCTAGGGCGGCCCCTCCCGACCAGGGACCGGAACCGCTTAGCGTGAAAGGGGTTTTCGATATGCTTTTTGATAGACTTGTTGTTACAAACCCCAAGGATGCGCTAAGCTTATCGTCGACTTAGCTCAACGAAAGGGCAACCAAACGATACGGTTAATTCGACTAAGCGCTAAGCCTATCCCAATACCCTATTGTCTGTTACCTTATTCAAGCTTATTCGAACGTTTTCAAGCTGGTTTAACCTCTATGCGCAAGAGTTTAGTCTTATTATTGAATTACCTAACAATTGATAGGGTGGCGGCAAGCAGTAGCTGCTTAAGCGAGACGGCGAATTGAGCGAAAAAGAGAGAAGCGATCAAAGGGGTAATACCCAGTCAATGCTAAGCGCTTAAATATTAAACTACCGAAACCCTAATGAACCGGGTAAGCTCTATGGATGCGGTTAACTACTTCAAAGGGGTTCGCCCTAACGTTAAGGTGACTCAATCATAGCTAAGCACATCGATTGGCTAACCGAATGATAGGCTAAGCCTGTTGATAGGGTTAATCAAATGAAGGGGTTTTCCGGTCCCTGCTCCCGACCCTTCCACTCAATTTCGATCTGTAAGTATCTCTCTTTCGTCATTCTTCTGTCATCCATCCTTACCAAATGACCGAACCATCGAAGCATGCCCTTTTCAATCTTAGTCACTACATCTTCTTAATTATACCACATTGAGGATTTTTACCTCAAAAAACCTCTGTATGAAGTTTTCAAACACATTTCTCAATATTATCGGTTTGAGGAAATCAAATGAGGTGGTTTCGTGTAGAACCGTTGCACATTTTCAATTTCCAATAAACATAAAACTTAACATAATGCATATTTATTGAAAACGTTACATATCATCGTGCTATAATTCACAATTGATTTGAATTATCGAATTGCGTTGTCCTGAGAAGTGCGAAGAGTGCCGGCTTCGTCATGTTGTCTTCACGAAACATTGTGTTCCATTTCGTGTGCATTTGATGCATCGGTGCAACTCACGTCCCGGGACCAGTGTCCCGGGACATCGCGCCGACAGATACTATACTTCACGTCGTAAATAAAATATTTTCTAGCCTCAGAATTAATTAAATGGAAATAGTATTAATTAGAAACTTTCAATACACAACTACTTTGTCGGTTTTTCTCAATACAAAAGCGAAAATTGGAAGGAAATTGTAAGATTAACGAGCTTCGATATCAAAATCACATCACAATAAAACCGATTATACGACCATAACGTAAACGAGGCATTCAATGGAAAAAAAAACGTGAATAAGAAAAGGGAACACTTCCTTCGCGAGCTTAAAGAGGTTTTCCTACTCCTTTACTTTTATCTGTCATTTATATAGTCACGAAGACTATTATAAGAATATAGATAATATGTCCGCAGAACATTCCGTAGAAAAGTCTATCTAGTCTATTCCCCTTAACAGCACTTGTGCTTTTTTGAGCCAAAACGATATGCCTAGCTGCCAAAGCTTACACCTAGGTTAATTTGACCAATCAAAATACTTCACCAAATTAAACCACCAATCACAATACACATTGACTGTCAATCGGAACGTTAGGTTCTTTTTGGTATGTAAACTCTTTTACTAATTTAACTCTTTAAAAAAATAATTTTATTTGGTATCAACCAACCAGAACGCAGCTATATTAAAATCGACCAATCAGGTAAAAGAATTCATTTCTCAAATCATTACGTGTTTTTCAGTCCCTATTTCACAAGTTAAATCGATGTGCAACTTTAAAAAAAAAAATGAAACCTGGCAAGTGCACATCAATTAAAAAACAAAGTTAACCATAGACACATATTTTGTTGTTTTCGAATGTTTCCCGCTCGTTTGTTGTTCTGTGCTTCGTTCGTTCGTATTCTAACCTAGGTATATTAATTTAATTTTGCATTTTATTTGAAACCTATTTTGAACCATTCCATATCGCACCTTGAATCATAAAACCTAACCAAAGTTTTAACCAAAAGCAGACTTCATTTGGACTGACTTATTACCTACCATTTTATTAAAAGAAGTTACTTTTTGCTTTTTGAAGGCGGTTTTTTTTTTTTTTCATCATTCTAGCTAGAGCTCTCTACAAATTAAAAAACCGGTCAAGCTCGAGTCGGACTCGTACACGAAGGGCTCCACCGTACAATACCAAATTATTTAAATTATTGGTTATTATAGCGGCCATAATAATAATACATTCTGTAAGAAATAGTACATTACTACAGAGGCCGGGAAGTAGGGGGTTGCCGGCTGAGTTATATAGACGGATAGTTACGAGGCTGGCAACCCCTTTTCACTGCGATGTATAGTGCTTTTCTCAAACATATGCAATAAAATAAAAATAAACAAGTGTGTAATAGGCATTAGCGCAAATATTTTTGGTCCGTTAACCATAAAGCCACTGAAATTTTTTTGCTATTGCACTGTTCATAAACACAGCCGCCATGTCAACATAAAAATTGAAAAAAGAAAAACCTGGCCTAGGCCTTCAATTTTGTATGATATTC
Source organism: Acleris emargana (assembly GCA_927399475.2). Classification (NCBI taxonomy): domain Eukaryota; kingdom Metazoa; phylum Arthropoda; class Insecta; order Lepidoptera; family Tortricidae; genus Acleris; species Acleris emargana. Next base: position 18,858,932 of record OV656854.1, read on the forward strand.
CTTTACAGCTCTCTCGAGTTGCTCCGCCCGGAACGTGATACTTTGAAGCCTAAAATAACTAACTTAACGCCAACATTTCATTGCATGTTTGAGAAAAAAAACTTCCTATTACGGTTCACAAGATAGAGCAATATTAATGGTCAAAATTCTCTCCTTGAACATTGTAGCTTTGGAAATAGAACTTAAGCAGCGATTTGGCGTCTGACACAGTTTGCCCGAGGCAACATTCTTAACGGGTCAAACTTTTGGTGACGATGACGTCATTTTGCATACAATAATTGAAAATGAATAACTTGTAATAGAACGTTTAAATTTGGTCCGGATATCACGAAAAAGGTTCGGCATAAACGCTTTTTAAACTTTCTGAGTTCATCACTGGCATGAAAACGGACAGAAGCAAAAATCATTTAAGTAACTGTCTTTATGTTATAATACATATATGTAGTGATAACAGTTTGTATGATTAATATTTTTAACAAAACTCGCCTAATTGACATTCATAAAAGAATATCGACTCAATTAGCCATTTTTGCAATATATTGTGAAAATGTTATGCTGCTGTGATCCGTATGTTGATTGCAATTAAGATGTATTCAACTCTGTTAATTTTACCGCCTTGTATATTATATTATTAATTTATTAATATGAGCTTTATGCCAAATAATTGTTTAAGAAGAAAACCCTGTTAGCAAAATTTAGTTATTTTGACGTCATTGCCACCAAAAGTTCGACCCCTGATTAGAAGGATCTTTGTCCCAAAAAACCTTCTACACCGTGTTTTTTTTTATTTACGATAACTTTAAGGGAACGTTCTTTAGGTCAAATAAAGTTAATTTCCCTAAGACAGACAAATGATAACTGTAAAGGTTTTAAAGATTTTTAATTTTTAAATTTAATCAGTTAATCACGTTGAACTGGTCTAAAAGGCTCTTAACTGTCTGTGTATGTCACGCCAACATTGACGTATTTGACACTGACTATGAGTTAACTCTAAAGGCCCTTTTAGAATGACAAAAGAATTAAAAAATTGAATTACTTTGTACTAAACAGCAAAAAAAATTTTTTTTTGCAATATTTAAAAATCTAATCTACCACTTACTTTCTATGGATATACCTAGTAATATGCCGAAGTTATCGTAAATCAAAAGAAGCACGGTGTATATTAGTGCTTCAAAACTATTTCTCAATGTTATCATTTCAAGGAAATGAAATCAGGTAATAACTTTTTCAACAAACCGTTAAATCGTTGCGCCATTTCAATTTCCAGCAAAACTAAAACTAAACGTGAAGCAAGTTTATCTGATAACGTAACATATCCAGCGTGCTATATTTCAGAAACCCTTTGAATTATCGAATTGCGTTGTCCTGAGTAATACGAAGAGTGCCGGCTTCGTCATGTTGTCTTCACGAAACATTGTGCTCCATTTCGTGTTTGTCTGCTGCATCGGCGCAACTCACGTCCCGGGACCAGTGCCCCGGGACATCGCGCCGACAGATACTATACTTCAAGTCATAAACGAAATATTTTCATGCCTTAAAATGAAAGTAAATGGAAATAGTAATAATAAGGAACTCCTGATACACTTGGTCGGGTTCTCTCGATACAAAAGCGACAATTGGAAGGAAATTTTAAGATTAACGAGAATCAATATCAAAACTGACAACAGTTCTTCAGATTACATGAGCACCGTAATAAACGAGGTAATGAATAGGCAAAATAAAACTGGAGCGGAAATTGACATTCTTAACGATGATGACGTGAATAAGGAAAGTAAAAACTTCCTTCGCAAGCTTAAAGAAGTTTACCTTCGAAAGATTCAATACCGCACCCTGAATAATAAAACCTCACAGCTCCTGCCCAAAGGTCTTACCAGTCACAGTACGTATAGCACAAATACCGTGGCCGGCGAAGGTAACCTTGCAGAAAACAGTACTGAGGACATTGAAGTGTGGGGTGAGATACTTTTTCTTTTTAACCACCTTTATGCATCCCTATGCAAATTGTTGATTGATAGGGTGAACGTGTTAAAGTCGGAATCACCTTCGTATTACTCGTAGATTTGCAACATACTGTATTTTTATTTGGCAGTGCCGAGCCACGCGCGGCGCATCTTCCGGGGTCGGCAGACGAAGATCTCCTTCTACCCGTTCATGGCCAGTATCCACATATTTACCCAGTTCACCTGCGCCGGCTCCATCATCGCCGCTGACCTGGTCATCACCGCTGCCTCATGCTTGCAATTGTAACCAGATTGGTTAATTGTTTATCTAAGGCTATAAATAACATATGTAGCGTGGGTATGAATGATAACTAGGTTTTTAGTCAATTAAGTCTATAATTAAAGTAAAAGGTACAAACACAGCACAAAAACAAGAAAACCTAACACATAAAACGAGCGGGGCGCGGGAGCGCGGGAGGTTATTACCCAACGCGTGTACGCAGCGCAGCTCGGACCTCGCGCCACTCTCGAACCTTCGGCGGGTGGCGGGGAAGGATTGTACCTTCTCCCTCTCGCTCACCCGCGCGCCTCTCTTACAAATCATAACGCTTAGGCGCAATACCTCGGTTGGCGCGGAGAGGGAGCTTAGTCTGAAGGTCACGCGCTATATACTCCCCCTCGAGTCCATGAGGACGCCCACGTCCATGGACTCGCACCTCACTAGAACCTTGCTTGCGAGGACGACCTCTGTTACGCCTAGGCATTACAGGAGCAGGAGGCGAATCGGATCTATTATGAAATTTAAAAAGCTGCGAGGTGTGGAACTTTCCCAAAACCTCATCAGGCGAATTGACGTTGGAAACCTGGTAAGTTGTAGGACTGGTTTTTTTACTTATGATGTAGGGTCCATCCCTTTTGGGCACAAACTTTGCAGTGAGACTCTTACTGGCGTTACTAAGGACCCGAGAGGTAACGAAGACCTGGTCACCAACGCTGAAATCTTCCCCAGGTTTGCGAGATCGGTCAGCATACTCCTTTCGTCGATCTTGCTGAGCCTCTACTCTATCCCTGATGGTAATTAAAGAATCTACGAAGGACTTCAAGTAAGGTGTTGCCTGAGGGACAAAGTTATCTTTCTGCAGTACCGCACGGATGTCGTGGTGAACCTGTAGTGGAGAGCGAAGCTCTCGAGCGAAGGTTAGGTACGCAGGAGTGACACCAGTAGCCTGACAACAAGCAGAATTCATGGAAAACCGAACAGAAGGCAGATGCAGCGGCCATGTATTATGTTGAACATCAACCAACTGGGAAAGCTGAACCTTAAGGTCTCTGTTCTTCCTTTCTGCGGGGTTCGCCTCCGGATGGTACAGTGGCAGCAGATCTTGTGTGACGCCCAGGATAAACATGCACTGCTGCATAAACGCTGAAACGAATTGAACGCCGTTGTCAGAGACTACGCGACGTGGGAAACCATAACGTAGGAAATACTCCTCGACGAGTACTTGAGCACATGCCTCTGAAGTAGCCTCCTTTAAAGCAAAAAGCTCCACCCAGCGAGTCGCCGTGTCTTCGACTAATAATACCCACTTCTCCCCCTTCTCACCTGGAGGGAGCGGGCCGAACAAATCTATTGCTAAGACCTCCCCTCTTTGGTTAAGAACGGGAGTCTGAAGCAGACCAGAAGGCTTTTCATTAGAAGCCTTGTAACGCTGGCAAGTAACACAGGTTTTGATGTAATCAGCTACTATGCGACGCATTCCTGGGAAAAAGAAACGCTGAGCAATTCTGCCGAAGGTACGATCAACACCTTGATGTCCAGCTAATGGGGAGTCATGACACTCCTTCAAGATGTCAAGGCGCAAAGACGAGGGGACAACTAGCTGCGGCTCTTCACTTTCAACCTCTGGGTTAAACCTGTACAAGACTCCCTGCTGAGTGAAGTATCCCCTTTCGGACCATCGCTTCGCCCCAATACCTGTAGCGTCAGAGACATCTTCTAACTCTAAAATGATCTTTTCCAGCTCCGGGTCATCAAGCTGCATACGCCGAAGATCCTCGGGGCTACGAGAAGGTAAGTCAAGGACTACTGTACACACCCCGCATTGATCAATATCATCTGAGTTGCAGATTGGACGGCTAAGCGTGTCGGCGACGACATTTGCCTTTCCTGGTGTGTACTCGAACTGAATGTTGAATGACTGCAACTTAAGGGCCCAACGAACTAACCGACCTGATGGTGACTTTAAGGTGAGCAACCATTTAAGAGCCTGGTGGTCGCTGCCGACGGTGACAGGATGACCCTCGATATATCCTCTGAAACGCTCTACAGCCCAAACAACGGCAAGAGCCTCTCTTTCGGTCGTGCTGTAGTTACGTTCCGCTGGATTAAGCAAACGACTAGCATACTCTATCGGCCGTTCATCATTGGCATCATGACCTTGTAACAAAACCGCGCCAAGAGCGTAATTACTGGCGTCGGTTCTCAAAACAAACGGCTTGCTATAATCAGCCTGCACAAGAATAGGTGCTGAAGTCAACAACTTTTTAAGCTCCTGAAAGGCCTGGTCTTGGTCTGAACTCCAGATCCACATCTGATTTTTCTTTAGGAGACGCGAAAGTGGTTCAGCAACAGCAGAAAAATTAGGAATGAATTTCCTGAACCAAGAACAAGTTTGCAGGAACGTTCGCAGATGGCGCAGCGACGACGGAGGTTTCATATCGAGGACAGCTCGAACCTTTTCACCGTCTGGAGAAATACCGTCTTGTGAGATCACATGACCAAGATATTTGACTTGCTCACGTCCGAAGACACACTTCTCGCGATTAGCGCGCAAGCGAAACTGTCGTAACCTATCAAAGACTGCTCGAAGGTCTGCAACATGCTGGTCAAACCCTTCAGAAATTATCAGCAAATCATCTTGATACGCTAGAAGCGTAACGTTGTTCAACGACGAAGACGAACGAAGTCGGTCAATGAGACGCTGGAAGGTGGACGGCGCATTTTTAAGACCGAACGGCATGCGCTTAAAACGGTAAATGCCGAATGGAGATATAAACGCAGTTTTGTCCCGGTCAGCTGGATTGACGCTTACCTGCCAGAATCCACTACGCATGTCAAGCGTGCTCATGAAAGAATTACGCTTGGTGGACTGGACGAGCTCGTCTATCAGTGGCATGGGATATATGTCCGGTTTAGTAATCGCATTAAGTTTACGATAGTCGACGCAGAAGCGGACTTTTCCAGGCTCTTTTTTGGGAACCAGCAAGGCAGGAGAACACCACGCAGACTCACATTCTTCGATGATGTCTTCCGCCAGCATCTTGTCGACCTCCGCACGCATGATCTCCTTCTTAGGAGGAGCTACCCTGTAAGGTGGCACAGCGATAGGAGCATGATCACCTGTATCGATCTTATGCTCGGCGAAAGGAGTAGGCTCTCCCCCTGGTTCAAAGATGTCCTGATTTTCGATGAGAAGACGGGAAAGTACCTCGCGCTGATGGTTATCAAGCGACGTCGCCTCGTCCTCCCTAAGAGCATTTACTGCAGCACATGAAGTCGGAGATGACACTTGTTCGAAATTTAACTCAAACTTCTGGCTAATATTTTCACCGAAGTACCAGCTGTTACTACTAAAATCAAGGGCAATGTTGAATTTATTTAAAAAATCCATCCCTAATAGGGATACGTTATCACCAGAATCCGGAAAAATTATAAACTCTATTTTACTAGTTTTGTGGCAAAGTGTCACCTCCAATTCAGTGGTAAGTAAGTTCATCGACCTACTCACTCCATCGGCTAACGTAACTACTTTGGTTGTAGAATACATAGGATGACATTTATTTTCCAGGATCGTATATAACGTGTGACCGGCGATACAACACTTGGAGCCGGTGTCAACAAGTCCTGTTCCATTCGCACCCAAAATACTAATATTTAAAACAGGGCGGCGACTGTGTGACGTAAGCTCCCCGTGGTGACCATTATTGCAAGCAATAATGTCACTTATACTATTATTACAAATACAATCAAACATAGGACAGCGTACACACTTAGTAAAAATAAAGTTATCGTTACTTGAATCACTCGCGATCGGCGCAGAAGGCACGATCGGCGTTACCGGTGTGGACAGCGCAGGCGGCGCAATCGGGTTACGACGCGCCGCAGTCGGCGCGATCGGCATGATCGGCGCGCTCGGCGCAGGCCACGCAAATGGCGGTAGTGGACCGCGGGCGTTCGGCGCGGTTAGCGTCGTCAGCGCGAGCGGCGGTGGCACAGTAGGCGCGCTCGATACGGTCAGCGCAGTCGGCGCGCTCGGCATGACCGGCGTGATCGGAGCGGACGGCGTCGTCTGCACGGGCGGCGGCGGCGCAGTACGCGCACTCGGCACGCTAGGCGCGCGCGACGCGGACGACACGATCGACGAGGGCGACACGATCGACGCGGGCGCCTCGATCGCTACCATATAAAAGTCTTGACCCGAATTACACTTTTTGCACTTAGACTTAGACACGTTTGGTGCTCCGCACCCGTAACACTTTATACCTACTTCACTAACACTTTTACGCTTAACACAATCGTCTTTAAGATGGCCACTACGTCGACAATAAACGCAAAATAGACGCTTTGTTGAATTATGCTTGTCCTTGTCGTCAGCTGCACTCGTCGAACTCGGCGGGTCGTAGCGGCTCGTAGATCGATCATCGACACGTGGACGTGCAGCGGCGACAAAACGCGTAGAATGTTCCGTTCGTGCTGAATGCTCGAATGGCGGCCGTGGTGGCTTTTTTAAATGTTGGGTGTCCTCCTTGAGCGCGTCTTCTATGCCGCGGCACTTGTAAAGCAACATGTCAAAAGTCGTGATAGCGTCACGGTCAAGTCTTTTTCTTATACGACGATCCAAGAGTCCAAAGGTCATATCTAGTTCTACGCGTTCGCACAGATCTCCCCGGGGCAGTTTAGCTAGCAAGGCTCTTACCTTAGCAATAAAAAGGTCTGTATTTTCTTGGCCTTGAACTAGCGCGAACAAATCCCGATAAATTTGATGTGCAACACGTCTTTCACCAAACGCACTCCTAAGTTTGGTCACGGCTTCGTCCCAGCTGTTAGTGGTGTCCTTGACCCCCTGCCACCATATTGCAGCTGATTTCGTGAGCAGCATCGACAAGCCGCGTAGGCAATTATCTTCCGATATGTGTAGGCATGACTTGTATGCCTCGACGGAGTCCAAAAATGCTTCCAAGGTCTCGTCCGGCAATCCACCATAGCGTGCCGTGCACTGCGAGAAATTCCCATTGGCAGCAGAGACCGTGGCGGCTGCGGCAGCGGCAGCGGCCGCATGGTCGGTCTGTGACGGAGTAGACGCTCGAACCTCGCGCATGAGCTGAGAGCAGAACTCCGCTTGAGACTGCTGCAGCGTCGCGAGCATCGTCGCGAAGGTCTCCTGAGACATGGTGATGTTACCTACTCCTCCGGTGGAACTCGCAGTGTCGAAATTTTCGGCTTCCGACAATCGGCGGGACTGACGCTTCTTTGGCGGCATGTTGGCGGCGAGTACAATCGGCTAAAACACTGAAGTCCTTAAGCTTCACGACCAAAATCCGCGGTTTTGAATAGTAGGTAAACTGGAAAAAACCGGTTTGTACCAAACACTCGACTCATTTCACAAATTACACACGTTGGGCAGCCAGAATGTAGCGTGGGTATGAATGATAACTAGGTTTTTAGTCAATTAAGTCTATAATTAAAGTAAAAGGTACAAACACAGCACAAAAACAAGAAAACCTAACACATAAAACGAGCGGGGCGCGGGAGCGCGGGAGGTTATTACCCAACGCGTGTACGCAGCGCAGCTCGGACCTCGCGCCACTCTCGAACCTTCGGCGGGTGGCGGGGAAGGATTGTACCTTCTCCCTCTCGCTCACCCGCGCGCCTCTCTTACAAATCATAACGCTTAGGCGCAATACCTCGGTTGGCGCGGAGAGGGAGCTTAGTCTGAAGGTCACGCGCTATACATACCTATAAGAGAAAAAGAGTAGATAAACTCTTGTAAATGACAACTAACCTAGAATTTTCATTTCTTAGACAGCGAATTTCTGCTGTAACCTTGGTCACAGGTCTAACCTAACCTACGTAACTCATGCTTAAGATAATCTGAAAACATTAAGGTTTCAGCAGAAATTAGCTTTCTAAGAAATGAAAATTCTGCGAAGTGATACATTCTATGAAATGAGTTTCTAATGAGTTTTGAGTGAGTATGAAAAAATACACTGACCAAACAATATTCGTTGAAAAATAATTATATTGTTTGATAAGTTTGTGTAATGAAAAAATAAAATTACAAAATTCATTGAATTGATTTTCTGTCGAATTTGTTTCTTTCAAGTAAATAGTTAAAAAATAATAATATACGAAGCAAAAATACAAGGACCAAATAGTAAATGAAACATTTTCTGTGAAACAAAATTCTGTAATTTTTCAGTCTGTAAAACAAGGGGACACCATATTAAAGTAATGTACAAAGGCGAACTTATCCCTAAATGGGATCTCTTCCAGCTAACCCTGAAGTTAATGAGTAAGGACAATGCATAGGGTTGGACACATACAAGTTTGCACAAAAAATATCAAAAACAGATGATAATACTAATAATTAGAAGAAAAAAAAAAAAAAAACTAAACGAATAAACGACTCAGGTACTCAAGGTAGGTAAGAAACATAAACTTAGGTTCCCACATATAAAATACACATATAATATAATATATATATAATATATATATGTATATATATAACTATAATCATTATAGGAACTCGGCTTCACGACTCATTCAGCCACAACGTTTTTAAATTTCGCTTTAGAGCGACTACAGTAGGTGATTGTCTTAAGGACAACGGAAGCTCATGCATGTCCCTAATAACATTTTCTAACGCAACCCTTAGCTCTTGCCCAGTTTCATAAATAACATTTTGTACCATGGCCCCATAAAAAGAAGCCCATGGGCGTGAGGTTTGGCCACAGAATGCCTCGTATTATGTAACAAGGATTTGTGCTTTCTTATCGAAGACTTCAGCAAGGTATTTAAAGATAAATTAACAATCGTGTACTTCAAAGAAATGTTTGACTGTTTTAGAGAAGAAAACTGTTACGTGTCTTTTCCTACTCCTGTACTTTTATCTGTCATTTATATAGTCACGAACACTAATATAAGAATATAGATAATATGTCCGCAGAACATTCCGTAGAAAAGTCTATCTAGTCTATTCCCCTTAACAGCACTTGTGCTTTTTTGAGCCAAAACGATATGCCTAGCTGCCAAAGCTTACACCTAGGATAATTTGACCAATCAAAATACTTCACCAAATTAAACCACCAATCACAATACACATTGACTGTCAATCGGAACGTTAGGTTCTTTTTGGTATGTAAACTCTTTTACTAATTTAACTCTTTAAAAAAAACATTTTATTTGGTATCAACCAACCAGAACGCAGCTATATTAAAATCGACCAATCCGGTAAAATAATTCATTTCTAAAATCATTAGGTGTTTTTTAGTCCCTATTTCACAAGTTAAATCGATTGTGCAACTTTTTTAAAAAATATGAAACCTGGCATCCTGGCAAGTGCACATCAATTTAAAAACAAAGTTAACCATAGACACATATTTTGTTGTTTTCGAATGTTTCTCGCTCGTTTGTTGTTCTGTGCTTCGTTCGTTCGTATTCTAACCTAGGTATATTAATTTAATTTTGCATTTTATTTGAAACCTAGTCGTAGAAAAAGTATTGTATGCAACGGTGTATAACTAAGTCAAAAAATACTCGTGGCGTCTTGCTTTACGATGTTCGCCTGCGGCTCACATCGTAACCACACCACTCGTCTTTTTTGACCTCTCTTATACAACTGTTGCATAAATCACTATTAACTGTTGAAAGTGAACAGGGGCCCTAGACAAGATGCATTACGCCGAGTCGCTTTTCTGTTCGTTTCGTTTTTAAACCAATCGCGTCACTGCTAGATCACGTAATACGAAAAGTCACGTGATCTAGCAGTGACGCGATTGGTTTAAAAACGAAACGAACAGAAAAGCGACTCGGCGTAATGCATCTTGTCTAGGGCCCCAGTAAGTACTATGTAATGTTCATTAAAGAACTTGTGTACTAAATAGGTATTCTTCGCGGCTATCTTGTACGACATACGAGAATAAGACCAAATGTTTGTTAGATAAATTTTATCCTGAATAATAATCCTATCGATTGGTATAATAAAATAGCGAGTGTTTGTTTTTATTAATTTTAGTTGGTTCGAGTCCCGGGCAAGACAAGCGAGTTTTAGAAAATCTTTGAATGCAACTTTGTTTCTTTAAAAAAAAAAAGGAATGTCTCCTTTAAGTAAAATGAGCCAACTTAAGGATTTAAGGTAGTTTCCCTACAGGGCCCGACTTATTTTTCCACACTTAATAGTTGTAGGAACATGTAGATTGTAGATGCCGTGTAGTTGTATTCCGCTCACAATATCCGTGGTGCGCAGCGCGACGTGGGCGCGCCGGGGCTGGCGGGCGGGCGGCTGGTCGGCGTGGTTAGCTTCGGCTCGGCCTCCTGCGGCGCCGCCGATGCGCCCACCGTCTTCACCAAGCTCGGCTTCTACACCGACTGGATCGAGGAGATCATGGCCCAGGTACCAGCCGCTGGGACTTCTTGCCGTCGTCCCATACATTTAGTATGAAAACCTGCGGCAAGCGTCGTGGCGACGCCGACTGCGTCCTACTCCGGTGTCTCATTCAGTAGGACTAATGTAGGGTGGAATGATATACATATAAATTATTCGTTGTCAAATTTGTATAAATAGTTCATATTTTCGAGTGCATTTATTTTAAAGGAAGGGAAAAGGGTGCGAACATAATGATTGTTTTCTTATAACAGGAAACGCACCACTACATCAACAGGCCGACGGCGACTTATCGACCTCAACCCATCCACACTATCGAGACAACGACGATCCCGAAAACTCTTGAATTTGCAATTGAACCACTAGAGAGACAAATGAAATATAGAAAATTAGATTATGCAGAACTAACAAAAAACAAAAATACCCAAGAGCACGCAGATGTACCATACGCTACAACGATCCAAAATTATATTTTACGAGACGAAACATTACAGTTTACCGTATTAGATAATTTACTTCAAATAGATAAACTTAAAACCGAGTCTAACGTGGTTAACCAACAACGGAAACCTATTCATTCTGTAGGGCGTGCTGGTTTGCCGAGAGATGAAGAATACGTCGCAGCTACTACTGAGACCAAACTTGATCTAGATCAATTCGGTACAACTCCACGCAAACAACTCTGACGAGGTTGATATAGTAGTTAACGAAGTAAACGCCAATGTAGTCATGAAATATACTGAACCAGATAAGTTATCTCAAAAAGATAAGATCAACATAGGAATTGACAGAGTATTTCCTGAGCCACAATTAATGGGGAACGAAGACGTTGATTTGACTTTTAATACAAAATTTACTGAATCTGAGGTAACCTCTGATCCAGAGAAATCCGTATCACTCAATTCAAAGGGAAATAATTTTGTTGTGGATAAAACATCACTTAGCAAAGCAAAAAACGAGTTTGCAAAGTATAATTCTGTAGCAGGAAAGTCGTCTGAACCAGTTCAATTTGATGCTTATGTAGTTATGGCTATGCAACTACCCCATATTGTTTTACCAATGTCACAAAGTTCTGCAGGTAAAAGTAAAGAAATTGAAAAGGTGGCGGATTCACCTACAATGAATGAGGAAGAACTTGTGATTGAGCAACCTGGAGTAACTTTCTCAGATCCCGAATTAAATCAGCAAATTAATGACTTGATTGATTATATAAACGTTATAGATAAAAACAGCTTAGAGCAGGAATCTTTTTCAAATGTTGAGAATATTATCGGTTTTAATAAGTTACCAGAGGATCAAAAAATACAAGAAATAGTTGACGACAAATTGGAACCAACGAAAGACAAAATTTTAAACATGGAAAATTTGAACGAAATTGATGATGACAAGTTGGAACCAACAGAAGACAACACGTTGAAGCTGGAAAATTTGAACGAAATTAACTTAACTTAAACTAATTGAGATAACATTAAGCATGAAGGCATGAGCATCCTACGTGGGATTTTCAAAAAAATAACAAACACAAGCAATTTGACGGAGAGCCTTTTGCCTACAAAATAGTATTGTCCTTGATTTAGGAATCCAATTACAAATGTTTTTTTAGTCGGCTTTAATGTATACTCAGTAAAAATGACCAATTTCAACATATTAAGTTTCAAAAGATACAGCGATTGTTTGCTTCGAGCTAATTTGAGTTTGTTTTATTCAGTATCCCTACACTTTAAAATTATTTAATTTTTTGTATCAAGCACAAGTACTTCAGTACAAATAGTCAATATGTGAACATTGACCACACATTTAAGGCTAGTTCTTAGTGACCCTGCCTACGAAGCTAGTGGTATAGGGTTTAAATCCCGGTAAGGGCAGATATTTTGTGTAATGGATGTTTTCTATGTATTTCTCTATATAAGTAAGTTTATTGTTGTCAATTACAGTGAAGAACATAAATTTGGGATCCCTTTTGGGTCTAAAGTTAATCAATCTTCAATAATAAGGTTGAGTTTCGTGTAAGTTACAAATGATTTGGCATCTGTATTGATTAATGACATTGACCACTTCAAGCCTATTTGATTTAAATGGGTCACTAATTAACGTCGGGAGCCGATGACACTAACCCTAGTTCGATAATAATACCAGAAGAGATCAGATAATTACGAGTAGCCACGTCATTAACGAGGGAAAACAAAATGGCGATACTGCAATGCAAAAACTGCAAAACAAATTAAGAAAAATTCAAAGTACCATTTCTAGTATGAGTAGGGACGAAGTAAGATTATACGATAACGCATTGCTGCGAGTCCCCCTGATTGGCCCTATCAGTGGCAGCAGCATGATAATTGACGCCTCATAGGTATCTAGTATGATCGACCTCCTCAAAAAACAAAGCAGCATCTGAAAGATCATCAATTTCTGTGTAAGAAACACCACTGCTGCTTTTTCAAAACAGTGGAGAAAGTGGTTGCTGCAGCGATGGAAGGTCGCCCTCTGCGCAGTTGTATTTGGCAGCAATTACCAGGTTGGTTTCTATTTGTACTGATTGAATACGCGTGCCACGGTCACGCACGAATAATGTAACGTGTCACTGTTTATTTAAACAAATGATTCTGAAAAGTTTGGATAGTTTATTTATATAAAAATACATTATTATGACATAACTTGGAATTTTATTAAATTTTGGATGAACGCAATGAAGAAAGAAAATTGGTAACTCAAATTTGATTCAAGTTATCAACAATTATTATGTTTTATTTCATAAGTCCAATAACATGACGCGACAACAACATGAGATGTATGAAAATTACTAATAACAATATAACTCTTAATAAAAAAATCTTAAACTTATAGACCAAGCCTTGAGCTTAGTTCGGATTGAAGTTAATTAGTGTGAGATAGACCCGTTATATTTATTAACTTTATTTTATAGTGACCGTGGTGACAGAGTTTAAGCTTTTGCGGTTGTGGTACAGTTGCCCGTGAGTTTCGGTGGTCATTTGGTCATTATTGCGTCATTCAATAAACATTTGGTCATTATTGTGTCATTCAATAAACATTTGGTCATTATTGCGTCATTCTCATTCAATAAACATTTACCCAGCTAACATTTTATCTAAAGGAAACCTCTTAACTTCTTCAGAAATATTTCTCAATGTTATCGTTTCAAGGTAATAAAATCAGGTACTAAAATATTGAATATTCGTAAAACCATTTCAACATTTCAATTTAACCAAAAATAAAACTAAACGTGAAGCAAATTTATTTGATACTGTTACATATCCAAAGTGTTATATTTCAATAATGAAATCATTTGAATTATCGAATTGCGTGGTCTTGAGTAGTGCGAAGAGTGCCGGCTTCGTCATGTTGTCTTCACGAAACATGGTGGTACATTTCGTGTTCGTTTGCTGCATCGGCGCAACTCACGTCCCGGGACCAGTGTCCCGGGACATCGCGCCGACAGATACTATACTTCGAGTCGTAAACGAAATTTTTTCTTGCCTTAAAATAAAAGTAAATGGAAATAGTAACAAAACTAAACTCCCGATACACAACTACGTCGTCGGGTTCTCTCAATACAAAAGCGACAATTGGAAGGAAATTCTAAGATTAACGAGCTTCGATATCAAAATCGACAACAGTTCTACAGATTATATGAGCACTGTAATAAACGAAGTATTAAATGGGTATAATAAAACTGTAGGAGAAATTGGAATTCGTAACAATGGAAGCGTGAATAAGGAAAGGAAAAACTTCCTTCGCAAGCTTAAAGAAGCGTACTTACGAAACATTCCTTTTAGCACCCTGAATAATAAAACATCACAGCTTTTACCTAAAAGCCGTACTAGTCAGAGTACTTGTGGTGAAAATACCGTGGCCAGTGAATTAAACCTTGCAGAAAACGGTACTGAGGATATTGAAGCATGGGGTGAGATCCTTTTTCTTTATAACCTTTATACACCCCTACATATCCGTTGTTTGAAATGGGGAACGTGTTAAAATTGAAATTACTTTCGTAATTCTCGTCGATTTGAACATGCTCGATATTTTATTTGGCAGTCCCGGGCCAGTCGCGGCGCATCTTCCAGGGTCAGCAGACGAGGATAACCTACTACCCGTTCATGGCCAGTCTCCACATGTTCACCCAGTTCACCTGCGCCGGCTCCATCATCGCCGTCGACCTGGTCATCACCGCTGCCTCGTGCTTGCAATTGTAACCAGATTTGTATATCATTTATGTATGACTGTAAATAAAATCTAACAGAATGCAGGAGGAATAACATGAGTAAATAAACCGGATGAAAAGGACAATTAACAGTTAAGACAATTAAAACGAAAAGCTGAGACCGAATCTTCGTCCTCAGAGCCTACAACAATCGCTTCTACCGCGAGAACCCCCAGTTCCTCGCCGTGCGCGTCGGCAGCAGCTACTACGGTGGTGGATCCGGCGACCTTATTCCTGTGCTGGAGGTCTACTTCCACCCCCTGTACGACCCCCCGACTCTCCACAATAACCTGGCCATCGTGAGGCTCCGCAGACACATTCGCTTTAGGAATCGCTCGAGGGTGAAGAAGATTGATATCGACACAAACGCCAACGCTCTGCCGATCAACACCGACGGCATCGTCATCGTGGGGTGGGGCGCCAAGACCGTGAGTATGCCTCGCTGGAGCACTGAGCTGGGTGGCAAGCTGCTCTGTTCATTATGTGGGATATAAATATATAATATCAGGGGACAATATCACACTAATTGACCTAGTCCCAAACTAAGCTCCAGGCTTGTACTATGGGTAACGATATAAATACTTATATAGAGATATATATATAAAATAAAATAAATAAGGGAATTCTGCCGTGCTAGTGTAAAAGGCGATCTTTCGACATTTTGACCAAATTGAGTTGTTATGACCATCGTGATATGGAGAACAAGCCGCGTCGACCCATCTTATCCGTTTGTCGATAAGAGGCTTCGTTGCGAAGATACGATAAGGAAAAAAGCCGTATAACAGACTATTTTTCTGCAAATACTAATCAATAAAGCGGTAACTACACAATACTACATTAGAAAGACGTAAAACAAGACACTCCGCATTATTGTCTAGTGTAGGTTTGATTTATTAAGAAGTTGAACTACTCTATAAGGCCGTAATTGCAGATTACTAAGTAAAAAGAACGAATAACATATTTTACCGCCTTTTAACTTAGTATTTCAAAGGTTTTTGTCTATTTGCTCATAATCTAAATGAACGTAACAGAGTTTACTAGACAAAAAGACCGTATGTCAGTATTTTGCGGTATTTTAGTCTAGCTAATGCCGAGTTTTAAATAATGATAAACTTGTTTAAAAAAACGTTTATTTTGTGATACGGTATTTTTACTTGGGACAGAGGTAGTTTTTAACGCTTAATTACTATTCTAATATCTACAGTCGACCTATGCTACTTAATAAAACCGTATAATCCCGAATCTCCTACATACCCCCCGCGGACGGGGAGTGCCCGCGTTCGGGCGCCCTTCAGTTCGGTGACGTTACTAATGAAGGTGCGTGTGCGCTGGCGCCCGTTATCACGCGAAAAGACGACGACGACGAATTGACGATAAATCATAAAACTGAGTACATAATACCATTCTAAATATTTGTAACCTGAGTACAGTAAAAATAAATTAAATAAATATATAAATTAATATTGTTATTTTTTTTTGGAGAACTAACATAATTGGGATAGACCAAAAAAAATAACTCATGGTTTTTATAATCTAATTCAAAAGAATAGGTAATTTTAAGAGACCAATTTCATTAATTTTGTATTTCACCGAATAGTTTTGTTTTTATATCTTTATTTATTTAACAGACATTTTATCGATGACATGATTATTTTAAATTTGGATTTTCTAATAAATTATAACAATTACATGATAAATAACAATAAAAAGTGATTGTAATAGTATAATAAAAAATACAATTTCAAGCGGTTTTCGCCTAACCCGTAAGACACTGGCACCCGTAAGGGAGGGCTTCAAGCTAAAAACGAAAGTCAAACAACAAGGTCAAATATACTTTTGTCGAAATATCCGAAATAAATAAATATTACAAGAACTTAATCATGCAGAACGGTTTTAAAAGCCTACTCCTCGAAATGGTTTTATAATTAGGGTAATTTAAAAAATATAAACAATCCCAATTATGATATTAGTAAGACATGAACAATAAAAAAAACTAGAACATCAATATTATAGTTAGCTTAAAGAAATAAGTCCTTTCTCAGAATATATATTTTGTAATGCATGATACAAATATACCAATAAATAATAAAGTTTTTATGCAGAGAATTTTATGGAAATAAAGCAAATCTAGAATATCAATAATTAGCTTACAGAGATGGTTAAGTCCTTTTATAAAGTGAATATTTTATAGAGCATAAAACAAATATATCAGTAAATGATAAAGTGACTATAGTGAGATTTTTCTGTTTACTTTTCATAATATATTTTACTAACATGAGGACTCAATCTAGCTAGAAGACGAAATGACATCGGTATCCCACTGTTATACTATAAACGATAAACATGGATACTTGGTGAAATTGAACATCTCATTTAGTTGCATAAAACTCAAGTCAAATATAGACTTAAAGGTGAAGCAAGCAATAATCAATCTTGAGTCACAATATTATATGATATAAAAATAACATGTTATAACTATCACTTTATTGAAGGATAAATAATACTGTATATTGAGTTTTTAAACACTTAATTTATATTTTGACCCTTTTCTTCCCTTACTATACGACTGACTAATCGTACATATTGGCAAGGAGTCAGACCTGTCTATGGAGGATGACTATTGAGGTAGACTAAGGTCTAGGGATAGCGATCCCAGAGCGTATGGAGGAGATCTCCTTTTTTATGGTATAGGAAGGCAAACGAGCAAACAGGCCACCTGATGGTAAGTGGAAACTGTGACCCATAGACATTCGCATTCACAAGACTGCAAATGCACTGCCAACCCTGAGGACTAAGATGGAATGCCTCTATGCTAGTCATTTTACCGGCTATCTTATCCCCAAACCGGAACACAACAATGCGAACACTGCTGTTTGGCGGTAGGTTAATGAATAAGATGGTGGTACCAACCCGGACGGACCCTGCACAAGGTCCTCCCACAAGTAAAGGTCCTCCTTCCCTAAGGGGGCCACAAAACCTTTAAATTCTTAGATTTGCTTTGACTTAGGTTTCATAAATTATACTATAGGTACATATTAACTTTATCTTTAAAACCTATTCACTTAGTAGGTAGGTTGAATTTCAAGTGGTTAGGAGTCATTAAATAAACTAGGATAGTATTAGGTAAGTTATAAATTATATTCTACATACATACATACCTTCACGCCTGTAATCCCAGAGTGGGCAAGGCAGAGCTACAGAATTACAACTTTAAAAAGTGTTTGATAATTCAGTAACCACAATTTGCACAATTAGGCTATGATGTTTACCAGCATATTAGTGACAGGTTGCAAGCCCATCGCCTAACAGTACTACAAGCCTATATTCCCTTAATCGCCTCTTACGACATCCACGGGAAGACATGGAGTGGCACTATTCGAACCCGGCAACCACATATTATTGTAAATATTTAGATATCAATATTCTAGAGAGTATTAGTATGGCTAGGACTTAAAACAAAGACTTAAAGAAATCTAGGGTTACTAAAGGTTTACAACTATTTGGTTATATTAGGTTACCTTGACGATCACATGCCAAAACTAATTTACTTTTAAAATAGGTTGTTAGGAATAGGAAGCTTTATAGACTAGGAATGTTACTTATGATGACTAAGTTATTAGGTTAGGTAGATAGATGTAGTAGGAATTAGGTAAAAATAAAGTAAAAATAAAATTTTAGCTTAGGGCTATTATAATTGGTTCCACGAGGACCAGGATTTGAGTAATTCTATTTAAAGGTGCTTAGGCTACATTAGGGTTATTACAAGGAGAATATATTGAGTTTAATTTTAGTAAAGAAACATTTACCAAAGTAAAAGGAAATCGCCCGATGCTTTCATCGTATACGCACTTCCGAGGGACAGACGCAAGTCGAAAACAGAATTTAGTACGTAAACTAGGTCCATTAATGCCTGCTCTTAGCTTGAAATTTTGCGAGGACTTGCCAGAATTCAACCAAGAAAATGTCGACGAATTATAGGTTAAGTATTTTTAACCTATAATTCGTCGACTTTTTCATGGTTGGATTCTGGCAAGTCCTCCCAAAATAACAATTCAATTACTTTATGAGACTGATTAAGTTTAAATTAAAATAAATAAAAAAGAAGTTATGATTAACAATGCGTCATACAGACGGATCAAAGAGTATTATTGTTGATTTATTGAATAACTAATAACACGACACCAATCTTAGAAGAGATAATATCTCCTGTGATTTAACTGTTAATTTTTGTTTATTTCAAATATATTTGTACCGAATTTATGATGGTTTTAATTAGCAATTAGTCTAACCTTTCATCGTAGTACTAGATTAAAAAACCGTATTTCGTCTGACTTTTGAAGACATACGTTTGTTTAGGCTAGTATATAAATATAAAATGATCGATACGAAAACAAACCATATTTTTTTGAATTGCGTACTAGACAAGATAAACGTATTTCTTTTATTCGGCTTTATTATTTAGATCAGAATTATTCAAAAAATATTTTGTACTAAGCAATAAGGCGGTATGTTGCAAATACGTCTTTTTAATTAAGCATTATTGTGATACGTTCAAGCCCTAGTTTATTATGTAGACGTATGAAGGAAAATCTAGCCTATAAGGCGGTATAGTGCTCATATACCGCCTTTTTGCTTGTTTTTCAGTGGCAATTATTAATCGGCAACTAAACAAAAACGAAAAAATGCGTGTAAAAAAAAAACTGTAGGTAATAAAAATACATTACTTATGTAGAAAACTAGTAAAACACAATGTCTATCCGACACAAAAAGTTTCATTTCAATATCTGTTTAAATTACCTAGAAATATGAAAATGAAGATTTCGGTCACTTTTTTGCGATTATCTCGAAAGTGTCTTTTGTCGAAAAGTCGCCTTTTACACTAGCACGGCAGAATTAAAGGCTTATAGTAGTTGTAGTACTGTTAGGCGATGGGCTTGCAACCTGTCACTAATACGCTGGTAAACATCTTAGCTTAATTGTGCAAAATGTGGTTACAGAAATATTAACAAGTTTTTATTCTGTATCTACTCCATTCTGGGTACGAAGGCGTGAGTTTATGTATGTGTATTTAAAGACATAGAAAACATCCATGACTCAGGAGCAAATATTCGCGTTCATCACACATATATCTGCCCTTACCGGGATTTGAACCCAGGACCGCTAGCTTCATAGGCAGGGTCACTAAAAACTAGGCCAGCGCGTCGTCAATGCTATGCTTTATGGTTAGTGTTATCTTGTAAGAAAAGTGGCAAGAAAAAAAACTTTTAATTTATAGTTGGTCTGTTTATCTGTCTGTTCGTTTCCCAAAGCCATTTCACTCAAAGACTAATAAAATATTTTATTTATTTATTTAATAGGTGCTTGCTATTAGCCTGCCTCTGTAAATATATTCATCTTTAATATAACTCTTCCGCGACTAGCTCATTGAGTGAGTGACCGACAACTAGTGGCTTGAAATTTGGTGGTAATTTTCTTGGGGTACCCTGGAGGTGCACTTATCAGGATTCTAATTAGTAAGACAGCTGTGGCCGTAAAAAAGTTGCTCGTCATGATAACCTTCCCCTACACTTGGTTTAGAGTACACTACAATATAATCTCGAAACATTTTTACGTTACAATTACAATACAAAAGTAGTAACTAACGAATTTGAAAGGAAAACTATTATGGCTAAGTAGACATCATTGGTTCCGGAGATACAGGCAACTAAAATCGCCTAAGACAGCACTAAATAACTGTAAATAGAGACTTAGTACATACAATTATTGTTTTTCAAGATAGTTTTTGTGAATCCCTGGGCTTCGGAACCCTACACATCATGGTCCGTCATGCTCTTGCCCGGTTTTTTTTAATTGTAATACTGTTTAATATTTTTTTACTTCGTAAAAAAGGTAAAAGGCAGGAGCGACGACATCAGTATTACTAATCATCATGTCAGCCGAAAGACGTCCACTTCTGGACATAGGCCTCCCCCAAAGCTCTGCACTCAGACCGGTCTTGTGCTTTTCGCATCCTTTCGCTTGTGGGAACGCGGTGCATGCGAAAAGCACATTACTTATACATCTATATTATCGATGTGACTTCATTCGCTTTTTCATAACTAAACATAAATACGAGTATACGGAAGTAGGTAACAACATGTCATTGAATATTATATTTTAGGTAAGCAACAAGATCCAGAGCCCTATGCTAAACAAGATAGCCGAGTCTGTTCTGGACTTCTACCCGCTGGAGGAGTGCCAGGAGATCTACTCCAAGTAACGATATTATATCTATTAAATCCTGTAGCGTTTCCATTAACAGTCAGTTTTATGTCAACGGTGTTGCGCAGGGCACGAAGCGCGTTTAAAGAGATATGCGCTGTACGATGGATGGGGCTCCTAAGTATGAAGACAGCAAGTAGCACCAAGACTTATTTGGGTTTCTAATACTTCATATAAATACGACGTAGGTGAGAAGTCTTGGCGGTGAGCGAGGAAAAATCCACCAAGAGGAGAGCTAGGATGGTCCAAAAATAATAACTCCCGGTTTTTACATTCTAATTCGAAAGAATTAGTAATTTTAACATTCCTATTTCATTAATTTTGTACTTGACCCAATAGTTTTGTTTAAATATCTTTTAATTATTTAGCAGACATTTTATGGATAACAAGATTATTTTAAACTTGGGTTGGCATTTTTTAAGAAATTTCAACAATTAAATGATATCTAATGATAAAAAGTAATTTTAATAGTGTATTAAAACATACCATTTCAAGCGGTTTTCGCCTAACCCGTAAGATACACCTAAGAGGGCTTCATTCCGAAAGCGAAAGTCAAACAAAGGTTAAATATACTTTTGTCGAAATATCCAAAAATGCGTAATATATCAAAAACTTAATAATGCAGAACGGCATTAAAGCCCTATTCCTTGAAATGGTTTTCGAATAAGAGTAATTATAAAAATATGAACAATCCCAATTAGTGGATCTTTTCCTCGCCCCCCGCTCCCCTGCCTCACTCCGCTCCATAGGACAGCTAGGCAGCCTAAGTCCATTGTAAACATGACTTTTCAAATAGTAAAAAAATTAAATCCGCAACTTGAAATGTGGTTATATTTGTTTTAATGCAATAAAAGCCCAATAATGTAAAAAATAAAGCCGAAGGATTGGAAAAGGAATGTAGACCCTAGGGCGGTGATATTTGTTCTCGAATGAAACGCCCCTGCCACGCTCACGCGCCGCGGCCGCTTGTTGCAGGACGTACGTGACGAATCGGCACTTCTGCGCGGGATTCATATCTCGCGGTGGCGGCGCCTGCAACGTAAGCCACTCACTTGTACCGGCGGGATGACAGACGACTGCTGGCCCTGATGTCTCTGTTTTGTATTGACTAGTTAGTTGGTATCCGCGTTATTGCAGTGACGTATGTAAACAGCAAACGACGACTACTCTGGCGGCCCAAAGACCGAGTCCAATCGTGCCTTAGTAGTACCCGCGCGGCCTATTTCTATCTACTCTTTTCCTTTATCATGGAAACTAAGTAGCTCGTGTCACTCCTTTTCTAAACCCCTTGTGCCTCTGCCCTTTCTAAAGGTATTGATCACTTCACAAATCGAAGACGGTCCCGTTTTCTCAACTATCACAAAGTTTTTAACCTTTTCCAGTGTGGTCTCTTTCCCGACTATCATTAGTTACTCCAACAAACTATTTGACAAATAGATGTGCAAGATCCTGCAAATTTTAAAATATTTCTTGGCAAAAGACGCTAAGGTGGTAAGGTGGTGGTTGCCATTTCCTCTAAATTCGCTTCTGAGCTTAGGAAACCATGACAGTCATCCCTTGAAGACCTTTGGGTCATAGTTACTGGTAGTGGTGTCAAGTTGAACATTTGTTGCGTATATTCTATCTCACATCCCCTTAAATATGTACGAGTGCTTCTTGAACACATGTGAAACCAATATATTTTCAACTCTCAGCTGCAAAACTATAATTCTAGGTGATTTTAATTTGCAAGCATCACATGGCACCAAAGTTCAACTGACCACCGGAACATTATCTCAGCTAACCACCCCAAGTGTTAAGCTTTAAGAGATTTCATGTCCGTCACAGGGCTTGCGCAAATCTATACCAATGCAAACATTTATATCCGAATTTTAGTCTTAGCTTTGATCAAAGCGCACCTTTACAGTTCAAACTCTTGAGCATTTGTCCGTAGTAGTTTGAGGCACCGTGAAGACTTATTAATACAGTACTTATTCAATGATATTTAATTACAATAAAGCCAACCCGGCTGAAGAGTATTGGGATTAAATCGAGGTATGAATATGATTTTTTAATTTTTCGCAAAAATAAAACGTTTTTTTGATATATATATAAAATTATATAAAATTATTGAATATCTAAAAAGTTAAAAATCAAAAAGTATTTCATCAAAAAATCTAAAAAGTGTAAGTTTAAGATTTAATAAAGCAAATCTGGCAATTAAAAATAAAATTTCTCAAAAAGACGTCATTTCGCTGGGATATTTGAACATGCATGTGAATGTTGAACTTTGAACCTGAAGGGAAAGTAGGTACCCAAAATATTTAAGATATAATTCATGGGAAATACACTCTTGTTTTATGGATACTCATTTCATAAAACGTATCACATCACCGAATTTCATTTCATAGAAAAGTATTTTCTGCTGAACCCGTGTTGATTTCAGTTTATCTTGTGCTGGGTACAACTCTAACCTAACCTAACCTACGTGAATCATATTTAAGATAACCTGTAAATAGTTTTCTGTGAAGTGAAAATTTTGCGAAGTGATACGTTCTTTGAAATTAATCTCTGTAACAAGGGGCACCGCTCCTTTAGTTTTATCCAGGCAGGTTATGACCCATCGAAATGTTGTCTTTTTGAGAATATTTCCTATTAAGTTACCAACATTTCTGTGTTAAAATGTAAAAATGCCTCAAATACTTTTGCGATCATCTAGCCCAATTCGGGGCACCACTAAATGATCAAGGCTAAGGAAGGTTGTACTTCCTGATCTGGAAGCTGACGAGAATTACTCCAATCTTCAAAAGCTGTGACAAAAAATGTGCTGCTTTAGGCTTATTAAGGTGTACTGAATGGTTTGTGATAAGTTATTCAAGCGACTTGTCTTTAGCCAAGTTTCTCAGTCCCTGTCAGATGGATTTGTAAAGAATGTCGACTTCGGGTGGCTATCTGGTCGCATAACAGCTATTGTCATAATTTCGATTGTCATAACACATTACGCATAAGGGCTCAATACTTGGCCCATTACTTTTTATATTTTATAGTGCTGATATAGCCAAGTGCATCAGGCATTGTAATTATCATATGTATGCAGATGATGTCCAAATTTATGTATCGGTTTATCCTCATCAATTTAATGACGCAGTGCACAAGATAAATGAAGACCTAAATAGTGTAGCAGCTTGGGCTGATAGAAACGGGTTATTGCTAAACCCAAAAAAAAGCATTTTCATGGTTCTTGGATCATAAAACCAGATCTCAAAAATCTTAGCATGCAATCCACTAGTAAATGTCTCGGGACAAAATATTGAACGAGTCGAGGAGTGTAAAAATCTAGGTCTCGTGTTTGATAGCAAGTTGCGATTTGAGAGCCACATTATAAATCTAGTTCGTTCTTGTTTTTACCGACTTAATGTTTTATATAAGATTAGAAACCTTCTTAGCGAAAAAGTACGCGTCACACTGTGCGAATCTTTTATACTTTCAAAATTGAATTACGGAGATTTGGTGTACGGTCCAAGGTTACAGTCGAAGACCCGTCGTTTGATACAGCGTGTCCAAAACGCTTGCTATCGTTTTTGTCACGTTGTTCCGCCTAGGAGTCATAACACCGTATCTCAACAGAGATTTGACGTGAAATATGTCCTCTCGTAGACATTTACATCTTGCATGCCTTGTATTCGACGTAGTAAATTTAAAAAAACCCGAATATCTCTATTCCAAGTTAAAAGTCTCTTCTTTTCATAATAGATATGGAACCAGATCCTCTCGTTGCCCTTTGGAGAGTCAGCGCCACAGAACTGTAGCATTTACCGGCTGTTTCCGTTACCTAGCTACCAAATGCTGGAACAATATTCCCCCGCCAATAAGACTTTTTACATCAAAGTACTCGTTTAAAAAACATTATAGGGATTTACTTCTACAAAAAAAAACTATTGGTATGCCTAGCGGTTACTTGGTATCGGATTTTGCTGTTTAATGCTCTTCACGGCTCATCACATTCGCCGGACATAATTGTGTAGGTATGTACTCGCACAGTTTTGCAAAGTAGCACACACGCACGCACGCACACACACATACACATATCACACCTAAATCTACGTACAAGCACCCAAACGCGCGACAGTATGTATAAGCATAATTAACTATCCTCCTGTTATCTTTTCTTTTTTTGCTTATTGTTGCTCTGTCGATCCTCGGGGTTGTGGCAGAATACCAGTGTTTTGCTCACGTTGAGCAAAGTTATACGCTGAGCCATTACTCATTTGCCCTGCGGCAGCGCACACATTCTTTTGGCAATTTGTGTGTAATGTTAGTATCACTTTGCTTATTTTCTTTATCTTATCTAGCTTATGCTCGGTACTCACGGTAGTGGAATAGGTATAAAGTTGCCGCAAGTACTTTTGAAAATCGTTCTGTGGGATTGGTTGTATGTGTGTAGCAACTTTAAACTGACTTGCGTTGCTGAAGGTATGCTGCAGTCGGGTGGTCGGTTTCGTATAGTGTTTACGTAGTTTCTGAAACGATCATAAAGCCATTTATGTCACAGTTTTCTTATACATAACATGCATTAAATCACATCTGTTTCCCAGAGGAGTAGGCAGAGACCACTTCTTTCATTATATTAATTGCTACGATTTTGACAAATATCTTTTGCTTCTTCGACATTCATACATCGAGTCATGCACGCACGTCGGTTTCGGGTACTTAAGATTCGGCCCTTTTCCAGTATTTCTCCGATTTAATTCGAAAAATTACGACCCCTTTCGACCCTTCCACTCACTTTCGATCTGTATATCTCTTTCGTCAATCTTCTTTCATCCATCTTTTCCAAATGATCGAACCATCAAAGCATGCCCTTTTCAATCTTGCTCACTACATCTTCTTTTATGCCACATTTCCCTCTGATTTTTTCATTTCTATCTCTATCAATCAGTTTCACACCACACATACTACGCAAAGAGAATCTTCGTGCAATCCATAGAAATGTATTGCGATGATTTAAGTCTTATCTGTATCGACGATCTCAGCTAGTCAGTGTCTACGGCTACGCCTCGGTTCCGTTTATTGTCTATGTTGGGGTGCCACGGGTCTCTAACTTATTTATTATATTAACGAATATACAGACTGACAGAGGCAGTTTCTGTTTCACAACAAACAGCCACAGCTTTATATTGTAAATACTATACTAGCTGTAGATGCCCTGTAGTTGTATTCCGCTCACAATATCCGTGGTGCGCAGCGCGACGTGGGCGCGCCGGGGCTGGCGGGCGGGCTGCTGGTCGGCGTGGTTAGCTTCGGCTCGGCCTCCTGCGGCGCCGCCGATGCGCCCACCGTCTTCACCAAGCTCGGCTTCTACACCGACTGGATCGAGGAGATCATGGCCCAGGTACCAGCCGCTGGGACGTCAGCGATTCTAGCCATTATGTATGGGTACAATGAGTATGAAAACTTCCGGCAAGCCGCGTACTGACACCCGAGGAGCATCACGTGCCGGCTGCGTCATACCAACTAGGGTATCTCTCACAACAGGTAAAATATGGAGGAATAATGTACTACTTAATATGAGTAGTAAAACAAAAGAAGACAAGGCAAAAATTGCAGTACATACTAAGTACCTTTGTAAGCTGAATTCCTCAGTTGTTTATGTGCATCTATTTTAAAGGAAGTAAAAATAGTGTAAGGATAATGAATGTTTTTTGTAACAGGAAACGTCCGACTACATCAACAGGCCGACGGCGACACATCGACCTGACCCCATCCACACTATTGCAACGACGACCCCGTCACCTATTGAATTGATACTTGATCCAATAGACAAGCCAATTAAGGTTCTACTGCACGAAGACTACTTTGGTCACGAAAAATCAGACATCGATGAACAGCAATTCCATTACAAGGAACTTATGGTGGATAAAGAACTTGCGCAATTAACAGAAAACGAAAATACCCAAGAGCACGTAGATCGTTCTGGTACACAATATAATATATCACCTGCCACAACAACACACAAATTTATTTTACGAGAAGACTTATCACACTTTACTATTTTAGATACGTTATCTCAAACATTTAAATTTAAATCAAAGTCTAATGAGGCTGAGCAACTACCGAAGCCTGTTCCTTCTATACAGCGTGCTGGTTTACCGAGAGTTGAAGAATACACCGAAGCTACTACTGAGACCAAACCTGATGTATTGCAACTTTTACAACTCGACACAAAGGACGCTGACGTGATCGATAAATTAAATTTAATAAATACCGACTTAAACAAGAAGTTACCTCAAAAAGATGAAACCAGAATAACGACTAACAAAGTGGTTCTTGAGAAACAATCAATGGATGATAGACAAGTTGATTTGACTGGATTTAAAAATAATGCTGAATCCGAGTTAACATTTAATCTAGAGCAATTCGTAGCATCCGACACAAAAGGAGGCAGTTTTGTTGAGGACGAAAATTCATTAAGCAACGCGGGTCAAGAGTTTACAACGAATAATCCTGTAGTCGAAAAGTCACCTGAACCAGCCCTTGGCCAAATTAATGCTTATGAAGAATTGTCTACGCAACTGACGCAAAATACTTTGCCAATGAAACTAAGATCTAATGGTAAAAGTCTAGGAAGAACATTCCTTGAAAAGTTGGCAGATTCATCAACAATTGATGATCTCGTGATTGAGCAACCTGAAGTAACCTACTCAGACCCCGGATTAAATCAGAAAATTAATGAGTTGATTGATTATATGAACATTATAGATCTTATCAGCACAGAACAGGATTATACTCGTGCTCCAAATGTTGAAAATACTATCGACACTGAAACGTTACCACAGGAATTAAAAAACACACCGGATTTACTTGAAACAAGCAACAAAAATTTGGAACAATAGACCCAATTTATTAAAAAGAAAAATTTCAACGAAATCAATCAAAGTAATCGAGATTTCATTAAGCATGAAGGAATGAACATCTAATTCTAACCATTTCAGGGCCGCCTACCAAAATTAAAAAAAACCGGTTACGTGTGAACCAGACTAGCACACTGAGGGTTCCGTACCGCCGCACATTAAGTATAATAATATTCAAATTTAAATTCGACTTTAGCCCAACTCACATTGTACCATGTTTTAGAATTTGTTTTTTTTTCACAATTCTTACTATAAGTACACCAATTGACAACATTTAAAAAGCATTATTGTTTTTTCGCGTTTATAATAGCGGGCCAAAAATTAAACTACCCGTATTTCTTGGTTTTTCTTTATTTAACTTAAATTCGTCGTTGATAATTTATTTAAGAAATAGTCATTAAAAAGACCGTATATACAAAGTTAGGAATACTGATGTCGTGATCTTAGCATGATATAAAATAAAAAAGTAACTTTAAACAGAAACAGAACTGACTGTCATGTCATGTCACTCACTTGTCAATCATTCGCTGCCGTGCGTTCACAAATTTGTTATTTTACGTAATTTAATACATAATTTGTAGACGCCATTAAAATACAATAAACTTATTTGCGTAGAATCGAAAGCGTGTCGTTAGAATCAAGTAATCCGTCAGACAGATAAAAAATTAACATGACAGTTGTATATTATTTTCATCAGCAATGCTGTTTGGCGGTAGGTTAATGGATAAGATGGTGGTAGTTCCGGACGGACCCTGCACAAGGTCCATTTTTTACAGATACAGTATAATTTCTGCAGCCTCGAAAAACACAAGACGACATTTTTAATGAAATATAATAATTAATATGTATTCAATTTGTTACTTTTCGGTAGTTTTTTTATTTATTGTCTTTGATGCGTGCGTGTCAGCGGCCGCGGCGCATTTAAACAGTAGTAAGGTAAATTACCTTCCTTTTGAGAAATGTTTTTGCGCGCAGATTACGTGTCTTAATATAAAATATAATTGAATCACGTTCAATATTATTACAACATTTACAACTACTCGTATGGTGAAAATATGACACATTTTGTTCAGATTTGACGATTGGTATAGTCTTTATTATTTCTACTGAGCCGATCTTCTACACAAAGGCCATTGTTTGTAAACAATACCATTGTCTTTCTTTGTGTCCGTAACACCAAGCCGATTACATAAAAAAAAGTTAGAACTACATTGAATGTACATTGAATTATCAACCCTACTCTCTTAGTCAGTAGGTTTGATAATTCAATGTACATTCAATGTAGTTCTAACTTTTTTGTATGTAATCGGCTTGGTGTTACGGACACAAAGAAAGACAATGGTATTGTTTACAAACAATGGCCTTTGTGTAGAAGATCGGCTCAGTTCAAATAGTAAAGACTATACCTAACGATTCCTAACCTATAACTAGTAACTGATCAATAACTCGACCTATGTAAGTACCGGAGTATCGGCCGCGCCGACGCATCTGCCGCGAGTGCACGTTTTTTTAGAACATTACATCGGATTTAAATACTACTTTTTTTTTTTTACAATACAAGCAAAGCTGACTTTGACGCTGGCTACACACTAGCCTATTTTTAAACCCTGCCTCCATATTTGGCCATTTTCTTAATTCCTCCTAACATATTTGAACAAAATGAAATAGTGAATAGAAATGTATCAGCATACATAGACCTCCGGACAATAAATTATAATCTTATATACGACCTTCGGCGTATGTTTGAAGAATTTAGTATTTTTAGTTGAACCAATTCTTCAACCAATTGTATTGTTACAACGATAACCATTTACAATACCACATTATTTTCTAGGTATTGCTCAACCGTAAAACCGTTGCGTCATCAATAAGAACCGAAGGCTGAAATAAAACTAAACATCAAACGAATTCAATTTATTTCATAGGTTAGTCGATTTCACAAAATTAGGCTTCTAGAAGCGACTTTATTTCAATTAAACCGACAAGTGTAGAGTTCCTCATGTGGTCTTCGAGCGTCGTCCTCCGCGTGGCCTTCGTGTGTGCGGTCGGTGAGGGCCGCGGCGCCCCGCCGCCCCCCCGGGACCCCGCGCCCGCGGGCGCCTTGCACGACGTGCTGTATCAAATATTCACCAGTCTGAAAGTAGAACCCGAAATAAATAAACTGGTCAAGGAGTACGCGAGCCGCGCACGCGCCGGTGGCACTCCGCACGGAAACGATAAATGGTTAAAGTTTACGAGGCTCGATATCGAACCCCGCAACAGCACTACATACTATACGACCATCATAAACGAGATATTGAACGAACGAGGAAAATATGGAGGTTTCAATTATTCGCTTTTTGATAGCAAATTCAAAAACATTTTCGACGCTTTAGCAGAAATAAATAATGTATACTTTCGAAATGATTCACGGAGCACCAGCGACAGCGAAGAGCGGCCGGTCCTCCGCGCGGCCGACGACGTCCGGAGCAACGCTGCGGATGCCGCGCTCGGCACGACGGACAACAGGACCGACGACAGTGACGCATGGGGTGAGTTCTTTTTCATTCCACTTTTTGTAATAACCTGAGTTTGAATTTATTATTTCTTAATTATTAGTGTTCACCTTGTAAGTAAATTCCTATGTTAGTTGGAATGTAAAAATAGAGATAAAAATCTACATTTCATTTTAAAGGAATCCATTCCTAAAGGGTGCTAACGGGAGCCAAATAAAACAACCGCACGGTCCCTTTATCTGTCAATCAATCTGATAGGAGACGCAAACCCGCTCTTGAATCAACCACCATCATCAACATCAATTTCATTCAAGGCTTTAAGAGTTGGTTCTAGTCAGCATGCACCTATGCTTTAACACTTTGACTCGACACGATTAATGTATGATACAATATCAATTTACAAATATGAGCTATTATAAATCGCATAAATAAATATGGGTAAACTATCATTGCCATTTGCAGTTTCTGTCGCGCCGCGCGTGTCCGTGAAGCAGGCGTCGCGCGCGGGGAACGACTCGCGGCGCATCTTCGGCGGCCAGCGCACTCGCATCGGCCACTTCCCGTTCGCGGCCAGCGTGCACGCGCTCGGCCGGCTCGCCTGCGCGGGCGCCATCATCGCCGCCGACCTCGTCATCTCCGCCGCCTCCTGCCTGCATTTGTACACATTGCTTTATCTTTCTTAAGCTGCGTTCGAGTTAGCGGCAGCCTCTGGACGAGGCGCCCATTTTCTCGAATTCGTTCGACATCGTCAGCTAGAGTAGATTTTTTAGCTGTGTTTATGTATGTACCTACTAAAAATAATCAGACATGATCATATAAATTTAAATAGAAAAAATTGTTCACATTTCTTGTTTTATGCGATAGTTTTGTGTTTGTAGTGACAACGTAGGAGCCCTACACTAGGCATGGTCTGATATGCTATTGACGGTTTTTATTTTTCTGGTTTATATTAATTAATGATGATAAAAACCGCGAGAAACTGCCTCAGGCTGTACAGTCATAAGTTACGCCCACACCAATGCTTAAAAAACGGTGACGGTACAGGATCGCAGTGACGCGTCGTATCTGTACCGTTTTTGACGCATGCCCTCCACACCAATGCTTAAAATACGGTGTCGTTGCGTAAACAAAAGGCGAGGTCATACTAACAACATGGCGTCGTTTTTGAAGCAACGTTAAGCAGCGGTGTGGAGGGCATGCGATAAAAACGGTACGCATACGATGCGTCACTGCGATTCCGTACCGTCACCGTTATTTAAGCATTGGTGTGGGCGTACCTTTAATAAAATTCGTGCGCACCTTATAATATTGTGTTTATGAATGTTATTCTTTTATCAGTGCTCCCCTTGGTGGGCAAGTCCGGCGAGCAGGGGGCGGGGCGCTCGCGGTGCGCGTGGGCAGCAGCTACTTCGAGCGCGCCGGGGAGCTCATCCCGGTGCGTGAGGTCTACCGCCACCCCGCGTTCGACCCCGACAGCCTCGCGCACAACCTGGCCATCATGAGGCTGCGCAGGCTGATCACGTTTCAGAAATGGAATAACAAAATAAAGAAGATACACATCGATAAAAACACAAGAGGTCGATTTTTAAACAGCGATAGCGTGACCATCGTGGGGTGGGGGGCGAAGACCGTGAGTATGTCCACACTATTTTAAAGATAAAGATAAAGACAATTATTCAGTAAGTAGGCCGCACGGGCACTTTTACTCGTCAAGAATCTACCAGCGCTTCACTAGAGGAGACCACTGCTGAGAAGAAACGCCGCAAAAAACTCAGCAGTCAGTCATTTTTTTAAATATATTTAATATTACAATGGTACTACTTAGTTAGTCAAGCATTATTTAAATCTATAAATAGTAAATTAAAAAAAAAAACAAATAACCTGCGTAGTTTCTGCAGGAAAACACACCAAAATCTTAAAAGAGAGATAGAGAGAGAAAAGGAAAAAGAACACCTATTTATTTGTATATAATATTATATAAAGACGGTGCAAGACGACCACGTAAGATTGAAATGTTTTTCTACATTCAGCGGTGTCCCCTAGACAAGATCAAGCTTTAGAATTTGTATGATGCAATGCGTGCTCGCTACACAAGCCCGCAATGTTGCATACAAATTTCATTGTTATCTAATTTGAACTTTAAAAAAAGTGAAAACGACCATAATAAAATCAGGGCACAAGTCTTATACTTCCATATTTTATTCGAAACGAAACTTTTTAATCTGTGTCTGGAATAGCTTGAGTCTTTTTTTCTAAAAAAGCTTGCGTTTCTCCTTGTAATAAACATAAAGGCGGTTTAGAGTAATACTTATTTCATGTGAATATTTTGATTGTTTGCAATTAAAAACACAATTTTTTTCTTGCGATTTTTGAGAAAAGCACTATATATGCCTCAGCAGGAACGGCAATTTCTGGCTTCGTATTTTTAAACGGACTCGCAAGTTCGTCCGTTTAAACCAATACTCGGCCCGCAATTGCTTGCTTCACTTCCTAGGCAATAATGTACTATTTTTTCTATCTTCTTACACAAAATAACACAGGGAATGTTTACCATAATGATTTGAAAATGTAGTGTGTTAACAGCAAATAAATGTTTTTTTTAAGATCAATAATTCCCGGAGGCAGAAGATGTCCGTGGCAGTGCTGGACATATATTCTACAGCAGACTGCCAGGACATTTACTCCAAGTTAGTAATAAAAGCAACCACTTTTTTGTCATTTTGTACATACCGAGCATGATATTTAATCGCTAAGAGTAATAAAGAAAGAAATTTGTCAAGATCGTAGCAAGTGGAATGTATGTATGAGTAATAAAGATTAATACTGTATTCAAAAACCCTCTAAACCGCGTCAATTAATGATCGGTCTCCTTGGACACGCCTGTTTGGAGCCTGCATCAAAGTGTTGTAAACTCAATAATACATGAAATATAACCGAACCGGTGTCAAGTCAGCAACCATGCTAAACGCGTCCTTGGAATGAAAATTGCGATAACAACACCGTTGCCATATAGCTCGAGTTGATGGTAAAACCCAGGACAAAATAATTAACTAACACCATAGTAAATCAAACTAACAAAGTTCTGGTACATGCTCCAGGAAGAAGTTAGGGCCGGTGGTATAGCATGAATCTTCCCAGGTGAATTTTCGCTTCGAGCCCAAATCTTTCAAACAAAGGCCATTGTCTCTAGTATCCCAAAGCCGCTAGCTACCGAGTTAGCACGTGCCACTACAACATTCATATTGAAATACAAACGGTATCGTCATAGCATTAAGCTTCAAATTTAATGTCACTGATATTCTAGATATTACGTTTTGGTAGTGTAGGACGACGACGTCCGTTTGTTTTTCAATATGAATGTTGTAGTGGCACGTGCTAACTCGGTAGCTAGCGGCTTTGGGATAATAGAGACAATGGCCTTTGTTTGAAAGATTTGGGCTCGAAGCGAAAATTCACCTGTGAAGATTCATACTATAGTGTTGACTGTTGCTCGTGTGTTGCAGGACGTACGTGACGAAGAAGCACTTCTGCGCCGGACTCGAGGAGAGCGGCGCCGGCGCCTGCAGCGTGAGTCGCCCGCGCAGCGCCGGGGGGGGGGGGGGGGGGGGGACGCGCAACAAGTATCGCTGGATGGAATAGAGCGATAGGTTATAGGTTATAGGTTGCAACGGGCTGTTTTCCGCAACTCGACGACTTAATATTTGCGCCTTTTTTGCGTGCTGGGTTGCTGGTGCTACTCCTGCCAACCCAGTTCTACCAGGAAGCCTAGCAGACCCTTTGTGTTGCCGGTGGCTTCTGGTAACGACCTCGGTGTTCCGAGGTGACGTGCCCGGTATGTTGACACCTCTGGGCATTCCATGATGACGTGGGCTGCGGATTCCTCCGCCGTCATACAGGCTCTGCACAGGGGCTGTCTGTAACACCCAATGTGAACAAGTGTTTGTTAAATAAGGCATGGCCAGTTATGGCTCCAGTTAGTAATCGGTGTTGGGCCCTTTTGAGATTTTGTAGTCTACGCGACAATCCGGGATTGATCGTCGGAAGGGCCTCCTTACTTTGCCTGCAGGTGTTTAGGTTGCTCCAGTAGTGTTGGTGCTTTACCTTGGTGATTCGGCGCAGTTTGTTACGCAGCCAGCTGGTCGGAAGGGGCAGAAATGGTTCAGGACCTATCGCTTCCGTTTCTGAGCCCCTTCTCGCGAGTACGTCAGCTGCATCATTACCGCGTGAGTTGCTATGTCCCTTTATCCACTGTAGGGTGATGGGGTTAATGTTACATACCTTGGAAAGGGCGTTGTGACATTCGTATATTAGCCCTGACGTTGTAGTGTAGCTCTGTAGGGCTTGGAGAACTGATCGGCTGTCGGAGAGTATTCGGATAGGGAGATCCTTTACCTTCCTTTGCTCGATCGCTTTTGTTGCCATAATGATGCCCATGCATTCCGCCTGGAAGACTGTGCTATGGGCTCCTAATGGTGTTGAGATATGTATGTTCAGATCTTCCGAAAAAGTACCTGCTCCGGATCCTGACTCTGTCTTGGATCCGTCTGTGAATATCCTTACCTCTCTGGGGTTGAGGCCCTCCCACGGGTCCTCATGCAGTTGTATTTTGTACTTTTTGTCGAAGATGAACTGTTTTGGTATTCTATCGGTAGCTGCCTCTATGAGCGGCTCCTCGTTAACCGCTTCGTAGAATATTTCGGTGTGTGGTAACCTGGTAGGTTTCCACAGGTTCAAATTCTTAAGACGTACCGCTGCAGCCGCCGCCTCCTGCTGTATGAAGAGGTGCAGTGGTGGTAGGTTGAGTAGAGCTTCCAGGGACGCTGTTGGCGTGGTCCGCATGCATCCGGTGGCCGCCATACCAGCCAGTCTCTGGAGTCGTTGTAGTTTTGCTTCCACAGTGGACAGTCTGGTGCGTGGCCACCAGACTACCGCACCATAGGCTATGATTGGTCGTATCACTGATGTGTAGAGCCACAAGATGATCTTGGGTTGTAGTCCCCAGGTTTTACCTACCATCCTGCGACACTGCCAGAAAGCGATTGTTGCTTTGTCCATCTTGTTGTTGAGGTGATTGCTCCAGTTCAGCTTGCTATCAAGTATGACTCCTAGATACTTTACCTCATTTGATAGCTGGAGATCTGTTCCAAACAAATTGGGGAGTTGATAGTTTCCCAAGTTGCGTTTGTTAGTGAACAATACCATCTCCGTTTTTTTCGGGTTGACACATAGTTCGTTGGTTAGGCACCAGCGTTCCACGATGCTTAGCGCTGAGCGTGTGACGTCGCATACCGTGCTGGTGACTGTGCCGTTTGTTAGTATTGCTATGTCGTCCGCGTAGCCTACCGCGTAGTAGTGACTGTCATTTAGTTTGGCGATCAGCTCGTTCACAACTATATTCCATAGTAGCGGGGAGAGAACGCCGCCCTGAGGACAGCCCTTTGCCACCAGTGCTAGTTGGTTGTTGTTTGTATTGAGTCTGATGACCCTTTTGCTGAGCATATTACCTATCCACTCGACCAAGATCGGGTTGGCCCCGTGTCTGACTAGTGCGGTTGTGATGCTGTTGAAATTGGTCTTGTCGAAGGCTCCCTCAATATCTATGAAGACGCCTAGGCACATTGATTTGTTCTTGATGGCTTCCTCTACCTTGCTTACTACTGCATGTAGGGCTGAGTCAGTCGATTTACCTTGGCTGTAGGCATGTTGGTTTGGGTGCATTGGTATGTTTACCAGGCAGTTCTCCCGGAGATTCCTGTCGCATAGCCTTTCCAAGGTCTTTAATAAGAACGAGGTTAGGCTGATGGGTCTGTAGGATCTGGGGTCTGAGTAGTCGCTCTTACCTGGTTTTGGTATGAATATTACTTTGACCTCCCTCCACCGTCTGGGCACATACCTGTGTGCCAGGCAAGCGGTTAGAATCCCGGCAAGAGTCCCGATTAGACGTTCACCGCCCCACTTCAGAAGGGCTGGGAAGATTTCGTCTAGACCCGGTGATTTAAAGGAGTCAAAGCTGTTGATAGCCCATTTCACTTTATGAGGGTGGATTACCTTGAGGGCCTGTTCCCAGTCTACCGTGGTAGGGACGGCCTCTTCGTTCATCCAGCTGGTCGACTGTGATATCACGCAGTCAGGGAAGTGCGTTTCCACGAGGACTCGCTCTGCCTCCTCTGACGAGCTGGTGAGTGTGTTGTCTGGCTTGCGTAAGGAGCCCATGGTGTGCGTGGTCTGGTTCGAGAGAACCTTCCTTACCCTGTTGGCCTGTGAACATGTTTCTATGTTGTTGCAGAAGTTACGCCATGAGCTCGTACTCCGGTACCTGAGGCGCCTTTTGTACCCAGACTTGGTCGCTTTGTAGATTTCCCAGTCGTGGTCTGCGCCTGTGTTCATTGCTCTGTTCAGTTGTCGCCTCATCTTCCTCCTGAGCCTCTCCAGCTCAGGGCCCCAAAATTTACCTTCGCTGATGCGGTTGGCTGGTGGGTTAGAGAGAGGACAGGCGTGATGATAACTTGCTACTATGGCCTCTGTTAGGAGAGTTACCTGGTTTTCTATCGCTTCGCAGCCCTCGACTCGGAGTGGGGCCGCCGACGGCAACGTATCTTCCAGCCGCTCGACGTATTGCGAGCGGTTGGTTCTACGCGGGTTTCGCCTAGGAGTTTCTGCGATTGTATTTACCTGAATATCGAAACGTATCCATCTATGGTCTGAGCACGACAGTTCTTTTGAGACGTGCCAGTTCATGATGTATTGTGTGGTTTCTTCAGTTGGTAGGGTCAAGTCAATGATTGTGCTGCTTCGTTTGTTTACGAATGTGGGTTCAGAGCCTGTATTAAGGATGTTAAGGTTAGTTGACATCAGGTATTCTAGAAGAAGCTTACCTCTGTTGTTAGCGGTTTTCATGCCCCAGAGGGGATGGTGTGCGTTGGAGTCCGTGGCCACAATCAGTTGCAGCTTATGCTCCTCGCAGTAGGTCACCAGCCTCGTCATTTCGTGTGGCGGTGGGTCTTCTGCCTCTGGCATGTAGATGGAAGCCAGGACCACCTCCGGTAGGCTGGAGTTTTGCACCCCTCGCACCTTGATGGCACACAGGTCTCTAGAGCAGAAACTGGTTAAGGGTTCGGCATGTATATTTCTAGTGGTGTAAATGCACGTCCGGGGGTTATCCGGTCCCTTGTGTACTGTGAGCTTACCTCCGATGTTCCGGAGCCCGCATATGACCCCCTTCCTGATCCACGGCTCCTGAATCAGGACCACGGCGGTGTTGTGGACCTCCAGCCACTTCCGGACCTGAGCCGTCGCGGTTTCGCTGTGGTGGAGGTTTGCTTGGAGGATGTTACAGCCGGGAGAAGGGGGTTCCGTCATCTTTGCGAAGCCCCGATGACCCCTCCCCGCCGTCATCCTCGCCGATGGCCAGCTTGCCAATCCCCTGTGCGCAATCCTCCCCGCTTTCCACCGGGTCACGGAGGAGCTCTTCCTCGTCGTGCTCGGGGCAGGGGGCGTCTTGCGTCGGGGATTGCGACCCGGATGCAACCTCGACTACGTCGTCGGTCGCGCCGGTCGCCGTGGCCGTGTCCATCGGTTTCGGTGTGTGCTGTGTGGCAGCTGTGTCGTTGGTGTTGTGGGGTGGAGTCTCCACGAACTTCCCCCGAGGCCCCTGGAATTTGAGGTACACCGACCCACACAAAAATGTGAGCCGGCGTCCTCTGTCCAGGATGGCCTGCACCTCCGTTTCGGGTATGCTGACTATGGCAAAGGTTTCCTTACCCTGCCTGTCAGCACTGTGGAGAAGCCACCGGTCCATCTGCACCCAGGTGTTCTGGTAGCGGAGCGAATGCGCCACCACGCCGAAGTCGTCGTAAACGCCTGGGAGCAGAATGCCGCAGCGTATTCTGCGCGGTATCTCGTTCTGGCGCTTTACCACCAGCTGGTCGCCCGAGGAGAGGGTGATGGCGGCCACACACTCCCTCAGCCAGACCACCGCTGCTTGGTCCCCGCACCACAGCCTCAGGGTGCCGTTAACGTGTAACGGCTTTCCCTGGAACTGTGGTCCGCCCCTGCTCTGCAGGTTTTGGACCGCTTCACTCATCACGCGGGCTTGGATGAGGTTAAGGGCCTCGTCAGCGAGTTCAGCCGACAGGTGACCTGTGCTTGCTGATGTGACAGCAACCATCAGGTCCGCCTTCGCTGTGTCCGCGTACGCTACTCGCGGGGTACCCGGCGGTGGCTCGATCCTCTGCTTTTTGGGTTCGCCTCTAGGAGACAGAGTCTCGTCCAGACGCACCCTCTTAGCAGTGGCCCGAGCCACCGGGGGGCCTCCCTCCGAGGCCTTGTTGAAGGCTCCTTTCCCTTTCGGAGCGGCACGGCTTGTTGCCGGGTGACCGGGGTCACCGGCAGCGCCTCGCACCGTCTCCGTCCCGGGAGCACCTGGTTGTTGGTCAGGCACCGGAGCAGCAGCTTGTTCCGCCAGTGACCTACGGTACTTGCGGCGCTGCTTCTGGTTTCTGTTCTTCCTCTTCCCGAGTTCGGTCGCACTGGGTACTGGGGCGTCCCGCTTGGCGGTTTCCTCCCTTCTTCCCCACGTGGTTAACACGGGAAGTTTCCAGCTGGCGTCCAGCTGGGAAGCTGTTGTAGGCGTAGGTAGCAGCGCCGGTGTCTGCCCCGCGTCTGCAGATTTCTCCGCAGGTGCAGGCGGGACGATCTCCGGGCTGGCTTTGTGTAGTGGCCTGGGTTGGGTGCGTTGTGTCCACGTTCGGGGTTTAGAGCCCGCCGGTTTCCCAGCAGACTTCCCGCCCCTCGCAGACTGTTTGTGAGTGTGTGGCAGTGCCGTAGCACCGCCCCCGCGTGGGTGTGTTCTTGTGGCTTTCGAGGTCGATGTCGATGCCTCGAAGCCACGTGTGAAGGAAGGCGGCGTCACTTTCGTGCCACTTCCCTTCCGTTGTGTTTGGTGTGTGTGGGTAGCTGGCGGGCCTTGCGACCTGCCGCCACCTCTGTGTGATGCCTGTGTGTGGTGTGGCCCTTGGCCACTACTACCCGCACCTGTTGTGTATGGAGAGACTGGCACGCCCGTGGGAGCACCGCTCTCTTGTAGAGCGCCTTTGGGTTTCCCCTCCGGCATTCTCGGGATTTCGGATCTTGGTTTGTCCATATTCCGTTGTTTTTGTTTTCACCTCACAAGTTTCCCACCCTCCACGGAGCCCGCACCGGGGATGTCTTAAAAAGAACATCAGGATTACTTGTGAGGTATAGATGTGCAGAGTTGGGTATCAATGCGCGACATCGGGAGCTGCAGACAGTGTGGCTGGGTGGATCGATCCGGATCCCCCCAGTTGTTCCACACGCCCTTGCCCCGTCAGCATGGCCGACACCCCGCCCTCCCAGAGAGCCCCCACACATCTCGCCTGCGAACCGTACCCACCTCTACCGTACGGGCGCGTGTCCAATACCTTGCAGTGGCTAGCGTACAAGGCTACCGTTTTGCCAGAAATTCGGACCAAAGGGGGCGTGTTGTCTCCCGGTAGTACTATCCCGACTCCGTTCGACTCAACCCCCCAGGACTCCTGCATCCTCGCGTGCGGCGCTCAACTGCGGTGGACTGCCGCAGGTAGGCTGTGTAGTCCATCGGGTCGCCTACAAACCCGATGGAGCCGAGAGATCTCAGCCATTGCTGGTAGATAAAGATAAAGATAAAGATAAAGAGACATTTATTCGCAACAATACAAAACCACATTAGGTACATAGATACAAAAATAACAAGACAGAGAAACAGTTGCGAAACGGTCCCAACTCAGCATTCGCTAGCCGTAAAGCCAGCACTGGTCTTCCGTTGGAACCGCTTGGTGAAGTGACGGATAGTGACACACTTAACACAAAATAACGTAAAAATTAAAAACATGAAAGATTAAAATTAAAATAATTTGTTCGAGATTATCTCAAACGACCATAAGAGTAACACCCTGTTAAGGTTGGCAACACTAAGGAAACAGAAAACAAAAGACTAGTCTATGGGAATGTAAACACAAGCCATGTAGGTTACGTAACAATAACAAAAATTGGTACACTTTTAAGAAACTGAATAAAAACAATGTTTTGTTGGTTTTACATATACAAAAATTAAACTACTGTGCAAAATAACAAACAAACAGTCTACAGAGTGACAAACGGACGGCAAGAAAAGGAATACAAAAACATAGCTACTGAGTCGTAAAAGGATGAACACAATAGGTGTACTATGTACGCGGCACATTATTAGTAGAGAGAGGGCGCAGTGGGCTCCAACCAGTCTACCAGCAATGTTGCCCGGGGTGTGCCGTGGTAGTTGGTAGTATTCCGTTTGGGTTTTTAGGTCCTCGCGGTTTCCTATCATCTACCCACACTAGGAGGCGATACTCTAAACACCCCTATACCCCGAATAGAGCGATATAAATCATTCCTTTATTCCACCTAGTCCTACTGATAGCTAGATCGGGTAGGGGTCGGGTGGCATGACGTTTGAAGTCATATTGTTGATTGGCATACGTGGATTCGTCACACTCATCATTACGCATAACTGTAAATAGTCATACATTTATGCACATAACGTTTTTAATCATAATATTTAAGAACATATTGTGTAACGCGCATAAATTTGATGTGCATAAAATTATTTTACCATACATTATAACGGTCATAAAGTTTTTCCGCTCTTTTATAAAAAAATAACCCTAACCTATCCGCGATCCGAGTCGGTTTTGCCACTAACTTTACATTATATTAATATTATGACTAAATAAATGTACGACATTCTACATTATGGTTAAACCAATTATGACTCCGTATAATTATGCCAGGGAACAATTATGCCATAGTACAAGTTATGCCAAATAAAATATATGAGCATCAACATTATGCGTAATGTGTTATGACAATCGAAATTATGACAATAGTTGTTATGCGACCAGATAGCCACCCAGTTAGATCACCTTACTGTTGGGGCCAAATATTCCAATTAGTTATACTGGCTAGGAATCAACTTATTCATAGAATTGTATCCAACTCTGCTGCTTCTGTCCAAAAGGTTCGTCTGGCCAGTACAACTGGTTTAATTTTGTCCAAACAGTTAGATGATCGAAATACTAGTAGGAATTAATAAAATAAACCATTATACTTTGGCTCCCAGGGATCTACAGAACTCTATAACTTCTTACCTCTCCCGTTATCATTAGGTCTAGATCTATTGATAGAACCCAAGAAAAATCGAGGGATCTCTCCAGGTTTGGGTACTTTTTTGTAAAATGTATTATTTGCTCTCGGAAAGCACCCAGGTGAACAAAAACTGATGATCAATAACCAATATCCCCCGAAACTATCTAGTATAAAGTATTTCACGGGTTGCGATAAGATTGTTTTAAAAGCTGATGGTGAAGTAACAGAACTCCTCAACGATTACCATGTCCCTGCATCGGATAAAGCATATTTTGCAAAAAGTCATTATCAGTTGAAATAGAGATAAATTATAAACCAACCCCATGAAAGCAAGAAATGTAAAAATAAGTGAAATAAGTTTATTTGCTATATATTCCTGTCGAGAGTTTAAGAAAGGTGTCTACCGTCTGTCTTTTGCCAGAAATTAGATTTCTTATTGGTTGTAATTCTGCTAATGCTAATTCAAGGTACGGTATTATACTCCGGTCTAAGATTAGTCCAGAATGCCCTCTGTAATGATTGATGTACTCGTACTTTGACTGACCGAGGGCTATCATGGAAGTTTCCAGGTACCGCCACCGCCTGCGCAATCGCGATGTCCTCTTCTCATGGTTCTGAAAATGTACAGCTTATTGCTATGATTGATAAAATTCTGGTAAGCGCGAGCCTCGCCCACCGTGTTGCCCATGTTACACCCCCTCTCCCCCCGCAGAGCGACGTGGGCGCGCCGGGCGTGGTGCGCGGCCTGCTGGCCGGCGTGGTCAGCTTCGGCTCCCCCACCTGCGGCGCGCGCGACTCTCCCACCGTCTTCACCAAACTCGGCTACTACTCCGACTGGATCGGGAGAATCATCAAGAATGTATGTATTATGATGCACGTTGTACTCTTTATATTTATCTTTATCCTTATTAATTACTTGTAGTCTACTTATAGATTGGATGGACATCCCGCTGTCCTTAATTTTATAAGACGATGCAAATCATTCCATTGTTCAGAGCGGACTAGTAGTTGGGTGCAATCTGTCAATTACAATAATCTGTGTCGGGTCACCTATTACTTTATTTGTGGGAGGACCTTTGTCCGTCCGGGTTGGTACGACCATCTTATCTATTAACCTACCGCCAAGCAGTAGTGTTTGCATGGTTGTGTTCCTGTTTGGGGATAAGACAGCACTGGTGAAATGACTCCCATAGAGGCATTCCATCTTAGTCCTCAGGGTTGGCAGTGCATTTGCAGTCTTAGGATTGCGGTCTTGTGAATGCTTATGTCTATGGGTCAAAGTTTCACTTACCATCAGGTCGTCTGTGTGCTCGTTTGCCTTCACAAAAAGTAAAAAAAAAATGGTTCTTGAAAAATTTAGCCTAAAGTAGTTGTAGGTTTGGTATTGTTTTTTTTTTGTTGTATTTCCTACAAAATAACAGTAATACAGTAATGAGGAACAGCAACTTCCCTCGGGAGCATTAGGTCCGTGCTACTCACGAACAGCTCGCCACTAGCTACTGTGTGAAGATTGATTGCACTGCCAGTTTTATTTTTTATTTTTTATTGTGTGGGCAGGCAAACGAGCACACAGGCCACCTGATGGTAAGTGGAAACTGTGACCCATAGACATTCGCATTCACAAAACTGCAAATGCGTTGCCAACCCTGAGGACTAAGATGGAATGCCTCTATGCTAGTCATTTCACCGGCTGTCTTATCCCCAAACCGGAACACAACAATGCGAACACTGCTACTTGGCGGTAGGTTAATGGATAAGATGGTGGTACTAACCCGGACGGACCCTGCACAAGGGGATGCAGACGTGACGATCCCGACGCTTTATTTACGCCTTTACGTACAAACTTGTTATTACTTTGACGATATATCGTCTTGTTTATAGTATCGTAAACTTCGGGATAATAACTCCTGGCCCGGTATTTTTGGCGGTAAAAACGATATCGTAGTTAACCTGTTATGGTAATGTATCACTGTTAAGTAAATAAGAGCTATCAAAACGGTGACAATACGATTACAGCTCAAACACGATATGGTTTTTACCGTCTCGAATAGACGTCCTGATCGGACCGTCTTATTATTCTAAACTTTGCAAGCTCAGGCCTGGCTTCATTTAATTCTGAGCCGATGAATAAAATAAACCAATTAAAAATACTTTCTCTTCTTCATCCACTAGCTCATAGTTTTTTTATTTATTTCTATTATTAATGTGGAATAAAAGAAGATGTAGTGACTAAGATTGAAAAGGGCATGCTTCGATGGTTCGGTCATTTGGAAAGGATGGATGAAAGAAGATTGACGAACGAGATATACAGATTGAAAGTGAGTGGAAGGGTCGAAAGGGGCCGCCCTAGGCGTACTTTTTCGAATCAAATCGGAGAAATACTGGAAAAGGGCCGAATACTCGATGTATGAATGTCGAAGAAGCAAAATAAATTTGTCAAAATCGTAGCAACTGGAAAGAAGTGGTCTCTGCTACCCCTCTGGGAAACAGGTGTGATTTAATGCATGTTATGTATAAGAAAACTTTGACATAAATGGCTTTATGATCGTTTCAGAAACTACGTAAACACTATACGAAACCGACCACCCGACTGCAGCATACCACCAGCAACGCAAGTCAGTTTAAAGTTGCTACACACATACAACCAATCCAACAGAATGATTTTCAAAAGTACTTGCGGCAACTTTATACCTTTCCCACTACCGTGAGTACCGAGCAATCGCGCTTCAACGTGGAACCGATGCAAGATACAACACCTAATTACTTCGAACAAAGGACAGAACAGTTTGTGCAACATCGAAATACATTTCGGAAACCAAATCAAAACCCTTACCTGGGCCACACTACGGTGGGTATGAATCTAGGATGGAATGAAATCGAATCAAGTGAAGAACAGTCCGAATTATGGCAATATCCGTATGCATTCCAAGATTTGAGGGACACAAATTTGAGACAAAATAGATTCCAATTTAGTCGAGAACCACTTTTTCGACCGCTATATGGAACCGAATTTAAACAATCTACGCAACCCCTTTACACTTTCCAGCCTATCATGAGC
Organism: Acleris emargana; assembly: GCA_927399475.2. Lineage (NCBI taxonomy): Eukaryota > Metazoa > Arthropoda > Insecta > Lepidoptera > Tortricidae > Acleris > Acleris emargana. The sequence goes on from OV656854.1 coordinate 18,903,636, forward strand.
ACGAACGTTGCATTGGACCCTTTCAAATACAATACAGTAAAATTAAATGAAGAACAGCGTATCCGCCCGCTGCGCGAAGCCCAGCTGAGCGCGGCCACGGGCAGCCCGTACATGTTCAACCCCGTCATGAGCGAGGACTTACGACTAGACCCCATACAACGGTATGCAGTGAAATCTAGCGATAACATTTTTCTGCCACACAACAATCTGCCCAAGAAATTGACGCTACGCCCTTTTTTGTTCCACACCGGAATGATCACCAATTTAGGACGCAATAAGTTTCAATTTGGCGTCAAACCGTTAGGCCGACCACTGTTCAACAATCGGTTTCAAATACCTACGCGTCATCCATATACCTACCCCACTGTCGCAATAAGCATAGACTACAAAGTGGAACGTTTAGAAGGTAACGCAGACAAACCAAAACAACAGTTTATTCGATCACGAAACGGTGACATACTCAAAAAATCATTTTACTTGTTGACTGCAAACAGTGATAAAACTCAGAATTCAGACCGTTACAAATATTTACAAAAAAACAAAAACTTTGATATGGAAATAAACGCACCAAGCAAAACATATACAAATTTAGCTCCGAAACATGCTGAATTGAATTGGTTACCTGAACTATATGATTACGAAGTCGCTGCTGATATAAATGTACCTGCGCGACGGCCACAGACTGTTCAACCTTACTTAATGGGACCATATACCAAACTAAATGATTTGGCTATTGCGGCTCCAAAAACGAGAGTGAATCAACCAAAATTAACGGAACAGGATGAGCAGGCTCCAAAAAATTCTTTAGATCAAGAAATAAATAAGAAAATAGATCAGTTACTTGGAAATTTCGAAAAAGAAGATATGACCCCGGTTGAGGCGGAAAATTTACAAAACAGAAATGTAATTCAAAATCTAATGTCACAAGAGTTACTAAATTTAAGCGAAGATGAGAACCAAAGTGAAAAGCAAGAAGAATATAGTGTAAGATATCAAAATGTTAATAGGCCTCAAGGAATGAGCATTGAGAGATATATAAATTCCAAACATATAATCAACACGAATAATTTGTCAAAAGACTTGTTTAAAGGTATACCAAAAAGTGATGTGTACAAAATTCTAGCTGAGGCGGATCAAATGGCAGAGGACAAATAACTTAAATAATTTTTATCCTGCATTTGGGCCAAAAAGTGTTTCGCAAAATGTATCGTTTCACAACCGCTTAATTTCCCAATACGCTTCTTTTTCTGTAACTGTACATATTTCAGGATTTATTTCAGTACCATCCGTTGGGTTAGTTTTTATAAAATTCCTGAAATATTTACAGTTACGAAAACGAAACTAAATAATTGATCACCTTGTTTTTTATTTTAAGAGGCGTCCTACACAAGCTGGTCTGACTAAATCTGTTGTTTGGATTTTTCTTAATTACCGGAATAAAATTAATTGAAAACATGTTTAATTCTTTATATTAACTATTGTATTTAAACGGCGTTCGCTTCAATCAGAATAAAAACATTTTGTATAATTTCATTTAACTAATCACGAAAAATCACGAGAAATATTATTTCAAAATATAATAAACATAATAGTACATTACTACAGAGGCCGGGAAATAGGGGGTTGCCGGCCGAGTTATATAGACAGCCGAGCGAAGCGAGGCCGGATAGTTACGAGGCTGGCAACCCCTTTTCACGGCGAGGTATGTATAGTGCTTTTCTCAAACATATGCAATAAAATAAAAAAACGTGTGTGTAATAGGCATTAGCGCTGATATTTTTGGTCCGATAACCATAAAGCCACTGATTCTTTTTTTTTTATAATTTTGCTGTTAGGCAATTCATAAACACAGCCGCCATGTCAACATAAAAAAATAAAAAAAATACTTCCCGGCCTAGGCCTTCAATTTTGTATGATATTCCTTTACAGCTCTCTCGAGTTGCTCTGCCCGGAACGTGATACTTTGAAGCCTAAAATAACTAACATAACGCCAACATTTCATTGCATGTATGAGAAATAATAGTTTAATGAACGTAACTTAACTCATGTATATTCATAGAATCGAACAAAATTACTTACTATTATATTAAAATAAACATTTTGAATAAATATTATTGTGTTACGCTACTTACTTGTAAATAGTTTGTAATAAATAGCATGGGTCCCGCGTGGTGTCCGGCAGAGCAGAGTAGCACCAACCCATTACACTTTGGGTGTCGCACAAGGCGACTAATGTCTGAAGTAGAACAACCTAAGCTTCAAAACACCAGAGAATGGGCAGCAGCGTTCTCCGGTATGTTTTCTTCTTTATTCACTGCAATCGCCAACCCGCCTGCCCAGCGTGGCGATTAGGGCATTACCTCCCAACGACAATGACAATGACAAATGACAAACACCAAATCAAGGGCTCGTATCCAAAATTTCTCGTTTATGTGCAGTTTCATAATGTTCATAAAATTACCGTGTTTCAACATGTACACATTGTGAATCGCAATAAAGTATTGAGTATTGAACTTTTTTCTTATTAATTTTAAACAAAATAAATGATTTGCGGCGCTGCTATTGTAACAAATGCGTTAGTCAGCAGAGACAGTCAGATCAAGACTAATCATTGTTTACGCAATGTATTTGTTTATCTATTTTTTAGGTCCGCCTCCGTTTAAGTCGGACTTAACGCTAGTCTGAACTTATACGGAGGCTGGTACCCAGACCTAGGCGGTTTTAAGCAGTCGACAAATGTAAACTTTCTCACAATGTTAGGTATAATAAAGCCCTACCTAAGTAGGGCAATAAAAAATAGAGGAAGACTCATCAGTGGGTTCCCCTCCACGGAAATCTTTAGTAAAAGGCGAAAGATTTATTCGTTTTGAGGGGAAGCCAGAGTAAAGTTATTAGCATTCGGCGAACGACCCTACCAAAACTGGGGAAATCTTAACAACGCGATGTAGCATTTTTGCGTTACGTGCGACATCTATGGGAAAGTATCAGAACTAAATACTTGATGGCCACGCTGCCGCAACCACCTGGCTCTGTATTGTTGCACACATTTTGTATGTTAGTACAGTAATAATATCGGACTTAGGCTCGCATTTAAATAACTTGTATGCTTACGAGCCAGTCGCAACCGTGCGTCACCGTTGACAGAAATAATAAATAAATTTGACATTGGCAGAAGTGGTTGCTCGATTGCGACCGGTTGCCATTGAATAAATAAATAAATAATAATATAATAATAGTACCGTAGATTCGTTATAAGGGCGTTTTCACTAAAAAGTGTACCCAATTAAGGACTGAAATTAAGGAACTTTAACTTTGTCAGTTTTGTGACGAAAATTAGCTATATATTGACGGCCGCAATGTATGGCTAATTTTCGTCACAAAACTGACAAAGTTAAAGTTCCTTAATTTCAGTCCTTAATTGGGTACACTTTTTAGTGAAAACGCCCATAAGCTTCTTGTTATAAAGTTTACTAAACATCCTTATAAACTTTACAACCTTTGCAACTGTTTTGTAAACAAAAACATGGCGCTGTATATCTAAGGGTTTTGTTATTGCGTTTTGAGTTTTCAAGTACTGAAATGGTATACAAATAATAGTTATTACATCAGCTGTTATACCATCAGTGGTGTAGTACAAGGAACAAGTGTTCCTATTTACTTTTGCCGTAGTGTCGTTTGTCGTAAGGTCATTAGACATAACACTTTTGTCTTAATGGAGTTAGCCATAATGTTCAGTGGGTACCTACTCATAATACAAAATGCCCATAATGTATCAATTTGCCTAAAGTTATGGGTTATAAATACTGTCTGTTGCCGTAATTTTTTAAATCCTATTTGTGTTTGTTATAAACTTGATATACTTATTGAAATAAGAACCGAATATTAATGTCATTATAATTAATAAGCCTTAATTTGTGTGTTTTATTTTGTGTAAGTATCATATTATTATGTGTTTCATTGTATTTGTCTTACAAACAACAAATTGAACAGAATCACACAAAGTTAGTTTTTCCATACTAAGTGAATCCCATGTTTGTTTTTCATCTAGTATGGAATTGTGTGTGATTACACGAAAAGTTGTCGAATGAAAAAAAAACTGGGATGTAGCTTTCAAAACATCTTAAGTTCATAATGATTCTAACAATGAAAGAAAAGACTGAAAATACATTGAAATAATACAAGAGCTTAAGGGTTTTTCGTACGATGGACACAAGGAAAATTTACAAAAAATCCGATTAACCTGATCAATATCTCTGAAAGTAATAAAAATCGCTGAACAAGCATGGGGGTGTTTTTGGTAGCCCTCAAGATGACCTAATAAAAAAAAACATTTTTGGACCACAAGAAACCCTACAACTTGTATATTTGGTACAACAATAAACTGCTTCAGTGAGTAATTGCATAAATAAAGGTTCGAAGTAATTGTGTATAAAATGATGCCTGACAATTTTTTTGAGGGTACCAAGTGAACTCACAAATGGGTCAGCATCATACAAACGTTCATGTCTTGTTGTCAAGTGGTCATATTGTTGTTCTCCGGTGAGCTAGGTACTTGCGGCCATAATAAGAAATAATGTTTTAACTAAGTACTTTTTTAATATATAGGTTGATTGAAGTACCTACTAACCCTAAAGAAAAACAATAAATTCTAAAAAAAATGTTAAGTTTGAGTTAGGATCTTTTTTTTTCAAATCTGCTGTAGTAAGATGTAAGTATTTCTCCACCGACATTTTACGCGAAAAAAAAAAAACAATTTTTTTTTAGAGTTGTTGGTAATTCTGTAGCTCTACCTACCCCACTCTGGGAATGAAGGCGTTAGTTTAAGAATATAAGTATTTACATACATACATACATACATACATACCTTCACGCCTTCATTCCCATAGTGGGGTAGGCAGAGTCACAGAACCACCAACAACAATAAAAGTATTTATTGAAATATTTTAACACAACGACTTAGTTAAAACACCTGTAAGTATTAAACAAAGAGTTATGTAGGTATAAAAATATTATTAAAAAGAATATCCACTTTCTACCTGTAACGCCATCGCTTTCACTTTTACTTAAACATTAATTCTTTCCCACTGGCTCTAGCGAGCAAAGAACTTAGTTCACGCTAGATGGCGCTGGCTACAGCGAACCCGGAGATCCCTTAGGGAAATCCTACATCGCGCTGTTAAGATTTCCCCGCGTTTGGTTGGGTCGGATACCTTGTTCAGTCACTTTATCTCTGGAATGTATAGCCACGAGGGTAGGCTAAACATCCCAGAGAGTACCAATATTTTTTTACTATATCAAGCTCGGTATGCTCAACAGATCGAGACGGTATTTCCAGCCCACCGCCTGCTGCTGTACAAGGCGCAGGTTCGGCTGCAAATGGAATACTGCTCTCATCTGTGGGCTGGGGCTCGCTGGGCACCGCGTCCAGCGGAGAGCGACTCGAATTGTCGGGTCGGCTGCCAGCGTGCTTCTGATCCCGAAGCCCGAGCCCGAAGTCGAAGACTGAGGGCTTTCTGAGTCGAGATTCGTAATTCCCGTACCGCCCGTGAAACATACAATGTTTTTCATCACATTTGCGAGTAAATAAATACACAATTCAGCACAACTATTATTACGAATTACTTAGGTAGGGTTTTATATGGGTCATTGCGGCCAAGTTAACCTGTATGTTTAGATACTGTTTACGTGCAAGTGTGATGAAAAAAATGTAAAGTGACGGACGTATACCTAAGGTCGAGGCACCGGATGCTGTAACAATATGCTTAACTCTAATGTAAACAATTTTCGAAAACTGTCCAAAACATAATAATTTTGCAGCATAATGTTTCAGCACCCATCCGTTTTTTTATTAATACGATGCTATCTAAGCGTTATTTTAATTTCTGGCAGGTCGCCCGCGCCTCTCTACATTGCTTCCAAGGATTCCCTCACCGAATCTAACATAAATAAATAAAATAAATAAATAAATATCAGGGGACCATGTCACCCCAATTGACCTAGTCCCAAACTAAGCTCTAGGCTTGTACTATGGGTACAACGATATCAATACTTATATAGAGAAATATATACTTATATACACAGAAAACATCCATGACTCAGAAACAAATATTCGCACTCATCACACAAATATCTGCCATTACCGGGATTTGAACCCAGGACCGCTAGCTTCGTAGGCAGGGTCACTACCAACTAGGTCGAATATTGGTGCAGTTTCTTGCTCCGTGTCTATGGACTTATCTCCGGCAGCAGTTGCAGGCCTTGATTTTCCACAAAGTACATTTGTTTAGTCAACAGTGTTGAGATGAGTAAACAAAACACCTGACCCCCACCGGACCCCACGGCGCGTGTCAAAAAAATACTTTATCCTACAGAGCGATTATTATTAGCCTTATGTGCCCCTATCGGATAACTTTGACAAATTTGAAAAACGGCGGTAGTGACAGCATTATGGCATTATTGCAAATGGTTAGAAAGAAGATAGACCAGAGATGTTTTTTTAAAATCGTAAATCAAAGTTGACCTTCCACTGAATTTTTATACTATTTTTTTTGTTTTGATTGTCAATAAAAAAAAAAGGTAAAAGGTAAGGTTGGTAGAGCCTACACAAAGGTGCGTGTTCAGATTTAACAATTGGTTATGAATTGTAACCATTAGTTCAATTAACTCCCTACCGCGCGACGACGTTTGGATCAAAATATTACTTATAATTAAACTTATAGGGCCTGTTTTGAGTCAGGGAATATAATTTCTTTTAATTTAATTTTTATTTCACGCTTTTTAAACTTCTCCAAATTAACAATACGACTACAGCTAGCAACGTCTCTTTAAAGACATGAATAATGTTTACTTTGTATTTTTTATTCAGAGCCTAAAACTGGAAGGATTTCGTCGTATGACAGCTAGCGGTCCCGGGTTCGACTCCCGGTCAGGGCATATTTCTGTGATGAGCACGAGTGATCTATGAATATCTGTATTTATTTCTCTATTATAAGCATGTTTTTCGTTGTCTGTTAGCCATAGTACAAGCCTAGAGCTTAGTTTGGGACTAGGTAAGGCGGAAACTTGCAAGAAAATAAATCGCATTCAAATCACACCACATCACATATTTATTAAAATTAAATACCGACATTGGCGTAACGTTAATTTTCAAAGGTGTTATTACTGTCATCTAGTTAAAATCTATGACATGAAGACGATCACAAGTGACCTCGTATTATAGTTCTGCTACTCCCCACTAGATGTCGTACAGTGTAACATTATGGCTACTGCACGATAGATGGCGCTACTAATCACAAGGTTTTATTATAAAAGGACAATAAGTTAATTTTGTGTTTGAATATGATTCCGTTGTCTGGGCCTCCGTACAGAGGTTTTATTCTACTTTTACTAAAGCTAATTGCTGTTGACATACTATCGTATTTTCAAAGTCTTCTTGAGTTGCTGGTGTTTATTGGCGGCAATCAATGAAAATGGCGATAATACTCCTCAACATTAGCCAAGTACCAGAAGATCATAAACAAGTAAGGATACGAAAGGTCTTATTACCCAGCTAGCGATGGATGGGTTGCTACGTTCAGGTTAAGTTTCTTTGATCATACATACATACATAAACTCACGCCTTCATTCCCACAGTGGGGTAGGCAGAGCTAAAGAATTACCAAGAAGTCGTAAAACTTCTTGATAATTCTTTCTTTGATCATTATTAGATTATTCACTATGATGTTCATGATGAAGTCAGGCTTTTTCAGTTCAGCTAATAGCTGAGTAATGGTAACATTGCCGGGTTTGGCGAAGTTATTATTACTGATAAATTAAAAAAAAGTTCAGAAAATATTTGATCAATAACCTCTATGGATTTGTGAATGTTTCTGATTGAACCACGTCTAAACGGTTGAGCGGATTTGGCTGAGATTTTTTTCACTTATTTTTATCTTGGATTAACGTGACACAGGACACTTTTTATCCTAAAAAAAAAGACAATTACAGAGTGAAAAGCTATGAACTTTGAACAACTAATACGTGGATGAAGTCACGCTCAAAAGCTAGTATTACATACTAGAATGTTGGTAATGAATACCTAATAAAACGTTCTGATATTTCACACAAAACATCAACGTAAAAATGGCCATGTTCTTTTATGAAACCAAAAGTAGGTATATCTGAAAAGTTTCCAAGTTTGGCACTAGGTACGATAATAATTATTTCGAAAACATGCTCGTAAAGAACGGTTTTCCGATTGAAACACAAGGACGGAAAGAGCCTCATTTTACTCCCAGCAGTAAAAAAACCATATGAAAAGACTTAATGTCCATATCCATATAATTTTTTAAAAGTGCTCTCTATTGCGTATAAAATCGAAAGGACCATGAAAACAATCCCGTACACCCAACTTGCGGGTGCTGGCGGTGTGGTGCGGCGGCGGGGATCTGTGGAGCTGGCGGCGGCTCGATGTGCGTGGAATTATCTTAACTAATACTCGTAGTTTTCAAACAAACATTCTCTCCGAATTTGTCAAAGGTTTTTAAAAATATTTATAATCATGTATTTTTTTTTTATTTTTTTTTATATCATAGGAAGGCAAACGAGCACACAGGCCACCTGATGGTAAGTGGAAACTGTGACCCATAGACATTCGCATTCACAAGACCGCAATCCTAAGACTGCAAATGCGTTGCCAACCCTGAGGCCGAAGATGGAATGCCTCTATGCTAGTCATTTCACCGGCTGTCTTATCCCCAAACCGGAACACAACAATGTTTGAGTCAAGCATTATATTTGCCTCGGCGGAAACGAGATGATTACCTGACTCGTATTTTCGCAGCTATTGCTCGGCCTGCTAACCACCTCGTCAGGAAATCCGTCACTTTCCGCGCCTAGGCAATAATGAACTATTTATTATACTTGCATTTTTTTTGGTGAGTTGTGCCTAAAAAGTTGTCTTGTGGGGCACTGGATTGTTGACGGCAAACCAATAATTGAGACAAGTAGCAGTGTTTGCAATGATGTGAACCGGTGTGGGGATACAAACCAAGCCTCATCATTAGAAAAAGTAACATGCATATTTCACTGGCTTCTCCATGAGCCGTGGGAATTCATTTGCCACTCGTCGCCAGAGGGCGCGGCGGTCTGAGTGCTGGTGCCAAACGCGACATGATAAACGACGAGAAAATTCTCAAACTCCCAAAATTACTTATAAGAATTCCTCGCGCACTTCTAAGATTACATGCATACCTACATACATAAACTCACGCCTTCATTCCCAGAATAGGGTAGGTAGAGCTAAAGAATTACCAACAAGTATGATAAACGACGAGAAAATTCTCAAACTTTCAGAATTAGTTATGAGAAATCCTCGCAAACTTCTAAGATTACATACATACATAAACTCACGCCTTCATGCCCAGAGTGGGGTAGGCAGAGCTAAAGTATTACCAACAAGTCTTAAAACTGCTTGATAATTCTGTAACCACATTTTGCACAAGTAGGCTAAGATCTTTCCCAGTGTATTAGTGACAGGTGGCAAGCCCATCGCCTAACAGTACTACAAGCCTATATTCCCTTAGTAGCCTCTTACGACATCGACGGGAAGACATGGAGTGGCACTATTCTAACCCGGCTACCACACGGCAAACCACCACGCCGCACTTCTAAAATTGTTCTAATATTTTGTAAAAAAGGGGACATTATGTTTCATCATCATCATCATTCATGTCAGCCGAAAGACGTCCACTGCTGGACATAGGCCTCCCCCAAGGATCTCCACTCAGACCGGTCTTGTGCTTTTCGCATCCACCGCTTTCCCGCGATCCTTATAAGGTCGTCACTCCATCTTGTTAGAGGCCTACCCACAGCTCGTGTTCGGACATTCCTCATAAAATCCCTCAAATGTTTTCGGCAAATTTCTTACTCTTATTTATTATTTATGGTGGTAGTTATTTCTTGAGAAGATTTCGCCACTTCTGGTAATGTTTTGCAACGTGCCCATGGCCACCGTGTTATCGTATATGTAACGACTTTAACAAACTTATGTGTTTGTGGTAATTGAAATTGCGAAATCGTGCAACAAAGTTAAAAAATACCCATTTCAATTTAACCTTTTTATTCCGTTACAACCACTTGTTTATAAAAACATTCATAAATTTAATTATAAACCAATATATACCTCATCATTATTTTATGCCAAACATGTCTAATATTAAAGTGATCAATTTGTTCTTAACTTTCTCCGGACTAGTGCCATCGGGCCAGCCGTCCCCGGCGCCGCCGGGGCTCTTCCTCGCAGCCGACCACCAGATACGCGCGACCATCGGCGCCTTGTTCGCTACGCTCAGAATCAGCGATAACTTCACGAAATCCAAAAATATAGCGCATTATTTGTCGTTGAACCATTTTGTTCAAGATACGGTTAAAAAAAACGATAAAACTTATCAACACATTTGTAGAAACTGTAAAAGTACATCAAGTAATAAAACTGGTGTTAACATTTCGAATATCGACCAAATTATTGGGGAGATGATAAGGATGCAAAAAGTTACAATCAGTGAACATTTAATGAATAATAATAAAATAAATTCCCGCAATACGAGTCATAATAGAATATTTATCGAATTCATTAAATTAGCAAAAGGTTTCCATTTGACATTAAATACACCTTCACCTGATGAATTACTCGGGCTACGACCGGGGAGCAAATGTAAGAATTAGTGATAACCTCTCCCCTTTTTTCTGTTTGCTATTTAGATACTCGGGTATATCAAATTTACAACTGCTTGCATGAAAATGTAACAGGGCTGGAGCGGGAGATCCGGGGCCCGGACACGCGGAGGATCTTCAACGGAACACCCACCAGGATCACGCGCTACCCCTTCATGGCCAGCCTGCACGTGCGCGGCCGCTTCGTGTGCCCCGGCTCGCTCGTCCGCGCCGACCTGGTCATCACGGCTGCCTCCGGCCTCATACCGTGAGATCACAACATTATTGCTACTTTAAACTGATTATTTTGTAAGGCAATATTATACATCTTTCGCCTCAAGATATCCAACACTTTTGAGATCTTTAGGTTGCAGATATCCATGAGCCACCACTACCAGTTAACGCTCGTTAACCTTCCTGCACTTTTCCCCCCCATTTTTTAACTTAAGTCTACTCGTTTTAAGGAATTTCCAAATATTACAAAATACAGTGTAATATTCGATTCGTAATTCTTAATTCGAACTTTAAGGGGTGTGATTCAGCTAAACTTGCTAGCTAGCTTTCTAGATCTATGTAATCGGCTATGTAGACCACTCAATTTCGATGGTATAAAATCTCTTATACAAACTAATATAACATTCTATGTTGATGAAACACCAAAACATTAAAATATGAGTTTTGAGTAGTTCAGTCTGTTGGCCGTTAAAGTCACAGCACCGTCAAACGGTCCTATTGGTTGGCAATGTCCTTCTTAGACCTAGTTCACGATAGGCCCAAACCCTTCCTGATTCTGACTAGGCCATTCGAAGGCCAACGATTAAACAAATGTTTGATTTGAAAGTTCTTAAAATGTGCGGTGCTGGCTCGGCAAGTCGTGGTTTGCGCCACCAGCTCACGATGACATTCTGATCCTACTTCATCTAACTCATCAGGTTAATCTCACCACAATCTGACCCAAGATCCGTCAAAGCCCGCGTCGGCAGCGACTACACTAACAAACTTGGGGAGTTAGTACCAGTCGCAGGATTCCACTTCCACCCGGAGTTCAGTCGGACCACTCTTAGATGCAACTTGGCCATCATCCAGTTGAAGAAGATATTGAAACTTGAGTATGGAAAGTTAACTGCCATACAGTACGACTCGACAGCTGATAAGCTACCGGTTGATGTGAATAAGATATTAATATTGGGGTGGGGTGAGAAAAAGGTAAGTCTAAATCTTCCCGAATTCCTTCTGATCATTGGAGTATTTTTAATTAAAAGGTTACTTGGAGAAAGTTACAGCATAACATTTTAAAGTACATAAATAAATAGGTCATAATAATTACGGTTAAATACGAAAAAAAAGTAAGCACTGAATTTCAGGAGGTTAAAACGCGGGTTAAAGTTATAGGATGAGTGAGCAGTACGCTTGCTACATACATACTTGATATGCTTACTTTAAACTATAAATGGCTTTGGATTTAAGGTCTATCTATAAATTCAAAAAGTAACTGTTATTGGATAAGCAGCTCGCGTGGTATTCTTGCGTTTGACTATGAATGGTTTATCTCTTTTAGTAAGTCAGCGATTAAAAAAATGGTTTAAGGGTTAACTTAATATTAATAATCTTTATCGTCAAAAACTTGTTTAATAAATATACTCTTGTTACCTGCATACTTAAATTGTATCCAGTACCCCTTCCCTTCCCTTCGTCCCTTATAGCCGAACGGGGTTAGGGGTTGGGGATCCTGTAACGTATCGGAGCGATAAAAAGATAAATATCAAACAAGAATTTTAACTGTATGTATATTTATTTTGTTTGGCTGCGGTGGTTGATGGCTTAGAATAGTGCCACTCCATGTCTTCCCATGGAAGGCGAGTAAGAATGAAGGCTTGTAGTCCTGTTAGACGATGGGCTTGCAACCTGTCACTAATATACACTGGTAAAAACATCTTGCCTGATCGTGCAAATTGTTCGTTCGGAGGTGGGAGGACCTTGTGCAGGGTCCGTCCGGGTTGGTACCACCATCTTATCCATTAACCTACCGCCAAGCAGCAGTGTTCGCATTGTTGTGTTCCGGTTTGGGGATAAGACAGCCGGTGAAATGACTAGCATAGAGGCATTCCATCTTCGGCCTCAGGGTTGGCAACGCATTTGCAGTCTTAGGATTGCGGTCTTGTGAATGCGAATGTCTATGGGTCACAGTTTCCACTTACCATCAGGTGGCCTGTGTGCTCGTTTGCCTTCCTATGATATAAAAAAAAAAAAAAAAAAAAAGTGGTTATAGAATTAACGAAAAATAATTAGACTTGCTGGTAGCTCTTCCTACCTCACTCCGGGAATGAAGGCGTGCGTGTATATGTTTTGTTGGTTTTTTTAGGCTTCGCCAGAGCTCGGCTACGCGTACGACGGGTCCGATCAAAAACTTTCGTCGGCCCGTTTGACCGTGCAGGACTTGAAGGAATGCAAACATACATATTCCAGGTAGTAACTGTTGCTAGGTCTATTACAACAAGCCCAATTTTATGCCAATGATCGTAATTGCCGTAGCGGTGGCTAGATAAGAAATATGTGTCCAATTAGCTCACATAAAATTGTGTGCCCAAATTTTACTTCCAACTTATTTATATAGATTCCAGACAGAGACGGAGACAGAGCTATATAACTGCTCTAGCTCCATCCTTTACGCCCAACGTAAAATGAACTGCATAGCTATGTCATAATACCTACTCTGATCAAAGATAATATGGTTTTATCGCCCGGCAACTCGTCCCTGCACAAGAATCATCGAGGTTCATAACACTGGGGTTACAAAATTTTGATTCATAATGGCATTACTTTGATTTTTTTGAAAAACATAATGCTGATTGTAATCAAATTGTTTTTTTTCATAACATTTGATACTCGTTAGCAAAAAGATTATTTTGGACTGATTTAAAAAAAACCTAAATTAGAAAGCTAAAGCGGGAGCTTCGCTCACCCTTACACTACTGACCAAACCTATCCGAGCAGCTTCTGCCCGACGACTCTTCCTCGCACGATTCGCTCACTAGCTGCAACACAATAGTCACCAACTTCACTTCACTCCAGTCAGCAATTTGCTGGCTAACTTAAACTTTAGTCCTCTTGGCTATGCCTACTAGACGGAAGCCACGACTTACGACTCATGAGTAACCTCATCGTTCCAGGACGTACGTCAGCAACAAGCATTTCTGCGCCAGCTCTGGCAGCAACGGCGGCGGAGCCTGTCGAGTAAGTATTTCGCGGAGAAGCAGGGGTAGCATTAAGCGACTATGACTACTAACTAAGCTAATGTTTGCCTCATCTTGTCAATCTTCTTATTGTTAGTTTCTCTAGACGGATGGTTCATTTTATTTTAAGTTTTGAAAAGTGTCGCCATTAGTTCTACAGTTGGTACATTGCTAGTAGAACTGATTCCCGGTAAAATAACGGTTCAGTGGCGGCCACAGCGACAAGACACGCCAGGTGAATCACATGTTATAAGTGTCGCAGAAAACCACTGGATGGATTTTCAGGGAAAATCGACCAGCCAATAGCGATCAAGCCAGCTGACATGATGATGACGGGATTGTGACATTGCAGTTCGACGTGGGTGGGCCTGCGGTCGCGGGGCGCACGCTGGTGGGCGTGGCCAGCTTCGGCGCGTCGCGCTGCGGCGAGCGCGACGCGCCCACCGTCTTCACCAAGCTCGGCTTCTACGCCGACTGGATCGAGAGCGTATTCATAGAGGTACGTAGCTTTAAACTACCAGTTTATTTTTTTATTTTCTTACTCTGTATCTCTCTCTTTTCTCATTTCTCCTCTGTGGAAAGTAGGGCCAAAAAAAAGTTCTCTAAATGCTGACCTATTCTGAGCCAGTTCGCCCAACTCTTTACGTAACTCCCTTTCCACGCCCAGTTGTTGCATCTCACCGAGCACGGATCTCTGCCAGGATTGCTCGGGCTGTACCTGGTCTGCTTGAACCTCTTGCACGTTTCCGATTTATTGCATCCTAGGGAATGTGATCAACATCTCACCCAAGTGCATGCACTCAACCGCTTCCTCCTAAGCCTCGGCTGCTGGAGACCGGGGGGTGGTCTGTTATAAAATGCAAAATGGTATTTAAATGGTGTCTTAAGCAAAGAGACTCCATATGTGACGCTTAATTTTTATTAAAATAATAATAATAAAAATTATAAATTTCAGAATCCACCCTGTAATCAAAATACCCTTAAAAACTCTCAATTGGTTACTATAACTGATTCCGCTGAAGTCCCTTCAGATGAAAAACAGTTTTACCATAGACTTGTAAAAAATGGATTAAAATCCGCCAAAGAAAAAGAGCTACAGGATTTGCTTTATGATTTTGAATATAAAGATGACATTTTTAAGAAAACAACAAAACAAGATCTTCCGACGCGGCTTGTCAGTGACAAGGGCATGTTTCTTGACCCGAAACGATTCGAATATAAAAATTACACTTTTAAGAAAACAACAAAAGAAAGTCCTCACACGCGTCTTGTTGTTGACAAGAACATGTATCTTGACCCGAATCGTTTTGAATATGAAGATGACACTTTCAAGAAAACAACAAAGCCAAGTCCCCACACGCGTCTTGTCATTGACAAGGACATACTTCTGGACCCGAAACGTCTGCCTACAATGCCTCATTTTTCTGGATTCAGTAAATCAAATAGACTTGCATCGAAATCACCTCCTGACCCGGAGACCGCCGCCACAGAGCCCGATTACAATTACCAAGAATATGATGTGTACGGGCCCGTGGTGCACCACACGCGCATGGGCGTGTACGCAGTGCAACGATAGAAGCCATGAACAATATTTGAGAACTCCATACATACATACCTTCACGCCTTCATTCCCAGAAGTGGGGTAGGCAGAGCTACAGAATTACCAACCACTCTAAAAACTCGTCGATAACTCTTTAACCACAATTTGCACAATTCGGCTAAGATGTTTAACAGAGTATATTAGTGACAGGTAGCAAGCCCATCGCCTAACAGTACTACAAGCCTTTATTCCCTTAGTCGCCTCTTACGACTTCCACGGGAAGACATGGAGTGGCACAATTCTAAGCCGGCAACCACACTCAACAAAATCACATGCAAATAAACACCAAGGACACAAAAAAGAAATCGAAACATCAGGGGATTCGGTTCTATTCCACAATATGAGAGCTAAAAAGAATCTACGGGAATATAGGCTTGTAGTTCTGCTAGGCGATGGGCTTGCAACCTGTCACTAATATGCTGGTAAACATCTTAGCCTATTTGTGCAAATTGTGGTTACTGAAATATCAACAACTTTTTTCAAGTTGTAATTCTGTAGCTCTGCCTAGCCCACTCTGGGATTACAGGCGTGAAGATATGTATGTTTGTATGTAAAGAATCTACAGCACGTGCTGGAACGGCCAGCTTCCAGAAGAGGTTTAGGTACGAGATTCTCCGTAAATACGTAGTACGTGATTTACTACCGCACTCAGAGACGTCAATTAAATTAAATGCTTATTAAGTGACGAGTTGTCTTATTCTATTCATATAGCAAAGAAAGTGACAACAGCAACTTTAATCAAGCATTAAGTTTAATTGACGTCTCTGAGTGCGGCAGTTAGTGAAACTACCACTGAATCTATTTAATGTTGTTATTGGAAAACCACCCATGGATCACAACATTTATGAAGCCTACAAGGGCGCTAAAATAGAAATAAAAATAAAGATAATCAGAACATTGTTGCCTGTAGCTGCCGAAACCAGACCGCTGAAGAGGAGGTTTTGAAGGCGTTGCTAATTGGGATAGACCAAAAAAAATTACTCACAGTTTTTAGGTTCTTACTCGAAAGAGTAGGTTATTTTAAGAGACCAATTTCATAATTTTGTGTTTGATAGTTTTGTTTTAATATATTTATTTATTTACCAGACATTTTATGGATGGCATGATTCTTTTAAATTTGGGTTGGCTTTTTCTAATAAATTACAGCAATTAAATGATATCTAATGATAAAAAGTGATTTTAATAATATAATAAAACATACTATTTCAAGCGGTTTTCGCCTAACCCGTAAGTTACACCTGGGAGGGCTTCAAGCCAAAAACGAAAGTTCAAACGAAAATAATTATGTATGTGGAGCAAAAAACTAAGGCAACTTTATGGCCTTTCTTCTATTTCCTCTTTGCTCTAATTCTTCCAACGCTATGCTATTTTATGTGGGTTGTTAAAAAGTTTTCTTTGATCTGGATAAGTAAGAAGGGTAATTCGTGGCCCTAGCCTAGGAGTCGGTAGGCTGCCAACAACGACTGACACTGGCTATGTACAACAACGGACGCACGCTGTGACGCAATCATCATCTAGCTCAACAGGAGGAGACACTGAACAACATAATATGGAAGATTTAAGGAAGAGAGGGAGACGAAAACGGATTACCGTTGTCTTTACGAACTTGAGACATTTTTTGAATGATTTCAAAATATATAATAAAAAATAAACCATCTTCTTGTACCTCATCTGCTTCCATTCCCATAAGTTTTTTAAAACAACTAAGAACCCTTTTATGAAGTTCATGAGCTGGACTTGAGAGAGGTTATATTTTAAAAGCTGATGCAATTAATATTTTGTCCATTTTTTCATCTATAAATAAGTAATGCCGTGTGCCACTCCATGTCTTCCCGTGGAAGTCGTAAGAGGCCACTAAGGGAATAAAGGCTTGTAGTACTGTTAGGCGATGGGCTTGCTACCTGTCAATATAAACTGTTAAACATCTTAGCCTAATTGTGAAAATTGTGGGTACAGAGTTATCATCAAGTTTTTAGAGTTGTTGGTAATTCTGTAGCTCTGCCTACTCCACTCTGGGAATGAAGGCATGAAGATGTATGTACGTATATTTTTTTTTCATCTAAAATGCCTCGCGCCTACGGACCAAATATCAACACGTTTATTCACACACACGATACACGCTAGGTGACTAGCAAAGGCGCCAAGCGCGCAGTGTGGCCAGTTGCGAAAATTCTAGAATATTTGTTTCACTTCGCTACTCGCTAGGCTCTAGGCGCTAAGCAAGCCGCCTGTCAGTGTGTAGTAACCCCTAGGGATTTTTAGCACACCGGGGTCCGGGAACTGGGAGCCATAGTTTGTCATTACTTGCTATTTGAGGTTATGGTCGTGATCGCCACGATGGGAAGACGGGTTGACGATCGCAACAACTTGTTCAACCCCGGTGATGCTGCTGCCCATCCCGCCCGTTCGCCTGAGCCTCTTTTCGGTGACAAGAAATGGTAGTTTTCCCCGGTCATCCCATTAATATAATGAATAACACTAATATTATCAATGGAAACGTTTGTGTGCGTAGTTGTTACGCCGCAAAGGCTCGACGGATTGGGATGAGGAATGTAGATAGCTTATACTCTGGATGGAAATCTACGCGGATGAAATCGTGGACGTAGGCTGTCACTGATATATTTATCCGACTTCAAAAAATGAGGAGATTCTGTGTTCCACTGTGTTTTTTTAAATGTATGTCACCGATTTCTCCGTCAATTATGGAGATGTTTTGTTTGATTTGATAGAATATACTTCAATGGGACCATTGTCACCAAATTTGAATCTGATGACAGGATCCGCGAGAAATTGGGGAAACTCTTCAAATATTACGAATTCTGTATTTTTAGTGATAAATCTAGCATTTGCATTCAAAAAACACCATTTGGTGAAGTGGAACTAATGATAGCCAACGAAATTCCTCAACGGGACTTATTTCAAGGGTGGCGATATGATACCTCGATTAAGATAGAGAAGCGACTACAACGAAGAACATTTAATTGTTTAAAAATGATAATAGAAAAGAAAATAAAGAAAAAGAAAAATACATTTATTCACTAACCACAACAAAACACAAAAAAAAGAAAAAACAGTAAACTAAAACAAAGTGGTGGATGTGTGTCTTCGTGGCAGTGTATAGGATACTGGCTCAGCATGGTGCTGAGGTGCTAAGCACCTGCAGCGCTGATTTTCAGCCAGCACCGAGTGTGACAGACGAACGGAACGCTATACAAACTAATAAATAAAAGTAACGAATATACTATTAAACAAATACTTATAGTGAGACCTTATAAAAATATATAAAGAGAGACATGAAACCTTACATAAACATATATTAAAAAAGTAAAAGACCTACTTAGTTAGTGTATAGCATAGACCATCCAAAAAAATAAAACTACAATTAAAAAGACAAAGAAAAAAAGAAAAGAAGATAGTGCTGGATAGGAAATTAGGATTTTTGGAGCGTCAACCAATAACCCTTAAGCTTACGCTTAAAGGTGTACCTGCTAGGCGCTCCTTGGATGGGAGGAGGGAGATCATTCCAGCACTTGGACGCCGCGAACTTGAAACTACCCCGAAACGCCGCGGTTCGGTGCATCGGCACAATCGCCCTACATTTAAACCGGCGCACACTACTCATCCACTGGATCTTTTTAAAGAGGTACGACGGGGTCTCATACTGCACTACACCGAACATAAGGGTCGCCAGGTGCATGCGCCTCCGCGCAGACATGTTTAGCAAGTTAGCGGCGTTCAAATACGGAGTGATATGGGAGCGGGGAGGGACTCTGAAACAAAAACGAGCACATGCGTTTTGAACTCGTTGTATTAGCCTCTTGGATCGACCAAGTATGCAACCATCATAAACGACATCACAATAGTTTAACCTTGATAATATAAGTGATTCACACAGGGCGACACGCAGATCAACACTGAGGTAATCACGAACATTATAAAGGATTTTGAGGCGGTAAAAGCAGTTGCTAACGACTCTAGCTACGTGGCTCTCAAAGCGCAGCTCACTGTCCATAAGCAGGCCAAGGTTACTTGCTTCGACCACCCGCTCTACTGGTTCGCCCATGATAGCTACATCCCCGGTCGCCAGGCTATCCAGAGTTTTACGGGTTTGATGTTTCGATCCAAATACTAAATATTTGGACTTCTTGGGATTGAGTACGAGGCAGTTCCTACCCGACCAAGACGCAACCCGATCGAGGTCAGCATTGATGTTCTCTACGGCGGTGACTGTATCTGAGATTGCGCTGGAAGTGTAAAGTTGCAAGTCATCGGCGTAGAGAAGGTACTTACTGCTCTTTATACTGGAAATAATATCACTGCTATAGAGTATAAAGAGCAGAGGACCCAGGATCGAGCCCTGCGGCACTCCTCTGGTCACAAGACCAGGAGAGGACAGCATAGCACGACCTGACACTGTGCGTAACTCGATCGTCTGCGCTCGGCCTGACAGATAACTGTCAAACCACTTGACCGCTGCGGAATCAAACCCGTAAAATGACATCTTCGATAATAGCAAGGGCACGCTAATGCAATCGAAAGCCCTAGAGAAATCCAATAGTACTAAAATAGTACTTTGACCAGCATCCCGAGCCTGTAATATGTTATCGACTACATCGAGCAACGCAGTAGCAGTCGATCGACCCTTGCGAAAGCCCGACTGTAGTTCAGGTAGGATATTGTTTCTCTCTAGGTATTCCGACAGCTGATCGCAAATTACCCTCTCTATTATCTTTGATGAGCAAGGGAGGATGCTGATAAGACGGAGGTCAGACATTTCGGCTGGGTTCGGCTTCTTGGCTAAAGGGGTCACTTTAGCAATCTTCCAGTCTGTCGGGAAAGTCATAGTCAGTATGCTCTTGTTAAATATGTTTGTCAGGATGTCAGCAGTCTTCGAAAGAGTCAATTGCAGCATGTCAATTGAAATTGAGTCAAGTCCTTTAGCAGTCGTTTTAATAGAGGTGATGATTTTAGTGACAGCTGCCGAAGTCGTGGGCATGAGCGTAAAAGTCGTGTCACCGTGTCTACTAAATTCGTATAAAGTTAAGTCCGAAATTGTGACCTCTGATTTTCCAGGTACATTCAGAAAATGCCGGTTAATCAAGTCAGGGTCGTTAAAAAGCGTCGGTAGGTCGGGCTGTGAGTGAGAGTCGGTAATAACGGAACGCTTTAAGTTTTTCCAAAGAGTCTTTGGGTCAGTCGTGTTGTTTATGTGGTGATCGAAGAAGGCCCGCCGCTCGCTGTGTATGGCTGCGATCACCAGGTGTTTCAAGTCCAGGTAGTATTGCTTATGTGCGCCAGACTTTGTTTGCTTGTATTTAGCATGAGCTTCGTTCCTAAGACGCATCATAAGCCTTACGTTGCTTGTCAGCCATGGCTTGGGAGCCTCCTTCACCACAATCGTCTTCTCAGGCGCATGTCTGTCAAAAAGTCCAAGTAAAAGGTCATTAAAGCGCCGCACCATGTCGTTAACATCGTCCAGGTCAAGTATTTGGTCCCAGTCAATCGCGTCTAGGTCGTGGTAAAAGACACAAAAAATTATGTCTTTTAACGGTCGGTATGTAATTGTTGTCGGCGTCGGTTTCCGTTTTTTAATGTCAAGCTCGACTGTGACGAAAGCATGCGCCCCGAGGTCCGGGATATGCTTCACGTCCACAGTCACAACGCGGGCGTCGGTGCACACAAGGTCAATTGTCGTTTCACTGTGGCTCGTGAAATGAGTCGGGTCGCGTACATGTTGAGTCAAGTTTACAGTTGCCAAAAATTGTGTCAGACATTTAAATTTACAGTCATTTTTGTCGGAACAGTTTATGTTAAAGTCGCCAAGTAAAATAAGTCGGTCGTAATTTTTAAACGAAGTAATCGAGTCAGTCATAGCGTCAAAAAAAGTGTCGACATTTAACCACGGAGGGCGATATGCGGTGCC
This sequence comes from Acleris emargana, assembly GCA_927399475.2. NCBI lineage: Eukaryota > Metazoa > Arthropoda > Insecta > Lepidoptera > Tortricidae > Acleris > Acleris emargana. The sequence goes on from OV656854.1 coordinate 18,925,084, forward strand.
TGATGACTTCCCTACGGCTTTGCTTGCGGGAAGGTTCAAATGTCTCAGTTTCATATCAATGAAGAAGTACAACATAACAGCTTATTATGATTACTACAAAGTATAAAATAAAATAAAAGTTTGAGCAAAAAAAAACTGACTTCAGAAACGCAAAAAATAACGTCTTAAATAATTTTTGAAAGCTGTTTTTTTATTTTTGGTAAAAAATATTTTATACATGTATTGTATGTAAAATTGTAGTTTTGTAGCTTACGGGGTCAAACACATACGTGTTCATGATACATGGATTGCATTTAGCAGGAGTCGAACCCGCTACTAAGACAACTAGCACTTCCAAGAGCCGTGAGGAGGCGTGTTGCACCTGTCGACGGAGGGGGGGGGGGGGGGGGGGAGGTTGAGCAACGCGGCCACCTCGTACTCGTAAATGCACCGCCATCAACTCGTTTATGTGATTTTTATTATGAAGGAAATTGAAATGTCGAAATTGTGCAAAGAAAATAAAAAACGCCTTATCCAATTCAAACATTCTATTCCGTTACTGCAACGTAGTTATAAAATAATATATTCTTAAATTTAATCCTTAGCCAATACTCAATTATTATTGAAAATTACAACATGACCAACATGAAAGTGATAAATTTGTTCTTAGTTTTCTCCGGATTAGTGAAATCGCGCCAGCCGTCTCCCAAGCCGCAGGGCCTTTTCCAGCCAGCCGACCACCAGATACTGGCGACCCTCGACGCCGTGCTCGGTACGCTCAGCATCCGCGATGACTTCACCAAATCTAAAAACGTAGCGCACTATTTGTCGTTGAACAATTTTGTTAAAGAAACTGTAAAAAAGAACGATAAAATGTATCAAAACATTTACAGGAAATTTAAAAGTGTATCAAGTAATAAAACTGGAGCTTTCATTTTGAATATCGACAAAGTTATTGGGGAGATGATAAGGAGGCAAAAAGTTAAAATCATCAGAGATTTGTTAAATAATAACGAGAGCAGCGCCCGCGACACGAGTCAGAATAGATTAGTTATCGAATTCATTAAATTTGCGAAAGGTTTTAATTTGAAATTAAATACACCGTCACCCTATGACTTGCTAGGGTTTCGACCGAGTAAGAAATGTAAGATTTAGATTTAATTTTGTATTTATTTTTCTGTTTGTTATTTAGGCACTCGGGCATATCAAATTAACAAATGCTTGCTTGAAAATGTATCAGGGCCGGAGCGGGAGGGCCGGGGCGAGGACACGCGGAGGATCTTCAACGGGACAGCCACCAGCGTCGCGCGCTACCCCTTCATGGCCAGCCTGCACGTGCGCGGCTGGTTCTTGTGCCCCGGCTCGCTCATCCGCGCCGACCTAGTCATCACGGCGGCCTCCGGCCTCATACCGTGAGATCACAACATTATTGCCATATTATTGCTCAATTATTGCTTTGTTATTGTTCATTATTGCTCATATTGATACTAAATATTTCGTGAGGCAATGCATGCTGCGCCTCAAGACTTGCGATCTTGAGGTTGCAAATGAGCCACCACTACCTCTCCTACGTGCTCGTTTACCTCCCTGTAGCTTGACTAGAAAATATTTTATTTCACTGATAGCTCGTTTCTGCAAAAGTCTTGTCGTTTTCAGTATATCCTGAATATTTATTACATAATATTTCTTTATCTGCCATTTGAAGAAAAAATTACAAAAACAAATTTTATGAAATAAACATCCATGAAACTCGGCACATCATTAAAATATTTGTAAATATGGAGTTATAATAGAGCCATTAAAACCATAATATCGCTAAATGGTCCTGTTGGTCGGCCATGTCCCTCGGAAGGGTTCTTAAAATGCATCAGTGATGGCTCGGCAAGTCACTTTATGTGCAACCTGCTCTCGATGACATTTCAACCTTACTTCATCTAACTCATCAGGTTCATCTCGCCACAATCTGACCCAAGATCCTTCGAAGTTCGTGTCGGCAGCGACTACACCAACAAGTTTGGGGAGTTAGTGCCAGTCGCAGGATTCCACTTCCACCCGAAGTTCAATCGGACCACTCTTAGACGCAACCTGGTCATCGTCCAGTTGATGAAGATATTGAAACTTAAGGATGGAAAGTTATCTGCCATACAGTACGACAGGACAGCTGATTATCTACCAGCTGATGTGAGGAGAATAGTAATATTGGGGTGGGGCGAGAAAAGGGTAAGTTTTATGAGCTTTTAATTAAATATTTGGGGTACCTACTAAATATTGAAGTATTGTTAATTTACAACGTACTTACAGAAAGCTAAGTAGATTTTAAATGTATGTACAGCCTTTAATCACAAAATTGAGACAAGTTTTTTCTGTATATTTAAACGGTTGGCAGAATATAGACTTTTTGGTCGGTAGGAAAATGTATTCGGTCAACAACTTTATTACGTATACCTAACTACTGGTCGGCTGAAATATTTGATCTCTAAATACGATTGGTAAGGCAACTTAATATATTTGCAGCATTGTATGACTTGTATGAGATGCATTCAATAAAACTATGGATAGCTAAATTTTGTTTTTAAAATTTGCGCATCCATGTTGCTGCGTTTACAGTACCATTTTTTTTCCTTTTATTATTGTTTATTTGTCTGCGTCTGATAATGAGTTGAGTGTGTGCCAGAAATCTTACAAGTAAAAATTGCACATCCAAAGGAGTTGTATCTAGGTAGGTTGTATCGAAGTTTATATTCTGGATCTGGAAACAGATAAATAAAAGGTAGGTTCCCGCCAGAACTCATCGTATTTTCAAAAACTAGTATATGAACTTTACCCTTGTTATCTGCAAACTTAAATTCAAAATCGATCTTAATTCAAACATAAGACACCTAAACACTGGATTGGAGCAATGGATTCAAAAACAGCTTCTTTTTCCTTTTGTGTTCATAACTCCGAGTCCAGATGCTTTGGAGTCGTTTGTTAGGTATGGGGATCCTGTGATACATACAGAGCGTAAAGCAGATGAGATCGTTCAGGACACCAGAACAGGAAGAGCGGTGAGACAGGCGTCTAAAAGCACGCGAAATCCACTAAGCGATCGATATAAGTTTGCAATGAATTTCAATCGCCTCGAGGAAACGCCGCCGTCGCCTAGTCTGCGCGTGTTAATGATCTCAGCGCCGTTTTAATAAACTTATCTCGACTGTAACGCTCGTCTCAAGATGCGTCAAAAATGACAGTTTTCTATGGTTTGACGTTTACTTTGACGTATCTTGTGATGGGCATCTCAGCCGAGATCAGTTTGTTAATACGATCCTCAGACAACTTCAGTGCTGGCCCCCGGGAGTGTGCGGCGAGCAGGCGCACCGCCGCTGTGGACGCCCTCGTCCTTGTCATTAAGCTCTATTTTGTTCTTATGTTTAACAAATGAATTAATTCTCGTTAGCATTCTTATTCTTCTGGGTCAAGAACTCGTTAAGATTTTTAAAAGATCAACTCGACATAAGAAAAAATTGACCCTACTTCTTGCAAAATCAAGTATTAAAAAAAAAAAAAAAACATATAGCAATTAAAATTTATAATACCAAATTATATGCAGGACTGCCCCCAAAATCAATTTAACAAATTAATAACAAGGTGGCTTCTTCAGAAATGTCTTTACTCGGTTCATGAGTTTTTTCAATCATCGACATAATTAAATAATACCTAAATACATTAAATCAATTTACATTTAGGATCCTATATTTTTTTATATAATGATGGTCACAGCCCTATATGAAGATTATTATTATTCGTGAATGATAAAATTAGTGTATAATATTCACTTTTTCAATGACTTATATTAAAATAGTGAATATATAGTATTGTTTTCAATATTGCATGCCTAAAATAGAACATAAGCACATCCTGTAACACTAAGAACTGTCTGTAACTACGGTGTTCTTGCAATAAACGCCTTTGTCTTTGCCTTTGTCTTTGAGAGTCCAAAACATGTCGGAGTGTTCCCAATTGAGTCTTTTTTAGCTACTTAATTTCCTTTTTAAATTTTATTAGTGATATCTCTCGAAAGTTTAATTGTTTTGGTAATGTTTTGTTTGGTTCTGTAGCCTTCGCCAGAGCCCGGCTACAAGCATGACGTGTCCAACCAAAAACTCTCGCTGGCCCGGTTGGACCTGCAGGACTTGAAGGGATGCAAGCAAAAATACTCCAGGTATTAACTATAGCTCTCTCTTTTTAGGGTTCTGAACTTAAATGGTAAATAAGGAACGCTTTTGGTGAAACTTGAATTCTGTCTGTTTATAAGTGTTACGGTAAGGCAGTTTTTCTTTTCAAATGCTAATGTTACTATTTTTGAATTTGACAGAGTTGTACAACCAAATGTCTTGTATTTGTTTATGTCCAATAAAGAGTTTAAATACAAACAAGCATAACTTGATTGACACCATTTAGTTTTGGTTAAAATAATAAACACAATTTTGAACATGAAACTGACTTTATTATAACATCAGGGTGTTTTATTTATGAGCTCAATTTGCACAATTCAAATCTTTTCTTATAGCTTACAAAATTATATTTTATGTAAAACAAGTAAAATAAAAACACAGTCAAAGTTAAAGTGTTAAATTGTATACAAGTCAAAATAAACCTCACTTCATGCGAATGTAGATCATTAAAGCATAAGGCGTTTCCTCGATCCTGATTCTAATTTCCTATGTTGAAAACGGAACCCGCGTCGCGTTCGACTCGCTCCTAAACGTGTATGTTTCAATAAGTTTTGTAAAAATGAACCGTCTCGTAGCAGAACACGTGTCCCTGCCGGCTCCCGGCCGGAGGGAAACAGTATCTACATCGGTTTATTCAGTAGTGAGATGGTCAGGCACTCAAATTTTGTCGTCACGTGCATTATGACGAAGTACACCTGTAAAAATCTTAGAAGTATCCGACAGTGCGGCTCGATGGTGACTTGCACGTGTAGTGAAAAGTACAGGACTGACAGACATTTCTTGCAGCTATCTCTTGCAGGTGTGTAGGCCTTAGATAAAAATAGGATAGATACCGTTTGTGAGGTTTCAGCAAATCCATTTTCATCCAAACAACTAAAATGTAACCAATGTATGTAATTGTGGTTACAGAGTTATCAACAAGTTTTTGGAGTTGTTGGTAATTCTGTAGCTCTGCCTACCCCACTCTGGGAATGAAGGTGTGAAGGTATGTATGTATGTAACTAAAATGTACTACAATTACAAGTTAAAACTAAACAAACTTATTTAAATTAAAATTAAACTAAGCTACTCAAATTAAAATAAAACAAAGCTTCTCAAATACCTCTGGCTGCATTACCTCTATGGATAGCTAGCCCAATTATTTGGGAGAGGTAAGCACCAGCTCTAGGATAAAATGTGCGTTCTGCCAGCTAACTGTTAAAAGTTGCTCAGGGTGATACCACACGAGTCGATCGATTGTCGATCATTTAATGATTGGTTGTCGGTTGATCAGCCAAGTCAGAACATCAAATTGGTCGATCTCAAGAATCAACTGAAGATCTTTATTACAAGCTATTGATTGACGATCAATTGATTGTTGTACTTAGTCGGTCCTAAAGTTCTGTCACTGGCACATTATTTTTTAATTTAGAACATAATTTTAAGAAAATGTTTTTGTATTTCATTTTTGAATGTTTAACAATTTTGTTAAAACAAAAAACAGTCATTTGCTGCGATTTCTCACGATGGAGTGGACATTGAAAGAAAACCGAATAGCTGTTTTAGCGTTGCACCGCTGTGGGCACTCGCCAAGTACCGTTTCCAAGTTGCTCAAAAAATTAAATATAACGCTTAGGTTTGTGTACCGTACTATTGATAGGTACAATGAAGTCTCTAGTATTGAGGACAAAAAAAGAACTGGCCGTCCACGCTCCGTAAGAACACCAGCAGTGATCAAAGCGATCAAGGCCCGTATAGCAAGAAATCCTGTCCGAAAACAGAAGTTGATGGCTTTGCAGATGGGTGTCAGTAGGAATACCGTCAAAAAGATTTTAAACAAAGATCTTAGTCTACGAGCATACAAAAAAAGTGTGGACACATGCTTAATGCTCGTCTAAAAACAATCAGGCTTAAAAGATCCCGAAAGTTGTTAAAACAGTACGCGAAAAATCGACACCGCGATATCCTATTTACAGACGAAAAAATTTTCGATATTGAAGAAAAGTATAATAAACAGAATGATAGAGTGTACGCTAAGAGCTCTGAAGAAGCAAAAAAAATGCTCCGCGGGTGCAACATGGGCATCATCCATCATCAGTGATGGTTTGGTTGGGAGTATCTTATTAAGGGCCAATTGAGGTTAATTTTTGCGAAAAAGGGGTCAAAATCAGTGCAAAAGTGTACCAAGAGACGGTTTTGGATCAGGTTGTCAAAGATCTGGCCAACACGCTATTTTCAGGACATCATTTTGTGTTCCAGCAGGATTCTGCACCTGCACACAAAGCCAAGACCACTCAAGCCTGGTTTGAGCGTCAAAAAATCGACTTATAAGACACAATCTTCCAATCTTCGCCTTCCTCCAGTCCGGACCTTAATCCTTTGGACTACAAAATTTGGCAGGTCTTAGAGGAGAAGGTTTGTGCTAAACCACATACAAATTTGGAGAGCCTGAAGTCATCTATTAGAAAATCAGTCGCTGAAATAGACATGAATATGGTGCGTGCTGCGATAGACGACTGGCCGCGGCGTTTATTGGCCTGTATTAAAAACAAGGGAAGTCATTTTGAATAATTTTAAGTTATATTAATTCTCTATTAAATGTACTTTAAATTGGTATATAAATTATTAAAAACTGATTGGTACTTTTGTTTTTATCATTATTCTTATTTGTGACAGAACTTTAGGACCGACTAGGTAGTATTTTCCTTTCTGAAATGTATTTTGCATCTATCGACTGTAAAAGTCCTCTCAAAGGTGTCTGAAAAGTAACCTCTTCGTTTCAGAACGTACGTCAGCAACAAACATTTCTGCGCCGGCTCTGAAAACAATGGCGGCGGGGCCTGTCGAGTGAGTATTTTGCAGAGATAGGAGCATTTAGCATTTAGTCTAAAATGAGCTAATTGACTGAACAAACGCAGAGAACATACTCGTAGAATACAGAAAGGCGACTCCGCGACGTGCATTGGATTCAGCTTCCGCCTCCCTGCAGGAGACGATTCAATGCAAGTAGCCAACGGCTTACCTAGAAGATATCCAGAGAACATTGACGTCTAGTAATAGTGGACAAGTTTTGGCTGACATAATGATTTAATTGATTGCTTTATTTTATTTTATTTTATTTACCCGTGTGGTTGAGTTTATGTATGTATGCATGTATTATACATAATAAGTCTCAATATTATAATCTTTGTTTTTAATATACGTAATTTTTATTGGTATTAAAATATTTTTAACGGTTTATTATACAAATAAGAATCTCAAGTGTTCATGAAACGCCAAGACTGATGTCAGGAATGACCGTAACCATGGTAATAACAATGCTATAATGATTATTATGGAACGGTTATTACCATGGCAAAGCTCATTATAGAATTGTTTACCTGCTTCGGTTACGCTATACGTGGTATTCTGATAACGTTAACGATATCAATATCAGCGGTATATAGTACGCGAGTAGACGAAAACATTTTTTTCTGACGGGATTGTGACGTTGTAGTTCGACGTGGGCGTGCCGGCGGTCGCGGGCCGCACGCTGGTGGGCGTGGCCAGCTTCGGCGCGTCGCGCTGCGGCAAGCGCGGCGCGCCCACCGTCTTCACCAAGCTCGGCTTCTACGCCGACTGGATCGAGAGCGTCTACAAAGAGGTACGTTGCTTCAAACCAACCATTTATAGACTTTTTCAGTATCTCTCTCTGATATCCCATTTCTCCTCTGTGGAGCTTTGGTCCTTGGTTAGTTTTATCTAGTCTTGTCTATTCTGGGTTAGCTATCCAACTCCTTCCAAAAAGTCCAACTCCTCGAACCTCTTGCAGGTTTCCAATTAAGATCCAATTACCAGGAAGACCTGGTGATGTGGCCAGCGTCACGTCTAACCGTGTGTAACAACCGCCGCTTCCTGTCTGTTATTTTTTCGGCTGCTGGAGACCGGTGGGTGGTCTTCCAGAGGAGTGTGTGTGTGTAAACACCAGCTTTAGAATCTTCGGTGGTGTCTGTGTGCCGGGATGACAAAGCTTCAATGGAACCTTTCATATGTGCTGACTAGGGTCCCATGGTCTCCAGAGCGAGTGCCACAAATTCGTAAACATAAAATAATGTTACATATATACGGCGCGTGAGGGTCTGGGACTGATCCGCTGCTGCATACTCCTGATTATGGGTCAACTGGATGTAAGAAAGAGCGAAGTTGTCAACAAAGGTCGTGTCCTACACCAGGGCCCTACCCATTTTCCACGGCGGCAATGTAGCTCGGTCTGGTCGATGCCATCCCTAACCATAACGGGCATTCCAGGACAGCTGGTACAGAGGCGGTGGCAAGCGAAAGAAGGATCAGATCATAAAGTGTGTCGTATCGAAAGGTCTTGTCGTCCCAGCGCACTGACCTCCTTGCCGCCGGCGCAAAGAAGAGCTTCACAGATCTTAGCCGCAAGCCGCAAGCTTATTGCTGGACGCGAGCAACTTTGGTCTAAGACATGTGCCTATATTTCGAAAAGAAAGGGCGTGGAGCCAGAGATTCCTTTTGTGTGCCCGTAATTGATTACCACGACATGCTTTTTGAGCTGTAACTTGGCAGTTTTATATATAGGTACAGTAAGTTACGATATCTGTTGGGTATTTAAGAAAATTGCCAAGTTAGGGCTCGAAATGCAATAACGCTGAATTGGACTGACTGTAAGCCATCTATTGCCAAACATGGTACCTTTTTAGATATATTTACTACTGTTGGTGGCACATAAGAATTCGGCCAATTTTGTACGTTTAGTTTTTTGGTGAGAAAAGCTATTTCTCGATGAGAATTTTCATTTTTGAATGATATTTTACTGCAATTTTCTTGCTATAAAAATGGTCTTCAATATTTAAAGTAAAACATAAATTTATTTAATAAAATCAAAAATACAATTAAGCTGTAAATGGCTTAGTTTATTTTATGATTATTTTTTAATTGAATTTCGATGTATCACCTTCCGCAATGTTTTATTATGGAAGAATCAGTTGTCATAACTGATGTGTCGGTACTATTCAGATGATTCTGTGATATCTTTCATGTTTTAACACTTTTAAGTTAAATGTATGTTAAAAGAGGATGTCGTAAGAGGCGACTAAGGGAATATAGGCTTGTGGTACTGTTAGGCGATGGGCTTGCAACCTGTCACTAATACGCTGGTAAACATCTTAGCCTATTTGTGCAAATTGTGGTTACTGAATTGTCAACAACTTTTTGAAGTTGTAATTCTGTAGCTCTGCCTACCCCACTCTGGGATTACAGGCGTGAAGGTATGTACGTATGTATGTATGTTAAAAGTTTTAACATAGGTTTGTTCCTCCTTTATTTCTTTTTTAAGTTATTATTTACGTTATTTGATATTAATATAAAAATATTTCCAGGATCTACCCCATAGTCAGGATAATCCTAAAAAAGCTCCATCGGTTAATATAATTGATTCTGATGAAGTCCCTGCTGATGAACATTACTATAAACCTGTAAGAACGGGATCTAAACCCGCTAAAGAAAAAGAGCCAACGGATGTGCTTTATGGTTTGGAAAACGAAGACGACACTTTTCAGAAAACCTCGAAGGCAGATCCGCACACGCACCCCCTGCTCGAGCACGCCGTGTTCCTCGACCCGGACCTGGTGCCGACGATGCCTAGTTTTTCTGAGGAACGAACTGAACCAACGCGGCCCCAAAATATCAAAACTATGAATCCACCTCCTCTTGAGGCAGATAAAGAAATGGAAAATATGGATTGGAATTTTGCCGAAGAATATTTATTTGAAGTAATGGGTTCTAAAAGACCAACACCAAATGCACCTACAACAACAGATACAACAAAAAAATCGTCTTACCTACCTGCAGGTGTGGCAACCATTCCCCAATATCCGAAGTTATTTTCCTTCTCGTGGACCACCACGACGGAATCCGCTTACAGAGAATATTCTTTCGACATGAAGCCACGCAGCACCAAAAGCACTACACGTAGTGCGAGCACCGCGAGCACCGCGAGCACATCGAGAACCGCGACCAAATCAAGCACCGCGAGGAAATCGAGCACCGCGAGGAAATCGAGCACCGCGAGTACCACGCCTGCGGCGGTGCCGTTCACACGCATGGGTCCATCCTTCAAAGCTAGAAGTCAATTTCCAAACGCACAGGTAGACCAAGGAAACAATAAAAAATGGGATCATACTATTAGAGGATTTGGTTCTATTCCACAATATGATATAATAGATAAAAAGAATATGCAGGACGTGCTGGATTGGCAAGCTTCAAGGAGACGGTTACTAGTTTCTCCATAAAGTTCGTGCTTAAGTGAAACTAAAACTCAATCTGTTGGATTGTGCGATTGTAAACCCATCTATCAGGAAATGTATGAACCCTACAAGAGCAGTAAGCTAGAAATAAATCTTAGGATAATCAGCACGTGAATGCCATTACTTTGGCAGCCATCATGGTTTGAGGGGGCGGCACTAACTAATACAAAACTAGTCTCACAAAAAGAAAATTTCAACATCCCTGTTGCTGTTTGGATAATGTCGTCAATATAATGTTAGTTATACATATACATAATTATGATGTTAAAAAGGACCAAGTGACACTCGCTTGTCAAAATCGGGCGTTCAAGGGCATAAAGAGACACATATATAGATACAGTCATACAGGTAGGTTGAGTCACCCAACCGATAAACTAAATCGACCTGCAAAATCTACAATAAATATATGAATTATATAGATAAACAGAAAATAGATGCTCGTTTGTCTTCTTCCAAACACGAATTCATTTTGCATTGTGACCGATATTAAATACAATTTCGTATAAATAATGGTTGTTGCGTAGTTTTCGGGGTCAAACAACGGAAGAACAGCGCTGACTTTAATGCCAGCATGGAATCTACACTGACGTGCGCATTCGCAAGGCGCGCTCGACGTGGCCGCGTGCGCCTTCTATAGGTTAATATTGGCGCAGCTCCGCTCGTCTCCGCCTCAGTGGAGCCGCAGCCTATGAGTGTTCTTTGTTATGTATGTCTCGAATAAAAGATTTTATTTCTTTCTATCTTCATGCACATTCGTGTTCGTCATCCATAAATTGCATTTAGCGGGAGTCGAACCCGCAAAATGCAATTTATGATGATGATGAGACGGCGTGCTGCACCTCGCCGACGGAGGCCGGGTTGAGCAGCGCGACCGGGTCCTCGTAAATGTAACGACATCAGCACGTTTATGTGTTTTTTTATTATTTGTGGAAATTGAAATGTCCAATTCCTCTAACAATGATTAAAAACACCCAATCAAATTCAAACTTTATATTCCGTAACTACAACGTAAAATAAAATATTCTTAAATATAATCTAATACCAGTACTGAATTAACAACAATTCATTATGTGCTAAAGTAGTAAAATAAAATACCGTTTCTAGATTTTACACTGCTGATTACAGTAAAATATCTTTGGATTTTTTTATGCAGTAGTTTTTTTATATTTAGGAAAAACAGTAAAAAAAGTTGGATTGTCAATGTTAGGAATACGCTTATAGTGCCCTTAGTCCATTTATTTAAAAAATATATATACAACTGTCATGTTCATTTTTTATCTGTCTGACGAATGAAACTCAAAGTAGATGCAAAGAAGTAAACGCAAAATGGTTTATTTATTTTATTGGCGTCTACAAATTATGTAATTAATTAAATTACGCAAAATAACAAATTTGTGAACAAACGGCAGCGAATGATTGACAAGTGAGTGACATGACATGACAATCAGTTCTGTATCTGTTTAAAGTTACTTTTTTTATTTTATGTCATGCTAAGATCACGAAATCAGTATTCCTAACTTTGGATATACGGTCTTTTTAATGACTATTTCTTTAAAAAAAAAATAACGACGAATTTAAGTTAAATAAAGAAAAACTGAGAAATACGGGTAGTCTAATTTTGAACCAGCCAATAAACGCGAAAAATGTTTTTTTTTTTTTTTTTTTTAAATGTTGTCAATTACATACACATACATAAACTCACGCCTTCATTCCCAGAGTGGGGTAGGCAGAGCTAAAGAATTACCAAGTCTTAAAACTTCTTGATAATTCTGTAACCACATTTTGCACAAGTAGGCTAAGATGTTTCCCAGTGTATTAGTGACAGGTGACAAGCCCATCGCCTAACAGTACTACTTACAAGCCTTTATTCCCTTAGTCGCCTCTTACGACATCCACGGGAAGACATGGAGTGACACTATTCTAACCCGGCAACCACACGTTAACATTGAAAATTAAAATACCTATGTCCAACATCAAAGCGGCTTTTTACATTCTCCGGATTAGTGAAATCGAGCCAGCCGCCTCCCGAGCCGCCGGGCACCTTCCCAGCCGACCACCAGATACTGGCGACCATCCACGCCGTGCTCGCTACGCTCAGGATTAGCGAACACCACGAAATCTAGAAATAAAACACATTATTGGTCGTTTCACCATTTTGTTAAAGATACGGTTAAAACGAACGATAAACTTTATCGAAACATTTGTAGAAAATGTACATCAAGTAGGTAATAAAACTTGTGTTTAAATTTCATGTATCAACAAAGTTATTGGAGAGATGACAAGGATGCAAAAATATAAAATCAATAAAGATTTATTTCTCAAAAATGACCGGAAATGTTGACATTACTAACTCCATACTGAGACGCGAAGAACATCGTTTACAGACAGTTCAAAAATTAAAAAAAAAATACATTGCGTGCTCGGTACACAAGCCCGCAATGTTGCATACAAATTTCATTGTTATCTAGTTTGTAACTTTTTAAAAAGTGAAAACGGCCATAATAAAATGAGGGCACGGAGTCTTACATCCAAATTTTATTCGAAACGTAACTTTTTTATCTATGTCTGGAATAGCTTGAGTTTTTTTTTTTCTAAAAAAGGCTTGCGTTATTCCTTGTCATAAACATAAAGGCGGTAATGAGTAGGTAATAGTTTTTACATGTGAAGATTTTACTTGTTTGCAATTTTTTTCTTGCGATTTTTGAGAAAAGCACTATATTTGCCTGGGCAGGAACGGCAATTGCGGGCCTCGTATTTTTCTCGTAAACCAATTATCGACCCGCAATTGCCTGCTTCACTGCCTAGGCAATAATGTACTATTAAACAATAATAGACGCAATTAATGCGATACGACTCATAACAGATTAGTAGATTCAATTTGCAAAAGGTTTTCATTTGTAATTAAATACACCTACGTTTAGAATAATAATAGATTCTACCGGGTGTGACATCAGGCAAAGCGAACCTCAGACATGTCATTTAGTTTACTTAGAAACAAAACGAAAACGGAGATAGAAAAACCTAGGAGTAAAATTAACGTATGAAAACCCATTCCTGTCCACTGAGATGTTTTATTTTGAATTGCTCTCAATTGCATCTAATATCGAATACACCGTGAGAGCATCCCATACAACCAGCTTGTGGGTGCACTCTTGGGCGGAGGCGACGGCCTGCGGCGGCACCGCGGCAGCGCTGCGGTTGCCTGTGGTTGAAACTTAATAAACGTAGTTTTCAAAAAATATTTCTCTCAGCAAAATGTGGTTACAGAATTATCAAGAAGTTTTAAGACATGTTGGTAATTCTTTAACTCTGCCTACCCCACTCTGGGAATGAAGGCGTGAGTTTACGTATGTATGTGTGTAGTATATCTCTCTAAATTTTTCGAAAGCTTCTACGAACATTTATGTACTTTGTATAATTTCCTCTCATTGTTTGAGAAAAGCATTACGAAATCTCCCGACTCGGATGTTAGCAAGCACCTCATTTTCAATTGCCTACTTTTCCTACTTTCTAGTCCTAGGCAAAAATGTACTATTTAGCTATCGGTATCAGTATCGAAATGAAAATGAAATGAAATGAAAAATATGTCTAATCCGATACGACTGAGAGTTCTTCACGAAGCGATCCTACTGCTCTCCCGAAGGCCGCGGCGCCCTGCGGCTCCGGCTCGCGGCGGCTCCGGGCCACTCGCACATCATTGACCTCGGGTGACCCACTTGCTCTTGATCCTCTGATTTAGGTTTTGATGGTCAAACTAGGAACTGTAATAAAAATCCGTCCGCCTACTTTCCTCTCCGACTGTCTATATTGGGTTGTGTAACTTACTAATAATTATAAATTATTAAAAAGGCCACCATTAAATCGGGTATTTTGATCTATTAAGTAGGTACATGCCGAGTTATAAAATGCTCACTTCAAAATTTGAGTTTCGTTACGAGATTCAATGTTCGATTTCGAAATTTTATTAGCAAAAGTACATTTTACGATTGAAACCATAAAACCTTTAGTTTGAGTTGTTTATTTCATTAGAAATAGTTTTATTTTAAAATATTAGCTTACATATTAGATTTTTCTAGTCTAGATACAAAATAAGCCATGCCTAAGACTGAAGTAGTGTTGTTCCTCGTTATTTCCATTCAATTCTTGTCCACCAGCCATTTTCAGATTTCTCCTGACCATGGCGCCGTCCCCCGCCGCGCGCGCGTCGTCCGCGACATCTACTCGACGGTCGGCGAGATATTCGTCGAACTCAAGAACGGGAACAACTTCACAACGTCGAGACACGCGGCAGACAATTTGCTGATTCACAATTTCATACAAAATGTGAAAGAAATATACTCTGACAAATATGAAGAAATCTATAATATTAGTAGAGCGCCAAATTATGACGAAAAAACCAAATATATAATTTTAGTCATTAGCGAAACTGTACATCGAATAATAAAGAAGGAGTGGAAAAACTACAATAAAAGTGTAGTGATTATGAGAAGTGCGTTCCGCGGCGTGGTAGAGGACGGTGAGGCTCGGAGCCGGGGGGACGGAGCAGGCGCCCTGTTCGACTTTGTCTGCTTCGAGAGGAACTTCAGACGAGGAGCCGAGCTGACTTCCGCGATGGTTGTCAGTAACCTTCTGTTCCAAAATTCTAAACTACTGTTTGCGCGCGCGCCATCGAGACCCCAAGTCGATCGAGACGTGGAAGCGTGGGGTGAGTATCAAATCCGTCTTAATAATATTACACTATCAACTTACGAACAATTATGAAATTAATCGATGAAGTTTGTGAGTCCGTCAATGAAGTTTAGTCATCCATCAAATCTGTTGTTTGAGCGGTTCTTTACAAATATACCTTTAGATACCACTAAATCGTTACAATCATCTCCTGATAAGGCTGAAATATTATTAAGATCAAATGTGAAGGAATGCACAGATGTGTTTAACTTTTATCATATCACTCCTAAAATTGTTATTAATACGTTTAGGTCACTTAATCTAAAAAAGACTGAAGATCTACGGGGCCTCTCTGTCACAGTACTACAGTCCATCCTAGAGTTAACTGCATCTTATTTAGCTGCTTTATTCAACAAATGTGTCGATATCGGAGTGTTTCCCGATCTGATGAACATACAGATGACAGTAAAATTATACCCTTGTTTAAGTCAGAGACAAAAACAGACCCCACAAATTTTAGACCAATTTCGATACTGCCAGCACTGAGTAAAGTTATTGAGAAAATCATTCTAAACCAAATATCCTCACATTTTAGTAGGAAAAAGTTGCTTCACATTAGTCAATTTGGGTTTACCAAGGGACGGTCTACTACAGATGCCGGTTCAACCTTAATTAAACATGTATTTGATGCCTGGGAAGAATCACTAGACGTAATTGGAGTTTTTTGTGATTTATCGAAGGCGTTTGATTGTGTTGATCACGCGACGTTAGTGCGGAAGCTAGGCTATTATGGAATCAAAAACAGTGCCCTTGATCTAATCAAATCTTACCTTGCTCACCGAACTCAGCGGGTGGACATAAACAGAACGCAATCCCCTGGATCAGCTGTTGCTATGGGAGTGCCCCAAGGCTCAATTCTGGGTTACGTTGTGCGCGATAAACATGAAATAGTCCTGTTTGCCGATGACACTTCACTTTTATTCAAGATAGATAGGAAACAGGAAAATTTCAATGACATTAATGATACGTTGTCTACAACTGTTGATTGGTTTACAGCCAACAATTTACTTTTAAATACCAAGAAAACCAAGTGCATGAAATTGTCTCTGTCAAATGTGAAAGGAGTGAATGGGGCTAGTATTAGACTAAAGGAGGAGACGCTGTCATTCGAAGATAAAATAGTATTTTTAGGTATTACTTTGGACTCGAAACTGCAATAGAATGCGCATATATCCACCCTTGCGGGAAAACTTAGTTCTGCAGCGTATACAGTAAAGCGAATCCGTCAACTTACAGACGTCGAGACGGCGAGACTGGTGTATTTTAGTTATTTTCATAGTGTTATGAGCTATGGGATTTTGTTATGGGGAAAAGCGGCTGACATTCAGACCATCTTTGTACTACAAAAGCGGGCTATACGTTTTATTTATCAACTGGGTTCTCGGGTCTCACTCAGAGATAAATTTAAAGAAATTAATATTCTTACCGTCACGCCGCAGTGTATATTTGAAAATATCTTGTATGCACGCAAACACATACATGACTTCACACATAACCGTGACGTTCAAAAGTTCAACACGCGAAATAAAGATAAACTCGTAGTCCCATGTCACCGTCTTCGTAAAGTAAGCACTTCGTTCGCGGGGAACTGTATACGCTTCTACAATAAGATACCTACTGATATTGTCAATATGCCGTTCAATAAATTTAAGTCTCGCATTAAGTGCTGCTTGCTGGGCAAAGCATATTATACTGTTAATGACTTCCTAAATGATAAAGACGTTTTTAAGGAGTTACTACTAGCTTACTTAAATTAGGGTTATTTTGTTTTTTTTTTTTGTAATTATAGCTGAGAACTGGGCAGCGCTTATTGCAAAATGCCTTCCAATGATGTACACTTTAAAATTTAAATTTACCTTGTGTCTTTTTCATATTTTTTGTTATTGATTCTTGTGTGCACAAGACATTCTAGAATTGAGAACACATTATGATGTTTCTCTCCGGACAGATACTTTTTTACTGTTATCTTTGTCCGGCAGCATGAGCATGTCATGCTCACTTTAAGGTCTTTGCTTGCGGCGGCGTCGTTGATCGGGTCGCCACCTTCCCGAACACATGGTTGAGGGAGGCGATGGCTGAGATACGCGTCATACTCGTGAACGGGTGCTGTCTGTGGAGTCCGGTCTGTTCACGCTTGCAAGGACCTATTTTCCGATTTAGTTTTTTTAATTATCGTTCCTGACGTAGAGACCTCGTCATGTTGTTCTCCTAGTCATTTTACCTTTTATTTTTATTTTTATTGACCTTACATTTGTAATGATTTTATTTGTGTCAGTTTAAAATAATAATATTTTATTACTATTATACCTTGTAATGTAACTTACTTTTAAGTATTATTGTATGTAATAATTGAAAAAATGACTTTCTGTTGGAGTTTCTTGCGGCGCTTCTTCTCCGCAATGATGGTCTTGTCCGAAGCGCTAGTAGATTCACTCCCATGTTACTGACGTGTAAAAGAACCCTCATGTGGCCAAATTACTGAACGAGTCACTAAAATAAGAAAATTCAATTTGCAATTTTAAAATTTGTTCATTCCAATCAATATACGAATATATCTAAACTTCTGTCATAGATAAAAATCAGTTTTAGTTTGTCAGTCCTGTTTCAATTCTTGATTTCGGCATGTGGACTTGTCTAATGACTAGTGTTCCCGCAGAGCCGGCGGCGGCGACGCGGCGGCTGTTCGTCGCGCGCGCCGCCTCCGTCGCGGAGTTCCCCTTCGTGTGCAGCGTGCACGTCGGCGGCGAGTTCGCCTGCGCCGGCGCTGTCGTCTCTAAGAGCGCCGTCATCTCGGCCGCCTCCTGCCTCTGGCGGTCCGTCCCACACACCAACATGCATTTCCTTTATTAACCCACGACACTAACAGAGGGAGTTTATAAGTTTAATGTTTATCTTTTTGTCTGTGTCATCGTAGTTTTTCAAAAGTTACATGATTGGTAACGGTTCTTAGATAGATTTCATGAGAATCAGTTCAGTTTAAGAGACATTAGCTCTGAAGGAGCCTGCTAAAGTCCCCGACATAGCCCTGAAAATTGCTAGACTTAAGGTTATAGGTTATATTTTACAACGGGCTGTTTTCCGCAACTCGACGACTCAATAATGGCGCCTATTTTGCGTGCTGGGTTGCTGATGCTACTCCTGCCAACCCAGTTCTACCAGGAAGCCTAGCAGACCCTTGATGTTGCCGATGGCATCTGGTAGCGACCTCGGTGTTCCGAGGTGACGTGTCCGGTATGTTGCCACCTCAGGGCATTCCATGATGACGTGGGCTGCGGATTCCTCCGCCGTCATACAGGCTCTGCGCAGGGGGCTGTCTGTAACACCCAATGTGATCAAGTGTTTGTTAAACAAGGCATGGCCAGTTATGGCTCCAGTTAGTAATCAGAGTTGGGCCCTTTAGGGGAAGAGGCACATCGCTAGTAGAACAGTTTGCCGATGGGGTTCGAATAGTTCTCGAGTGGCGTCCGAGAAGGTGAACCGACGACGTGGCTGTAACCGATGAATGTAAATGGTGTCCTGTGTCCAGAAGTGGTTTTTAGCTGAAATTATGATGATGATGCTGGTGGTTTATTGATTGTGATGCGCCGTGGCTCCACCCGCAGGTTCCACGAGTCCCCGCGGCTGCCGCGCGTGCCGCTGGCGGTGCGCGTGGGCAGCGACTTCTCCGGCGCCTCGGGCGTGCTGGTGCCCGTGCTGCGCATGGTGTTCCACGCGCGCTTTGATATGAACTCGCTCAGCAACAACCTCGTCATCCTCGAGCTGCACGAACGCCTCAAGTTCGGCCCCGGGATCAGGAAGATCAAGTTTGACACGGAGGCGGCTGCGCTCCCCGAGAATGTCCGGGATATTTTGGTTTTGGGGTGGGGAGCTAGTAACGTGAGGATCGATTCTTGCCATTTTATATTGATTTTTAAAAAGTTAGGTTTCAATTAGGAGTTCCGTAGTCAACAAGAAACATTTATATTATCGCCATGAACGTCTGTCTGTTCATCCGTTTCAACTCAAAGACTCTAAATGCTGACTGTAAAGCGGAAATCTGACATCATCATACATAAATATGTTAATTACGTCGACAAAGTCGTAAAATAAAATATCTTAAGAACCTAGAAAGAAGAATGAAGAAAGTAGTGGCAAAAAGCAAATAATATAAACAGTCTTTTTAGAACCTTCTAAGCAGCGTTAATATGTATATATCTACCGTCTTCTTCAAATGGCCTATTTGGTGCCTAAGTATGAAATATACATATCATTATTGAGTTGTGAACTAGACACCGGCTTCATATAACGCTCTTTTCTAGGTTTTTAAAGGCGGTTTTTAGTTTTGTTCTTGATTTTTAAGAGTACTTGAGAGTTTTAAATGCTGTGTTTAGATGTCACTGAGGCTAGTAACCAAGTGACCCTGCAGGTGACGCGGGTGGAGGGCGTCGTGTTCCGGGACTCCGCGCTGTCGGCGGCCACCGAGACGGTGTACGATACAGCCAGCTGCCGGGAGGCTTACTCTAGGTAATGATTACTCGATTTTAGGGTTCTGTGACAAATGGAACCCAACAGGCAAGAGGATAAACGCCACAACATGATGAATATTCATATTCATCATATTCAAATGTTATCGTTATTTTAGTTTCTACGTCCGCGACACACACTTCTGCACCGGGCGGGCCGACCGCGGCAGTGGAGCTTGCAGCGTGCGTATAAACACATTGACATTTTTTTTTTTCTACTCTAAGTCACAAAAAGTATCTAATTTAACCTGACAACCATTCGGCCGTGCGGCCTACTCACTGAATAAACAATGAATGTAGGGCACCAACACGGTGAAAAAAGAACCCTCATGGTGAGACTTCTGATGGTGTTGTGTGTTACAGCAGTTTTTCTCAGCAAATACTACATACATACATACATATAAACTCACGCCTTCATTCCCAGAGTGGGGTAGGCAGAGCTAAATAATAACCAACAAGTCTTAAAACTTCTTGATAATTCTGTAACCACATTTTGCACAATTACGCTAAGATGTTTCCCAGTGCATTAGTGACAGGTGGCAAGCCCATCGCCTAACAGTACTGCAAGCTTTTATTCCCTTAGTCGCCTCTTACGACATCCACGGGAAGACATGGAGTGGCACTATTCTAACCCGGCAACCGAACGGGGACTAAATCTATAAAATTTGGCATAGCAATTGGCTATTTGCCCACATCTATTCATATATAAAAAAGTTTTCAGAGCACTTTGAATGGGGTGTAAAAAGGGTTTTCAAAGTAAAACTACTTACTTGTGGGAGGAACTTGTGCAGGGTCCGTCCGGGTTAGTACCACCATCTTATCCATTAACCTACCGCCAAACAGCATTGTTGTGTTCTGGTTTGGGGATAAGACAGCCGGTGAAATGACTAGCATAGAGGCATTCCTCAGGGTTCGCAACGTATTAGCAGTCTTAGGATTGCGGTCTTGTGAATGCGAATGTCTATGGGTCACAGTTTCCTGTCAGGTGGCCTGTGTGCTCGTTTGCAATAATGGGGTTTATTATAACAAATAGCGGACTTAAACATACAATCAATGTCCGTACATATTATTTCCGATTAGCTGAATTAGAAACTTGATCGGCATCTGCAATGTTTGCTATTGTGCGTCAGAGCGACGTCGGCGGGCCGGGCGTGGCGGGCAGCGAGCTGGTCGGGCTCATCAGCTTCGGGCCGGCGCGCTGCGGCGAGCGCGACGAGCCCACCGTCTACACCAAGCTGGGCTTCTACGCCGACTGGATCACCGACGTCACCAATAAAGTAAACTTCATCGCCAAACCCTGGATTGGTGGGGGCAAAAATGTACCAGTGCTAGTGATTAATTCATTATTGACTAAGTTTTGTCGACATCGTTAAAAAGCAATTCTCAGTCATCCTCATCATAATTAATGACCAAGTTTATACATATCTTTAGTTTACACATATATCCACAGATATGTCGGTGGTTAAAAACTGTTACACACCCGGGTAGACGGGAGCAGAAATATACCAGTGCAGATTAATTAAATATTGAACAAGTTTTATCGACATATCTTTAAAAAGCAATTTTTAATCATTATATTTAGGTAATAGTCAAGTTTATATACCTTCTAATAATTTGTAAACCGTTTTTATTTATACTTATCGCATCTATAAACAACCGATGTTTGACATTGACTCTTGACTCGAAAATTTTGACCACCTTTTAAAATAACATTGAATAACAACTAATTCAAAAAATTCAAAAATTCAAAATTCATTTATTTCAAGCAACACAAGGCTCATATTAATTGATTACAAATACCTAACTTTACCTATCCCACGCCAGTCTTAACATGCCTGTCGCAGCAGTGCATGATATATGGACAGCCTAGTCTGTCCGCAATCATCGCCACGACGGTGTTGGAAATCCAGTGGAAAAGTATTCCTTAGCATTCCGACGTATTGAGAACCTCCTTTTTAGGGTTCCGTAGAGAAAGTAATGAAATGAAATAGAAATTAAGAAAATGTTTTTTTTTAATAGTGAAACTCACGTAATTTACTTAACTAGACTCACACCTAGCGTTCTACCGCTTTTCACCAGAACCTCGGTTGTGTCCTTTTTTCGCTATTGCCATAGATTTGTGTTACACGTGTATTTTTTTCTTTAATTCTAAATTATTCTTTATATTGTATCGACTGTGGCTAAGAATATTGTTGTAATCCCTATTATGGTTATTTAGATATTATTGTACTCATATCTATATTTGTGATGTGACTGTAACATAAATAACCTAAATAAACAGCCGACATTGTTCAAAAGGTGTAAAATGCTTTACTCGTAATTCTTTCACTGATATTTGATTCATCGTATTTTCACAGATCACAGAAAGAAAATCCGCACCAAAACGACACAAAAAGCAAAATAAAAATGAGTTAGATATTGATTCTATCAAACAACTCGCTGGAGAATTGAAAGAGGTCCTGCGCATTAAATCCAACGTCACCGCGGGCCGAGTCCGAGCCAAATCCCGCTGTCACCATTCTGAAGAAGAAAAATACCTTTTAAAGTCATATCCACTTAAGGAAATAGCCAGAATAGGGCCTGAGGAGGAGAAGGATCCTGAACTCACCAAATCAAATATTAAAGAACCTACCCATCGAATACGCAAATCAAAATTTAAGAAACAAAAGATTTCTTCACCTGACGTAATAAGAAGACTTCAAAAGGCAAAATATGATAATATTGAATTAGAAATGGCTAATGAGAGCAGTGACACGAACTCCAGCAATGCGACCACAAATTACTCAGAAAGTGGTGAAAGTTCCGAGACTGAAGAGATCGCGATACCCCTGGACGACGCCAGGGTCTCTGAAGAAGAAAGCAATGATCATCCATTGAAATGATTTTCCAAAAGCTAATGAATATAAATTTATTATTATTGCCAACCGCACAGACTCTTGTGTGGAGTAAATTAAGAAGTCGTATGATAAAATACCGCTGCAATTAATAATCCTTACATTTAAAGCTTTTTTAGAGTTTCGTACCCAAAAGGTACAAGCGGGACCCTATTACTAAGACTCCGCTGTCTGTGTGCGTTTGTCCGTCTGTCCGTCGTCAGGCTGTATCTCACGAACCGCAGGAGTTCTTCTAAGCAATGATGGTCTTGTCTGAAGCGCTAGTAGATTCACTCCACTAGACCAGCGCTGACTTTAATGCCAGCATTACGCTGAGTTGGGACCATTTCGTGGCTACTTTCTTCTTGTATTTGTTAATCTGTTCTTTGTTATGCATGTCACGAATAAATGATTTTCTCTCTTTCTTTTCTTTCCATATAACCGACTTGTAGCCAATAAATATTTTGAATTTTGAATTTTATGAGAGCTAGACGGTTGAAATTTTCACATATTATGTATGTCTCTTGCCGCTATAACAACAAATACTAATAACAGAATAAAATGAATATTTAAAAAATTAAATCCCATTCAACAAACGTGATTTTTTCTAGATAATCAAATCAAATCAAATCAAATCAAAATTATTTAATTCAGACAAAGTCCATAGTGTTAGTAACAATAGTTTAAAATTACGACTATGTTAGTACTGCATTGATATAAAAAGAAAATAAAATACAATATTATTATTAATGCCACGGAACCCTTCGTGCGCGAGTCGAATATTTTAGTGTAGTTTTTAGAACGTACTCACTTACATTATTAATAACTAGCTTCTGCCCGCGACTTCGTCTGTGTGGACTTCAGAATTTGATCTTACCAGGACGAATAATATAAGTTTGTCCTAACCGAACCGAGAACGAAATATATAGTTTATTATTGCGCTATATAGGAAACAACGATTCAATACAGAGTTTCAAATCAAAGCTAGCGCCATCTACCCAGATCTTTCAGAACTTTAAAGTGTGTTCCTTTAGTATCTTTTGTGTACGCACACATCAATAATTACTAAATGAAAGGATTACAGGATCACAAACGTAAATTGAAACAAAAATACACATGGCTAGCTGAGACTTCACCTTTTTAATTTTGTTACTAGTCCATAGAAAGTGGCGCCACCTTGTGAGCAAATTCACAGCTTTTCACGATTAATTTCATTTCCCATTGGAATGAGATGTGTTTCGGTATAAAAAGTATCCTATGCTCTATTCCTGGAACCAACCTAAATGTGTGCGAAGTTTCATCCCGATCTGTTCAGTGGGTGAAGCGTGATTGAGTAACAAATATCCACACATGAAAACGTCCACACTTTCTCATTTATATTAATAAATAAGATAAGATAAGATTGTATACTATGGTGGTGATGAGTGTGATAACACTGGTTATTTAAATTATATCATGTGGCTCCACGATTTAGCATTATGTATAGATTGACATTTAAATTATTATTTTATGGATGTACGACATAACCTAATAGAATTTAAAATGTGACTTGTAATTAAAATCGGTAATATAAGACAAGGTGTCTTTTTCTATAAGGTAACGGATGTGTTTCCATTCCTTGACCTATAATTTGTGAAGCTATTGACAGGTAAAAAGTGGACGAAACTATTTTGTTATGTATACCTACCCACTTGTAGCAAATACATACTTGATTTGACATTATAGAATTAAATGACAGACTATTTTTCATTAGCCTTCCGCCAAAAATTAAAATGCGGCCTGAAGTAATCACAATAACCGCCCAAATAATAAATAACTGCCATAGAAATAAAACGACTTCAATGTCTTGATAATGACGGTTCTTTTTTTTAAATCCGGCTACTTAACATCAACTGACACCGCTGCTTTTGACATGGATTAACAAAACAGAATTCACATTGCCTGACCCACGTTGTCACGCTGTGAGGCAGAAGCATTGGAGAAATACATACATACATACATACATATATAAACTTACGCCTTTACTCCCAGAGTGGGGTAGGCAGCGCTACAGAATTAACAACAACTCTAAAAACTTGTTGATAATTATGTAAACACATTTTGCACAATTACGCTAAGATGTTTACCAGCGTATTAGTGACAGGTTGCAAGCCCATCGCCTAACAGTACTATACTACAAGCCTTTATTCCCTTAGTCGCCTCTTACGACATCCACGGGAAGACATGGAGTGGCACTATTATAACCCGGCAACCACACGGGTAATATAGGGGCCATAGGAGAAATAAATTATTCAATTGTACAATTTTGTCACATAATTACCAATATATTAAGCATTTAATGTTACTAACAATCGATGGAACGCAATGATCCTGAAATAAATGCATTACCTAATTTCAGAAAAAGATTGCATTTAGGGTTAGTTTATTCAGTTCTGTTTTTTTCCACTGACATTATTTTTTATTTCATAATCTTATTGATAAACCACTAACACCCAAAAAAAAAATATAATAATATTCAATATCAGACCATGCGAAGTTAACTTTCGGGTAAATCGTGAATACTCTATTGGGTTTGCTTGACGATCGATTTGCGGAACAGTCAAGAAAGATATAGGTCTCCTCCACGACAGCAAAACACCTCGTTAATTTGTGGAAAAACCAAACATCTATTGTTGAAGCCGAGTACAACATGCTACTAGGAACCAGGTGAACTTTTCAAACACAAAGAATGAATACACCAACACTTTATTGGCTTGGAAAGAGATACATGCATGCTGGCGAAAGAAATAACAAACGCAGGGAGCATAGGCACCTTTAAACAATCACACTTACGCACAAAATGGTTCCCATTTAAAATGGAAAATTCAACCTTAGGGGAAGTTTTAGGTATTTGGGTGGTGGCCCAACATTCCTCCGCGTATCAGAGATGCTCGTTCAAACCTAGCTTTTCAAAGTAAACATAAACAGCATTTCGTCATTACTTTGTAAAAATCTCGTACCTATCTCATATTTCGTGACGTACGATTTTAAACTTAAATGTGAAGAGAATTAAGGTAAAACTCATACATTTAAAAATATGAGATTCGAGTTTTTTCTAAAGTAGTATCGATTTGCTGAATCTGCAGCAAGCTCAGGCCATTATCTAACTGTTTAAGTAGTCATTTTTGATTTAGATTTTATTTGAGGGTTAGTTAAGGCTGCCAATATCAACGAATGCAGCTGCATGTGTCCCCTTTGTCACAAGGACGAGTTTATTTGTCTTTATTTTAAATTTTATTTCTTTTACTTAATTTATTGATTTGTGATCAAAATTAAAACAATGAAACATAATTACAATGCGTTCAGCTTATGGGTTATTTGCCTGGTGTATCTGGATGACATTTTAATTGTTTGTAGAGACTTCGACGATTATCAGAAAATTGGAGCAAACTTTGACTAACCTCCGAAATGCAAACCTGAAACTTAGACCGGAAAAATGCTCGCTTTTCAAGTGTAAGGAGAATTATTTAGGACACGTGGTGTCAAGTGATGGCATCGAGACCGATCTGAGGGTCTGGCTGACACCAAGGGTCTAGCGAAGGTAATAGCGAAGTTTCATTAAATAATGTAAGATGTAGCGGAACCTTTGCACCAGCTAACGGTAAAAAAAACGACCATTTGAATGATCTTTAAAATAAATGATCACTTGTTGGATGTCCGGGTTTTTGTGTCTCTGTGTTATTAGCTCAACATTTATAGGATGGTTGGTAGATACTTTAATTTTGTACAGAGTATAATACCTATGTCCATTATAACAACAATAGTCAATAACAAAAATAAAATAACGTTGGTCCGGAACCCTTTATGTTAGCGCCGAGCACCGTGACTTCACGCGGCGGAGAGGGGGGGGGGGGGGACTTCACTGCGTGGCGCAGGCAAGCCGGAGAAAGCAACAGTAGGCTTCCGCACGTACACTTACAATCAATGCATCACCAGCGGCCATGTCTAAACTGACGTTAAGAAGATGTTTCTTTCTTACGAATTTTTGTGTTATGATTGTGCTAGCCGTGGCGGTTCTGAGTCTATTTTTTTTCGAACGTTGGCTCACCGGAGAGCGCTTAACTTCGTTGTTCTTCACGGATCCTATGGAGGAGGAATACGAGCGCCAGGTACTAGAGGACGAGGCGCTCGTAGTGCCGGGGCTTGGGGAGGGGGGGAAGGTCGTGGAGCTCTATGGGAGCGGGCGGCGGGGGGGGCAAGGAGTACGAAAAGAATTACGTCATTAACACGTATCTGAGTGAACGTATCTCGTACACGCGCACTTTGGAAGGTTAGTTTATTAATTAAATATAATTACTCGTAACAATAAAATATTGGGTTTGTCTGTCGTATTTTACATTTGTTGATCAAATAGATTATACCCAATTTAATTTATTAATGTATGTAGTTTGGGTAGGTAAATGCGTTTTTTTCGAATAAAATATTAAATTAAATACCGGCAAAATTATCATTAAACTTAAGGATGGTACACTTACACCATCCTTTCCTTGTAAAGAACACAGTGATGCGGCGGCAGAACCGTGCGCAGGGACTCAGCCCAGTGGCAGGCCAGCTTCGGATGACTGTGATTGTCTTGACACCGTCTTTGACAGTGCATTGTTCAGTTTACGGAATATTATAATGCACGGACGGACGGACCGCGCGGGCTCCCGCTCGGGCTTCCTTCGAGTATGGAACCCTAAAAATTAAACAACCGTCGACTTATTTGACAAAAAAAACCGGGTAAGAGCATGTCGCTCCATGCTCAGTGTAGAGTTCTGAAGCCGTTATCACAAATTAGACCTCGCGACAAACTTAACTTTGCCGTTGGAAAACTGTTATTCCCATACATCGACATAGGTCACGGTCAGAAGAATCTCTGAGCTAGGCTGCGGACGGACGGACATGGCGAAACTACTCGTATAAGGGTTCCTAGTTTGACTACGGAAACCTAAAAATGATAATATTATTTAATCACAAACATAAATGTGAAAAAATGCGCCAAATTCGTAAACTAATCCTAATAAAAGAAGTTAGATGTAACTGGAAACTCTTTCAAAACTCCTTAGATCACAGTTCCCGTCATGCGTAACGTAACGTTCAAATGTTAAAAGGACTTTTGTTATGTTATTTACTACTTAATAGCGCGACTCGGAAAGTTTTGACCTGCCGACTATCTTCGAGCTGAGTACAATATAATATTCCGTTGGCAAAGATGTACTCAGTCGAATATTCGAATAATAGATAAGTTAATGAAGTGATTAACTTTAGGTTCAGATCAATCCAGTAGAGGATTTAGAAGGAGAGAATACTTGCCAAGTGCCACTATTAAGTAGCAAATAACGTAACCATTCATCAATGTATTGTTAAAACGGTAAAACATAGAAGCATCAAATCGAAAGGTCGAATCCAAATTTTGCTGGATATAAGAAAAACAATAAATGACTACTAAGCCGATCAAAAAGTATAAATCGCACCTTTGCGACAAAACTGTGACATCTGCGCAAATCACAGCTTTGGAGATGTCACAGTTTTGTCGCAAAGGAGCGAAATAGTCAATGTTTACTGCCATTTACGTGATATAACGAAAATTTATTCTCATCCATGTCTTCCCGTGGAAGTCGTAAGAGGCGACTAAGGGAATACAGGCTTGTAGTACCTACTGTTAGGCGATGGGCTTGTAACCTGTCACTAATACACATTGTTAAACATCTTAGCCTAATTGTGCAAATTGTGGTTACTGAGTTATCAACAAGTTTTTAGAGTTGTTGGTGATTCTGTGGCTCTGCCTACCCCACCTAGGAATGAAGGCGTGAAAAAAATGTATGTATGTGTACATTCTTAAATTAAATCCTAACTTATTTTCGTATTTTTGCCTGAAGACATGTTTCAGCCGCTAAAAACAATGGCAGGGTTGTGGAAATATTGATAATCTGGTATGTGATAGAGCTTGTGAACGATATTTCAGCCTGGTAAAAATGCATCCAAAGCTCTAAAAATCACGATAGAAAATTAAACGCCTGAAATCTTTAAACAAATGGCGTAAAAATACTAATACAAAAAAAAACATGAAGAGCATGAAGACCGTTTAAGGGTAATCAGCTGTGAAAAGAAGGTCACAACTATTTCGGGAGTTTGAGAAAAATATCGTGAATTTAAGGTTCAAGACATATATGTTTTTTTTTTTAGACGCTTTTCGCTTACACGAGAACACATGTCATAATTGTAACTTGTAACTTAAACTTTCGTCCGAATCGTTTGATTTTTGTTAACTAAATGTTTTTTTTGGTTGTTTGTAGATAGTTATGTTATTAGCTATTTTAAATTTTCTGTGATAAATTACCTAGTTTTAAATGCATTAAATGAACTTACACGTTTTATAGCAGACGGTAATTTATTATAAAGTTGTCTATTAAGGAGTTGAGAGTGCTCCTATTGTTCGGTTCCTAAGTGATTCCCCCGGCAGACCTGCGGCACCCGGCGTGCGCGCGCGCCACGTACGACGCGGAGCTGCCCTCCGCCTCCGTGGTGATCGTGTTCCGCGACGAGCCGTACTCCCTGCTGCTGCGCACCGTGTGGAGCGTGCTCGGCGCCGCCCGCCGGGACCGGCGCTGGCACCAGCGGGCCAGCTTCGTGGAGCGCGGGACCAACCGGACGATGGCGATAGGTGAGACAACCATGCAGAAGGCAAACGAGCACACAGGCCGCGAGCAGGGCAGCTTCTAGAGTTCTATACCCTGTGGACTGTGTTTTGTCTCACTTTTACGTTAGCAGGTATCACGTCGGTGTATGACGTCATGTATTGCTGCTGGTTGTGGGTCAAACTTAAATTATACAAGCAAAAGTTTGGTCGTTTGTTACTGTATCACGCCAGAACAGCTGAACGGATCTGGATGACATTTGGTACACATGGACTAAAATTGTAGACTTCCCGGGGGAAGAGCGATAAACGACTTCTACGTGGACGGAGTCGCACGC
Source organism: Acleris emargana (assembly GCA_927399475.2). NCBI lineage: Eukaryota > Metazoa > Arthropoda > Insecta > Lepidoptera > Tortricidae > Acleris > Acleris emargana. The sequence continues at coordinate 18,954,663 of OV656854.1, forward strand.
AAAAGTTAGTGGTAAATAAACTCGTTTATATCTTTTAACGTATTAAATCCAAGCTTAACACCATCTACGTTTTCACTTAACTGCCTGCTTTTCCACCAGGTGTTGTGCAAAGCAGCAGCTAAGCAGGCGTGTACAAATAAATACATTGTATGGATAGCTTGATCGACTTAAACGGCTTATTGAAGGATGGCTTTTAAAGGTTTTGACTGTGCTACTCTTTCCCACTAGACATTGGTATTGTGGTCCCCGCAGGCTACCCGGGGCAGGAGCCAGACTCCGAGCACGTGTACCTGAAGGAGATCATCCTGGTGGACGACCACTCGACGCTGCCCGAGCTGCGCGGCAAGCTGGCCCACTACGTGCGCACGCGCCTGCCGCGCGGCCTGGTGCGCCTGCTGCGCCTGCCCGAGCGGTCAGTGCTCCACCGGTTCAAACTTACCTGATTGGTCGGTACCCAGCTCTGCTGACGGACCGTGCAGTGTGAGAGATTTGTAGGCTAGCAGGCTCGCAGCCGCGTCAGGCAACCAACCTGTCGTAACGATCAGTCACCCCACGCCCTGAAGCCTATAGTGTGCAACTCGCCTGACTCCTAACTTTACCAAAGTCAAGATTCAGGCAAGTTGCACATTTTATAGGGTTTTGAAGTACTGATCAACCGCACCCTTTTTTTAAGATGACCGTCCGTCAGTCCGTCTGTCTATCTGTCTTTGGTGGTTGTTGCTACCTAGAATCCCCTAAACTATCTGCCTATTTAATAAAACGATCTGAGGGGTTATTACGACATAACTATGCAGTTCATGCAGTTTACGCTGAGAGAAAAAGACAGAGCTGTGTAACTGCTTTAGCTCTGTCCTTTACACGCCGTAAAATGAACTGCATAGATAGATATGTCATAATAACCCCTCTGGTCCTTAAACGTGAAAGTGCAGTCAAACAGGCTGATGTAATTAATAGTAATATGTTGCAGGAGCGGGCTGACCCGCGCGCGGCAGGCGGGCGCGCGCGCCGCGCGGGGCGACGTGCTCGTCGTGCTGGACGCGCACTGCGAGGGGCTCGCCGACTGGCTCCGCCCCCTGCTGCAGCGCGTCAAGGACAAGAGGACCGCCGTGGTGACACCTATCATTCATTGGATAGACGCCAAGACTTTCGAACTCCATGACACCAGAGAACTGGTCTACTTTGCGGTGAGGCTTCTATATCTGTGTCTGTTTAGGGTCTATATAGGTTTCTCTAACTTTTATATCGTATTTCTTTTTCGTCACATAATTTTTCGTATACAAACGAATATTGTTAAGAATAAAATGTTCATCTTATAACGTTCTTGTCTCAAATATCCCATGTCAATAACTTTGTTATGCTGAATATTGTATACCCCAATACACTTAGAACTCTCGACTGCTCCGGCGCTGCGGCGAGACAGCGATTGTCTTAAAAAAAACCAGAATGGCTACATGACACTCGCTGTTCGCTGCTGCTGCTAAGGGACGCTTGTGCAGATATTCGGTTTCGTCTTCTCGGGGTACGCCAAGTGGATCTACGTGCCCGACTACGAGTGGGACCGGCGCCGCTACGTGATCTCGCCCACGTGGTCAGTGTACACAAACACACATACAAACACCAACTTTCACACATACAATAAAACATTAATATACTGATACGGTCAACAGCAAAGGGGCACCCTTATACCAAGTACACTTTGACTTGTGGGAGGACCTTGTGCAGGGTCCGTCCGGGTTGGTACCACCATCTTATCCATTAACCTACCGCCAAGCAGCAGTGTTCGCATTGTTGTGTTCCGGTTTGGGGATAAGACAGTCTGTGAAATGACTAGCATAGAGGCATTCCATCTTAGTCCTAAGGGTTGGCAACGCATTTGCAGTCTTGTGAATGCGAATGTCTATGGGTAACAGTTTCCACTTACCATCAGGTGGCCTGTGTGCTCGTTTGCCTTCCCGTGCCATAAAAAAAAGAAGCGAAGTCATAAAAATATACGCGTTCCTAAGAGGTCTAAGTATTCTGCCATTGAAAATACGGTTTATTTTTGTGCGTATATTCGCGCGGTGACCTGATATTAGAGCTTTCAACTGTACACTTAATACTTTGTCACTATGTACAAGTTTATTGTATTCTATTTAGGGAGTGCAATTTAATCGGTTATTAACAGTTTTTGTATGAAAATAACCGGATTTGCATTCCCTAATTCTATTTTAATCGTTCTAATAATTAAAATATATAGCTAGTTGAAGAGTTTTTTTCAATCTAGAAAAACGCGCCCCCCCCCCCCCCCCCCCTTATTGCCTGATTCTTTGACTCGTAGTTCCTGGTCCTTTGAACCGTGTGAGAGCCGTGTTACAGGTCCCCGACGATGTCGGGCGGGCTGTTCGCGATGTCCCGCGCGTACTACTGGGAGCTGGGCGGGTACGACGAGCAGATGGCCGGCTGGGGCGGCGAGAACCTCGAGATGAGCTTCCGGGTCTGGCAGTGTGAGCATCACATTGTGAACAGTTTTTTAAAAACCGGCTCATAGCTTAGCTAAAGTTTTTATGTACAAAAATAACGTTCTTATTCTTGTTTTATCTTGCGTTACTCAATTATTTTATAATCGTATAAATAGTGCTTTTGTCTAGGATTAAGTAAATTAAGTAGAGATATAAGTGTTTTGTTTTGTTTTGATTTTAGCGTGTTGATATATGATAAACCCTGAAAAAAAAAGTACCTAGATAAGTTAATATAAATAAATGATGCTGTTTGCAGACACGAGAGACGACACACGCCGTCCGCCATCCGTCCCCACCATCTAGAAAGGTCTCCTCCATTTATTTATATCAACTTATATTAATTTTACTATTATTTTGCTAATCGTATCAAAAGAAAAGAAGAAAAAAAAAAGGAAATAAGAGACAGAAATCACGCCATGATTGCACACGCATCAATTCTAAAGCGCAATTTACAAAAAATAATGTTAACCTTTGGTTACGGAACCCTAAAAATCAATTATGTAGATTTTAAATATGAATATTTAGTAATTTAAATATAGTTAAGAAACGTTATAGCAAATGGTTTTTAGGTGCAATTAAATTACAATACGACGCGCTGGCCTAGTTGGTGGTGACCCTGCCTACGAAGCTAGCGGTCCTGGGTTCAAATCCCGGTAAGGGCAGATATTTGTGTGATGAGCGCGAATATTTTGTTCCTGAGTCATGGATGTTTTCTATGTATTTAAGTATATATTTCTCTATATAAGTATTTATATCGTTGTCTAGTACCCATAGCACAAGCCTAGAGCTTAGTTTGGGACTAGGTCAATTGGTGTGACATTGTCCCTGGTATTTATTTATTTAATCTTCGTATCTCCCGCGCAGGCGGCGGCACGCTCGAGACGATCCCGTGCTCGCGCGTGGGGCACGTGTACCGCACCGGCCGGCCCAGCGAGCAACGCCACGACACTCTCGGTAGTTAAAATATTAAATAAAAACCTTTAAAAACGCTCTTTTTTAACAATTCAAATTGATAATAGGTCAGTCAAACTCAAGTCAGCTTTTGGTTGAAAATATTGTGGGTCGCCGACATCAGTTTGACTAACCTATTACCATTATGCTATATATTATTTAGCCAAACTTCTCAAGTAATAAGAAACTATAGGAAATTAATAAGAAACTCGCCGCAAGCGATGCCGCGGGAAAGTCATAGTGCATATATTTATATAAACCATTTCAATATGCTTCGTCTCTCATCTATCTCACTCGAGATATCTTATCGTCACCCTCGAAATAAGTAACGTTGAAGGGTTCCTGTCGCCATCTGTGGTCTTCATCATCAGCACCACTTCACCAAATATCTATCTATCGTATCGTTATAGGCTATAATATTTAAGGAGTTCCCTAGATTTCTTCAAGATTCCATTAGCAGATCCTGACGTGTTACGGGACCAACTAGAAAGTATACGTTTTCAAACAAAAACAACAGACTTTACAAATCAGTCCAGCTGCCTTTGAGTAAATAATCGGGGAACATACATTTTCAAAAAACCCGGTGAATTGAGAACCTTCTCCTTTCAAGTCGGTTAAAATTGTTCATACGTTCGTTGACGTCCTAGTTTTTTATAATACTTTGCGAAAAAACTTGGAATCTTCTTTGTACGCACTAGCTTTCATTCTATCCGATGTAACCAGTGACAGGACTGGTCAGAGAAGCGGCTTCCATAGTGCTGCATGTTCGATGTGTGGCAGGGATCAACATGGCGCGCGTGGCGGAGGTGTGGATGGACGAGTACGCGGAGCTGTTCTACCTGCACCGGCCGGAGACCAGGGTGAGCCTCTCACTAAGGAAATGACGTCCAGCACGCAACAGCACACACGAGGACGTAATACAATGCGTCTGTGTTGCGAGAGCAGGCTCCACTCCACTGGGTAAAACCATGTTGCTTTTGACATGTTGCCATATCGTTTTTAACTCGATTCATTTACTCTAATTATCATCAGCCATAAACTTTAAATGGGCTAAGAATTATTTACCTTCAAACCTCGAATCTTCACAAGCTATGACTGACCGAACCAGTATAGCAACCATAGGTTGCGAAACTTGTTTGCCGCGGCAGGCACCCGGGGCATCTCGGGGGAATTTCAAAATTTTAAATATTAGCTAAAAGTTAATTTATAGCATATAAATATTATAAAAACGGGCCAAGTGCGACTCGGACTCGCGCACGAAGGGTCCCGTATCATTATCTATAAAAAACACGATTGTTGTATGGGAGGGAGCCCCCTTAAATTTTCAAATATTTTTTTTTTCTGTTTTTAGCGGTTGTAGCGGCAACAGAAATACATAATCTGCAAAAAACAACTGCCTAGCTATCAATCACGGTTCGTGAGATACAGCCTGGTGACAGTCAAACGGTCGGACAGACGGACAGACGGAATTTTAGAAATAGGGTCCCGTTTTTACCTTTAGGTACGGAACCCAAAAGTTTAATTATGAAGATTATAAAAATGAATATTAGTCATTGAAATATAGTTACTAAACGTTATAGCAAATGGCTGTTATAGCAAATGAATAATTATAGCAAGTGATTCTATAGGTATTCATGGGTCTTAAATTAATAGCATTTAATTTTACGGCAAATATTGAAAAAAAAAAAAAAAAAACATTTATTCACTAACCACAACAAAACACAAAAAAAAAGAAAAAACAGTAAACTAAAACAAAGTGGTGGATGTGTCTTCGTGGCAGTGAATCGGATGCTGGCTCAGCATGATGCTGAGGTGCTAGGCACCTGCAGCGCTGATTTTCAGCCAGCACCGAGTGTGACAGACGGACGGAACGCTGTACAAACTAATAAATAAAAGTAACGAATATACTATTAAACAAATACTTATAGTGAGACCTTATAAAAATATATAATGAGAGACATGAAACCTTACATAAACATACATACATACATAAACTCACGCCTTCATTCAATAGTAAAAGACCTACTTATTGGACAATTATTCATTTTTTTTGCATTGAATGCATCATTTTTGTGCAGAAAAACCCGCGTGTGGGCGACGTGTCGGCCCGCCAGGCGCTCCGCGAGAGGCTGCGCTGCAGGAGCTTCCAGTGGTACCTGGACACCGTGTACCGGCAGAAGTTCGTGCCGGTCAGGGACGCGGAGGCGTTCGGCAGGTGGGTCATGACGTCATGAGGTTCAATGGATGATGGGTCCAGAGCTTTGAGTGGAAGGCTCACAGAGGGTAAAAAATGGAATAACAGTCTGATGAGGCAGACTGTCCATAAATATCACAATGTACTCGTGAAAAAAATATAGAAATCCATCAGGTTTTTATTTTTCACGAAATAAACGAAATTGACATAAATTATAGTATAGGAACGTATATAATCATTCAATTCAATACAATTTTTGCGTATAAGACTTTAGACTGGGCCAACGTTGTGAACACGTCTGTGATTGTTACAGGGTGCAGAACCCTGTGTCGGGGTTATGCTTGGACTCGACGCATCGCCCCTACGAAGAGAATAGCGCGGGGCTTGGATTCCGTCCTTGTCTTCCTATACTCAACATAACGCAGCACTTCTCGCTCACACACACCGGACAGTTTAGAGACGAAGTGCACTGCGTTCAATTGCAGTATGTCTAAGACATTTTTTATTCTACTTAATACGAATCGAATATCTTGTAAACATTATCACAATTTAAAGTCTGAGTTGTATGTGAATATTAATTAAGTAAATATAATAAAATCCAGATAAAATGGCGACGCCGTTTTTCAGAGCCGATATCTCAATTCTGAACATTTAAATTTCACCAAGTTCTGGTCATTGAATCGGTGGGAAGTGAACGGAACTCCACAATAATTTGGAATCGGTTCACTGTTCTCAGAGAGTAAGTTCTGAGCGTTCTGCCGACTTGCTGGTTCGTTACCCACTTAGTTGTTGGTCAAAAGTTGTCTGAAATTCTAACTCTATCGACACAAGTCGTGTTGTGCTGTTGCAGGGACTTAGAGAACAATGATGGCAGGCCGCTGGTTGTACTGAAGGAATGTGACAAACGCCTGGGGGGGCTGGTAAGTTTTAAAAGTAGCGACGCTAGCGACATCTCACAGAAGTGGGAGAAAACTGTACAGCGCCTCCATTAATACATAACATCGATAAAATATGTATTTATATGTATTAAATTATACCATTATTATTATTATTTTTGTGTGGTGGCCGGGTTAGAATAGTGCCACTTCATGTCATCCCGTGGATGTCGTAAGAGGCGAATAAGGGAATAAAGGCTTGTAGTACTATTAGGCGATGGGCTTGCAACCTGTCACTAATACGCTGGTAAACATCTTAGCCTATTTGTGCAGAATGTGGTTACAGAATTAACAACAAGTTCTTAAAGTTGTAGGTAATTCTGTAGCTACCCCACTCTGGGATTACAGGCGTGAAGGTGTGTAAATTATACCAAGGGCCCTAATACGGCTGCGATTATCGCGTGCCAAAGCTTGGATAGGGCCTCCGTCACCTTCTGACACGTAAATAAGTGCGAGAGTGACGGGTGCTTTATCCACATTTGAGACGCGTTAGACGCAGCCATACTAGGCCCGCAAGTTATACCAATGACTTATTATATATACCCTTTGAATAGATATAATTGACAACATTTCAAAAAAAAAAGCATTGTTTTTTCGCGTTTATAATAGCTGGTTAAAAATAAGACTACCCGTATTTCTTGGTTTTTCTTTATTTAACTTAAATTCGTCGTTAATAATTTATTAAAGAAATAGTAATTAAAAATACCGTAAGTATATACAAAGTTAGGAATAGGTACTGATGTCGCGATCTTAGCCTGATATAAAATAAAAATAAAGTAACTTTAAATATAAACAGAACTGACTGTCATGTCATGTCACTCACTTGTCAATCATTCGCTGCCGTTCGTTCACAAATTTGTTATTTTGCGTAATTTAATTAATTACGTAATTTGTAGACGCCATTAAAATAAATAAACTGTTTTGCGTAGAATCGAAAGCGTGTCGTTAGAATCAAGTAATCCGTCAGACAACATGACAGTTGTATATTTTTTTGAATTCCTTTGGTAATTCTCATACTCATACTCATACTCATTTATTCATATTTTTCGATAAAATTACACGTCAAAGGTTATAAATGGACTAAGGGCACTATAAGTGTAATCCTAACATTCACAATCCAACTTTTTTTACTCTTTTTCCTAAATGTAAAAAAACTACTGCATAAAAAATCCAAAGATATTTTTACTGTAATCAGCAGTGTAAAATCTAGAAACGGTATTTTATTTTACTACCTTAGCACAAAATGAATTGTTGTCAATTATCTCTTCACATTAACATCAAATATCGTTACATCTTGTAAAATTTGGTTAGTGTGTATGACCACCCAATCAGACGCGCGTTCAGCTGGGTCGGCAGCGGCCCCCGCGAACCTAGCGGTGTTCCCAAGGGAGGTGTGCTTTCTCCTCTTCTTTTCTCAATCTTGTCACGTCCTACCGGGTGGCAAGAAAAATTCGATAAAAGTTTAAAGAATTTATTGAAAAGAACTCCGGTAGTGTGAACAGAAGAGGGTAGTAGGTTCGTAGGGGGTGGTCTGATTCTGTGAAGTGGATAGCACTTCTCTCGTAAATTAGAGTGACGCGGAGCGGCGGTGGAGGTAACCCGTCGGCAGCCCGACGGTGTACGATGCCAGGATCCTGGCGTCAGGGGGGTAGCACCCGGTGTGTAGCACCGGACCCCACTCGACGATCCTGGTCCCGGAGATAGACGCCGCGCCGGCCAAGTAGGTGAGTAGAGGAGGAGTAGATGGGTAGCAGCGTTGGTGTACTCCTAGCGGAGGTGTACTCCCAGCGGTGATTATGAACGGTGAACGGTGAAAGGTGAACGGTGATCGTTGCTCCCTGAACGGTGAACGGTGCTCGTGCATCATGATAGGCGATCGGTGCTCATGATGGGTGATCGGTGCTCCCTGAACGGTGAACCCTGGAAACCCAAGCATTGGCTGTGTGAGCCTGGTGTCCAGTATTGGGATAGTTATGCCAGCCGCCGTTGGGTGAAGCCCGAGGGAATAGCGCATTTAATTATCGGCGGTGGCAAGAACTATCGGAACGGAGTTACATAAAACAAAGAAAAGCTAATCCAAAATAACACTTTACTAAGGAAGTTAATATACTAACGACCGTTATGAAGTAACGGTCGGTTATTAGAAATAAAAAATGGTTAAAAGAATAATTTGGAATAATCTAGAAGAACACACAATAGGAAAATATAAAACACGATAACATTACACAGCAATATAGAAGAAGAATAGACAGTTAGTTCGTTGCACTGAACTTACCCGATTTGGGGATTTGCACCGATTTTATAGATAGGTATTAAGTACCTATACGAACGTTAACACTAAGTGTTTTAAGTGTAGTAGTTGAGGCGGTAAAGAGGACGAATGAAATGAGCGCGGCCCTTTTATAACCTTTCGCCCATTTCGGTTAATTTTGAATATGAGTAGGGCGAACAAAGAAATGTTAGAAAGCCAATTCGCGTCATGAGTGAAAATATCGGGTCATGTAGGTAAGACACCAACATACCCTCCATTATTTTCTCATGCGCTGAATCAGATATGTAAGAATACATTATTTTATTATTTTATTAACGAGTGACAATTAAAAGGTTATTTATATTTATGCTGAAGTTAATTTTATTAAAAGATTTAAATATAAGTAAAGTTACACAGAATGGCTAGTAACGCCATCTGTTGGATAAGTGTCGTCAACACTTGACAAAGATCGATTTGTGGTTAACGCAACTAAAATAATCTATGGAATTGAGCTGTCTGTTTGACAGTTATTAGTAAACAATTCTTAAGGATGTTTACAATACGAATTTAAATTAAAGTGAAGTGAAATGAAGTTAAATTGAAGTGAATTAAGCTTGTTTGTATGTTAAAATGCAGCACAGGTAAACAGCGTAACAACTGCATTGTTACAATCTTTCTCAATGTGTTGTTATTGTTCGTTCAGCAGTGGCAGTACGTGCGCGCGTCGAAGCAGCTGCGGCACGCGCGCTCCGGGCTCTGCCTCGATGCGCACGGCGCCGTCGCCGACGCCGACGCGCGCGCATGCGCCTGCACCAACCGCAGCTCGCAGCGGTGGACGTTCGACTACGACGGCTCCCAGAGCTCCAGTGAGTTCGCGCCCTTCGCAGTACTATCTTAAAGCGAGTAGCTTTAAAGTTGTGACCCCAAGATTTGTTGCAGCCAATCTGTTGCCGCCCGGCGTGGAGGAGCGGATCCGGAAGCTGCGCGGACAGCGGTGAGTCGCTAGTCAGGGGGCGTACTTGGACTAAGATAAAATATTCAATATGTTTATTTAGTAAGTAGCGCTGGCACTTTTAGGGATAGCCCGCACCACATTCTGTCACAGAAATGCAACGTATGGGTCCATAATGTTAGTGCACGTATATTCGAAAATTATATGGCAGCGATTGATAATGATAACAAATACGTAGTTGATGATGATGGTGAAGACAATAATGATGTTATGACCTCATGACGGATAGTTGATGATGATTATCTGGATACGATGAGCGAGGTGCCTGTAACGGTCTCCTTCGGACCCCCCCAGACCGAGGTTCACAAGACAGAAACTTAAATGATATTTACTGCCGAGAGCCTGATATTATACAGTTTTTCTGTTTTAGGACTCCTCCACCGGATGATGGACTTATGGAGGTGAGACGGGCTATTGTTACACAAGCAGCATCCCAAACAAGTCCCCGCCTCATCTTCTGAGAAACCCATCAGGACCCAAAGTCTGCCTTAATGCTGCTGAGGATGAGGTCGCCGGGCGGCGGCAGACTGGGGGGGGGGGGGGGGGGCGATTTTGCGCATTCTATTTTGTATAAACGTATTTGTTTTTTTTTTCAGTGGCCATTCGAGGTTTTTCTGTAATGGTTTAGAAGACCCTATCACTTCTCCATGTATATTTAAAGGATATAAATATACAAGATGGAAGGGGACAGGGGCCGCCTCCGAAAATACAGTAAATATAAGTGATGTACAATCGATTTGTAGGTAGGTAATTGCTAGAAACTATTATTAAAAATATGTTAAAATAAGTCGTATTTAATATTGATGACAACCCTAATATCCCCATCCTCGTACGGCATTATGCAAGAGACATGGATGGCCGACATACAACTTTAGCAATCTGACGGTCAGACGTTCCGTCCACCGTACCGTAACCCGAGCACGACGACGAGGACGGGCTAGTTTCACTATTTTCAGTATTGTCCTATTATTTAATCTATAGCGTTGACCGCCCGCCTCGAACTTACCCTTAGATATTGGTCGGAGTGGCGCAGTACTCCTTCCTCAGTCTTACTGCGGGTCGCTCGACCCCTGCTCCGCGTCGAACGTCCTGAGATATTATGTCAAAAGCTCGTAAATCACGCGACTACGTGTTAGGTGGTGAAGGATATGTCTCGCTGTATTATGGTACATTTTGTACCAGTGTGGATAAGGAGGGATTCACATTGGTGCAGCGCAGCAAACTACGTAGGAAGCCTCATAAGACTCGGTGTGGTACTGCAGTAACCGACCCGAGTTCCGAGCTGCGGGCAGCTATACCGAACACGGCGATCTACGTGTCTAGCCTGCACCACTCTGCCACGCGAGACGACGTGGTGGAGTACGTCCGTCAGAAGGTTGGATGCAGTCTGACTGTGTTCCAGCTGCGGTCGCTTTGTTACGTGCACTTCAGTTCGTTTGTAGTGCGCGGGCCGCAGTTTATGCTGGGAACCGTCGAGTGTCCTGACTTCTGGCCGAAAGGTGTCGTGTTCCGGCGGTTTCGGGGCAGCCTACCAACAGCGACCCTCATGCCAAGTTTGGCAAAACAGAACCACGTTGTTCTGTTACCGCGGTGTTAGTTTTTAAGTTTTATATTTTTATGTATGTTGGTTTATAAGGTATTTCTAACTATATTATTTATTTTTCAGTTATTGTGTTATGGTTGTTGTATTATTTTATGTCGTTTTTCATTAAATATCTATTATCCTTGCTTAACAATAATAAATTGAGATAATCCCGAGCCTCCAATCAATAACCTGTTAAACTGTGACATAATTGTAAGGTTCACTTCATTTTTTCATTTTTAATGAAATGTCGTCGGTTCAAGGACAAACTGTGGCTCTATTGGAGAAGGATACACGTCTTCCAAAGTTCAAGTGAAAAACGGTATATAATATAAGTGTAGTAGATTCTGTACGCTATGTACGAGTACTCTTCTGCGAGTTCAGTACAAAACCCTTTTGGTGAAACTACAGGGTCTGTCTGTATTTATGTCATAGTATCCACCTATCAAATTGAAGCATAGGTGTTTAACTCGCTTGCCCGCGTCTAATTATATATAAAAAAACTAGCTTTTGCCCGCGACTTCGTCCATGTAGAACGTGTTTATCGCAGTTAAGTAAATTAATACTTTCACGTCCTTCCTGGCCAGAATGATCTTTTAAACTCATATTATGTTGAGATTGATTGAGATTGATGATTAAAGAAGTTGAACTGAATAACTTCATCAATCATCAATTTTACTTGTGGGAGGACCTTGTGCAGGGTCCGTTCGGGTTGGTACCACTATCTTATCCATTAACCTACCGCCAAGCAGCAGTGTTCGCATTGTTGTGTTCCGGTTTGGAGATAAGACAGCCGGTGAAATGACTAGCATAGAGGCATTCCATCTTAGTCCTCAGGGTTGGCAACGCATTTGCAGTTTTGTGAATGTGAATGTCTATGGTGGTTTTTACCATCAGGTGGCCTGTGTGCTCGTTTGCCTTACTATGATATAAAAAAAAAAAAAAAAAAACTAGGTTAATACATTTTAGTATACATTTTTTTTGTTTTAGCATCTTTTGCTAAAACATTAAGATTCCGTAGGCTGGATACTTGTGACCCACCATAGAACTGTGCCTTAGTGACGCTATGATTGTAGTTGCAAGAAGTGTCACTGTGGCACCGTTCAATGGTGGGTCGCGGTTCCATTGGGCTGACAGGTACACCAGCTACTTTAAGTATTTGTCCTTGCGCTTTGTTTATGGTCATGGCAAAAGCTGTTTTTAGAAGGAATTACTCCCTTTTAAAGTAACATGGTAAATCTGTTGGAATTATACGAGTAGGAATGCGGGGAATTTAAAGATTTTCTCCTTTCGCAATTCCATACATAATTATTTCCGTTACGATATTCTGGCCTAGGAAGGTGCGTAATTTGCAACCGTGTGATATTATATAATCAATATTACTTATAAGGAGAACCGGAACACCAACTTTAAGCATGAACTTGGGTGATTCAATTAACACCGTCGAGAGTTAAAAAGTACCCGCAGAATTAAAATAATTGACCTTACTAAATTTTTTCATTAGTTTAGTTTAGTTTATTTATTCATCAATGTAATATTACAATATAAATACATACCACATATATTACATAATACATTACCACTTAACCTAACTAGGGCACGTTTTTTTCTTTAATGTAATTCCTAATTAGAATTAGTAGTAAAAATTTGAAACCCCTAAAACATCATTCCCTTGGTGTATCTATTCCTCAAATAACCGCCACCAGCCGGCGACCAGCCTCAGCCGATACATCTCACGCGATGTCTGCGTTTGGTTACGGCCGGCGGGGGCTGCCCTCCATCCGGGTATTATATACACTCTAGGGGTAGGGCAGATATACATATTATGTAGGACCACGTGGAATCGGGGTTGTTACATTCTGTTAGATATTATAATAAAGCGCCACCTTACCAATAACATTACTGTTGTTAAATTTTATGACCTGCAAATGTATGACTTAATTTATTAAGTGTCACATGTTTGTGGTATGGGAGGCCCCTTAAATATTTATTATATTCTGTTTTTAATATTTTTTGTTAAAACGGCAACAGAAATAACATAATCTGTGGAAAATTTCAACTGTAAAGGTATCAGTGTTCGTGAGACGCTCGGGTGACGGCGCACTGTGGTTCAGCGTGTATGGAGAGAGTGTCATAAGTCGATTTGTCCAAAACTTCCAACATTATTGGGAAGAAATGCATATATTGTTGTTAATTATGAATTTATTTGATAAAATAAAGGACTTACAATTAATTTTATGTGTATATATTATTGAATAATAATAAAAAAAAAACAATTAAAAACGTTTCAAAATTCACTATATTTCAATACTGTATAATTAACACTTATAAATAGTAAGTAACATGTTTTCACTTAAAAATATAATAAACAATACCTTAATACTATTTAATTTAAAAAAAAACAACTTATATTGAACGCAAACATATTTACTAAGTTTTTTCGTTATGTGCAATTCATGCAGTAGAATGAACCGCACGTAAAGAGTTGTTATCTTAAAAATACTATAATTAAACTATCTAACACTCATTAGTGAAACTTTAATGAGCTTAGCAATAATGTAATAAACTAATGACAGATTTAGATGAAACACTTTTTTTTCCTAGGAAGCTTTCTAAGACCCGTAACTAGTGGGTCAGAATTTAATAAAAGTCGATTTTAAACATCGGTATTCGTCGCAACACGTGACATTTTTCTAGTATTGTTGAGCCGAAACGCTTTTTTATTTTTATTTGTAGCTTCGGCAGCTTCTTCTGATAGTTCTCCTATGGATACCATCATGTGATCGAACTGATCGATTACTTCAGACCCATGAATCAGAACTTTGTGAATGGACGCTGGCAAATTGTACCACGGATATTCCTCAACAAGCTGTCGAGCCGTGTCTAAAGCAAACGATTTAAATCTCTCAGAATTAATTTTGTAACCGGAATTGAGACAGTTAAGAATTGTACCACAACTATCAATAAGCTCTTGCTTAATTCCTGTAATTTCAGCAGAAATGGCAGAGTTAGCAAAAAACCTACGTGCTGTATTCCCATCATTCGAGTTGCCGCTTCCTCCGCTACGCGGCTTGTCCACTATCAGACCTAATTTATTTTTTTAATTCTTTTTAAAATAATCTTCTTCGTTCTTAGATAATTGTTTTGTCTCTTTTGCAAATTGGAAGCGAATAGGGCGACAGTACCTAGTTGATGATGGGCGAGGATTCTTCCATAATATTGTTTCTTCTCCTGTTGTTGCAACTATGACGAATAAACTTCCATCTTCTAAATTGGGTCATCGGAAAAGCACTGGTTATACTCACTGTGTCCGGTACTACCGTCAAAACCCCACTTACCAACTAACATAACATCACCTATGGTCTCGGGATCGATACTTGATAACAGTATATTTTGAGAATCCAGTATTCTTTTAACCGTTTGGTTCAACAAATTTTGTAACTCTACTTCGGCACTTTTTTCAGTAATAGTTAATTTTTCAGGGTAACACTGTTTCTTGGCTTTTAAAACCTTATGATACGAAGGCAAAACTGGATATTGTTTACTATTAATGAACTCTTTAATTAAAAGGTATTGGTGTTTTGTTAATTTTGCTTCTGTGATTAGCGATAGGATCTCACTTGGATTCACTTCACATTTATGACTATCATTTGGCCCACAACTCGAGGTTGACGAAGTATTTATCAAAGCATTGACGGCCGAGTTATAAATTTTTGAGAGGTCCACTAATCTCCTTCGCTGAGTTCGTTTACTGCAAGACTCAAAATCTTTCTTCGGTTGACCGAGATTTGATGTCATTTCTTGACCAGTAAACTAATTTTCTCTCGCAGATACCGACTCATTCTTTGCTATATCTATAGTTTCAAGGACATTTAACCATTTTTCATGTTTTCTGACTAGTTCATATTTATTACTTTCTGCTTTTTTCCAGTAATCTGCGATCCTTTGGATTATGCCATTAACGCGTTTACTTAGAACTTCGATTTCAACGTTTTCAGCTTCCGGGACCATTTCCAAAACTCGATATTTTTCCACCTGTGATCCTTTAGCAAGATGCCATAGTTCAAATATGTGCATTCTTGTAAACTGAACTTGCAAAAAAGAACCTGTTAGAAAGAAAACAAAATACATTAGAAATTGACAAATATCGTAGCATCTTCTACGAACAGCGTAGAGGACGAATTAATAAAACATCTAGCAAAATCTAGCAGAAGATGACTATTGGCACAATAACTAGACTTTTATATGCTTTTTAAACAATCAAAATTATTAATGGTACAGCATGGCGTCATTGATAAAACTCAATGGTAATACACAAACAATTTAAATATTTTTATAAAATTAGGTGTCTCGTAGCTCTCAAATAAATATAAAATGTATAGTAAAAATAGCTAGTAAAAATATTATTATTAAAACACATACCTTTGTCATTAATTTCTATGATGATTCAATAGAGTTTATCACAACAAGTTTTTAGAAATCCGTCAACAAACAACTTTCACTTTAATGATCTATTGATAAGACTAATTACGCGGTTTAAGTGTGTTCACTTCGGAGGTCTGAAAAACAATGATCCCGACTGATTACTTCAAAACTATTTATAGTTTTAAGTAGGCTGGTAATGAATGTGTTATCAGAGAAGTACAAATCATAGCTCGGCTATTGTTGATTATTTGGACTTATGACCTATGAGCGGGACCATAGTGCGGCGGCGGAGACGGCCCCATTGTGTCAGAGCTCTTCATTTTAATGGAAGTGTTGAATTATGAAACTAATGTCTGCTCCATTTGTTTAAATTGCCGCAGTTTTGCTTCACTAACTTCTGCCCGCGACTTCGTCCGTATATAAAAAGTAATTTGCTACTCCATTTGTTGATCATCCCCAGGGAGCAGTGATTTATTCAGAATGATAGCAAGCCTATGTGTTAATCATCGTTGCGTTTGGAACTTGTCGGAAAATGTTGTGGAGACTTTTGGCTTCTCTTTTTGCTTTTGATTTAAAAAAAGCATTTTCTTTGCGTTCTAAAGTGTGTTGTTATAATGAATAGCTTCTGACTTTCCGCAAACACAAATCTTTGAAGCAAACCCAGGTGTTATAATTTCCTAGGAAGGTCGGAATATCGAATGTAGCGGCGGGTCCATTTTGGCTCACGTAAAATTTTGTAGTCCAAATGTATAGTTATTCATAATCATCGGAAGTCATAAAGTGTTTTTTTCTGGAACGGTTTATGTTTCAGGGTTTTTATAAAACAAACCTAAACTAATCTAACCTAACCTCATTTACCGGTTAAATGTTCAAAAATCCAGAAAGAAAAACCGTTTCAGCAAGATTCAGTTTATGACTTGCGATCATTATGAGTAACAATACATTCGGACTACAATTGTTTATATGAAACAAAGCGCTCCCCGTAGCAGCTTTCTCCCTCTGTACGACTGACCAAATCCAAACAAATGTGATACAAGAAATAATAATACAAACAACTCCATACAAGCAACAACATCTTTCGGCGATTTACTCGTATACTCGACCATAACAATCGCTATACTGCCCTCCTAAGGAGAAAAGGCGTATCTACTATATGAACTGTATTGAAAATAGAACCTTATTATTTCCCTTGAGAGTTAAATATACTGCCATGAATTAATTGAACATGCGCCTTTTCTCCGTAGGAGGGCAGCATATCTCTGGAACCGTAAGAGGTGCGAGTCCGAGTCGGCTAGTTTTTTTGCAGTTGTCTTTCCTCAGTCAGCGCCGAACGCCGTGACTTCACGCGGCAGGGGCGAGGCGGGGGGGCGCTCCGCTTGTAGCAGGCAGAGAGTCCAGTCTTTCGTCCAGTCTTACAATCAATCAATCAGCAGCGGCCATGTTTAAATTGACTTTAAAAAAATGTTTCATTCTTACGAATTTATGCGTTTTGGTAGTGTTTGCCGTGGCGGTTTTGAGTCTTTTCAATCGTTGGCTCGCGGGAGACCGCTTCACTTCGTTGTTCTTCGCGGATTCTATGGAGGAGGAATACGAGCGCCAGGTCCTGGAGGACGAGGCGCGCGTAATGCCGGGGCTGGGGGACGGGGGGAAGGCCGTGGACCTCTTCGGGATCGAGCGGCGGGGGGGTGACCAGTTGCAGATGATTTACGTCGTTAACACGTATCTGAGCGACCGCATCTCGTACACACGCACTTTGGAAGGTTAGTTTTTTTTTTTTTTTTTTAATCAGGCTGTTGAGTGTCCCACTGCTGGGCAAAGGCCTCCCCCCTTAATTTCCACAAATCCCTATCAGTCGCAACGTCCGGCCAGTTGTCAAAAACGCGTCCAGGTCGTCCCGCCATCTCATCTAGTTTATGATTTATAAATTTTATCATACCTACAAACAAACAATGAAAGGTACCAGACATAAACGTTTATAAATTTCTTTGTAGTCGACAGTTTTAGTGGTAGGTAACCCGAAATTTTGCGAATTCTTAGCCGACTTGAAAAAAGGAAGAGATTATACGTTCCACAGTATGTATATTCATTATGTACGTTCACCGATTTCTCCGTCAATTGTGGACCGATTTTAAAAAATATTTTCTGCTTTGATCGATTATACTTGTGCAAAATGTGGTTACGGAATTGTCAAGAAGTTTGAAGACTTGTTGGTAATTCTTTAGCTCTGCCTACCCCACTCTGGGAATGAAGGCGTGAGTTTATGTATGTATGTATGTTAAATCTCATATTTAATGGGGCACTGCTTTTCCGGGCAGGATGACGTCTGCCGGGTCCGCTAGTTTGGCAGTTGGGTGTATGGATTTTAAGAGATGATAGTTAGGGTCATTCTATTTTTTTTGACACCATTTGCTATGATGCAAAATTGCACGGCATTTATTGTTGAATAAACGCTATGTTCACCAGAAAATCCATGATTAAACACCCTGTACAGCCAGTTTTGAATATTTTTTTAGTGTTTTACCTTCGCAATACCTTGGTTTTTCAAAATAAATTTCAAATTGACGCCTGCTAGCTAGTGCTTGACTGATTATAACCTGTTTCAAAAAAAATACAATTGTAAGAACCGTGCAACTTTGCATAATAGTGGTTAAGTGTTCAGAATTACCGTAACTGTCATCCCTTAAAACTCTGCAAAACACCCTGTTTATGTCCCTACAAAAGTAATTGGGATTGTTCATATTTTTACACTTACCTACTCTAATTCGAAAACCATGTCGAGGAATAGGGTTTTAAAGCCGTTCTGCATTATTATTATATTTAACCTTTGTTGGACTTTCGTTTTCGGCCTGAAGCCCTCCTAGGTGTATGTTACGGGCAGAGATGGGCATTATTCGAATAAATAGTTATTCGAATAATTATCCGAATAAAAAATAATTCGTAATATTTTTATTCGCGAATAATTTATTCGTCGAATAATTTATTTTCGAATGATTTATTCGGCGAATAATTTATTTGCGAATGATTTATTCGCGAATAAATCCTCCATGAATGAATAATAAGACTATTTTTTCGTTATTTTATTCAAATAACTAACACTATTAATAAATAAAGTGACTCGTTTATAAGTAGGCACTGCATATTTCAACACCTTAAAGATTGACAATAAGGTTAGGGGATAAACCCAGGTAGTAAAATAAACAAAGGAATTCTTGGCAATTCATTCATCCGAAAATAAATTATTCGCAAATAAATTATTCGACAGATAATTTATTCAAATAATAATAATCATTCGAGAACTTCATTCGTTATTCGCGAATAATTTGGTTATTCTTATTCGTTATTCGTCATTCGAATAAATTTTGCCCATCTCTGGTTACGGGTTAAGCGAAAACCGCTTGAAATTGTATGTTTTAATACACTAGTACAATCACTTTTGATCATCAGAGATATTATTTAACAGTTGTTATTTATTAGGAAATGCCGACCCTAATGTAAAATATGTACTGTATACATGCCACCCATAAAATGTCTGCTAAATAAATAAAGATATTAAAACAAAACTATTGGGTCAAATACAAAATTAATGAAATCGGTCTCTTAAAATTACCTTTTCTTTCGAATTAGAATGTAAAAACCGTAAGTTATTTTTTTTGGTCTATCCCAATTATACCGGTTAGTACCCATAGTACAAGACTAGAGCTTAGTTTGGGACGAAGTCAATTGGTGTGAGATTGTCCCCAGTCATGTTTGTCTGCGGCTCCGCTTCCTCACGCAAAGTAGAACCCTGCACAAATGAACATAGGTAATCTAAGATGGTTATTTTATTATCTTTTATGAAAGGACAATAAGATACGTCGTCACTGATATATCATCCACATACGTATCTTAGCAGTTAGTTTAAAATTGAGGGTAATTGTAATCGTCTATTAGAGGACGGTATTCTAACCCTGCGGTCCCAGTTTTTCTCTCGCTAAAGTACCTTTACATAATGTGTAAGACTCAGTTAAGCTCGTCTTCGTACAGACTATCTTACAACAGCGTAATGCAGCATCAGCAGAATGCAATAGTGTTCGTTGTAGTCCTCAAGGTTGGCAATGCATTTGCAGTCTTGTGAATGCGAATGTCTATGGGTCACAGTTTCCACTTACCATCAGGTGGCTTGTGTGCTCGTTTGCCTTCCCTTACCATAAAAAAAACAGCTGTGAAAGTATGGTCGCAACTGTTTCGGGAGTTTCTAAAAATATCGGTTTTTTAGGAGTCAAGAGTACGTCAAGGTAGGTAGGGTTTTATTGTTTTGTTTCTAAGTGATTGCCCCGGCAGACCTGCGGCACCCGGCGTGCGCGCGCGTCGCGTACGACGCGGAGCTGCCCTCCGCCTCCGTGGTGATCGTATTCCGCGACGAGCCGTACTCCCTGCTGCTGCGCACCGTGTGGAGCGTGCTCGGCGCCGCCCGCCGGGACCGGCGCTGGCACCAGCGGGCCGGCCGAGTGGAGCGCGGGACCAACCGGACGGTGGCGATAGGTGAGACAACCATGCAGAAAGCAAATGAGCACACAACCGCAGGCAGGGCAGCTTCTAGAGTTCTATGCCCTGTGGACTGTGTTGTGTCTCACTATACCATGGTGACGTCTGGACGTCATGCATTGCCGTTTGCTGTGGACTTCATTGAACCGCCTGCTTTTTCACCAGTGTGCTGCCAAGCAGCACCTAAACGAGCGTGAACAAAACAAATACACTGTAAGGACAGCTCTATTGATTAAACGGCTTATCGAAGCATTATTTTTTTTGACTACGCTGACAAAACTCACTATGATTTTAAACAATATCCCCGGTATGGGCAAATATTTGTATGGTGTACAAGAATAATTTGATCCTGAGTCTCAGGGCGTTATATGTATTTAAGTATGTATTTATCTATATTCGTAAGTAAATATATCGTTGCCTAGTACTCAAGTACTCATAGTACAAGGCTAGAGCTTAGTTTGGGGCTAGGTCAATTTGTGTGAGATTGTCCCCTGATATATTTATGGTCTCTGATATGTATGTGTCTAATCGCCGCAGGCTACCCGGGGCAGGAGCCAGACTCCGAGCACGTGTACCTGAAGGAGATCATCCTGGTGGACGACCACTCGACGCTGCCCGAGCTGCGCGGCAAGCTGGCCCACTACGTGCGCACGCGCCTGCCGCGCGGCCTGCTGCGCCTGCTGCGCCTGCCCGAGCGGTCAGTGCTCCGCCGGTTCAAACTTACCTGATTGGTCGGTACCCAGCTCTGCTGCCGGACCGTGCAGAGAGATTTGTAGGCTAGCAGGCTCGCAGCCGCGTCGGACAGCCAACCCGTCAAAACAAAACTCGAGAGAAGTGTACGTCGTAGAGAACGCCGGTAGCGTGATCAGAAGAGGGTAGGTAGGTTTGTAGGGTTTGGTCTGGTTCTGAGGGGCGTATAGCACTTCCCTCGCAATTAAGTGACGCGGAGCAGCGATGATGAGACCGTGGGCAGCCCGCACCGGCCAGGTAGAGGAGTAGTCAGGCGTAGACCCCGATCCGTGTCGTTTTGTGCTTCAAGCAGGGCCGTGCCCCTAATGGTGAAGTACTCCAAGCGGAGGTACTAGTCGTGGTGTACTCCTAGCGGAGGTGTGATCCTGGCGATGGTCCCCGATGTGGGGAATTGCACCGATTTTAATAGATAGGTATTAAGTACCTAAATGTAAGTAACCAAGTGTTCCAGTTAGAGTTGTGGTAAACAGGGCGAATGAAGTAAGCGTGGCCTATTTTTAACCTTTCGCCCGTTTTGGTTAATTTTTCAAAATGAGTACGGCGAACAAAGCTTTGGAAACTACGCAGGTTATTTGATATATTTTTTTATTTAATATCAATAGATTATTTAAATGACAAATAAAAGTACAGGAGCTGGAGAAATTAGTAACTTGTTGCAGGAGTGGGGTGGCCCGCGCGCGGCAGGCGGGCGCGCGCACCGCGCGGGGCGACGTGCTCGTCGTGCTCGACGCGCACTGCGAGGGGCTCGCCGACTGGCTCCGCCCCCTGCTGCAGCGCGTCAAGGACAAGAGGACCGCCGTGGTGACACCTGTCTTTCATTGGATAGATTCCAAGACTTTTAAATTCGACGACACCAAAGAACGGGTTTCATTTTTGGTGAGGTTCCTATATCTGTGTTTTTGTTTACAGTTTACATATATATATAAAGAATATTTTGTCGAGCAAGTCGGGGCACTCCACAGTTCCTTATATGTGTTATATGTCTTAAAAAACGAATACGGCTACGTCTCAATCCATATTCTTGCTACTACTGCTGCTGCCGCTGACGATGGAAATGCTGATGAAGCAACGGGTGACTCTTGCGCAGATATCCGGGTTCCTGTTCTCGGGGCACTTCAGGTGGATCAACGTGCCGGACGACGAGTGGGCTCGGCGCGGGTCCGTGATCTCTCCCACGCGGTCAGTATACACGGAAACAAACCAACTTTCCAACACACACAACATTAATATACTGGTACAGTCAGCAGCAAAAGTAAATAATTGAACCAGGTAATTACAATCGAAGTCAGTTGGGAGAAATCTTGTGATGCAGTAGAAATATTTTGTGATCTTTCTAAATGGGTTTTTTATTGCGTGAATCATAAAACCCGTTCTTTTCAAATTAGAACTTTATGGTGAGTCCACAGCAGTTTATGGCAGTGATTGAGCTCGAACAGTTATGGTGAACAAAACGCAAAATGTTGGAGCTACGGTAAAACAAGGTGTTATTTTAGGTCCTTTTATTTTTGGTTAATATAAATGACTTGTGAACAAGAATCGTTTTTTTTTATATTGTACTTTTTGCTCATCTCACTCCATATTTTTTATGATAGCAAGGATGTCCGTAGACTAGAGCAGAAGAGACGCCAGTGACGCCACTAGTCTAAGTACTTAAATTGTTTTACTAGTGCCGAACAATTAACTACTAAATGCTAAGAAATTTAAATGTATAAGGTTTGATTTAACTAAAAGTATTAAGTGTTAAACCGGTAGATCCTTATATTTTCTAAAAGGCGAATGTTTTGAAATGGTAGATAAGGCAGTTTTCCTAGGCGTAACAATAGATAAAAAATTTAACGGAGTCCCCATATAGATGTACTGACAGATAAACAAAGTTCGGCAGCTTACGCATGTTGAGAAAGCTCGCGTAGTTTAGTGAGTATAGTTATTTCCATTGTATCATGTCGTACGGTATTCTGGTAAGGGGTAAAGGCAACTGATGTACAGACTATATTTGTGAAAAAAAGAGGCCCTTCATTATATTTATAACTGAAATTCTCGTGACTCCGTAAGAGATTTTACTGAGGATTTATTTATCTTAAGTGTAGCGTCTCAATTTATTAATGAAAATATTACTTATGATATTATATGAATTTAGATTCAATCGTCAAAATTTATGATAAATATAATATAATAAATAGATATAGAAATAAAATTGCTATTCGAAAATTCCGCGTCCGCAAAGTATATAAATCATTTGTAGGTCAGTGCATGCATGTATAATACATTACCTGGCGCATTTTTAAAGTTACTGTTTCCAGCACTTAAAAATACTCTCCAGTACTGTAGGGTCTCGCGTTATATTTTTATCATGTTTCCTGCTTAACTATACGTTAATATTATATTTAATTTCATATTTATAGTTTTGTTTACTGCTATACAAAGTAGTATCATTGTAGACTTAAGTAGTATAAATTAATTTCTTCTTCTTCTTAATGAGAAATATAATTAAAAAATGACCGACTGCAACACTTAATGTTTTGGGGCTGTGGAGTATAATACAAGTTTACCGTATTCCGTTTTAATTATGTTTATATGTTTCTAATAATGAAACTAAACCGGTACTTAGAGTTTTTATCATTTACAAACTAGCCTAAATTATGTTAGGCCTTCGTGCACCATAAACTCAATCCATATATACATTTATATAATAGTCTTACTACTTGGTTCTTCAAACCTAACCTATTCCTTGTTTTCAAGACGAATTTTCTGATCCAATGAACTGAATCTCTTAGTTCTTCAAACAGAATTTCCCGGTCACGCGAACGGAATTTTCTCGTATCGCTCTTTTGACTCGTACTTTTTGGTCCTTCGGGCCGTGTCCGAGCTGTCTTGCAGGTCCCCGACGATGTTAGGAGCCGTCTTCGCGATGTCCCGCTCGTACTACTGGGAGCTGGGCGGGTACGACGAGCAGATGGCCGGCTGGGGCGGCGAGGACCTGGAGATGAGCTTCCGGGTCTGGCAGTGTGAGTATCACTTTGTGAATAGTTCCCTAACACCCGACCGCAGCGATGGGTCGCCGCCGCGCGGCTCTGCTTGAATACATGTCATCAACTTAACTTTGCGCCCTTTTTATCAATGGAATTTAAAAAAAACATTAGACGAGCTGAGGTGTTTCTTTTTAAATAATTGAATTGTAATTGAGTGGCGTCCGCGGACCGGGACACGAGCTGTGGGTAGGCCACCAACAAGATGGACTGACGACCTTGTAAGGATCGCGGGAAAGCGGTGGATGCGAAAAGCACAAGACCGGTCTAAGTGGAGAGCCTTGAGGGAGGCCTATGTCTAGCAGTGGACGTCTTTCGGCTGACATGATGATGATGATGATATTATGTATTTATGTTTAAAATTTAATTGCTTGACGACTGGCTTTAAGTGGCTAATAACACGTTTTCCGGTGATTTTAATAAATTCAAAATTGTAAAATCATTACAGTATTGAAGTGTACACCAAAACAGATAACGTACCGAGCTACAGAAATATAACTATTAAGCCTTTACTTCATGCAACGAGGCCCTCATTCACAAATACCGTAGTATATTAGTTTCAGTCTAACGGAAGTACGTTGCAGAAATGTGACGTCATGTCGTGTCAATGTCCACCCGATAGATAATATTTATTTATTGAAATACTTTATTGCCCAAAATTTTACTGTGTATATAAGGTGTACAAGCCTTTTCTACCAGTCAACCTTAAAGAACAATAGAAAAACTAAAGTACGTAGGTGCAATAAAATGTCAACCTTCATGATATTGAAGGCGCCGGTCTGTGCGCAGGCGGCGGCTCGCTCGAGACGGTCCCGTGCTCGCGCGTGGGGCACGTGTTCCACGCCAGCCGGCCCAGCGAGCGACGCCACGACACACTCGGTAATCAAAAATATATTTTCACATCACCTATTCGGAAAGGGGACTTTTTTTCCCTGCTAGGAGGGATCAAAGTCGCACTTTTCTGTTCAAGGACATTTTGTTGCCAGTATAAAATATAAACGCAATGAAAATATGAAAATAGTATGCACATAATCGACTACAATTTATTTTTCGTCGTTTAAGTCCATACTATTTGCACATAATTGATAAATCCCTAAGATCTTTTATTTTCCTCATAGGTGATGTGAAATAGTACATTATTGCCTAGGCATTGAAGCAGGCAATTGCGGGGCGAGTATTGGTTTAAACGGACG
Source organism: Acleris emargana (assembly GCA_927399475.2). Lineage (NCBI taxonomy): Eukaryota > Metazoa > Arthropoda > Insecta > Lepidoptera > Tortricidae > Acleris > Acleris emargana. The sequence goes on from OV656854.1 coordinate 18,980,004, forward strand.
AGCTTGCGAGCTTCGCTTCGCTCCCGCCTTAGCCTTCGAGGTTAATTTGTTTACATCCGTTGAATAAACTTTTATAGGTTACGTTTTTTACTTTTATTTTATTGTTATTAAGTCATATATGAACTAAATAACATGAGAACTAATAATATTTAATTTGAAATTATATGATATGAAAAAATTAACATTGAAATTCATTTAATTTTAAAATCGATGATTTAAATGTCTTCAACGTAATTATTTTACATATTGATTATTCTATGAAATGATAATACGAGAATTTTTTTCTATGAAATGAAATTCTAAACAACTTCAGTCTGTAAAATAACGTACAACCATCTTTTGCACTAGCGCTCACCTCTGGATACTAATTACCAACTAAACTTTAATGTATATTGATTTTTACTCTCGTTAGAGCTTAGCTGAAATTGAATTATATTTGTGAATTAAACGGGCATATCCAGGCCGTTAAATGGTCCAAGAAACCGCTTCCATAGTGCTGCATGTTCGATGTGTGGCAGGCATCAACATGGCGCGCGTGGCGGAGGTGTGGATGGACGAGTACGCGGAGCTGTTCTACCTGCACCGGCCGGAGACCAGGGTGAGCCTCTCACTAAGGAAATGACGTCCAGCAGCATGCAGCTCACACAAGCACATAAAAGAAAGGGTCTAGGTGTCGTGTGACGCGATTATTGTGTTTGAATTTACCGTATTGTTTTTAACTCGACCACCAAAGGGGTTTTATTCTACTTGGTAAAATCATATGGCTTTTGGCACTGTCGAATTAGTTAAGCCTGTAAGGATAGTTGTGTGTATGTAAATAAATAATAAATAAATAAATGTTATCATGTTGTCATCTTTACGATAACTCTTATTTACTTGAGAGTCATAGCAACCAAGTTAAAAGTTATTAGAAAATGGCTTTTATATTTTATTTTATTTTTTGCTTACGGATTGCGTTGACTCGCGAATGGTAATAGCAATGACGAACGTTGTAAAGTGTAATGAGTGTAACATTGTTATTGATGAGATGTTATCATACATACAAAATAAAGTGTCAATCGTAGACGAAGAAACACTTGTGCGTATTTGTGCGTCAACATTTTCAAGCGATGAGATTAAAAACTCCAAGACGAAGTGTCTTGTTTTTGAGTCCATCCCAACGGGAATAAGGAAAATATCACGTAAGAACAAAGGAAAGGAAGATCGGAACATAACAGATATAATAAACTTATTCAAATCCACCGAACCCGATATTATTCCAGTCTTTGTGGCAAGACAGCTAGACAAGCTTCCACCGATTTTGTTTGATCACTTAGATTGTTCCAAATTGCTGAGGGACATGATAGCAATGAAGGCCGAAATTGAGCTCATAAAAACAACTTATGCAACGATGGATAGCGTGAGTGAGCTAAAATCAGACGTTCTTAGGATTAGGAACGACTCTCTACCGCCGACATCGGCGTTCAAAGTTAATCTAAAACGAGGTGCTTGGCTTGATAGTGGTCCGCCGGGACTATCACATGATTATAATAGTGTGTGTAACGACGACTTGTACAATACAAATAACATAAATGTTTCGCCGAAAATAAATACACCACAATCACAATATTGAGAAATGAGGGTAGACGAAGACAAACGAAACAAACGCGGAGTAAAGGAGTGTCAACGGTCGGTGGACGGGGCCCAGGCGAGTGGCGGCGGCACTGCCGGGGAGGAAAGAGAGCGGTCTGCGTGTAAGGATGATAGCGCTAGGACCGGTTCTGGTTCTCTGGTATCGTTAGAAACACCGAGCCCGACTACACAAGCACATGATCAGCTGGTATGCGCCGATAAGGCCGATAATGTGAATAACCATGAAACGACAAACAAAAATGAAAATAACAATATGCCATGGAATAGCATATAGCAGGCAGGTGATAGTAATGAGTGTTTATTTACCAACAAACTCCGTCGATAATCTACAGGATTTTACAGAGTGTTTGAGTGCAGTGAGTGCGATTATTGACGAATATGGAATTGATGCTGTTTTCATGTTAGGAGACTATAATGCGGACCCGGGTGAGTTGTTTTACAGTGAACTTATGAGTTTTTGTAACGATCAGCTTTGGTCATGTATAGATATAGACATGCTAGGATTAGATTCGGGCACTTATACCTATATTAGTGATGTGCACGGGACTAGTAGCTGGCTGGATCACTGTATTGCTACTCACTCGGCAAAGCAGTGTGTCACGGACGTTAAGGTTATGTATGATACTGTGTGGTCTGATCACTTCCCGCTTATTATATATTGTAATTTAAAATTACTCACACCCAAAGAGATGCCTAGAAGTCAGTATGTATATAGAGGCGTCTTATGGGGTGTAAGGAGTGAGGAACAAGCTATTGTGTACACCAAGGAATGTCACAAGCGGTTAAAAATGATTGACTTTCCCCCTGATTTCGTTAGCTGTGCTGATTGTGTATGTAATGACTGTGGCCATAGGCGTATTTTGGATAAGCTGTACTCCGACATTGTGACTGCCCTCCGTGAAGCTGCGGTGGCGAGTCGGGGAAGCAAGAAAAAGGGTCGGGTCGGATCGCGCGTGGTTGGGTGGAACAAACATGTCAGCGGAGCTCACACGACGGCTAGGATCAGGTTCAAGGAATGGGTTATGTGTGGTAAGCCTAAGTCTGGCATAGTATATAAGGAAATGTGTGAAAGCAGGCGCGTTTTTAAGGCCTGATTAAAATGGTGCCAAGACCACCAAGACCAAATTAAAATGGACTCGCTTGCGGAAACACATTCCAAAGGTAATTTTCGCGATTTCTGGCAGGATACCAGTAAGATTAATGTCCGACCTGGCCTTCCTGTGAGCGTCGATGGAGTGAACGTCCCCAGCGACATTGCAAATCTATTTAAGGATCATTTCTCCGTGAGTTTACCGGTCGGTTTTGTGGCGTTTGCGGAAGGGGAGCTCAATGCTGGCGCGAAAAGTCGAGTGGTTACGACGTCTTTTCTTGCAAAAGACGTCGCTGAAGCCATAAGGCTAATGTCTAGAGGTAAGTCCCCGGGCCATGACGAACTCAGCATTGAGCACCTGTCGCGCGCCGGGCCACATATTGCTAGGGTGTTAGCTATGTTCTACTCGCTGTGTGTGAGCCACTCCTACTTACCAGCCGAGTTCATGAAGACAGTGGTAGTCCCTGTAGTGAAGAATAAGACTGGTGACCTTGCCGATAAAGGTAACTACAGGCCTATATCTCTTGCCACTGTTATAGCTAAAGTCTTTGACGGGTGGCTTAACACACAGTTAAATCGGTACGTGACATTAAATGATAACCAATTCGGGTTTCGTCCTCGGCTGTCCACTGAAAGCGCTATACTGTGTCTGAAGCAACCGTCAAATACTACACAGACCGCAAGACGCCAGTGTATGCTTGCTTTCTCGACTTGTCTAGGGCCTTTGACCTTGTCCAGTACGAGCTACTATGGGACAAACTGAGAAACATGGACTTGCCTCAGGAACTCACTGGCGTGTTCCAGTACTGGTATGCACACCAATCCAATTGTGTCCGGTGGGCGGGGGCAATGTCGAATCCATATAGGCTTGAATGTGGAGTTAGGCAGGGTGGATTTAACATCTCCAACTCTGTTTAACGTATATATGAACGAACTGATAGTCGCGCTCAGCAGCCAGCATGTCGGCTGCCACATAGATGGTGTATGCGTCAATAATTTAAGCTACGCAGATGACATGGTGTTGCTGAGCGCGTCCGTCTGCGGCCTGAGGAAGCTTTTACGGTTGTGTGAGGACTATGCAAGTAGTCATGGATTACAATATAACATAAAAAAGAGTCAATGCATGGTCTTTAAGGCAGGTAAAAAGTGTCACGAAAATGTACCTCCGGTACGGCTTAAAGGTGTGCCGCTGGAGATGGTAAGTAAATTCAAGTACTTGGGACATATAGTCACTCCTGACCTTAAAGATAATGCTGACATTGAGCGGGAGCGGAGGGCGCTGTCAATAAGAGCCAACATGATTGCTCGCAGGTTCGCACGATGTTCACAGGAGGTCAAAGTTACACTTTTTAAAGCGTATTGTACATCGCTTTATACTTGTAGCCTCTGGGCTGACTATACAAAGCGAAGTTACAGTGACCTGCGAGTCCTTTACAATAATGCGTTCAGAGTGATTGTGGGGCTGCCCCGATACTGTAGCGCCTCGGGTATGTTCGCGGAAGCGCGCACCGCTTGCTTTCATACGACTGTGCGTAGGAAGAGTGCGTCCTTGGTGCGCAGAGTGCGGGACAGCTCCAACAACATTCTGAAAATGATAGCCGCCAGACTGGACTGTACCTATATCCGGCACTGCTGTGACAGACATGTGGCAGTTGCCTTGTCAAAAAGAAGTCTGTGATTATTAATTTTAATTTGATTTATTTTATTTTATTTGTATTAAATTTAGTGACATCTTTTTAATGAAATTGTAATAATTTATCCTGTGACTTTTATTTTATCTAATTTTATTTTATTGTTGTGTGTACACTTATTATGGATTTTTGTTATCTGAAATAAATGATTATTATTATTATTATTATTATAGCAAATAAATAATTACAGCAAATGATTTTGTAGAATATGATCTTATAACACTTTTTTAAGGTTATTTGATTTTAAAACGAACAATGTAATATTAGATGACGCGCTGGCCTAGTTGGGACTTTGGGAGTGACCCTGCCTACGAAGCTAGAGGTCCTGGGTTCAAATCCCGGTAAGGGCAGATATTTGTGTGATGAGCGCGAATATTTGTTCCTGAGTCATGGATGTTTTCTATGTAAGTATTTAAGTATATATTTCTCTATATAAGTATTTATATCGTTGTCTAGTACCCATAGTACAAGCCTAGAGCTTAGTTTGGGACTAGGTCAATTGGTGTGACATTGTCCCCTGATATTGATTATTTATTTTCGTGCAGGAAAACCCGCGAGTGGGCGACGTGTCGGCCCGCAAGGCGCTCCGCGAGAGGCTGCGCTGCAGGAGCTTCCAGTGGTACCTGGACACCGTGTACCGGCAGAAGTTCGTGCCGGTCAGGGACGCGGAGGCGTTCGGCAGGTGGGTCATGACCTCGTGAGGTTATGTGGCTGAGTGGGAGGCTCACAGTCACGAGGATAAAAAGGAGAACATCGATCTGAACAAGCTAAAAGTCGTGTATTTCCACTTGCGTAATTTCTGCTTCACACAAAAAGTCTTTTTCATTTTGCGTCGCCGTTAAAACAAAACTGGACTTTTTGTACGAAATACAGCTGAAATTACGGGAAGCAACACATTTTAAAATATTCTCAAAAGTAAACATAGGAAAGAAATTGAATTACATTGAAAATCCATCACTTCTTTATTGGACAAAGAAACAAAATTTACGTGAATTATACAGGGTGTTACAAAAATACCCGTAAAGCCGAAAGGGGGTTAAATGGTGCCTTATAACAAATCCATTTACAATATTTCAGAACCGTACTATCACTGTATGACTTACCACCAAAAAAAATAAAACATATTTTTTTATTGATGTGCAAACCCTATTTCAGTAAAATTAAAGAGTAAACTACGCAGAATGTTTATGTACATTTTTACCTAATTCGCGAAACATATTACAAGTCGAGTTGTGGAAGATTTTAAACAAACAAACCTTAACTAACACTTACTTTTTCGTAATGAACGTCAAATTTACAGGAACGGCTCAAAGTGAGCTCCGCCTTGCTCAATGCACAACCTCCGATACAGTTAGCGAGCACGATTTAAATTGCTATCTTCATGGCCTACGCATAACATCATAAATCGTAATATTCTGAGTTAGAAAACATCGTCATTTTGGAAAAAAATATGGATAAACACGGAACAATTGTAGAATATCGATAATAAGATTTGAAATTGACAACATATTATTTTTCCGGCTTGACGTTTTTTGAAGCCAGTACTTTAAGCATAATGACATCATAGTATTGCACCTTTTGTGGATGAAAAACAGAAAAACCACTAAAGTTGACAATTATTAAAATTGGTAGGTAGGCCTCTCTGTTAAATAATCTATGCTAACATGACAGCTTACTAGGGTTGACAATATTTTTGGCTTCGATAATTTATTATATTTTTTACGGGGTATTTTGTAACACGTTGTATACGTAAATAATAATTTAAGAAATATCATTATCCTGGTATTTTGGAAGCTGTAATTTTCTATTTTTTGGTATTATTCTGTGGACTGCAAGACACGCAACCCAAACGTTGAACGCGTTTGTGATTGTTACAGAGTGCGGAACCCTCTGTCGGGGTTGTGCCTGGACTCGACGCCGCTCGACAACAGCGTGTCGCTCGGATTACGTCCTTGTCTCGCTACGCTCTTCACAACGCAGCACTTCTCGCTCACACACACAGGACAGCTTAGGGACGAAATAAACTGTATTCAGTTATTGCAGTATGTCCGAGACATTTATTCTTCTTGATACAAATAGAATACCTTGCTTTAAACTAATACAATTTTCAAAAATACTAAAGTTATACATAAATCAGGGCTTTATTGCGTAAATTACCCTTGCGGTAGTTCCAATATGGATAGCGGAATAGGTCAAGGAACATTCTCACGGCTGTCAAAAACCGCCAGGTTAATGATTCCGCCATAGCGGAGCTTTAACTGGAGTCAGGACCAGACCACTGGATCGAACCGCGTGGTACGTGAAGCTGTAAAAAGCATCGAAATCTCAACAGAAAGGATGATGCAGGCAGTCGTCTACATGGAATCCAATCATCAGTCAATTAAGGCCGTATTTCGTCGGTGATACTGCAAAACCACGTAACTAACGAATTTATAATAGAGCAAAATAAACCTTACCGGCTTATTAACAAGGTGCGTTTTGCTCTTAATTTAAAATTATATTTTCATCACACTTGCACGTAAACAGTATCTAAACATACAGGTTAACTTGGCCGCAATGCCCCATATAAAACCCTCGACCTTTTTTTTTACCATGAAACCCAAGGTCGGTAAGTAATTTTTTTTTAATTTATAGCACAGCAAACAGGTCATGCAAGTTCAAGCAAAGAGTTTACACGCAATTGAAAAATTGTCTTAAAATGTTATTTAAACAGGAATTTCATTGCAATCTCGCTACATGTTACTTAAATTCAATTAATGTTCTTAATAATCGATTTTAATAGTTTTCTGTATCAAAACGTCGTTTTTTTTACACTCCTTCAGGGCTGTATTTATACCTACGTAAGTATTTGCCCTTAACGTTTCTGAACGAAACATTTGTATAATCTGTGGAGTCCGCCCGTCATCCGCTTAAAAAAAGTTCAAGTAATTCGTAATAATAGTTGTGCTGACTTGTGTATTATATTATAAGTTTTTTCTGCCCTATAATTTTATTTATTTACTCGCAAATGTGATGAAAAACATTGTATGTTTCACGGGCGGTACGGGAATTACGTACGTCGACTCAGAAAGCCCTCAGTCTTCGACTTCGGGCTTCTACTAGAGCCTCGATCGTAATTCCTTACTTACCGACCTTAATACACAATGTACTATTACGCGGTTTTGCAGTTTCACCGACGATTTACATTTTGCATGTTTTTGCTGTAAGTTATGGAACACAGATATATCCAAGACAGTTGCATGCCCTAGCCCAAGTGTAGGTAAGGCCTAAGCGAGGAAGCTAAGCGAGGAAGCGAGCTTTGCGTGTCGGTAAGATGTCTTTCCGAATAAAAAAAACAAAACCAAGTGCGGGGAAGTTGAAAAACTCGCTCGGCAAGCAGACGAACATTCTGCCCTTCTACCGAGAAAAGGCGCATGTGCAATTAATTCATAGAAGCATATAACACTCTCAAGGGTTACAATAACGTTGGATTTTCAATACAATTCATATAGTAGATACGCCTTTTCTCCTTACGAGGGCAGCATTACACACTCCACCACCTCAGTCTCCTCGTGATGCAGTCGAAACGTCGACGTAGATGTTTATTGTATTGCGCGACTAAGTCCTGACTTACTGTTTCAGTACGAATCGAATCGAAGATTATGACGAATTAAAAATCCGACTTGGATGTGAACAATAGTTATTCAAGTATATTAAACCCTCGTCAAAATGGCGACGCCTAATTTCAAAGCTGATAATATCTCAATTATTCTGTTCTTGTTTCCTAAGAATTTTTCTCCTCGTCAATCGATTTAGTGTCTTTTTTGTGAGTAGGGGGTCTCCCAGGCGTGGTTCCATTTAAATTTCGCCAATAATAATAATTTCGTTAGTAATTTGGAGTCGGTTCATAGTTCAAAGTGTAAGTTCTGAGCGTTCTGCCGACCGTCTGGTTCGACAGCCCCTTAGTCCATGGTCACAAATTATCTGAAATGTTAGCTCTATCGACAGGGTGTGTTGTGTTGTGCTGTTGCAGGGACTTCGAGATGAAGGAACAAAGGCCGCCGGTAGTGCTGATGGATTGCGACAAGCGAGTGGAGTGGCTGGTAAGTGACGATGCTAGCGACATCTCACGGAAGTGGAACACCACTATTAATCAGCGCCTGCTTTACTAACATAGTATATATGTAATTATGTACTCACTATGTATACATATAAAAATTATATACTCAATACTCAATCGTTTATTGCAATCATAATGTTTAACATAGATCTTACAATACAATAAAACTGTAAAAAAAACATCCGTACATTAAAGATATTTGAGAAAAAATACTTCAGGGGGTTTAAAAGTCAACCACTTAACACGTTTTGATTGTTTTTGGGATTCCTATCAGTCTATCTTTATGTTTATTTGTGATTGGATCACGCCAAAATTACCGAACCAGATTTTTTGATATTTGAAAAAGTGATTGTTTGTACCTTGATGTAGCATTAGTTAAAATGTGGCTAAAGTTTGTGTGGGGCTGGTGATCTTTAAAGTGTGGAGTGTATTCACGCTAACCATTCGGAGCTGACTTTAACTAATTCTTAACTCAAAGCCTAAACATACGATCCCGATCTTGTTCCGCGCCCGGACCGCCTGCCAGCTACAATGTGTAATGTGCTCTATAAAAATTATAGTTCGTTTGTTCAAAAAAATACTCTTTTGCGACGGTATGGCGGCCATTTGGAACCGCCGGATAAGTATGGCATGGTGATTCTTGTGAATGTCTACTCGACGATGGTTAGCTGTGCAAAAATTAGCCTGGTACAAATGGTTGAATTGTTTTTTTTTAATTAATGTGTTTTCGTCGGGCGGCTGTCAGCCACACCGGAGTATGCCATAAAGGTGGAAACCCATTACACCGTGTCGTGCTATGAACGTGCTATGAACGTGTCAGACAAAAAAATATTCTTTGTATTACAAAGTATGAGGCTATGCATACTAGCCCGTTCCGTCACCGATCATAGTGGGCATAGCCATCCGTACACATTCATAGCACGGTCATGGCACGACACGGTGTAATGGGTTTCCACCTTTACGCTACCGTTTACCTCTTTTTTCATCGACGATCGGAAAATACAAGAATTTTTGTGTTACAAATCGTTCGACTTTCGTAATGTATCCGACACGTTCGATTAACGCCCGTGCGATTGGGCCGCCGGTACCAGCGCTGTGACCATCATTTTCCTTTTCGTCATCACATCATGTAATTAGAGCCCTGAAGGATCGCCAGACTTGGTACAAATGACCGGAAATTTTTGTGAGTATCTTCCGTTCTATTATACGAGAAACGCAAACGCGTGCGATACTTTTTTAGCCACTTACACTAAGGGCTCTGAGCTCTACGCTGTGTTGGACATGGTGATTTGGAGTCAACTTTCAGGACTGCAGATCTTTTTAATCAATCAATTCATTTATTTGCTAAAATGCGTTACATATGGTCTTAAAAATAGTTTACAGGTCAGGCATTCCGTCGACAATACGACATGCAAATTTTTAATTATCCGTTACTAATTAAAATGTGGACAACACGGGTATCAAGTAATAATAACAATAAGTAGTCTAACAATATTTAAAATTGAAGTCAGAAATTAATTGCATTACATTCCTACATAATTACGTCCTATGAAAACTATTAATTGATGTAATTAGTTAATTAGGTTAATTCGATCTAGTCTCATGATTTAAATATTCATTTAATGTATAAAAGCAATTACGAAGAAGCCATGCTGTAAGGTCATTCCTAAACTTCGACCCCTGCAGAATTCTCATTTCCATTGGAAGGGCATTATATACTAATATGCACATATTACAAGAATTTCTTCTATAAATGTCGGAGCGACAGGAAGGACGGAGCAAAAGATGCTTATATTGCGTCCTTGGTTCTCTAACAAAGACTTCATTTCGCTGCTTAAAGTACTCAGGGTGTGACTTATAAAATAGGCAAACTTTAAGTATGTACATACATATCAATGGTAGAATTTTCAGTTCCTTAAAGTAAGGTTTACAACTGTCCATCAACCATGCATTTTTAATAGCCCGCACACATTTCTTTTGAACTTTAAAGACTTTATTCATGTCAACTGAGTTTCCCCACAAAATAATGCCATAACTTAATAAAGAAGAGACGTGACCATGATAGGCCGTGATTGCTGCTTCGGTGGAGACAGATTTCTTGATATTTCTGATGGCGAAAACAAAACGATCCAATTTATTTATTAAACAATTGTGACCGTAGTATTGACAAAACTGGTTCATAAATCTACTACATTTTTTTATATATAATGTAAAAACTGCTTTTTGTGTACCATAAGAAACTTTGTTAGCAGTGATCAGTGTTATTTGGGCTCCGTACCAATTTTTTTTTTACAATTTTCCGTGACGTATTTCTTTGATTTATAGCAAAAATTTTAATGTACAAAAAATTACCAGAAAAAAATGCATTTTTTAACCATACCTATTATGTTAAATACGAAACCCTCGGTGCGAGAGTCCATCTTGCATTTTTTTTTAGACAATATAAACAGGGCTTTTTACTAAAAAAAGGTTTACTAAAGTGGTTACCTACTAATGCGATCGCTTTTGGAACGGTATTTTGATATCATGTTTGAACACTATATTAAAGACGGTTTGCCGCGTGAACAGTAACTTACACTGAAGGCCCAGTTCGTCACGAGGCCGATTGTTGTGACGTGTTGTTATTGTTCGTTCAGCAGTGGCAGTACGTGCGCGTGACGCAGCAGCTGCGGCACGCGCGCTCCGGGCTCTGCCTCGACGCCCTCGGCCCTGCCGCCGCCGGCGCCGCCGCGCGCGTGCGCGCCTGCTCCAACCGCAGCTCGCAGCGGTGGACGTTCGACTACGACGGCTCCGAGCGCCCCAGTGAGTGGCCCCCGCAGCCTCCGACACTGACCCCCTCACAGACCTCAACCCGTCCCGCGCCAGACCTCCTATTTCATGCTTGACAGAGAAAATAGTAGTCGACGAGCGAACCAGACAGATATTAGATATTACATGATTTAGTTTTGTAAAAGGCCCCGTTTAACCATGGCGAAAAAACTGGTATCAATGATTCTGCTGAAAAATATTTCCTGTTAAAAGGACAAGAGCATGTCGGTCCATGCTCAGCGTAGCATTCCGTCGCCGTTACCGTGAACACGAACCTCTTCACAGTATTAAGAAAACGTCCCAGTAGTCTGACTCCTTTGTTGTTGAATGCATGCCGCCGCTGCGTAGGTATACCTATGCCGTACACGCACAGAGACTCAGTCGTGTCAAGGTTTTCACAACAAAAAAATGACAAATATACATACATACCTACTTACATATATTAAATCACGCCTGTTTCCCAGAGGGGTAGACAGAGACCACTTCTTTCCACCTGATATGATCCTGACAAAATCTCTTTCGCTTCTTCCACATTCATACATCGAGTCATGAATGCAAGATTTATAGTTCAAAACAGAACAAATCCTATATACCTGCCATTAAGCACGTGCAAGATAGGCATCGTCAAGTATTAAAGGGGTTTGAGTAAAAGTGTTGTCATTTGTAAGTCATACATTTTCAAGGTGAGCGGCCATTCGTAAAAGTGGTAAATTATGATAGAATTATTCAAAATGAACATATTTTGTTATTTAATGTACTTAATCCTCTTCAGTGCATCGGAGCCGAGGCAATTTTCTTCATACAAACTTACCCAATGCCCTTTGGCTATAAGTAACACGTACACCCCTTCTAATATTCAGTTCGGCACGACTAGCCGTGGACAGCGGACGTGTCCGCGAGAGCTATCTGAGTAAAACCAGTGACCATAGACCCCTGTCTTATGGCTCTTTGTGTATACTAATCGTGTCTACAGTCGCTGGACGTTAGTGCATTGAAGTGACCAGTGACAGTGACCTCTGCCTTATGCGCATTAACCCGAGCTCTCGGTGTCTCGCACGATTGGTCGGTCGCGATCCCGATAAGCCCAAGCTCGTTAATCGGACCCTCCTTGTCACTCCTGCACAGCCGGGTTACATGGTGCTCCCCTAGCGGGTTTAGAGTGAGATAAAACACCGACTCAGTTTTGCTGCGGTATCGAAGCCCACCTCTAAACGATCCGCTTTCTGCTTTGCAATTCCTTCACCGCTATTTTTGTTTCGCTTGTACTGCTTTGCTTGCTTGTACTTACATCATGTCAATGTCTGTGCGACGTACGCCGCCCCCGTCACCATCGACTCTTATCAATCAAGCGCCGTCAGAAGCACGTCCAAGTCACGCAAAGGTAGAGAGTGAGAACACCAACACCCGCCGCGGCACTAAGAAATCTAGTGCCGCCAACGCTTCGAGCTCCGAAATGAGTAAGCTTAAGGACGATATAAAGGAAATTCTTAACAACTGGAAAATAGAGCAGGATGCTAATTTAAAGCATGTCCTTAAGGAGCAAAACGCATTGATGTCCAAGTTGACCGCTGACTTGGCGGAGCTGAAAACACAAAACCAGGAAATACATAGGACAAACCTGGAAATAGAGAAATCCATGGCCTTCATGAACCAGCAGAATGAAGAACTAAAAAAGAAATTCGATTTGCTACAAAAAGAAAAGAAAGAATATCTCTACACAATCAATGAACTTGAGAAAAAGATAACCGATATCCAGCAGTGTTCACGCAGTTCCTCTATTGAGATACGTAATGTACCTACTCCCGAACGAGAGTCTGTGTCTGATCTTACTCAAATTGTGACGAGCCTCGGCAGTGTCCTTTCAGCATCTACAAATGGGATACGTGACGTCTACCGCATTCCAAGCAAGCCTGGGATAAATAGACCCATTGTGGTTGAATTCAACTCGGTAGAGGTCAAAGACAGAATAATCACTGCAGCAAAGACCTTCAACAAATCCCGTTCTAAGGATGATCGCCTAAACTCTACAATGATCGGATTGAAAAGTACTCCCCAACCCATTTACGTTGCGGAATTCCTGCCGAGTTCGATCAAGAAGCTATTCTACCTCGCAAGAGAATTTGCAAACCGCAACAAATTTCAATTCTGTTGGACAGCCAATGGGAAAATTTTTCTCCGGAAAGAACAAGGTGCGAAGCATATTCTTGTAAAGTCTGAGCTCTTCTTGCTCGATCTTCAAAAACAAATATGACTATTATGCTTCGTAACCCTTGGAAATTCCGTTCTTTACCTATTTGTAACTGTTCTTAACAGCTGTTTGTTATTTTTAATACTGTCAATTAAGTTCCCTGTTGTAAAAACTACACGCACACATTCTACACACACATTTAAAACTATAATCCGAGCTCTTACACTGCCTCTCCTAAGTTCTACAACTACACAGTCACACAATCCTCATTTGCTTAATATTCACTCGAAACAACCCAACGCTTATGTTTACTGCGCTAGTTGCGTGCTGTACGAGTACTTTACCTGTGTTTGTTTTTGTTTATATATACCTTTCAAAAATGAATCCCTTAATCGAAATTAATTCTGAACTAGATTCTCTCAACGGCTCTAATTCATATAAATGTGATCCTGAAAAATGCTGTACGATATTAGGCTCTTCCTTACACCATTCTCTAATTATTCTACACCTCAATATCCGCTCTGTCCATAAAAACTTTGACCAGCTCAGGATACTTTTGCTGGAAATTAAAGTTAACTGTCACGTGTTAATATTGACGGAGTGCTGGCTGCAAAGGAATACGAACATACCCATATTAGATGGCTACACCTCCTACTCTACCACAAACCACAGTAATCAAAATGCGGGTGTAATTATTTATGTAAAATCCTCCCTTACACACACAATTTTAAAAACTGATCTGAAATACGCTGATTGCCTCACCTGTGTTATAGATAATAGAACAGCGGTAGTGGCAGTTTATAGATCTCCATCTTACTCCCTTCGAGTCCAATTTGAAGACTTTCTTGAAAGCCTTAACAATGTTCTAACTAATTTAAATGCCCACAGTAACATTGCCCTCGTAGGGGACCTTAATATTGACATCAAGCCCCTGAATAACGACAAGTTCTCAGACGATTACTTGACTTTAACCGCTTCTTATGCCCTGTCACCTACACATATACTACCTACAAGATTAAATAAATGCATCGATCACGTTTTACTTAAGTCTAAATTTGCCTCTACTACGCTCGTTTTAGAATCCCATATAACTGACCACCTGCCAACCTTGCTCTGTCTTCAGCTTAAACATAACATTATGAATGAAAACAACTTTAAAACAACAACTGATTTGGTTAGCATTCAGCGTGAAATTTCATCTACAGATTTCTCTCACATTCTACTAATAGCCGACGCAAACTCTGCCACAAACACTTTTATCTCGATTTTATCCTCCATAATAGCTAAACACACCAAATCTTCTCCAGTCCCAAGAAAGAGCAGAATCCTTAAGCCCTGGATCACCACTGGATTACTACGGTGCATAAGAAATAGAGATAGACTTCATTTAAAATGTAAAAACTCTCCAAATAACCAAATAATTAAAACTACATACCTACGGTACCGAAATTTTTGTAATTGCCTCCTGCGCAAGCTTAAAATATCTTATGAGAAAAATGAGTTACTAAAATCGAAAAACAACCCTAAAGCTACTTGGAAGACTATAAAGAAAATCACAAACACGGAAAAACCCCGTAACCCCCCTTTAGACCTACTTAAACTCTCCAACAATACAAAAACCTCACTAAATCTAGTAAACAAATACTTTGTCGAAATTGGTAACAATCTTGCATCGCATATATCCTCCAATCCTGTTATAAATATTAGACCTTACATTAAAGAAACACACAATCCCAACTCTATGGTTATTCTTGATACCGATGAGAAAGAAATTGAATCAATTATTATGGCTCTGCGTCTGGATTCAGCTACCGGCTGTGACGGCATATCACCTTCTATAATAAAAACTAACCGCAATTTACTAATCCCAATTATCACACACATCTGCAATATTTCTTTTAACTCAGGAGTATTCCCAATTGCCTTTAAAAAAGCCCTAGTCCACCCAATCCATAAAAATGGTGACCGTTGCGTCGTTTCAAACTACAGGCCCATTTCTGTTTTGACCACCATTTCCAAAATTATTGAAAAACTTCTGAACAAGCGACTTATTCAATTCCTAAATAAATACAATGTCTTATCCACCCATCAGTACGGCTTTCGATCAGGTATTTCTACTGAAGATGCTGTTGTCGATCTAACCACACGCATCACCATGAAACTGGACCAGGGTTTTAAATGTGTAGGAATTTTCCTTGACTTACAGAAGGCCTTCGACACTGTCCATATCCCACTCCTTTTGTCTAAGCTACATAACGCCGGTGTCAGAGGTGTTGCCCACAGGATCTTCTGTGACTACCTTACACACCGCTCTCAAAGAGTCACAATAAATTGCCACTTAAGTGACGAAGCTCGCATTGAATACGGCGTCCCGCAAGGATCAATACTTGGACCTACGCTTTTTCTAGTTTATATAAACCAACTGTGTGACATTCAACTACCTAACTCCCAAATTTTTACATATGCAGATGACACAGCAGTTATAATTCATGGATCTGATTGGGCAGACATTAAATTAATAGCAGAGCGTAATTTGATTGTCATTAATAGCTGGTTATCAGAAAATCTATTAACTCTTAACTTGACCAAAACACTTTTCATCCCATTTTCAATCAAAAATAATACCCAACCTCCCTCAAACTATGAACTATACGTGCACTCCAGTTGCGATGGAATAAGTAAATGTAACTGTCTCTCCATAGCACAAGCCCACAATATTAAATATCTCGGTGTCTATATTGACCGTAACCTAAACTGGTATCCCCAAATTGACATGCTCACAATTCGAATCAGACGCCTCATACATTTATTCAAAAGCCTTAGACAATCCGCGGACACTGAAACACTAAACTCAGTCTATACCGCTCTCTGTGCATCGGTTCTATCCTACTGCGTTCCTGTTTGGGGTTGTGCTGCAAAGACCTCTTTCATTAAGATCGAGAGGGCCCAAAGATCTGTGCTCAAAGTCATACACTTCAAAAAATATAGATTCCCAACTAAAGAATTATATTCAATATCTAAAGTGTTGACAGTGAGACAACTTTTTGCACTTCGAGTAATCCTACGCAAACATATGCAGATACCACAACCAGACCCCTCAAGGAGGAGCACTAATAGGGTCTGTCCCATCCTTTCGCACAAAACCAAATTTTCATCTCGACAATTTAATATCTCTGGCTCAATACTTTACAATAGTATAAATAACGTATTAAATATTTACAAATGTAGTAAATTCGAAGTAAAGAATAAAGTAAGTAAATGGTTGCAAACTCTTAACTATGATGAAACAGAAAAACTTCTACCGAACAGCAAATGATCAAAACTCCTCCACACACACACACACACACACACACACACACACACACACGCACACACACACACAAACACACTCACACAAACATACACACACGCGCACACACACACACACACACACACACACTACATACATTTTGTTCTTAATGAGAATTTTATTACCACGAAGTGCTTTCTTTTGATTGGTTCTAAACTATACTCAAATAGCTCTCACGTGTGGAACACTGGCTTTCCAAGATACAGGCCTTTGCCTAGTTTGGAGATCAGGGTTTAACAATTAATTGTGCAATAGTTATTAGCAACCTACTTTAAGTGCTTATATTAATTTGACTTCGTGTACAATCCTTTTACTTAAATAAAAATTTATTATTATTATTATTATTATTATTAATAATTAGCAACTAAGCGAGATCGCGCTCGCCGACCCTGCCGCCCGCTTCCCCGCGTGCCCCCCCAGTTGCCCAGCGCAAGTACACGAGTTGGCGGACTGATAGTAATAATAACCAACCAACCTTATTAATGAATATATAATTGAATTTGAATTTGAATTATCTAAAATACGGAACCCAAAGTGCGCAAGTCCGGCTCGCACTTGACCGGTTCTTTCATGTTTATATACCCACAGAAATATTACTGCTGTAACACCCTTGCAAACGTTAGGTATTTACATTTTATGTATAATAACTTTAGTCCTGCTATGACAAGTATAATATTTAAATTGCCACATTAAAAGTTATGAGTATACTTTGTATGGCTTTCGCCAAATATGTCTCGCAAAAGTCGGAATAGTAAATTATAATTATGACTTCCGACATTATGGCTAACACTAATTATGATGAAAAACGTAACGGACTGGAAGAAACGGAAATTTTATTTTATGGCAGACAACATTATTATAACGAGTCGCTTTAAAGTCGTGACCCTAGGGTTTGTTGCAGCCCATCTGTTCCCGCCGAGCGTGGAGGAGGGGCTCCAGAAGCTGCGCAGACAGCGGTGAGTCGCTAGTCAGGGGGCGGACTTGGGGAGCTCCCCAAGGGTATGCTGCTCCCTCCCGGGGGTGAAAGATAAACTTAAATGATGTTTATTCAGTAAGTAGCCGCGGACACCTTTCGGCCTATCGCGCACCACTACTGTCGTGCCATAATTCTGTCACGGAAATGCAACGTATGGGTTCCTATTTCAGTGCGAGCAAATCCAAGAAATAAATCGCAGCGATTGATAATGATAATAAATACGTTGTTGATGACGATGGTGAAGACGATGAGGAAGATATGACTTGATGACGAATAGTTACATATATACATACCTTCACACCTGTAATCCCAGAGTGGGCTAGGCAGAGCTACAGAATTACAACTTTAAAAAGTTGTTGATAATTCAGTAACCACAATTTGCACAAATAGGCTAGATGTTTACCAGCATATTAATGACAGGTTGCAAGTACATCGCCTAACAGTACTGCAAGCCTATATTCCCTTAGTCGCCTCTTACGACATCCACGGGAAGACATGACACTATTCTAACCTGGCAACCACACGGGTAAAACGACGGGACGAATAGTTGATGATGATTATTTGGAGATGTTAAGTGAGATGCCTGTGTCAGTCACCTGTTTCGTTGAACAAACGTTTAGTTCTTTCAACAACTGGATAGCATCGGACCTTCGGCCAGGGAGGTTTACAAGACAGGAACTTATATGATATTTGCTGCCGAGAGCCTGACATTTTACTTTTGTTCTGTTTAAGGACTCTTCCACCGGATGATGGACTTATAAAGGTGAAACCAGCCATTGTTACACAGGCGGCATCCCAAACAAGCCCCCGCCCCATCTTCTGAGAAACCCACCAGGGACCAAAGTCCGCCTCGACGCTGCTGAGGGTCAGGGCGCCGGGCGGCGGCGAGTGGTTATTCCCGTCCGAATGTAGACGATAAGCCTCGTCGGAACTGCGTGCTATTGCTAAGAACAATCTAGTTCAACCCATGTTTTTTGTAAGTTGAAATCTTTAATCAATTGCCCTATGACAAAAAAAAGGAATAAGTATAAGTTTTTTAAAAAGCCTCAAATCATTTTTAATACAGAAAGCCTATACAATACGGTTGATGAATACTTTAGTGATTCAAATATATTGAATACATGACCACCGCTCTGACGTCTGCTCTCTTTCTTTATAATACCTAGTAAATGTACTTATTGACGAAGTATTTTATAGTTTTTATTTATGTTTAGATGTTTATAAAGTGGCAACAACTTAATTTTATTAAAATATAGTTTCTTTTACTCATGTAGTAGGCTGACATCTTAATTATAAATAACTTATAACATCTGGTGCCGTGAGTGCCGTGTGGTTGCCGGCTTAGAATAGTGCCACTCCATGTCTTCCCGTGGAAGAGGAAGAGAAAGAGGCGACTAAGGGAATAAAGGCTTGTAGTACTGTTAGGCGATGAGCTTTCAACCTGTCACTAATATACACATGGTAAACATCTCAGCCTGATTGTGCAAAATGTGGTTATAGAATTAACAACAAGTTTATAGGGTTGTAGGTAATGCTGTAGTTCTGCCTACCCCACTCTGGGAATGAAGGCGTGAGTGTATGTATGTTATAACATCTGAATTTTCATATTTTTACAATTAATTTAAAATAATCAGTATACTTAATATAAAAATTTAGTAGATAGTTAGTTAATTGTAATCATGACGATATGATTTAATTGTATTAGTTAATAACGTAGCTTTATTGATTCAGCTGCAGCACCGGGTTACAGGATTTACGTTTGGACTAAATATATTCTTAAGATCATGTATACATGTAATGCAATAAATAAAAGAGTAGGAGTATGAGTAAATATACGTATACAGATAAATGTGATACTCATCAATAGATCCTAATTAATATATTACATACAAACATACATACCTTCACGCCTTCATTCCCAGAGTGGGGTAGGCAGAGCTACAGAATTAAAAACAACTCTAAAAACTAAGTATTACAGTAAAGCAAATATGTATAACGTTGACGTTTATCGAAATTAAATTAAATTAAGTTCAATTACAGCCAATAATCAGATTCAAATACCTAAGCAATCACTTAAATATCAAATAACTATTTATATGTTGTCATTACTATCCTCATAAGTTTAACGTCGTTCCACAAAGGCGGCTAGCTACTCGTATTAAAGGTCGCTACTAAAGCTTGTAGGTAATTCATCTTTACTTTATTTCATATACCAATAGAATTATGTATATGAATCTAAAAGTACGTAAGTAAGGTACTATTTGTGGGCAGGTACGAGTATATGAATTACTTAATGTCATTATTATTTTCCATTCGTCCTGGGCCTGCCTGCAACGCAAAGCATTCACATTTGTAAAAAAAACATTTGTATCTTGTTTGTTTTTAGTATTTTTCATGAGTACATTTTCACTATGTTTGTGTAGTCTTTAATTTAGTAACTGATGGATAACTGTCATTGGCCTTCATTTATATAACTAACACTATGTAATAAGTATATTTACGGCTGTTGTTGTCCTGAATACCAATAAATAAAAATAAATTAATACAAAGTTAATATGGGATGCTAAATTTAGGGCTAATGAATAGTTAGGAAATGTAAAAAATGTAATGCCATCTAACTAACGAAGTTAGTGGTAGTGAAAATAAGGTTTACATTGTTTGGGCTACAATAAGAGAACCTGCCATAGTAATTACGAACTTGTACGAGCATCGGACTTCTCGGTCGTGAGTCCGACGTGGTCTTGTCCGTGTTCATTAAAAATCTGTTTTAGAAAGTGGTAATTGCGACCCCCTCCCCCCATTTTCGGTCTATTTTTCTTGGAATTATTATGAGGTTACCAACGTTACAATAATTATACCAATATTAGCAAACCTACTCCCGATTTTAAATCAATGCCACAAGGACATAGTTGCTGAAATGTGCCGCCCGTAACGCTACCACCTTAGTTTGGACCTGCCGCAAAGTTGTCGTCTCCGCGCTGTTATGTTCCAGTTTTGGGCTGATACCGATAGGATATCACGCAGACTAGCAGGAAGCCGTTGACCTTCCTCTTTCCATAAACATATTCGCCGTGGATGGTGGTCCCGTGTCGGTCGCCACTCGGGTGACGGCGGCGGAGACGGTCCCATTGTGTCAGAGCTCTTCATTTTAATGGAAGTGTTGAATTATGAAACTAATGTCTGCTCCATTTGTTTAAACTGCCGCGGTTTTGTTTACTTCTGCCCGCGACTTCGTCCGTATACAGGTGTGGTTTTATGAAACGAGCGTCAGCTAGTGTCATAATAGGACCACACGAGTGTAGGCCTAATTATGTACAGTTGTATACACTACTTTATCTACACACAAATCATAAGATGGGTTCAGAAGCTAGTAAGTTTTTCATAATTAGTTTAGTTCCATCTGGCGGTTTCTAAGCGGTGGTCATGCAGAGAAAAACTTAATACCTATGGCGTTATACGTCATACGTTTTTTATGTTTCTTAATTATTTAAATACTAAGTTAAGCATGTATTTGTTTTAATATTTTCGATGTTTTTACATTTTTCTTTAAATACTTTGAATAATAAAGACGTGTCAGAATTGAAATGTCAATTTTATTTACCAAACGCTATATCTATATGCTATCATAGCGCTTTATGCCGCCGTCGTGCCATATTGCAAAACAGCCACACCAATTAATATTATTGATCTTACTGCAAGATTTCCCGTTAGCAAAAAACTCTTTCTTAATGTATCTAGCGCCAATCGCTCGAAGTGTTGACATAGACTGAAGCTGCAGAAGAGCTAAACACTGAATTATTACTTAGCCGAGTCTAGCTTAGTATAGTGTTTGTAGTGGGTGGGACATTTTGCAAAAAGGATGTTTTGCGAAAGAGACATCCAGAGAGAGACCTTTTGTGAAATGGATAAAGGGAACTTCTGCATGATCGGAATCGTGAATAAATTGTATGCAGTGTAGTAAGATCTATAAATTGTTTTGTAAAAAAATATGTGTAAGCCGAAGTGTTGGTAACATTCCACTGCGCGTGTCGCGCAATGCGCTGTATTCAGTACTAACTTATTAAATTCACCTAACAATGTATAGTGATTGTTTTTTTTTTGTTATTCCTTCGCTGGTTCTTCGTTTCTTCATATTTTAGTGAAGCCATTACTTATTTTTTTTTTTTTTTTTTTTTTTTTTTTTTCCTGGACTCGCACGAATGCTTTTGCCATTAGTCAAGTTTTTTTTTTTTCTTTTTTAACAAAAATTAGGGAAACTAACACGGATTATTTTACTACTAAAAAAACGGATGAAAAAACGGAAAGGATAAGGAACTATGGATCAGTACAGGTAGTAGTGCAAAAAGCACAAGACCGGTCTGAGTGGAGAGCCTTGGGGGAGGCCTGTGTCCTGCAGTAGACGTCTGTCGGCTGACATGATGATGATGATGATTACTTAGTTAAGTATTTAGCTCCAATATCGCTATCATATTGTTAAAGTTTTGACACTTGCGACGTCAGACTTCGAGAAACATCGCTTCACTCATTCTCGTTTTTTTTTTTTTTTCTGGGATTTCAAAATGTAACATTCGATTAAGGTATTGTTTAATCCAGCAAAAAATCGAAACTGAAGTTAAAGCTTCCGTTTTAATCCCTAAAATTGTCATCGAAAATCAAAGACAGACAGACAAACTACTTATAATTGAAATTTATCTCTCATCAACTTTATAAATTGGTAAATGGGTCGATCAACTTTTTCTTGTTGTTATTCTGTCCCGTAAGCCAGGAGACAACAGTGATAGAGTTTCTTAGAAAAAATGTTATAATTTATACTTCCAGCACACTCAGCAGAAAGGCCATAAAAGAATGGGTGTGTAATTGCCAATAAAACAGTTTTTTAGTGGACTTATATCCTTTGAAATCATAGTTTTAAAGAGTGACCCAGGAGACGTCACCATGGCAACGAGCTACAAAGAAAAGTTGATTGACCCAAATATTTCAAGTAGTTGGTGTAGTTAGTTGACCCAGTAAATGGCACAAACGTCCGTCCGCGCATCTGTCTCTCAGCGGGGTGTATTTCATAAACCGTAATAAGTAAAGAAATTAAAATATCATAGTGTCATGTGTATAAGAACTAATAATAAAAACAAAATAATATGATTTCCCGTATGGTTTCCGGGGTAGAATAGTGCCACTCCATGTCTTCCCGTGGATGGACTAAGGGAATAAGGGCTTGTAGTACTGTTAGGCGATGGGCTTGTAGTACTGTTAGGCGATGGGCTTGCAACCTGTCACTAATACGCTGATAAACATCTTAGCCCAATTGTGCAAATTGTGGTTACAGAGTTATGAACAAGTTTATGGAGTTGTTGGTAATTCTGTAGCTCTGCCTACCCCACTCTGGGAATAAAGGCGTGAAGGTATGTATGAATGTAAAATAATATGAAATGTTAAAGAGGTAAAAGGAGAAGCAACAATAATTACCCGACTGCGTCAGAAGGAGGGTTATGTTTTTCGAGCGTATGTATGTATGTATGTATGTATGTATGTATGTATGTATGTATGTCTATTTCTGGGCACGCTCTGCAGCCTAAACGGCTTGACCGATTTTAACATACTAGGTGTCATTCGATTTGTCTTAATTGCCGAAGTGACATAGGGTATATAATATTTCAAAATGGCGTCTGCAAAAACAAAGAGGGGGTTTAAAAAAAAAAAAAATGTTTATTATAGCAATATGGGTCTCAAATGAAAGCTAGTAAATAGCCCATTCCAAATATATATACATTATAATACTTTGATGCTACCATTTAGACAGGGAAATCAAAAAGGACGTTAATTGTTAAGTAATAAATATTTATTGTTGAGCTGTAAACGCCTACATTATAAACCATTAAGAAAGTAGTGTCATAATTAATAATTCACGAATACCTACTACATACTTGATTAATGCACATTGATGTTATTAGTATAAATTGCTGGCTAATACCTACCTAATGCGCCATCCTGCCTACGCATGGACAGTTTATTTAAGTAAAGATACACGGAATAGGTAACCTCAATGTAGGTGCTTAGTCTAGTACCCAGGTACACGTATGACGTACTGACCGTTGAGGAACTAAATTGTTAGAGATTAAGAGAAGTTTAGTTGATTTATACCTACTTCAATTTCTCGGCCTAAGTAGGTATCTACAATCTGTTCGATCGGCCTCCATCTAACCAAATGAACTAATCTTACGTTACTACTGGGGATCGATTTTGGAATGCACGATGCTTCTTTTGCTAAAAGGAGAGTTCCGCTTGTAATTTGTTACTTATAGCTTCGTGACATTAAAAAATCGAGCTCCAGAGCTCATTTAACGTTTGGTTATATTAATAAAACCACTATTTTATTAATAAAAACTAAAAAATGTGAAATAAACAAAATTATTTAAATAAAAACAAAAAACCCGACTGCAGTAAAAAAAACAACTGTAAAGCGAGAAACAAGCTATATAATCGATAGGTAAATATTTATAATGTACCATGCAATGATTTTTTGTTTGATACCTCGTTAACAAGTAATGCAATTTATACCAATATACATACAACTTGAATATTGGAAAAGGTATTGCAGGCGGGGACAAGCAATGAATTATAAAATGTACTTACTTAAGTATTTTCTTGAAACAAAAAACATTTGGATTAATAGCTTGTCCCCGCCTGGAAAACCTTTTCCACTATTCAAGTTGTATGTATATTAGTATAAATTGCATTACTTGTTAACGAGGTATCAAACAAAAAATCATTGCATGGTACATTATAAGTATTTACCTATCGATTATATAGCTTGTTTCTCGCTTTACAGTTATTTAAATAATTTAGTTTATTTTCGGTGTTTTTTTCTCGACCATAACAATCGCTGTATCACTGGAACCGTCGTCAGCGAGTCTGTCTGGTTTTTTTGCAGTTGACTTTCTGCAGTTAGTGAGCACCGTGTCTTCACGCGGAGAAGGAGGAGGGGAGGCGAGGGCGGTGGGGGGGGGAGGGCAAGGCGGAGAGAGCAACACTAGTCTTTCGCACGTAGACTTGCAATCAGCAGCGGCCATGTTTAAATTGACTTCAAGAAAATGTTTCTTTCTTACTAATTTATGTGTTTTGGTTATGTTAGCCGTGGTGGTTGTGAGTCTTTTTGAACGTTGGGTCGCGGGGAATCGCTTCACTTCGTTGTTCTTCACGGATCCTATGGATGAGGAATACGAGCGCCAAGTCCTGGAGGACGAGGCGCGCGTAATGCCGGGGCTGGGGGACGGGGGGAAGGCCGGGGACATCTTCGGGAGCGGGCGGCGGGGGGGCGACCAGTCGCAGATGATTTACGTCGTTAACACGTATCTGAGCGACCGCATCTCGTACACACGGACTTTGGAAGGTTAATTTATTAATTAATCATACTTAACGATGAAAGGTATCAGACATAGAGTCTGCGCGGAGAGAGAAGAGTCATAGATTTGATTAAAAAGCTCTCAAATTAATAACAACAATGAACTAGTTTTCTGTTTAAAGTTATTTAGTGCCGTGTTAGATGATTTTTAGTAGGTATAAACACTTTAAGCGCCTGTATTTCAGGATCCAATCAAGTTTTATTAGTGGTTTTTTTCCTTTTAAGTTCGTGCGTGCTTACGTAATTTTATTTAAAAAGTTTTTTCAGATTTTTAGTGCTAGTAGATTGGCTATAGGCGAGGGGTCATCATACATATATTATCATAATAATATAACGATTGAACAAGATTGAATAAATGACCGTGAGAGGGAGTTCTTTTAAACCTCCGGTTCCAGGTTTTCTATCGCTAAAGTATATCACAACTGTTTCAGGACTTTTTGATAAATATCGAGTATTTATGAGTTGAGAGTACTCCTATTGTTCGGTTCCTAAGTGACTGCCCCGGCAGACCTGCGGCACCCGGCGTGCGCGCGCGCCGCGTACGACGCGGAGCTGCCCTCCGCCTCCGTGGTGATCGTGTTCCGCGACGAGCCGTACTCGCTGCTGCTGCGCACCGTGTGGAGCGTGCTCGGCGCCGCCCGCCGGGACCGGCGCTGGCTCCGGCGGGCCCGCCTCGTGGAGCGCGGGACCAACCGGACGATGGCGATAGGTGAGACAACCATGCAGAAGGTAAACGAGCACACAGCCGCAGGCAGGGCCGCTTCTAGAGTTCTATACCCTGTGGACTGTGTTGTGTCTCACTAGTACCTACGTTAGCAGACCAAATGATGTTGTTTATAACCTTTAACGTAATAAATTCAAGTGTAACAGTATCTACGTTTTTACTTTACCGCCTGCAGTTCCACCAGTGTTGTGCGATGCAGCTGCTAAGCTGGCTTGTACAAAAAACAATATTGTAAGGATAGCTCTATTGACAAAACGGCTTATCGAAGGATAGCCTAGTTTTTTTTTGCTACTTTTCCCTACTTGACATTGGTATAACAGTTCCAGCTGACCGAAATCATTGTGGTTTTATCCAAAAATAATACAATGATGGTCCCCTGATATTATTTAGTCAAATCGCCGCAGGCTACCCGGGGCAGGAGCCAGACTCCGAGCACGTGTACCTGAAGGAGATCATCCTGGTGGACGACCACTCGACGCTGCCCGAGCTGCGCGGCAAGCTGGCCCACTACGTGCGCACGCGCCTGCCGCGCGGCCTCGTGCGCCTGCTGCGCCTGCCCGAGCGGTCAGTGCTTCGCCGGTTCAAACTAACCTGATTGGTCGGTACCCAGCTCTGCTGCCGGACCGTGCAGTGTCAGTTATTCGCAGGCAGGCTTGCAGCCGCGTTAGGCTGGCAACCTGTCTTAACGGTCAGTCGCCCCTACGCCCTGAAGCCTGTAGTGTGCAACTTGCCTGACTGGGGAGCCCGACGCCGCGCGATGTGAACGCAAATTTTCTACCGTGCACCCGAATAACTTTAACTCGAGACGTATCTGAGAACCAGGCCTCGATTTTTTTGTGCCGATGACGTTAATTGACGCAATAACACATGCGGGGTGTTACCTTATAACATTATTACAATTTCGCTGACATTGTGATTTAATATTTTTGATATTTATTGTCGAACTTTGGTCACTGCAACAGCAACTTGCGGCCATGAGGCCATACTTACCACCAGAAACAGTAATCGTACAAAATCGGACAATGTCGTAATCATAATCATGGTGACCTGTAGGCAGCAAGACGTCATCGCACTACAAATCGGAGCCCTACTAAGAAATGTGTTAATAAGATCAGTCATTAAGAGTTGGTTTATCCTAGAATCCCTAAAACTACAATTAATAATTAATTGAATTTAATTTTTGTGCAATAAAGAGTTTACATACATACTACGTCGTTGTCTACATACTAAAGCCATCTGGCGTTTAAAAGTAAAGTTGCGGTCAAACAGACACTGATGTAATTAGTAACATGTTGCAGGAGCGGGGTGGCCCGCGCGCGACAGGCGGGCGCGCGCGCCGCGCGGGGCGACGTGCTCGTCGTGCTGGACGCGCACTGCGAGGGGCTCGCCGACTGGCTCCGCCCCCTGCTGCAGCGCGTCAAGGACAAGAGGACCGCCGTGGTCACCCCTGTCATCCATTGGATAGATTCCAAGACTTTCCAATTCTACGACACTAAAGAACTGGTTCACTTTTCGGTGAGGTTCCTATTTCTGTGTTTCTGTTGAGTTTCTTGCGGCGTTTCTTCTCAGCAGTGGTCGCCTCTTGTGAAGCGTTGGTAGATTCTTGACGTGTTAAAGTGCCCGTGCGGCCTACTTACTGAATAAATGTCTTTATCTTTATCTTTAAAGGACAGTGTGGCGTGAAACTCGGAGCAATCCACAGTTCCTTATAAGTATGCCTTATATGCCTTAAAAACCAGTATGGATACGTCACACTCCCTATTTATTGGTACTGCTGCCACCGTCGGTGGAAATGCTGATGAAGGAAAAAGTGACGCTTGTGCAGATATCCGGCTTCGTGTTCTCGGGGTACTTCCGGTGGATCGAGGTGCCGGACCAGGAATGGGCGCGGCGCGGGTCCGAGATCTCGCCCACGTGGTCAGTATGCGGACACATACAACATTCACACAGACGTATAACATTAATAAGATAAGATAAGATAAGATGTCTTTATTTGTAATAATTATACATAGTCAGTTTTACATTAGTATAGGTGTACAGTAATATCAGATTCGATTACATATAAACTAGCACTCAGGATGAATTTAATTGCATTATGTCATTTTATTGATTAATTACGTTATAATTGTGAATAATATTTATAAGTTATTATGTCATTTGGCACTTTGATCATTCGACACATTTACTCAACAGCCAAAGAACTCCGTGATAGAGTAAAAGGCCTTTTGGCAGCAAAATGCCTTTAGTTTATTTTTGAAAATACGGTCAGTTTTTGAGGCCTTGACCGACTCAGGTAAATGGTTATAAATACGGGCACCCACTATGGAGAGGGACTTTCCCGTTTTTTTTAATCTGTGTGCGGGGACGGCCAGTCCTGGTTTCCTCCGCGCGGAGTAGCTTCTACTGGGCGTAAACTCGTCAGGATTGCTCCTAACATATTTGCCAACCTCAAATATGTAAAGAGAAGGTACTGTCATGATGCCCAGGTTGATAAAGAGCTGCTTTGCAGGCTCATCGCGGGGGACGCGGCAAATCAAGCGTATGACCTTCTTTTGTAGAATGAACGGCCGGTCTCTGTCAGCCGCCCAGCCCCAGAGGTCGATTCCATACGCTAGATGCGCATGGAAGTAAGCAAAATAGGCCATTACAAGATTTCGCAATGACAGTGTTTGAACTAAGCGGGCCATGGCGTAATAGGCCGAATTAAGTTTAGCACATAGAGCATCAATGTGAGCTTGCCACTGCAGACTCTTGTCGAAGACAAATCCAACAAAACGAGCTTGTGCCACGGACTCCACCCGAATACCACCAACTGATATATCTAAAGGAGGCTGAGGTACCTCGTGTGTTCATAAGTTTTGAGACGAAATAAATATTACATAAAAATTTAAAGAATAAAGCTATATTTATAAAATTTACAGATAATGATAATTAGACATTAACCAACAACCACAAGCAATTACTATTCAAAATGCCCACCCCTATTTTTAATACAAGCTTTTAGACGTTCCGGCCAGTCATCGATCGCGGCACGAATCTTCTCCAGCGGGATATCCTTCGCTGCTTTGATGAGGGCTCGCTTTAAAGAATCTAAGTTTGGGTGGGACTTTTGGCAGGCCCTGAGTTCCAATTCAGTCCACAAAGAATAGTCCAGTGGATTGAGATCAGGGCTGGAGGAAGGCCATTCTTCCGCCGCGATGAAGCCCGGCAAATTTTCCCTTAACCAAGCTTGAGTCGTTTTAGCCTTATGGGCGGGTGCTGAGTCTTGCTGGAAAATCCATTCTTTGTTGTGAAATAAACTATTAGATAGGGGTTTCACTACAGTATCTAAAATGTCACTTTGATAATTTTTTGCTTTAACCTTGACACCTTGTTGGCAAAAATGGAGCGGAGTGACACCTTCGTACGAAACCCCCCACCATACCATCACACTCGCCGGATGATGAGCACGCGAGACATTTCGTGCTGTAGCAGGAACATCTTTGCTGCTTTTGGCATAAACTTTATTATTTTGCCGGTTAAACTTTTCTTCAACCGTAAAGATTTTTTCGTCGGTGAAGAGTATCTTTTTCGCATCGTGTCTCTTGAGCAGCATCGGACAACGTTCGCGACGTAATTTACGAATGCGATCATTTAGAAAATGAACTTTTCTAAGGCTGTAAGCCTTTACTTTGAGATCATATTTCAATATTCTGTTGACTGAAATACGCGAAATTTTAGTCTGCAGAGCGAGTTTTTTCTGGGTGCGACATGGATTTCGGCGACGTCGCTCTCTGATTATTTTGATGTTTGCAGCCGTCCTTACGGACCGCGGGCGACCACTCCTATGGCGATCTTTCAAAGAATCAGTTTCCTTGTACCGTTTAATGGTGTAATATACGAAGTTGCGGCTTACCCCAAAACATTTTATGTCACGGAATATCTCCATTGGTTTTTTCCCCGCCATATGTAGTGAAATGACAGTCGCACGCAATTCTTTCGTTCCCTCCATCACGAGAAAAACAAGAGAAATGAATTTTAAAAACATACCAATAGCACACTAACATTCCAAATTCAAAATTGAAAAAATAATAAAATAGGTGCCAGTATTATTTTCTTTATTTATTAAGTATAAAGTTTCGTCTCAAAACTTATGAACACACGAGGTATATTATTCAGTGAAAAATAAATAATATTGGTTTTCTCCATGTTAACTTGCATACCATTCACGTTGAACCATTGCAACAACAGTAGAATGATGTGATTGATATCGCCATGTATAATAGCGCAGATATCATCCGCATACATAAAAAAATCTACAATGGGACTAGGAAACGGTAAATCGTTCATTAAAAGCGCAAACACACTATTTCCGACATTCGAACCCTGGGGTACAGACCTGTTTCCGACCAGACCCGGCTCGGACCTCTCACCAGTTACATCGGTTATTTGGCTACGATTAGCTAAAAAAGAAGCAATAATGTCCAGTGCTATTCCACGTATCCCGTAGTGCTCGAGCTTGACGGCAATTAGGCTATGGTCAACTAAGTCAAATGCACGGGAGAGGTCGAAAAACACAGCAGCAACATGATTTTTAGATTCTAAATTATCTAGTATTCTTTTTAGAAGTTTGCGGGATGCTCCTGTCGTAGATCGACCCTCCCGATACGCATACTGCTGACTACAGAGAGACCCATTGACTTCGAGGAAATTAGCCAATCTCTTACATAGTCCTACTTCAAAGATTTTAGAGGCAGCAGGCACAAGGGATATTGGACGATAACTTGACATTAATTTTCTGCAACCTTTCCCCTTGTATACTGGTGTCACCCTAATCATCTTTAGCAGTTCAGGGTATTGGCCACTGGAGACAGAGATATTGAAACTTTCACATAGATGGTTAATAAAATTGAGTGGCAGCCTATGGAGAATGGATGTCGGAAATCCGTAGGCGTCCTTGGTACCCTTCGCCTTTATTTTTCGGATGATTCCTAAAATTTCCTGAAGCGTGAATGGTATCAGAAACATGGTGGAGGACCGAGGTGGGCACGCAGCGCGCAAGAGGCGCAGCGCATCAGGCAGGCTCGGGCGCAGCGGTGTGTCCCGCACCACGCTCAGGTAGTGGCGGTTGAGCGCGTCCGCCAGCTCGCGGCTGGAGCCACCCTCGCCGCACACCGCGCGGCGCAGCGCGGCGAACCCGTCCCCATCCCCCCGGCCCTTATTGGTCTCAGACTTAATCATGTCCCACAGGGCGACTACCTTATTCGTGCTAGACTCAATTAAATTGTTCATAAATAATTTCCTAGTCCCATTCAGGAGATAGTTGTGTTTGCATTTATAATTATTAACAAAAATTATTAGTTCTTTGTTATCAGGATGATGCCTTAACAGCATTTCTAAATGCAAGATAAACTCTTTGCTTGCAATTATATTGTTATTGACCCACGATTTTTCTTTCGGACGAGCGGGTACTTTCTTTATAGGACAGAAATTATCAAACATTTGTAGAAACTCACCAAAAAAGTCATTAAATGAATTAGACCGTTGAGCCCAATCATGTTTGGCCACCTCCTCAAGGAACCGTGATATATGGCTATTGCTCGTAATTCTCTTGGTTATGTGCCGTGTCATATTACTAACCCTCGTCACAGTGAATTCAAAACAAACAGCGCGATGATCGCTGATATATGTATCCAAAGGGCGAACCCTAGTGCAATTCAGCGGTAAATCTGTGTAGGCATGATCTAAGCAAGTTTTAGATTCGCCATAAATTCGTGTGGGAAAATTAACCATGGAAGTTAAATTATAACGGCTTAATATTCCTAAGATAATTCGTTTTTGTTTTGACCATTTCATTAAATCAATGTTTATATCGCCCATTATTAAAATATTAGCATTCTCATTAATTATACTATTTAGTAATAAGTCTGGGTCAATTTCAACATTTCTGGTTTTTGTCTCATTTCGGTGCAATTTTTAAGTTTTGTGTATTTTTGAACGTTTATCATTTAAAACTATGCATTGTTATATATTCTAGACGTGGTGTTAAGGGACACTCAAAATCATTAATAGTTTATGAGATATACGAGATAGAATATTTGATAAAACTATGGATTGATAAATACACACCGAAATTATAAAAAGTATCCACCGAAGTGATAAATACCCACTGGAATGATAGAAAAGACCCACGTAAATGAAATTTTATCCACCGGAATGAAAATAAATGAAAAAAGTCAATAATTATCATAATTATCATTGTTTTTTTGAGTAAAAATTACATTTATATTAATGTTTTGAAACAATTCGCTTATAAAATAAACATATTTTTTAATTAAAAAAAATTACTATACATTTTTTTGTAATGAACCGGATTGATATATTTCTTATTTCTTTATTATGGTTTTCAAAAATGTTCTAAATATTGTGATTTATTTATGATAATTAACTAGTTATAAACTTTAAAAAAATAACAATCTTCTATGAAAATCTAATAGGAACAGTTTGCTGACCAAGCAAAATATAACTCAATAATTCTAATATTACAAATATCCCAGTGGCAATTGTATAATTTATCACTGACTTTAGATCACTTAATGCTTAATAATTAGTGCATCAAAAATATAATATGAAATACCTAAAAAACTCAGTCAAAAATGTAACATTATGAAATTATGATAACGTGCAAGACTAGATGTGAATTTACATATCCCAGATCTTAAAAAAAAACGTAAGACTAATATAAATTTAAACCTTTTAATGTTTTTTAAACTGAATATCACGTCCAATCTTAACACTAAGTTTTGCCCTTTCTAATGGTAATTAAATTGAAAAAAAAAACTGTAACAAATCGGTGAGAACGTTCTTCATTGATATTTGAACAGTATGAATATTTGAATTGCAAATACAATCGAAAATAAGTTCTAAATTGTTACTAATAATATCAAGTATTAAATTGACAAGTCTACGGAAAAATACATTGAAATTTCATAATGAGTACAATAAGCTTTATTTTAGGCTGTATTTCTATTTACTCCGCGTCGCTTTATTTACCTTATTTACTCGGTATTCATTTGTAAACATAACTGCATAAAAAAAACACAATTATTCTTAAAGAAAAGTTTTATGCCTGACTAAACGCGGTACGACCCCTCGATTCTGTCGCTTCAAAGTCGTCTATATTATTTACATTTTATTTTTAATTACTCAGTTTTTTTTAGTCTCGAATAGAATAATCGAAAAACAAAACTATAAAACATGCAAGGCTCGCTATGCAACTTGTTGGATTAAAATAATTATCTGTCTGCATTTCAATATTATACCTACATAAGAATAAAATAGGTAAAGAAAATACACAATTAATAAATTCAAAGAAAGGGCATGAATTTCTGACTTTAACATCGATAAAATTATGCATAAAATAACTGACATTTGGCTATCGTGAAACGCTTAATTATTTACGTTTAAACGCTTATAATATTTATACATTTACTTTGACTTCATAAAATTAAATAATTAAATTTGATAATTATTTGGATAACTAAGTGAAGCTACTTTTGTATCATGCCGGTGTTGCTTATCATTTATGTGGGTATTTCATACACCGGAAACATCGCAATGAGAACCACGGAATGATAAAACCTGTCCAAAAATATTTAAAAAAAAACAAACAAGTCGGGTTTCTTTAAACTAAAGTTACTCCCGAATTAAGAAATATGACGTACGTGTTATACATAAATCTTAAACTAAACACACAAAAACTACAAAAAATAAATCAACCGTCGGAATGAGGATTTTTTTGTCCCCACCCCACCGGAAGCAAGAACTTTCCTTTATATTTTATAGTCAGAAACGCGCACAACACAACCGCTAGCACCAAACTCTTGCGCGTGACTAACTCTACGAGGGCGCGGGAGGTGGGGAGCGTACATATTGAAGCTTAGCAGATATAAGGCACAGAATATTTGACGGTGGTAATGATAACGTTTCTCCGGACAAACGTATTTCCTCGTACCGAACGGTAAGTGTTATAGTTAAAAAAAAAGTCAGGGCTTCTTTTTGTACACTAACTATCTAGTATTTTAAAAAAGGTAAATGTTTTTCATAATCAGAAATAGTTTTTGATTTATTCCACGTTTTACAATCAAAACTGGGTTGCGGACAGCCCACTGTGATGAGAAATGAGGTCTTAATTTTTTTTTTAAACTATTATTTCCATTAATATTTTAATTCTACTTATTGCCCAAAATAGGCAACTGCGTGAAGTATTCAGAAAAAAATAACAGTTTAATTTTTAACCATAGTTCACCCCGGTTTTCAGCGCCGCCAGCTTAAAATATTGCTTGGGAAATTGACCCGTCTAATTGTTGAATAAATATGTCGAAATCACCCTCAGTATTGGGCCGGTACACACAAATAACAATTAAACTAAAGTTGACAATTTGTATTGCAGCTATCTCGGCATGCATTTCAACAGAGTAATTACATAGGTCAGTTCTGTCTACTGTCGCCAGAGTATTATGCACATAAATGCACACACCTCCGTGTTGTCTGGTTGCACGGCAAAATGATGAACACAAATTATAGTTATTGATATTTGTCACAGCTAACTCCTTCGATTGTAACCAATGTTCTGTCAGTAAGAGTAAATCATATTTTATACCACCTTGTAGCACGGACTCAAGAACCACAGTCTTATTACGAAGACAACGGACGTTCTGTAACAAGATGTGGAATTGCTGTTTACATGCACTTGTCATCGGAGGCAGGTTGGCCGCTCTGCGGCGCTCCGTCGACTGGCGCGCGCTCAGAGCCGCTCCGGGCGGTGCGGCGCGGGCGCGCGAGAAACCAGTTCGCGAACTTCACGCCCGGTGGACACACAGTCGGCGAGCTAATGCGCTCGAAAAGATTTTCGGGAATCCCTATGACAAACGATGCATGCCTAGTAGAGTTAATGTTCCTTTTTTCGACAGAGTAATCCTTAGAGTTTTCAACTCTGTTCAAAAATTTTAGAATGTTTTGGGGCGTAGTTTCCGGTTTAAAACTCCATGCTTGGATGTACTTCATTTGATGTACTGTTTCAATGTCATTATCGGCTTGTCCCATTCCTCTCACGACGCGATTGGGCCTCTTATTTTTCCGGAAGGTAACTTCTTGCCATTCATCATCCACATTTTTATCCGGGTGATTATTGATCACACGATGTTGGGGAGAGCTTTGGCTTGAGCTGAGATTGCTAATGGGTGAGTCGTTCACTAAGACAGAGAGCGCGCTTTTAGTGGCCATCCCCGGAGAAGCCGTTTGCCGGCCGTCACCGGTAGTTAGGGTTTGCGCTGACTCGTTCTTAGTGATCGAGGCGTATCCTTTCCTTGTCGCACTCGAGAGTTTACTTATGCTGGCAGCTGCTGTTGTCTTTGCTAACCGCGCAGGCCTTCGTTGTTCTGCCGATTTCGCCTGGTTCTGCGCATGCGTTTGCGTTGTCAACAGTGATTTTCGGGTAGGTTTAGGTTCACTGTCTTTTTTATCACCAAAAATGTGTTCACCCAACGGTGAAATTGGCTTCACTTGATTAATTATTAAGCGATTTTGCTCAATTATTCTTTCTTCGAGAGTGTTCACTTTATCCACAAGTGTTGCGACGGTTTTTTGCAACTCGCGTATTACGTTTTCTAGCGATTTCGCCGACATTTCACGGTAAAAATAATTTAATACACGGAGTAACAACGGAGCTCATCCCTCGGTTGGGGGGGGACTACACTGGAAGGAATACACTGGTACGGTCAACAGCAAAAGTAAATAATGGCGCCAGGTACATTGGAAGTCAGTTGGGAGAAATCTTGTGATGGGTACAAATATTTTGTGATCTTTCTAAAGCTTTTGATTTCGTAGATCATACGAACTTTTATTTGAAAATTTGAAAATAATGGATTGTCTAGTAATGCTATGTCTAATGACTTCCTATCTCAGTGATAGAACTCAAACAGTTGTTGTAAACAAAACGCAATATACTCAATACTTTGTTATTTGTTGCGTTCCATAAAGTATACCTAAGTGGTACTTAAATAAACTTTAAAGTTATGAGATCATTATGGACCTTCAACGGCACAGCTACTTATAAACTAGTGAGAGCGCAAATTTGTCAAGAGTGATTTACTCTTTACTTACACATCTATTAACATAATAACTTATCATGTAAGTATTTAGTTATTGAATAATAGCATTTTCCTATCTTATATTAAATGTTCAAGTGTGTTCACAAAGATATTCTTATTTGTTATATGTTTTAATGGACATGACACGCGTGCTATCTGAGTGAAGTTTTAATCTTAAAGAAGTAGAATTAGCCTATTTTTGTGTCTTAAAGAAAGTGCTAATGGTAGGTCTTGTCTCTTCTTCTGATTCTATGAACATAATTTCTTGGTCCTTCGATCCGAATTTTCTGATCCTATGAGCCGGATTTTCTGATTTCTTTAAAAAGAATTTCTCGGTCACTCGAACGGAATTTCCCGCTCATTAAACCCAATTTCCTGAACTTTCAACTCGTAATTTCTGGTATTTTGAGACGTGTCTGAGATGTCTCGCAGGTCCCCGACGATGTTAGGTGCCGTCTTTGCGATGTCCCGCGCGTACTACTGGGAGCTGGGCGGGTACGACGAGCAGATGGCCGGCTGGGGGGGCGAGAACCTCGAGATGAGCTTCCGGGTCTGGCAGTGTGAGCATCATTTTGTGAACAGATTTCTAACAATCGATGTTACTTAGCGCTCTATCATTACCAGGAATTTAAAAAATTACATGTATTTTAAAATTAAAATTGAATTGCCTTACAAGTAACTGTCTTCAGAATGGCCAATGAAACGTTTGCCGGTGATTTAAATAAATCAAAACAGTATCGAAGATATTGATGTTATACACTACCACAGATAACGTAATGAGTGATACAAATAGAAGGATTAAGCCTTTGTTTCATGCAATAAGGTCCTTATTTACAAATACCATAATGTTAGTTTCAGTCTAACGGAAGCACAGAATATAATAGCGGAAGTGTATTTGTTGGAGACGGCATCCCTATTCAATGTCCAAGCGATCGACAATATTTTTTATTTAATACTGTATTCCCCAAAATCAAACTAGTGTACAACAGGTGAACTTAATGCTACAATCATTCTCTGCCAGTCAAACTTAAGGTGAAACAGAAATCAAAAAGTAAAAATTAAATGTGTAATAAAATGTCAACCTTCATATTGATATTGAAGGCGCCGGTGTGTGCGCAGGCGGCGGCTCGCTCGAGACGGTCCCGTGCTCGCGCGTGGGGCACGTGTTCCACGCCAGCCGTCCCAGTGAGCGACGCCACGACACACTCGGTAATACAAAATACATTTAATTCGTTCATTAACTAGATTTCGAGGGTTTGTTCAATAAAACTTGGAATTGTCTCTGTATTTTTTCTGCTTTCTTCTTCTTTTGCTTTCGATTTGATTTTATCCGGTAATACCTGAACCGTGACCAGTAAAAGGAGTCCGCGGTGGTCTGAGAAGCGGCTTCCATAGTGCTGCATGTTCGATGTCTGGCAGGCATCAATATGGCGCGCGTGGCGGAGGTGTGGATGGACGAGTACGCGGAGCTGTTCTACCTGCACCGGCCGGAGACCAGGGTGAGCCTCTCACTAAGGAAATGACGTCCAGCACGCAACAGCACACACGAGGACGTAATAGAATGCGTCTGTGTTGCGAGAGCAGGCTCCACGCTACTGGGTAAAACCATGTTGCTTTTGACATGTTACCGTATCGTTTTTAAATCGACGACCAAAGCGGCTTTATTTTACTCGGTAAAGCCGTCATCATTACGATAACTCATTCACTTGACATTCACAGCAACCAAGTAAAATTTAATATAAAATGGCTTTTATATTAAATGAAGTATTATAGCAAGTGATTTTATAGCATAATGATCTTATAGCATTTTATTTAATGTCATTTGATTTTATAGCAAACAATGCAACATTTTGTGCAGAAAAACCCGCGAGTGGGCGACGTGTCGGCCCGCAAGGCGCTCCGCGAGAAGCTGCGCTGCAGGAGCTTCCAGTGGTACCTGGACACCGTGTTCCGGCAGAAGTTCGTGCCGGTCAGGGACGCGGAGGCGTTCGGCAGGTGGGTATCATGAGGTTAATGGCTGATGGGAGCAGAGCTTTTAGTGGAAGCCTCACAGTGGTTAAAAGGGCCCGGGAGCGACGATTTGATGCGGCAGATAGTCTTAGTTCGTTGCAGGATGAAGCCGGGTGTCATTTTCAGGTGTGAGTCGCGTATTTTCAGTTGCATAATTTCAGTTTTATACAAAAGGGGTAGGGGTCGGGTTGCATAAAGTTTAAAGTCATATGGGCATTTTGATGGGCATACAAGGATTCGTCATACGTCGTACATTTATGCGCATAAAGTTTTTAATCATAATGTTTAAGAACATATTGTGTAACGCGCATAAATTTGATGCGCATAAAATTATTTAACCATAAAATAAAAAATAAAATAAAATAATTTATTCTGTAAGTAGGCCCTGTAGGCACTTTTACAAGTCTGAATCTACCATCTACCAGCGCTTCAAGAGACCATTGTTGAGAAGAAGCACCGCAAGAAACTCAACAGTAAGCCATTTTTTTAAATAAACAACTTATTACAATACTAAACATAAGCTATCTAATTTAAATGTCACAGGGATGTACAGGTCCCAGTAGTAATAATAATTAAATTAATAAAAATGTCAGGTTAAAATAATAATACAATTCCGGAGATGTAAAGAGTCTCCAAATGTCAAATTAAAATTAAATATAGATAAGTAGGTAATTAAACAACAAAAACAAAACAACAAACACAAA
Source organism: Acleris emargana (assembly GCA_927399475.2). NCBI lineage: Eukaryota > Metazoa > Arthropoda > Insecta > Lepidoptera > Tortricidae > Acleris > Acleris emargana. The sequence continues at coordinate 19,018,804 of OV656854.1, forward strand.
CAAGGGAGATGTAGAAAGTCTCCACGGTCAATTTTGGAGATGTAAAGAGTCTCCAGATGTCAAATTAAAATAATAAGCATACAAGGAGATGTATATAGTCTCCACGGTCATTAATAATTGTAATACAAATAATTCAGTCCCAAGCATTGTCATCATTTATATAATCTTTAATACTATAATACGCTTTAGAAATTAGTTGACGTTTAACGTAACTCTTAAATTTATTTACTGATAAATGAGTAACACTACTTGGGAGCTTATTATAGAACCTTATACAATTACCCATGAAAGAGTTTTTTATTTTGTGAAGCCGTGTAAAGGGCACTGCGAGCTTATGTTTATTCCTGGTATTAACATTATGTATGTCACAGTTCTTTCTAAAACTACCGATGTGTTTATGAACATGCATAATATTTTCATAAATATATTGACTGTATACGGTTAATATATTCGTTTCTTTGAACTTATCTCTAAGCGAGTCTCTATGACATACTTTATAATGGTATGGCTTTATAAATAAACTTTTTCCGCTCTTTTATAAAAAAATAACCCTAACCTATCCGCGATCCGAGTCGGTTTTGGCACTAACTTTATATTATATTAATATTTTGACTTAATAAATGTATGCCTTTCTACATTATGATTAAACCAATTATGACTCCGTACAATTATGACAAGGAACAATTATGCCTAGTATAATTTATGCCAAAAAAAATTATGAGCATCAACTTTATGCGTAAAGTGTTATGACAATCGATATTATGACAATAGTTGTTATGCGACCAGACCGCCACCCATACAAAAGGTATATTTTATTTTGCGTCGCCACGTGCTCCAAACAGGACTTTTGATTGATTTCAATGATGAAACCCAGTGCAGCAGAAATGACGCGACTCACGCCTGGTCCTTACCACCTCCGATGCAGGGGGTTTATGTCTCTGCAGCTGACTGCATCAGTCACCAATGATAATATAACAATAGTATTCAAGATACCAGATCTGCCACGTTCTTGCCTTGAGTAATAGAGCCGATTGAAATTAGTCCAATGTTGCATAATTATACATTCTTATGTTAAGCACATGATGGTGATAATGAAATGAATATTCCAACTTCACATTTTTTTTTTGAATATTTGTGCAGTAATAGAATATTTTCAAAAACAAGTGTTATTTTCTTTCTCCACGTTTTATTTAATGTGTATCTGTTTTACTTCTTAAATATATAAATGTAATCAGTTTCCTAAATGAGTAAAACCTCTTTTCAAAAACCAATTAAAACATAAAAAGTATTCTAAAACATGACAACATATTCCAAAAAAAAGGAAGTTAATTGAATTCAGTTTAACCTATCGTTTCTTAATTTTTTACGAAAGGAACAAAATTGACATGAATTAAATACTGAAGGAATATCATTGTCTTGATATTCTTGAAACTGTAATTCTCTATTTTGCTTATAAGATTGCGAACCGGCCGAAACCAGCCACCCACGCGTTGTGCATATATTTGTGATTGTTGCAGAGTGCGGAACCCCCCGTCGGGGCTCTGCCTGGACTCGACGCTGCGCCCCAACCAGGAGGTCAGCGCAGCGCTCGGATTACGTCCTTGTCTCCCTACGCTCGACACAGCGCAGCACTTCTCGCTCACACACACTGGACAGTTTAGAGATGAAGAAAACTGTATTCAATTACCGCAGTACGTCCGAGACATTGATTCTACTTAATACGAATCGAATACCTTGCTTTGAACCAATACTAATTTCACACAAAGTAAAACTAAAAATCGGGACTTAGTTGTTTAAATCAGCGTTTGTAAGCTGGCCATAGTCTACATTACGCCTGCGGTGGTTCCTATATTGGAAAAACAGAGCTGACCATCGTGGAAAGGTCAAGGAACATATCGCGGCTGTTTCAAACCGCCAGGTTAATAAATCCGCCATTGCCGATCATTAACTGGAGTCAGGAACAAACCACTAGATCGAACTGCATAATCCTAAAGTACTTTTAACTGTACGCTATTTTTATGCGAGAACGGAACGTCGTTAAAATCAAAAAACTTCGCGACAGAGAGGATGGTATAGGCTGTCGTGCTGTTGCAGGGACTTCGAGAACATAGATGGAAAGCTGCTGGTTGTGCTGAAGGAATGTGACGAGCGACTGGGCGAGCTGGTGAGTTTCTAGTCCTGTTAGCCAGGGTATCGGATGGCATGGTTCAACTAAAGTACCTATAGAGTAGTGGAGTTTTATCGTGAATATACTGTATCATAATATTATTCTATTAAGGTAAGGTGGGGGAAGATTGAATGGTTTTTTGATGAGATGGATAGTGTTGTGTTAAAACCCTCGTAAAATAAAAAACTATTTACTTCCTTTCAATTGCATAAATTGGTAGGTATGAGCAAGGGCTATATTTTTGTAATGTGTCGATAAAACTCGGTTACGCCTATTCTAATATATAAAAATAATAAAATCAAATCAAATTTTGTCTAAAAAATTGACGGGTTAAGATGGAATGGTCGAGGGGTAAGATTGACATAGTGTCTAAAGTCTTTTAAATGAATGCAAACGGTTACTGTTGCTCGTTATTCTATAGAATTCCTTACGCTTAACAGATACAGATGATTTTTGCGTAAATATTCCTGATAGGTAACAAGAAAAGTGCAGTTGAAAAAAAAAGTATTTTACTCTTACCCCGCTTCACAGGGAAAACGACTGTGATACTCAAACTTTTTATTGTATATTCTTCATATAAAAAAACGTAAACACATTTTTTTTTAATATTAAGATGATCAGTTTGGAATTAAAATAACAGTTTCATGGAAACAATTATTTATTTTATAAAAGAAATGAATACAAAAAAGTTAGTATTTTCTTGCAGCATGACTAATTTTGTCACAAATTAAGCCACTTACATGTAAAATATTAGAAAATAAATATTAATCTGTGTAACAAATTAAGACACATTTAAAATACAAAAATATACCAAATACTTAGTAATATGTGTAGAAAATTTAGTCACAGACTTACTTACATTTATAATATTAGAAATCCAAATAAGTACTTCTAGTAAACTTTAAGAGGTTTTTTTTCTCTCCAAACAAAAAAATACAGATTTATTATTGATTTCACACAATAGTTTCACACAACACTTCTTAGTTACTATTTATCTTATCGTTATATTAGGTCAGAAAATAAACCTTACGTTAATTATTTTTTTAAGTGCAAAGTTTGAGAATATGTGTCTTTTTCTATGACTTTCAAAAACGGGGGAAGATTGAAACATTACTATTTCAATGTTACCCCAGCAAAATTGGCTGGGTAAAGATGGAAACTTCTCGTAAATCTCAATATATGATTAATAGCTACACCTAGCAGAAGTAAATAAAAATAGAATCTCAAATAACACATAAATCCATAAATAAATAAATAAATAAATAGTCAGTCAGAACTTTTATACTCCCCTTATTATTCAAGTTATGAAACACGGGGTAAGATTGAAAATCGACGAATTCACCACGAAATGCCGACCTTCACAAAATAGCACATAACACACGTCTACTTACTCCGAGCGGTCACTGGCGAATGTGCGGCGGATCGTAACAAAATGGCGGCTTAATGGATGATACCAGCACTAAAAAAATTAAACCAAATAGGGAGTTATGTGAGACTTTTAATCTTTCCCCTTTTTTAATCTTCCCCCACCTTACCTTAATTACATTACATCGGTAAAACGTACTTATATGTGAGATGATTCAATAAAATATGATTATGATGAAATTATATCAACTGTGTTTTTAGAGTTGTTGGTAATTTTGTAGCTCTGCCTACCCGGCTCTGGGAATGAAGGCGTGAGTTTATGTATGTATGTATATCAACTGTTATCATACCAATGATCGACTGTTACCTTTGAGTAGTTATATTTCTTCACATTATTATCAAATATCGTTATTATCATGTAAAATTTTATTTGGTGAGTGTGTATGACTGCGCGATCAGACGAACGTACTCGTAGCTGACGCGGGTTTGATTTCGACATTGGCTATTGTATTTGTGATAAGCGCGATTATTTGTTACTGAGTCTAGGATGCTTTCTTTGTATTTATGTATATATTTCCCTCGCCAACTCAGTTCGCCGATTGTTGTGACGTGTTGTTATTGTTTGTTCAGCAGTGGCAGTACGTGCGCGCGACGCAGCAGCTGCGGCACGCGCGGTCCGGGCTCTGCCTTGACGCGCGCGGCCTCGCCGTCGACGCCGACGCGCGCCTGCGCGCCTGTTCCAACCGCAGCTCGCAGCGGTGGACGTTCGACTACGACAGCTCCGAGCGCTCCAGTGAGTGGAGCTTCCGATACGTTCCGCTCACAGACCCCACCCCGTCCCGACAGATATTGTAAAATTATTTAGTTTTAAAATAAACCGATTTATTTATGGACGGAAAAATTGGATATGAGGGATTTTGCTGAAAAACATCGGATGTTAACAGGACATGAGCATGTTGAGCATGTTGTCGTGGTGATCCATGTGTAGTGTGCAGTTCCGTCGGCGTTACCGTAAACATAAACCACTATCTTCAAAACCTCATGTATGTACGTTCACTTTATCCATACTTACTATACCTAGAAAGTAAGTATTTTATTTTCATATTATTTATTAAATTTGTATCGAGAGTCATACAAATTGGGAAGCATAGGTAACGCTTTATGACTAACCATGATTTAATAAAAAAACGTTAATAATCCGTGATATTACATTATAATAAGTAATTCTCTAGTTATAAATTTGATATGATTACATTCAAATGCAGACCTATTGCTAATTATTCAAAAGTAGGGCATAATTATATTTGTTTTAGTGGGGCCCATAATTTCCGAAACTCAAATTTTATTGGTTGCTGAATTTCCATTCCCATTTTTTCCCGATCTTCATTTTTCACAATCGTGTTTTTTCACATGCTTGTTTTTCCCTGACGCATTTTTACTATTCCAGAAATTAATGTGAGAGCGTCGACGGAGCTCCGCTGGCCCTTCGGGCCTGCTGCAAAACTAACATAACCTAAACCTACCTTCCTTTTTTGACCTAATTATTAGCGGATAAATTTGCAATTGGGAGAAATTCGAATAGAATAATGTGCGATTTGAAAAAATTAAAATCGGGAAAAAAGGAAACTCTACACCCAATTAAATTTGATTTTCGGAAATTATGGGCAACCCTTGAGTGAACAAGCCGGGCCATACAAAACCGACTCTTTACGGTCAGGTTCGGTTTTAGGTTTCTTTTAGTTACCTTTTACAATATGTAGGTAATGGAATACATTGTCATTACGACATTAAAAGTTATGAGTACTTTGTTTCGCCAAATATGACTCGCAAAAATCGAAACAGCAAATTATATTTAATATAATAATGACTAACACAAATTATGGAGTGTAGAAACGGAAATTTAATTTAATGGCAGAAAAAATATCATCATCATCATCATGTCAGCCGAAAGACGTCCACTGCTGGACATAGGCCTCCCCCAAGGCTCTCCACTCAGACCGGTCTTGTGCTTTTCGCATCCACCGCGTTCCCACGATCCTTACAAGGTCGTCACTCCATCTTGTTGGAGGCCTACCTACAGCTCGTCTCCCGGTCCGCGGACGCCACTCAAAAAAAATCAAAAAATAGAAAAAATATAGAGCCACAATATAATGTGCTGTATTAAAGCGAGGCGTTTTTAAATCGTGACCCCAAGCTTTGTTGCAGCCAATCTGTTCCCGCCCGGCGTGGAGGAGCGGCTCCGGAAACTGCGCAGACGGCGGTAAGTCGCTATTCAAGGGCGGACTTGGGGAGCAGGGCGGTGAAAGATAAACATAAAATATGTTTTCTCAAAAATGTCCGGAAAAGTTGACATTACTAACTCTATACTGAGACGCGAAGTACATAATTTAAAGACAGTTCCCAAATTAAAAAAAAATACGCTACACAAGCCCGCAATGTTGCATACAAATTTCATTGTTATCTAGTTTGTAACTTTTTAAAAAGTGAAAACGGCCATAGTAAAATGAGGGCACAAGTCTTATACATCCATATTTTATTCGAAACGTAACTTTTTTATCTGTGTCTGGAATAGCTTGACTTTTTTTTCTAAAAAAAGCTTGCGTTTCTCCTTATCATAAAAATAAATTTGGTAAAGAGTGTTGTTATTTCACGTTAAGTTTCTGTTTATATGCGATTTGTATCTTTCGATTTTTGAGAAAAGCACTATATATGCTTCGGCAGGAACGGCAATTGCGGGCCTCGTATTACTCGCAAGCTCGTCCGTTTAAACCAATTCTCGGCCCGCAATTGCCTGCTTCACTGCCTAGGCAATAATGTACTATTATTCAGTAAGTAGCGCGGGCACTTTTAAACGTCAAAAATGTACTAGCGCTCCCCAAGAGGACACCACTGCCGAGAATAAACATGCCAAGAAACTCAGCAGACAGTCATCTTTTAACCATATTTCTAGGGTTCCGAAGTCAAACTCAAAAACCTTTCCCAATCGCTCGAAGTTTAACTGGAAGAGTACCCTTAAAGGGATAAGTTCGCCTTTGTACATACCTTTTGTGTTACTGCATATTTTGTTGGTTGTTATTTTCCCGTTTGTACAATAAAGTTACTTATGTAACATGTACCATAATGAATCTTGCGAGCGCCGCCGAAAATTTATCACAAAAGTTGGAATGCCAGACGAAACGCCATTTTATTGTTATTCATATGACTATGACATTCTCGCGGTGTTGCCTGCGGCGAGCTTGAAAATGTTCTATAGTATCCCATTACCTAATTGAGATGTGGTAATACATAACAGCATAAATAGGATCACAGCATAGTGTAAAAAAAAACTTTAAAAACAAAAACCCGCCTTCAAAAACGCAAAAATAAATTATTTCAAAGTAGTAGGAAGATCAGTCCAACCGTTTAAACCAAAAGCCGAATACAGTTAGACTGATCTACCTACCATTTTAAAAGAGGTTATTTTTTGCGTTTTTAAAGGCGGGTTTTGTATTTAAACATTTTTTTTATTACTAAGTTGATTGGAGGCCATTTGCAACGTTAAAAGATGGCGGACGTGTAATTTGTTTTATACTTTAATTTTTGGGTAATTAGGTGTTCAAAGTTCTTTTCTGATAGTGATTTGAACTTTTTATGCCTTTGTGTCGCACAGTGATTGAAGACTTGGACTTATTTCGTGTATCTGGCATCTTTCTTCTCGTTTCAAGTGGACTCGCAGTGGTGCAGAGGTTAAAACTATCTTGACCTCTGACCTACAAATCACCGTACAACGTTGCCCCCAATCTTCCTAGAGAAGATTGGTTTGTTATTTATTGCTATATTGATTTATACTCATATAAACCTTGACACTGGCGAAATCACTTCACGTGGAAACGCCATAATATCCCTGCGGTAGTAGCTGTTCAAGTCGCCGCGGGGGCAAAAATAAAATAAAATAATACTAAGTTGATTAAGGTATCTGGTTTAGGCAAAGCATTTTAGTCCGCTAGATAGGTAACCGGCCTACCGTGCCGTGTCGTGCGATGATGTTGATGGTAAAGTTTTTAGTTAAAATGATGAATATAAAAATTTATAATATAATGAATAGTGATTATTACTTTGGTAGTAAAGACCTTGTATCTTTGATGATAATGGTAAAGATGATGTCGAAGATAAAACCTGATGACGAAAAGTTGATGATGATTATCTGGATACGTTGAGAGAGGAGCCGGTGACGGTCACCTGTTCTGTTGAACAAACGCTTGTTTCCTTCAATAAATTTGTAGCATCGGGCCTGAGAGTCATAAGACAGGTACTTAAATGATATTTAGTACAGTCAACGTCAAAAGTAAGTGATCAAAATTAACATTTCAAAACATGTTCAAGCATGACGCCCCAGATAAAACAGATTATAACAAAGTGTCATTTTCAACTGAATATTTAATGAGTCAAAAGAAAATGATCATAAACGATGCCATAACTGTCTCTTTATAGAAAATTTCAATAAAGAATAATTTTGTTTTCTACCTGTGTGTCAAGTGTCCAACAAGATAAAGTCAAAATGACTAAATCTCCAAATGAAACTAGGGTAATCACAGCAGTTAAAAAGGATTTATTTTAAATGTTGCAAAATAAAACAAAGCGAAGTAGTAGGAACTTATTTCAACCCTTGATAGAAATGAGAGGTGTTATAGTTGTTTCGCGTGTTTGTCTTACGAGTATAACCGACACTAACCGAACGTCTGACTTGTATTCCGAGGTGGTCTTGAGAAGACATGAAAGCCCAAACATTTATATTCACTTACATGTGATAGTTTGGTAGTATTACTGACTATTGCTATTTTAGAAAATCAGTTTAATTTGAAACACTCAGTAATGACTTTAACTGTTTGAATGGCATGTCACTTACTTATGACACATTACGAGCTAATTTACTAATGCTAAACTACAATAATCAGATACATCTGTCTTATTTTATGGTATATACTATTTTGAGACCCTATTTCATCAGTTTCTTTTGCTGTTGACTGTACCGAGAGCCTGATATTTAACAATTTTTCTGTTTTAGGACTTCTTCATCGGATGATTGACTTACGAAGACGAGACAAGCCGTTGTAACGCAGGCGGCATCCCAAACAAGCCCCAGCCCAATCTTTTGGGAAACTTATACGATAAATTAATTACGCAGACTAGCAAGGAGGCCTTTCAATAAAACGTATCTGCCGTCATTGGTCGTCATGGGTCGGGCGCCGCTCGGGTGACGGCGGCAGGAGACGGCCCCATTGTGTCCGGCCTCTTCATTTTAATGGAAGTGTTGAATTATGAAACTAATGTCTGCTCCATTGTTTTAACCGTCCCTGTTGTTCTTTACTAGCTTCTGGCCGTGACTTCTTGCGTATAGGAAAAGTAATGTGTTACCTCTTCCATTTTGTTGACCATCCCTAGGGAGCAATGATTTTTTCAAAATGATAGCAAGCCGTGATAGTTGTGGAGTCCTTTGGCTTCTGCTTTTACTTTTGATTTCCAAAATTGCTTTTTATGTGCGTTCAAAGTGTGTTGTTAGTATGAATGGTGTCCCCAATTATGTGTTTGAAGCAAACAAAGGTGTTGTAATTTCCGTGGAAGGTCGGAATATCTAACGTAGTGGTTGCTTGTGGTCTAAACTAGTGGTCCTGATATCCGTGTTACACGCGGAACCGTAGCTCCGTGATCTTAGCACCGGCGGTGCTAAGTTCCCGAACTACACGGTCACGCCAAGATACGTATCCGTGTCTGCGTTCGGCTACGTATCTGCGGATCTCGGCTCCGGCTCCGCTCCGCACGGTTATTGAATGAAAGCTTAAAATTAAACGTCACGGTCACGGGCGGATCGGATCTACGTGTAATTAAGAAACGTATCTCCGTGTAACACGGAGCTACGTATCTTAATTACACGTAGCCGAATTTCACGTGTCGAACGGGCCGGATCTCCGTTGCCGTGTTACTCGGTAACGGAGATTCGGCTACGGGTACACGAAACACGGACACGACCAGGAGCCCTAGTCTAAACCTCGGCTCTCGTATCTGAAGAGCTAATTCTGTACTGTTTACAAGCTTCAGGCTTGTCAATTTATATTATTTATCGTATTTTTACCCGACTGCGTCAGAAGGAGGGTTATGTTTTTCGAGCGTATGTATGTATGTATGTATGTATGTATGTATGTATGTATGTATGTATGTCTATTTCTGGGCACGCTCTGCAGCCTAAACGGCTTGACCGATTTTAACATACTAGGTGTCATTCGATTTGTCTTAATTGCCGAAGTGACATAGGGTATATAATATTTCAAAATGGCGTCTGCAAAAACAAAGAGGGGGTTTTAAAAAAAAAAAATTGTTTATTATAGCAATATGGGTCTCAAATGAAAGCTAGTAAATAGCCCATTCCAAATATATATACATTATAATACTTTGATGCTACCATTTAGACTCGTACTTATTAAATACACTTGATATTTTATAGTGTTCTCCTACAGAAACCATGTCTCCTAGACAATAGACAATGTTTACATTATTATTTTATAACTACGTTTTTATGAAGTAATTTGGATTTTTAGTTTAGGCCAAGCGTTTTTATCTGTTAGATAGTCCACAACCCTATAGTAAGCCTATAGACATCATCTTCATTATCTTTAGAAATTATGACGCATTTACCCCTTTGTCGGGATAGCCCCGCCTGATATCTTATCTTAAACCGTAATATAGGTATAGACTATTATTATTTATCATAGAGTATCTATTTCTATTGCCGCTATAAGATAAAAAAAAATGAAAATATTACAGACATGCAACGAGATTTTTCAGAGATTTTTTCTTGATCATAACTTCAATTTGTATAATATTTCATCTTAATTTCTTTTTTATTAATGACTACGGCCTTGGCTCTAACTTGTTACCCCCAAATATTAATATTCCATTATTAAACACTCAAAGGACAATGGGCAAAATGTCCCCACCCACCAACAGAAACGAAACATATCTCATTTGATAGATCTTGGCAACCTGATGATTTTTTACTATGACGACGATCGTCCTATGTATGGGGTTTTCTTGGAAAACCATTATCATATTGTATGGAATTGGTTTAAAAATGAACACGTTCTTGCATTGCATGACTCCTGAAAGGTTTTTTTCATAGAAAAATTCCCATCGATTTAGCTACTAAAATAGTTATTTTGTCTTGTTTTGGGTCCTAACGAACATATAAACATGCATCCCGTGACTGTTGGAGGGGGGGGACGGGGTCCATACAAAATTGCCCATCACCCTTTCTAAATTTCCCATCCAGCTGGAAAGAACCAAATTGCTTCGATTAGGTTATGCACATGGCAGAAATCAAGCGGAGAGCAGAGTAAAGCAGATCAAAAGATGCTTACCGGAGACCATCCAATAGAGATTATCTCAAACGCTGACTTTCCCTCCATCCCGGCATAAATAACCCTCTCTTATGGTTTGAAGAACTGAAAGTTAACCACGAGGTTAAGAAACTTGGTTACATGGTGCACATGTATTATCCCAACAAAATAAATACTCACGATTTTGATACTGCCACAAAATAACTCTTGAATCTGCTGCTCCTTTGCCAAATAAGTCACAGGAGACTTCTATCAAAATAAGGACCTCCGTCCTGCACAAGATGAATCAAGCTTCTTTTGTCCACACATCTTGGGATGCCTGTTATATGCACGATCTAGCCAAGATGGCTCAAGGACACAACCACGGGAGCACCCTGGAGCACCCTCAAATGAAGAAATTCTCCCACAATATTTACCCCAGAATTTACCCTGAAACGACTTACTTTCTAACTTTGGTATTACTGATTTGTAAAACAATAAAACCGTTGATTGAGGAAGCAACAATTTACTGTTCTTCCCGAATCCTAAATTCTTACAAAACTTTGGTTCAGCAAATACTTTCATACATTTATGTAAAATGAAATAAAGTAATAAACTTTGATGTTTACCTTATTTACCAACAATCGAGTAGAAAATCTAAGGCTGACAACCCGCATTCAAAATTAGACACCAACGTCAATGCAGTTACAAGCCTCTAAAATTACTCGAGAATGTTGCTAGTTCTCAGAGTTTGGGTTTGTTCAAGTCATGATAAAAACGCAACGTTACAACATGTCTGCGTGATTTGCCCACTTTTTCCACCCCCTATAGATGTGATGAGAGATAGAGATCTGATGATGCCTTTATAAAGTTACCGGCTCTAAAATACATATGGCTTAAATAAATATGGTTTATATTAGGAGGTAAGTGATACGAGGTTCACCGGGTCATCTAGTCCAAAATATATGTGAAAAACCGTGGACCGAGGATATGATGTAGCGTGACTGTTTACATACATTAAAACCATTATTATTACGTGATTGCTGTTTTTTTAATTACTAACTTAATTAATACGTAGACCTGAAACTACATGACTAAACTAAACTAGATGACCCGGTGAACCTCGTATCACTTACCTCCTAATATAAACCATATTTATTTAAGCCTTAATTTCCGGGTGTGGGCTATAATTTCCGTAAATCGTTTTTTCTTCGTGGCAATTATTCCGTTCCCATATTTTCCCGATCTTATTTTTTCACATGGCAAATTAATGTGAAAGTGTCGAGGGAGCTCCGCTATCGCGGAGCTCCTATTTCTCTGCGGTTTGGCCCTTCGGGCCTGCTGCAAAACTAACATAACCTAAACCTTCTTTACTTTTTAGACCTAATTACAAGTGGAAAAAATTCCAATTGGGAGAAATTCGAATAGGATAATACGCGATTGGAAAATAATAAGATCAGGAAAAAATGGGAATGGAAATTCTGCAACATTAAAATTTGATTTTCGGAAATTATGGGCAACCCTCGTTTATATTTATCGGCATCTTTAGGAAACACGAGTGTCAAAACGAGTGCAAGTGATCAAAATCCGAATAGGTAACTAACACGGGTAGCACAAGTTGTATTTTCTCACTTGTCTCTATCGTTATAGAATAGATAGAAAGGGAGATCCGAGCGACAAACAAGTCGCGGCAACATGTGCTAGCTCTCCTGTATTGTGGCTTGTGCGTCCCAGTAGGGCACACTTACAGTCGACGTCATAAATATGACGGATGAACGAGCGGGGAAGGAGGACGGGTGTCCTCATCATCACTCTCCATGACGTGGGCGGCACAAAATAAACAATTAGATGTCACCTCACACGTTTTATTTCGATAATTCACTATTTAATTAACAATATTAATAGAGGATTGCACAAATCAACTTAGATGGAAACGTTAGTGATCCCACAGGTGGCGTGACCTATCAACTCCAACGCTCAAAGATGTCTGCCCCTCCGACCGTCTGTCAAAACAAACTACGTCAACCGTTCAGTATTGCCAGGTGATGGATTATTAATTACCACCATGCCTCCGTCACGCCATCTGTGATTTCACTCAGACCAACTGTCTGACGTTTCGATCCGTTTATTTTCTAAATCAGCGATGATGATGTCAAATAACAGTGATGATTCGACACGGCCATTCTGACAATCACTCGTCCTCGAGTGTGGAACCTGAAATAGAACAACACGGCAGCATCAATTTCGCTCGGCCATTCTGACCATCATCGCTGAATTAGGTACATTTATTTATTTTATTTATTTATTGATCATAAAATTAACACACACAGTCAAGCCACACATGTAAATTAAATCATGGAGAAACAATATTTCCTAAAAACTAATTACAAGTAAATACAAACACTACATACTAACTGAGCTTGATGAGACAATAGACTCTAGGTGACGGCTGGCTAAAGCAAGGAATCTAGACTCAGAGTTGAAAAATATGTCTGCTGTGCTGTCGCTGTCCATAATGTCGTTGAGGAGTGTCCAGCGCACGGTGCAGTGGTGAGTGCGAGAGTGCCCACGTGCGGGCAAGCGGGATGGCGAATAGAGGCCGGCGACGCGGGCGGAGCTGGATTTTGGCTACGGGAGGAACGTGCCAGGGAATAACAGTTAACAGTGGCGGGTTGTTTATGTACCCACGTATCAGCTGGAAGAAGTATTTTACTAGGTATATATTCCTTCTGGTCTCAAGCGATGTATAGTTAACCATACCCAGCAAATAAAGAGTGGGATAGAGATATGGGTAATATCCGTACATTTTACTATACATAAATCTAATGAAAGCTTTCTGGACTCTTTCCAAGATAAGGACATATTGGTGCTCATGTGGATTCCAAACGACAGCATTCATTTCTAATTTTGAACGGACAAACGCGTTAAACAGGATACTTATGGCGCTCCGACTATTGAAAGACCTAGACTGCCGTATTACAAAGCCTAAACATTTTCTCGCCACATCACACGTCTTTACTATATTATAATTAAAAGTAAGATGAGGATCGAACCAGGTACCTAGATCGCGAACCAAGGAGACACGTTGCAAGAGATGACTTTCGATGAGGTAACTAAAAAGTATCGGACTGCGCGCGCGCGTATATGACATGACTGAACATTTATCCTCGTTAAGGGCGAGGCTATTTCTAGCACTCCAACTACTTACGCGGTCGATATCGTATTGGAGTTTAACACAGTCATCCGAGCTGCTCACGGGGCAAGCCAACTTAACGTCATCAGCGAACATGAGGCATGACGAAAACCGTATTGAGACTGGCAGGTCGTTAATTAATATTAAAAATAACAAGGGTCCAAGGCTGCTACCCTGCCCAATCCCAGACGTTACTGGATACAAGTCAGATCTCGAGAGCTTATATTGAACGTACTGCTGTCTATCAGTTAAGTAAGAAGCAAAGAGTAGTAGAAGAGGTGGAGAAAAACCAGCCGTTGCCATTTTCCATAGCAAGACATCATTGTTTACTTTATCAAATGCCTTGCGAAAGTCAAAGTAAGCTACATCAACTTGAATTTTTTTATCCAAATTATTCTCAACTAATGTGGCAATATTTATCAAATTTGATGTGGTTGAACGTTTGGGCAAGAATCCGTGCTGCTGATAGCAAAACCAGCCTCGCAGTTGAGAGTAAATGAGAGAGTAGATGATGGATTCAAACACCTTTCCAAATACAGATAGCACAGCTATCGGCCTATAATTTGAGACATTCGATTTAGTACCGGACTTATGTATGGAATGGACTTTGGTTATTTTCCAAACAGAGGGATACGTGTTAGTTTTTATCGCAAGATTAAAAATAACTTGCAAAGGCTCTACAAACACCTCACAGCAGTCTTTGACTATAAACTGGGGCACTCCATCTGGACCCTGTGTCAGTTTGGGCGATAATTTCCTGATGGCTCTGCGGACGTCATCCTCATTTATATGACTCATAGTGACACAGAGATCTGTGTGAGGCCCGTCGGCAGTGGCAGCAGCGCTCGCGGCTGTCACGTCAAGTGTTGGTGTTACCGGCAGAAACACGCTCTTGAAATAAGTTGCAAACTCATTTGCCACCTCCTGACAAGTCATATCCCCAAATGATGCAGGTTCCTGTGACTTTCTATTTCGCTTAACGAATGCCCAGAAAGATGATGGGTCTCGAGCTATGTTGCATTGGAGTTTGTGAACAAAAAACAAACATTAAGAACGATATTACAATTTACAGCTCGTTTATAATTATCAGAACATAACAGTAGGTATACTAGCGGTAAACAATTAAGTGTAAACAAAGTGCAAACAAATCATTAAAACTAAGTCATTGATTAATTATTGTGCTACCAACACAGTATCAAACATAATCATTCATGGCCGCTTCCCCTGAGCAACCGAATCCAACAGAATATCACAATTTATTTGTCACTTCCCTTGAGTGTCAAATATCATATCACACAATCAACACGTCATCTGCCACTTCCCTCGAGTGTCAGATATCACATCATACAGACAACACATCAACTGCCATATTTGTCACTTCCCTTGAGTGACAAATATCATACCGTATAGTCATCCGCTAGATAAGTATCATAATCCATGTGGACCATAACAGACATCCGCAAGTTGCACTATACAGCGAAGACCAGCCCACATAATAATCAATGAAATAGTTTACAATATTTTTTAATACCTTACCAACTAGTTAGTTATTGGGTTGATCTTCGTCGTCAGTCATTTGAATATTATCAGGTAAGCTACTGTCGGTCATTATACGTAGCCGGTCATGTGCGTACTTGTAGGTGCGCCGAGAATTTAAGGCTTGTAAACAATACCGGTCACCCTCAAGCACTGCCGTGACCTTGAAGGGTCCTCTGTATTTTGGGTCCAACTTGGTTTGATTCCGCTCTTCGTTTTGCAAAAGAACGTAATCACCACAGGAAAAACGTGCAACTTTTGCTTTGGTGGAATCAAACCGAGTTTTGTCATAAGCTGCACCAGCCTCCATATTTTTAACAGCGTCAGCACGAGCCGCAGTCAAGTCAAAGTCGTCATTGTCCTCAGTAAACATTAAGTCAATAGGTCGGGCCACTTTACCTATGAAAAGCTCAAGGGGGCTATATTTTGTTACACGGTTTATGGAGCAATTTAATGCTAACTGGACATCTGGTAGAGCCTCTTGCCAACTGCGCTCACCCTCCGTTTCTATGGCAGTGAGCATATTTTTTAAAGTCCCCATTATTCGCTCAACTTGACCGTTTGCTCGGCTACTACCGGTAGCAATCAAATGAAGAGCGATATCTTTTGACTCACAGTATTCCTTAAATTTGGCGTTAGCGAAACATCGCCCCTGGTCGGCTATGATACGTTTTGGTGCACCAAATAAACCAACACTTTTCTTAACTGCATCTATACTGTTAACGGTGTCAATATTCACCGTATGATGCAGCAACACGTATTTTGTGAAAGCATCAATGATTACAAAGATGTATTCTTTACGATCATTTTTTCCACTCAGCTTACCAGTAGCATCAATATGGACAGTGTGCCACGGAACTGCAATCTTTGGTATAGGGTGCAATTCGGCCTGTACTTTACCTGTATGTGATTTGCTAACCTTGCATGTAACACAGTTGTCCACAAATTTCCTTGTGTACTTAGCCATGTGTTCGAACCAAAATATGTCATACATCTTTTCAAGGGTTTTCTCGTAACCCAAATGCATTAACGCAGAGTGCGTGGAATTAATAACTGACCAACGAAGAGCCCTGGGTAGTATGGGGAGGCACTTTGTGCGACCTTTTCGTTGAATCTTGCGATGCAGTATTCCCGATCGAACTTCGTAAGTTCGAGCAATATCCGCGTCGAGATTACTATCATTTAGATCGGACACTATTTTTGAAATTTCCGGGTATCTTTGTTGCTCAGCCAATAACCAATTATCTGAGAGTTGATTAATCTGGACCTCTTTCTGAGATGTGTATTCAAGGTTTTGACCCGGTTCTACTGGGACAGGGTTTCGAGAAAAGAAGTATGCGTGTGTCATAGAGCTTCCATTTTTATGAACAATAGTAAAGGTGTAAGCTTGAAGAAAGGCCCACCAACGGTGGACCCTTGGGGTTAAGACTAGCTTCTTACGAGCAGCTTGTAATGAGCTACAGTCCGTCACTACCACAAAGTCCCGGCCATGAAGATAATGCCGAAAATGCTTTATCGAATTAACCACTGCTAGAGTCTCAAGTTCATATGAATGATACTTGAACTCAGCAGGAGTTGTTCGTCGACTGTAATAAGCAATGACATGGCGCTTTTTATCTTTAACCAACATTAGCACAGCTCCGTAGCCTAGAGAGCTTGCATCTGTATGCAATTTTATAGGATACTCAGCGTCAAAGATGGTCAGTACTGGTTCACTTGTCAAAGTAGTTATGACCAATTGTCTAATTGCCTCATGCTTGTCAGTCCATTTAATGTTACCTTTACCGGGAGTTGTTAAGCCATAGAGCGGAGCCATTGTTTGAGAAAACTTGGGGATAAAGTTTCTGAAGTACGATGCCAGACCGATGAACTGTCGTAGTTGTGTCACTGTTTTTGGTGGGGGTTGAGCTGCTAAAGCTTCTATCTTTTTTGGATTTGGGCGGACTTCCCCTCTACTGACTTTATAACCAAGATACTCGACATTTTGTTTCATAAACGAACATTTGTTGAAATTGAAAGAGAACCCGGCTTTTGTTAATGTTTCGAAAACGGTACGGACTCGATCTAAAGCTTCATTAACATCAGAACCCCCCAAGATCAAAATGTCATCCATATAGACTGCTACATATGTGTTAGATAGTTCCCCTAGTGCGACAATTATTGCGCGTTGAAACACAGAAGGAGCATTACGTAATCCAAACGGCATGGTAAGATACTCGTAATGCCCCTCCGGCGTCACAAAAGCAGTTTTCTCGATCGAATCTGGATGAACCCTTATCTGGTGATAGCCACTTGCCATGTCGAGAACGGTAAAATAATGGCATCCGTGGAGTCTCAATCTGATCTGCTATCAAAGGAAGGGGGTATCTGTCTGGTATAGTGTTATCATTCAATTCGCGGTAGTCCACACACATTCGGTCACTACCATCTTTTTTCTTGACCAAAAGTATGGGACTGGCAAATGGTGAAGAACTGGGCTGTATAACTCTAGCAGCCAGAAGCTCTGTAACTTTATCACGAACTATCTCGCGTTCACTAGGGCTCAGCCGATAAGGACGGCGACACACGGTCTTAGTTGGATCTTTTAAACGGATACGCATGGCTTCAACATTGGCAGGAGAATTCGGAGTACCTTGTACAAAATGTTGTTGGAATTAGTTAATGATAGACAACAACTTAGGTCGGTGTTCTGTTGGAATGTCGGTGTCAAGGTCAGTTAAATCTAGGGATGGGACTCCCTCCTTACATGTGTTCACCAATTTGGTATCGGCAAAGGTCAAAGTATTTGTGGTCATGTTAACAATTATTCCAAGTTCCAAAATCTCTCGTCCAATCATTACGTCATGGTTTAGGTATTGGTCAGGAATAACGTGTAATAAAATCTCCACAGAAATATTATCGATCTCAATGTTCGTTAGTATTTGAAGGGTACTACAAACTTTACTCGCACCAATACCGGTCATCATTACAACATTAGTAATCCGCTTGCCTTTCAATTTGCGACTAACAGACTCCTTTACTAACGAACATTCAGAACCAGAATCATAATGGAAAATAATTGGCTCACCGTAATGCCGCAACGATCCAACGGGGGCACTCACTGTGCATTGATTTACACGACGCTCCGTCGGGCTGGTGTCAGCATCGGTACGATCCGCGTTGGTTGTTGTCGAGCACTGAAAAGCCCTGTGGCCTGGTCGACCGCACTTGAAGCAGATGATATTACTTGAAGTCTTCTCACTAGTAAAGTTCTTGCTAGATTCACCTAATAAACTCGCTCGGCTGTCCTTATTTGTATTTGCAGTAACGGGTGTACGACATGTCACAGATTTGTGCCCAATTTTTTCACATTTAAAACATTTGATAAGGTTGTTTTGTGGCATCCTCGGTCGTTTCACAGTTGGTTCATCAGTCGGTGCTAGGCGCCTCTTGCGATATGATACAGCTTGCAATTCTCGTTGCATTTGATGCCTAGTTGTTATATTAGAAGTGAAAGCCAGTTTTTGCACACGGGGTTCACACTGCGCAATATTGGCTAAAACAGTTGCCACAGCAATTTGTTCAGTCGAGACATCACGCCATTTTAGCATTAAGGCTGCGAATTGGCTTACAGCATAAGATGCTAAACATTCGTTTTCTTTTGGCTTAGTAGAATTTAAATTAATTAAGAAAGCAGCATTCGTTTCAGGACTATCGTATCTGGCAGTAAAAATATCTTTGAACTCGATCCATGTCATGCCTGGGTACGAGATTTGTGATAGCCAGGTAGACGCTTGTCCTTTAAGAGCACGGCTTAATGCAATAATTAATGACGCACCTTGTAGCGGTTCCTCAGCCATGCACATATCGGCGGTTGACAGTCATCCCCGAGCTTGAACTTGCATTATCTTTATCGGGGTTGAACTCCGGAAAATCGATCTTCTTCGATGTTGGAGTCCGCGTGGCTTCTAACCAGCGTAAGAAATTTTGATTTTGTTGCTCCATTATCTTTAACCATTTTTCGTCGTCTTTATTTGTGTTTTTAGGACGACAATTAGCAGATTCTGACCTCGGGTTACATCCCACGCCTAATGACGGATGAACGAGCGGGGAAGGAGGACGGGTGTCCTCATCATCACTCTCCATGACGTGGGCGGCACAAAATAAACAATAAGATATCACCTCACACGTTTTATTTCTATAATTCACTATTTAATTAACAATATTAATAGAGGATTGCACAAATCAACTTAGATGGAAACGTTAGTGATCCCACAGGTGGCGTGACCTATCAACTCCAACGCTCAAAGATGTCTGCCCCTCCGACCGTCTGTCAAAACAAACTACGTCACCCGTTCAGTATTGCCAGGTGGTGGATTATTAATTACCACCATGCCTCCGTCACGCCATCTGTGATTTCACTCAGACCAACAGTCTGACGTTTCGATCCGTTTATTTTCTAAATCAGCGATGATGATGTCAAATAACAGTGATGATTCACTGGTAATGTCGCCGTATAGATATTTTTGAAGGGCGAGGATATGTACGATAAACTCCAGGGCAAGATGCAGACTGTACACCGGTTTGCTTACATTATAATACTGTAATACCGGTACCTCAGAAAGGCATTTCTTTAAACTATCAAATGCCTCCTGGTGAGTACTTTCCCAATACCACTCTTTATCTTTTTTACGTAGCTGCCGGAGATGATGAGTCTTATCGGATATATTTTTGACAAACTTGCCCACATAATTGACTAATCCTAAAAATCGTTCTAGGTCCTTAATGCTCTCTGGTCTAGGCATGTTTTTATTGCCGATGTATGGGATTCATCAGCCATGTTGAAGGGCGAGGATACGTAAGATAAACTCCAGGGCAAGATGCAGACGGTTTTATTCAAGTAATGTTATTGCTACCCTCATGCTACAACAATTCAATTCAATTCAATTCAAAACATTTATTTCGACCAACTGGGGTCATAGTAAAGTTAGTTACAAATTCTTAGCCTAAAGTTAGCACAATATTATAACCTAAATAATACATTTAGAAACTATAAAATAAAATAAAATTAAAATTAAAATTAAAATTATAAAGAAAACAAACTACGGACTAAAGCACTTAGTAAGGCTTGACTGTCAGTACATGGATCATATGACAATGATTCAGATACTGACAATCAAACCTGTCCGCAAATGCCCTCAGGATACCATTTGAGCTAGCCCGCACCCACACCCACCCACCCACACCCATCTACCCACAGAGATTCTAGCCGGTGAAATGACTAGCATAGAGGCATTCCATCTTCGGCCTCAGGGTTGGCAACGCATTTGCAGTCTTAGGATTGCGGTCTTGTGAATGCGAATGTCTATGGGTCACAGTTTCCACTTATCATCAGGTGGCCTGTGTGCTCGTTTGCCTTCCTATGATATAAAAAAAAGAAAAAAAAAAAAAAAAAAAGATATTAGTGCTTTTGTACGTATATACAGATATGTAGGATCTAACTCTACAAGCAAACTGCCTACTTATTTGTATACTTTATTTTTTCCGTTATTTCTAGTAATAATTATCATAGGCCACGTGAGCTAGGATCGGTCGTCGATCCTTTCCACCGTGTTGTTGGTCCTCGGATGCAGGTGCACCGGGAACCCGTTGACGGAGGCCACGGACACCGCCAGCACGATTCTCATGTCCTGACACTTCTCTGGAGACGTTAGCCGGAACTCGCGTAGAACCTTTATAGAGACTGTCTTCACTAGCTTGGTTCCGAAATTACGTCCTGTAAACAAAAAATAATTTTACAAAAGATACAATCTCTTGGCCTTCATGAAATGAGCGTAGCCTTTATCAAAGGCCTTATGCGATTCTTCTGGTGTGGCATTGGGTGTATTTCGGAATCTCTGTCGCTTTTTCTAAGACAGAATCAAGCTCTGAGATCTGCCATTACTAACTATCGAACTAACACACACATATTGCAAGCGCGCATCAGCTTGGAAGACTAAAACCGTAAGCACCATCAAACACTTTAAATGTCGACCCCTGTTAAAACCCTGCCATAACGATAATCACAAGGAAGAAATGACAAAAATACTCGGGGACTTTCTCCGGTAAGGATAAATTACACAGGGTGTCCCAGAAACCGACGTCAACCTGATTTAAATGATCAATATCTCGGAAACTAATAACAATTGCTGAACATACATGGGGGTTAAATCGATAGCTTATGAGCTGCTCTATCAGCTCTAAGCGGGTTGACGTCGGTTTCTGGGACACCCTGTATACATACAAACCTTCACGCCTGTAATCCCAGAGTGGGATAGGCAGAGCTACAGAATTACAACTCTTAAAAGTTGTTGATAATTCAGTTACCACCATTTGCACAAATAGGCTAAGATAAATTATACTTATGTTAAAATAAGGCTGCTTAATTTAAATACCATTGTTACTTCTGACCCTCGGGACCTATAATTATACTTTGTTTGTAATAATTTTAACTTCGAGACCATTTTTTTTTTGCGACTCTGTTAAGAGAATTCAATGTACCTATTATGGAGTTAAAACAAAAAGAAAGGGTTCCGTTTAAATACAGACGTCCTGTTTTGTCTATACAGAGACAATCATAACTACTATCGGTGTCTCGTGTATTCTTTAATAATACGCAAAGACAAATGTAGGTTCAAAATTCTTTACCTTACTTAATTCTAATAACCAGACCTAGGAATATACCTACGGGGCAAAATTAAATGACAGCTAGGGATTGCCTATATCGATAAACTCAATTTTTATATACCCGTATACTAGTGATCGCTCAAAGTTTTGGTTGTAAAACTATTTTTTTATTGAAAGTATGAAAATAAAACAAAATAGCAAAATAATTCTGGTTATCCTCTTTTTTTCAAGGATTTTTGAACCTTCACTCATAGTCATCATACTGGTTTTCCTAATTGTGTATTTCAGGATTACTTACCGTCCAATTTAATATTGTTAAAGTAAACGATTAGAATTTGTTCCAAATTTTCGGGCGATAATTTTCTCCGTCTCGACTGATGAATCCATTTCAGGTGGCTAAATGAATTCAATTTCTGTGGAAGTGATAGGGGTAAAAAAAAACACTTACATAAAAGGCTGGGGCCATCACTAATATAAGGGAAAAGCGTCGATAATTGAGTTTATCGATATCGCAATCCCTAGCTGTTATTTAATTTTGCCCCGTATATTCCAAGGTCTGATGATAACTTACCTAAGCAATCCATCGGCCCCCAACTGAATGGTATGTAACAACTGGGGATGGTTTTCCCCTCGCCGAAGCGCTCGGGGTCAAAGGCGTTAGGGTTCTCCCAGTACCTCTTGTCTCGCTGCATGTGGAATATCGAGATCAAGAGCGAGCAACCCGCGGGCAGGGCGTTTACAATACATAAGAAAAATTAAATAATAGTACATTGTGATACAAGTGCGGAAAGTATGTAATTTTCACTCGTCCCGAGTCTTGGTCTCGCTTACAGCTCGGGCCAAGATACCTCGGGACTCGTGCAAAATGACAGTTCCGCACGTGTACCAAACGCCGTTTTTTAAATACATTTCCGCAAAAAAAAAACTGTGTATTTGTAATAAAATTATTAAAATCAAAATTATATCGTCAAATACACACACCCACACACACACACAAACAATAGTGCATTAACATTAGAAGTACCTACCTAACCTACAGTCACCCGCGCTGTGTCGGGCTTGGCCGCCCGCCCGCCGCTGCGAAGCGGTGCTACCTCCTTATTACCTCTGCGCTCCTGGTACTTTATTTAAACATGCAAACTCTTTGGTTTGGTCTATGGCCGGTGCGGCTTAGTATATTTAAAAAAAAAAAAAAAAAAAACGCACTAGTGAAAATAAAAAAAGAAAAAGCACTAGTTCAAAAAAATCCAACTTTCCGTACGATATACAGCTACGAAAAGTACCACTTTTTGAGCAACTGTATTAAAAAATACTTTTATCTACTCTCATAATCGTAACGTTCGAATTACAAACTTCAAAACGAATTTATATTGGCATACTTTATAAACACAACACCGAAATTAAAAAAAAAAACCACTTTATAACATTATTTCTCTAACAAAATAATGTTATAAAGTAATTTTTTTACCATTACGATACAAGTTAATCCAAAAAGTTAATGTCACCAACGAGGTTCCATATCAATTTTTTTTATAACGGAACGCACTTGCGGTTCGCGTCATTTGTACAGCATTACAAGAACTTTACATTCCAATTTTTACTTGTCTGTAATAGCGCTCGCTTTAACGCATGCGCGGTGATGTGCTAGGTTTTGGCGCCATTCATTGAATACGTTTTGCTGTAGTTATTTTATTAACTTTGATCTTTTATTTAGTAGGTTGAATTGCAATGTATGAGAGTAGATAAAGTAGTGTATGAAACTGCACATAACTAGGTATTAAAACACTCGTATGATACTATTAAAAACCTCGCCTAGCGGCTCGGTTCTTAAACATACACTTGTGTTTTAATACCCTCTTTATGCAACAATTTCATAAACTACTATTAAGCTACTTTTTAATTAGTGTAAATGTGTACTAAGTCAATAAATAAAATTCCTTGTGTGCAGACAAGTGGCATTTTCCATACGTTAACGACTGCAGAAGTCAATGTACCTATAGTATTGACGTCGTACGATTGTAACACCCGTTTTTTTTTATAAGCTTTTTCATATAGCAATACTACCGCTGGTGGGCTTCTGCACCAAAATCGAGGAACGAATACACCTAGTGTTGTCCTTTTCTCTTGCTTTGGTTATGAATGGAGTGAGACGGAGCCTTTCAATAATTCGGTCAAGCGTGAGCGTGCGTTACGTTTCACTGCGCCTGCGCTTCGACCTATGGACTAAGGCTCGGATCCTTCGATACTTTTCGGCATGTCAAGTTACATTGTTTCAGGATTCATGGAATATCTTTAGAATAATCTTTTAGAGTGTTTTGGATTGGTTTTGGTTTCTAAATTGTTAAAACAGTGTACGAGCGTTGCCAGCGTTTAAGAGTGAAATGAGTCTCGCGTCCATAGTGACGTAGAAGATTAGCCACATCATCTATGTTCGCTCTATGCTCTCTGATTCGGATTTGGCTTGAGGAAGAGGCAGCATTGCCTTCGTCGTATTATTTTAACATCCTTTACAAATGGACAATTAGCGGTGAGTTGCGGTGTTTATTCGATGCTTCTTTCCATCGTGCCCAAGTGGGATTTATTTTTATGTCCATTTACATTTTGTTCCAGGAAAATTATACGATGACAATTTGATGCATCGTGGCAGTACTTATTTATGTCTGCATGCTATTAAACAAATGGGCAACAAACGACGATAATTACATGAATAAACCGTAAGTAATTCTCGCGTCCCACCATGTTAAAGGTTTATTTTTACTTTACTGTGGCGCCCAACGTGGGGCGCCACTGAAACATCCTCAATCGGCAAACAGGCATGAGACGCTAAGAGGGCCAGAGGGTTCATAGGCCTGAGAGTAAGTCACCTCGAATTTAGTAAAAAGGCGCCCTGGGTAAACTTACTACAAACAGGGATGGTTTCTTGTTATAAGTAAAACAAAAGTGTAGTTCTCCTTAGTATATTTTTAAAGTTACACACGCACCTGCATTTTACAACCTTTAACTGTTTTGAGTGTGTAACAAAACAGCGTTTACTTTGTTTTAAATGTATGTTGTGTGCATCTTTTATTGCTAATAAGCACGTAGCATACTGCACTATTGCAAGGCTTGATTTGTGACCATTGTACTGTTTTACAAATTGACCATGGACCTGAATGTTAAGGTTGAGTACCTCACTAAGGAGGAACTGGCACATGAACTGACTGCTTTACACATACCCTTTGACACTAAACACAGCTGTGATACTCTACGAAAATTGTTTCGACAGACTCGTGCTCTTGTAAGACGTGGCAGTCTTAAGCCGGCGTCTGATAAGATGGGAGTAGATTCACAAATGGAGGTTGATGCATGCAGAGTGAAGGTGAATGAGCTGCAGTCGGAGGTTATGCAGGGCAGTGAGTTTTCCAAGTCGCAGCAAGACAGGTTAGTGGGCAGATGTAACTACTATTTAGACCGTCTATCGCGTGTGTCGGATTTTAATGCTGAGGTTAACAAACTTAAAGGGATCCTTGTCAGTTGTCTGTCCATTTTAAATCCGTTGTCAGAGTCTTCGGAGTCAGAAGATGAGGTATTTCAGGTTCCATCTGAACCAGTTGCTAAAGTGGTCTGTCACTCGGAACCTCGACACAATTTGTAGAGTCTTAATCTAAAATATAAGGGTGATACATGCGTGCGTGCTTTTACAACACGACTGGAGGAACTTAGGCTGTCTCGAGAGATACCAGAGCGTGTTGTGTTCAATGGGTTTCCGGACATTGTGGAGGGTCCAGCGTTATTTTGGTACCGAGCAAACAAAGATGGTTTCAAATCTTACTCTCAGCTACTCGCGGCTTTGAAAGCCGACTTTGACATTCCGGATTTTGACTTTAAGTTGCTTCGCGAGATAAGGTCTCGTACACAAGCGCGAAATGAATCGATAGTTGTCTACCTGTCAATTATGGGTGGTTTGATCTCTCGTTTGAGTTCGCCTATATCTGAGGCAGAAAAATTAGATATACTTGTCAGAAATATTCGTCCTGAATATAGTCGCGAGCTCGCGTTAATAGACGTCACGTCAACGCAGCAACTAAAGGCGTTATGCATGAAGCTGGAATTAGCCCATTCGCGCGCGGGTGATTTTGTCGAACCATCTACGTCACGTAGCTCTTTAGCTCCAGACATGCAGTGTCAACTAAGCAATAGCCGTTCGGTACGCAAAGAGGACGTGGCCTCCGCGGCTGCTAAGCCTAAAACTTTGAATTCATTTAGTTGCTTCCGTTGTACTGGAGCGCACAGAACTAGTCGTTGTCCTAAATCGCGTGACATTGTCTGTTTCAAATGTGGAGAAAAAGACTTTAAAAGTACAAATTGCCCAAAATGTGGAAAGACTGTTCCGGAGTCAAAAAACTAGTTAGGCCAGTCTCACGGGATACTTCGGTGCGTATTTCTAACCCGCCCGTTGAGACTTACTTTGTGCCACCTGTCAATGACCACCGCCCTTACTTAACGGTTCAGGTGTTTAATGTTAACGTTTGTGGTTTGCTGGACTGCGGTGCGTCTTGTTCTATTTTGGGTGATGACGCTCATTTAAAGTTTTTAAATTTAAATATAATAATGCACGAATTTGAGCGGCCTCGCCGATTAAGGGTTGCTAATGGGGAGGATTATGCGTGTCGATATTATATGAACATTCCCATTCAATATAAGAATGAGGTGAAGCTAGTCTTGTTTCACATTCAACCAGAAATATTATTACAGATTAATTTTGGTATCAACTTTTGGAAAGCTTTTAATTTAGCACCAGACATTTTAGCTTGTTTGCCTAGTCACGTGTCATCCGTCCTAAACGGTCATTCAAATATTGTCGAGGAGGGACTTCGACATTATGACTCGTTGTGTCCCATACAAAAGCAGAGTATGGACAAAGTCAAGTCACTTTTCGAGTCTATTAATACCGATAAGGTAGGGTTGGGTCGTACGTCATTGACCCAGCACGAGATACACACGGGTGACGCTGCCCCTATTAAGCAGAAGTACTATCGTCTGAGTCCGGAAAAGTTAAAGTTGCTTGATGCCGAATTAGATAAAATGTTAAAAAATAATGTGGTTGAGCCTTCTTCATCTCCATGGAATTCTCCTGTGACCATGGTACCTAAGTCGAATGGTGAAATGCGCTTATGTTTGGATAGTCGTCGCCTTAACGCTGTATCCAAAACTGACGCGTATCCTCTCCCTTACATAAACTACATCATTGATAATTTACGCGACGCTAAGTATTTAACTTCTTTGGATCTTAGTGCTGCTTACCATCAAATACCTCTACATCCAGACTCGAAGGAAAAGACAGCTTTTACTGTTCCGCGTCGCGGACTTTTTCATTATAATGTTATGTGTTTCGGTTTGGTTGGTGCGTCTGCTACTATGCAGCGATTGATGGACAGCCTATTCTCGGCAGAGTTCGATAATAAGGTCTTTGCTTATATCGATGACATCGTCATCTGTACGTCCTCTTTTGACGAGCACGTACAAATACTCAAACGTGTCTTTGAGAAGTTAAAGCATGCTGGCCTAACCATCAATATGAAGAAATCTCAGTTCTGTCGGAGTGAGTTGAAGTACTTAGGCTATGTCGTTGATCGTTTCGGTTTGAGAACGGACCCATCCAAGGTTGAAGTTATTATGAATTTTCCTACTCCTAAAGACCCGAAGGAACTAAAACGCTTCTTGGGTATGGCTGGATGGTACCGACGTTTCATTGAAAACTTTTCTCAGGTGGCTCGTCCATTAACCCGCCTTACGAGTAAAAAGATTCCTTTCGTGTGGTCGAATGAAGCTACGGAGTCTTTTAACACTTTAAAGTCGGCTCTTATATCCGCACCTATCTTAAAGTGTCCTGATTTCAGCAAACCCTTCTATATTCATACGGACGCGAGCTCGTTTGCTATTGGTGGAGTTTTGGCCCAGCGCGAAGCCGATGTAGACCATCCTATCGCGTACTGCAGCAGAACCCTGAGCGCGCAAGAAGTCAACTATACGGCGACGGAGCGAGAGCTCTTAGCGGTAATTTACGCTCTCGAGCAATACCGGTCTTATGTCGAAGGTTCCAAGTGCTATATAGTTACTGATCATGCGTCGCTTCAGTGGTTCTACAAATTAAAAAATCCGATGGGAAGGCTAAATCGGTGGGCGTGTCGCTTAAGCCAGTTCGATTTTGAAATTATACATAGAAAGGGGAAGGAACACATTTTACCGGACACTTTATCTAGAATCAAGGTGGACTCTATATCATTCGACCCTCAGGTAATCCAAGATCCTTAGTATAAGAAGCTCTTAAAGGATTGTAGCGATAATCCACGTTTATTTCCCAACTTCACGGTAAAGGATGGCAAGTTATTTCGTTTATCTAAAAATAAATACAATTTAACGTCCCAATTTGAATGGAAGTTGGTCGTGCCTGCGGATCATCGCGATGAAATCTTAACAAAGTACCACGACGACCCGGTCTCTGGACACTTTGGAGTAGCTAAAACTCATAAACGTATAAGTGCTGTATACTTTTGGCCAAATCTATACCGTGACGTTGAGAAATACGTCGGTGCCTGCGAGGTTTGCAAATGTTATAAACCTAGCAACGTTGCCAGGGCAGGTCTGATGGGCAATCCACGCGTGGTCACGCGACCATGGGAAGCCATTTCTTGTGACATTATGGGGCCGTTCCCACCTTCATATGCGAGGAATCAGTATCTCTTTGTATGTTCTGATTACTTTAGTAAGTACGCTCTTTTGTTTCCTCTGCGTAGTGTAACGGCGAAAGCCATCGTTAAATGTCTAGAAAAGGGTGTCTTCCTACTACATGGCGTGTGTAAATTTATATATGTAGATAACGGTCCTCAGTTTATTTCGAAGGAGTTCAGGGATATGCTCTCTAATTATGGTGTCCCTAACATCTTCTATAACCCTCGTTATCATCCTCAGACCAATCAAACGGAGCGTGTCAACCGCGACATTGTACGAGCCATTGCTTCTTACGTGCGTTCGGATCATCGAAAATGGGATCAGAACATTCCTGAGATACAATGTGCTCTCAATACCGCGGTGCACGAAGGTACAAAGTTCACGCCGTTTTATTTGACTCATGGCAGAGAAATGATAACAGATGGTTCTCTTTATAATATCGAGGAGCCGGTAGATCCCTCGACGGTTAAGATAAATGCAGAACCGTTTTCTTCTAAACTTCCTAAGCTGAACGATATATATAAATCGGTTCAAGGCCATTTAAAAAAGGCTTATAATCGTAATGTAAAGTATTATAATTTATGGAAGCGAGCAGTTCAATTTGAGGAGGGCCAAATTATTTATAAGCGTTGTTTTCCTCTGTCAAACGCTTCTAAATATTTTAGTGCTAAACTTTCTCCCAAATATGAAAAATGTTTTATTGATAAAAAACATTCACCGTTGGTTTATTCGTTAAAGTCTCTTAACGGTAAACCCTTAGGGCGGTTTCACATTAAGGATTTGCTAGAGCGAGGAGATTCTGAACCTCCAGGGGTACAACCCTTAAATTAATATAGATTTCTTAGGTTAGGATGAGTTCATGGCAGATTCCATGAGCTAGTGAACTCGATTTCCAATATTAATGCTTGTGTTAAGCATAGTTGTTAGGTGTAAGAAATCTGTGTTTATTTATTAAGTATGTGTTTATTACTATGTACGAAACGCATAGTTATGTCTGGACTTGCTGAGATTTTTGGCGTTGGTAGAATATTTGTCCCGACTGTTGGCTCTTTTAAGGTGTGATTTACTGGTTTGTTAGATATATTACGTCCGGACTGCAGGTGTTTTATTGAAAGGAAAAGACTTGTCCTGACTGTTGGCTCTTTTAAAGGATTGGATTACTGGAATGAAAGCATTATGAAGTAGGGTGAGGTAGGCTAAGTTTTAATTTTAAGTAACCAAGGATGCGCATCCATTTAATTTTAGTCGTGCTGTCATGTTTTGTCCGTAGTAGGGTAAGGCATGTGGAAATTTGTAATAAAATGTTTACCATTTAGTTGTAGGATTTCTTTCGTTTATGCCATAGGTGCAATCGGTTCGAGATAAAACTATTTTAAAGGTTTTATCTTTTCTTTCTATAGTTTTTGTGAAAAGGACATTCTGAGTACAGAGTGCGTCCTATTTTCCATTATTTGAATTTCATAAACTGGTTCAGTTGAGATTTTCTCACTCTATGTAGGTTGAAATTGGTATGCTATAGTTTCAACACTTGTTTCTACATAGTTTCACTTAATTAATAAGGTTACTTCCACAGTTCTTATAAGTGGTAGTTTAATCATCATACTTAAGCCGCTTAAGAGGTTGGTAGTGTGTCACACCCCTCATGGTATTTGCAGTTTCTTGTGTAGAGCTGTAATCTCGCGGATGTTTCGCTAAGTTAAGGTT
The DNA here is from genome assembly GCA_927399475.2 of Acleris emargana. Lineage (NCBI taxonomy): Eukaryota > Metazoa > Arthropoda > Insecta > Lepidoptera > Tortricidae > Acleris > Acleris emargana. The sequence goes on from OV656854.1 coordinate 19,049,474, forward strand.
TGTTGTGTACTTAAACAGACACTAAGTTTAGTACATCCTTGTTTTTTTTTTTCTTAAATCGATCAAAAGGCGTTTGTTTGGGGATAGAGCCAACAAACTCTGTTTTAGGTTTAGAGCGTTTGGTTAGAGGCAAAGCCAACAAACACTTGGAAAGTATGTAGTTTACGAGCATACTTTAGGAAGTAGTAGAGTAAGATTCGTTCTCTTTAGTAGATGTTTTGTGGTTTTTTTTTAAATTTCAGACGTCTTCCCTGCGGGCGAAGGCGACCCCTCCCTTGAATATTACTTTCGTTCTCTTGATGGTGTAGAATAATTTTATTTCAGAAGCTTGCAATTCTGAAATAAAATTATTTCCCCAACTAAGCCGGTACTGTAACACCCGTTTTTTTTTATAAGCTTTTTCATATAGCAATACTACCGCTGGTGGGCTTCTGCACCAAAATCGAGGAACGAATACACCTAGTGTTGTCCTTTTCTCTCGCTTTGGTTATGAATGGAGTGAGACGGAGCCTTTCAATAATTCGGTCAAGCGTGAGCGTGCGTTACGTTTCACTGCGCCTGCGCTTCGACCTATGGACTAAGGCTCGGATCCTTCGATACTTTTCGGCATGTCAAGTTACATTGTTTCAGGATTCATGGAATATCTTTAGAATAATCTTTTAGAGTGTTTTGGATTGGTTTTGGTTTCTAAATTGTTAAAACAGTGTACGAGCGTTGCCAGCGTTTAAGAGTGAAATGAGTCTCGCGTCCATAGTGACGTAGAAGATTAGCCACATCATCTATGTTCGCTCTATGCTCTCTGATTCGGATTTGGCTTGAGGAAGAGGCAGCATTGCCTTCGTCGTATTATTTTAACATCCTTTACAAATGGACAATTAGCGGTGAGTTGCGGTGTTTATTCGATGCTTCTTTCCATCGTGCCCAAGTGGGATTTATTTTTATGTCCATTTACATTTTGTTCCAGGCAAATTATACGATGACAATTTGATGCATCGTGGCAGTACTTATTTATGTCTGCATGCTATTAAACAAATGGGCAACAAACGACGATAATTACATGAATAAACCGTAAGTAATTCTCGCGTCCCACCATGTTAAAGGTTTATTTTTACTTTACTTATCGATTCACGTAAACTATTTTGTTATAGCTCAATGCCGTCTACCTAATCCCAAGCGCTGACTCCTGCCTTGTAAAACAGGGTCATCAGGCTATATACGTGCCTGATTAAGGTGAGTATCGGGAGAGGCCACGTTGATGTCGGCAAGCACCACTCATAACCTATTTCTAATAAGTTACGTTTTCTTTCAGCCAGTGCCACGTTATATATGGAGGCACCGTGCGTATGCCGGTCTCAACTAGCCTCACGATATATAGCTACATAAAACCCACTTTGTGGTAAGTACTTATTGTTACCTCATGGCTAGGGCTTATAGATTAGTTTTCAAAGTTTCTTGTATTAACAACTGCAATTATTGTTGCAGGGTTTTATTATTAAGTTAGGCACAGTCCTAACCACCGCATTGACCGTGAAGGGCGCTTCGTGCTCAACCACATGGGCGTGACCTCCGTGCCACGTGTTGCGACCCAGAGAGGCTCAGGGCAGTAGCCCTCCTCTTCGCTCTCCATGTGTTTTGAGTCTTTGCTTGCCACTTAACTTCACCTTACACATACATGACATCGTGCATACTTCGCTCTAGTTAAGTGACATTTCTATTGCTGTAGTTGATAATGTTACCATAATTTTCTATAACCTAAGGTTGCTACAGTGGTCTGTAAAATGCAGGTGTGTGTGTAACTTTAAAAATATACTAAGGAGAACTACACTTTTGTTTTACTTATAACAAGAATCCATCCCTGTTTGTAGTAAGTTTACCCAGGGCGCCTTTTCTTAACTAAATTCGAGGTGACTTACTCTCAGGCCTATGAACCCTCTGGCCCTCTTAGCGTCTCATGCCTGTTTGCCGATTGAGGGTGTTTCACGATATCTCTTTGTCGTCTATGCCATTTTCACAAATTCTGCAGTGGTTTTGGTCTTAAATTCTATGCTTACTGTAACCAAATATATCCAACATATTTTAAATTGGATCTAAATATTTAAATAACGATAATTAAAAGAAACTCGTGCTTTAGTTACTAAAGCGTTGATATCTTTTATATTATAAACATACCCCGGCCGGCGAGAGCAAAAATGCGTTGACAGCTTAATAGTGCGAGGACACACACTTTGGTCGATGTCGATAAAAACAACACGATGTACTGGACCACCGTTATGATATGCAGAAGTATTAATTATTGTTGTAAACAAAATTAAAACCAAGTGATTGTATTTATTCAGTATTAAGATTTGGAATTTAACATTGTGATTTCACATTTTTTACAAAATAAATGTTCACCTCGATCTTCTATATATTCCGCGTAATCGGCTATCCAAGTACACTGTTTCTTCTTGCGTGGCATGGCGGGTCGATAATATAAATGAATTAAATGATGGTAAATTAATTTGTCTCAATGTAATTTCTACGATTGACACCGATTGATTTGAGTCAATGTCAAATAGCAGTTGTTTATTATCGCGATATACACATATGATATGAAAGAGGTCTATTAGTTACGAGTATGTGAGAAGTATCTATTTACAACTGTCACTCACTCTTATCTATTACGAACATTCCCGTGAGTATGATAAATTGATTATAATTGTAGGTAATCAGTCGATTGAAATAGTATATAAGCTTAAAAATAATAATTGTGCTTAATTAAATGTCGACTATTCTATCGACACCCGTATGTCGATAGAATAGTCGACATTTAATTAAGCACTAGGAGCAGAAGCATTTTTGCTCTCGACGGCCGGGGTATGATTATAAAACAACCTTAAGATAGAGATTTATGGCATGGTCAAGGCAAACGAGGCCTCCTGATGTTAAGACATTTGCAACTATAAGGGCCGTATTAATAAACTGATCTCGACTGTAATGCTCGTCTCAAGATGCGTTAAAAATGACAGTTTTCTATGGTTTGATGTTGACTTTGACGTATCCGTACCCGTGTTTGATAGCAGGTGGCATTACTTAGGAAAGTTGGCATAACCGTCGTGTGACTTTATCAAATAAAAAAAATGAAAACTGTCAATTGTTTATGGTTCAGTTTTTTTTGGCGTCAAATTTTGTAAGACCTTTTTTGTTTTTCGTACGAAATGGAGAAAGAGCAATATCGTTCCTTAATTCACTTCTTATTTTTGGATGAAAAAACATGCGAACAAATAACAGTTAAGTTAGATAGATCCCGTCTACGGAGGTCTTTCGCCGTCTATGACAACCGTGAGATATTGGTTTAATGAATTTAAATGAGGTCGTACATTTGTTTTCGACGAGGACCGCCCAGGGCGCCCGGCAGACGTGGTTACCGAAGAAGTCGTGCAAAAGCTAAAAAAAAATGGTCACCGATCGACGTACCAAAGTGCGTGAATTAGCAGAGGCTGCGGGGGTGTCGTACGGAACGGCAATTAATATAATACACGATAAATTAAATATGAAAAAAGTGTCCGCCCGATGGGTGCCGCGATTACGATTAAAATAAGCGGTTACAGCTGTCAATGTCGAAGGAGTCTTTGGGCTTGTTTGAGCGAAATCCGCAGGAGTTTTTCCGTCGCATCCTTACTGTTGATGAAACCTGGATCCATTATTATACACCTGAGACAAAGCAGCAGCGTTTTTGCCTTCTTTGGGGCAGATTCGTTGGAAAAAATCCATTGTTTATTTTTTCCAACGAATCTGCCCCAAAGAAGGCAAAAACGGTCCCATCAGCCGGAAAAGTCATGGCCACGATTTTTTGGGATAGTAAGGGAATAATCCTTATTGATTTCTTACAAAAAGGGAAAACTATCACAGGGCCGTACTATAGTGAGTTATTGGACCGGTTTGATAAAAGAATTAAGGTGACACGGCCCCATTTGGCAAAGAAGAAAGTGTTGTTCCATCATGACAACGCACCAGCTGAGCACATTCATCCAAAATTGTCACTGCCAAACTAGCCCAACTACGTTACGAATTGCTGCCACACCCGCCTTACTCACCGGATCTGGCTCCCTGAGACTTTTTTCTGTTCCCCAATATGAAAACATGGCTCGGGGGAAAGAAATTCAGGTCAAACGAGGAGGTGATAGCTGAGACAGAAGCGTATTTTGAAGAGTTTGAAAAATCCTACTTTTTGGAGGGGTTAAAGAAGTGGCCGAAACGCTGGGAAAAGTGTAAGGATCTAGAAGGAGATTATGTTGAAAAATAAAATAAAACTTTAAAAAAAAAAATCGTTTTCATTTCTAACACGGGTACTTTTTGATCCACCCTCGTATGTTGATTTCACCAACAACTTAGCAGACGATGAGAGTATTGACAGATGTCAAAATATATGAACTAACAGTCTTTAACTTAACATTGACCGAGAAGCAAACAAAAAGGTAACATCTACGATGAGATTGGGCCATTCGTGCACCCCTGTCTTTTTAAATAAAATTCACGTTAGGGATTCCTCGATCTGTGAATGTGGTCTGAATATCTTTTTTGAATGCTCCAAGATGTCGTGTTCTCTGTACGACCTGCTTCCCGAATTTATTCCACGTCCCATTAACTTTAAAACGTTACTCCGTTATGGGTGATTATCTCAGCGAGAAAATTTTGGCGGCGGAGCTGATAATCATAGTGTGGAGTAATTATTTAAGAAGTTTTAATTTTTTTCTGAAAAAAACATACTAATTATTATATTAAGCCAAATCGCAAAGTGTTATATTATAAAAGTCATTGATGTTTATTAAAAAAAAAAATTTTCGTCGAAATCATAATTTTGGTGTGGCGTCCAGTACCTGTTGTTCTTGATATAATTATGATTCATTAACATTATAGAACCATAATATCCATTTATTTAACTTAAATTGCCATTACTTTAATTCCTCATGACTTTATACATCATATAAGAACATATAAATAAGGATAAGTACATTTATTGATACTCAAAACTAGGCCCTAAAGGTTGTCCGGGTGAAATTGTCAATTTTGGTGGTAACTATTGAATACGATTTTTCACCTCAGCAGCTCAAACAAGCAGGTTTTGCTGCTTAAAAACAGTGAGCAAAATTCAATTTTGCTGCGAGCGAGAGGCAAAGTAGCTTTTTAATAAAAAAAAAAAAATGCCATGAGCAGTGCTGGGGCTACTCACAACATTCGAAAAAATTGAACTTCACTTTGTTCTGTCACTTTCACTTCGATAGGAAAAAAGCGAGAGATAGAAACAACTTGATTCGAAGTTCGATTTTCAAATTCCAGACATAGTAGGCCCAAAAAGAAACGCACGTTCGGATGTTCGGATGCACACATAACCGTAAAATTGCAAATAAAACTATCTGTTAAAGTTTGAAATGTGTTTATTATAACTATTTTATACAGTAGGTACAATCATTTTTTTTATTTAATGTTTTGAAGACAAAATTAATGAAAAATAAGAAGTTTATCATGTAGGTATATACATAATTTTGTTATCGTTTTAACAATCTTTAATTTCGTGACATAAACCGCGGGGGCAGTTTCAGAACGCATTTCAAATATAGCGGGATTATTGTAGCCAATAGCAATAGACAAGGCCTAGTTAGGTTTTTTTTAAAGCCACAGACTACATAAAGCTGTATAAAGTTGTGTTTGCACTACGGCATTATCAAGTTGAGTGACAGGTTTAATCTGTTTCATGTTTATTTTTTCCACTTTTTATTTTATTAGTATTTTGCAAAAATGCTTGTGATTGATGCATATGCGATCGTGTCGTTATTTAGTCGTGTATTCACCAAATGGTCACAACGGAAGACCTGCGTTGGCCCTACCAGCTTCACGCTGTGTTGTTCTCGCTGCTGAGGTGAAAAGCTGTATGTCTCACACGAGACCAAAGTTTTTTACGTCTCGTATCTTTGAATCCCTCGCTACGCTCAGGATTCTAACCTAGAATCCTTCGCTTACTCGGGATTCAAAATCATCACTCGCAGCAAAAACCAACTTTGCTCTCTTGTTGAACAAATAACTATTTCACCTCAGCAGCTCAAACAAGCAGGTTTTGCTGCTTAAAAACAGTGAGCAAAATTCAATTTCGCTGCGAGCGAGAGGCAAAGTAGCTTTTTAATTATTATTTTTAAATGCCGTGAGCAGTGCTGGGGCTACTCACAACATTCGAAAAAATTGAACTTCACTTTGTTCTGTCACTTTCACTTCGATAGGAAAAAAGCGAGAGATAGAAACAACTTGATTCGAAGTTCGATTTTCAAATTCCACACATAGTAGGCCCAAAAAGAAACGCACGTTCGGATGCACACATAACCGTAAAATTGCAAATAAAACTATCTGTTAAAGTTTGAAATGTGTTTTTATAACTATTTTATACAGTAGGTACAATCATTTTTTTTATTTAATGTTTTGAAGACAAAATTAATGAAAAATAAGAAGTTTATCATGTAGGTATCTACATAATTTTGTTATCGTTTTAACAATCTTTAATTTCGTGACATAAACCGCGGGGGCAGTTTCAGAACGCATTTCTAAAATAGCGGGATTATTGTAGCCAATAGCCATAGACAAGGCCTAGTTAGGTTTTTTTTAAAGCCACAGACTACATAAAGCTGTATAAAGTTGTGTTTGCACTACGGCATTATCAAGTTGAGTGACAGGTTTTATCTGTTTCATGTTGATTATTTCCACTTTTTATTTTATTAGTATTTTGCAAAAATGCTTGTGATTGATGCATATGCGATCGTGTCGTTATTTAGTCGTGTATTCACCAAATGGTCACAACGGAAGACCTGCGTTGGCCCTACCAGCTTCACGCTGTGTTGTTCTCGCTGCTGAGGTGAAAAGTTGTATGTCTCACACGAGACCAAAGTTTTTTACGTCTCGTATCTTTGAATCATCACTCGCAGCAAAAACCAACTTAGCTCTCTTGTTGAACAAATAACTATTGTTAAGCGGAGACACTTGGAAATAAATAATGCAAAGTCGGATAGCGGTAGCGGTATTAGTACCAATAATGGCGATAGGGCAATGTCGAGAGCGGCCTTGCCGCGTCTTCAAATACCTACCTTCTCGGGCAAAATTGAAGAGTTTGCTCCATTTATGGAACTATTTCAGACACTCGTAGGTAGTTAAGGACTAATAATGGGTGCGCCTCACGTTAACAGTAAGGGTTTGAGCGGATTGAAATAGTAGTTTATGCAACAGTTGTATAAGAGAGGTCAAAAAAGACGAGTGGTGTGGTTACGATGTGAGCCGCAGGCGAACATCGTAAAGCAAGACGCCACGAGTATTTTTTGACTTAGTTATACACCGTTGCATACAATACTTTTTTCACTTCTCATGCTCGTAAAGTCCTTCATTATGCTGGGCATAGGCTGCATAAAATCGCATTTTATGCTCTAGTGCATAAAGTAATTTCTTCTTTTAAGACTAAGGCAATAAGGCCTTACAGCCACATACACAATACACCTTCATTTAATTGATATATTTTTATGAGATTTAGGTTATATCTTATTTTAATTACGACATATGTAATACTATCTAAATACTTTAAGATTAATACGGGCGTGCATTTACGTAAAAAAAATATAAGTAACGCAAATATTTATAATAACTTGGCATTAAGGCTCAAACCATAGTGTCCATAGTCAAACGACACATAGTTGAAAATTTAAAAAAAAAATAAGAAAAATTGTGTAGCGGGAAGCTAATTATTCGTCAAACAAAATTAAAAACTAACTAAATTTGTTGTGTTGTGGTTGAAAATTCAATAAATTATTCGTAAGTAATTGAACAATGTCTTCAAGTAGTGATAGAAACGATCAAAAAATGATTTCGCCTGAGACTTTAATGGACAGAAGTGCGAAAAATGTAATTGAGCAGATATTGCCGCCTAAATCGAAGAAAATCTATCTCAGCACATACGAAAGTTTTATGATTTGGAGGAACCAAAAAGCGTAAACACGTTTGCGGAGTGTGTTTTTTTAAGCTAATTTGACGAACTGTCGAAGAAATTACATTTTATGCGTGATAGAACATATTAATTACATTATAAAAATTAATTAAATTTTCATGTGTATGCTTAATCGTTGTTTTATTTCCTTGCAATCGAAGTGAAAAGCAGAGTGTAAAACTCGAGCATAAAACCCATTTTACCCTTGACGTGACCATCCACCCTCGCCGTACCGGCTCGGGTGGCTATATGCACGTCTCGGGTAAAATGGTACGTTTTATGCACTTGTTGTACAATCTACTATTCTACGACTAGGTTTCAAATAAAATGCAAAATTAAATGAATATACCTAGGTTAGAATACGAACGAACGAAGCACAGAACAACAAACGAGCGAGAAACATTCGAAAACAACAAAATATGTGTCTATGGTTAACTTTGTTTTTAAATTGATGTACACTTGCCAGGTTTCATATTTTCAAAAAAAGTTGCACAATCGATTTAACTTGTGAAATAGGGACTAAAAAACACCTAATGATTTGAGAAATGAATTCTTTTACCTGATTGGTCGATTTTAATATAGCTGCGTTCTGGTTGGTTGATACCAAATAAAATGTTTTTTTTAAAGAGTTAAATTAGTAAAAGAGTTTACATACCAAAAAGAACCTAACGTTCCGATTGACAGTCAATGAGTATTGTGATTGGTGGTTTAATTTGGTGAAGTATTTTGATTGGTCAAATTAACCTAGGTGTAAGCTTTGGCAGCTAGGCATATCGTTTTGGCTCAAAAAAGCACAAGTGCTGTTAAGGGGAATAGACTAGATAGACTTTTCTACGGAATGTTCTGCGGACATAATATTATCTATATTCTTATATTAGTGTTCGTGACTATATAAATGACAGATAAAAGTACAGGAGTAGGAAAATGCTTTTAAACACTTTGTTGGAAAGTATAAAGGCCTTGCAAAAAATGGACTTTCCCGTAGACTCTTGGTCCTATTTATTGTTTTATATTAATTTTCAAAAGTTCGATAATAGCTTACGGAAGCATTTTGAGGATAAATATGCGGATACGGATTTACCCACGTTTGCGGATTTAAGTACTTAAATTCTTGGAAACCGAGATACGGATCTTGGAATCTAGTGCGGATACCCAAGCGGCTACCACGTCGACTAGGCGTAGTGCACCGAGCCATGCGGTCAAGGCTTACGCGGTTTTTTTGAAAGTGCGGGATCCATTTGTAAATTGTGCAAACAAAGCGGACATTTTATCGCTAAGTGCGAAAAGTTTTTATCTATGAAACCTACGGCTAGAAAACGTCAAATGATGTCACTTAAGTTGTGTTTTCGGGGTTTAAATGGCCACAACATTGACCAGTGTAACTATAATTATAATTGCTACAAATGCAATTCTCCCAAGCATCATCATTTATTGCATATTGACCTTCCTGCTTCGGGATCGGAATGTCAAAGGCGCTCGGCGGCGAGTGACTCGTTATCGGCTTCTGCTCCTATGGCGGCTGAGTTTTCAGCGGGTGCTCTTCCGGTGAGTGCGGCTCCTGGAATCACTGGACTGACGGCGTGGTATGTATCTGCGCATCAATACCGCTCCCCACCATGATTAGTAATAAATCAGCTGTCAAGAGTATCGGTTGTTTCCTTTCGTAAACGTATCAATGGCGGACGAGGATCGTGTTTAAATTACAGTTAACGGTTAATGTGTCATATTCATAATGTCGGCTACGAATATATTTGGCAGTATTGGAGTGTTCGATCACAGATCACAGGACTGGGAGATTTATTACAGTCGCTTGGTTCAGTTCCTCAAACTGAATATTGCCATTAAGGAAGATCAGAAATGTGCTTTGTTGCTCACTCATTTAGCGGACGACACTTACCGCCTTGCAAATAATTTAGTGCACCCACGCAAATTGGATGAGATAACGTACGCCGAGCTGATTGCAGTGTTTGATGACCATTTCAAACAGAAGCGTTGCATTTTTGCCGATAGGGCAAAATTCTACGAGGCAAGAAGGTCGGCGGGAGAAAGCATCGAGGAGTGGGCGGCTCGTGTCAGGGGACTCGCGGTCCACTGTGTTTTCGAATCGTCACTCGAGAAGCTCATTACGGACAGATTTGTACTCGGGTTGAGCGCAGGAACCGAAAAAGATCGTTTATTTGAGCAAGATGCGACTGCGCTGACATTTGCGAAAGCGGTAGAAATAGCGCAGCAGGCTGCTTGCGCGCGACAGGTACGTGAGCAGCAAATACAGATGAAGGAGGAGCCGATGTACCGTGTTGGCGCGATGCGGGGCGGTCACGACCCCGGCGCCGGCGCAGGGTTTTCTCAACGTCGTTGTGCTGTGTGCGGTTTAAAAAGTCATAGTGCGGCCCAGTGCAAATATAAAAAGTATAAGTGCCGTTCGTGCAGTGCAGTAGGTCACCTATCAAAAGTGTGCAAAAATAAAGGTTCGGCTCGATTACATAACATCGAAACGGTGTCGGAGGTTCCGGTAGCCGGGACCGCTGAAAGCTCGCATGATTGTGAGGAATGTGAACTTTACAATTTAAGGTCAGTTAATTATGCTCCAATTATGATTACTGTTAAACTTAACGATATACAGTTAGAAATGGAAATCGATTCCGGCTCAGGTACTACAGTTATTTCTCACAAATTATATGCAAAACATTTCTCGAACATAAAACTAAAAGAGGGTAATCTGAAAATGTGTTTGTATACCGGTCATAGAATATCGCCGCTAGGCTATTTTAGTTGTCAGGTCACTTATTTAGATAAAACTAAACAAATTAACATTTATGTAGTTGAGAATGGAGGGCCGCCATTATTAGGGCGAGATTTTTTGACCTATTTTGGTTTATATTTCACAACTGATAATAACAATATCAATTGTCACAATCAAAGTTCGAGTGAGGTACAACAGCTAATAAACGAATATTCGAATCTTTTCCAGAACGAATTAGGGAAGTTTAATAAATTTCAAGTCGAATTACAGTTGAAAGAGGGAGCCCAGCCTAAACATTTTAAGCCACGTACTATACCGTTTGCGATTAAAAGGAAAGTTGAGGACGAAATAGACAGGTTGGTCAGTTTAGGTATCCTAGTTCCGGTGGCACATTCAAAATACGGTACCCCGATTGTGCCCGTGTTGAAAGAAAATGGCAAAGTAAAGATTGCTGGCGACTTTTCTGTGACGTTGAATAGGGACCTAAAAGTTGACAAGTATCCACTTCCTCGTATAGAGGAAGTCTTTGCTAAAATAGGAGGGGGAGAGCACTACTCTAAATTAGACCTCAGTAATGCCTATAACCAGTTTGAATTGTCAAAGCCATCTTAGGAATTGACAACGATCTCCACCCATAAAGGCCTATTCAAATATACTCGCCTTGTTTATGGTTTGGCTAATGGGCCGGCCATTTTCCAGCGCGCTATGGAATCGTTACTCTTAGGTATAGAAGGAGTCAGCTGTTGGCTCGATGACGTATGCGTGACAGGGCCGACAAAAGATATACATCTGAGCAGGTTGCGTGAAGTTCTGTCTAGGCTTAGTAGTGCAGGTTTAAGATTGCAGTGGGACAAATGCGTATTTTTCCAAAATAAGGTAACATATTTGGGTTACGAAATAGACAAAAGTGGTTTGAAAACTTGTCCAAGTAAAATAGAAGCCATAATTAAAGCCCAAGCACCAGCGAACGTTAATGAGGTCAAACGATTTATAGGGGTTGTAAACTATTATAGAAATTTTGTTCCCAATACATCTTCCATTTTAAAACCAATAAACGATTTATTAAAAAAGGGGGTTAAATTCGAATGGGGAGCTAGTCAACAGCGTGCCTTTGATAAAATGAAACAAGAGTTAGCGTCGGAGCGAGTACTGGCGCACTTTGACCCTCAGGCACAGCTGATACTGGCCGTCGACGCCGGGCCGAGCGGGCTGGGCGCGGTGCTCTCGAAGCGCGGCGCCGACGGTGTCGAGCGACCATTGGCTTTTGCGTCGCGGTCGTTATCAGTCAGTGAAAAAAACTATAGCCAGATACAGAACGAAGCGACGGCTATAGTTTTCGGAGTCAAGCGATTCCATATGTATCTGTATGGTAGACAGGACCCTTTTATACTAAAAACTGACCACCGGCCTCTTTTGTCTATACTCGGAAATAAGGTAGGAATTTCAGTAACTGCGGCATCGCGGCTGCAGCGGTATGCAATTTTACTATCTGCATATAATTACACTGTGCAGTACATTAAAGGCGAGAATAATGTTGTGGCAGATTTTTTCTCACGTTCACCGGTCGGTAGTAAAAGCGACGATGTAATAGAGAATGATCATTCAATTCTTAAATTCTTAAATGTAAGTTCAACAGTGGTCACGAATAAGGATATAATGGCGGCTACTGAAACAGATCCGGTACTTCAAACCGTTATTAAATACATGGAAAATGGTTGGCCACGTAAAATAACATGCAAAACAATACTGCCCTATTTTTATTGCAAAGCGGATCTTGAAGTCAGTGATAGGTGCCTATATAGGGGTCTAAGAATAATTATTCCAGAAAAATACAGGAGTAAAATGTTACATGAACTGCATTCTACTCATTTGGGCAAATGTAATGCCAGAAGTAGAATGTGGTGGCCGGGAATGGATCGCGACATCGAGAGCTGGGTAGGCAGGTGCGGCGCGTGCGCTGCCACGAGCGCGGCGCCGCCGCGCGCGCCCCCCGCGCCCTGGCCGCGCCCCGCCGGCGCCTGGCGGCGGCTGCACATTGACTATATGACGATAGGTCAGCGCGATTACCTCATAGTTGTCGATGCTTATACTAAATGGTTAGAATGCATCTTAATGGACCGCGGTACCTCCACTCGAGCGTTGATAAAAAAACTTAAATCTTTGTTTGCAGTTTTCGGATTACCCAATACAATTGTATCGGATAACGACCCTAAGATAAGCTCTTTTGAATTTAAGACTGTATGTGGATTTAATGGAATCCGTCTTATAAATAGTCCTATCTATCACCCTTGTAGCAATGGACAAGCCGAAAATTCGGTCAAAAATTGCAAAAAAAATATAAAATGTTTAATAAAAGAAAATTATAATGTAAGCCAGATAACAGACAAGTTATTAGAATTTCTGTTCACCTATCGAAACACAGTCCATTGTACGACAGGAATTTCGCCGGCGGAATTAATGTTCGGTCGCAAATTGCGTGGTAGATTGGATATGGTATTACCGGAAACAAATGAAAAAACTACTTGTACAGATAGAAAATGTGAATTACCAAAAAGTAGACAATTTAAAACAGGCAACTATGTGTGGCTAAAATGGTTCGTCGAAAGAAAACATAAATGGGTGTTAGGGACAATAAAAAAAACAATTGGAAACCGTATGTTTGAAGTATTTGTAAATGATTACAACGAGACTTGTGTAAGACATTTAGACCAGCTAAGGAAGTATTCCGGTGATGTTATGTCCGCCTCGGGTTACTCAGGAGGGGAGACAGAGGGCGCAAGTTCGCCGCTCCCAGCCCCGGAGCCCTCAGCTCCGGCGGCCCCGGAGGCGGAGGCGCACGCAATGGAACCAAGCAACGAACAGTGGTTTGAAGCCGAGAATGTCGCAGGTAACATGGCACCAGACCCTGATTGTTCTTCTGTTCCAATACAGCGAGCACTAAGACCTAGATTTAAGAAAATAAATTATAAGGTGTAAGTAATTAATGATTTATATTGTATTGTTTTAGGTTAACAAACTAAAAGGGGAGAGATTGGTATGTATCTGCGCATCAATACCGCTCCCCACCATGATTAGTAATAAATCAGCTGTCAAGAGTATCGGTTGTTTCCTTTCGTAAACGTATCACGGCGTCAATCGCCTGTGAGCCGAACATGTATCAACGCACGGTGCTACTTGCCACGGCGGTAGTGCGAGTACTGGATAGCAGCGGAAATTACCAGGAGGCGCGCGCGTTGCTTGATGGAGGTAGCCAGAGTACTTTTATTTCGGAGTCATGCGTGCAGCGGTTAGGTTTGAAGCGGTTCAAATCGAACATGGTCACAGTCACGGGACTGAGCGGCGCCGCTGTAAGCGGTTGCAGAGGTGCTGTCAATTTGACCATGTTGCCGGAATATGCGGAACAGCCGAGTCTTGTAACCACGGCTGCGATTTTGCATAAAATCACGAATAATTTACCCGGATTTACCTTGCCGTCTCAGTTAGCGGATAACTATCGAGGATTATACCTTGCGGATGAACAATTTTACCTCAGTCGGGAAATTGACATTTAGATTGGTGCGGACTTAATCTGTGACATTATGCTTAGTGGCGGGTGCCTTAAGATCAATGATCACTTACCTCGAGCGATGACCACGGTGTTCGGTCACGTGTTGACGGGTCCAATAACTTATGCGGTTTTTAATCCCTATCCTAAGGCGACCTACCTTTCTCAAACATTCTTTGTTAACACAACCACGGACCAGATTTTAGAGCGATTCTGGGAAGTTGAGGACATTCCGGTTAAGGTTGAGGATCCTAAGGATATGGAGTGCGAGTCTTTGTTTAAGTCTACTCATCAGCGGGATGAGCACGTCAGGTACATAGTACGCTTGCCTCTCTTAGCGGATAGGCCTAAATTAGGTAATTCGGTACCATTGGCTGCGAAACGGTTCATGGCCACGGAGAAGCGGCTTCAGGCCAATAATGCGTTTAGAATGAAATACGTTGATTTCATGCGGGAATATTTAGAAACCGGTCATATGTCCCTGTGTGACGGGAAACCAGAGGACTATGCCTCGGACGCGGGTTATATAATTCCACATCACGGAATATTTAAAGCGGACTCTGATAAAATACGGGTAATATTTGATGCCAGCTGTGCCACTAACAACGGAGTTTCTTTAAATGATTGTTTGCACGCGGGGCCTAAGCTGCAGCGTGATATAGCGGAGAACATCTGCAAGTTTCGGTTTAGGCGCCGATAGTCGACGCAAAAACGAATACTGCCATTAGATTTAGGTATCAACAGCGCCGGTGAACTCCAAGCAGACTCGCAATCCTCAATTATGTCATCTTGTAACATCTTATCGATTTCTTTCTTCATCAGCTCCTTTTTAGAGGGATTGAGGCGATAAGGTGGTACAGCTATCGGCGGGTGCTCACCTGTTGCGATGCTCTGCATACGGTGTCGGTCCTCCCCCTGCTCTAAAGACGTGTGCGTGCGTGGTTAGGACGTCAGCGAGCGCCTGCCGCTCAGCCGGGTTAAGGTGAGCGCCCTCGTCTTCCCTAAGGACATCTGCAGCAGCACAGGACACGCTTTGCGAAGTAGGCTCAAAACACAGTTTATGCTGAATTGTTTTGTTACTGCTGAAGTACCATATTTCGCTGTGAAAATCAATAACAACTCCCGCAGCGGTAATAAAATCGATACCTAATAACGTCTCGTTATTTGTCGACTGCGGAAAAATTACGAATGGGATTGTAATAACTGCCTGTTCTAGTCGCACCTCTAACGTGGTGATAAACACCTCCATTGTCCGCACTATCCCGTCAGCAAGCTTAACTTTCTGTATTGAGGAGCAGAGCGGATGGTTCTGACGTAGAAGGAGAGCATATAGCGTGTGGCCTGCAATACAATGCTTGGCCCCCGTATCTATCAAAGCGGTGCCGTTTACACCTAAAATTCCAATTTTGAAGATAGGACGAGAATCGCGAATTTTAGGGCGTCCCGCAACCCCGGTACCACTTGATGAATCTCCATTACAAAAAACGTTATTACTAGAAACATCTATACACACATTCCCATTTATCAAATTTTGTGAGTTACACTGTTTTTTCATTTTGAGCAAATTTGGGTTAGTACAGTTCACCATATGATCGCAATTTTCATCAATGTTAAGCGTGTTGGAATTAACATAATTCTTATCAAATGCGTTACCACTACACGTTTGCAAAAACGTGTTAACCTCCGATGCTCTGGACGGGGAATTAATGCCAGAGGACATGTCCGGAGTATTCACAGGGTTAAACTGTAAAGTTTCATCATTTTTAAAAATATTGTCACCGTACGGCACCTTAACACGGTTTTGCAAACTTTTACAAATATTAACAATATTAGCATCGCACGGCACCTTAACACAATTTGGCACCGGCATGCTATTTTTATATTGACGATCTTTCTGTACCATATCGTTTTCGCACAAAAGTGGTTTATGAGTGTTTGTCAAAAGCTCGTTTTGCATACAACACTTACAACTATCCGCCATCGAACAAGTCGGAACTAGAATCGAACTAGGTACTTCGCATGTTTTGCGGGGGCTATAATGTTCGTTACAAGAATAAGGGTTAGTTGTCGATGTCTCCGTTGTCTTTATATAATTCGTTACACATGTAACATTGTTATCACATCGAACCTTAGGTGCGGAAAAACACAAACATTTCGTGCCCATAGTGTTGCATGCAGTAATATTATTATTATTATTACGCTCATGACAAACACCGCTATGATTACAAGTTACGTTACTCTCAAAATTATTATTTTGAGATAGACACAGATTATTGCATGCATCACTTGTTGGTATAGGTAGGTAGGTATTCTTAGAACAAGAATCTTGCGACGATTGTCTTGGAATGGTCGGTGGCGATGTGCACCGATTGTTATTGTTATTATTATTACGCACTTCAATAGAACACGACCGCGATTGAGATTCGACACTATAAAAGCTTTGATCACTGTTATCACTGATAGCTCGCACATCCGCAGAGTTATTATTAGAAAAGGACTCACCTAGGTTCATAAGCTTACGGCACTGGTCCTTGGTGTGTCCAAACTTTCTGCAGTAAGCACAGACGGGGCGGTGCTTTTTGACCGTACCGTCGGCGGCGGAGGTACCGGCGGAGGTACCGGCGCCGGCGCCCGGGGCGCGTGCGGCTGGCGGCAGCGCGGGCGCGGGCGGGGGGGCGCGAGGCGGCGCGGCCGCGCACGGCGCGCCGCTACCGTGGGGCGCGCGTGCCGCTGCCGCGGCCGTAGGTATGAAAGGCGCGCGAAGGCCCGAGTTCGCCGCGCGGCTTGTGGCCTGCGGGACGGGCTTCCTCTCCCCCTCGTCGAAGGAGTCCTCCACGCCTTTCGCTCGGCGAAGCAGCTCTTTAAAACTTGCGAAGTCCTCTCTCCGCACTCTCTTCCTTATCCTGTTGCTAAGGAGTCCGTAGGTCATGTCTAACTGCGCGCTCTCTGAAACATCTCCCTCTGGGAGGCGGGCTAAAAGAGAGCGGATTCGTGCCACAAACACATCGGTGTTTTCTTTTAATTGCGGCGACGAAAATATTTCCATATATATACGGTGTGGCGGGCGGCGATCTCCGTAGGCACTAATTAAGTTTTCTTTTGCTTGTGACCACGTTGAAATTTGTTGTTTCACGCCCTGCCACCACGTTGCTGCTTCCTGCTTAAGGAGATATGCCAGTCCACGCAGAATATTTAAATCCGACACTTGAGCACATTCACTAAATGCCTCGATGGCGTCAATAAATGCTTCTACGGATTCTTGCGGTAGGCCAGAGAACGTTGCTTTACAGCCGGTCAGAGTGCCTTGACCTTGGGCCATGTAGGTAGATACCGGCGTGGAAGCATTCGCCCGCGTCACTGATTGTAAAAGTTCCTTAAACGCTTCCGTCTGTGAACGTTGCAGCGACGTGATTATCGTTTGCACGCTTTCGTTAGAGAACATAGTCATGTTCATGTCGGCCGGTGCCGTTGCAACAGGGGAAATCGGAGCGGAGGTACCTACGCCGGCGACGCCATCTTCGTTGGAGACAGGCGGGCGGCGCGGTGAAGTTGATCGGGGGGTTTCAAGCCGATTCAAACTACTCGTTCTGATTCTTGTTCTAGGCATTATGTAGGTATAACACACGCGGAAAAGAAAGTACGTTCTTTCACTGCACTATTAGAAATTGTCACATGTAACGTTGTTGGAGCGCCATATATGAGAGGGGTTACCTCGAGGTAATAAAAGTCAAGAGAATTGTAAAGGAATGAGTCTATTGAAATTGTAAACTTTACACATTACACATCACTTATGAAAGTTGATAACAGAAACACAAAGGGGGGGGGGGGGTCGTAAAATACCCTTTTTCATGGATAATCTAACGTAAATTCGTAGTAGCGCGCGCGTGTTACTATGCCGGGCAGCGACCGACGGCCAAACTCTCAGCGTCTCAGCGAACTGACGCCGCGTGCCCCGGCATTGGCGCGCAAGGCCGTTGAGCGTGGCGAGACAAAAATATCCGCCTTCTCGTGCTACTCCGTATAACGGCTAGGTAAGCGGCCGCGGGACGCTCTTGTGGGTAAAACAGGACATTCACGGTTTGCTATAATAACCATTAATTTAACAATAATATCAAAAATATATTTGAGATCCTCATAACGAGCCCTTTTATTTGATATGCGGGTAAAAACAAAATAAATGTACATAAAGACGCTATTAAATGTCACTTAAATGGTGTCTAACTTACAATTCCGTTACAAAAATGTGTGTTTGACGTTTGTTTAGAACGCATCCAAAACGCAGCTTTCATGACGTCACTACGCGGCGGTTGGCACATTCAAATCCGACAGTCGGCCAACGACGACCTCTTACCTTACCATCAAGGAACGAACACGCATACCTACATCTCTTTCGTCTGTACGTACTTTTAACTCCTATAAAATCTAATAAATAATTGTTAATCAATATAATAAAATCATTCACTGTAAACAACCCTAGGATCCCTGCATCATCTCCCATAGGAGCCTAGGGCCCCAACATATGGTCCTTCAACCTAAGATAAGGAGCGTCATAGTTCTTCTGCACCAGCGCCTACAAGAATCATCACCGCAAGCTTCGTCATCATCGCCAACAGCTTCGTGAGTCATCTACAGCATCCCGTCAAAGAGGACTGGACCACGACAAGCACGCGAGGGTCAAGACTAAGGAGCCGCGGAAACAACGTCGCAGACGTGTCGTCAGATACCAACGGATATTTCGTTAAGGACATTTTTCAAAGGCTTCAATGCGTCGAAGAATTTAGCAAACGAATAGCTCCACGAAATTCCAGTCTACGAGACGCCGTCGTTGCAATTAATTTCATGAAACCAGCGAAGATAACAGAGAGCCAAATCGAGTAACGGTTCAATATATGTACTGTGAGTTCGTTCCAATATCCCTAATCCTAATAATATTACCTTTAAATAATCTATTTTCCAATTAATTATTTATTCCACAGCTTCAGGTTATTCCTTAAACTCTTTTATTTACAAAGTGGTTTTAAAAAACAATACGGTTTTTTTTCAAATACTTACTGAAGTCTGTTTTTTGTTACCGAGAGCAAACTAACAGCAAAAGCCAACATATATATCCACGCAACTCGTGTATAGCACGTAAACAGCTGATTGTTATCGCTGTAGATGATCGCTTGACATTTTTTTGCATATAACTGCACGAGTTAACTACTTGCTATAACAGGTTTTTAGTCTGTCCCGGGCGATCAGTCGATACGCTTGCGTTTAACTATCACGTAATCTACATAGTCACGATCAGTTATTTTGTACTTGTTTAGTGTTTGTCTACGGTAATAATCCCTTAATTCATTATTATTAGTGTTAAAAAGAATACGCATATAGTTAATTAGTTACTGGGTGCTTAATCATGTCCTTAGCAGAGCTAATTAAGAAGCGTGGTTGTCTTAAAACAAAAATCACTAACTTTGAATCGTTTCTTTTGCCATATCAAGATATTACTACGTTAAGTGAAAGACACATAGGTGAAATTGAGTGTCGGCTTAGCAAGATTGAGCTATTATATTCTGTTTTTGACGAATTACAGGACTCGATTGAAATCTTGTCGGTCAACACGGAGGAGCAATATAAGGGTAATTATCCCAACCACATTTTTTAGCGGCGGACGTGATAATTGGGGTGTAAAATACATTTATTGGAAAACTATTTATTTTCTAGAAAATCTTACACAAAGTACCATGTTGAGCCAAAGTTAAAATTGTTAATAAGTTATCATGTTTATCGTAAAAAAAAAAACAGTCCAAAATCAATTTTGGTGTCGTGTCCTGTACTTGTCACATACACTGAAATACCGTGGTACAAAGTTATTAAGCCTCAACTAGATTGATATTTTTAGTTACCTATATTCCCTATTAGTTAAGGAATTATAAAATATTACAATTATTGCATTTGCAAATAAAAATAAACTGGGAACAGTGTAAATAAAACTGTCCTTGCGAAATAGTCAATTTTGGTGGTGAATATTAAAATTGATTTTATGATCGAACGAAAAGTGATTAAACAAACAAATATGGCGTCAGTCGTTCGTTCAGTTCCAGCGATAGATTAGATGGTGAAAGATTTTAAATTATTTTGAGTATGTTAATGGTGTTTTTTTAACTACCTACATGAAGTTAAATTTGTATAAAACTAAAATTTTCACGTTAAATAAAATAAAAAAGTACAAGTTCTAATTTTGGTGATACAATTTTGGTGGCTTTTCCTAAGACACCAAAATTGATAAAATTCCTTGTTCCACCAAAATTATATAAACACCAAACAATAACTATTTATTATATTCAAAAAATACGTTGTTGGTTTTAAAAAATAACCAGAATGATTCCCTAACGATTATTATTTTAACTATCTCGATATGTCATTATTGATCGTGTGTTTTTCTTAGAAAAGTAATTTTGGTGGATAATAGCAATTTTGGTGGTATATAATTAGTAAATTCGATATATATTAAAACGACTTGGTTTAATGAAGGGCCATTTTAACACTGTTTTAATTATGACTAATGACGTCCCTTACACTTAAAATTGTGAACCCTACTGACAAAATAAAAAATACCACCTAAATTAGGATAATTTGACGCTTGTTGAAATTCACCCATAAGGAACGGAAAGAGTTTGAAGACAGGTACTTCGCCATTTGGTCGTGCGCTCGCGAGGTGCTACGCGTGCAATGCCATGGCAAGACGGATAAGGTTATGTCTGAAGCTGGTTCCAGCTCATCGCAGGATAAGTCTAAGAATAATTTGGTAAGGCTACCTAAGATTGATTTGCCCCACTTTAACGGAAATTATCAGTATTGGCTCGAGTTCAGGGATACATTTTTATCGTTGATTCATTCCAATGACTGTATAGATGACATTAACAAATTTCATTATTTGCGTGCGTCGTTGCAAGGTAGTGCGGCGCTTGTCATAAAAAGTCTGGATTTTAAGGGGGATAATTATGATCATGCTTGGGAACTATTATGCGCTAGATACGACAATAAACGCTTGTTAGTAAATAATCACGTTAAGTCGTTATTTAATGTTGAGCATATTCAAAAGGAATCTTACAGAGCGTTACGTAACATTATCGTTGTGACAAACAAAAATCTAAGGGCGCTTACGACATTAGGGCAGCCGACTGACCACTGGGATACACTGGTTATTTACATCATGTCTTTGAAATTAGATTCGCTCACTAGTCGCGAGTGGGAAGAGTACAGGAGTCGTCAAGATGACCCTCCGACACTATTACAATTCACGTCGTTTATTTGTTCTAGGGCTGATCTACCAGAAACACTTGAAGAATCAAAATCTTTTAGTAAGCCAACTAACTATCAGCTAGCTCATAAACAAAAGAATTTCCTTGTAGCAAACGAAACATTTACATACATACATACATAAACTCACGCCTTCGTTCCCAGAGAGGGGTAGGCAGAGCTACAGAATTACCTGCAACTCTAAAAACTTGTTGATAATTCTGTAACCACATTTTGCACGAAACATTTAAAGCCAGTAAACCCAAGTACATGTGCCCAATGTGTAAGGAAAGTCATTTTCTTTTTTCGTGTCCCTGATTTCGTAGACTGTCCGTTGACATACGTCAAAAGAAAGTCAATGACTTGGATGTTTGTCAATTATGCCTTAGACCAGGTCATCATATATCTAAGTGCAGGTTATCCAAATGCAAATACTGCAATGAACGCCACAATACTCTGCTTCATGCAGAGAGTAACTGTGATACGGTAGAAGTAGCTGCTGTATCCACAGACCGAAATACTTCGACTCAACAATCTTGTGTACTGCTTTCCACAGCCATGGTGCGAGTCAGCGATAGCAAAGGTGCTCAGCACGTCGCCAGGGTCCTGCTGGATAACGGCAGCACCGCAAACTTTGTCACCGAGAAGCTTCGTAGTAAGCTACAACTTTCACTGTCTTCCACGAATTCCACAGTAACAGGTATCAACAATTCCTTTTCTAACAGTACTCAGTCTCAGTGAGTGCGAACAGCATTTTATGACGAACACAGAACGTACAACCGAAGGGCGTTTTGTAGTCTCAATGCCACTTAAACAATCACCGACTGTTCTTGGTGACTCATATGATATGGCTAGATGTCGGTTTTTATCTTTAGAGAGAAAATTCGATCGTGAACCTGTAACTTAACAATGCACTCGATGTCGGGGGACTACAGGGCGGACCTTAGATGTCTCGTGCTTCCTGAAATAACTAGGTCACTTCCGTCATCATATGTAAACATAAATCAATTGCAAATTCCGTCTCACATGCAGTTAGGAGACCCAACATTTAATATTCCGTCAGTAATCGACATTTTAGTTGGCGCGGAAACCTTTTGGGACGTCATAGGTTCCACTAGGATTAACTTAGGGAAACACAAACCTATTCTGTATGACTCTAAACTGGGCTGGATAATTTCCGGTTCTATTGTTAGCAATCAAAACCATCACACTGTCTGTCATGCTTCAGAAATACTTGACACTGACTTAGAAAAGCAGCTCACTCGTTTCTGGGAGCTGGATAGCGTCTTGCCTATTCATAATTTTACGTCGGAGGAACGTGAGTGCGAACAGCATTTTATGACGGACACAGAACGTACAACCGAAGGGCGTTTTGTAGTCTCAATGCCACTTAAACAATCACCGACTGTTCTTGGTGACTCATATGATATGGCTAATCTTTAGAGAGAAAATTCGATCGTGAACCTGAACTTAGGCAAGGCTATAACGCATTCATGACCGAATATCTTTACTTAGGTCACATGTCCCCCTCTACGCGCAAACAAGGGGAGGATCATTTGGAATGTTTTTTACCTCATCACGGCGTAATTCGCGAGTCAAGTCTCACTACAAAGTTAAGGGTGGTCTTCGATGCCTCGGCGCCTACGAAATCAGGCGTCTCCTTAAACGGGATTCAGAGGGTCGGCCCACCGTCCAAGATGATTTAATGTCGATTCTTCTCAGATATAGGCAACACAAATATGTCATCTCTGGTGATATCGAGAAGATGTACCGGCAGTTGTTAGTTACACCCAATCAAAGATGTTTACAACAAATATTACGGCGCTTTAATCGGAGTGATCGTCTCGAGCGCTATACACTCAATACGGTTACAGATGGCACAGCTTCAGCGCCGTACTTAGCTACGCGATGCTTAAAACAATTAGGTCTAGAATCTCCAGACCCAATCATTCAACAATCAATTGTTCATGATTTCTATGTTGATGATTATTTAAGTGGTAGTACTCATATATCTGATGCGATTCAGTTGGGTAAGGGCGTAATTGACACACTTAAGTCAGCTAAGTTAAATTTAAGACATCATTCTGATATCCGACGTGAAAACATAATTATGTAACCGAAACTTGCAGATGATCTCCGCTATATCACGCTGCCGCTTAGGCCCCGCGTGCAAACAATCATTTAAAGAAACTCCGTTGTTAGTGGCACAGCTGGCATCAAATACTACCCGTATTTTATCAGGGTCCGCTTTAAATATTCCGTGATGTGGAATTATATAACCCGCGTCCGAGGCGTAGTCCTCTGGTTTCCCGTCACACAGGGACATATGACCGGTTTCTAAATATTCCCGCATGAAATCAACGTATTTCATTCTAAACGCATTATTGGCCTGAAGCCGCTTCTCCGTGGCCATGAACCGTTTCGCAGCCAATGGTACCGAATTACCTAATTTAGGCCTATCCGCTAAGAGAGGCAAGCGTACTATGTACCTGCCGTGCTCATCCCGCTGATGAGTAGACTTAAACAAAGACTCGCACTCCATATCCTTAGGATCCTCAACCTTAACCGGAATGTCCTCAACTTCCCAGAATCGCTCTAAAATCTGGTCCGTGGTTGTGTTAACAAAGAATGTTTGAGAAAGGTAGGTCGCCTTAGGATAGGGATTAAAAACCGCATAAGTTATTGGACCCGTCAACACGTGACCGAACACCGTGGTCATCGCTCGAGGTAAGTGATCGTTGATCTTAAGGCACCCGCCACTAAGCATAATGTCACAGATTGGTGAAATTGTCAAACTCAACAAACTTTTGTTTTTGAAATAAAATTTCGGTTAAAGCATGTCTCAAACAAACCAACTTGTAGTGACGTCATAAAGCCATTTTCATTAAAAATTCAAATAAATTAATATATTGATTTAAATGCAAAAACCGTGAAAAAAAGTTCAGGTGAGAATTGTTCCCGATCACAAAATCACAACGAAACCGTACACAGTTATGTGCAAAATCGATGAAGCTAATGAGTCTATAATCGACTCCACTTGTGCTGATTGTGCAGCATCAGCAGGTGTATACAGGGTGTTAGGTAATGAGTAGATAATCCTTGAACTACGGATAGAGGGCACTTAGGACGTTATGAAAAAGCTAAAATAGGTCTAGTAAAAGTCGCACGGTTTTCGAGATATTTGGACTTTTAGGTTGTTTTCGAAAATGAACACCCTTGTTCAATGTTTCGATTATAGCACCATTATAAGGTAATTTTTTTTAATTTTTATTTTTGCTCAATATTATTGAATACTTGTGTTATCAGATAGGAATCACCATTTTTGTGAGACATCAATAGATTAAAAAAAAAATCGCAAACATGAATTTTGCATTTTCAATCGTACATTGATCGAACTTTCAACTCTCATGGTGAAAAAAAAATACACTACCGTCTAGTTGCCCATAAGCTTAAAAACATGCCAATTTATTGACGAATTCAAAATAGTAACTACTTTTTGAATTTAAAATCTAAAAGCCAAATAAATAACTAAAATACACGCCCACCCCCATTTTTCCCGATTTACTTTTTGTATCCCGGGCGTAGAGTTCAAAACTTTTTGTTGCAAAATTAACATTACTGGCCACTAATTTATATGCCATTTATTCCAAATTTAAAAAATATGTTGCCTGCTTTTTGTTTTTTATTCGAATTCGATTTTCCATTTCGCTATTATTGCGTAATGATTGGTGAATTGTGTTTAGATTGTGTGTGGTGTTGATTTTTTTGGTTTTAATGTTTAGAACACAATACACGTCCAATGAATATGCTCAAATGCATTACATTTATGGCGAGTGCCAAGGCAACGCTAGTGCTGCTGCGATTTTGTACGCTGAACGCTACCCAAACAGACGCCATCCCGATTACCGGATTTTTCTTCGCATCCATAACGCGTACAGTGAAGGCAGAGTTCTTGGCCAGGGTGTAGGAGGACATAGTGAAGGTAGTCCGAGGGAGGGAGACGGTGAAAATGTCCTGGATTTAATAGCGGAAAATCCTTCTTTGTCCGTACGGAACATAGCAAATAGCCTTGGTCTGACAACGTGGAAAGTGCATGCAACTTTAAAAACACATGGATTGCACCCTTTTCATTACCAACGTGTGCAGGTCTTATTGCCTAGAGACTATCCGCAAAGGTTGACCTTCTGCCGCGAAATGCTGCGTCGTATCCGAGATGATTCAAATTTTTTCAACAACGTACTGTGGTCAGAAGAATCATCATGTCATAGAGACGGATATGTGAATCTGCACAATCTGCACAGTTGGCAGTTAGATAATCCACACCTGATGAGAGAGGATAGGTCGCAATACCAATTTAAGGTAAGTTAACTAAAGTTCACGAACGATTTAAAATTAATATTAATAGTGTTTATTTTATGCTAATAATTGCAATTTTACAATACAAAAAATATTGATTCAAGGTAAATTTGTGGACTGGTATCCTGAACGGAGAAGTGATTGGCCCCTTCGAGTTACCACCTACTCTGAATGGAGAGAGCTACTTACAGTTTCCCCAAAATGATTTGCCGATCCTATTGGAGGATGTACCACTAGCACTTAGGCGAGAAATGTGGTTCCAACAGGACCGTTGCCCGGCCCACTACGCTACACGAGTGAGACAGTACTTGTCGGCCACTTTCCCGGAGCGATGGATCGGTCGCCGCGGGCAAATACTTTGGCCTCCACGTTCACCGGACCTGAATCCTTTGGACTTTTTTTATTGGGTGGTCTCAAAAAAAAGTATACAGCCGTCCAATAACAACCCCTGGTGAACTGCGTCAGCGAATTAGAATTGCAGCTCGAGAAATAAGCGACTCAGGATACACCAAATTTGCAAAGCGGTCATTCATGCGACGATGTAGAGCGTGTATCAGGGTTGGCGGACGGCAATTTGAGCACTTACTTTAACTTTTATTTTATTTTAATTTATTAAAACTTTTACCATTTGTCTATTTTTTTATTCAACGGCGGCATCGTTTCAGTCATTTCATGAGAAACTGGACTTAATAGTATCAGCTGCTTTGTCCTTTACCCGACTTTTTTCAATTTTTTTATTGGTGATACCGACAAATGTTTACCATTTTAAAATCTCCATTAAATAAGCATATTTTTAAGCTTATGGGCAACTAGACGTTAATGTATTTTTTTTCACTCATTACCTAACACCCTGTATATATTATTATTATATGTACTTTATATATATTATTTTTGTCTCTGCCTACCCCTCTGGGAAATAGGCGTGATTTAATGTATGTATGTATGTATATGTATTTTTAATAATATATAATATTGTGTTGCTGACAACAATATCACAAGATCACCAACATTATCCCTTTATAATGTATATTAGTTTGATCTGTGATATTGTATATATTTATACTCCTGTTTTTTAAGCCTTAGAAATGACTTGACTTGAATAATATACATACATAAATAAATGTGTGTGTATTGTTTTAAATTGGATGCTAATTAATGCATCTTCTTTAAATTGTTCTGTTTTTTCTAAGTTGGGATGGGATTGTAAAAAAATCATATTAGTTTAATAGAAGCTGTGCTGCTAAACCTGTTGCTTACATATAAAAATGATGCTGCACTTGTAATTTCCCTTTTAAATTGTGTTATTTTTGTGCCATAAAGAGTTTACATAATTACATGTACATACTACTTATTGACAATTAAGTTTAGTATCCCATCAAAAACATAAATGTGAAAGGCTGCCAAGTTCGATACTATGGGAATGCTTCGCCTATAAAAGAAGTGAGATCTGAATAAGTACCAAGTTTCATAAAAATACCTCAAATCATAAACAGTTATAGGAATGCACACTTGATTTCCAGCAGTTTTTAAGGTACATTTTGAATAAGTATCACGTTACATAGAAATACCTAAAATTATAATAGTCAGAGAAACGCACACCGGTTTTTTTATCAGTTTCCTGATAACATTTATTATTTTCAGTACTTTTTAATGATGTTACTTGGCAAGTTTTCACACACCACACACCTTTTCAATGCAATGAATCGACACCTTTGGACTGCAATGTGTCAAGTATATAATTTTCTATTAAAACTGGCCAAGTTACATCATTAAAAAGTACTGAAAATAATAAATGTTATCAGGAAACTGCTAAAAAAACCGGTGTGCGTTTCTCTGACTATTATAATTTTAGGTATTTCTATGTAACGTGATACTTATTCAAAATGTACCTTAAAAACTGCTGGAAATCAAGTGTGCATTCCTATAACTATTTATGATTTGAGGTATTTTTATGGAACTTGGTACTTATTCAGATCTCACTTCTTTTATAGGCGAAGCATTCCCATAGTATCGAACTTGGCAGCCTTTCACATTTATGTTTTTGATGGGATTTCATTTATTTTTGTTAGGTGTAGGTTCTTTTTTTTTTTTTTATCAATTTTGCTTTAGGAAATGTCTCATTCCACTTAGGTATGTACTTTATACTATACCCTTTATACTAAGCGTCTAATTGTTTTTTCTACGATTGCGTGGCACTGTCTGCTTTTTCGTTTTGTCATTTTGTATACTGTCTTGTACAGCTGACATGCTAGAGCGCATTGCCCATTCAATATCTTGGTTTTTTTTTACACGTTTTCTGTTAACTGATAAACTTGCCAAGTCACGGCGGTATCCTCGGGATTCTTGTCCGTATAACGTTTAACGGCACTCTGGTGAACCTCAGGATGTGTTTTCCTATAACGCTGACTAGATTCACGCAGTTGCTCGGCACGAGATTTTTCCGATGTTTTGGGCCGGCCTTGTTTCCGCTTTGGTGGACGTCCTCTTCGCGATGTGTTTGCATTCTCAGAATGACCTGTGATCTCATCCTGGACTTCAGGAGAGGTTGAAATAATCTCAACAGGCTTACAGACATCGTAATATCCTGACGATAGTTCCCCCGTGAAGAGAAAGCGTTTTATTGGACGGCCCTCTACACCAGATACTCCAAGTAGATCACCGTTACGATATACTTCAATCCTAATGGGATACAAATCCCCTGCAGCTTTGAATTCAGAAACAGCTCCATAAGTTGCCGGATGCAGCATACTATGACGATATTCTTCTGCAGAATTGTAGGGCTCGCCGTCATGTTTGCAAGTATATGCGGCCAAATCTTCCCACTTTCGACAGACATAGTCGACTATTTCCGCACGCACGGTACTTCTTCGTTGTATATCAGTAGCATTAAATAGTGAAAAGGCAATTGAATGGAACAAACAACTTCCATCGCGAGGCATGGGCATAATTTGGTGTGAAATTACTGATTCGCTAATCTTTAACTCTACTGTACGACTAATTTTTATTTTATACTTAGGTACTTCCTAGCTAGATGGTTATAGATTGGAGTGTTAGGTGTATATGTGTAGAAAAGAAACCTGTTTACCTATTAACTTGTTACAATTATGAAAGAAGAATGAATAAGGATACAGAAAGCAACGTTTTTAAAAGTTTTATTTAGAAAATGTAACGTTAGTTCTTCATGAAACAACTGATATATTAACGAGACCAAGCTATTGTAATATTATAAATGAAGGCATACATCAATTCATAGTCCAATCAAGCAATTTACAAATAAGTCGCAAATCGCAAACTTATAGGTACGTTTACGAGACACAACCGGACAGCATCTGGGCGCTCGCGCGTATGACGCGCGGCTGCCGAACGCTTTGGTTCGTCGACTCCCCGCCTCCCGCGCGTACGCATCCCCCCGGCGGCATGAGCGGGCGAACGGACGGATGGCATGAGCTGGCGGACGGCGCGAGCGCGGCGGACAAGTGTAGGCAGCGACGGAGGGTGCGCGAGGCGGGGAACGGATTTTTTATCTAGTATCACTATACATACATATATCGGGATTTCGGGATCGATCGGGCAGCGCGAGTACCTATAATCTATGATAAATCCTATTTTACTATTTATTTATAGGTGATTTTTACAAATAAACTGGCTCCCTACACCTATAAAATGTACCTACTTACATATAATTACATACATCAATAACGTACTTTATTCTGTTTGTAAGTACGCTACCTACATAAATAATTAATAACTTGGTAATACCTACCTACCAGTAGGTGTTATAATTGGTGGCCTATTATTTAGCCCTAGAAGTGCCCCATCCCATCTCATCCCGTGGCGTATCGGAGGGTGAGATGGGCAGTAGTATATATAATTCCATCTTAGAGTATATATGATTTCCATGTTCATGAATCTGCGATTTTATTAGCTGTAAAATTAGAAATTATTTAGACTATGCGAGAAAAAATAGTCTTTTAATTTTTGTTTGACTGATTTAGCGCACCTAGTGTACCTAGTGACCTGCTTTGCACTTCGTAAATCGTGGGTTCGGTCCCCGCAACAGACACACACAGAGTGGTGAACAATTTTATTGTTCTTGTCTTTAAGACAAACATGTATTTGTCTTAAATTGGTATGTATCTAAATTTAAATAAGTCTTATCTCATTTCCACTCCATACCTACTTATAGTAGAACAAAATTACACATTTGTTGTTTTCGAAACTGACTCACACTTGGCCGTTTTCATATTTTTACTTTATTTCGACCTAAAGACAAACCTTCGAGCCAAATTTCAGGTCGGTACGACCATTGGAAGATAGACCCATTTAGTTCTTTATGATGACTTCATAGTAGAACAAAGTTACACCTTCGCTATTTTTAAAACTGACTCGCACTTGGCCGTTTTCAGATTTTTCCATCTATCTCCATGCCAAATTTCAAGTCAGTACGACCATTGGAAGTGGTCTAGGTTTTTGATGAGTCAGTGAGTCAGTGAGTGTATAGTAAAAATAGCGATTTTCTGACGTCAATATCTCAAGAACTGCTATAGGTAGAATAATGAAATTTTGTATTCTAGACAACTAAGGGGATGTCAACAGACACTCGAAATTTCATATGCTTAGATAAAATATGTTTTGAGTTATAGGGTGGTCGAAATTGGCCCGAAATGGTTCGTGTAATATAACCCACGGCCGGTGTGTCGCTTTTTTTTGCTCGAACTTGGCGGACACACTGCCGTGTGTCTAGATACATATTTGTTATACATGTATATTTGACTTCGAATGTAGCATTTTGCAGAAATGTTACTTATATAACAAAATTGTACTTGTGTACAGGTCAGGTGGATGTAAGCCCTCCTTGCTGCTTCTATTTTGGTTGGCAAATAAAACATCGGAGCCAGCTTCTACATCTACGGTGTGCTACTGGGACAAGCCCGCACTGGCCACGGCCCGCACAGAACATATTTCCAGCGATGACATTTTCCCCAAGGCCAAAAGACCAAAATTGAGCCCTAAAGACCCCAATGTTTTGATAAGTTTTATTGAGGAATGTCAAAAACGGAAAATGGTAAACTCTCTCATTCTGGGTTGTGATGAACACAATCCAAAGTCTTCAAATCAGCTCAATCAAAGCTTGAATAGGTATATTTGATTTAACAGTAGAATTTGTAGAAATAACATCACAACATGACCACACAAGTTTCAAAAACTACTTATCAAGTATAATTAGCGAATTATTATTTAATTATTATTTGTTTTTGTCCCTTTAAAGGTATCCTTATTATTATTATTTTTTTAAACTAATGTCACATTTTCAAGTAATTAATACCATATTGCTCGGTTAGTATTTGTATTATTTAACTGTGGTAACTTTACTGGTTGATGTATAATTTTAAGTTTTTTTATTGTATGAGCCATATTGTACCGTTTAGTTTGTACCCTAATAAACATTAAAACATTAAATGTAATAGATAAGATTAATAAAAATACCACTGGGCAATCTGACAACAAATACTGGCACAGCATACGACAGGGAAGATTGACAGCATCAAAATTGCATGAAGCTGCCCACTGCAATACTGCAGATGGATCACTAGTGGAACAAATTTTGGGTGGGTACAAAGTTCCCGAAACCAAAGAAATACGAATTGGCAGAAAATTTGAAACTGCTGTACTCAAAGAAACTGAAAAATTACTGGACATTAAGATTATCAAATCAGGCATTGTACTAATTAATGGAATCACAGGAGCATCCCCTGATGGAATCACTGATGATTTCGTCATAGAAATAAAATATCCCGCAACAAAAAAGGCAGTTAAAACCTATATTAAAAATAATGCCATTCAAAACAAATTCAAAACACAAATCCAATGCCAAATGCTAGCATGCAAAAAATATAAGGGTCTTTTTTGTGTTGCTGACCATCAATTTGAAGCTGCAGCCGACAGGCATCCTTACACAGCTTCTGACAGGGCATGGTGGGTTCGCCGCGTATTTGGCTAGATTCAAATGCAGGGAGAACCCATCATGCATCTGTGAAGAAGGAACAGAGGAAAAGGTCTCCCACATCCTTTTCGAATGCCCCTCCCACCATGTAGATAGATACGAACTCTAGATGTACACAAACACTAAACTATCGGCACAAAACGTACACGATCACCTAAAAGACGAGAAAATAAATAGAAATGAAGATATTTAATATTACTAGGTTATATATTATGCATAAATAATATTAGTAATAGAAAAAGTCAGCAATTTAAAAAAATAGTTAAGCAATAGTATTAAGAAAGATATGTAATAGAAATAAGGAGTGTAAAGAAGATGTTGCAATAGGATACTGAATGTTTAATATGATAATTAAGTAGTTAATAGTTTCATGATATAAAGGATGTAAACTCAAAAAAGTATAAAATTAGGAATAGTGTAAACAGATTCACACATATACTGTACGATATTGATCGAATTGAAAATCCTGT
This sequence comes from Acleris emargana, assembly GCA_927399475.2. Classification (NCBI taxonomy): domain Eukaryota; kingdom Metazoa; phylum Arthropoda; class Insecta; order Lepidoptera; family Tortricidae; genus Acleris; species Acleris emargana. Next base: position 19,081,871 of record OV656854.1, read on the forward strand.
ATAGAATAAGTAGCACATAGAAAATGTTAATTTGAACTTGAAAATGTTTCAAACCTCAATCAGAGCAAAGCAAACCAAAATAAAAAGATATGCCATGTCAGTTAAACAGAGTCTCTGGCCCATGCCAGAGGAATATAAGAATAAAAAAAAACAAACAACAACAAACAAACTGCGTAAGTAAAATAACTAACCGTTTATTCCAGACAACTACACCGTCGCATGGGCGCGAAACTGCTGACGCCCCCGACTGCATAGCCAACTTACATAGCGCACGCCCTATCGCTAGCTATGCAACTGTGTCGCTACACAACCTTCGTGTATTCAGTCAACTAATCCGGTTCAAATCTGATACATCGTAATAAATCTGGAGTATCTAGAGATCGACGTTCCGATACATCACATTTGAATCTGAAATTTTTGACAGTTTCGACGGAAGTCAGAACGCGTTGAAGCCAGATTAATGTTCATCACAATCATGTTTATTAATTATTGCTTTAATATTAACTGTACTTACATTATTTTTCATATTTTCAAGTACTGGTACGGAAACCAGGATAATAGCGTTAGATGGGCGGATGCGCTTTCCAACCCATATAGGTTGGAGTGTGGGGTGAGGCAAGGGGGGTTAAGTTCACCCACACTCTTTAATTTATACGTGAACGAGCTGCTTGATGCGCTTAGTGGAATGCATGTCGGGTGTCATATTGACGACGTCTGCGTCAGTAATATTAGTTATGCGGATGACATGGTTCTACTGAGCGCATCAGTATGCGGCATACGGAAGCTGTTGGGAGTGTGTGAGACTTATGTTGGTGCCCATGGCCTTAAATACAATGTCGCAAAGAGCCAATATATGGCAGCTCTTGACAGGGTTGACGATTTCAAATATTTGGGGCATCTAGTCTCGTGGGACCTGAAAGACGATAGGGACATTGAACGGGAGCGGAGGGCTCTGTCGGTCCGGGCCAACATGATAGCTCGTAAGTTTGCGCGCTGTACGAGGGAGGTGAAGCTTACATTATTTAGAGCGTACTGTACCTCCCTGTACTCGTGCAGCTTATGGGGGTGGTATACGAAACGGGCCTACGGAGCCCTCCGCGTTAACGCGTTCCGGGTGATAGTGGGGCTGTCTCGCTTCTGTAGCGCGTCAGGGATGTTCGCAGCCGCTGGGGTCGATGGGTTTCATACCACCATGCGCAAGCGGGCCGCGTCCCTGGTGCGCCGCGTGCGGGCCAGCCCCAACATCATCCTCAGCATGATAGGGAGCAGGGTAGACTGCCCCTATTTGCGTCACTGCTGTGGGCTACATGCTCCATGTAGTCCATGTAGTTAATTATAGGTTTAAGTGTATTTTATTAACACATAGGATTAAGCAGAAACTAACAATATGAGTTGTAACTATTTTTACTCGTTATTATTATTATTATTATTATTTGTGGATGCTTCCCCAGGATATTTGTTTTTATAAATTAGCTTATTTAAGTGTGTCAATACTCAAAATTATTATTTCCTAGCTGTTGCTCGTGTGCAAAAAGGAATGATGAATTTGAATTTTTGTTTGCTAATTTTTAAACGTTTTGTTGAACTTTATTCAAATCATAGATGTTAAAAATAAAAACATTAAAAAACACGGAAGCCGTTAATAAATTGAAATAAAAAGTAAATAAGTAAGTAGTATAAGTTTTATTATTCGAATAGGACCGAGAAAGTCTTATTAGGTATGTTTTTTACAGCAAGGACTTTTGAGGTCTAAGTAGAAAAAAATCCCCCGGCTGCATTATAAAAGAGTACTTATAGCCTGGCAATAAAGTGGAGCCAAAAAATGAGGGCAGCACTGTCGTTCGTATAGCCACCCTATACTACGACTAAAACGATATTGATACTTTATTATATAATTTCTCTTTAACACTAAGGTTTTCTCATAATCACTTTTTATTAGTAATAGTCGTAAACTTTAACATTTATAATAATTACTAGCTTGTACCCGCGACTTCTAAGCTTAGGAGAAGACCTAATGATAGATATTTTTTTAGAAAACCTACTTTGTTCACTTGATCCATACACATTGATTATCGGGCCTTTGTCAGAAGGCAAACTAAGGAAACAGCAGAAATAAAATAAACATGAAATTTAAAACATAATATAAGAATCAATGTCTTTATTATTATTATTTTATTTTAAGTACAAGCACTTCAAAATGTCAGTCAGAGTCTAGAAACTCTTCATCTAAATATTCCACCCCAGAAAAAAGAGGCTCTTGGCTCGAGGTTCATGCACCTTTCTTTGTAATCATCATTCTCTGTATCAGATGACTCACTGCTACTGTCATCTCTGAGATTAATAATTAGTTTTTCCATGTCCGTATACAATGTTTGACCCCTTTCATAGTATTCCTTTTCAATTTGTTTAACGTGTTTACATGAATTTTCCCAACTCTCGACAGTTATATCTTGGAATGCTTGCTCAGCCGCCACCTGAATAAAAGAATAATCACATCCATGAATATTAATATTACTCACATCATTTACGACAATATTGAACACTATATAAAGAAAATAAAAGTAATATCTATCTTCTATCTTTCTATCCATACATATAAAACAGTTTTCTGACTGACTGACAGACAATGTACAGCCTAAATCACTTGTAAAAAAACCACGCGTAAGCCACTTGTAAAAAAAATACTAAAAGGATCAATCTCATTCAGTCCTCGTATTAAGAGTCACGTAAAATGATGGATATAACCTCAAAAAATAGTTTTAGAAATAACATTTCAAATTCATAAATTTTATGGTAAAATGATACAATTGATCATAAGAACTGTAATAATGGGTAATATTCTGTACACAAAACATATTTCATATGAATAAATACCTGTAAATTCAGCAGTACCTCGATAAACATCGTCAAGTTCAGACAAAGTCTGTCCAGTCTCACTTTCTGCCAAACATCGCAAGAAAACTTTGAAAATTATTGCTCTCGCACCACTTCGAATTGGCCTACTCATGTTTTTTGTAGTTATTAGACGGAACAGAATGCTTTAAATATATTTATTAAATAATTATCTCAAAAATCGACTCGTGGGTGACGCAATAAGTACTAGTACTTGTCAGTACAGTATTGTTGCCATGGGACAAAATTTTTAGTTGCAGCTGTCACCACTGGCTCGACTTTTTTGCCAGGCTATATGTGACTGGGATTAAAATATTCAATCGTTTACCGAAATGTATTAAAGCAATAGATGGCGCAACGTTTAAAAAGGAGCTAATAACTAAATGTTTTTACAACGTGAATGAATACTTTTCTGTTAATTATTAAAAATTGTTATCCAAACGAAATACTATTGTACGCCCGAAATAGGCAAGCTGTTGATTCCATACTCTGTATATTACTTAACAGTATTTGTACACAGTTATTGACAATAAAATTATCTTATCTTATCTTATAAAAAAATACTAACAAGAACTTTTTCAGTCCTATTCGAAAAACAAAACTTATTTTTCACGTTTTAATTCAATTGTCGCCACGTTCGGGGGACCGCTAAGTAAATTAAATAATATAAAATGCCCCAGCATACTTAGCGCTCCCCCGTCGTGGTGATACCTTGTATAAAAAAATATTTTGACCATTAGTTCAAAGAACTACCTACTTATCAAACAATCATACCTGACTCCTACGCGAGCTTGGATCAAAATATTAATAACTACTTATAATTAAGCTTATAGGGTCAATACTTATAATTTTTTACTTTTTAGAGGTTTCTTACAGTGTTGTGAGTCGAGGGTTTTTTAATTTTTAATTTCAAGCATTTTTAGTGCCTTGTAAAGCCTAGTTTTAATAAAAATGTGTTATTAACCAACTTGATTTTTTATGTGCTTGAAGTAATCAATGTACTCGTATTTTCTACTATGTATCACGTTTTACAGGTAAACCCATAGGCTCTTTAGGCCCATTGCATTTCCTTGTTTACATTAAGAACATACAGGAGATCGGGCTAAAGGGGGACCCAACTCTGTATGCTGATGATACAAGCCTGTTTCACTTTGGTAATTCAGTTCAGGGCCTTGCATCTGAAGCTCGAACCGACTCAAACATCCTATACAAGTGGTTTCAGAGCAACTTTCTTACTATAAATGTGACAAAAACGAACTTTGTATATAATATTTGCGCCTAAAAATAAAAAACTTCAGATAATAGATTAAACAAACAATAAACAATAATAAACAAGCAATGAATGGACAGAGTAGATCACGAGAAACACCTTGACCTGGTACACATTTTTTCAAATTTGCTCAAGTAATGCTACAATCCTGTACCTAATGATGATGTGGAATTACAAGTTGGTTGCCACATTGTTGACACCATCATAACAAAACTACCACAACAGCACTTTGATACTTCAAAAATAATGCTGCCTGCCGGTGTCAAGCTCGCAGATACTGACTTCAATGTGCCTTCAGAAATTCCATTGTTGTTAGGTGCAGATATCTATTTTAAAATAGTTCAAGAAGGCCAAATAAATTTAAATAATGGTTTAGTACTTCAAAATACATTGTTTGGCCACATTGTGGGAGGTATCAGATTCAGATTCAGATTCAGATTCTTTATTTGCAATAAACGTGGTACAAATGGTCTTAATTTAAAACATAATCCGACACATTTAACCGTCGGTGACAGCATGCGAAACATGACTACTAAAACTAAGAATTTACAAAAGTTCTATAACATATCGCTCATCCAGTAGAATAATGACATAATTGCAAAAAATCGGGTTTTGAGATTTTACCGTCATAAGTGTTCTAAAGGTCAGGTCTATCGCGTGGAACAATGACAACATGCATGCTAAAAATGCAATTATGTCATTATTCTATTGGATGAGCGATATATTAAAAATTAAATCATTAAAATGGGAAATAAATTAAATTAAGTACATATTAATGTTTCGTTATTAAATATTCATTTACGGAGTAGAAGCCCTTCTCAACCAACCAGTGGAAAAGTATGGTTTTAAATCGATGGTATTTGAGATTTTTTATTTTTTCTGGTAAGTTATTGAGTATTCTAATCGACATTGCATAGCAGTTTTTGTGACAAATGTTTGTTTTAATTTTTGGTGCTACCAGTCTTTCGGGATACCGTGTATTAAAAGTGCAGACTTCTTTTTTCCTAGTAAAGAAACCAGGGTTCATCAAACAAGTAGATACCTACATGGGAGAGTCAGCAACCTAAGCTGTCGAAATAGAGGCTTGCAGCTTGTGAGGGGACCTACTTTACATATTGCACGAATGCATTGCTTTTGCGCGATGAAAGCTTTATTGATTGTTCCAGAATTACCCCACAATATGATACAATATCTTAGAACTGAAGCAACATACGCGTGATATACACTTAGTGCAGTTTTTTTATTGGTAATGTGGGTAAGCCTCCAAAGAGCGAATGCAAAACGATTTATTTTGCCACAGATTTTGTCTACTTGTGGTCTCCACGTACACTTGTCATCTAGAATTATTCTTAAAAACGTGGCTTCATTAGCTTCATTTAAAGGTTGACCCTGATAGACTAATTGAAATTTAGACTTAGTTGCGCCCTGATTGACAAATTGCACGAATTTAGTTTTACTTATATTTATTTTTAAATTATTTACATTTAGCCATTGTATTATATCACATATTGTTCTATTTATTGATTCATTATAATCAGTATCGTATTTATTTGTTATTAATATTGATATGTCGTCAGCAAAAAGGGTACACGGATGTGAAGTGACACGAGGCAAGTCGTTTATATATAACAAAAATAGAAGGGGTCCCAATATGCTGCCTTGCGGTACACCAAATCGATTTATTACCATTTCTGACTTAGATATTTGTTCTTCCAAAGAATTCTTGTTGATATTAGTGAGTTCGACAAATTGTTTCCTATTACATAAATAGCTTGCAATCCAGTCGCGTGAATGACCTCGTAAACCATAGACTTCGCATTTATGTATAAGCAAATCGTGGGAAACAAAATCGAATGCCTTACTCATATCAAAGAATACAGCAGTCGTTTGTTTTTTGTTATTAACACTTTCAATTATATTTTTAACGAATGTGAAAGTAGCTAAGAGGGTGGATTTGCCTTTTTGGAAGCCATTTTGTTCTGTAACTAAAATATTATGTTTGTTAATAAAGTGTGTTATTCTCTGTTGCATAATTTTTTCCAGTATTTTGGAAAAGATTGGCAGTAGTGCAATTGACCGATAATCGTGCGGATTGTTCCTATCTCCTTTTTTAAAAATAGGTTTAATAACCGAAATCTTAAGTTTATCAGGAAAAATCCCCTGTGACAAAGACAAGTTAATTATGTAAGTGAGAACATTTGTTATTTCATGAGATGATAGTTTAATGATGTTAGTTGGGATTTGATCATAACCAGTTGATTTAGTGCTATTCAGCGATTTTATCACTTTATTCACTTCGCTTGAGTCAGTGGGGAAAAGAAACATACAAAAATCGTTTTGCTCCAGTCTATAAGCGTAGGGCGTATCCACTTTGGGTTCGGTTTTATTAGTTAGTTTGAAAAAATAACTATTAAAGGCTTTAGCAATTTCTTCAGTTTCTGTAAATGTGGCGTTGTCATATACAATTTTGTTAATCACATTACTTTTAATTTTTGCAGTACCATTTTCCCATGTGGTTTTGCAAGCATTTCTTGCCGAATGAATGATTCGTTCATTACATATTTTTGGGCTGCCAGTACACACTTTTTGAAACACCTATTGTAGTTGAGATACTTTTCCTTATTATGGTGATTCCTGCTTCTGTAATATTTAAATCTTAATACTCTTTTATTCTCGGCGGCTAATTTAACACCTTTAGTCATCCATTGGGGGTTTTTAGGTACGTTACTTAGTTTTTTCCTATAAAATGCAAACAGAGATTAAAAAACAGGACAAATAACTCATGAAAGCTGTTGAAGGCAATATTCGTGTCAGTTTCTGAGTAAACCTCCTGCCAGGACAGTTTACTTAAACAATAGAGAAATCTACTCTGATTCTCAACACTGAAGTCCCTTATTTTAATGAACCAATATCTCAGTGGTAAAACTCTATTAATTATTGGCACTTTAAGAATCTGGCCTGTGTTGTCAAAATTCAAAATATTTATTCCGTGTTTTGGCGAAAATTTGTTTTATAAGAATTTAATGTGTGTGAATTTTTGATGTTTCGTAAGTTTTCACTTTTTTTATTGTGTATTATAAAATTGTGCTCGTAGTCAATACTATCTATTATAGAATTGAGCTGGGTACATGTCTGCTGAAGTAAATTACCGTGGTTGGGCTTATTTAAAAAAAAATCATTTGCCCCTGCAACAGGGTGACCAATATTGTGTCAAACTTTGTAATAAAGGATAATACAGAAAACGCTGCATCGAGCAAATTACGGACGACGCGGTAGCCTAGTCGGTAGTGACCCTGCCTACGAAGCTAGCGGTCCCGGGTTCGATCCCCGGTACGGGCAAATATTTGCGTGACGATCACGAATATTTGTTCCTGAGTCTTGGGTGTTTTCTATGTATTTAAGTATGTATTTATCTATACATAAATTTATAATTATTTAAGTAAATTTATCATTACCCAATAGTACAAGCCTAGAGCTTAGTTTGGGGCTAGGTCAATTTGTGTGAGATTTTCCCGTTGTAAAAAATAAAAATAAAAATGCTGGACAACAACAGTGGCGCCCTTATAACTTTTCTTGTCTTCTAATAAACTAAAGAATTTCCTTGGAATCGGACGGTTTCTTTTTATTGTTCAAGTAAAAACACAACTTATGGAATAAGTAGCGAACGAATTGCCTTGCATTTATTAGCATTGGAGCCATTGGAGGGGCTCCCATAAGCCGCGATTCTTTCGTTATGTTTCGTGAAAAACTCAAATAAATGACCTCTAGCATGTAGTAACCCATCTGCAAAGACCATTCGACATTCTATATTTGAATTTTGACGTTAATTCCATACCTACTAGTTTTGTACACAATTACAAGCAAGACATCATTTACTTAAGTTTTTCGCCTATATCGTTATCATCATTTCAGCCTCGAGACGTTTACCCACTGCTGGACAGGCCTCCCCCAAGGGTTGCCCCGAGGACCTGCACCGCTTGCATCCACTGGTTTCCCGGATTACTACGTATACAAAAATATAATGAAACAATATTTACAATGAAGTACAATCACCCTCTAACTTACTTAAAACGAAACCTATAACAAACTCTTTACTGCTCGCGATTCAAAACGGTTGTTAGGGTCCTACTGGACGTACAATAAAATAAGCGGACTGTATTAAAATAGGGGCTGGTATAATCCCGTCAATTGTTACAATATATGTCCCGGTCAAACAGTTCTTAATTATTTATGGAAATCGAAATCTCGTCCGTCTTCGTGGCTGTTATTTATTATTACATACATACATACATTAAATCACGCCTGTTTCCCAGAGGGGTAGGCAGAGACAACTTCTTTATTTATTATTATTTATTATTATTATTTATTTATTTATTTATTTGTTGCTAAGGCGAGTGGCCGCGCTGCGCTTGCTCGCGATGACGTCACGAGCCGTGTCGTCGTCCCGCGCGTCTCCTCCCGGACGTATAGAAGCCGGTTCGCAACATGCTCCCCGGGTTGAAGTGTGTTGAAGACTTCAAAGATCTGGAAGGGGGCAGATGTTATTAAAAGCCCTACGTATGGTTCCCTTCCTTGTTTTTAACTCGGCGACTCTGGTAACTCCGTCGCCGCCAGGGTATAACTTAATGACTCGTCCTAGAGACCACAGCAAGGGTGGTAAAGCCTTCTCTTTGACGAGGACAAGAGAGCCAAGTTTCAGCTCCTTATTGGAAGTCCGCCATTTCATTTTCTCCTGAAGTAGAGCAACATATTCTAAAGAGAAGCGACTCCAGAAATGTTGTTTTAAAAGATCGATCCTTTTGAATCTCTCGAGGCGATTGATGTTACTCGTGTCAGGCACCTGAGGCTGAGGAATAGACATAAGTGATCGTCCAATTAAAAAGTGAGCAGGAGTGAGAGCGGAAAAATCTGAAGGATCGGTGGAAAGAGGGGTGAGGGGGCGAGAGTTTAGTACAGCCTCTATTTGAGTGAGGCATGTAGCCATCTCCTCGTACGTTAGATGAGTGAGTTGTAAGATGCGCTTGAGATGATATTTAGTAGAGCGCACGGCTGCTTCTGCTAAGCCGTTAAAATGTGGAGTATAAGCCGGAACGAATTTAAATTCGATTCCTTCTTGAGCCATATGACTGCTGGTCTGACTGCTCGAGGAACTGAGCCAGCTCGTTATAAGTGCCAACAAAGTTAGTTCCGTTATCGGACGTGATACTATTAGGCTTGCCGCGTCGTGAAACAAAACGATTTAGAGCGGCTATGTACGCTTCGCTAGACAGAGCCGTAACGAGCTCTATATGACAGGCTTTAACCGAATTGCAAACGAAGATTGCCAGGAAAGACTTTATGAGTCTGCAACCTCTGCCCTTCCGGTCTGCTATCAATACTGGCCCAGCATAATCAACGTTACAATTTAAAAAGGGAAACTCAAGTTCCGTTCTGGAGGCCGGTAGTTGGCCCATTATGGGTTGAACACTTTCAGCTTTAAATCTGAAACATCGTATACATTTGTTGACTATATTCTTAGAAAGGTTTTTGCCGCCTAGCGGCCAATAAGTTTGCTTAATGTTTCCTAACAGAAGCTGAGGGGGGGCATGTAAGTATTTTAAATGATAATGATTAAATATCATTTTAGTAAAGGGATGTTTGCTGCATAATAGAATTGGGTGCTTTGTATCATAACAGTAAGGTGAATTATCCAGTCTGCCACCAACCCTAATTGTATTATTAGAATCAATAAATGGACTTAAAGAAATCAATCGATTTTTGATTGGAAGTGCCTTGCCGGCTTTAAGAAGAGCATATTCTTCGGGGAACATTTCCAACTGAGATTTATGTATGATCACTTGCAATGAAATTTGAAGTTCTTTAAGCAAAAGATCTCCTTTTGATTTATTCTTGGGGTGACGACAATTGTAAATAAATCTTTGTAAATATGCTATCGTGTTTTCTAGGTTAGTCAATTTTGATTTATTTTTGATTAGGTTAGTTATTAAGTCAGCATTAGCAGTGTTATCAAGCGCGAGAGAACAAGTAATCAACTCGGGTAGATCCTGTTTCGCGTCTGGGCTAGGCGTTTTAGGCCACTCGGTTTCATTTTTTGACAAAAAAGATGGTCCTGACCACCATAAAGATGAATTACTGATGAGGTCAGCCTTCAGCCCGCGAGAAACAAGATCCGCCGGATTGTCCCTCGACGGTACGTAGCTCCATGTGTGACCCTCTGTGCTCTCTTGAATTTCATGCACACGGTTGCGTACAAAATTATTAAGGTGAGTAGGTGATGTAGATAACCACCCTAAAACAATCATTGAGTCACACCAGAATCTACACTTGCTAATTGTTAGTGTTAAAGCGGCCAATACTTTGGTACACAGTCTTGCAGCCAGAAGAGACCCGAGAAGTTCAAGACGAGGTGTAGTCGTTGGCTTGATCGGCGCTACTCTGCTTTTTGAGGTCAAGAGATGTACCTTGGTTGAGCCGAAGGTGTCTATAGAGCGAATGTAAAGGCAGGCGCCATACGCTCTTTCTGAAGCGTCTGAAAAGACGTGAATTTCATGAGAAATAGAGTCATTTGTAAGAACCCAACGAGGAATCTCTAAATTATTAAGATGGGGTAAAGTATTGGCGAATGATAACCATAGGTTTTTTATTTCATCAGAGACCGCTTCATCCCATGAACATTGTGCGAGCCACAACCTCTGCATTATCATTTTTGCATCGACGACGCACGGACCAACGAGTCCCAAGGGGTCGAAAATTTGACTAATTACAGAAAGTATGTGGCGTTTGGTAATTTTATTACGAAGTTCGATATTGATGGCATATGACAAGATATCTAAATCACAAATCCAATTTAATCCTAAAGTCTTTGATGAAATGTTAGTATCACCTTTAGAAATATCTAAGACATTGTCTGACTGGGAGTGTAAGGGCGCGATTTGATGTAGAATTGTTTGATTGTTTGACTGTAATTTTCTTAAATTAAATTTAGCGGTTTTTAAAGTGGTTATAATTCCTTTGCTAAGCTTTACAGTGCTCTCAATAGATGATGATCCGCCTAAATAATCGTCAACGTAAAAATCGCGTTGCAGAGACTGCTTCACGTCGCTATTGGGAGCACTGGATGCTAAACTAACCAGACACTTAGTAGCTAAATATGGCGCACATGCCTCGCCATACGTGACTGTATTAAGAGTATAAGTTTTTAAAGGCTTTGATGTATCATACCTAAAAATGATCTGTTGAAGATGGCGTTGAGTGTGATTAAGCTCAATCGCTCTATACATTTTTTCTACGTCTCCGCTTACCACGTATTTGTGCTGTCGAAAACGTAATAGAATAGAGTAAAGATCCTCTTGTACAGTTGGGCCGACCATCTGGATGTCATTAAGTGACAAACCAGAGCTGGTTTTGGCCGAAGCATCAAAGACTGTACGAAGTTTTGTAGTAAGGCTGGACTCACGTATAACACCGTGGTGCGGCAAATAATAATTAACATGTTGAGGACATCTAGGTGGAATATTATTTTCGGTCATGTGACCGAGGCGTTCATACTCCCGCATGAACCCCATATACATGTTTTTGAAGGTTGGTTCTCTTTGAAATTTACGTTCCAAAGATAAGAAACGGCATCTAGCCATTTGAAAAGAATCGCCTAAGACCGAAGGATTATCCTTCAGCGGCATCGTGACGACAAAGCGGCCGTCATCACTCCTCGTGGTGTTTTCTAAAAAACTTTCTTCACATGCACGTTCCTCTGGAGACAGGGAGTGCTCGGGAGCGACGACGTCAAGTTCCCAGAAACGTGTTAAGTCTGGAATAGTTTCTTCGCTGACAAAATGACAAACAGAGGACGACGACGGTGTTTTACGACGGGTGACGTACCCTGACACCAGCCAACCCAGCTTAGTTTCGTATAACTTAGGTTGGTTTTTACCTAAGTCAATCGAGTTATTACTCAAGATGGACCAAAAGACTTCTGCACCAACTAATATGTCTATGACTGACGGTATGTGGAAAGAAGGGTCCGCTAGTCTAATTCCCATAGGAAGAGGAATATTTTTAATATCTACGTATGAAGATGGTAGAACTCTAGTAATCTGAGGCAAAATAAGGCAGTCTACAGTAAAGCTATAGTCATTATGAAATGATGTGATAGTAAGGCTGCAAGACTGTGTAATATGGGAAGTATTATTATTGATACCTGTCACCATGGAGCACGCACTACGTCGAGACAAACCCAGCTTACCGCAGAGCGACTCTGTTGCAAAGTTGGCCGTACTGCCGTTATCGAGCAGCATGCGGGCCGGGTGCACGGCGCCCTGCTCATCCACCACTTTCACGATCGCTGTGGAAAGTAAAACATGCCCAGGAGTAGTTAACCGTTTTGATTCGTTCGAGTTAGCAAAATGAATGACGTTGCTGGACGACGCTATGGCAGGCTCCGGATCGACCCGCGGCTCATGTAAGTGCAACAATGTATTGTGGCGTTTTTTGCAATATTTACATGGAACAAGATTGCAAGTATTGTCTGAGTGCCCTGGTCGTAAACAATTAAGACACACTTCCGACTCGTTAGCCTTTTGTATGCGTATTTCTATAGGAAGGGCTCTGAATTTTTCACAGTTAAAGAGAAAATGATTTTGATTGCATAAGGGACATGTAAATATTTTTTTATGAAATGAATTATTTTTTTTGTTAGTATAAGAAGAAATCCGAACTTCTAACAATTAAAACTGATTCCTTGCCACCTGAGCCGATGTGTAATATAAACATGAAGCGTGGGGCCTGGACCCTGGACACATTTGACAGTGGACCTATGGGCATCTTGCAGTGTAATTCCACGCTGGAAGATAGCGAAAATGAGCGTGAACAAGTATCGGTGCATATTAATAAATATAGAAATCTGCGGGTAGGTGCGCAACATCCTGAACATGACTCAGCTACGTCTCAACGGTCAATTGACAAGAGCGGCAACAGCGCTAGGATGACAAATCCCGAGATAGCGGAGTGCGACGTTGCCGCGCAAGCGCGCACAGACAGATCAGCTGAGCGTCAGCTCTCTATCCTCATAAACAACACAGATTGTAGTACGAAGGAACCGATATTTAGTGAATCTCATCAATTGCAACCTGAACACAAACAAGACAACGATGAATGGCAAGTAGTGAAGCGAAAGAAATCAAGTTCCACGAAATATCGTTTTCAGGGTAAATACGGTGTGGCTAGAGATTTACACTGTAATTTTAAAGCGGCGGAACGGAAAGTGCCTGTTTTTATAACGAACGTACATCGGGACACGGCGCAAGAAGACGTAATTCAGTACATTTGTAGTAAAACGAATGAAAAGGTGTCTTTACAAGAAATTAATATCAAGAAACGTCGTGACTATAAGGCATATAAAATGTACGTCAATAAAAGCAAATTAGATATGTATCTAGATGAGAATCTATGGCCTGAAGATATAATCTTTAGACGCTTTGTACATGATAAGTACAAATACACGAGCAGGGGTAGCCCCGCAACCGGCCCCGTCATTAAGAATAATGGCTAGTCGCAGTAATCGTATTTGTAAATTTGCAAGTTTTAATTGCAAGTCAATAAAACGCTCCATAGACGGGGTCAGGGAATTATGCCGTTCATGCGACGTGATAGCCTTACAAGAAACGTGGCTGCTGCCAGAGGATATTCCCTATCTCAGCACGATAGACAAGAGCTTTGGTTATACGGGTACATCAGCAGTGGACACGGCAGCGGGAATACTGCGTGGACGGCCGTATGGCGGCGTCGCCCTTCTGTGGAGAAATAGTGTGTTTTCTAACGTGTCAGTGATAAAGTGCGATAATAGTAGGGTGTGTGCAATTAAAGTGGTTATTAAAGATCGTCCCATAATTGTAATGAGTATATATATGCCTACGAATGTTCCCGTTAATCTATCGGAATTCACGGACTGCCTGGGTACGGTAAGTGCTATGATAGATGAACATGGTATTGAATCTGTTTACTTGCTTGGTGATTTCAATGCCAACCCTGGAGAGCTATTTTTCACTGAACTTATGAGTTTTTGCAATGAACAGCATTGGTCTTGTATTGACACAGATAAGCTAGGTATATCATCTAAAACGTATACCTTTATTAGTGAGGTATATGGAACTCCTAGCTGGCTAGACCACTGTATCCTTACCCAGGCGGCAGAGTGTTCTGTGTGCAATGTATTTGTAAAGTATGATTGTTTCTGGTCAGATCATTTTCCGCTAATTATTGAATGTGATTTGGAGGTCTTGATACCTAAAGTACAGGGTAAAGGAAAATCAATAAAAAAGTCAGTTTGGGGGGAAAGGACGGAGAAACAAATCGCACTTTTTGCACGTGAGGCTCACGTGAGATTGAGGTGTATAGATTTTAATGAAAAATTTACCTATTGTGCAGATCGTTATTGTAACAATCCGGGTCACAGGCGTATTCTTGATGGGCTGTATAACGACATCGTAACAGCGTTATGTGAGGCAGCAGTGTGTGAGAGTGTCAGCATGCGAGGTGGGGGGAGGGGTCCTCGTGTGATGGGCTGGACGGAACACGTAGCCGATGCTCACCGGGTGGCCAGGTCCAGGTTTGTGGAATGGGTGTCATGTGGGAGACCTAGGTTGGGCATAATGTATGAGGAGATGTGTGACAGCCGAAGGGCGTTTAAATCCAGATTAAAGTGGTGTCAAAACCACGAAAATCAATTGAAAATGGATGCCCTTGCAAAACAACATTCCAAGGGTAACTTCCGGGGTTTCTGGCGTGATACGAATAAGGTGAATGTGCGGCCTGGCCTTCCGACGAGCATCGATGGTGTGAGCGACGCAAAAGAAATAGCTACAATCTTTAAGGACTATTTCTGCATACAGTCCCCGTTGGGCCCGTGGCGGGAGATGCCTGATGCTCGGACCCGTAATGAGGTAGTAGGAATAAGATTTACAGCAAAGAATGTCGCTTGTGCCATAAAGTCCATTTCGCGCGGAAAATCTCCAGGTCACGACGGTCTGAGCATCGAGCACCTCCAACATGCCGGACCACACATGGCGAGAGTCCTAGCTATGCTCTTTAACTTGTGTATGAGTCACTCATACATGCCCACTGACATGTTAAGGACGCTAGTAGTGCCCGTGGTGAAAAATAAAACCGGGAACCTAACGGATAAGAGTAACTACAGGCCCATCTCTCTTGCCACGGTTATTGCAAAAGTATTTGACGCTATGCTTAATACACAGTTAAATAAATACCTAAAACTGCACGACAACCAATTTGGGTTTCGACCTCATTTGTCCACAGAAAGTGCCATACTGTGTCTTAAGCATACCGTCAGTTATTATACTAGTCGTGATACACCGATATATGCGTGTTTCCTTGACCTGTCTAAGGCGTTTGACATGGTGTCCTACGAAGTACTGTGGAGGAAACTCGAGTCAATCAACTTACCAAATGAACTAATAGGCATCCTCAAGTACTGGTATGGTCACCGGGTCAACAATGTTGGATGGGCAGGCGTAATGTCCGATGAGTATGGGTTGGAGTGCGGGGTGAGGCAGGGTGGACTGACCTCTCCTGCCCTCTTTAACCTTTATATGGACGCACTGATCGTCGCGCTTAGCAGTCAGCATGTCGGTTGTCATGTGGACGGTGTCTGCGTCAACAATCTCAGCTACGCAGACGACATGGTGCTGCTGAGTGCGTCGGTCTGTGGTCTCAGAAGACTGATGAGGACGTGTGAGGAGTACGCCTTGAGCCACGGATTGAAGTATAATGTGGCAAAAAGCCAATACATGGTTTTTGAGGCCGGCAGTAACCGGCCGGCTATCGTACCGCCTGTCATGCTTAATGGAGCCGTACTGGAAAGAGTTTACAGGTTTAAATATCTAGGACACGTGGTTACTGCTGACCTCAAGGATGATGGGGATATTGAACGGGAGCGAAGAGCGCTGTGCGTACGCGCAAATATGTTGGCACGGAGATTTGCACGGTGTTCCGGTGACGTGAAGTTAACGCTTTTTAAAGCATACTGCACGTCGCTGTACACGTGCGGTCTGTGGGCGAACTACACGCAAAAAGCGTACAGTGCTCTTCGCGTCCAGTATAATAACGCGTTCAGGGCGGTGATGGGGCTGGCTCGCTACTGCAGCGCCTCGGGCATGTTCGCGGAGGCGCGCACGCCGTGCTTCCACAGCACCATGCGCGTGCGCGCTGCGGCGCTGGTGCGGCGTGTGCGAGCCAGCCCCAACACCGTCGTGGCGATGATTGCGGACAGACTAGGCTGTCCATATATCATGCACTGCTGCGACAGGCATGTTAAGACTGGCGTGGGATAGGTTAAGTTAGGTATTTGTAATCAATTAATATGAGCCTTGTGTTGCTTGAAATAAATGAATTTTGAATTTTGAATTTTTTTGAATTTTTTTGAATAAGAAGTTTGGTTATTTTTTTGATAATTTGTTGCTATCAGTAAATTTGTATTTGTTTTATTAGATTCTGTTTTGTTTATTTTACCTTTACTTTCTTGCAATGTCTCCAATAAGTCTGCTCTATTGCTAAGAAATTGAATGAATATATCTAAAGAGGGGGGGTTAGACAAGGTGTTTCGATGCTCCTCCCATTCCCTGTGTGTCACACTATCTAGTTTTTCGGCCATCATGTGTATTATGAGTGTGTCCCAATGCTCAGTAGGCTGGTCTAAGGTAGACAGCGCACGAAGGTTTTTGTTGGTGACGTCTATAAGGCGTCGAATGGCAGAGCAAGATTCACTCCGCATATGGTCGACGTTAAAAAGTTCCCTGACGTGGTTATTGACAAGCAGTCTCTTGTTATCATATCTGCTACACAGTAACTTCCACGCAGAGTCATAATTTTTTGCTTTAAAGTCCAAATTATCAATTACCAGCAAAGCACTGCCTTTAAGAGATGCTCGAAGATAGTGTAACTTATTAATGTCATCGATGTCTTGCCTTGAATGTATTAAAGAAAGATAGGTATCCCTAAACTCAAGCCAGTGTTGATAGTGACCATGAAATACAGGTAAATTAATTTTTGGCAATCTAACACAATTGGTTTTAAAAGCACCTGCCTGCGCATCCTCGAAGCTCGATACGGATCCATCGTCGCGCTCGCGCTGCTGTCCCGGCCGAGCGCCGAGCAGGCTGCGCGCCGCCGCTAGCAGCTCGTAGTACTGGTTTTCAAAGCTTTCGCGCTCCTCCACCTCAGCGTCCTCATCAGCAGAAAGCACCTCGATCTCGCACTGTAATTTGTCGTATTGAGCGTATAAGGCATCGAATTTTTTAAAGCGGCTTTCTAAGTCTAGCATTTGTAAGCTACTAGGTTGACCGCCTGATTGAAGCACTTGTAGGTATTTACTAAAGATGGTCAACTTTGCTTTAATGCTAGCGCGTGTTTTATTTAATTTTTGATCAGCCATAGCAGTAGAAACAAGATTTAACGATAAAAATAGAATATTTTGATGCAATAAAGTGCAGCGGGCGTTGACCTTGAAATGCGAACAAAAGACCGGCCAGGTGGCCAGATAAGGAAAGATCGATTTGCGTAAACAAGTTACCGTTATTCGGAATTTATGACCGGCGTATGCAAAATTAAGCTTAAAGCCAATGTTCAATAAAGGTTGATTTTAAATAACAATGAAAATTATTGAATTTTGGTAGACTGATGAAAAATTGGTTTGATTAAATAAGCTTTGAAGATATAAAGGTTCAAAGAAGAAAGAAAAATATATGAAAAAGCACTCACTAAAGTAATTTAAGAAATGTTAATGGAGAGGAAGAATGAAAGGAATAATTGGAACGAACTCACAAATATCCAAACCGTCTCCTAGGTAAATCAGCAGACGATGAGCTCTTTCCTTTGTTCTAAGATGACACGCGGCTCAGTAAGTCCAAAGTCCGTCGCGCGTTCGATCTCCAAGTGACGTGTAGTTCTCGGGCGTGTGCGGCTGCTTGGCGAAGTCCTCCACAGGATGATGATAAAGATGGCTCCTTGAGGTATCTTCTATAGCTGAAGACCACACTGAAGTGCTCGAAAGTTGACGTGGCGTTGATCGGATTTTACAATTTGGACGGTGAGTATCCTAAAGGACCAATGTTAGGGTCCTACTGGACGTACAATAAAATAAGCGGACTGTATTAAAATAGGGGCTGGTATAATCCCGTCAATTGTTACAATATATGTCCCGGTCAAACAGTTCTTAATTATTTATGGAAATCGAAATCTCGTCCGTCTTCGTGGCTGTTGCTAAGGCGAGTGGCCGCGCTGCGCTTGCTCGCGATGACGTCACGAGCCGTGTCGTCGTCCCGCGCGTCTCCTCCCGGACGTATAGAAGCCGGTTCGCAACAACGGTTAATACCAATACAAAACTTATAAGAAGAATAGTTAATTGGTGAGTAAAGGATACCGCTATTACCGCGACAGAAGACAGAGCTTTCCTCAGCACAAGGTAGAGGTCGCTAGTAACCATTAATTGTTCACGAAGTACATACCATGCAGCAAATATCACACCTATCCAACGGTAGGTGGCGCTTATTAAGCACCACTCACAAACACAACTCGGCAAATCTGCCACGTTAGGTGGGTGCTTATACTTTCTTCTCGACATATTTACTCAAGGGAAAATATAAATTAAAACATTGTTTTTTTTTTTGGTTTAATAAATGTTTAAAAACAAAAGTTAAGTTTACCTTAATTCCCGATTATTTTGGTGCCCTATGTAAGCACAGATGTGGTGAATAATCCTTTCCCATCGTTTTTTGTCTTGATAAAATAAGAATTTATGTATGTTAGGTTAGGTAAGGTTAGGTTAAGGGGTGCTGGCGCGGGATATCTTTCTGAAATTTTGCATTGCAAATTTACTTTAATACGCGTCAAGTGACACTAATTTCAAAGTCAAACTATAGTATGGTACCAAAATAAAGTGAATAACTTGTGTTAAAGTTATTTCATAATTGGGCTTAATATGTATAAAAGCAAACGTAGATTGCTCGTAGGTGTAAATCAGGCGATAGTTTGGATTGAATATGGAAAAAGTAAAATGCGAATCGCACTTGACCAAAATGTTTATTCTGCTCTTCTGTGTTTTCTCGTAATGATTAAATAGTTCAAAAGGACTCGGACCTAGACGAAAATTCAGGACGCCTAAAGGAGAAAGTTCACCAAAATGCCAATGTCGAAGATATTAATGCACGTTATCGTTCAACCACGTATATGTCTTAGAAAAGATCATAGATGGCGCCACAAGGATAATATTTCGATATACAATCAGTTTTGCTTACTAACATATAACACCCCACTTATCAAAATAAAACTAAATTCATTTGAACGAGTTTGCAAGATAAGCTTAGACACGCCCACAATTGTAAATAACGAATTAAAGTAAATTTTAATTCTGGCACGATTACATGAAGAGGTCTTCCATCAAAACAACATGATTGTTATCGAATTTAATGTAACTATTTGAAGACAGATAGCGCTAGCTGTACTCATTTTATATATTTTTTGAAGTAACAAGTGCAGCTAGCACCATTTACTATGAATTAAAGCTTTTTTTAACTTTGGCGCGATTTATGTCATCTCTTCCATATCAATCAAAACAACATGATGTTACCGAATGTAATTTAACTACTTGACGCCAGATGGTGCCAGCTGTACCCATTTTCGCTATAAAATTAAAGTAATTTATTGATAAAATGAGTGCGTCAGTACGTGTAGCGTCATCTACGTTCAGTAGGTATCATTAGTTTTTTTTAATTCTGGCACGTTACACGAAAAATCTTCCAAATCCAAAAAAAAATAATATGGTTAACGAATGTAATTTAACTACTTGAGGACAGATGGCGCCAGCTGTATTTCTTTTCGCTATAACATTTAAGGATTTTATTAATGGAATGAGGGTGGCTATGGCTAGCGTTATCTACGTAACTATAACTTTCTGTTTCTTATTTCAAATTCTGGCACGATACATGGCAAGTCTTCCAAATCAATCAAAACGAGATGATTGTTAACGAATGTAATTTAACTACTTGCCGACAGATGGCGCCAGCTGTACTTATTTTCGCTATAAAATTAAAGTAATTTATTGAAAAAAATTGTGCGGCTAGCGTCACCTACGTACAGTATGATTAGTTATTTTTTTAGATTCTGGCACGTTACACGGCAAATCTTCCAAATCCATAAAGTAAAACGATTGTTAATGAATGTAATTTAACTACTTGACGACAGATCGTCGCACCCAACGAATAAGGGCGCGACTACAAAAAGTCAACTTTACAGGAGAAGGTTTTTTATGTTTAAAAAAATCAGTTTCAAAGCTATTGTTGTGAAACTTATTCATTATGTGGTAAAAGTACTAAGACAACTATTGATAGTTATATTTTATTTTATTTGCATTATAATACGATAAAAACTACCTTAAACCTTTCTTCCACGTCGAATTTAATATTAGTGATTTAATTATCGATGGAATAAAGGCCTTAGTCACCAACACGACCTTATTCGTCGGAATAAGCAGGGTCATAACGGTACTTAGGGCTTTTTCAAAACATTTTGATGATAGATTAAACGCTTAAAATAATGAAAATAAAAAATGGATGTTGTTAAATATATTTTAATACTCATAAAAAATGCTGGAACCCATGGAATAGAGGCGCAACGGTCGCGGCGAGAGCATGCGCGCAGATATTTAGTCCGCGGAAAAAGGGCCCGCTGTGACCTCGCGCCGTTGTTCCGCGCTGGATTCTTAAATTACTATTATGTATAATTTTATAAGATAATATTACCCTGTTACGTGTAACAATGCCATAATATATACACATATTATTTATTAAAATAGAAATGATACTTGACATGGTCAAAATAAAGTTATAACAAATAAAATAGAGGAAAAAAAGCGCTTAAAAAATATACATAATGTATACTTAAGTGTTGCGATCCTTCTTCGTTTTACTTTAATGGCATCCGAATCTTTTATCATTTTCAGCAGCTTCTGACTTCTATTCATGTTTTTTTCCAATCTTACCCCAACAAGTAAATGCACATCCGACTGCGTACGCACTCCGCGGGTAATAGAAGCGACGGCGCGTGCGACCCCGCCCCGCACTCGGTTCCCCCGCGGAACAAAGACCTTGAGGACCTCGTAACCTTGTTCGTCGGAGAAAATGTGCAGTGACCGTTTACGTCCGAATTTAAAACATTAATAACTTTTTCAAAATTGCGATTTTGACTATAATTTAAATGTCAAAAGGTGTAGAAAAATATGGAGAACACGATTCTGTAAGAATCGGAAAAGGGTCATGAGGGCTGGTCGCGCCCTTATTCGTAGGATGCGACGAGATGGTGCCTGCTGTTTATTCTATAGTGACAAAGAGATACAGTGGGTTAAATATTAATAAAAGATTAGACATTTGTGTAAATAATATATAATAAAACTAATTGATACGTTAATAAATAAATCGAATGAGATAAATTCTCTTCAACAATTAATCTAAAGTGAAACACAACATTAAACTAAAATAAAGCAGTTATAAAATAGAGAGCATGCCATACTAAAACTTAGACTAGGTACACAAAAAAAGGGCAAAAGAACCGCCACAAGAGGAGTAAAAGAAGCAAACATTCTGTACGACAGCTAAGCAAGGAAATCAGTGAGTTACGAAATATTATTACTCAGCCCCATGCCTATCCTAATAGCATGGGTGCGGACCAGGTGTCCATTTGTTCAAGAGTCAGTGGTGATCTTTATGCGGATGAAGTTAATGATCAAATTTTCGATATTCCTAACACATCTGACATGAACTTTATCTTTGATATTGAAACAAAATTGAAGGAACCTTCTGTCCCCAAAGCTCCTGATAATTTTGTTAGAATGTTATCTGATGTCCAACATTTTGGAAATACTGATTGGTCTGACGTGAGGTATGCACAGAAACAATATAATCACACTCCGGGGTTTGTAGATCTTGAAATAAACGGGGAGGTACGACAGTAATCATACCTGGACTCATTTGGCCGAAGCGGGCAAGGCATATGCTGCGCTTACTTTTTGTATTCTGAAGCAAAAGGAAGCTTTACAAGAAAACATACGTAACTTGTTAACATGGGCCAAATCAGAAACAAATTTAGAAAATTTAAATACCAAGGTAGAGGAGTTATTTTTAAAAGGCGATTTTCATAAAATTTCTACTGACCTTTTGCAAATGGTGTGTGGCCATAGGTCAGAAATTATACAGGTGAAGAGGGATGCAATTCTAAAAAATGTAAAGGATCCTGTAGTGAAAGTTTCTCTTAATAAAATTTCTCCCTCAACAACGCACGTTTTTGAGGCAGACGCTTTTTCATCTGCGTTAGAAAAAGCAGGCGGCTTTCGCAAAACCTTCTGGCTGCCTAAGTCTGATAGCTCGCAAAAAATATCTAGTAAAGCCTATTACCAGCATTCGCGAGGAACATACAACAAAACGTTTATGGGTCCATCGAGTGGCGCCCAAATACCACACAACGCAGCAGGTCCCTCTAGACCTACGTATAATAATAATTTACCACTCTCGAGGGGTGGATATCATAAACGACCAGTGGAAAGAGATGGAGGCCCCGGAAATAGTATTAAAACTCATACAAGGTTATCGCATACCATTTGTCCGGAAACCTCCTTTGTCCATTCCAAACGTAAAAAATATATTTCAAACACGTGTATCAAAGGAAATGACGGCATCAATTTACAAAATGAAAGCTCAAGGCGTTCTAAAACCAGCACATTGGTCCCCCAGTTTCATTTCACCACTTTTTCTAGTTCCAAAGACCGACGGATCTCTCCGTCTGATCTTCAATCTAAAGGCTCTGAACGGGTTTGTGAAGACCGAGTCGTTTCACCTCTTAAACATGTATCGAGTTCCCGAGTTTTTTCAACCGCGAGATCGGATGTGCAAAATAGATTTGACTCAAGCTTATTTTCACCTCAAAATTTCAAAAGTACACAGACGATTTCTCCGGTGGATTTACAACAAAGAACTACTAGAAATAACTTGTCTTCCATTCGGGTTGAGCACGGCTCCCGAAACATTCTCAATTCTGACCAATTGGATAGCTCACTTCATGCGACAAAGAAATGTACGAATTGTAGTATACCTAGACGATTTTTTAATTGCACATCAGAACCCTGTCACTCTTCACAAAAACGTACAAATGACTTTGGAAGTTCTTCAAGCTCTAGGATGGTGGGTCAATCTAGAAAAGTCAATAATGATTCCACAAAAAGCCTAACGTATCTAGGGATCCTATGGAAAACATGGGACACTCAAAAATCATTACCGAAGGAAAAAATTCATGCTCTAGTAAAAAAGGTTCATCAAATTTTAAAACAAACCCATGTCTCACTAAACGAAGTTCAAAGTCTCGTAGGTCTGTTGAACTTCGCCAGTTTTGATGTCCCACGAGGCCGATTACACCATCGCCACCTGTTGCGGTTCATGAATACTCTACTAGACAAGCCAACAATAATATTCGTACTGCCCGAAGCGGTTCAAAAAGAGTTAGAGTGGTTGATTCAGAACTGCCATCTCTCCGCAATGCTTCATTTTCCTCCTCCCGCACATTTCCTCGCGACGGACGCATCAGACCTTGCTTGGGGTGCTCAGTTAAACAACGTTCCTTTGAGAGGGTCTTGGCCTCTAGAGGAACAAAATCTACACAGCAATCAAAAAGAGCCATTTTACACGTCATTCAAAATCATGCACAAATACTGAGTCACAGTTCTTTGCTAATACAGCGCGAAAACAAGACAATCGTAGCTCATCTACGAAAAGAGGGGGGGACCAAGTCGATAGCACTGATGGAGATAACTCATCAACTATTGACATTACTAGACCAGTATCAGATTTCCTTCACGATTCACTACATCCCAGGTCGATACAACAATCATGCCGATCACCTATCGAGATATCGACTTCCACCGGAATGGCATCTGTCACCAAAATGCTTGGAGATAATATTCTGCTCGAAATGTGGGACTCCGGTGATAGACCTTTTTTGCCTCGGAGAGGGCACACGTGGTCTACAATTATGTCTCCCTAGACCTGAAAGACCAGAAAGCGATTTTTCACGATGCGTTCAGCGTAAAGTGGAATTACTCTCTGGCGTGGCTGTTTCCATCTCGGTTCCTAGTACCCAAAGTTCTATCCCACCTTAACCAGTCGTCGGGGGTATTCCTGATCGTAGTGCCTCGGTGGGAGAGGGTGTTCGGGCGGGCGGACCTCAAAGCGAGAGCCCTCGAAGCTCCGTTAGTCCTGAGGAATCTGAAAGCGAATCTGATAGACACCTCGACAGATCTTCCACCCCTCAACCTAGAGAATCTAACTCTGGAAGTTTGGAGATGTGGGGGTGGACTGAGGAGATAAGCAGCTGGAATACCAGTCTAAAATCCTTGTTGAAAAATTCTTGGCGGCCATCTACCCGAAAAACATATAGAATAGCATGGAATCGTTGGGTATCATGGGCAAGGGTTAACAAAGTTGATATTAAAAAGCCAACTGGGTCTCAACTTGCGCGATTTTTAGCCGATTTGCATTTAATTTATGGCCTATCGTACAGTACTATTATTTTACATAAATCAGTTGTTTCCACGCTTTGTAACGCAGATACGTCGAGTCTACTAAGCTCTCATGTTTTAGTCAAGCATTATTTTAAAATCTATCTCTTTAATGGACATAAAGAAAATTATGCCACCCATTTAGGATATTGATAATCTCGTTCAATACTTATCCTCTTATACAATAGATACAAATAATATTTATCAAATTTCCCGCCATACAGCTATTCTATTGCTGTTATGTTCAGGCCACCGTATCCATGACCTAACTTTGCTCAGTACAGACCCTGGACATTGTATCAAGTCCCAAGACGCTATAGTATTTTGGCCAAGGTTTGGATCGAAGACCAACGACAACAATACTCAACTGAATCCTGTCTATTGGGTCGAAGCTATGTTATCGTTGTTAAACAGTTCGACGAGAAACTGCCAAGTCATGCAGTTTATTTATGACTATTAGAGGCACTCCTAAACCAGCCTCACGAACTGTCATAGCAGGCTGGATTAAACATTTATCTAAAGATGCGAATATCCAATCTAGTCCAGATAGTGTGCGCTCAGCAGTGGCTTCGAAAAATGGGCTGAATTACCCTTTGGACGAAATTCTTGCTCGCGGAAATTGGCGCTCCGCCAATACCTTCCAGAGGTTTTATAGGCGTGAAATAACGCCAAAAACTAACTCTACAAATGTTACTCAATTATTTTGTCCCATTGATTGATTGAAGATGTCCTTCTAGCTTATACTAAAACTAATGCGACTGCTTTAGTTTAGGTTTAATTAATATTATTAATAATTTTAATATTCAGTCATTTGTAAAATAATAATTATGCATAATTGAATATTTGCCTGTGATTCAATCTAAATATTCCACCAGATGGTTAACCAAATCGTTAAAATAATATTATGTAATGTGTACTATCTATTTATTACAATAAATGATTTGTGGCACATTGGCGTTTTCCTTATTTAATAAGGTTTCCGTGTCTCACCAGGCGAAAACAAACACTTCTCATTATAAGCTTCGAATTACGGTCTAGTATTTTTAATAGCAGCGTTTTCCCAGAAAGAAAACGTAGGTATATTAAAATACTTACCTAATTCGAAGCTTACTTTATAGCTCTGCCTGGTGAAAGTCGTGAATAAAAGCCAATGAGTAAATAAACTAAATTATTTAAATAAAAACAAAAAACCCGACTGTTTTTTGTTTCAAGAAAATACTTAAGTACATTTTATAATTCATTGCTTGTCCCCGCCTGCAATACCTTTTCCACTATTCAAGTTGTATGTATATTGGTATAAATTGCATTACTTGTTAACGAGGTATCAAACAAAAAATCATTGCATGGTACATTATAAGTATTTACCTATCGATTATATAGCTTGTTTCTCGCTTTACAGTTGTTTTTTTTACTGCAGTCGGGTTTTTTGTTTTTATTTAAATAATTTAGTTTATTTCACATTTTTTAGTTTTTATTAATAAAATAGTGGTTTTATTAATATAACCAAACGTTAAATGAGCTCTGGAGCTCGATTTTTTAATGTCACGAAGCTATAAGTAACAAATTACAAGCGGAACTCTCCTTTTAGCAAAAGAAGCATCGTGCATTCAAAAATCGATCCCCAGTAGTAACGTAAGATTAGTTCATTTGGTTAGATGGAGGCCGATCGAACAGATTGTAGATACCTACTTAGGCCCGGCCGAGAAATTGAAGTAGGTATAAATCAACTAAACTTCTCTTAATCTCTAATAATTTAGTTCCTCAACGGTCAGTACGTCATACGTGTACCTGGGTACTAGACTAAGCACCTACATTGAGGTTACCTATTCCGTGTATCTTTACTTAAATAAACTGTCCATGCGTAGGCAGGATGGCGCATTAGGTAGGTATTAGCCAGCAATTTATACTATAACATCAATGTGCATTAATCAAGTATGTAGTAGGTATTCGTGAATTATTAATTATTACACTACTTTCTTAATGGTTTATATTGTAGGCGTTTACAGCTCAACAAGAAATATTTATTACTTAACAATTAACGTCCTTTTTGATTTCCCTGTCTAAATGGTAGCATCAAAGTATTATAATGTATATATATTTGGAATGGGCTATTTACTAGCTTTCATTTGAGACCCATATTGCTATAATAAACAATTTTTTTTTTTTAAACCCCCTCTTTGTTTTTGCAGACGCCATTTTGAAATATTATATACCCTATGTCACTTCGGCAATTAAGACGAATCGAATGACACCTAGTATGTTAAAATCGGTCAAGCCGTTTAGGCTGCAGAGCGTGCCCAGAAATAGACATACATACATACATACATACATACATACATACATACATACATACATACATACATACATACATACATACATACGCTCGAAAAACATAATCCTCCTTCTGACGCAGTCGGGTAAAAATGGCGCTGCACCAGTTATATAAGTTCACAGATGGCGCCACTATCGGCTGAGACAGCGGAAACACGTCATCAAAGAGTCCTAAAATGGTAAAGACTACGGGAAACGGATATGCCTATCTCATTATAAGCTTCGAATTAGATAAGTATTTTAATATACGTTTTCTTTCAGGGAAAACGCTGCTATTAAGTTTACGTATTAATGTAAGAGTAAAATAAATGTAAGAGTATTAATAAACATATTGTTGATAATTTACGATGAATGTCGGAAATCACTTAGTGTGAACAATGTGTTTCTTGTTAAAAGTATTAATTATGATCTATGCAGTATGGCAGGCTGGTTATTCGTTTTCTCTGATTGGCTAGACTTAGGATGATTCCTATTGGAGTATTATGAAGTGATATTTTAATATAGAAAGGGGGATTCTTCCGTAGTCAGCCACGCTGAGAGGTCGTCAAATCATAATTTAAGTACCCACCTAATTTGATTTAGAAATTTAATGCTGTGTCATTTGCTTATACCTTTGCTGTAAATTTTCTATGTTGAATATACTCGTACAGCACCGCTATAATTGTACAAATGGTATTGCTGTTTTGCATTATGAGTTAGAAAAATACATTCTTAAGGACATAATTTTTGTTTATTTGATTTCCTTAGACTTAGAATATAATAAATAGTACATGTCGTATAATAAATAGTCTTTGCATCTTTAAATTCACATTTCCGTCGTATTACTTGCGCAAATTATAACATCAGAAGTGGGATGATATCCAGCACAACAATCATAACGTTGTAATTATATAGTTTCAGGATGGACGTTGCTGCTTTGCAAGACCTACTAAAGGCGATCAAAGATGCAGTTTCTGGTTCCCGAGGGAAAGATGACGACGACATCGCGTTACCGGTATTGGACCCGACTACAAGCGACTGCGGCGCCGCATCCTGGTGCAGCAACATCGAGGCACTTGCAAAAGAATTTGGCTGGAGTGGTGTCGCAACTGCGGCTAAGGTAGGTAAGGCCCTAAAAGGGTCTGCATTACTATGGTTTCAATCTTGGGACCCCTCAGAAGGGCGGACATGGGACCAATTCCGTGAAATAACAGATCTGTATCCCGAAAAGAAGAACCTGTCCGAAAAACTTCAAAAAGCGGTTTTGTTTAATTCGGACGTGGCAGATTCTTACTGTGAATATGCTAGGGAAAAGATTAGGCTTTTAAAAATACAAAGATTACCTTTACTGACATGCGGATTATAGAATTAGTGTGTGGTGGTATATCTGATGTGAATGTTCGTATGGCATCCCTTAACAGCAGTGTAAAAACCACTTCTGAACTGATTGCTTTGTTTTCGTCATATGCCAAAAATAAAAAACTATATTTTGAGCAGGTTGGAAAGGATTCTAAGGATCCAGGTCCAAGTTTTCCTAAGCGTTTGAAAATAGAAAACCGTTTTAAGGATTTGAAATGTTTTTCATGTGGCAAACTGGGGCATACCAAGATGCAATGCTTTAAGCGTGATACGTCTCAAACGAACAACCAAGATCAAGAGCAAAAATCTGGTGAGTTTGTTAGAAGGTTTTGTACATTTTGTAAAAAACCGGGTCATACCGATTTGATTTGCAGATACAAATTAGGGTCCAGGGTCCACTCGCGAGAACGGTACTTCTAATAATAAAGAAGCATTTTTTTAGAAAACCGGAAATTAAATTAACTGAAGTTTCAATTAATGATATAAATATTAACACTAATACACTGGTAAACATCTTAGCCTAATTGTGCAAAATGTGGTTACAGAATTATCAACAAGTTTTTAGAGTTGTAGGTAATTCTGTAGCTCTGCCTACCCCTCTCTGGGACCGAAGGCGAGAGGTTATGTATGTGTATGTATGTAATATTAATTAAGTTATCGATACTGGAGACAATTGCAGTTTAATTAAAGGATCTGTAGCAAGGCGTCTTGGTTGCCACCTTTTGCCATATTCTTTACGTCTTAGCGGGATAGGAGAAGGTAGCTTATTGTTAGATGTTTTTGCGAGAGTGGCAGTACCAGTGAAATGCGGTGACCTATGCTGCCGTGCTAAGCCAAAAAGGCCTATGTCCGAAAATTACCAAATTCGGTTTTTTTTTGCGTTGGATTCCTTAAGCTACAAGGAATAAAATTCTGTTAACGAAAAAGTCGTATTTTTATTATAAGTGCCTTAAAACGACTAAAAAAATAGACGTAAGACTGGTTTTTCCCTTAATTCCTAAGGAAATCTACGTATGTATAAAATACTTAACAATTTGGTCGTATAGTTCCTTTATGAACTAATAGATAAGGTGTCCATTGTAGTAACATTAACGCATTCCTAAGCCAATTGGACGTAAACCATGCTTTGTCCTTATCTGTGATTGTGACATTTGAATTTGGCAGATAAGGACAAAGCATGGTTTAGCTACCCCATGGTTATTTAACGTTTAAATATAATAAATAAGGGCATTAAATACTACTTATTTCGTTCATTAATTTGTTGATTTTATATGTAGTTAATTATTGAAAATGATACTCATTAAGTTGTCTATTCTAAATAAGTTCTATTTTGCTCATAAGCGATGTTGTGATATTTATTAATTAAATAACTACTAATTGGGAAAAATAGAGATCTCATTTCATAAGTATTGATTACATACATACATACATACATAAACTCACGCCTTCGTTCCCGGAGAGGGGTAGGCAGAGCTACAGAATTACCTACAACTCTAAAAACTAATACACAACCTCTCACTAATATACACTGTTAAACATCTTAGCCTAATTGTGCAAAATGTGGTTATTGATTACATTTCATAATAAATGTAACTTACAAAACACAAGTACCTAGATTGCTTCAAGATGAGTCATCAATTTATATGACTAGATCTGTTTATTTTTATAACATTTGCTAGGAGAACTTAAATAAAAGTTTAGTACATACCAATGTACATTTACTTACTTAATACAAACCAAAACAAGGAATGTTTTCTTTCAATTGTAGTGAGACATTTAAAGAATTGACTAACTGTAATTTTCTTAAATTTAAGTTAAAACCAGTTGGGTTTTTGTTTTTTTTTGTTTTAATATTTAAAAAAGAGGAGTTTCTGAAGAGCAATAAAGTCAATTTAATTATTTTTCTCTATTTTTTTACGATACTTCATCCACTCAAATATTTTATTACATTGCTATAGAAACCTTCATAAAAAATAAGATAAAATGTCGTATAACACGTAAAGAATATACTCAAGTGCTTAGCAAAAAAGTCGTAAGTCCGTTTTAAGTTAAAAATATATATAATTTTGAGTTCAAAATATAACAAACGTATGGCTCTTTTTTTAACTAAATCATAAGTACAAAAAAAAATAAGAAAAGTCCGGTTTTAGATGGAGTTTTAGGTTGCGACGTTGAAAAACAAAAGCGCGTTTATCTCGAAACCGTCAAAACGCCTATAGGCCTTTTTGGCTAAGCACGGCAGTATGTATTGAGCTTGATATTTTTGTAGTTAACGATCTTGACCTTCGTTACGATGTTACAGATTAATCTCTAATACTGTTATTTTTAGTACCAGTGGCGACATCTTTGGACAACAGGAGGTAACACTTCGACTTCTCGCTAAAGGTTTGGTAAACTATTCCTTCTGCATTTTTATTAAATGTTTGTTTTATCTTTAGGAAATCGTTTCTAGCGATATTATTTATTATTAGATATTGTTAAAAGCTGTTTCTTCTAATTTAACTTAATCTAAATATCTGATCGAAGTATCAATCGATATGTTCAACTCTAGGTTTGGTTATGGACGCTTGTCTATGGTAGGAGGGACTTGGATTTGGCTTGTCACTCTCGCAACCGCTACAGATATGTAAGCACGTCAAACTTACTCTGTGTGTGGGAGTCACGCTACGGCCATATGGCCATCTTTTAACTTAGCTTCTTAATGCGCAATGCATCCTTGTGATATGTGGTGATTTTTCATGTAAGTATTTCGTGAGTGCTAAGACTTGGTCTACATTGTCGTCAGGTGCTTCTATTTTTGTGATTTATGGTTTTTCCTTGTTGTAGAATGAACATGTAAAATCTAAGAAATGACGTTTCCTAAACTTAAGGCGAACATCGTTTAACGCATGGTAAAGTCGCCGCAGCTTTAGAACTTCTATAACCGGGTAAGTGTGCTTTGCCTATCTAAAAGCGCTAGGTTTTGTTTTACGAAGCGTGTCGATTACTTTGTGTCTCTCGTTTGCTTAAACTTCCTATTCGCAGGTATAAAACGTGTGTTTATGCAATAATTCTAATGCCAACAATCTTTGCAGCCAAAACAGCCGGTGCTATGCTCTGCTCGGTACTTTGCTGTGTCTGCTCAGGGCTCTCTGCTCTCTGCTCTCTGGGTGTATGGATGTCTGTGCTCTCTGGGCCCCCTATCATGCCATGCTCTCTGACTGGGAGACCGTCTGTCGGCTCTGAGCACGTGTCTGTCCGTCTCTGTGCACGTGTCTGCACCTGCCTGCTTCTACTGGGTGTTCTTGCCACGCTGCCTGGAGATTGCGCGGTGTTGCTGTGGTCCATGCTTTCATCTGGACTTGTATGCTGTGCTTCTTCTTCTTCATCTTCATATTTAACTTCAGGTGAACTCGTTTCATACTACTCACACCTTCACTATACTCAAGGAGCAACGCTCGATAAACGTAGGGAAGTATGATGTAAGTGCACTGTCACAGTTACAGCGCATTAGTGTGTAAGGAGCAACGCTCGAATTAGGGAAGTATGATTTAAATGCACTGTCGCTGTCACAGCGCTTTAATATGTAAGCAACGCATGACATACTGTAGAGAGGTATGATTTTAATAACCCTGTAAATGTGTAGTGGTATCTGTCTATATGACGTTTCATGAATCTTAACTGACAAGAGGTTAGTTTGTATAACTTTTACATTTACTCTCGGTGTAATATACATTTTTGACGTACCGTAAAGTGGTATGATTTTAATAACCCTGTAAATGTGCAGTGGTATCTGTCTAAATGACGTTTCAAAAATCTTAACTGATAAGAGGTACTGTACTTTTATTATAGTAACGGAAAATAAACTGTTGACAAGGTTTCTTTGTTTACTTTACATTCTTCTCTACTAAAATAAAATTTAAAGAATGTACATTTGGCACACTATCTCCATCTTTCTGTTGGTTTAGATTAAAACAGATGGCGCCCTTTTCTTTTGCCCTTTGATTTTGTGTGCAGTAATACTGTTGTAAGTTGTTTTCACCTTGAACTAGCTCAAGAATCCACGACCCTCAATAAGTCAATCAGCCACGGCCCAACACCAAGTGTGGACAGAACTTCTGTCAAGTTACATACACACATCTGTAATCACTTATACATCACTCTCCGTGTAAATGTTACAACGATCTCCTTATTGGGAGAAACGCCGTGCAGTTTCCTGATATCGAAATTGTCACAGATGCCTTAGGTTCTCGTATAGTGCGAAAGCATTTGTCCTCTTTTAATTTCGAAGTCAATTCTGTGCAGGACGTTGATGTTTCGGAACACTGGTACAATAGCCCATCTAGATAATGTCTTACAGGATAAGATTAAAGCCATTTTTCAAAAGTATCCCTCAGTTTTTGACATAGTTGGTAGGGTTAATTAAGCTTAAAAAAGATGATGTGGTTTACTATAGACCATATCGATTGGCCCCAATAGAAAGGGAGAAGGTAAAAATAATTATACAAGATTTGCTAGAAAAATAAATAATCAAAGAAAGTAACTCTTCTTACGCTAGTCCAATGATTTTAGTTAAAAAAAGTGATAGAACTGATAGAATGTGTATAGATTACAGAGCGTTGAATAAATTAATAGAAAAAGATAGATACCCTCTCCCTCTCATTGAGGACCAAATCGATAAACTCAGGCAAGCTAAATATTACATATAAATTGATATGAAAAATGGCTTTTATCAAATTCCCGTTTCTGAAAACCCGACGAGGTATACGGCCTTTGTGACACCAGATGGACATTATGAATTCCTAAAAATGCCCTTTGGAATTGGTAATGGCCGCCGGTGTTCCAAAGAGCAATTTCGAAGGCGGTTCGGCACCTAAAGTTTTTGCTCGTATATATGGACGATATTCTTATCCCATTCAAAACAATTGAACAAGGACTTGAATATTTAGAACGAACAATCTCGGCACTCTGCTCTTCAGGTTTTACAATAAACCTCATAAAATGTAAATTCTTCGTCGATAACATCGAGTACCTACTTGTGTAGACATATCTCTCAACAACCCGGTGTTAAACCAAGTGATAGTAAAGTTAGTGCCTTAGCCAACTCTCCCATTCCAAGCAATATCAAACAGGTTCGGCAATTTATGGGTCTCGGTAGCTATTTTAGAAAATTTGTTCCAAATTTTGCTTCACGAACTGCTTGTATTTCAAAATTAATAAAAATGAACCAGAAATGGGAGTGGGGACCTATGCGGCAAGAAAATATGTTATAGATTGCCTTGTCTCAACCCCTGCTAACTATATTTGATCCGAGGCTACCAACGGAGCTTCATGCTGATGCCAGTTCAATAGGCTATGCGGCAATTCTCTTTCAAAGAGTCAATAATGTAAATAAAGTCGTTGCATATTGCAAAAGGACTAGCCCGGCAGAGTCTAGATACTGTTCTTACGATTTGGAAACTCTAGCGGTTTATAACGCTCTAAAACATTTCCGGGTCTACCTTCTTGGCATCGATTTCAAAATTGTTACAGACTGTAACGCTATTAAATCAACAATGTCTAAATAAGATTTGTCACCAAGAGTAGCCCGTTGGTGGACTATGATGCAGGATTTTCGGTTCGAGATAGTTTATAAAAAGGGAAAATATATTAGCCATGTCGATTTTCTTAGCCGCAATCCAGTCGAGCCCCCACACCCAAGAAGCCTTTCATTACCTGAAGTTAACCTTATCGAAATTAACGACGACAGTAATAGTTCACGGTCGTGGTTAAAGGTTGCTCAAGACAATGATTCTGAGACCCAATGTTTGATGTCACAATTAGCTTCCGGTGATCTAGATCCTAATAGATATCTGATAAGGAACAACTTGCTTCATTACAAAATTGATCTCAATGCTGAACCGAAACCGTTTATACCAAAGGGTTACAGGCTGAGCCTTTTAAGACTCTTTCACGATGAAAGCTGTCATGCGGGGTTTGATAAAGTCCTAGATAAAATAAAACAAAATTTCTGGTTCCCTGGAATGGCAGCTTTTGTCAAAAAGTACATTTTTAATTGTTTAATTTGTACCGAAACGAAAGGACATTCTGGTCCAAAACAAGGGTACTTACACCCAATTGACAAAACTGCCATTCCATTCCATACGATACATCTGGACTGCACAGGACCTTTCACGACATCCAAAGAAAGTTTTAAACACATTTTGCTGATAGTGGATGGTTTCACGAAATTTTGTTTATTAAAACCGCTCAAAACATTACAAGCTACAGAATTAATACCCATCATCCGAGAAACCATCACATTATTTGGTACACCTTCATTGGTTGTCACTGACCGAGGCACTAATTTTAGTTCAAATCAAACTCAGGCCTTATTCAGGGAATTGAATATTGAACACCACATGATAGCTACTGGTACACCCAGAAGTAATGGCCAAGTGGAAAGGTATGTAGGGACAGTAATAAATATGTTGAGTACCATGTGTAATGAATTGTCAGATTGGCCGAACGAACAGTACAAGGTACTGCAATCAATAAATACCTCAGTTCAAAAATCCACTGGGTTTTCACCTTTACGATTGTTAACAGGCATAGAAGCAAATACACCAATTATTCAAACTCGGTTAAATGAGGTTCTCGATAACGATGGTTTAGCGCTTAACATTGATATACAAGCCGATCGTGAACTTGCCAGGCAGCGCTTAACACATATTTCAATATCAAAAAAAACGTTTTGATTCAGTACGACGAAATCACCCGACACGGCCCCCGCGAACAAACGTGCAATGGCTTTTACACATATATTTTTTTATTGCGTTATTACGTAATTTTACCTATAACGTACCTCCTATTTTTTATTTAAGCAAAAGTAATAATAAATAAGATGTTTAATGAATAAGGCGATATAAATGTTTCTTCTAGGGAAAATAAATATACAAAATTCACAAGAATCAAATGATACACTTTGTTACGCATAGAACTCGTCTGGTTTGAACAATAAAAAACGTGCATCATCGCACGAAGTACCTAATAGTTTGTGTAAAACTACTTTACACGTTTATTCCTGTGATTTTTGTGATTCGTACGTCTTCGTATTGTCTCGTGCAAAACACACACGACTAAAGGATCATGGGCAAATTGGGTGAGCCACCAACAGAATTGAAACCTATATCATTAAAAAGGTTTTAGTTAAAGCATCATTTCTTAATATTGCCGCAAATATCTAGCTCACCGGAGAACAAAAATATGGGCACTTGAAAACAAGATATATCGTCCGTAGAAACTTTGGCTAATTAATGTCCCAAGTAGCACACTGGGTGGGAAATAGCTCGTATATCATATCTATTTAGATACTTAAGTGAAATATATAGCCATGACTAAGTTCTATATAGGTGGAAAGAACCCTTAGGCAACCAATATAGAACCACGGGGAGAAAAATTGCAGCTTATTTTTGGTTCTATATTGAATCCATAAGAGATCTCACGATTACCTTAAGTGGCAATTAGAACTATGGGTGAAAGTTATGCGCAGTGAACGACGATTATTGAACGAATGAATAATAATATTTCAGTTCGGTCAATGAGTGATAAATGGGACGCCAAAGTTCCTTTGAGTGACAACAATTAAGTCGGTAAGTTTTTTAAAGTGAATGTGATCTGCCATTTTTATTTTGGATTTATACATCTGTTTGGTAATTGATTAAAATTCACGTTCAGGCATTGAAATAAGCACGAAATTCTTGCGAATGCTTTTTTACCGTGAAACTATAGTATGGTTTCTTTGTAAATTTCGATGCGCCTTTGATTAGATCAGGAATATTTAAAAAGAGAGTGTTAAATCATATAAGGAATTGATACTGATAAGAACTAAAACTGTAAAAACCTGACCTAATGATTGTAGGTTACGTACAATGTTAAAGTAACATCGTCACAACTATCAAAAGTCTATGATTATGCGTCAGTGTGATAAAATTCTGTTTAAAATAAATCATTTTCAAGGACTCCAATTTGTAAACATGGCGAAACAAAAAAGATCTTACAGTGTTTATTTTCACTTATTTGTTTTCTATTTGAAACTATCAGGTCTGAAAATCACTTATTTGGGTGAATATTTGAAGATGTACATATTACGCGGCGATTGGTAAAGACCTATTTAAAATTGTATTAATCAATACAATTTCGGGTTTTATACAAAATATGACATTTGTTTTACATAATATTTTACATAATATACTTAAATTTCAAATATAAATATTATTAATTTACACAAATATGTGTCAAATCTCATTACCAGCCGTGTCCTAAATCCCAAATTTGAACAGTCTACGTTAAAAATAATACGTTTTTATGCTGAAGATCGTATTTTTATGCAGTAATTTCTATAATATATTAGTGGTTTTAGTGAACTTCATTAATTACACAGCTTAAATAACACTTTCAAATAATTTGTTATCGCTTAGAAAAATGTCCCAGACCCTAACACTCATTACCGTTTGTTACAATGAACGCAGCTAAAAAAAATATTTCGCGCCACTTAGTTGGTCGTACGATCAAAGTGCTGATCGATAGCAGTCCGATGGCAGTCCGCGTTGGCGAATGAAGTGAGTTGCACGCGTTTCGAGTGATTTGGCGCCGAGTTACATCGATATTTCACCGGGCAGCACTCGTTTGGTACGATTTTTTTCTCCACACCATTCCAGATTTCCAAGATACGTTTTTAAGATTTTATTATTAAATTTATATGCTAAGATATGTGCGATTTGGTCGTATTTGCCTTGATATGCGCCTAATGTTGTTAATTTTATTTGATTATCCTCAACGGCGACAAATGAACTAATATCTCATTACCATTTTCATAATTACCGTTTTTTACCATTTAGTTTTGACAAACGGTAATGAGAATGTTGAAATGGTAATGAGAATCAACATGATATTTTATTTAACTATTTGTGAAAAAACCCAAAAAGTACTTAATTTATAAAGTCATACTGGATCTAAATATTAAAATGTATTATTTGCTTATTTTCGATAGGTACGACGGCACGTAATATGATCGAGTATTAATTTATAGGTTTCAGTTTCAGTTTATTTATTTCTCAATATAATGTCATGTATTAATTGCATAGTATGTCAAATTATAATTAGTTACATTGAGATCATCGAAAAAAAAGAAAATAGAAATAAGTTATGGATGTCATCTATAAATTTGAAATTAATTTTACAAAAATACATCTCCACACGGGATTGTCATATACATCATAACAATAATAAATAAAATAAATTATATTGTCAACACTGAAATAAATAAATTAAAAGTCAACACAAAAGATACATTATAGGTCAATATTATTTAAATGACAATAAATATATCTCCACACAGGATCGTCATACATATAACAATAATAAATGAAAATGAAATAGGAGATAATTACAAAATTTTAATTAAATTTCTACTACTTAACTGAACTTCTTTTAGATGCCGCAGAAAATAAAAGAAAAGAAGAAATAATAATTATGGATTATTAAATTATAAATTGTTATACTATTTTTTTTTAAAGTAAATCATGGAACCCTGTATTCTTTTTAAAGACGATTCAAGAAAATATTATTGATTTTTTTGGAATATTACTTCGCCGTTGTTCTAATTACCATTTTTGATATTCCCTTGGAAATATTGTTATTTCTCACTACCATCCACCATTTTTTCCATAATTATCTTTACCATTCATACGTACTAATTACCATTCACAAAATTCTCATTACCGTACGTATTATTTCTCACTACCGTTCGCAGAAAAATTTAAAACTGAAAAATATAGATATATATTGGTGTAAGTACTGTCTCTTTTGCTTTTTTTTCATATTAATATGTTAACTGCCAAGTTAAACCAATAAATATTCACATCTGAGTCGATATTTCGTTTTTTTTCTTACACCCCCAATAGAAGCTTTTGTGCTGTAACACTAGCGGCTTGCGTTAAAGCCTAAAACGGCACAGAGTTCGTGCTTCCTATAAATGCTATGGGAAACAGCCGGCCGTGGACGGAGTTCCGTTTTTGGTGTAATTAAAAACACCGGCCACAGCCGTAATGCCATATCACGAGGGTCTTAGGCCCGTATTTATAAACTCGTATCAATCCCCGTTCTGAGAGCTTCTCAGTTGAGACCGTCTCGATACGTAATCCTGGAGCTAGGATCGTCGCTTATTAATAAACTCATCTTGAGAAGCTCTCACCTGGGATGATCTTACCAACATTATAAACAGAAACACATACCAACCCCAACAATGACATTTTCGAACAAAACGACAAAACGTTTTGACTATGCATTATGGTTCTTTAAAATAGATGATTTTGCGTTTAGACATCATAAATCAATTTTTTCAAGGTAAAGTGTAAAAGCAAGTTGTTATTGTAAAAGCATGTTTTTAAATAGTTTTCCGCTTATATCACAAAAGGTCAAAAGGTAATCATGTGTGTATAATATGACATTATATTTCAAAATCTCTCAGTCATATTGAAAAAACGAAACGCACACATGTACAGTAGTTTACTTTACTTACAGGTTACAAATTACGAATTTGTTTTTGAAGTGAAGTGAACTTAAGTGTCTTTAAGTATTAAAATAAATGTGATAACGTGCAGATTCTCGAATCCAACGAGACACAGGAAATATTTAAAAAATAAACTTGTCCTAACTAAAGGCCGATCCTTACCTACAGCAAGCATCGGAGACTGGAGCCTGGAAGAGTTCTTTCTACATAAGATGAACAATGAAAGGCAAATCAGGCGAGTCGTCTCCAAAAGGTGTCTAATTTATCTACTATTAAGCTTGAGTCATTAGATATATATTATAAATCAGTCAGCAAGCAGTTCTCTGATCGCCTGCCTCAGTGTATCGGCATAAAGGTATTATGATCATGAACCGATTCTCTTTTGAATATTATGAAAGATAGTCTTTACATTGGCAGACAATCTATAAGCAATATTATAGTTATATGCCTACTTGTAATTGTCAAACTTAGTGAATGTAAATTAAAAGATCAAACTAATATAATTATGAAACTGTTAGTGTGTAAAATAGGTAGGAATAGGTACATTATACTTATTGTTTTTGTTATTTTCAGATGATTTAAACTAAAAACTGCCAGCCCCTGCCACTGGAAAACTGGTGTTTAATAGCCTTCAATCAAGACTGGTGGAAGACTGCCCAAGATAGGGCTAAGTGGAAGGAAAGGACACTATAGGCTGTTAATGATTATTTTTCGATTAAAATTCAGATACAGTTTACCTTAATGTTTTATTTTTGTCATGTTTTATGACAGTGGTTAGCACAAGTGGTTTCCTCAGTGGTCACTCATTGCTTTGGTCGGTTTATAGACTAGGTAGAGGGGGTTACTAAGCGACAAACAAGTCGCAGGCAACTTGGGCTAATTGTTTAGCAAATTTGACTATAACTCTGTTATTGCACCATGGTGACAAAATTTAACTGACATTGGGTGTCAGTTAAATTCAGAGTTATGTGCACACACATTTGTTAGCACCATTCACAATAATAATTAATCTATGTTAGCACTGGAAGGAATCCCTGCAATATTTTTGTCTATCCATACATTCACTATCCTATTAGGACACTTCTAGTCACTTTCTAATTATAAAAATAAATAAATAAAATATATGAGCGACTTATGGCGACATATAATTTATTTAATGTTTGTGCCACTGGATTATTACAGAGTTATCAACAAGTTTTTTAGAGTTGTTAGTAATTCTGTAGCTCTGCCTACCCCACTCTGGGAATGAAGGCGTGAAGGTATGTATGTATGTATGTGCCACTGGATTTCCTCCTCACTCTTATAAGTTAGTGGAAGTTATTACATCACAGTTGAGCCTATTCAAATCAGAGTTATCTAATTTTAAATATCTGTAACCCTTAATTTATAATGTCCAACTAAATTTTAGACTAACAAGGATAGAGATTGATGTTTATAAATTTAACTTAACAGATATTTAAAATCAGATTCAAGTTTGATGTTATAAATTAAGGTCTACAGATATTTAAAATTAAAGAACACTGGTCGAAGTTGGTAGGTATACAATATAAACACCAAAACACACCTACATCCAACACCTTTACCACAGATCCTTGTTGACTTGGTGTCTATGAAAGTAATTTATAAATGAGAGAACTAAATAACATTGTTTTATTTGCACTAACATCCAGCGCAGACTTTCTGAATTCTTTAGCCACTAGTAGCTTGTTAATAGAGTTACAGAGTTCAGAGAGCTTGTTGTTATGTTTTGTTATGCCTCCGAATCTTACGATCCAAATACTTTCATTTTGCTAAGTTAAATAAATAGTGAAGGAGTACCTACATACATATAATCATGTACCTACTTTTGCATAAAGTGACCTTGAATGTCTTTTCACAAATAAATAAAACTACTATTAGCATGTAGTGAGTTTATTTTATAAAAGTCTCAGTTATACATATTTACAGGTTTTCAAACAAACTCAATACCTAATATTATTTGTATGAGCATTTCTAAAAAAGTTTGTACATTTCATTCACGACTTTAATTTGCAAAAAAAATTGCAGGTTGGTAGAGTGAATGAAGCTGATTTGCAAATTAAAGTCGTAAATGAAATGTACAAACTTTTTTAGAAATGCTCGTATCTGATACACTGTCGTACCATACAAATTCTCTTCATTGAACACCAAAAACAAGTTGTAATTCTGTAGCTCTGCCTAGCCCACTCTGGGATTACAGGCGTGAAGGTATGTAAGGTATGAACTGAACACCAACAAAACTGAAACAGAACAGTACATTTAAATTATCATACAACAGGCTGTCTTGCTGTTAACCCTTAAATTGGTAACGTATCTAATAATGCACATACCATAATGTTCACTTTTTTTATTTTTTGGTTACTATATTTTTTATGCTGATTTCAAATTAAATAGGGTTTGAATTCACGACTTTTTTTATTTTTGCCAATTTAAGGGTTAAATAGCAATCCAACTATCATCTAACTATTAACCATCCTGGTTCATAGCTGCGTAAGGTTAAAATAAATTTGGGTTTTTCAATACACACTTATATTATGTTACTAAATGGAAAGAAAGTAGATAGGTAAATTTACAATGAAAATATTGCTCATAGCCTCTCATAGCCCACAACTGACTATGCTAACTTGTTATTAAATTGAAGCTATTTTATTACCCCTCCAAAGCGTAGCAAAAAGGAGCATCATGGCTTTGACCCATATGTTCTAATTAAACCTTGAAATTATTAATTTAATAAAATAACAATTCAATTTAATGAATTTTTAGTTTCATTCCAATAGTATATTCTTATTTCTAATATGTGTTTATATATATTACAAGCAATTATAAATAATTGTTAATTAATTAAATAAAACCATTCATAAAATTTACAATTTACTAAGTTTGTTATTAAAAATTTACGCCTGCGTCAGGTCTCACTCAGGTGTTAATAATAACTATTGTCATGGTCAGGTTAACTTGACCTAAATATATAAATTTTCTATCACCAGTATTTCTTATGTGTTCTTAATATTCCCAAGTTATAATTTGTGTAAATCCTATATCATAATTATCATGTAATGCTATTCTCCAACAAAAGTACAGCTAGATGTTTGTTCACTTGACATTATATTAAACAAACTATGTTTAAATGAAATATTGAACTGAATTACAAAACTTATCGAACCAGCGCTTTGAAAACTAGGTAATAAAATGACATCTAATATTTTTCATATTAGTATTAATGTTTTGCATCATGCAACTAATCAACAAACTTAACTTTACCTACTTATAGTAAGTAACTCTTTTATGTAGAACAAGATAAGATATCCTGAACAGTCATAATGCAAATAATCTAACATATCTTACAGTTTGGGTACATAGTATGAATGTGCATGTAGCATGAAAATAGTAATAAAAGTATTATATTGACAATGAGGTAGCCCAAAACAAAATTGGGAATACCTACCAAAACCAAATTGGGGGGTACCATTTTGTCTGACTTATACTTTATTCAAAAACAATGATTATTATATGAGAAAGGATAATTTTGAATACATAGAAAACTGAATCTTTAATGAACTGATCAACATTTTAAATAATTTTATTACCTATACCATGGCCTCCCAACTCGAACAACGTATAATTATTACTTTAATAAACTCATAGATGGCGTCACAGGTATCGAGCGAAACATTTGAATCAGTAATCGTGAAGATTGAATGATTTTTGCACCTTAATAAATTCAACGTACCATTACATCAAAAACATCCTTCTCTACATAAAGTAGGGTATATTTTATAAGTTTAATAAATGCAATAAATTTTATATTAACTCCATCTAACTCATAAAAAAACTTATAAGCTTTCAAGCTTTCTTTTTTTTTTTTTTTTCTTGTGTTATGGCTCCTGCTGCAAGGCACTTAGCCAATGTCAAGTTAGGCGGCTTGTTTAGCCATTGCCATATCGCAATATCGCAGTGATTGGTGGATGAGTCTGAGAAATTATTTAAAAAACGAGACGACTTTTTGATTGCTGTGGAGCGCTTACATTACCCCAAGAGAGAAACTACAATTCTTAAAACTAGACTTAAAAGGTACAACACAAAATATAATGTTAGGTAAGATTTTTACAACTTAATACTGTTTCTTTGTACATGTTTTGCTAAGATTTGTATAGAAAATTTATCAAAATTAGCCAAAATAGTATTGACGTTGGATGGAAGCTCAAACTTGTGTTTAATAAGTTGTTTATATAAACAAAACTGATTCAATTGACAGTTGAAAAATATATGGTTGATTGAACCCACCTCGACACCACAGTCACACATAGGACTATCTCTTAGTTTTATTTTAAATAAAAATTCCGGAGAACAGACATGCCCTAAACGCAGTCTAATTAATGTACTTGTCACTTTTTTTTAAAACTTGAATTTAAAAAACCATGGTTTCAACGGGATACCTCTCTGAATCCTATAGTACTGTGAATTATTGTTCTTTTCCCAGATATCCGCCCAGGATCCAAACATGACTGATGAGGAGACTATAGCCAGATCGTTATGATAAATGTGATAAATGGAGCGACTTCCATCCTGAACTGCAGCTCTAGCTGCCCTATCAACTACTTCATTGCCATTTATGTTCCTGTGACTTGGGATCCATGCTAACATCACTTCCATGTTAGATAAATGACAAGAAAAGAGAGATTCTTTAATTAAACATACTAGAGCAGATTTGGCAGAATTCCTAATAGAATTAAGAGATATAGCCCGTACAAAACTAAGGCTATCTGTAAAAATTACTGACTTTCTCAGGTTATGTTCTTTGATATACTTAAGAGCCTGTAAAATTGCTGAACCTTCACCTGTGTAAATAGATGTTATAGATGGTAACT
This sequence comes from Acleris emargana, assembly GCA_927399475.2. Classification (NCBI taxonomy): domain Eukaryota; kingdom Metazoa; phylum Arthropoda; class Insecta; order Lepidoptera; family Tortricidae; genus Acleris; species Acleris emargana. The sequence goes on from OV656854.1 coordinate 19,125,727, forward strand.
GAAAACGCTGAATAGTTCCAGAATTTTCATGAAAAAAGGCACACCCAACACATTCATTGTTATTGAGTTTTGATGCATCTGTGTAGAATAAATACCAATTCTGCCACCTTTCCCTTATTGTATCCAAAACATCTTTAATAACTGTTGATGAGTTTTTTTGGATACCTAAGTTAACCACTTTTGGTTGATAAACTAGAGCCTGAAAAGGAACTGTATATATAGGGAGGTTATTAAAAGTAACTAAAGGGAATTTAATACTTTCTAAACAATAAAGACTATTAACTAAATTTGGCTTTGATTTTCTAGACCAAAATGGGGTCTCTTCTGTCATATTTTTCAACAGCTCTAATTTAGGTCTAAGGGGATGGTTTTCTAGTTGAGATAATCGGAAAATAAATCTATTTTAGAGGTACTGCCTACGTAGATGTAGAGGAGGGTCTGAACATTCGACCTGAAGGGCTCGAATGGGAGATGATTTCATTGCACCTGTCACTAACCGAAGAGCCTTCGATTGAATTTTATCAAATTTTTTAAGATCAGCTTTCTTGCTAGGTTCCAATATAATAGCTCCAAAATCTAAATGTGATCTAATTAAGGCATTGTATAAAAGTTTTTGGGTGTAGGGATGGGCCCCCCACCAAGCACCAGACAGAGATCGAAGAATATTTATGTTTTTTTCGCATTTGCCAACCACATGATTAATATGGTCAGATCCTGACAACTTACAATCAAATACTACCCCTAAAAACTTAGCTTTTACTTGAATTGGAATAGCCTGTGATTTATAACTTATATTTAATGATGCTGGAAGTCTGCGCTTCCTAGTAAAAACTACAATAGCACTCTTGGAGGGTGACAAATCTAGTCCATGGGTCTCTAACCACATACCTAACGAGTCTAGTGCATTCTGAACAAAATTAGCAGCATCTTCAATGTTTCGATTCTGTGCATAAATAGCTATGTCATCCGCATATTGCAGTATAGTACAGTGTTGATTAATAGACTGGTTGAGGTCGGATGTATAAATGCTATATAATAAAGGACTCAAGACTGACCCTTGAGGTAATCCTTTCCAGACCAAACCCTTCAAATCCTTACTTGAATTTATACGTAAGCATATCTCTCTGCCAGACATAAGATTTTTAATAAAACAGACTACTTTCTCAGGAATACTCATCTGGCGCAATTTGCTGCTGAGTACTGAGAGCAGTACATTGTCGTATGCAGCAGAAATATCCAAAAAAGCAGCAACAACAGAGTAGCTTTGGGAAAACGCAATCCTTACATCAGTGGATAAAAGACAATGACTGTCAGTTACACTTCTACCTTTTCTGAAACCAAATTGGTTTATTGCAAGAGCACCTGAATTTTCCAAAAACCATTCCAATCTATTTTTCAATAGGTGTTCCACAATCTTACATAGAACGGATGACAGAGCTATTGGGCGGTAAGAAGAGTGATCTTCTGGGTCCTTTCCTGGCTTTAAAATAGGTATTATAATTTGTGATTTCCATGATGGAGGGATATCACCCGAATTAAATATTTTATTAGCAAGGTTAAGAAAAAAGTTATGGCAATGAGGTCCTGCTTTAACAAGAAAAGAGTATACAATGCCATCAAAGCCAGGAGAAGAATCCTTTAATGAGAAGAAAACTGTTTTTAATTCATTTAAGTTAAAATCTTTATCAAGCATATGGTCTGATGATTCAAAAAGGTATGTTGAAGGTAATTCATTAAACAATGGGACCATTGGTGGAGCCAATTTATTAATAAAGTCATTAGTCCAAGCTAGAGAAGAAGTAGGACTAGAGGCCACACAGCCCCTGCGAAATCGTTTAATATTTTTCCAAACAATTGAAGGTGGAGTACTAGGCGAAACAGATTCACAAAAAGATTTCCAACCATCAATTTTCTTAATCGAAAGAGTTCTGCGGCATCTAGCCCTAACTTTTTTAAAGTTAATATAGTTTTCTAAATTCATGTCCCTAACATAATTTAGTTCAGCTTGATTGCGTTCCTTAACTGCATCAGAGCACTCAGAGTCCCACCATGGCTGAGAAGGGCAGCGATGGGTGTAAGGTTTTTTCAAGGGGATAGCCTCTACTGCCGATTTATGAATCAAATCCACAAGAAGGTCTTGAGTATCCTTTATAATAACTTCTAAATCTAACACGTTATCAATACTTGCTTCTAAAGAAGAACTATAAGAATCCCAATCAGCTTTAGATAATCTATACTTTTGCAAAGGAGAAAGAGAGGGACCTAAACTATTTTTAACCGGAAAATTTATAATGATTGGGAAATGATCACTGTTATGAGAATTAGCTAAAATATTCCACTCTAATTCCGCATTTAATTCTGAAGAACATAATGACACATCAACCGCAGAAGCGTTTTGATTAGGGGCAGTTCGTCTAGTGGGTCTTCCATCATTTAAACAACACAAACCTAAATCATCCATGATAGATATTAATTTGTTGCCATTATTATCCGATAAAGAGGAACCCCAAGATATATGATGACTGTTCAAGTCACCCATGATTAGAACAGGCATAGGAATAAGTAGTATATTATTGGGAGTTTCAAAACACATTTTACATGTTTTGTGTTTTGAAACTCCCAAGGCGTTTTTTGACGAAACGCTCATTTCGAGTTGATCGTTTTTTTAAACGCTAAAATAGGTGTTTTGAAACTCCCAATCGGTTTTGAGGTGTTTTGAAACTCCCAAGGCGTTTTTTTAAACGCTAAAATAGGTGTTTTGAAACTCAATCGGTTTTATGGTGTTCTGAAACTCCCAATCGGTTTTGAGGTGTTTTGAAACTCTCAATCGGTTGTATGGTGTTCTGAAACTCCCAATCGGTTTTATGGTTGTAATTTATTTAAAACTCTTAATAGTTTTTAAGTAGCATTTGATTCGAAATGCTCAATTTTTTTTTTTTTCTGAATTTCTTAGCAGTTATTTTATTAAGTTGTAATTGATTCGAACCCTTAGCATGCGTTTGACTTGATCAATGTTCAATTTTTCATTTGTTACTTGATTATTTCACAGTTAACTTGAGCAAAACTGTTGCTTGTACACCTGACAATTGGAGTCAGTTAATACTTTGTTTTTCAATTGTCAGGTGCACAAACAACGGTAGGTTATTTAGCAAAAGCTTAACACGATGGGCACAGCTAGCTTTGCACCCACCAGACCAAGTACATCTCTGCTCAACTCAGTGTAGTACGAGGTCACATAGCGCCCCAGTCGAGACATGGTTTGCTAAGGTGTTTTTCACAACTTGCTGCAAAGGTGATCAAGCTTCACAACAAGGACGGGCCACCCGGGATGCGATAAGTTCCCAGTAGTCTTATGGCCGCATTTTACGTGAAGGTGGATTTGGGGGCCTTCCACCGAGGCGTGGGTCATCCGTACCTACCACCGCATAGGTACAGAATCTCCAAAGTTCCAAGATAACATCGTTCAGCGGTTAGTAACAAGGGTGATCAGGCCGAGTCACAGGTTGCTGGTGAACCCTACCATTCCGCCGGTCGGTCACGGAAGGTGGGAGCACGCCGTTTAAATATTTTATGTTGTATATATATGAACAAATCTTAAAAACTTCGTTAGCGCGATGTAGACCTGAGCCTGTGATTGGATGGTTTCTGTGACGTGCTCGTAACGCGTTGCAAGAAATTATAAATATAAACTAGTTGCAAGTCAATAAATACGCCGGTCTGATTTGTATTTTCACTAGCACAAATAAAGTCTGCAATTCGTTAAAGTTTAACTTCACATGCTACCTTAATTTGCTGTCCCATCAGAATTAGACACGGCTATTAAGCAGGAATCATGACTCCTACTGTAAGGGTTACATTATGTTAAAGATATACGATCAAGCGATTAATAAAATATAAAGCGCACGTAAATCCAACAGCGGCACTAAACTTCAGAGGAATTTACTTTAGTTTCTAAACTTGTTTTGCATAGTAACACTATTGGATTTAACTTGGGTAGGGAATTGAATAATTATTGAGAAACAAAGTTGCAAAAACACAAAATTTTATTAAAGAAATACAAAAATGTAAAATAACGTATACTGTAAAATCTAATAGCTAACGTTACTGAGTCTTCTCACGATTCGGTCAACTAATGATTCCGTAGCACTTAACAATTCATCGTAGTTATCTTCGATGACAAATTGCACCGCCATGAGGTCATCAGCGTCCTGCTGCGATTCAAGGTTTGCAATACTGATCTTAATTAATCGCTTCCCTTTTTTCGCTTTTTTAATTACATGCGAGTTTAATCCAATATCAGTTTTTATTTGCACTGCTCTCTTCTTTATCTTGGGTTTTTTCGGTGAATTTTCTAAAGATGGATTTTGAATTTGATTTATACATCTATTCTGGTATTGCAAATAAGCATCCATATCTTGGGAGTAGCCAAATGGTTCGTCGAATGCCGCAAGGGTTTGAGACGAAAAAGACGGGAACTGTTCGTTGGTATCTTTCACGGAGTCAATGTTTTGAGAAGTCATCATACTCTGCAAAATAAGAGAATATAATTAGATTTATATCTACTAGGAAAAAAACAATATCAGTATATTAGTAAATAAGTTAGGTACTCACCGTTTAATTCAAGAACTTCAGTCAGTATTATTGTAGGTACGGGATACGAAATAAAACTGCGACTTTCTGAATTGGCGTCTAAAGATGAACTGAGATATTAAACGTATGTATTTATATTTTTCCTTTGCTAAACACGTGCACAGCTCTAATACAGGTTTAAACATGTATTATTGAGCCCTACAAAATATAATATGCTAAACACGAACTTAACTCCAGTACAGGTTTATTCAAGTATTGTTGACAAGTCCTATAAAATAAATCATTCATCGCATTCAGTGTAAATTGAACCTAAATGAAGTCGGCTTCTTTGTTAAACGACGGTTCCTTTCATTGATGCACCGATTACGACATATTTAACATGATACTTTTGTTTGTAACACAAATGCTTACTTTGCAAATCGACGTCTGAGGTATTAAACCTTTATAAAAACTTTGTTTTGTTCGCATTCCGTAGTACTGTTATTACAAATAGAATGTTATAAATATCTAAATGTTGAGAACTTCTGTGAGTGTTGTAAAGTGCTGAGCGGAAACTTTTTACGTTATAACGCGTAATTACATTTATTTCTACAAGAAAGTCAGTGTCAATCAGTCGCAAACTACAACTGTATTAAAATAATGTTCGTAAGTTTTTAATATTAATGTGTTCTGATATGGTTTTATTGATTATTAATTAAATAAATTGTATACAATATTCCATGTTCTTTTTTTTTTTTTTTTTACAGGTCTGATACGGAATACTCTGAAGTGAAAGTCTCCAAGAAGACTCGACCATATTCGGAGCTTCAAGATCCTGCTCCAATTTCAAGGTAATTAATTAATATCTAAGGTGCTGTGTGTTAGGAGTGCATTGTCGCGGTGTAATTATTATGTTTTGTGTTTTAAAGGTCTACGAAGCCGAAGGTGGTAAAAAAGAAAACCCCGCTGCCCGAATCAGGAGACGAAGCCTCAATACCTCGGTAATTCAATTTTAAACAATTATTACCTGATTACATTTTAAAGTGCTTTATTATATTATAGAACTTCTGTTTTATAGGTCAAAGAAGTTGAAGCTGTCAAAAACGAAATTCCCGCCGACTGAATCTGAAGACGAAGCACCGACTCCACGGTAAGTAAAATATGTATTTATTTCAGTAAATGGTAATTTTAAAAATAAATTTAAATAGGTAAGTACTTAGCTCTGCACATGTTTGTTCCGTTTATTATTATTTATTTATTTTTTATCGATTTACAGCTCAAAAAAGTTGGCGCAGACAAGTCTGCTAGAGCAGCTCAACGGTCCTGCAGGCGGCTGGATAATCGACTCCGACAGTGAAGATGGTGACTGGCGTGCTCGCAAACCCGAACCAGTGCTGCTGTCGTCAGTATTGCTAAGGCAAGTTCCCGGGGGCAGGGTGCGTCGAACTGCACAATTATCAGGCGACCTTTTTCTTGAGTTAAAGTTATACAATGTGGCTGACATAAAAAGCATTTCGCCAAAAGATCGATGGGAGAAAGCTCTAGTTAATTTAAAACTACAGTTAGATGTTAATTCGTCAGAGGTGTCAGATATTAATAAAGTGCTTAAATTATGTAAGGACTATTTCGCTGAAGATAGAACGTTCTATCGCGATTTAAAATAATAATTCTAGTATTAGTTACCTCTGTTTGTAATATTTGCCAGCACTTTTCAAATAGTATTCTTAAAAATAAAAAATAAAATAAAATGAGTTGTAATTCTATGTTTTGTTGAGTTGAAATTAAATAATGTGGCTGACTTAAAACTATTGTGACAAAAGATCTATAGGAGAAAGCTGTAGTTAATTTGAAAATTTCACCGAGCGTTATATTGTTACTAAAAATAATAATTCTCGCGATACCTTTGTTTATCTTATTTTCTAGCACTTTTCATCTACTATTCTTAAAAAATAAAATAAAATAAAAAAACAAAAAATGAGTTGTAAATCAATATTTTGTTCTGTTTGCGAAACATCTGTTCCTAGTCGAGCTTTTTCTGCTCATTTACGAAGTATTGTGCATAAAAATAATATTTCTATTGATAACGGTGAAGGCGTTGAAAAAATAGCTTCAGCTTTTAGAAGTAGGATAGCATCTTACCGTGTGCGGGGGCGTGAAGGCGGGCCAGACCAGGTTTGTGCACCAGCCGAGTTTATACGTAGCCTTCGCGACAGTGTTCGTAAAATTTTGGAAGCAAGACAATCAGTGTTTAATACTGTCAAAGTCAATTTTGAATTATTTGCTGAATTTTCTTTACTTAAAAACGATACTTGCGACGTAAAATCTTTTGCAACGAAAAATATAGTTATACATCAGAACTATGATTTTAATGAAATATTTTTAAATCTTTTACAATGTATTTGTGGAAAAATTGATGAGTTTCAAGACAGGGATAGTGGTTGGGCTTTTATGCGCAATTTATACCTAGAGGTAAACATCAGTAAATATAACCCACTGAGAGCATCAGGATTCATTGATTTGCCTAAAAATATAAAACTAAAACGGGCGTGCATCAATATACAAAATAAAGATGTTTTTTGCTTTTTGTGGTGTGTGATGGCTGCTTTATTTCCCGCTAAAAATAATGTGCATAGGGTATCTTCATATCCCCATTATGAAGGTGTTCTTAATAGCAAGGACATGACTTTTCCTGTGGGATTATCTGACATAAAAATATTCGAAAAAAACAATCAACGTATTAGTATTAATGTGTACGCACTCAAAAATAAATCTGAAATCGTAGGTCCACTTTACAAAACCACATGTCGGAAGCAACATCATATTAACCTTTTAATGTTAGAAAACGGTCGTCAAACACATTACTGTCTTATAAAAGATTTAAGTCGCCTGCTTAAACTTCAATTTACAAAACATAACGGGAAAATATTTTTTTGCGATGAATGTATGATATTTTTTAATAGTCAAGACAAATTTAATGCTCACGTATGCGGGGGCGTAAAGACAATTTTACCTAATCGGGGTGCGCATATTGAATTTAAAAATTTTGAGCGGATGCAAAATATGCCTTTTATAATTTATGCAGACTTTGAATCCTTATTGCAACCAAATACGGATGAAAAACTTAGTTCGAAATGTACTACAACATTGCAGGAACACATACCAGCTGCATTTGCGTACTACATTGTTAGTTCATACGATAGCTCCCTAAACAAATTCGTGTCTTATCGTGGAAAAGACTGCGTAGAAAAATTTCTCGAATATCTGCAAAAAGATGTACATAGAATAAATAAAATATATTCTGACCCGAAGCCAATAACTATTACAGAGAAAGAAGAAAATGATTTTTTGAACTCTCAATATTGTTTTCTTTGTCGCAAGTTATTACTCGGCGATTCCGTGAGAGATCATTGTCATTTAACAGGACGCTATAGAGGGGCAGCCCATTCTTATTGTAATATTCGGTACCGCCTACCAACATTTGTGCCAGTATTTTTTCACAACTTATCAGGATACGACAGTCATTTGTTTATACGTCAGTTGGGTGAACTTCCTGGTCAAGTCAAAGTTATTGCAAAAAACAAAGAAAATTACATATCATTTACGAAATTTTTCATTACAAGTCGAAATGAATATATGCCTGTTCGTTTTGTAGATTCATTCAAATTTTTAGGAGCAAGTTTGGAAGAACTTGTAAGCACCTTAAATAAAGAAGACTTTATTCATCTCTCACATTTTTTTCCTTTAATAGTATTTTTCACAATCGTGTTATAATAGAGAGCTTTTTAGTCGAGTACCGTGTTTAGGCCACGAAGCTTGCTGAGTGGCCTAAGTAAGGTACGAGATTAAAAAGCTTAATTATGACACTATTGTGAACAATACTTTTTGTACGAGTTCATTAAAATTAATAATTTAAGTCATTAATACGAGTATATAAGAAAACTAAATATTGTAAGTGTTCTACTATCCGACTTTTTTGACACAAGATAATTGAAAAGTAGATTTTTGACAGATGACGCGACGCTGCTACGTTCCTAAACGCCACAGATTGGCAATGTTGTATCGGATCGAGTCTCCTTAAACAAGGACACACATGGAAATCCGAAGTTCTATTTTCAAATTTTTTTCGGTTGTCTAGAGCGTATCGAAATAGTTATTTCGGTTGTTTCGGAAGGAACATCGATGAAAAGAGTGACGTTACAGTATTCTCTATGAAATCTTAATACACAGATTTTAATCGACGAGTATAAAAAAGAGCATTTCGATTTATTGAAACGAAAGGGCGTCTATCTATACGAGTATATGTCTAGTTGGAGTCGCTATGAAGAGCAATGTTTACCTCAGCCACATTATTTTTACAACTCATTAACAAATGACATTATATCCAAATATGATTATGAACATGCCGAGCTTGTATGGAAATCATTCAATATTAATACTTTAGGAGAATACACCGATCTTTACCTTAAATCAGATGTATTATTACTAACTGACATATTTGAAAAGTTTCGTCAAACTTGTAAAGTCAATTATAGATTAGACCCTGCTTTTTATCTAACTGCCCCAAGTTTAAGTTTTGATGCCATGTTACTTATAACTGGTGTGAAGTTGCAACTCATTGATGACCTTGAAATAATTAGAATGATTCAAAAAGGTATTTTTGGGGGTGTATGTTTATGTTCTACTCGGTATGCAAAGGCAAATAATAAATACATGCCAAACTTTGATTCCAGTAATCCGAGCAGTTTCTTATTCTACATAGACTGTAATAATCTATACGGTTATGCAATGTGTGGCAATTTACCTTATGATGATTTCAAATTATTACCACGGGATAAAATTAATGTACTCGATATCCTACAAACACCTGATGATTCGGATTATGGTTATATTTTGGAAGTGGATTTAGAATATCCAGAACATTTGCATGACTTGCATAATGACATTCCATTCTGTCCTCAAAAATTCACACCGCCTGGTTCAAAGCAACCTAAACTTATCCCAAATTTATATGATAAATACGAGTATGTCATCCATTATGTGCATTTAAAAACATGTATAAAACATGGCTTGGTATTGAAAAACGTACATAGAGTAATCAAATTTAAACAAGGTCCATTTTTAAAACAATACATAGACTTAAATACGAAGTTAAGACAAAAAGCTAAATCCGTGTTTGAGCAAAATTCGTGCAAACTTGCAAACAATGCTATATTTGGAAAAACGTTGGAAGACGCTGAAAAAAGGTTAAATGTTCTGTTAGTTAATGCGTGGAGTGATAATAGAAATAAAACAAAAAAGAAGTACACAGCAGAGCATCTAACAGGTAGACCTAATTTTCATAGTTCTACCGTTTTTAGTGAAAATTTTGTCGCCATACAAATGAAACCGGAATCGGTAACTCTTGACCGGCCAATTTACATTGGATTTACTGTTTTGGAAATATCGAAAACTCATATGTACGATTTTCACTATTCTGTCATGAAACCTTTTTATGGATCTAATTTAAGTTTATGTTATACCGATACAGATTCTTTTTTGTATTCCATAAATACAGAAGATTTGTATGTAGATATAAAACGAAATTTTCAACATTATTTTGATACAAGTAATTATTCTGTCAGTAACGCATACGGTATAACTCTTAAACATAAAAAAGTACCCGGTTTATTTAAAGATGAACTTGGTGGAGAAATAATAAATGAGTTCGTTGGCCTTAGGTCTAAATTATATTGTATAAAAACAGAAAACAAACAACTGAAAAAGGCTAAAGGCACAAAGAGACATGTATTGCGCGGTGTGGATTTTGAGGAATATAAAAAAGTACTATTAAATAAGGAGCGGATAAGAAAACGCAATATTGTATTTAAATCTTTAAAACATGTTATTTTTACTCAGTCCTTGAATAAAGTAGCACTGTCGTCAAATGATGACAAACGCGTTATACTAAATAATCAAGTCTCGACGTTGTCTTGGGGTCATCAATCTTTGTTTTAATATTAAAGTTAAAATTAGATTTAAGGTGCTATGTTATAAACAAAGGTGTGGTAATTAATAAATAAACGTTATTTCCTATCAATCTGGTTTTATTTTACTTCTAAACCTTTTGTAACCCCTCTGGGTCCAATTCGAACTTTAATATTAAAGTGCCCATAAAATAACAAATAGTTGTCATTATCATTGTTATTTTAAACTTTTACAGGCACTTAAATTTGCAGTTTTCGGATCGGACACTATCGTATCATATGTAGGTAGGTATATAAAGGGAAATAATTATGAAATAAAAATATGCTTTACAGTTATAATATTTATTGTACTTTATTACAATTGAGAATACAATGATAAATTATTTTCAGAATACCATTTTTTAATACATAAAACATTTTTTAACGCACAAGATTTTTTATGCGTTGAACAACTATAACTACTCTGGTCCTTACAATATTTTTGATACATAGATTCAAATTTAGGCAAACCGTTACAACCCAAGTCAATTACGGTACAGTTACTACACAAATCTTTAATCCATTTAACTTTTTCTAACCCTTTTACATATATTTTCTTGTTTTCCAAAAAACAGTGTATCATTCTTTTAAATTCCATATAATCAACAAAGCCCTCATGCCATGAAATACCTAGGTTTTTCTCTATCCATCTTACTTGTCTTTTTTCGCTTTCCATTAACGTCGAAAACTTATATGGAGGTTTTATTGAAAATACTTGTGTGTATTCATTGGTACCGTATGCAAATTCTTTAACAATAAATTCATTTTGAAATGATTTAAACCCCTGGAGGTCTACGAACAAACAATCTGAATTCATGATATTTTTCGTGTAATGTTGCTCAATGGTTTGTATTCTAAAATACTGTCATTCAGAATAAGACAGTAAGCCGCGGTATTGTCGGGTATGTCTTGTTCACACTCTAGTTCAACTCTAACATCTATTGAACCCGTTTTTAAGGTTTCGTTTTGTCGAGAGCAGTCGATGACAAACAGAGGTGCTTTTTCTTTAAATTCTTGCGGACTCAACAACGGAGCTTCACTGCGGTTATAATAAGACTGTTGGAATTTAGCGTACTGTTCGTATAATATAGCAAACTTTTCAGCCCCAAAACTGACATTTAAACTTTCATATGGAAAATAGTTTGAATTCAAAAAGACTTTAACGTCTCTCAAATGACAATGATCAAAGTACGTTATATCTTTGTCAGGCATATTTTTTCTGTATGTTTTTAATCCAATTATGACGTATCGTGGTTTTTCAATTTGAGATGAAGTTTTGATTGCCCAAGAATGTTTTGATGTTATAGGTAAAAGTGGATACTCATAAAGATCCCAATTCCTAAAAGCTATCTGAATTGCATGATCTTTTTCTAACTGTCTGAGTAACCTTAATCTTTCTCGGTCAGAAACTTTGATATGAGGCATACGCCATACTATTTTAGATATAGTAATGTTGTCTATGTATTCATTTGTGTTCAATTTTACACTATTTAAATTACTATTCGATCTTAAAAGAATAAGTTCATGCTTACTGTTAATAATAATTTTATTATAATCCTCTGCAAAACCAAGAATCTTATTTAAAGGAACTGATACAGAAAATGATCCATGTGTAATTTTTGTGCCATTAACGTCCCACCCCCATACCTTCGACATCGATGATTCGAATTTATTCATGGATACAAGAGATTTCATAGTTGATGTAACGCCAGCATTTTTAATTTTATCTATTTCGATTCCATTCAGCTCATATCGAATGTCTTGAAACAGATGGAGTATAGGGTTATTTGTAAATTGAACGCTGTTCACCTGCGTTTTTGTTTCTCTGTTGAATACTGCAATAGTACCCTCTATGTATAGTGTGCTTGCTGATGGTAATAAGTAGAGGTCTTGCTGGTTAATAGGAATACGGATTTCATCGTTCAAATTAAAACTTGTTACGTACGGTTTATACGAATGATATTCAAAACTTTCAATCGTGTTATCATAGCTAAAAGGATCTGACAAGTTTAGTATACTCATTTTAATAAGCCTATATATTTTAAAAATTGCTTATTTTCTTTCGTAAGCTTTGAAAGCTGATGTTTAGGTGTTCTTTTCTTGATAGCACAATGAGTAATAACACGTTTGTTGTGCGATACCACACTTTTATTGAAATCTATCATTTTTTCGAAGATGTAAATATAATTGAATCTCTTCACCTCGTAAATTAACTAAATTGCCGTTCGCGTCTAATATTCTTATTTTAAGAGAGGTCAAGTTGTTTTGTGTAACAGGGAAATAGATAACGTTTCTCGGTGTTTCTATCATCCGATAACCTGGTGGCACGTTAGGAACAAACTCATGAATAATATGGCTCGGTTTTCCGTTTACAAATGATCCGCTCACTATGTCACATTCAACTCGCACTATAGTTGTAGACAGAATGGACACAGGAAAAGGGGACTCTGTTAATATATTAGCTTGAACAGTTTCTTCTCCGAAACCTAGTACCTTACCTATCGAATTTTCTTTGTTAAAATATACAGTTTTAGAACACAATATAGACGTTTTTAACGTATTATTGTTACATGTCAGGGAAAATGTGCATCCCTGCAAGTGTTTTTTGAGGTAATCGTCAAGGTCTTGAAGTTCATATGACCCCTCTGGAATTTCTACTACTTCATTTTGACCGTAATAAAACTTATTATTTCTATAGTCTATATTAGGTATAGAATTAAAAGTCGACATATATAGCAACCCACATTCATATTCACCATCGAGTTGAAAAGCTGGTGAATAATTTGTGATCAAGGTAGAAGAGGTTCCGGTTATAGACAAAGCGAAAGACATCGTGAGAATGATAAGCTTTTTACTGTACAGAGATATTTAAACGGTTACTCCAGAATGTTTTTAAATATTTCAAACACAAATGACCACAATTAACAGTGTTAAACTTTTGGTAAGTGTTAAAATTGTATGATATATCATGATTTTTTAAATACTTTATTATTTCTATCGGTGGCTGAAGATCACCATAACTGTTAAAATATTCACAATAATTATTATCTTTGACATAGGCTACCCAGTGAGTTCCTTCGTTTTTACTACTATCTAAATTGACGATAGCACATTCCACTCTTTTAGGACGTTTTGGCAAATTATCTCTCATATAAACACCGCGAAAATGAGGGATATCTGCTGAGTGTTTTAAAATATCAACATTTGTAAGGGCACGTCTGGGTAACCTATGCGTTAGTTTTTTGACTGTTTCAAACATAATCCCTTTCCATTCTTGTACGGTTTAATATGTAATCCTTTTCCTAATGCGATAGACTCCATCATCTTGTTATGACGTTCTGATTCGGCCAAGTTTTTTCGTGCAGCTTTGTAATCTCCAACAGCTTTAGCGATCCCGGCAGCTCCTCCTGCTAATGATCCTAACGCCGAGAGCCCCGCGAAAATAGGTATTAGTGGTAATATACCTCCAGTTTTCGGAATTGGTATTAAACGAGGAGCTCTTAGTATACTATTATTATTACCAATTAATTTTCTTGCGGCAACAAGTGCGCGCTCGATCAAACTGGCGTTATTTTTAGATTTCTTCTTTTTCAATTCAGTGCGTATCTTAGAAACGTAGTGTTTAAATGATTTTATCCCTGCACCGGCTTTTACTTTAGACTTCATCACTTTGCTAACTAGCCATGAAGCGAGTTTTTCTCCCTTTCCAACCCCTTTCGACTTCAATCTTTGTTTAGCCATTTTATAAAGTTCTAAATCTGCACGGTGACGCTCTGCTAAACTAGAATATTTATCGTAAGCAATGTCGTGTTGCATGCATGCGTTATCCAGCGCATTAATTCCCTTATCGCCTCTTAGCAATCGTTCGTGTAATTTTGTACCAGGTCCACAATAATTATAACCAGGCAAGTGCAGTTCAAACGGTAAGTGATTAATAACACTATTTAAAAGTCCTCTTCCTTTCATATCCTATATGCGAATGGTTAGTTCTCTTACGTAAAATCGTATAAGTACATTTAGACAATAGCATTTCTATCAATCCAGCTGTTTTCGCTATCATTTAGTCCTAACCACTTGACATATAATTTTCTGCCCCTTTTTTTAATAATTTTTTCTATGAGGTAAACGTCAGGGTATTTAGTTTTCTGAAGCTCTTGTTCGTAAAATGACCCGAGTATAGGATTATTTCGTTGGTCGTTGATATGGTAAGTCACCGGTTGAGTGCGACTAACTTGTTTAATAGTAAATATCTCAGTAGACCAATTAGGTGTATAACCTTTATGGAAGGCGCTCTTATACTTGCTTATACGTACGCGATCTCCGACGTCGAATTTATTTAGTTTATAACGAAGATTGGACTGAGATTTTTCTATGTTTTTCTTTACTTCGGTTTCATTATGAAAATTAACATCAGCTGGTTTAAATTTTGTTGTTCTATGCACAGTTTCATTATAGGATTTTACTACATCATCTAAAGGTTTTCCAACCCATTTGTAATCTCCAATGAAACTAAAATATTTGTAAAGTTTGTTTTTGAGAGTTTTTATTAATCTTTCGACGATAGATGCCTTTTTAATTGAATACGTGGAATAATGATTTATTTTTAAAGACTTTACGTAACAATTAAATTCATTATTGTAAAACTCTTTACCAAAGTCTGTCTGTAAGTTTATCGGTACTCGTTTTGATGATTTAATAATTTGTTCGAAAGAATTTTTAACTTCTATTTTCGTTTTAGATTTTGTTGGAATACACCACGCATACTTTGAAAATGCGTCTATTACAACCAAAATGTATTTATATCCTCTATTTATCTTATGTAAATTTTGTAAGTCAATCAAATCCGCTTGCCACAAATCATCAATTCCTTTTAATAAAACTGCTCGTCGCTTAAAGTTTTTTCGAGCTGATCTGTGTATCTCGTTCACGACTTGCTGCTTTGCCATTGTTTAATTTGTTGAAAATATCGTCTATTTCAATTTTTGAATAAAAGTTCAATTTCAACTGATTTGCCAACTGATGAATTTGAGAATTTATAGTATCAAACATAGAATCTACATACTTCTTCTGATAAATATTCTGAACGAGCTGATCGACGTACTGCTTATTAACGGCATCATCAGGTGACGATGGATGTGCAAGCCCCTTTAATCTTAATGATTGTAAATAGAAATGTCCATCATCTGATCGGAGCAAAGCATTATTTTTAAGTTCAGTAACTTCAGATACACGCAGGCGTTTATGAAGATGATGTCCGAATTTGTCTATATTCATTTTATGATATATTTGCACGTCAAAAGTTCTGCCTCGACTAACGATAATTATAGTAAAGTAACTGTTTTATATATTAGCATTGTTAACTAATCCTGCTTCTTGCAGTTCTTCAATAACAGATATGATTTCATTATCCAATCCTGTATTACCAGCTTCACGAGAAGCTATAAGCAATTTTAATCTTTCTACTAATTCGTTTGGGTTATCCCAATATACATATGATACATCGGTTTTAACTCTTTTCATCATCGGTAATCCTTCACCACTTATTAAACGTTCTTTAGCCAATTTAAAAAGAGGTCTTATTACGTATAAATATTTCATACCTTTGTTGCTTTTTATTGGTTTATTAGGATTAAAATCTCTTCTATGTGCATTAGTTTCTAATAATAAGATTTTATAATTGCGTTTATCATCCTCAGTTATATTATTTAAATCCGGTATTTTCTTAAATAGCAATTCGTTTAAACCTGGTGATAAATAGTAAGTTTGACCATTTACTTTCAGTTTTTTGTCACTTGTAGTGTATACCTGACAGGATCCCAACATTAGCTTGTCCCGTTCCGTTCGAACACCAAAAGGTATATTTAAGTTGGTCATATAATGCTTTTGAAATTTAGGGTCATCACGAGGAGATGCGAAAGAATCACTCGTCTTAAATGAAATATCGTTAGTATTTTCACTTTCCACTCCATCGCTTACATCACTTTCATCGCTGTTTGATGTCTCATCCCCTTCATCTTCATTATCAAGACTAGATTGAGAAGATTTCCTCACAACCGTTTGATCATGAATAGATTGCCTCTTTTCTTCACTAGGACTCAATTTTAATCTTTTTACCGACTTTTCCCATTGAAATCTGTCATTGGAATCATCATCATTAGTATTTAAGTAATTATTCTCATTTTTAACTTTAACTATTTCATTAAGTGGTTCTGTTATTGGTTTCAATACTGATTCCAACATCATATCATTATCAGTTTTCATATTACGAATCAGTCTAACCTTCTTTTTAATGGCTTCGACAGATTTAAGTACTTTTTCTTTCAAATTTTTCTCGTCATTGATTTTAAGATTCATGTCTGATCTTGATGGTTTCCTATGAAGCAATAAATGTTTCATAATAATGCATCATGTATTATAGTTAATCCATAATGATAAATGTGTCAAAACTCATTCTATAACATCCTGAATTACGACTACAATCTTTATTTATAACCAAGTAACTATATGGCAGTTGTCTTCGGCACACATTTCTCGAAACTGTGACCATGACATATCGCTTCCAACGTGCTCATCATAAACATGACGCAAATTAACATCATCTTGCTTAAATAGAATTATTAAGTTAGCATTGTCTCTTATTAATTGTTTAGGTATTTTACTATAAGTTTGATTAAGGTAGAAGCTATCAATATTTTTATGACGTCCCATTGCAAAGTAATCCCTTATGTTGTTTTGATTTTCACATGCAACATCATCAAATATAATAATGGAGTTAATGTTAGCTTCATGTGGACTTAGTACTTCATCATTCTCACTATATTTTTTAAATTCGACTGATGGAACCAACATTAGTATTTTTTCTAAATACTGATACATAGGTTGGAAGAGAGTTTTAGAATAAACATAAAGGTTTTGAAAGCGTAGCCCCCGTTCATGCAGCAGAAGACCGACAAGTAAATTAGTTTTTCCACAGTTAGAGGGACCACAAATGATACTTCGAATTGTGTTCGGTAAAAGTTCTCCATGACGTGAATTGCGATCGTGGCGAACTGGACAAACGACTTCTAATTGCAAGTTTTGAAGTTGTTTCACAAACTTCATATTTCCAAATATAAAAATAATATTACTACCTACGTGTTGTAAGCATGAAAGGTCTGTACACAATGAGACTAGACCTTCAAGATATTGAGTAGTTATATGTGAATATGTTCAAGTTTTTAAAACTGTATGAACTTCTTAGCCGATTGAGAGTTTCAAAACACCTCAAAACCGATTGGAAGTTTCAGAACACCATAAAACCGATTGAGTTTCAAAACACCTATTTTAGCGTTTAAAAAAACGCCTTGGGAGTTTCAAAACACCTCAAAACCGATTGGGAGTTTCAAAACACCTATTTTAGCGTTTAAAAAAAAACGTCTTGGGAGTTTCAAAACACCTCAAAACCGATTGGGAGTTTCAAAACACCTATTTTAGCGTTTAAAAAAACGATCAACTCGAAATGAGCGTTTCGTCAAAAAACGCCTTGGGAGTTTCAAAACACAAAACATGTAAAATGTGTTTTGAAACTCCCAATAATATACTACTGGAATATCTTTTATAATAGAATGAAATTCTGACAAAACTATATGAGAGGGGTACGGAATATAGACTGACACATACGATACGTCAAAAATGCGGACCGCCACCATAAAGATACTATTTGAATGAACTGGGAGGGGAATTGATGAAAAAGGAATATTATTATTGACAATCAAAGCAGCGCCATTCCATCCGTCAACTCTGTCATCTCGCAGAGTTGAATAACCGGGAAATTTAAAAAAACGCTGTGGTTTCAACCAAGTTTCCGCAATAGAAAAAAATATGGGTTTATATTTATTACATAAAAAGGACAATTCATTTTTTTTATTAATTAAACTACGAGCATTCCATTGAACGGCCGTATGCATTTTGAAGTTTTTTATTTAGAATATTACAAAGAGATTCAATTTTTATAGCAACGTTGGGCGGTATTCTATCGAGATTAAGGAGCATAATAACAGTATCCAAAAGAGAGTCTAGAACCTTTTCGTTAATCTGTCCATCAGCTGCATAGTCACTGTGTCCATGCGACTGGCCTGATATTGATTCGTTATACGATTGAATCTGATGCCCATCCTCTGTGGAGCTTTGCAAACCACATCCATTACGAGAAGAAGGAAAGTTATAACTGTTAATTATATCTTGATGAGCTCTCATATCATACCCTGACTGTAGGGGAACGTGAACCTTGCGTGGTAATGTAACTGTTTTTTTATAAGACACGTGACTAGGAGCAGATTTGGCGACTTCAGCAAATGACCGTCTGGAAGAAGGAATTAGCTGAGAAGCCTCTATGAAAGATATTGAATTTTCAGACATCGCCACTTTGATCTTAAGTTGTCGATCGAACTCAGGGCATTTTTTGTCAGTAGCTGCATGGGGGCCGGAACAGTTCAAACACGAAATTCTTTCTTCCGGGACTGGACATTCTTTACCTGTATGAGGCTGAGCACATTTTGAACATCGGGGCTGTGACCTACACTGTGATAGTACGTGACCAAACCTACAGCACTTAAAGCATTGAATTACCGGGTAGTTATACGCTTGGGTTGTAAAAGCATTGTGAAACAGATACATTCGGGGAGGTAACTTTTGACCATCCACAGTCAAAGCTACAGTTTCAGTAGGAACCCACTCCATTGCCAACGTTGTGTCGTTTTTTCGTTTAGCGTTAAGTCGCCGGACTTTAATCACTTTGCCAAAACCATCAGGCGTTGAGATATTGGCAACAATCTCCTCATTGGATAGGTCCTTAGGGACTCCTCGAATTATACACATTTTACACACGTTAAATGTGGGAATAAAAACCGAGTACATATTATCTGATGCATGTCTATTCAAAAATGTGTTTGCTGCTATCATCGAGGTAAATTCAACAGACAGCCTATTCCGACCTATTTTTTTAATTCCCTCCGGTTTAATTTGAGCAACTCCATGTGAAACTAAAAATTGCCCAAATTTAACTGGGTTTAATGTGCCGCCATTCAACTCCGAGTTTTTCTTAACGATGTGAACAATGAATGGACCATTATCCACCTGAATGTAGCATTGCCTAGTTATGAGAGGCTGAGGCGTGGCATTCATTTTTAAAGTTTTAGACGGTAGTTCATCGTTACAATTTGCCTCATGAGACGGCCTCTTCTTAGATACATTCGATTTTACACTATTTACAGAATCATCTACGGTGCATTCCTCATCCATTGCGATACAGGAAGCCACTTTGTCAATATCAGGTGGACTCTGAGGGGAATCAAAAAATTCTGAATTCCCCGAGAGCTGGCCGCATGGCAGGTTGGAACTACCCGCCATTACGGCCCCAACATTGCCGTTATCGAAATACAAGTTTGACTCGAGTATTTAACTACAATTATACAAAATAACACTTAATCATACAACTAAATATCAAATATAAACAATTATTAGGTACTGTACACCTATAATATAACTGTACAAAAGATATTTTAATCCTACCAGCGTTTAGAAGCGTCCTACCCTCCCGCGCTCCACAGACCGAAAAAAAACAGCTTTCAAGCTTGCTACGCCTTATGATCACTAGATGGTGCCATCACGGATCGCGAAACTACCTATGCACTCACAGGCCCCAAGCGTTTCGTTTTTACAAATTTTTGTTTGATGCGTAAAATCAATACTCAAAATACTTGTTTTATATTAAAAACAAAAAAACAATAGAGAAAATAATGTCTTGACGAATATAAATGAATATTACAAAATACTGTTTTGGTGGTTTCGGTGTATTAAAATGTTAGTACAAACACGGAACGAACAACGTGCTATCTTTAACCATTGAAGTATCAAAACGCGCTGACAGTTTGTGTACAAACATTTTTTTATTTTATTTTTTGCCCCCGCGGCGACTTGAACAGCTACTACCGCAGGGATATTATGGCGTTTCCACGTGAAGTGATTTCGCCAGTGTCAAGGTTTATATGAGTATAAATCAAAATAGCAATAAAACACAATCCAATCTTCTCTAGGAAGATTGGGGGCAACGTTGTACGGTGATTTGTAGGTCAGAGGTCAAGATAGTTTTAACCTCTGCACCACTGCGAGTCCACTTGAAACGAGAAGAAAGATGCCAGATACACGAAATAAGTCCAAGTCTTCAATCACTGTGCGACACAAAGGCATAAAAAGTACAAATCACTATCAGAAAAGAACTTTGAACACCTAATTACCCAAAAATTAAAGTCTAAAACAAATTACACGTCCGCCATCTTTTAACGTTGCAAATGGCCCCCGTGTACAAACATTTAAACTACACCAAATTCACCAAATTTAATGGATAATGTCAAAAACACAATTAACCTTCCTGATGATTACCACGACAAAAGTCATCTTGATTTTTTGATTAAAAAAATATTTCAAGTTAAAATTCACGATTATTGCAAATCGAGAAAATCATCATTTGATTCCAAATCGAAATTAAGAATTCTACAAAATAAATAGTCCGAATATATTCGTATAATCAATTATCAGATTGGTAAAAAATTAAGCAAACACGTCTTATTCTAAACAGTGAATATAAACGAGTATAGTGATAACACAGATAAACTGAATAAATACGTAGTGTTTGAACTTGCATTCAAAAATAAAGTTCAGAGTAATCTTTCAGTGTTACCTTTCTTACACAATGAGTGTAATAATATTAATAATTACTTGTTTGGCGTAATTCTGCATCAATTTAATAACAATTTTAAAATGAAAACTATAACTAGATCGAAAACCAAATTGAGTGAATGGGCTACTGCAGGCAATCATAAAAGTAGACGACCTATATAGAGAGAGGGAGAATAATAAGAACGCTGACTTTCTAAATTATGTTAAGAGTTATTCAAGGACCTTTAAGCAAGTTTTTTTAACTGCTAAGGAAAGTTTTCATAGTCTTAAACTCAAATCATCTGACAATAAGGTAAAAACTGTATGGAATATTATAAACAGAGAAACGGGAAAATCTAAAACTCGTGATAATCAGGTCACCCTAAACACAGGTGACAAACAAATCAAGTCAAATAAAGAAGTTGCCTTAGCATTCGAATATTATTTTACCAACATAGCCATTAAGACCACGAAATGTCTTAAATCATCCGCGGTTCAAGTTCAATCATTACTTTGCACTAATGTCAGTAAATGTAATATAAACTTTGAATTCAGCCCTGTAAATTCAGATTCAATAGTCAAAGTATTTAAATCGCTTAGTTTAAAAAAGACTGAGGATTTGTAGGGCACATCAGTTAGTGTACTTTTTCATATCATAGATGTAATTGTACCCCATCTAGCATTAATTTACAATAATTCCATTTCAGAAGGGATATTTCCAGATCTCATGACATATAGTAAAGTCATACCTCTTTTTAAGTAATTTAAACAGAAACAAGTCGTACGAAATCTGTATGAAGGTGCAAACTTATATAATAAATAAGCTTTCTGAAAGCATAAAAGATGCTAAGACCATGCAAAATTTCAAAAGATTACTTAAATTCTATGTAACTGAGCAAGTGCGCTCTGATATCCGCAACGCGCTTTAAGCCACATCCATTCAACCTTAATCTGTGTCCACCTTATCGCTGCAACTACGCGGGCGCTCAGCCTCGACTTTGTCTACCTACTAATTTAAGTCTACCCACCTACCACGTAAAAACATAATACATATTGTTTTAGTAGTAAATTAAAATTAAAATCTTATATGTTAAAATGTATGTAATTAATTTAAGGTACCTATTTTTCTTTTTTCTTTTATATTTGTTTTGCGTGAATGTAAATACGCACGCTTAAATACGCTCAACAAACTATTTTTAACTTATTCTTAGTTCTCATGTAAGTGAATTGTAAAATTCTTATTAGAAAATAAATTCTTTAAACCTAATAAACCAGTTATTTTTACCTATTGCTTTTATTTATTGTCAGCAAAAAACTTCCCGAACATGTGATCAAAACATTCCTATTTTGTCCTGGACATCATTAATCAGGGCAGATGTTCCTATGAATTAATAAAACGCTACCATAATGTCACCGGTAGGATTATAGCCATTACATATTAATTTTAAGTCAACAATTTTCTTGACGTCTCATTCTTGAAGTCAATGACATCTGGTGATACGTTACTAAAACTATTAGGTAGGCTGCCAGCATCCAGTGGTGGCTCAGATACGGCATCTACTGGTGTAACTACGGGACTAAAATTGCCTACCGAATTGTCTACTTTAGGACGGCACGCTTTTGCTCTATGAGATTGGGTATCTGTACTTGTATTCTGTTATCTGTGCCTATACCTAAGTACCTGATGAACATTGGCAATTGGCAAGCGAATTGTCAGTCGTCAACTGCGTGGGGCCGGCAGTTGAGATTCTTGAACACTGACTTCTCAAAATATCCAAATGTTACCGTCTTAGGCGTCTTGATTTTTTCCGGTGAACCTTGCCATGTTACCCAAGTTTCACATTATTGGACTGACGACAACCTACAAAACGACATAAAGTTATACACACTTATCAATTCAAAGTAATTGGTAATTGGTTTGGTTGGTTGGTATTGGTAATGGTTGGATTATTCACGATTAGTTTTCACAAGTAGGTAAGTATATTTTTTGCACCCTAATGTCGGTCGTATGTCAAGACCCAAAATTGTATATATCTCACTGTTATTACTAGTTTATTGTGTGTATAAGTTTTTAAACAAATCACTCAGTTTTCAGAAGTATCAAACAATAATAAAATAAAACTTTGCCGCCTCGGCATTGCTTGTCTGTCATTGTCAACAAAACATTCGGCCCCTCCACTATCGCAACCCGTTTCACGAAGTGCTTCGTTACTTTCATTTCAATAATTAACAAAATATTTAATACGCTTTATTGGTTTTTAAACAGCGAGTAGTAAAATATTAGGTACATTGTGGATGTGATGGAAATCGGGTTAAAATTATTATATTAGGGTTGGATGGATAGGTTAGGTTAGGGCACCTACTGATAAAATATTAGAAGGTTTCCTTTTAATACTTATCTCTTACATATTTGTCTGTTTTATGACACATCACATCACGAATATAAAGTAACTAGGTATTTAATGTAAATTGTTGGTACTTACCTTCGAGAAATGAGCCATGTGGAAGTAAATCTTTCGCGCCTCAGGTATACCATGGTTTTTGTGATGGTATGCCCATAAATAACTATTGTTATACAAACATATCAGACTATTATTTTGTCGTCGGCTTGGTCGGTCTCTCTCTCGTAATATCTTTACGTAATATAAATTATCTAGCACCCACAGTAATTTCACATAAACACAACACAAAGCACACATTTTTATCAATTTAGCGGCAAACTCAAGCCTAATATTTAGGTATTAATATTATTGAAAACGTTTTAGGTATACATTTATGCCTCTGAGAATTTAAAAATAACACTTTATTGTATTTAAGCCGATTTATCTGATAAAAAAGCACCCATATGTTCGACTATGTTGTAGTGCGTCCGCCATCTTTCCATGTCTCGAGACGGTCTCAAGTCACCAATAGACCATAATCAGGATCAGGATTAGCTCCTCATACAAAATGACCGTCTCATCTGATCCTAGGATTACGTTTCACGTATTGAGATGTGTTTATAAATAAACGCTCAGTCTTGTGACGCATCTTGTGACGGGCATCTCAGCTGAGACGAGTTTATAAATACGGGCCTTAGTTTACGTCTCTCGACGTACTGTCCGTGAACGTGTTAACATTGTTTGACAACACTTATAGCTTTAAACACAACTCAAACTTGTATACGAGTTCATCCTCACTTATAGTTGCTTAGGAACGTTTTTTGTTTCTACTTTATTACTTATAGTTGGGTAAAGTCGATTTTGCTACTTAAAGTTGCATGCAGGTTGTAATTGTCACTGAATAAGAAGCAATAGTGCTATATAAGGCCCTAAAGTTACTTATAAGCAACTTTTACATATAAGTGGGAGCATACCCTTATTTGGATCTTTTTTTTTTTTTTTTTTTTATCTTTATTTATTTTGAAGCTTTGTTCAACCTTGAACATGTCAGCTCCGGCTGGCCTAAATACAAGTACACTGACAAACATCACACATAAAAAAACGCTAGAAATAAAAAATGTTATTGAAACTCTTATTTACAAAAAAAACTATAAACAAATTTAGCAACCTCTGACAAAGGTTCTGCCAATATGGATTGGAAGATGCCAACATTTGAACAGTTAATGCCAAATTGTATAAACAACTTTTCCCTCTTTGCACGAGTCCGAACACATTCCATTAAAAAGTGTTGCACATCCTCTACTATCCCGCACTCTTCGCAGTTGGGCGACTCTACTTTCCTCATGAGATGCGCAAACTGATTTAAAGGAACATGTCCGGACCGAAGCCTATGCGCGCTGACAACCTCTGCTCTGCGTAGCCGAGCATAGTCAAACCAAGGCACCCGAGGAGGCTCACACTGAATAGTTTTGTACCAAATTCCCTTATCACGAGAACGATCATCAAAATATTCCTTCCAGCGACCATAACATTTGTTTTTGAACCGAGCGACTACCTCTGAAAAATCAGGCGCAATTACAGTCTCAACACCATCAGAAGCGGCCGTTGCGGCCAGCCGGTCAGCCTCCTCGTTTCCTGACAAGCCGATATGTGACGGAATCCACTGCAGTTTCAGGCATCTTCCAGATCCCTGTATAATACTAATACGCTCTAAAATTTTGTAAGCCAATGAAAAGCACCTTTCGCCCGAAGCACATCGAGCTATATGCTGAATGGCGCTTTTGCTATCAGTAAGGATCACTATATTAGAATAACTCAACATTTCCACGTACAGCAAGGCCTCAGAGATTGCACAAAGCTCCGCGGACATAACAGATACACCAGAAGAAATCCTAAACTGTGCCCTCTTACCATTAAGTGGATCAAAAAATGCTGCACCTATCTTGTCACCACACTTTGAGCCATCGGTAAAAAGTTTATAAAAACTTGAATATTTCCTATCCAGCTCTAAGATAACTTCAGAACGAAGAGAATAATGGTTGTAGGAACGTTTCGCACCTACAACACACTCAAGATTGCAAAATAAAACGTTTTCTAACTCGAATTTAGACACCCACACATCTAATTTAAACATCAGTAATGGATACGACACATGAATATGCTCAACTGAGACCTCCTCGAAAACCTCAGCTAGCAACAGTTTCTTTTTTCCGCTCCAATAACCCATGTGGCTTAAAGACCCCAACTCACGAACCACATCAAGGGAAAGGCTATTCGAACAAGTTATCGTTTTTAAACAAAATTTTGAAGCCAAAAACCGCCTTCTGATATGTAAAGGAACTATACAAAGCTCACTTTCCATAACATGAATAGGTGATGATCTGATAAACCCTCCAATGACCCTCAACGCCTGATTTTGAACTTTTTCAAGCTTATATAAATGCGATTTGGCACTACTGTCGTATAAAAAACATGCATAATCCATCCTACTACGAATCAGTGACATGTATAATCTACGCAGGTGTCTAGGGTGAACTCCCCAAGAAGCTCCAGCCAAAGTTTTTAAAATACTAAGACATTTTTGAGTTTTTTCTACAACATATCCAATATGTTTTCCCCAACGCAACGATCTATCCAGCCACACTCCTAAGTACTTCATTGTAAGATCAGAACACACCTGATTACCACGTATATCGAGATTAACGTGACTAATTTTACGACCTTTACTAAATATGCAAATTTTTGACTTACTAACCGAAATATCTAACCCTAATGTATTCAAAATATTTACCATTATATCCAAAGAATCCTGCATTATACAAACACTATCTTGTAAATTCTTACACCTAACGTATAAAACGAAATCATCCGCATATTGAGAAATAAATACCTTGTCTATCTTTTGACAAATCTGATAGGTAGCAATATTAAATAAAAGGGGAGAAAGTGGATCCCCTTGAGCCAAACCTTTATCAGTCCAACGCTCCATAGAAAAACCAATATCATCATCTCGAAGCATGAGATGTCTCTCGCTCAAGAAAGCCCATAAATAATTACAAAAATTAGATCCAACTCCTAAACTGTCTAAATTACGAACGACTACCTCAACAGACACATTATTGTATGCACCTTCAATATCCAAGAAACAAGACAAAGTTGACATATTTTTAGAAAACCCCACTTGAATGTAAGAAACTAGGCGAGCCAAACAATCTACACACGACTGACCTCTCCTAAAACCTACTGTGTTCCGAGATAAAACCTCATTTTTCTCCACAAACCATTCCAAGCGTCTCGCCATCATTGTGTGAAATACCTTACACACACAGGACATTAAGGAAATGGGTCTTAACTTCGATAAATGATCCTCCACCTGACTTGACTTAGGAATGGGTACAACCTGGATATTTCGCCACTGCGTAGGGACAACGCCGGAAGCGAAGATTAAATTAAACAGCTTGAGCAAAAACGACTTAGCGATAAATGGTAAATTATATATAACTGCATACGGTAAACCATCAACTCCCGGCGCAGAATTTTTCTTTTTTAAACATCTACTTAATTCTTCCATAGAAAAATCCACCTCAAGAAGAGAATTAACTGAAAAAAACGTTGGTTTGTCTGGCCGCACAAAATCGGGAGCAAGAGAACACAATAGATCCACCTTTCTCTCCTGAGATGCAACTACTTTAGATCGATTATAACCCTTCATCCACCTCATACGATGCCACATATCAGAAGCAGAGGTAGTCTCATCAATACTTTGACAAAACTCCTGCCAATTCTGATATCTGGCGTTACGAATAACACGCTGTGCCTCTGCGACCTTTGCCTGCAAACGTTTTAAATTATCGGGAGTCGGATTCCGCCTAAATTGACTCAATGCAAGTCGCCTTTGTGCAACAATCTTTGACAGCAATGGACTCCAATAGCTCTTAGGCTTGAAGTTCCGCGCAGGATCAGCGCAAATTTTAACTAACGGAACATGAGAGCCTAAAGCTGTTTTGATACTAGTTTCAAAAAAATTATACATTGCCTCAACATTGTTTGGAAAAGAAATTAAGTCGTTGGAAAAATACTCTTTTAGAGATTCACGGTAACTTGGCCAGTCAGCATTCTTAAAATTAAATTTTTGCACAAACTGTCGACTGTTCCAATAATTTAACCCAAATTTTATAATGAGATGATCGCTGCCCAAATGTTCATTGGTAACATCCCACGCGCAATCTACAGCTATATCCGAAGAACCAAAAGTGACGTCAGGTGAGCTTTCTTGAAGCGATCCATTCACCAATTTAACTCTTGTCGCCTTACCGCTGTTAAGGGACACGAAACCATGATCAAGAGCTGAATCAAACAACTGAATGCCTCTAGAGTCACGTTTACATGACCAATTAGTGTGATGAGCGTTAAAATCGCCTGCCACCAAGGTCTTACTCGAAAACAACGAAAAAATAGAGTCCCAGTCACCCTGAGTTGTCCGTACTGTAGAAGGACAATACAGAGACACAACATAATTTAAAGAGGCACAATTCAAAATTTTAACACAAACTATTTCAATACCAACATTATTAATTGGGACATGAAATGCATGAGCCTTTATAGAATTATGTATAAAAACTGCCACACCACCATACGAATCCGATCTATCTCTTCTAAACACATTATAAGAACTTATTCTAAAAGCCGAACTACGGTCTAACCATGTCTCACTGACTAATGCAATGTGAACCTTTTCTCTATTCAAGAAAAGATCAAACTCAACTAGCTTAGGTCTTATACTTTGCGAATTCCACTGTACTATATTCAAACTAATTCTGTCAATAGACCTGGCCATTTAGATTATTTAAAAAAAACTTAATTAAATCAGTCTCTTTAAAAAACTCCTTACACATCTCCAAACAGTCATGTACGATAACTCGAAAAATTAACGCCAACTTCTCGCCCCAGCTGTCACTGGAGAGCAAAATATCCTTCACCTTCTCAAAATCGATACACCTCTTTTTCTTGACCGTTCTCCGACCTGGCTCCTGATGAACAATGTTCACAGGTTGCGCGTCTACCGGACTCTTCGACTCTTGCAAATTAGGACCCCTTTTAGCCTTCTTTCTCTTTCGAGGCTCCTGAGGCGACCCCCGCACAGATTTATTCAAAGCAATAGGCCTCTGAACTAAAGACTGGTTGAAGACACTAGTAGACGCCTGATCTTCTAGAACAACGGTCGGATTGGATAGAACAACGTCTCTATAGGACTTATTACGCGTAGGTTCCTCCGAAATATACGGCTCCTCTTGACTCCAGGACTTTACCTGCACACACTTGCCTTGGTTGTACAGCCACAAAGCTCTTTTATATATACAATCTTCAGAGGTCATGATACCACGAATTTCTTTTTCTCGTAAAAAAACCGGACATGACTTATTTAAGGCCATGTGAGCACCTTTACAATTCAGGCACTTGAATTCTGTAACCTCGCAATTAGCATGAGCTCCTCCACATTTCGGACAAAGAGTTTTGCCAGATGGACAAAATCTACTCAGATGTCCAAACTTCCAGCATCTTGCGCATTGGGTAACTGGAAAATTATAAGGCTTCACCTTGAATCGGCATCCATATGCATATACGAAGGGGGGCAAGTCGGAACCCTTAAAACACAAGCGGATTACTTCAGATTTAGCCCATCTGCCGTCACAATCTAAGCGGTTCAGCCTTCGCACTGACAAGATATCCTGCGATCCTTCAATACTCTTCATAAACTCGACCTCTTCAACTTCCAACTCTACACCTCTGACAATCCCATATGAGCAAGATACAGTATTTGACCAATACGCACGTCTATCCTCGTTATTGAACTCTTCCGCAGCCAGGAGTTTTTCTGCCTCAATTCTCGTACTAAACTGCATAAGCACCTTACACGGACCCATATACTTAATCTTTAAAACACCTTTAATGCCCTTACATTGCAGCAACTTGGCTAAGCCAATCTGTTTTGGCAAATCCTTTTTGGATACCACGTTAACCTCGAAAAAGCTATCGGGAACCCCATCCACACCTGACTCTGCCGCCGCAGCTGGTGCAACTCGCAAGCGCTTGGGTCTCTTCCCTACGGTAATAAAGCTTGCTTCGGATACACCACTTTCGTCACTGGGACCACCAGCTCGCTTTTCCGGTACCCGTCGCACGAACGACATAGCTTCATCATCATCATCCACTCCTTCGTGTCGGGAGGGCTCCGCCGAGTCCACCACGCTCACACTATCCAATGGAAGTGACTCACACACTTTTTGGCCACAAACGAAATCGGAGGATATCACACTTCCTTCCTCACTTGAGTCACAAGATCCTCTACTTGCTTCACTCATATTCCTCGCAAACTCACAAAATATTACAATAAAATATAATTTAAATTAAATTGAAGAAAATTTGCAACCGTCAACCTTGACAGTCAAACGTCAACCCTATTTGGATCTTTTAATTCCAAATGACTAGTATAATAGAGAAGTATATCACCAATAGTGGCTAAAGAGATAATTTTACGACCCTTCTAGGCCTTAAAGTTGCAATCACTTTAGTTTCCAAAAGGGCCGTAAAATTATCTCTTTAGCCACTATTGGTGATACACTACTCTATTATACTAGTCATTTGGAATTAAAAGTTCCAAATAAGGGTATGTTCCCACTTATATATAAAAGTGGCTTATAAGTTACTTTAGGGCCTTATATATCACTATTGCTTCTTATTCAGTGACAATTACAACCTGCATGCAACTTTAAGTAGCAAAATCGACTTTACCCAACTATAAGAAATAAAGTAGAAACAAAAAACGTTCCTAAGCAACTATAAGTGACAGGATGAACTCGTATACAAGTTTGAGTTGTGTTTAAAGCTATAAGTGTAGTCAAACACTGTTAAACCACTCATTTAGAACATAAAGCTATAAGATAAGCTGCAAAATTCACTAATGTGCTGCTTGGGGTATACCTAATCGTTACAGTTTATTATAGAACTGCGTGTAGGGTGTTTGATGTACAAAAATATGTAAACTGTAGTGCTCGAGCTTCTCCAGAACCTGTCTAAAAAATCATTAAAAACTGTCATTAAAAATATTCGTAACATCACGTTACTCGCAAGATTACAAAGTATCTCGTAGAACTCTATCATCAACATAACCTTCGATTATATTACATAACTGAAAAAAAATACACAATTTTTTTATGTTGGTATAAATATAAATGGTGTATTTAGATATCTGTACGACAAATAAACTCTCGATTTCAAGAAAATACTTCAGTTTGTTAATGTATATTACCTAAAGTTTATATGGACTGTCTTGTTTTCAAGTGAACATATTTTTGTTCTCCGGTGAGCTAGGTATTTGTGGCCATAATAAGAAATGATTTTTTCACTAAGTTCATTTTAAATATAAAGGTTTCAATTCTGTTGGTGCCACACCCAATTTCCATACAAAAATGCCCATGATCCTTTGTATGTGTAATAGCCTAAGTTCTTCACAGTTATCAAGTGTTAGTGTGTTAATGCTTTTGCATTAATAACTCGGATAAATAAAATTTGTAACGTATAATACATTTAAGATAGTAAATAGTTTATTCGACAAGCATTCAATATATGTTTTTAAATAGTAATACCGAGCGTCTGCTAACTAGGTATTCCCCTAAAGCACAACTCATTGCGCGGGTGTTTCCCGGGTTTGGCCGTAACACCTATTATTGCGTCAGTCATGCGTCGGCTGCGTCGCCGGTTTGTTTGTAAACAACGTGATAGTCGTTTGTTACCATTATAAATTAAACCAGTGTATATATATATGTGAAAATATGAGCGGGTGAAGGTGTAAACGTATGCTAAATATGGTGTTAAGTACGGGTGACGAAGAAGAAACTGGAGATAAAGGTACGTAGCCCATACGTTTTATTTACCAACTGTTAGTAATATGTATAACTGGCCTTAACTTTCAAAAACCAACATGGTATTTGATTTTAATAGTTTATTAACGTAACGTTCACCTACCTACGTAAATGTATTGTTTTCGACATTAGAAGCGTTTGGATAAAATGACACGTAGGTATAACGTGCGTACAGCTCACAGGAACCCAAAGAGGTTATTTTCGTGTTCCGGAAAAGTTAAGAATCGTAATCATTTTCGTATCGTAATATGTAGTAGTTGTTTTTTTTATTTAACACACGATAATACTACCTATAATACATGGATTGAATATGTTTTAATTTCATTTAAATATATTTAAATAAAATAAAATAATAATCTCGCGGGAAAATTATACGTAAATACTTGACAGAACAGAATATCTTAGTTTCAAATTTATATTATGAGCTTAATTTGTAAGACAATATGTCATTAAGTCGTCATAAATTAAGTTCGTACCCGCAGCCACAAAATAACACCTATATATTATATTATCATGTTAACTTTTTTAGATGATAACAACATCGTCGATGGCGTGGATATTACTCCAAGTTCATGTAAGTCCCAGTAATTTATATTTTCAAAGGATTATGTAATTATTTAAAAAATTTACTATCCCATTGTTAAAATTAAATGAGCTATGATGTCGCGTAGGTATATTTTTGAATTTTACGTAACGGTTGTGTAGCTACATACGTAGGTAATAGCCGGGCAGCCCGGGCATAATCGATACAATCTAGGTATATATAAATACGCGGTCCATCGGTCCTGAACTACTCGAGACGTCAAAAATTAAAATAAATATATTGTAGGCGATATTACTTAGTAATATGACAATAACTGTATGTTTTGTAGTGATATAAGGTCATTTTATATCCAAAACATTACTTTATTTCCAGGTAATTTTAGTTATCTTTTGAGAAGTTCGATGAGTATCGAAGGGGTTGAATCATTCGAAAAAGAGGAGGAAACCATATTATGTAACCAGCCTTTGTCTCAAGCGATATGTGTTGCAAGTGAGGTCCCTATGAACGATGTTGAAACTACTTTGTTGGATATTTCTCATCCACTCCCAGAGCCTGTAGAATACACCACGAATGCAAATGATCTCTTGAAAAATAATCATGGAAACTTAATTCCACTTGACAATCTATTAACAAATACCCCGACATCTCAAAATCATAAAAAGATACCTACAGAATCGGATTTTATAGCTTCTCCAACTGTTTTGTTTATCAACAAAGATTATGATCTTCAAAGTATATCCGACTTAGAAGGAGTTTTAGGAACGATCGAAAAAGAAAATGAAACACAAAATGAAATAAGAGGGACTCCGACAGTAGTGTCACGAAAAAGGAAAAAAAACAAACAGGCATGGAATGATAAAAAAAATAAGATTCTTAAAGACTCTGGTCAATCATATGAGAGTAAGAAAACAAAAAAGATCAGAGCAGAAAAATCAATGGGTCTGTCGTGCACTTGTAAAATGAAATGCTTTGAAAATTTAGATGATAGTACAAGGGAAAAACTTCACAAAAAGTTCTGGGCTATTGGAGATCACGAAAGACAGTGGGACTTTATTGTGAGGTATGTTATAACTGTGGGAATAAGGAAAATGACTTTGGAACGTAAAAATAATCGAACTCAAACAATAGGATATACATTACCATCGGATATTGAACTTAAGAACCCTGTCAAAGTTTGCAAAACCATGTTCTTAAATACATTATCGATCACACAGCAAGTTGTTTATACAGCATTGGAAAAATCAACGAAACAAGAACCGATGAGCGATCTGAGAGGAACTCATAAGAATAGACCCAAAAAATGACGGAATCTACGGAAGCAAGCATAATAAAGAATATTGACCTTTGTGAAAAAGTTGAATCGCATTATACTTATTAGAAAAGACAGTCAGAGAGAGTATCTAGATGAGACTTTGAATGTTTCTAAAATGCACCGTTTTTATTTGGAATGGATTAATAATGAAGAAGAATTTCAAGATGTGACACGAGCGACTAAACGACAATATGAATATATTTTTAACACAAAATATAACCTATCTTTTCACAAGCCAAAAAAAGACCTATGTGACACATGTACCATATATAAAAATGCAGACAGTAAACGTAAAGAAGAGCTTAAAGATGCGTATGAAAAACACCTTGCAGCTAAAGAAATAGTAAGGCAGCTGAAAGAACAAGAAAAAAGGAGTTTTAATAAAAACAACTAGGTGTTGGCTTGTGTTGATTTGGAAAAGGTCCTCGGTGTTCCTCAATGTGAAATAGGGATTTTTTACGATAGGAGAAAATTTCCTATATACAATTTCACAGTCATACATTAACGCTGACAGGGTATTGTTATTTGTGACACTGTCAGATTGCTAAACGAGGTGCGATTGAGATTGCTAGTTGTTTGTGGCTATTTATAAAAGATCAGGCTGAACTTGGAAAAAAAACAATATCGATTTATTCGGTCTCGTGTGCAGGACAAAATCGAAATCGATTTGTGTTCGCAATGCTGGCCTTAGCATGTAAGATGTTTACAGTTGAAATCACACATAGATTATTTGAGTAAGGCCATAGCCAATCTGAAGGTGATTCTATGCATGCCACTATAGAACGAGCAAAAAAAGGACAAACTATTTATAATCCAGACCAAATGTACCACATAATTGAAAATGCAAAAGTTACCGGCAATAAATACATAATTAAGCATATGGAACAAACGGATTTCTTAAACTTTAAAGAAACGATAAAAGGCAATAACTGGTTGAATGACTCTAGAGGCAACAAAATTTACTGGAGTAAGGTTAAGGAGGTCAGCTTTTCCCCTGATAATGTGGATATAGTTAATTTTAAATACGACTCACAAGAAGCCCAACTTGTACTTAATAATGCATCAAGGGCGAATTCCAGAAGGCGAAGAGTACAACGACCCATCCAAGACTTACCTGATCGTGCTTATCATAGTTTGCTACCTATTGCCTTGCCTTTATATAAAGATCTCATCAGCTTGTGTGATTCAGATGCCATACCCCGGCAATACCAGAACTTTTACAGATCATTGGAGCCAGCAGAAGTTAATAACGCTGTACCTAACTCGGACGATAGCGATGATGAATAGTTTTATTTGACTGTCTTCTTGGGGTAAATGTAATGTTAGATTATTACATCAAGAAGTTTAATTTACGTAATGAGAAACAATATACGAATTTATTGTTATTTAATCAAAAAATTATAAAATGTTGAAGTATGTTACGTTTGTACCTTTATATTCTAATAGAAACGAATTTGTTATTCCGAAATATTGAATACTAATAAATAAAAGATTTAAGTTCATTTTAGAAAGTGTCATTCATTTCATATACAGGGTTATTGGTACACATACATACATACCTTCACGCCTTCATTCCCAGAGTGGGATAGGCAGAGCTACAGAATTACCAACTTGTTGATAACTCTGTAACCACAATTTGCACCATTAGGCTAAGATGTTTAACAGTGTATAGTGTGTAGATTCGACGTATTCCCGTTAGGGGGTGATAGGGGTGACTATTTGCAGTAATTTTAACCCCCACATGCATTATGCAAAAGTGAACCATTTTTGAGTTATCATGTTTTTTAGCTTTTTTCAAAATAAGTCAAAAATGCAGCATCAAAAATCTATTTAAAAAAAAGTATCAATTCAAATCTATTTTTTTCTTCTGATTTATAAAACCGATTAAACACTGGTTATTTATCAATATTAAAACATACAATTATCGGTCCAAATTTAAAAATGCGAGACGAAAAGCGATATTATTTCTAGATTTTTTACATATTCTTTTCCACTTAAATGCTTTAAAAAAGAAAAAATCGTTATAAAACTTGGCTTGCAGATTATTTTAAAAACATAACCGTTTTCTTAGCTCTCCAAAAATGCATAACAAATAGGAACTTATTTCAAAGAAACTGAAAAAAAATGATCACAAAGGAAGCAGGCGGAAATTTGTATTCGAACTAAACACAAGGTCGTTCTTTAATAATTCGCATAAAATTAATTAAAAACAATACCCAATGTCAATAAAACAAAAAAGCTACAAGGCAAAACATGATATACCAGCAAGACGGATGTCCTGCACATTTTGGTGTCAATGCTAGGCGATGGCTCGATAGCCATTTTCCTAATCGTTGGATAGGGCGAGGAGGACCCATTCCGTGGCCAGCGAGAAGTCCGGACTTAACGCCGGTTGATTTCTATGTCTGGGGTCACATGGAATTCATAGTTTACGACGTCTCGCCTGTGTCATCCGCGGAAGAACTCAAGACAAGAATTATAAACGCAGCAATTATGTGACTACTTCGGTAGTAAGTCACAACTCAGAAATAGAATGAGACTGCGTAGGGGAAGTCACATCGAGCAAGAACTTTAAATAGGCTAAATTACAAAATGTGTTAATTGTTACTATTATTAATTGTTAATTGTTATTACTATTCAAACTGTGATTGGTTCTAAATGTTATTTTAAAATAGTTTTTTTTTGTTTTATTGACATTGGATATTGTTTTTAATTAATTTTATGCGAATTATTAAAGAACGACCTTGTGTTTAGTTTGAGTACAAATTTCCGCCTGCTTCCTCTGTGATCATTTTTTTTCAGTGTCTTTGAAATAAGTTCCTATTTGTTATGCATTTTTGGAGAGCTAAGAAAACGGTTATGTTTTTAAAATAATCTGCAAGCCAAGTTTTATTACGATTTTTTCTTTTTAAAGGCATTTAAGTGGAAAAGAATATGTAAAAAATCTAGAAATAATATCGCTTTTCGTCTCGCATTTTTAAATTTGGACCGATAATTGTTGTTTTAATATTGATAAATAACCAGCGTTTAATCGGTTTTATAAATCAGAAGAAAAAATTAGATTTGAATTGCTACTTTTTTTTAAATAGATTTTTGATGCTGCATTTTTGACTTATTTTGAAAAAAGCTAAAAAACATGATAACTCAAAAATGGTTCACTTTTCATAATGCATGTGGGGGTTAAAATTACTGCAAATAGTCACCCCTATCACCCCCTAACGGGAATACATCGAATTACCAATAACCCTGTATATAATTACTAATTAACTTTTATTTTCACATAGACATCAAGCATAATAAATACTATAAGTATCCCGTTGAATAAAAAAGTATAATAAGCTAATGCAGATTCAATGCATCAATAAAAATCCCCAAAACAAAATTTCGACAGTTAGATAGCATAGTAGATGTCATCAAAAATTCACAAGAACATTCGTGCAATCGTTTCTTACAAATTAATATCAAAACGGATTTTTACTCGTACATAAGTATAATGTTCTAATACTTTACAGATCGATTACCACTTGAACACGAACAGTGTTAACTTTATTTGTAATAGGAGCACAAATAAATTGTTACTAGAACAAAAAAATAATCTGGTTTTCTTACATTTTCTTGATAATCAATAAAGTTTAAATTTCATAAGAGGCAAACGAATATTGGATTATTTATTTTCTTTATTTTCTCCATACATTGTTTCAATATTGGTCCATCACGATTTTTTATTTTTCTTGTAAAGTTGGTGTTTTGACATTGCAAGTTTATTCGTGGGGGACGTCGTCAAGAGTTACAATGTAGGGGATTCGGTTTACGTCAGTCAGGACCATAGACGGAACGACAAATTAAAGTGGAAATTTAAGGGACCTTACGAAATCTCAACAATCCTTCCAAATGATCGCTTTGCTCTTAGGGGTTTAAATAATGTAAGGGGTATGGTTATTGCTAAAGAAAAAATACGTTATTGGCCTGGAGAATGGGTAGAAGAAAATATTAGTGTGGAAAATGCCATAAACCAATAAAATTATTGTTAATGTTGATTGTATTATACTAAAATGTAACCGCTGGTCAGCCACATACTTGGTGCCGATTGGTCTCACCGGCAGCGGGTGAATGGGATCGGCATGTCTAGTATGTAATGGCACTTGAATTATGTACATGAACAGACAGGGTAAAGTGGCAGCGAATAATCCTTTCCCGTCGTTTTTGGTCGGATAAGTTCGTATTTATATTGCTTTCTCAGTTGCCTTATTGATGGGTACTGAAGCTAATTGAGAAAGTAACATAAATACGAAGTTATCCGACAAAAAACGATGGGTAAGGATTATTGACTACATCTGTATCCGCTGGTCGGCCACATACTTGGTACCAATTGGTCTCTCTTGTATCGGGAGAATGTGATTGGTACGTCTATGTATCTGGCAAATACCCATTTATTCGCTAGTCGATTACTTGTTTGGTGTTAGTCTATCTCAATGGCGGCGATTGAATGGGACTAACATGTCTATGCAAGAAATATCATTTACTTATGGTACAACTCAAAGATTATTAATTTCAAACAATGAAATCAATATGTAAAGAGTATACAAGTAAAATTATTCAATTAACAATATTTTTTATTAAAATTAATATAAATAAGTACATAAAAATTATTAAGATCTAAGTGTGAAATTTGTACTGGTTGTACTTCGGGGACGAAGTCATGTCAGTATGGCCGTAATAGATTATCATAAATATAAAATGTGTTTATAAATTGATTTTGATTATTTGATATTTATTATGGTAACTTGTCCTTCAAAGTAATGATTTGGTTTGTGATGGCTGAGCGCCAGTGGCGCCATCTAGTATCGGTAGACCCATGACAACGTTTTGCTTTATGAGTTAGAAAAATACTTTCTTAAGGACATAGTGTTTGTTTATTTGATTTCCTTAGGCTTAGAATATAATAAATAGTACGGTCACGGACGTTAATTGATATGCCACTTGCCACTGTTCGTATTTTAGCCGTGTACTACAAATCGGGTTCAGTCAGTTTTACTCGTATATCGAGATAAGGAAATTCGCACGTCTTCGTATAATAGAAGAACAAAATGACATGCAACATTAACGATTGGCTAACCTGAGACCCAAGTCTACCAATCAGACCACAGAGTGAATTCACCCAAAGTCAAATTGCATGTCTAGTTGCTATGGTTATACATTTACGGCCAAACCCTATATTCAATCCGCGGACAGATAGGCTTACTTCGGATTAAAATTTGACACATTTTGTATGGGCAAATGTCAAATTTTAACCCGAGGTAAGCCTTATCTATCCTCGGTTTGAATATAGCGTCCGGCCGTTAAACAACAGCTACTATTGGTGATACAACGCCCAATCAGCTATTCTACTGAACTCAATCGTTTTTGTCGTTTAATAGGGTTGCTATGGCCACGTTTAAACAACGGCTACTATTGGTGATACAACGCCCAATCAGCTATTCTACTGAACTCAATCGTTTTTGTCGTTTAATAGGGTTGCTATGGCCACGTTTAAACAACGGCTACTATTGGTGATACAACGCCCAATCAGCTATTCTACTGAACTCAATCGTTTTTGTCGTTTAATAGGGTTGCTATGGCCACGTTTAAACAACGGCTACTATTGGTGATACAACGCCCAATCAGCTATTCTACTGAACTCAATCGTTTTTGTCGTTTAATAGGGTTGCTATGGCCACGTTTAAACAACGGCTACTATTGGTGATACAACGCCCAATCAGCTATTCTACTGAACTCAATCATTTTTGTCGTTTAATAGGGTTGCTATGGCCACGTTTAAACAACGGCTACTATTGGTGATACAACGCCCAATCAGCTATTCTACTGAACTCAATCGTTTTTGTCGTTTAATAGGGTTGCTATGGCCACGTTTAAACAACGGCTACTTGGTGATACTGATATAGAATAAAAAATTGGAATCCATGACAATGTGATAACTGTTGCAAATATCTGAATATAAATAACACGTCAACCCCGCCATCTTGAAAATAATTGATTAGTCAGCGTGTAAGTCGAAAGACTAACCGTGGCAATAAATAGTCAAACTTTTAAAAATATTTATTCTAGTGTAACCTACTAGATATTAAATTTATAAATTATTAAATATTCTAGTTCTTTTAGTCTCTTTCTGCATAACTACCTATGGCTGATTGAAGCATTACAGTCACGGACTTTAATTGTTATGCCACTGTAGAACCCTGTCATAATGACAGCGTCAAACCACATGAAAGAAATTACGCCAAAATTAATGATTAACGTTATGCGACAGGGTTCCATAGTGGCATAACAATTAAAGTCCTTGACTGCCTCACCAGTAGCGTAAAATTTAATAAAATAAAAACGTAAAATACTTTACATAATGTTTTAATCGGTCAATAAATTATAAAATACAGGTTTAGTGTATATTCCGCAGATTGTTGAGAAGAAGCAGCATGAAACAAATCCAGCAATGCGTTTGCACGGTTTTGTCAGATTTTTTGCGTCGGGCTGTTAACGACCACCTTTTTATATGTTAAACCGCAACAAGAAAAATCAAACATTTAGTTCTAAAAAACATTTAAGGAGTAATGGTGCAAGGACAGGAATGTCGTTTCCTCTTGAATTCGAATTCCTCTTCCAATTTTATATATCAGGAAGAAGAGAGAGATAAACCTTCCATATTATTTAATCATAATAAATATAGAAGTAACCAACCCACCGATATTAACAAACTGTCTTGCTATTGCTCGCAAACTTAGCCCTTCTTGGTGCAAAGTCACAATCATGTGACGAGTTTCCGTAGAAATTGCTGGTGGCATCTTATTTTCTTAGCTTATTTATAATAATGACGTCTTAACTTGATCTGTATGTCATTATGACAACGATCCTGCAATATTTCTAAAATGCCAGTTGTCAATATTTCGATCACGTTTAACCTATGACCTCCTTGTGATTCGAACTAATCAATCTATTTATCCATCATCTTATTATGTAGTTCCCGCGGTGTCGTGTATTCGTGATTAATCGTGTAATCTCGTAAATGCTCGTGAATGCCATAATCATAATCATAATCATAATCATAATCTTTATTTGCTTCAAAAATGGTACAATAAGGTGTTACATATTTGGACCCGAACAAACATTTTTCGCTAAATACTAGCATGCAAATTTTAATTATTATGTACTTATACAGAAATAATTACATTTTTTGTTTATTAAATTACCTTTGACATAATTCATTTACATTGTAAAACATTTTTTCATTTAGCCAACTGTACAGTTTCACTCTAAATGGCTTAAACTGAAGCTCAGTAATCTCTTTAGGGATAAGGTTGTAAATTTTGACACACATGCAGTAACAATTTTTCATCGCTAATGTTGTTTTTGGCAATGTGTCATATACAAGCCTATTCCCGTGTCTTGTCTTTATACTACATGCTTCTTTCGCTTTTTTGAATAAGTCTGGGTGTTTACGCACAAATACTGTTACTTCGAAAATGTACATGCAGGGCAAAGGTAACAGTTTAAATTTACTGAATAAAGGTCTACATGATTCGAATCTGGGTATACCACAGATAGCTCTTATACATTTTTTTTGGCTAACAAATGCTCTGTTTATATCTGTGGAGTTACCCCACATCAACAAACCGTATCGCAATACCGATGCCACGTAACCGTGATAGGCTAACAGGACCGTGTCAATGTTGGAAGTCCGGCGCAGTCTGTTAATAACATACACAAACCGATTCACTTTGCAACAAACTTGTTCAACGTGTGCTTTCCAATTGCAGTGTCTGTCTAAAACTAAGCCTAAAAATGGCATTTTATCAATTTCCATTATTGTATAATTATCATAACCTACATTTAACGGGATACATTTATTATTAACATTACAGAACTGAACCAATTTAGTTTTATCTAGATTTACGTTCAAGTTGTTAACTTCAAGCCATTCTATAATTGTTTTAATCGCATCATTAATCTTAGAAGTAAAATTATCTTTATTTTCACAAGTAAGTTGAAGTAAAATGTCGTCAGCAAAAAGTGTACATTTGTGAGTAGTCGCGTCAGGAAGATCGTTTATGTACAATAAAAATAGTAAGGGTCCGAGCACGCTACCCTGCGGTACGCCGTAGGCGTTGGATCTGTACATAGATCTATATTTTGTGACCTCGAAGTTGTGAACATTCAAAATTTCGATACATTGAAGCCTATTTTCTAAGTATGATTGTAACCAGTTCAAGGCTAGTCCCCTAATACCGTATTTCTGAAGCTTTTGTAATAATAAGTTATGAGACACAAAATCAAAAGCTTTAGACATGTCAAAGAATACAACAGCTGTAGGTTCTTTCTTGTCTATACTTTTAACAACGTTGTTAATCAAGTTGAAGGTAGCTAACGTGGTACATTTATTTTTTTGAAATCCGTATTGTTCTTTCTTAAGTATTTTATATTTAGATAAGAATGACAAAATTCTTTTATAAATGGCTTTTTCAAAATTTTTTGATAATATCGGAATTAGCGTAATAGGTCTATAATTAGACATATCCATTTTATCTCCTTTCTTAAATATTGGCTTGACTATTGAGTACTTTAACGCGTCAGGGAATAAACCTTGCTCGAAGGAACTGTTAATTAAGTGAGTCAAAATCGGTGCAATTTCAAGAACGGCTGCTTTTAAGATTTTTGTGGCAATATCATCATAGCCGGTTGCACCCGTATTTTTTAAAGTTCTGACTATATTAATTACTTCATTTACACCTAAAGGGTCAATAAAAATAGTTTTATTCACAAAATGAGGGCAAGTGCTGTTTTGTGATGATAGTTTAGTATTAGTCTTATTAGTTAGTTGTATAAAATAATTATTAAATTCATTTGCAATTACGTTTGGATCATTGGATATTTTTCCATTTATTTTTATATCACTTATGAATTGGGAGTCTGAAATATCATTTGGTTCATCACTAATAATTTTCCAGCATGTTTTGCACTTATTTTTGGAATTCATAATTAAATTATTGTTGTACATATTCTGTGCTTTGTGTATACAATTTCGGAGTAATTTTGTATATGTTTCGTAGTTTTTTTTATTTATTGAGGATTTTATCAAGTAATATCGAAAACGAAGCTTCCTCTTATTTTTACAGCTTATTTTTAACCCATTTGTTACCCAATTTAATGAATTTGCCCTGTTGGATAATTTTATTCTAATTTCTGGAAAACATAATTTGTAAAAAAGACAAATCGTTTCGTGGAAACACGAAAAAGCTTCATTGAATTCAATTTTTCCATATACTTCGGAAAAGGACAAACTAGCTAGACATTCTCTAAACTTATTTATATTCTCTTGGCTATAATCTCTTTTTACTGAAAATTTGGCTCTGATAGGGATAACTTTCTTAATGACCGGTACATCTAGGCTTTGTGCGTGATGGTCTGATAATCCTAGGTGAAGCACTTGGCCGACGGCCTCTTTTATGTTGCTTACAATGTGATCTATGCAAGACTGTAACCTCGTTGGACTCGTTATTTTCATTTCCATGTTATAACAAGTTAAGATATCAGTTAAACGACGGGTAATGTTGTTTGGTTGTAGTGTGTTGATATTGAAGTCACCAGCCAGGATCACTTTTCCATTATTATTTTTTAAAGTTATTGTATGAATAATAGACTCTAGTTTGCTTAAGAATATTTCGACATTTGAGGAGGGCGTACGGTATAAGCTCACCACAATAAGCATGTGGTCAATGATTTCCACTGCACAACACTCAAAGTCCTTTTCACAAGCTGAGCTATTAATGTAAGTTAATTCTTTTGATTTTAGGCCTATTTTAGTAAAAATGCAGACTCCTCCACGGGGTTTGAGTCTTGAAAAATAGGTATGATGCTAACCGATAACCACTTAATTTAATGTTGGTTTCGTTACCACGTTTAACAAACGTCTCTGATATACAAATAATATCTGGTTCATCATTTTTTCCTTTTAATTCTAGGAGAGTCAGCTCGAGCAGAGGCTTTTTATAAGTAAAACTAGCAATGTTTTGGTGAAAAATTTTTACGTATTGATTTTCTCTTTGTTTGTCACTGGCGATAAAAAAGGTTTCCCTTTTTCTTTCGACTGGTTACTGGCGGTTCCTTGTGAAGTTCGGAAATAGTAGCTTGGACTTCCTGTTTATTAACAATTTTATTATTTTTGGTATATTTCATACTCAAAAAAAAGTGTGTAATTAGTTTCTGTCCTATTTTTGGTTCATGTTTCGTTACTATTTGTGGCTTTGTTTTTCCATTAATGTAATTTATTTGTTTTTTATAATAGTCAAACCGTAAAATTTCCCGTAGTAACAATCTACCCATATGCAATTTACTATGTTGCATCGAATGATTTGATTCAAAAGATATATATATATAACATGAGTGAGCTGAGAGCAAACCAGTCGTAGTATTTCATTTTGCTTATGAACATTTAAGTATTTATTGTATTGTATTTCGCTAACTATAACATTTGTATCTGCAAATAAAGATAAGTAGTTATAGAGAAAACATTTAAAGCTGAGGGGGTTCTGGTCATTAGAACCGCCCATGATCACGACATAATCCAAGGTAGTAAAGTTTTTACATATATTGTCACACGTGAATAATACTTGTTTCATTGGTGCATCAGGTTTTACTATGCCGGT
This sequence comes from Acleris emargana, assembly GCA_927399475.2. Classification (NCBI taxonomy): domain Eukaryota; kingdom Metazoa; phylum Arthropoda; class Insecta; order Lepidoptera; family Tortricidae; genus Acleris; species Acleris emargana. Next base: position 19,169,846 of record OV656854.1, read on the forward strand.
CACTTTATATTCATCACCTAACAAATTTTGAAGTACCTTACTAAGTCCCTTCCCGCACTGATCACTAAAAATCATTACCTGCCGCTGCGAGGTAACGTTGACCGGTTCAACTTCAGAGTCCCCAGTAGATGATGTATTTCTGTGAGGGTTCTGATTAGTCGTTCCAAGATTTACTTTTCTTCCAGTACTAGATGTGTTTACGCATTCCGTTTTGGTTTCTGCGACTTTGTTTTCTATTTCTAAGTTTTTAAAGTCTGTAAGAGGGGTCTCCGGGTTTTCCGGGCATTTTTCGGGGATGTTTTGTATTTCGACATTACAGTTGTGCTGACTGGTCTGAATCAATTTTTTGATATAGCCGCTGCACATTTTCCTCGCACTTGTTAAGCCGGCTATCGAGGTTCTCCAATTCGCCACGCAGTGACATTGTTGCCTCTTTAATGGCTTCGCCTATGTCTTCTCGCCACTGCTCTCGCAGTGCTTTAAATTTAGAGTCCAAATAAGCAGTGAGAGCATCAGTGCCAATGTTTAAAATTGACGTGCTTGCATCCAGAGTCTGTTTTGGGGATGTAATATTGGCATTGGATGTTAATTTTTTTTTTAATTTGCATGCCGGGCACCTCCATTTAGTTTTATTCATAGGTAGTATTTTTTTTAAATCGGCCTCTGACAATTCGGCACAAGCAAAGTGCATATGTAAAAGACAGGCGGAGCATTTGATCACATCCTTATCTGTTAGAGGTTTCTTGCACTTACCGCATTCCATTCTGTCAAAAACTGCAAGTTTCCTGTACCACGAAATTTAGCGATACGTCAACGACAGTCGCACGCGCACAGTCGTATCTCGGTACCGGGGTGAGTCGCTGCGCGGCCGCGGTGGCGGGCGGTAGATGTGTGAGTGTGACTCACGCAATTTGTTTACGTTTGCTTGCAGGTAGTCGAATAGATAGAAGTGATATTTTATTTTTGCCAGAACTTAGTTATAAACAATTGTTTTCGAGTACCACTTAGTGAAGTGAAGAGGCTGGAACACGCACTGTGCACTGATGTATAATGTATGTATAATAAACAGTAATAACTATTTTAATAATTGAAGTTAAATGGAGCTAACTAAAACGGTGTTGTCGATCGCGGATCGCGGGGGTATTTTTTAATACTGCAAATTTAAATAACTTCACAATGGCATAACAATTAAAATCCTTGACTGTACATACCCTCTTTGCATCTTTAAATTCACATTTCCGCCGTATTACTTGCGCAAATTATAACACGCGCAACCATTACCATAATACGTCATTAGACAGACGACAGGCACAGAAAAGGTCAATTAGGAATTATACATTCTGCATAGTAATTGGGATACAAAAAACTGACGGTTTTGCATTCTGTTTCGAAAGAAGGTAGGCAGAGCTAAAGAATTACCAACAAGTCTTAAAACTTCTTGATAATTCTGTAACCACATTTTGCACAATTAGGCCAAGATATTTCCCAGTGTATTAGTGACAGGTGGCAAGCCCATCGCCTAACAGTACTACAAGCCTTTATTCCCTTAGTCGCCTCTTACAACATCCACCGGAAGAAATGGAGTGGTACTATTCTAACCCGGCAACCACACGGGCCAAAACTGTTATATTTAAATAATCTAACATACTATCTGGGCTGGGGGTTATTAGAAAGATAACGTAACTTTGATTTCAGAAACCCTAATTTTCTTAACCATTTAATAAATGACTGATAAAATAATGGGAGCTGTTGTTGCCAATTATACTTTCTTAGGGTTCCGTGCAAAGAGTAACAACGGCACCCTTATAGCATCACGTGTCCGTCTGTCCGTCCGTCCGTCTGTCCGTCCGTCCGTCTGTCCGTCCGTCCGTCTGTCCGTCCGTCCGTCTGTCCGTCCGTCCGTCCGTCACAGCCAATTTGCCCCGATTCTACTGGACCAAATCCGTTGAAATTTGGTGGGGTGGTGTTATCATTTGACCCAAACACAGATGTCCAAAGTAATATTTAAAAAAACCCCTACTGGTTCATACATACAAGTAAAAGGCGTTGTTATGAGGATCTCGAGTATGCAGGTTGGAAAAAATGTATGGGCCCTGGAGGGGAACTACCTTAAATCCTTTAGTTAGCTCATTTTACTGAAAGGAAACATTCCTTTATTTTTAAAAAGAAACAAAACTGCATTTAACGGTTTTTTAAACTCCCACCCGGGAATCGAACCAAATAAAAAAATCAAAATAAATCCTTGCTATTTTATTATACGAATCGGTAGGATTATTGTTCAGGATAAAATTTGTCTAATAAACATTTGGTCTTACACTCATCTGTTGTATGAGATGCCCATGAATAATATTTATTACAAGTTCTTTATTAACAATACCTAGTACTGTTCACTTGTAACAAGTAAATGACACGTTATAATTTTCTTATCTCATCAACATCTAAAGACATCGTGAAGTACAAGCTTGCTATTGTTATTTAAATATCTCTAAGTACCTTGTTGAAGTATTGGATAACAAAATCGGTAAATGGTAATAATAATAAATCTATGCACAGCACGATTCCTTCTTACACTAGACGTTCATTCTGTCGAAAAGTTTAATAAGTAATGGAACGTACTTTTTTTGCAACGCGGGGCAACCAATTTGAAATTCGATTGATAACATTTTAAAAACTATAAAAAAGAAGTATTCGTTTGAATTTCAAATTTTATTTTGTTTTGCTTTCATTCCGTAATTCTGTAATAATGGTTTTTATGTTTAGTTGGTTCGATTCCCGGGTGAGACAAGCCACATAAAAAAAATCGTTGAATGCAGTTTTGTTTCTTTTTAAAATTAAAGGATTGTTTCCTTTCAGTAAAGGGAGCTTACTAACGGATTTAAGGTTCCCCTCCATGGCCCATAAATTTTTTCCACCCTGCATTTTTGTTATTAATGTTATTATTGTAAAATAAATTAAAATGTTTATTTTAATAAACGAATACGAACAAAAAACGACCGAGCCTAAAATTTAAAACAGGAAAACGTATACAAAATCTAAAACATATTTTTAAATGCGTTTGTGCGGACCCCCCTCCACGCCGCGCCAGTTCAGCTCGACCTTACTCATCATTTACTTTCTCATCATTTACTTGTGAAGATCAAACTAATGAGAGTCCTCATTATGGTGGGTCTACGTAAAGTATAGCGGAGATCAGCTCTTAGATACCATAACATTGCATTGTCATCGAATATACATATTTACTTGAAATTTCAACCCATCAAAGGGAAAATGGTTTTAACCAGTGGAGAACCCCAGGTATTCATACATACTCATAACAAACCGGGCAAATGCAAGTTTAACTCGCGGGGAGGGGGTTCCGTACAAAGGCTTTATTATTTTAATATAATTCTTATAGGTTTTCCTGTAATCTACAAACAATAAATATTTTGCATTTTTTTTTTCAAAATACTACTTACGTTAAATAACTTTCATGACTAAAATCAAAACCATTAATTTAACAATAATTATCATAACCATTAATTTAACAATAATATTAAAAATATATTTGAGATCCTCATAACGAGCCCTTTTATTTGATATACGGGTAAAACCAAAATAAATGTACATAAAGACGCTATTAAATGTCACTTAAATGGTGTTTAACTTACAATTCCGTTACAAAAATGGGTGTTTGACGTTAATCGACAGTTTCGTTTTGGTGACAAAACTCTTCTTTAAGTGGACATTTCTTTTGGTTTATACTCATAAGACACAGTTAGGTCTGCGAGATTTTTTTTTAATTCTCTAAGTTTGTTCCTTGAAATTAACGTTATTTAAGAAAAAAAACTTTGCAAATCTGTGTTTGGGTCATCAAATTTACATACGTGTTCCAAATTTCAACTTAATCGGTCCAGTATTTTCGGATCAAATTGGCTGTAACAGACAGACAGACAGACAAACGCACGAGTGAACCTATAAGGTTTCCGTATTTTATTTTTTTGTACGGAACCCTAAAACTATTAATATTTATGATTCAATCCACCTGCCGCGTTTTCCTTTTATTTCTATCTCACTCGTTCGCCCTCATTCTCTCTTATTTGACTTGTTGTTATCTGGCCGTGTCCGTTCGTGGACGTCATGCGAAGGGAGTATTTTACGATTAAGACATATTCGCACAATGGACAATTTACACAATTGTACATGTGCTTTTTAGACCAACTGAAGTCGTGGTCATTTTGATTCAAAGACGAGACGGTGCTGAGGGCCAAATGTATTTATGTACCTATTTATTTGGTTTGTTGAGGACTGACCATTGAACTTGGTACCCATTTGGATCTCAATTCTTTTGTCGTTGAAGTCAACAACCAAGACATATATCATAATATTGAACTTGGCTCTCATTTCACATTGATGTTTTTGATGGGATATCATTACTTTTTGTACATAAATTATTAGTAGGTACTTATTTAATACATACTCTACTTTAGTCTCACGCAACCTATTTGTTTGTTGTATATTACTATACTCAAACAAAGAATATGCAATCGAATGGAACAGGCAGCTTCCATCGGGAGGCGCCGGAATAGTTCGGTGTAAGGTAAGTGTGTCACCCACCAGTAATTCTATTGTACGACTCATTGTATAATATTATACGTAATTAAAAGAAAATTATTTAAGACGATTACGTAACAAATTACCTGTTATCTATTGAAATCTCAAGAAAAACCATTTGTTACCAATAAGTTCTCATTCTCAAACTCATTCAGAGTTCAGTATGATACCTACTTATAACTAATATAACTATACTAAAATTATTATTAATTTGGATTTAAACTATTGCCGATACCATACGTACTAACTAAAAGAATTGTAATAATAATAAACAAATATATTATAAGTAACGGGTGATAACAAAAAAATGAGAATAATTTTCAGTAGTCTTAAAAAAAAACTATTGCCATAGACAAAAAATTGTTCAAGATGTTATTTGTACCTGTTTTGATATTCTTGATTTTGATTTGTTTCATTTTTCCAATAAGAATCATCGTGCATTCAAAAATCGATCCCCAGTAGTAACGTAAGATTAGTTCATTTGGTTAGATGGAGGCCGATCGAACAGATTGTAGATACCTACTTAGACCGAGAAATTGAAGGGTAATCTCTAACAATTTAGTTCCTCAACGGTCAGTACGTCATACGTGTACCTGGATACTAGACTAAGCACCTACATTGAGGTTACCTATTCCGTGTATCTTTACTTAAATAAACTGTCCATGCGTAGGCAGGATGGCGCATTAGGTAGGTATTAGCCAGCAATTTATACTATAACATCAATGTGCATTAATCAAGTATGTAGTAGGTATTCGTGAATTATTAATTATTACACTACTTTCTTAATGGTTTATATTGTAGGCGTTTACAGCTCAACAAGAAATATTTATTAATTAACATTTAACGTCCTTTTCGATTTCCCTGTCTAAATGGTAGCATCAAAGTATTATAATGTATATATATTTGGAATGGGCTATTTACTAGCTTTCATTTGAGACCCATATTGCTATAATAAACAATTTTTTTTTTTTAAACCCCCTCTTTTTTTTTGCAGACACCATTTTGAAATATTATATACCCTATGTCACTTCAGCAATTAAGACGAATCGAATGACACCTAGTATGTTAAAATCAGTCAAGCCGTTTAGGCTGCAGAGCGTGCCCAGAAATAGACATACATACATACATACATACATACATACATACATACATACATACATACGCTTTTTAAACCCCCTCTTTTTTTTTGCAGACACCATTTTGAAATATTATATACCCTATGTCACTTCAGCAATTAAGACGAATCGAATGACACCTAGTATGTTAAAATCAGTCAAGCCGTTTAGGCTGCAGAGCGTGCCCAGAAATAGACATACATACATACATACATACATACATACATACATACGCTCGAAAAACATAACCCTCCTTCTGACGCAGTCGGGTAAAAAGGGTCCCAAATGTTCAGTGGTCATTACTAATTATGTCGCTTACACCCGAAGAATGCACGAGAATCCTTACAATACTGGAAAACGGCCGAAGCCAGCGAGATACAGCAAGAATAGCCGGAGTGACGTTGTCAACAGGACAGCGTGTTCTTCAGCGGTTACTGGAAACTGGTTCGAACTTACGCAGGCCAGGAGGAGGCCGACCCAGGTGTACAACGGCACGGGAGGATCGATATCTAGTCAATACTGTGCTGCGAAATCGATTCCTTACGGGAACTGCACTGACGCAACAATTTTTACGGCTTGGTGGGGGCAATCCTAGTGCCTGGACTGTAAGACGGCGACTTGCTGAAGCTAATTTGAAACCCTTTAGGCCTGCAAATGGCCCTTAACTGGAACTGGAAAGGCACCATCGCACAGCAAGACAAATTAATGCACGTGAACACTCAGATTGGACACCTGAAGATTGGTCAAGAGTTGTCTTCTCAGACGAATCAAAGTTTATGCTGTATCAACACGACGGTAGGGTGAAGGTGTACAGAAGGCCAGGAGAACGATTCATGCAAGCCTGCATTGCAGAAAAGGTTGCGTACGGTGGCGGTTCGGTACTCGTGTGGGCTGGGATTTCTGCAGAAAGCCGAACAGAGCTAGTACTGATCAAAAACGGTACATTAAATGGCGTAAGATACGTGGAAGAAATCCTAAATGAGCACGTCGGTCCATTTATAACACTAGGTGAAAATGCTATTTTCATGCATGATAATGCCCGTCCCCATACTGCTCGTGTAGTACAAGACTACCTGAACGATGTGGGTATTCGTTGCATGGAATGGCCGGCCCGGAGCCCGGATCTCAATCCGATCGAGCACGCGTGGGACGAGCTTGGACGACGAGTAAGACAACGAGTACCTCCTTCAATGACGCTTCGCGAGCTCAAAAACGCGTTGGTACAGGAATGAAGAAAATCCTTTGCAGTCGCAATATGAAGATGTCGTTGCGCACTCGCCTACTGGAATGCTACATATGGCCCATACTTCTATATGGATGTGAGGCCTGGACTATCAAAGAGCAATTCCGGAAACGTATAGAAGCATTCGAGATGTGGGCCTATAGACGCATGTTGTCTATTAGCTGGACGCACCGAGTCACGAACGTGGAAGTCCTTCGACGAGCTGGCCGGAAGCGACTTCTTATGCGGACCATCAAAATACGTAAAGTTGCCTATCTGGGCCATATACTTAGGCATTCCAGATATGAGATCCTGCAGCTTATAATGATGGGTAAAGTTGCCGGCAAAAGATCAGTCGGCCGTAGGAGGAAGTCGTGGTTGCGCAACATACGCGAGTGGACTGGGATCATAAGTGCCGCGGAACTTTTCACTCTCGCCAAGGATCGGGCGAAGTATGCAGAGCTGACTGCCAACCTTCACTAGTTGGAGAGGCACCACAAGAAGAAGAAGAAGACAGGAATGGGAGAACATTCCCCAACTGTGCTTCAGAAACTTGGTGTACAGCATGCCGAATCGCATCGCAGCTGTACAGGCAGCACGTGGGGGTAATACCAAGTATTAAAATATGTCAAAATTAGATAATTGTATAATTTTTTTATTATTTTCAATTTTGTTTTTTCAAGCAAGTGGATGCCATTTTTACTTTTTATTTTTTATAAAATTAAACGAACATTCAGTATAAAATGTAATGCGTTTTATTTAAGTGACATTAAATTGTCTTTAAAGTTCAAATTATTTTATTAGGCTAGCTGTATTCGTTTTTGAGATATTGCAATTTATGTTAGTGACCCGAAAGTTTTGCTCTTGAGTGTAAATAAAATACCTAATGACTAGGAGAACAACATGACGAGGTCACGTCAGGAACGATAATTAAAATAATTAACTGAATAACAGGTCCTTGCAAGCGTGAACAGACCGGACCCCACAGACAGCACCCGTTCACGAGTATAACGCGTATCTCAGCCATCGCCTCCCTCAACCATGTGTTCGGGAAGGTGGCGACCCGATCAACGACGCCGCCGTAAGCGAAGACCTTAGAGTGAGCACGACATGCAGATGCTGCCGGACAAAATATATCAATAAAAAAGAGAATCTGTCCGGCGAGAAACATCACAATGTATTCTCATTTCTTAAGTGTCTTGTGCACAAGAACCAATAAAAATTACTAACAAAAAGGAAACATTAGGTAAACTTAAATTTAAATGTCTACATCATTGGCTTAAAGGCATTTAACAATAAGAGCTGGTCAGTGCTCACATATTAGATATATTTCTACTCAAAATGCTTAAAATTAACCACAATTTCAGTAATAGCTCAAACTACTTTTAAAAACGTCTTCGCGTCAAGGTTTTATCGCTGCTGCTCCCACCCGCTCTGCTCCGGCGTCGCGCCGCGCGCCGTGTACCGAAATGCCTATTATTTAATAATTATTTATACTTAAGAAATGATCTTACACTATTGATGTGCGCTAAATATTGAAACAATAATTCTGTGCCTCCTGTGACAAGTGATACAACTCAAAAAACACGATTTTACAGGAGAGCGAAAACAAGTTTAAAAAAAATACTACTCTTAAATGAATATATTTTTTTAAACATTGCTGCCGATTTTTATAATATATAGTATCCCTTATTAACTTCTTTGACAACAATATTGATACTAGTTATAGATTTTGAGATATTCGAAGAAACGTGCTAAATGTATCATTTTACATTTCAGGTTGAGTTCCTTTACTCGTGTAAGATGATACAACTCGAATTGTATTATTTAGCACAAAAAAGTGTAATCAAGGAGCTCTGGTGATTACTGATACAATTTTTTTTAAAAGCTCCATTTTTCTTTTATTTCTACAGTAAGAGGTTTAACCTTTATACATAAGTTGTAGGGGATTGAATAAGTAATCTTTTTTAAGACGAACGGACACAAAATAATGTTTTTTAATGAGTTGTAGCACTTATCACAACAAAAAAAACGTAATTTAAATCGTGAATAATGTTATAAATCGAGTTATTCTTAGGTCTGATTACGAAAAAACTTGTGTCAAATAATACAAGTAGTTTAAAACAAACGATTCCAGTCATAATAACTTTATTTTTTTTAATAAATGGAATAAAGGAACAAAATATCAATTTATCGCGTGGCCAAATGTGGATAAAACATCCGTCACTTTCTGACACGTATATAAGTACGAGAGCCACGGGTGCTTTATCCACATTTTGTCACGCGATAAGCGCAGCCATACGTCTAGGCCCGCAGGTAAGTAACAAATTAACGAAGTATTACATTTATCACAGCCTTAACCGTAATCAAGTCTTGTTTATGTTATACTAAAGTAATACAATATCCTTCTATCTCTTTGACCTTACATTATCAGTCTATGATTAACATTTCCAAAATAACAACAAAAAAAATCTTAATAATATCAATGATCAAATCAATAACCTTTCTAGACACTTTAGCAAAAAATTCAGCAGTTTTTATAATAGTAAAATTTATTTGTCACTACCAAAACAAAACATTTTACTCTTCATCACTATCATTATTTAGTGGCGTATCCCTTACGTCTGCTTTACTGATAAGGTTTCTATAAAACTCTTGAGCGCTTTTGTGTATAAAAGGTAGTAAAGATATCAGATCTTTCTTTTTCTCAGTAGATATAGGAATTTGCGATTGATAACACCGCTTCACATTATCAATGGTAATTGAGTCATATACCTTAATTCGTTTGGTATAGTCCATATCAATATAATCATTTGCGAATTCTTCTTTATACATAAACTGCGGAAAAAGTTTTTTTTCATACTTTATGCATCGAACGTTGCCCCATACAAACTTAATGTTTTGCCGATTGATTTTCTTTATGGTTAGATGTTCTTTTCCAAATTTTGCAAAGTCATAAAACATTGTCTGTTTCATTTCAACAACTGTAAACTTAGTACTTTTGCTGGCAGCTGTGCGAACAAATTGATACCAATCTCTCGGCAAGTGAATATCCATCGTGGTTCGTTTTTTTTTGCGTTCGATAAGAGCGTGGTCACTGTCAACTTCCATTGAGTATGGCCTGGTATTAAAAAATTGTGCTCTATTTTCTCTAATTGAGATGACCATTCGGCAGCTAGCATGAGCATTTTAGTAACAATAGAATTTTTATTCTGACCCGAGCAACTATCAGAGTACATAATCAGGTGTTTACATTTAGGGTACAGTCGTGGTAAGTTTTCTTGAATAAAATGGTACAGACAAGAAGCAATATCATTAGCACCTCTTCCTACGTCATTTTCAGGCCACATGTAACAAAATGCTTTGTCAGTATTTAAGTCGTGTATTGTTAAATTGTAAGTTCAAAGTTGTCTTTTATAAAATGATACATTTGTTTTTAAATATGGTGTAGGTAAACATTGTTCCAGATCGAAGCTAATAACAACAAGCTCTTCAGAGTTTTTTGACAGCTCTTTGTCGGATCTTTTTTGATCATATGCTATCTGAACTTGCATTTGATGTTCTTTTAACTGGTTTTCCAAATCTATAGCTTCTTGACCTATAGTAAACCGAAGTTTTATTTTCAAAGTGTCACATTTTGAACAAGTATCGACAAGCGGTTTCTTGAAAGACAAGTTAAGGGGCCCTGAAAACTTTACTATATATAGTTTTGCTGACGGGATTTTCTAAGGTTTCTTTATATAAATCAAACATTTTTTGAAGTGTCAGTTCAGAATTCAAAAACTTCTTAGTTGTTTTTGAACGCCCGTAGTGACTTTCGATTGAAGGAAATTTCATGATGTGAGTTTTTATTTCCTCCAATCTTTCGTCCGATATTTTTAGCGTACTTGAGTGGTGTTTTCGTGGTATAATACTACCGTGGTTTTGAATTTTATCACAAACTGTCTGAAGAAAACGAGCGGTTTCATCTAACGTGAGCAATAAACACCTTTTGCATATATGAATCTTCTGAATATTTTGAAGGGTCAAATAATATTTACTACTGTATGTTCTTTTTTTCTTAGGAGAACACTTCGCCGTCTGTTTTTTATTTACTTCGATGCACTTTTCCATAAATAGCGCTCTTTTATCATAGCTTCCTAGACACCAATACTCATCAAAGAATTGCTTTCGTAGATCATCGGATATACGATATTTACATTGATAACGGCATTCAGGCAAATGTTGAAATTTTCGTGCATGTACTACTTTTCCTAACTTGGTCACGTAATCATTACCATTATTTCTTTTTCGGAGTCTTTCTTTCCTATCTTCCCTTCTTTCTTTCATTGATTTGCGTTACTGCTTCTTTTTTCCATCAGCGGTCATACCCATATTGGGCCAAAAAGAACAACCCGCTTCTCCCGGACGATTTTCTTCGACAATTGTTAAATTAATGTTAGTATGTTGTGCAACTTTATTTAGATTGGGCGCAGTTGTTTCTGTTGTAGTAATAATTTCCCTTGAAACCGGTGCATTTTTTCGTTTCTTTTTTGCCTTCACTTTAGAGTCTCCGCTGCTGCTATCTACCCTCGACGACGCAGAGACACTAATACGGTACGGTCACGACAAAGTAATATTATTAGACCTTACTATTTAAATATTACACTTTATTATGACACGGTTATATGATAAGTATCAATAAATTTGTTTGGATAGTAATTGTATCACTAAACACCAAACTTTACAGGATCTAAATGTTCGTAATATTCTCACATTTTTGATACAACTGACTTGTGCCATTAGACACATTTGCAAATATTAGGAAATATTTGGTGACTTTTGATATTAATCGAGTTGTATCACTTAACACAAACCAAATGAAGCAAACACAGGATTTGGATCTAACTCAAGTTGTAACTTTCGAAATACGCAAAACTCTGGTGATAAATGATACAACTCAAGTTATATCAAAAGACACAAATAATTTCAAAGGTTTAAAAACCGTGTTTGATAATACATTTTTAGATATATCACTAGGCACGAAAAAAAATCATTTTGTTTTTTTGGAGTGTATTAACTGGAGAAATAGCATTAAACACTGAAAAATGGAAAAAAATGGTCAATTGTATCATTTTGCACGATAGTATCTTGGGAACTAGAAGACCTAGGAACACGGGAGTTGGAGCAAAAGATGAGTATTTTTTTTTTAACTTCATTCGTGAGAAAAGACGCAAATTGCTATAACTCAAGTTGTATCACTTGTCACAGGAGGCACAGAATTAATACTAAATCCCAGTTAATAACGTAATAAATACGAAAGTCAACTATACTCTATAAAAATAAGGGTGGTATTCAACTCGTTATAATATTCACATGAAGACCTTAAAATCCACATAAAGACCGCCTGTCATAAGTTTTGATGATTGCTGATTGCTGATTCTTACATTATTTACAGTTACAGGCACGGAAAGGTACCCAACTGTCCGGCTCCGATTGGATGTAAATTTATACAATATTATGTTAGAGAGTAGTCTTAAATAACGGACACGTATTATTTTTTAGCTGCCCAAACTCAACCGATTCGGAGAAATTGTCCTCCAAAGTACTAAAAAGTGACCAAAACCATAGAAATACCATAAAAAACGTAAAAATTTGAAGGTGTTTTTTTTTTGTAAAATATAAGTTTGAGCCAAAATAACAAAACACGGGTCCGTTTTTTTTTCATGTTCTCTAACATAATAATCAAGGCAGCAATAATATAACTGCTTTAGCAAAACTCTCTACAGAACTTACACGATTTGGTCACTTTTTAGTACTTTGGAGGACAATTTCTCCGAATAGGTTCAGTTAGGGCAGCTAAAAAAAAATACTAGTCCGTTATTTTAGCCTACTCTCTAACATATATAAATTTAAATCAAATCGGAGCCGGACAGTTGGGTACCTTTCTTGTAAGTAAGCTCTCTTCTATCTCGGTCCCTCACTGCTGAGGATCGCGACCACAGGTTATGTTACGCCAGTCTTTGCGATTGTACGCCGAGTGCGCCGCCCGGTGCATGCTGCCGCCCACCGCCTTCCTGATGACGTCAGACCATCTTGCTGGTGCTCTGCCCTGAGCACGCTTTCCATCCATCTGGCCCAAAATAATTAGCTTCTCCAGACTGTGTTTCGAAGAACGCACGATGTGACCGAAGAAACGGAGGGCACGCTCTTTACATATAACAGAAAGCCGCTTGGTGATGCCTATTTCGTGCAGTATGGACTCGTTGGTTCTCATGGCAGTCCACGGTATACGGAGCAGTCTCCGCCAACACCACATTTCGAAGGCAACGATTTTACTGCTATCACGGCTTTTTACACACCACGTCTCGGCACCGTAGAGGTAAATAGAAAAGACCAGAGCTCGAACCAAGCGCACCTTAGTCGCACGGCGAATACTACGATTATTCCACACTTTATCGAGGTTAGCCATCGCACTTTTAGCCATACCGGATCTACGGCGGATTTCTTCCGTGCAACTGCCTTCATTTGTGATCATTGACCCAAGGTACACAAATTCGCTGACCTTTTCGTTGCCTTTAAGTGCGTCGGTGAGAGGGAGTACCTGCGCTCTATCTACTACCATTATTTTAGTTTTTGAATGGTTGATCTTCAGATCGAGCTTGGCACTTTCCACCTCAATTTTCTTCAGCAGACTTGCCATATCCCCTTCACTTGACGCAACTATAGTTGTATCGTCCGCGTACCTTAGGTTGGTAATCTTGTGACCACCTACAGCGACACCTCCCTCCCAGCTGTCCAGTGCCTTCCTCATGATGTATTCGCCATACAAATTAAATAATTTTGGTGACAAAATGCAGCCCTGACGTACGCCACGCTCAGTATGAAAAGACTTAGAACTCTGGTTTTCCAGTTTCACAAAGCTTGTGCCATCAAGGTACAGATTCTGTATCAGGAAAGTCAGATGCGGAGGTACACCCATCTCCAGCAGCACTTCAAACATCTTCCTCCATTGCACGCAATCGAACGCTTTAGCGTAATCTATAAAGCACAGCACCAGCGGCTTATTAAATTCGCGACATTTCTCAATAAGCATACGGACGTTTAAGATTTGCTCGCGTGTTCCCTTCCCAGCCACAAAACCGGACTGTTCCTTCGGTGTCTGGTGATCAGTAAAGGACGAAAGACGAGCGTTTAAAATGCGCAGGAGGATCTTGCTCGCATGAGACATGACAGATAGCGTACGATAGTTCTCACATTTTCTAGTAGAGCCTTTTTTGTGAAGAGGGATGACGGCGGATTGGGTCCAATCAACAGGCCACTGGCCAGTTCTCCAGATCTTCATACAAATTGAATGGATAATTTGTGTTCCCTTGTTTCCTAGATGCTGGAGCATCGCTGCCGATACGCCATCAGGGCCCACCGCCTTATGCTTTAATTTTATAATGGCATCCTGAACCTCAGAAAGCAATATATCAGGTTCTTTGGAGCAATCATCCCATCTCCTTTCCATAGTCAGTCCCACTTCGTCCCGATATAGTTCATAATAATAATGTCTCCATCTTTCCAAAACTTGACCCAGCTCTGTCAAGGTGTTACCTTCATTGTCATCAACCAACCAACTCTTCGGTTTGAAGGTCCCGGTTAGTTGTTTCACTTTCAAAAACAGGTCCTTAGTTTGTGATTTGTCAGCATGAACCTCAATTTCCTCGCAAATTTTGTTGATGTGTACATCTCTATCCCTCCGTGTAGACCTTTGAACCTCAGCGTGCAACTGATTGTACCGGTTTATTTGACTTGCCGACGCCAAACCTACGCTTTTCAATGCCTTTCTTTCCTCAATAAGCTCCCAAGACTGTTTACTTATCCACTCTTCTTTCCTTGTCACAGTTCTGTAAATATCACTACTCTCTTTTGCAGTATTTATGACGACCCTTTTTAAGTTGTTCCAGTCGAATTCGCTCGAGTCAAATGGATCCAAGGACAAGGCCTCGATATTTGGACCAATTATTTTATCAAAATGGTTTAGAGCCGGTTTATTAAGCAATACTGTCTTACGAGGATTCGGCCGAGTACTCTTCAAGCGCAGTCTGAAGTCAGCTACTACTAGTTGGTGATCACTATCGCAGTCAGCTCCAGGGAGAGTTTTGGCATTTGTTACTGACGACCGCCATCTTGACTTGATCGTTATAAAGTCTATCTGGTTTCTGTGACTTTTTGGCGACGTCCGTGTGTATAATCTCCTTGGATGGTTTTTAAACCAGGTGTTCATGATAGAAAGCTTATTTCCTACACAATATTGAAGAAATTTTTCACCTCTATCATTTCTGTCTCCCAGGCCATAGCTACCAACGGTTGTGCCTATGAGCGGATCTCCCTTGGTGCAACCAACTTTCGCATTCCAGTCACCCTGCACGACAGTAACTTCCCTGGATGGTATAGTGCTTAGCAAGGTATCAAGGTCGGCGTAAAACTGGTCCGACACTACTTCGTCTGAATTAGAGGTAGGCGCATATACCTGAATGATGTTTATTGGTACCGGGCTTGCATCAAACTTTATGGCAAGCATTCTGTCGTTTGGAGTCATGTATTCCTTGACGCTGTTTTGAAGTCTCTTCGGCACAATGAAGGCCACTCCATTGCCACTGTTATCCTGAGCACCAGTGTAATACATGATATTCCCGTTGCCGGTAGCAAAATGACCGCTACCCCTTCGGTGCACTTCACTAAGGCCCAAGATATCAATGTTGCATCTGTCCATCTCCTTCTCCACAACTTCTAATTTCCCTGGTTTTAGAAGTCCTCTTACGTTCCAGGACCCCATGCGAAGATGTTTCCGTAATGAGGTTTTCTTTATACCTGTACCTTGACCAGTAACATAGTTTCCACTACCTGTCTGGTGGTCCGCAGAATAGTGGCCGGTAGCACACTTCTCACCATGCAACCCGGAATCACTATGGCGCCGAGCGTCAGTCGGATCGCATAACCGATTCACACATTTATTTTTGGCACTGTTCATTGTTGCTGTGGTTTTCTTGGGATAATAGTGCAGTAGTCTCCCGTTGCTTTCTGCACCAGACATTTTAGAGATCATTTGAATCTCAAGGCCGCTGCGACCTCATCCGACCAGTTGCCCGGCCGGGTGTATGGTTATACCGCCATTGCTCGGACGCCAGAGCCTCGTCCGTTATCTAGCAGGGGGCACCGCGACGGCTGCGAGGCCGCCGCCGCCGGCTATTCATACGAACCACCGACGCGAGCAGGAGAGGTTGACAGTTGGGCCGGCTAAGATTTAAAGAATACCGTTCGCCCCTTACCCCCCAAGTAAGGTAAGTAAGGTAAGTGTTCCTAATAGAATCAATTGAGTGTACATTTTATTAAAATGAAAAAAATTACCAGTTTTTGATTTATTCCTTTGTATTCACCTAATTACCTATCTGCATGCCAAATTTGAACTTTCTAGGTCACCTGGAACTGGGTTAGAGTTTTGATCAGTCAGTGATAAAAATGACGATTTTTGGACGTTATTATCTAAATAACCGCTTGAGATGTGTTTATGAAACTTGGAGCACATATGTATCTTGCAAGTTTAAATTTATGAGCCAAATTTGACATGTTTATGAGAAATCGTTTTTGAGTTAAAAGTGGCTCCAAATGCCAGTTCTGTTGGTTCAACTTGGCTTAACACGCTACCGCATGTCTAGATATACAATATTTGGGAGAAATCTTGTGATGCAATATGATTTTTTTGTGACCTTTCCAAAGCTTTCGATTGCGTAGATCATGCGACTCTTATATAAAAATTAGAACATTATGGTCTGTCATATAATTCTCTTAATCTTATGTCTTCATATCTAAGTGATAGAACACAAACGGTTGTTGCAAACCAAACCAAGTCTATTGGAGCAGCTGTTAAATTAGGTGTGCCTCAGGGCTCTATATTAGGTCCTTTCTTATTTTTGGTTTATATTAATGACTTACCACCCACGGTAGATAACCTTTGTGAAATTGTGCTATTTGCTGATGATACATCATTAATTTTCAAGGTAGACCGAAAATCTGTCGATTACAGTAGGATAAACGCCACACTAGGTAAAGTACTTAATTGGTTTACTAGTAACAATTTGCTACTCAATGCTAAGAAAACTAAATGTGTTAGGTTCGCTTTGCCTAATGCTAGACCGGTAGAATCTAGTATATTTCTTAATGGTAAGAGATTGGAAATTGTAGATAAGGCGCTTTTCTTAGGGATAACTATAGATAAAAACTTACAATGGAGTCCCCATATAGCAGTACTAGCAGGTAAATTAAGTTCGGCAGCTTATGCTGTTGGGAAAATCAGGCAACTTACTAATGTTGAGACAGCTCGCTTAGTTTATTATAGTTATTTTCATAGTGTTATGTCGTACGGTATTCTGGTTTGGGGAAAAGATGCTGACATACAGACTTTATTCGTGTTGCAAAAAAGAGCCATTCGTTCTATATATAATCTAAACTCCCGTGATTTCTTAAGATAACTATTTAAAGAAATGAATATTTCGACAGTAGCGTCACAGTTTATTTATAAAAATATTATTTATGTCATTAAAAATCAAGACTCTTTTGTTAAGAATTGTGATATACATAATTTGAATAAGCGAAATAAAAATAAAATTCCTATTTAAAAAAATTGTGTTCGTAAGGTTTATAAATCATTTGTCTACAGGTCAGTGCATCCTTTTCTGTAATAAATTGCCTGACGTTGTTTTATAGTTACCATTTGAAGTACTTAAAACTTACTTGAAAAAGTCGTTGATGTCTAAAGCTTACTATAGAGTCGAGGACTATCTATCAGATAAAAATGCTTGGCCTAAACTAAACACCTAAATAACTTAATAATAACATAGTCATAAAAAATATGAAAACATTGTTTATTGTCTGGGGGACACGGTTTCTGTGGGAGAATGTGTCGAGGCTTTTCATGTGGGTTGTCTTGCACCGTCATAGGTGAGTGTAATTTCTAAAATTTCTACATATATTTTTCTATTTTTTATTACTACTACGTATTAGTTCTTGTGAGTTTTGACACATTTTCCAGCTCAACTGGCGCATGAATGGATTTATTTTTTGTTTTATGTGAGATTCATTGTTTTATATAATGCTAGGTTAAGTTTATTATTATATAAGCAATTTGAAAGAAATTTGTCAATATCGTAGCAAGTGAAAAGAAGTGGTCTCTGCCTACCCCTCTGGGAAACAGGCGTGATTTAATGTATGTATGTAAGCAATATTTAAAAAAACGACTGACTTATCTTTATCTTATATATCTGTGTTTGTTTAGTGGTAAACACTGATTTTGGCCTCTTCCAAAGAGATGTTGGAAACGGCACATGTAAAAAAATCTATTTGAAGCTTATTAAAGTTTCATGCATTTTTCATGCATTGCAACTGGTTTTTATATAACACAAGCCTATGTTCATCAGGGATAATGTAGGATTCTAGTGATGAAAGATTTTTGCAAATCGGTTCTGTAGTTTTGGAGCTTATTTAATACAAACATACATACACAGAGTACATTAGTATAGAAGAGTACTTAAACACCGCGTTGAACAAAGATATTACTGTATGCTCTATAGTATACTGTAATTTAAGATTCGAACAATTATTTAAATTTTATTATAATTATTATACAAACCAAGGACCATATATAATAGGACTTACAATCCCATATAATAAAATGTAACTCTTAAATAGCTCAAAATTCGGTATTAAAACTAGATGGCGCTGTTTTGTAGCCTGGAAGAGGCAAAAATGTTATTTTCACCAATACTTTCTCGTGTTTTTTTTCTTTTTTTAAGAACATGTCCAAGTGCTTTATTTTAAAACCATAATATCACTTATATACACAACTTATAAACATTATATTTTTTATTCGTCAACGATGTGAAACATGTCCTATTTAATAGTTGGCACTACCTCTGGCATCGTTGATTGCTCAAAGTTGCTCGCGGGTTTGCTAATTTTTGCTACATTAAATAACTAGATGGCGTTGGTGCACTGGGTAAAATGTGGGTGGATAAAATTACGCATAATTATTGACAAATTTGGTATTTTCCGCGAATAAAACCGTCACTAACGTAATTTGGTGCTGTTAGATAAGTTTTGTTTGTACGTAAGAAGTTTATTTTTCGTAAAATATGGATGTAATAATAAAGGATGCAGGTATATCTATCTATATATATAAAAATTACGTGTCACGTTGTTTGTCCGCGATGAACTCCTAAACTACTGAACCGATTTTAAATTTGATTTGCACACCGTGTGCAATTCGACCCAACTTGAAAGATAGGATAGCTTACATTTCAATTTATAGTCGCAATATTATTTTATTGCAAATTATTTGTCTTTATTATTTGTCTTTATAAGGCAAAACAACGTTTGCCGCGTCAACTATAATAGTATAATCAATAATAAATCAAACAAATAAACGTTATGAAGATTAAACAAAATACGATTCAATGAAAAAGTTACCTTACATTGAGTTCTATTTTTACCCTAAATCTTGAGAAAATACCCTAAAGTGACATCACTGCTTCTCTTTTATAATTTTACTAGCTTTTGCCCGCGACTCCGTCCGCGTAGAAGTCGTTTATCGCTGCTCCCTCGGGATCTGTCTAATTTTCCGGGACGAAAAGTAGCCTATGTCCTTTCCCGGGACTCAAACTATCTCCATACCAAATTTCATCTAAATCGGTTCTGCGGTTTAAGCGTGAAGAGGTAACAGACAGACAGACAGACAGACAGACAGACCGACAGACGGACAGACACACTTTCACATTTATAATATTAGTATGGATTGTAAGTAATATGTAGGTACAAATAACAGTTTAAAAATAGTGAAGTGAGCCGGAACGAAACGTAGTAAGTAATGCAACATCACACCTAACCTAACACCATCTATTCACTTTTTACTGTATCAATTGAAATGTCGTTGAACGCTCGATGGCTCGCTTGCGCGTATAGATATTGTAAAATTTACGACTTACGAATGAATTGGTACTCTTAGCGCCATCTAACCACTGAGAAAGATACTAACTAACGGAGTACGGTGCGTAGTATGACGATTGTAAGTCCTATTATTTAAGGTCCTTGTACAAACTAATGCAGATTTATTTTCAACTATGCTCACTAACACTTACATTGCTTTGGTAATTCAGAAGGCTTGATCTTTGACATAACCTGCAGTTGCCGGTTATACGTAGTCGCTATTTGCGCTGTATCTATTGGGAACATTTTAATCTAGACTGAGCCCGCCGCTTGGACAGTCGTTATTTTTTCTAATTTAATTGTTTTACTGTTCGATATGTTGTTTTACTTGATCATCATTGTGACCGCTTTATGGGCGGTATTCAATTGGTGGCAGGGAAGGAAAATGAGAAATGCTGTAAAGCAATTCCCCTCTAATATTCCATCGTATCCGGTGGTGGGCCAAGCCTTACGTTTTGTTGGATCTGACGAAGGTAACACTATACATTAAAACCCGATCCTTTGCTTTGGCCTTTCGAAGGGTCGACCTGGTCCCTTAAGCTATTATCGGCCTAACTTTGTAATTATTTTTGAAACCTTTTAAGCTCCTGGATCCCGGAGATTTAAATAACACCAACAAACTGATAACTTTTAACGCATAAATGTTTTAGTTTTGTTATTTTGTTCTTTGGATTGTTCAAATTTAACACAAATATAAATTAAACAAACCAATATGACGTAAAATAGCTAACCGTATCATGGTAATCTTTTATTTATTGAATTAATTTATAATAAAGGTACTACAAATTAAAAGTTAAGACTAAACTTATTAAAATTAAAATAAAATAAAACTAAGCTATTCAAGTATAAAAGATGTAAATATTTTTATTTCTTTCTTTCTTTCTTTAATCTTTATTTCACAATACCGTAAAACGGGGCTATTTGACACAAGTTTCGTATTAAAATACGAATAACTGAACATTGTATACCCTTACAAAACTAATTATATTTTTAATAGATGAAACGCATTCATATGTATCGTATTAGGTATTATACACATCGTATACATCGATACAGAGTAATATTTTTTTAAGAGATGTTCCAAATAATCTGGGGGTTGGGGCTTTATTGAAATCGCTGGGTATTGTACTGGTTTTGGCTGAATTTTGAAGCTTGTGTTGTTTAAAACGTATCAAGCGATAATTGGTATCTTTATTGGATAACCACTGAACCTATTGCAATTAGTGTAACCATATTTTTTTGATAATTTTCAAGAAAACAACTGAAGGCTTCATTGGATCATTTGCTAGATAGACACTATTAAAGCTGAGTTTTTGTAGACATTCCTTGAATTTAGTTATATTTATATCACACATAATCTATTTTTTGTATGAATCAATGTGAGATACGACATGTTTTCTTTACTGGACATCTTATTAATTGTGCTGTGTGATCAGAAAGAGCTAGATCTAAAACTTCAGTTTTACCACCCCTAAAATTTTTTTTTTTTTTTTTATAAAAGAGGGAGGCAAACGAGCAGGCGGCTTACCTGATGGGAAGTAATCACCACCGCCAGTGATCAGTGTGATCAGATGTATTTTTAAGCATATCAATGTTGAAGTCACCACAAATTACTATTTTTTTATTGGTTAAACAGGTTTTACTTAAAATATTATTTAAACTATTGAGAAACAATGTAATTGTGGCCGAATCATTTTTAAGTACTCTGTACATACATAATACAATAGTGTTATGGTTACTCAGTTCAATACCTGTACATTCTAGAACGTTTGGAATTGAGATGTTGGTAACTTCACTTAAGACAGTGAATTTATGAATATTTCGTATCAAAATACAAGAACTCCCCTTTTTTGTTATCTCTTGTGAAATATGCTGCTAGTTTATAGTTGGGAATGACTAATTGTGTTTCATCACCCGTTTTCATTTTATGTTCGGTAACACATATAACATCAACTTGTTTTCCAGACTCTATTAATTCTTGGAGATAAACACATAATATGTCAGCCTTGTTAATTAAGCCATTAATATTTTGATGAAGTATAAATATGTGGTTGTAAACTACTAGATCACTATGGACCTCTTTGGTTAAATGTTTCTTTGACAGTTGACAATTGTTACTTATAAAAACTAAATTATTTAAATAAAAACAAAAAACCCGACTGCAGTAAAAAAAACAACTGAAAAGCGAGAAACAAGCTATATAATCGATAGGTAAATACTTATAATGTACCATGCAATGATTTTTTGTTTGATACCTCGATAACAAGTAATGCAATTTATACCAATATACATCTACAACTTGAATAGTGGAAAAGGTTTTCCAGGCGGGGACAAGCTATTAATCCAAATGTTTTTTGTTTCGAAAAAAAACTTACATTTTAATGTCAATGCCTGCAATACTTTTTCCACTATTCAAGTTGTAGATGTATATTGGTATAAATTGCATTACTTGTTAACGAGGTATCAAACAAAAAATCATTGCATGGTACATTATAAGTATTTACCTATCGATTATATAGCTTGTTTCTCGCTTTTCAGTTGTTTTTTTTACTGCAGTCGGGTTTTTTGTTTTTATTTAAATAATTTAGTTTATTTCATTTTTTTTAGTTTTTATTAATAAAATAGTGGTTTTATTAATATAACCAAACGTTAAATGAGCTCTGGAGCTCGATTTTTTAATTTCACGAAGCTATAAGTAACAAATTACAAGCGGAAGTCTCCTTTTAGCAAAAGAAGCATCGTGCATTCAAAAATCGATCCCCAGTAGTAACGTAAGATTAGTTCATTTGGTTAGATGGAGGCCGATCGAACAGATTGTAGATACCTACTTAGGCCGAGAAATTGAAGTAGGTATAAATCAACTAAACTTCTCTTAATCTCTAACAATTTAGTTCCTTAACGGTCAGTACGTCATACGTGTACCTGGGTACTAGACTAAGCACCTACATTGAGGTTACCTATTCCGTGTATCTTTACTTAAATAAACTGTCCATGCGTAGGCAGGATGACGCATTAGGTAGGTATTAGCCAGCAATTTATACTATAACATCAATGTGCATTAATCAAGGGAGAAGTGGCATGAAAGAGCCAGGTTTTGAAAGAGCCACTTGCATTATTTCGGAAGTTTTAGAACAGATTTGGTTGGCAACACTATTTTTAGGTGGCAGCACTGATTTCCCGTCCCTCACAAAATTTTTACAGTTCACCTAAAAATAGTGTTGCCAACCAAATCTGTTCTAAAACTTCCGAAATAATGCAAGTGGCTCTTTCAAAACCTGGCTCTTTCATGCCACTTCTCCCCTATGTAGTAGGTATTCGTGAATTATTAATTATTACACTACTTTCTTAATGGTTTATATTGTAGGCGTTTACAGCTCAACAAGAAATATTTAGTAATTAACATTTAACGTCCTTTTCGATTTCCCTGTCTAAATGGTAGCATCAAAGTATTATAATGTATATATATTTGGAATGGGCTATTTACTAGGTTTCATTTGAGACACATATTGCTATAATAAACAATTTTTTTTTTTTAAACCCCCTCTTTTTTTTTGCAGACACCATTTTGAAATATTATATACCCTATGTCACTTCAGCAATTAAGACGAATCGAATGACACCTAGTATGTTAAAATCAGTCAAGCCGTTTAGGCTGCAGAGCGTGCCCAGAAATAGACATACATACATACATACATACATACGCTCGAAAAACATAACCCTCCTTCTGACGCAGTCGGGTAAAAAAGAGGAGCTATTATAAAACGCTTCATTTACACTTCTTAGTACTAGATTTACACATTGCGCTAATTTGCACTTTCCTGTGTAGTTTAATTTATTGCCATCATTTTGGTAATCCGATTTACCCAAATAAATACTGTTAGGTTGCAGCCATACATGCGGTAAATTAGTAAAAGTTTTATGTATGGCAAAATTCAATTTATGAACAAAATTATTGTAGTGTTCCGAATAGTCATTAATGGAATATCACAAATAATCACATTGGTGTGTGTAGAGTTTTTACCCGACTGCGTCAGAAGGCGGGTTATGTTTTTCGAGCGTATGTATGTATGTATGTATGTATGTATGTATGTATGTCTATTTCTGGGCACGCTCTGCAGCCTAAACGGCTTGACCGATTTTAACATACTAGGTGTCATTCGATTCGTCTTAATTGCCGAAGTGACATAGGGTATATAATATTTCAAAATGGCGTCTGCAAAAAAAAGAGAAGGTTTTAAAAAAAAAAAAATTGTTTATTATAAAAATATGGGTCTCAAATGAAAGCTAGTAAATAGCCCATTCCAAATATATATACATTATAATACTTTGATGCTACCATTTAGACAGGGAAATCAAAAAGGACGTTAATTGTTAAGTAATAAATATTTCTTGTTGAGCTGTAAACGCCTACAATATAAACCATTAAGAAAGTAGTGTAATAATTAATAATTCACGAATACCTACTACATACTTGATTAATGGCCTCCCCAATACCTCAATTAATAAGTAAATTTTATAAGGACCCAAGTAAGTTTATATAAACATTTAAATATTAAATTATGACTTGACTCGCCTAAAAATCTTCCTAATTAAGATTTAGAGTTTAAGTAAGCATGTAATAATTGGACATTACTGAAATAAACAGTTTAAATTTTAAATTTTAATTTTTTTTTTTTTTAATGCACATTGATGTTATAGTATAAATTGCTGGCTAATACCTACGTAATGCGCCATCCTGCCTACGCATGGACAGTTTATTTAAGTAAAGATACACGGAATAGGTAACCTCAATGTAGGTGCTTAGTCTAGTACCCAGGTACACGTATGACGTACTGACCGTTAAGGAACTAAATTGTTAGAGATTAAGAGAAGTTTAGTTGATTTATACCTACTTCAATTTCTCGGCCTAAGTAGGTATCTACAATCTGTTCGATCGGCCTCCATCTAACCAAATGAACTAATCTTACGTTACTACTGGGGATCGATTTTTGAATGCACGATGCTTCTTTTGCTAAAAGGAGAGTTCCTCTTGTAATTTGTTACTTATAGCTTCGTGACATTAAAAAATCGAGCTCCAGAGCTAATTTAACGTTTGGTTATATTAATAAAACCACTATTTTATTAATAAAAACTAAAAAATGTGAAATAAACTAAATTATTTAAATAAAAACAAAAAACCCGACTGCAGTAAAAAAAAACAACTGTAAAGCGAGAAACAAGCTATATAATCGATAGGTAAATACTTATAATGTACCATGCATTGATTTTTTGTTTGATTCTTCGTTAACAAGTAATGCAATTTATACCAATATACATACAACTTGAATAGTGGAAAAGGTATTGCAGGCGGGGACAAGCAATGAATTATAAAATGTACTTAAGTATTTTCTTGAAACAAAAAACATTTGGATTAATAGCTTTTCCCCGCCTGGAAAACCTTTTCCACTATTCAAGTTGTATGTATATTGGTATAAATTGCATTACTTGTTAACGAAGAATCAAACAAAAAATCATTGCATGGTACATTATAAGTATTTACCTATCGATTATATAGCTTGTTTCTCGCTTTACAGTTGTTTTCTTTTACTGCAGTCGGGTTTTTTGTTTTTATTTAAATAATTTAGTTAATTGTGTCTTCTAAGAAGTTTATTATTTTATTTAACGGTGTAATATTGTAGTCACTGCCCCCGCACATAATTATTAAACAATCACTATTTTTAAAACTAACGATTTTTTCTTTATCAGATTGTAGCACATGTTCCGTTGTTCCGTAATGCAGTATGTCGGCTGAGAAGTCAGAGTCGTTCCTTCTTAACTTA
This sequence comes from Acleris emargana, assembly GCA_927399475.2. Taxonomy (NCBI): domain Eukaryota; kingdom Metazoa; phylum Arthropoda; class Insecta; order Lepidoptera; family Tortricidae; genus Acleris; species Acleris emargana. The sequence goes on from OV656854.1 coordinate 19,195,597, forward strand.
GAAAGAGGTAGAAGTAAGTCAGCACCATGAAAATCCGATAGGAGCAGTAGCTTTGGTTTGTGTGGTGTCTTTGCGTTGTCTGTAGTTTTAGACTTTGTTGAGACATAGTAAGATTTCTTTTCGAGTTACAATAGGATTTATCCGAGTCAAGACTGACCTCCTGTTCCAGTTGTTTGACTGTTTTTTGGAGTGTTCTGGTAGACTGTTGTATATGTGAAGGTGTTATATCTTTGTTTGCTAATGCATCTGATTTATTTTTTAATTCTTTTGGACAGAACCAGATCCAACTGCCTATCATTTTTATTGGGAATATGATTGAATTGTTGCCAATTGGTAAAGTTCAAAAATGCTGACAACTGCATTATATACCACCAAAATTGCTATTATCCACCAAAATTACTTTTCTAAGAAAAACACACGATCAATAATGACATATCGGGATACTTAAAATAATAATCGTTAGTGAATCATTCTTGTTATTTTTTAAAACCAACAACGTATTTTTTAAAATATAAAAAATAGTTATTGTTTGGTGTTTATATAATTTTGGTGGAACAAGGAATTTTGTCAATTTTGGTATCTTAGGAAAAGCCACCAAAATTGTATAACCAAAATTAGAACTTGTACTTTTTTATTTTATTTAACGTGAATATTTTAGTTTTATACAAATTTCAATTCATATAGTTAAAAAAACACCATTAACATACTCAAAATAATTTAAACTCAATTGTTTTTTTGCAAAATAACAAGTTATCTAAGTTATCACAATTATAAATATGTATTTTGTACCACCAAAATTTGATTCTTATGTACTTACTTAGAGGGAAGATGCAGCAAGACGGTATAAATCTTTCACCATCTAATCTATCGCTGGAACTGAACGAACGACTCACCCCATATTTGTTTATTAAATCACTTTTCGTTCGATCATAAAATCAATTTTAATATTCACCACCAAAATTGACTATTTCGCAAGGACAGTTTTATTTACACTGTTCCCAGTTTCTTTTTATTTGCAAATGCAATAATTGTAATATTTTATAATTCCTTAACTAATAGGGAATAGAGGTAACTAAAATATCAATCTAGTTGAGGCTTAATAACTTTGTACCACGGTATATCAGTGTATGCGACAAGTACTGGACACGACACCAAAATTGATTTTAGACTGTTTTTTTTTTACGATAAACATGATAAGTTATTAACAATTTTAACTTTGGCTCAACATGGTACTTTGTGTAATTTTTTCTAGAAAATAAATAGTTTTCTAATAAATGTACTTTACACCCCAATTATCACGTCCGCCGCTAAAAAATGTGGTTGGGATAATTACCCAGATACTATTAAATAAAATAAACAATAAAAATGGTAAAAATTAAAAAGGGATTTCAAGTTTTCGCCTTTTACATTAAATCTCACCTAAAACTTTTTGAACAGTGTCTTTTGAGAGAATTTATGAGGTGTTTGTCATAAACGTAGTTTTTTTTTCTTTAAGTTTGATGGGCTAGTTAATACCTTATTAAATTGTCTTTTGATCAATAGTTAATATTTTTGATTTGACTTTAGTTTGAGGTAGTTACATGGATTTTCAAAAATTGTGTATTTGCCATTTTTACAAAAAATTGTCTCTCATAGAAAAACGGTTTATGCGTCGTTGGACTAAAAGTAAATATGGCGATGTATAAAAATGTCTACTTGCATAAGTTCGGGCGTATAATAATTTTGACGAAGTATAAAAATGTGCATCTGTATATTAGACCAAATATAAATATGTTGCGACACTAGACTAAAAGTAAATATGACGATGTATAAAAATGTCCACTTGCATAAGTTCGGGCGTATAATAATTTTGACGAAGTATAAAAATGTGCATCTGTATATTAGACCAAATATAAATATGTTGCGACACTAAAAGTAAATTGGCGATGTATTTTAAAATTACTCTTTGTTATATTTATTATGAGAAATGAAAATATATGCATGTAAAATTTATTAAGGAATAAATGGCTAAAATAATAACAATAATCGCTTGAAGAAAGAAGAACTAGATGTTACGAGGGGATGAATTTGTTCCGTATATGTATTATTATAATCCTGGACCTATGTAAAGAAAGTAGTCATTTTTATATTCCGACTTGATAAGACTTAGACATTTTGAAGTATTGGCTTTCTAATACTCGGACCAATTTTTATTTTATATGTAGACATTTTTAACCAAACGTCCAACGACGCATAAATCCTTTTGGGCTTTTCTAAGTTGAGCCTCTTTCAACAAGAATTTGTTATAGCTGGAAAGATGATCGTTTACGTAAATTCGACTCTCGTTTTTGGAAAAACCCAAATCGGACGCTTTTAGATGTTTTTATTTACGTAATGACGAGATAAAGTCATCTTTAAATAAATAAATAAATCTTTCTTGTAGCGAGCTTGTAGTTTGACTATAATAGGCTTCGGATTTTATTGTCCCTGTCGTTCTTCACAGCTACACGGGTCACGAAATCGATCTCAGTCGCAACATTTAGGGGGAACCCACTTAACCCCCCCAACGAGTTCACAATCGTATATAGGTTTCCGCCGTTGGTTTCGGGCACACCGTTTATCTGGATATTGGACCTTCTGACCCACTGTTCGTTACTCCGCATGTTTGATAAGATGGCCTTAACTGCAAATTTTACGTCGTCAACCTCAGTCCTACACTGTTCCAATCCGGACACTCTAGTCTCAGTGGCTTCAATACGCCCAGCCATCTCGCATAGTTTTGAGTCAAGGCAATTTCTCATTTCCGCAACATCTGACTTAACTTGGTTCATGTCGGCCTGTATTGCTTGGATAGCAGCAAGTTGTGTTTGCAGCTCAGATACTTTGAGAAGAATAGTATTTAGCAGCTCAGCGGGCTAGGTGCCTTGAAAGGGAGTATTGCTCGATAGCTGGGAGGTGTTAGGAGGCGTGCATCGCGCAGCGCCACCTTCGAGGTCGCCCGGGCGGGGCGTGTCTCCGGCCACTCTTGATTCATCCGAAGTAACATCACATGACATGACTGAGTCGTCCAGCAACACTCCAGACACCGAGCTCCGTACCGGCGTGAAGCCGTTTTTCCAACGGCGACTGTTCACGGACGCACAGAACGCGCATAGCCATGATTTGGCCAGTATTGCGATATTTTCTTTTGTAATTTCGGAAGTAAGATCTAAACAGTGCAAGGGATATGAACCGCCGCATGCTGCACAGTTCAACAAATTGTCTGTGTCGACGACTTGATTACAAGCTACGCAGAGCATCTTGAATATTATATATACTTTAAGCTATTGAGTTAAGGTTCAATATCGAAGTGCAGTTTCGTTGAAATCAAACGTAATGCCTATTGCCGTTAGGTAGTGAGGTTATCTAACGGTAATAGGCATCAGTATATTAAAACTCCTGTACGTATACTGAGTTTGTACTAACTAAGATTTATTACTTAAAAAATGAGTCCAGTGACGAAACATTCAAGCGTCGATTGAAAAACGTAAGTGAATTTATTGACGCTGAATTTTGACTGTATAATACATATACAGGATGTTACAAAAATACCCGTAAAGCCGAAAGGGGGTTAAATGGTGCCTTATAACAAGTCCATTTACAATATTTGAGAACCGTACTAACACCGCATGACGTACCGCCAAAAAAAAACATTATTTTTTTCATTGATGTGCAATCCCTATTTCATTAAAATTAAAAAGTAAACTACGCAGAATGTTTATGTACATTTTTACCTAATTCGCGAAACACATTACAAGTCGAGTCTTGGAAGATTTTAAACGAAGAAACCTAAACTAACACTTACTTTTTCGTAATGAACGCCAAATTTACAGGAACGGCTCAAAGTGAGCTCCGCCTTGCTCAATGCACAACCTCCGATACAGTTCAAGAGCACGATTTAAATTGCTATCTTCATGGCCTACGCATAAAATCATAAATCGTAATATTCTGAGTTAGAAAACATCGTCATTTTGGAAAAAATATGGAAAAACACGGAACAATTGTAGAATATCGATAAGAAGATTTGAAATTGTCAATTATTTTTTTCCGTCTTGACGTTTTTTGAAGCCAGTACTAAGCATAATGAGTAATGGCATCATAATATTGAATCTTTAATAAAAAAATAAATAAAAATTCTTTATTAAAATAACGAATACACATATTGGCAATATCTGTTGGTCCCACACTAGGCAATGCCTGTCAAGTGGCAACCAGATTCGGAATACAAATTTTAAAATAAATGTAACTTAGTGTCTACTAGTGTCTACAGTTAATAACGAAGAAAATTGGATATAATGTACTAAGAATAGGTAATCTTAATCTAATTTTACAATAGGTATGGCACGTTTGTGTGTATGTATGTATGTGTGTGTGTGTGTGTGTGTGTGTGTGTGTGTGTGTGTGTGTGTGTGTGTGTGTGTGTGTGTGTGTGTGTGTGTGTGTGTGTGTGTGTGTGTGTGTGTGTGTGTGTGTGTGTGTGTGTGTGTTCGCATGTGTAATGGTGTTGATGGCTTAAATTTTACAAGTTAGGGTAGTGTTGAGTACTCAAGCAATAGCCCTCAGCAAATTTTCAGTTTCACTATAGCTGAGACTTTTTAACCAACTGATTATTGTAAGTTTTGCTTTACGTAGTGTAGATTTTGCTATTGAACAAGATTTAATGATTTTATTGTATATGTAGGGGTGAAGAAAGTCTGGGAACCGTCGGGCGAAGGAGGTCCGCACGAAAGGAATCGGTATTTTAAGCAAACGTTTGCGAGTCAAATCAGAGTATTGCTTTGAACGAATCGTTTTATAATGTGTCTGAATTGTAACTCGTAACAGCATTAGCTGCCGCACGGTTAGAACGTCCGCTTCCCTGTAGAGATCGAGCGTGGGAAATAGCCGGGGCTTTCTGAGCATAACTTTTAGCACGAATCGTTGTGCTCTTTCGAGAGGTAAAAGCGCAGAACTAGAGGCGCCGCCCCACACGCTTATGCAGTACGTAAGTATCGATTCACAAAGCGAGGTATAGACGAGCCTTATTAAGTTTCTTCCAGCACAATTTCTTAGCGCCTTCATAACAAACACTATCTTTCGGACTCTACCTGATACTAACTCTAAATGCTCTTTAAAATTAAGTTTTTCATCGAGAGTAATACCGAGATATTTTATGGTGGGAGAATTGCTGATCACCTCATTATCACTTATTATTCTATTGTGCAGGGTGGTACGCTCGAGTTTAAGATACGGACGTGAATGGGGAGCAGTCGATGCTGTCTTATGGAAGCAAACATATTTAGTTTTAGTGCTGTTTAAGGTAAGTAAGTTATTGGCAAGCCAGTTTGCGATACGCATTAAACCATTCTCTGCCATTAGAAAACATTTTTCCCAGGTTCTATCACTAAAAATTAGAGCAGTATCATCTGCATAACAGATGATCTCTGCCTGTTTGATGGGTAGTGCGATCATGTCGTTCAGGTATATTAGAAACAGTGTGGGGCCCAGAATGCTGCCCTGCGGGACACCAAATGATACAGGTAGTGGTGAGCTGACTAAGTCGCCTACTTTGATACATTGTTTGCGGTTTGAAAGATAGCTTTCAAACCATTTACATGCCGTACCTCTGATGCCTAATAGTTCGAGTTTCCTCAGCAAGATCGGGAGTGAAACTGAGTCAAACGCCTTAGCCAGATCAAGGAATACTCCTACGCACCTATCTCCTTTATCTAGATATGACGATACCAATTGTACCAACAAAGAAGCAGCCTGTTCGGTGGACCTGTTCTTTCTAAAACCAAATTGTCTTGGAGAAAGCAGGTCTTGAGATTCAAGAAAACCGACCAGCTGTTTGTTAATTAATTTTTCCAATATTTTTGATATACTGCTAAGGAGGGAGATGGGGCGATAATTTCCGGGACAGTCTCTAGCACCTCCTTTGTGAATGGGAACTACAGCTGCCAATTTCCAGGAATCCGGAAAAGTGCCAGATGAAATGCTGAGATTAAAGATGTGAACAAGCGGTTTAACAACATAGTCTTTGATGTTTCTGAGAAGGCGGTTGGTAATCCCGTCAATACCAGCCGCACTGTCGAGTTCAAGATCTAGAATAAGCTTTTCTACCTCAGCCTCATTAGTGGGCTGCAGAAATAACGAATGTAAGGGTGAGTGCGGAACTGAGGCCTTGGAAGTCAAAATTTGCTCAGACGTGTTGTTTTGTTTAAGGATCTTCTCGGCTAGGTTACTGCCCACTGTTGAGAAGAAGTCGTTGGCTTGGTTCAGTGACTCTACAGCGTCTGGCTTAATGGAAGTGAGTTCATGCGAAATTTGTTTATTCTGGCCAAGGTGTCCTATATTTCTAATGGTCTGCCATAGTTTTTTAGGGTTCTTTTTATTATAAGATAGTTGCTTACTATCGTAGTCATTCTTAATTTTACGGATAAGGTCTATATAAAAGTTTCTGTACCTGGTGTATGTAATTCGAGCCATAATATTTTGGGGATTTTCACGGGACTGAGCATGTAGTTTATCTTTCACTTTAGAACATTTTATTAAGCCTGGAGTCATCCATGCCTTTAGGATAAACTTAGAGCAGCTTAGAGTTTTAGTCGATGTGTTTTTAGCAATTATATCAGTTAATATAGTTGAGAAGGTATTGGCTGCTTCGGAAACGGAGGTTTTATTTATTACTTTGTGCCAATCTTCATTACTTAAATCCGTTTTGATACCTTCTAGGTTTTGCTTGATAACGGTTTTTGAAGGTTTAGCTGCTTTAAATTTATTCCTGACAGTAATCCCGGCCATAACCATGTCATGGTCCGTGATATCAGAGGTAAAAACGATAGAAGTTGCATTATAAGCCCGTCGTACAAAAATATGGTCGAGACAGGCACCTTTCCTCGATGGTTTATTAATTAAAGCACTCAAGCCAAGACTTGCCATCAAACAAAGGTACTCAGAAGTGGCGCGGTCAGCGCTTGGAGCAATGATATTAATATTAATATCACCCGCAAAAACAAAGCAATTAGTGTTTTGGCAGTTGCTTTTAACAAAAGCTTCTAGAGAAAGCAGGAAAGGATTTACGTTTAGAAATGAGGGCGAGCGGTATAAACCAAGCAAAGAAAACAGTCCCGATACGGAGATGAAGAGGCTATCAGCATCTTGAATGAGAGGTTCAGTCACTGTGGCATTTAGGCCTTTTCTCAAGTACGCCACCACTCCGCTGGCCTGGTTGTGAGAATTAATTGTACGGTACGCAGAGTAGCCGTCCAGCTGCCCGATAATAGAACCGTCCCTGAGCCAGCACTCGGTTAGAATGATTACATCGAAATTAATTTGGAGTCTGTTATGCATTATCTGAAACTGTTGAAAATTTTGCTGAAGACTTCTGATATTAAGCGTTAGTACCTTGACCGAAAAATTAGGCGTTATAATATTATTGCATTGCTCTGCTAATTCAATGGCATGACAGTTTACTGTAAAGGATTTGTCAAGTTCGAAACCAAGGTCTAATCCAGCCATGGCAAGATAAAGTAGCGGGGACCAAGGGTACGTATTGGGCCAAACTGTTGCAGGGATTTAAATTGACAGCCATTTCGAGAGCCAGATAACGAATAGCAATTAATAAAATCAACTGGGTTATTGTGTATCTGAATGTATATGAGTAAGGAAATAGTCTTTGTGTGTAGTTGCGTTAGAGAAGCAATAGTACAAGATAAAGCTGCGAATATGTTCCTTGGTAATGTTTCAGGTAGTGAAGTAAAGTTAGCGGTGAAAAAATTAAAATTAAATTTTGTGACAGCAATGAAAACATAATTACGACTAAGAGGTATGCGGAGAAGAAAATCCACCGTCTGCAGCAGCCCCCCCAGAGACTCTCGAGCGGCCGGGGGCCGAATTCGCGAAGACACGGTCCAGATCGAGATGATTGCTAATATAAATAGCAGGGGATCCATCTTGCCTGCGGACGTATACTGACCCTCCGGTTGTCCAGCAGCGCTTGTATTTAGCTTCTGAGGCCCGTTGCCGTGCGGCACGAAAAAGCAGGCGGTTACCGCGAGTTAGTCGTTCATTGACAAATATTTTCTCAGGCTCACGGCTACTGCGGACGAAATCAGCCGACGTGATGTTGCGCCTGGACTTCGCAGCTTTCAAAAATGCGTCACGTGTCGCCCTGCGAGTAAAGCGGACGGCAACTGGGCGCGGGTGGACGCGATGGTTGACGTTGTCCCCAGATGAGTTTCCAGCCTTAATAACACGAGGTCCCGCTCTCCAAGCACCGTCGATGTCTGCATCATTTATAGATAGGCCGATTTTAGCTGCCGCCGTTAAGACTATGTGAACTGGATTTTCATTTGGAGTCTCTGGGCAGCCCACAATCTCAACTTCGTTTCTAAGTGCAGCTTGCTCCTGTTTATTAAGTTGTTCTTGCAGACAGTTCACAGTTTCCTGAAGTAAAGTGTTCTCTACTTGCTGGTCTTCAAGGTGTTTTAACCTACTTTCGGTCACCTCAAGTTTACTAGAGACAGTATCTAGTCGGGCAGAAAATTGCGCGAAAGTATGTAATACCTCAGATAACTGCGCTTGGATCGCAGACACGTCGCAGCGCAGGTGTTTAATTTCATCTGTCAGCGCAGCAATTTCCGAGGGGTTAGAGTTGTTCGGCATGGGTTGTTGGCCTTTTTTGTTGCGTACTGTAACATTATCAGAGGGTATCTGTATCTTGGAGGTATCATTATTAACAATTGGCCGTACTGGAGTTGAGGAGTTATCTCCACCCTTTTTTGTAGTTGCTTTACATTCCGGGCATGTCCAGCTTTTTAATTGTTCTGGGGCTAAATTGTCAGCATTTATACAGCTATTATGAAAAGTTTTGAGACAATTTCTAATTTTACAGGTGATAGTATTTTTTGGATCATCAGAAAGATCCCTGCAGCATCCGGCGCACAAAGTTTTAGATTTTATAGGAAGCGGCATACTTAGCTGTCTACTCTACGACCGCAGGGATTAAATCCAGTAGAATGTAGCACTTAGCGAACACCCGGCGCAGCACACCCGGCGTAGCACACCCGGCGTAGCTCACGCGGCGTACCAACACCGTAGCACGTGGCACACAAAGCGTAGCCGATATTTGCCGCTTTGGTAGTGTACTTGATGGTCGACTTGTACAGTGCCCGACTCCCACGCAGCAACACCGAGTTCGATTCCACGCCTTGTCGCTGACAAAATACAGCTATCCCTTTCCAGACACGCCCCAGGGGCGGCAACACTGCATATAAAGGCCTCAAGAAAGACAAGGAATTGAAAATTTGAGCCACAGCCAATCACGAATTTAGGCAAAGTAATTTTAAAAATAAATTGACGCGGGCACTGGCAGACGACCGCACGCAACCGATGCGCGCATCCGAATCATCCTTTGTGGATGAAAAACCATTAAAGTTGTCAATAATTATTAAAAATGGTAGGTAGGCCTCTCTGTTAAATAATCTATGCTAACTCCGGTTCCCTGACATGACAGCTTACTAGGGTTGACAATATTTTTGGCTTTGATAATTTATTATATTTTTTACGGGGTATTTTGTAACACGTTGTACTCGTATATACAGGGTGTAAGGGACGGCTCACCGAAAACTGAAACCATAGCTTCAGACCATTGTACTGAACTCAAATCCAGTTGAAATTTTCCCGGGAAAACGAAAATTTTGTCCTTTTTTTTTCCATGTTTTTGCATATAAACCGATCTAGGACAACATATTATGACATACTGAAGCTCATTATGTAAAAAACACTGTGAAAACGGCATTTTCACGACAACAAACGAGAAAATGTTCGTTTTCCCGCGAAATTTTCCACTGGATTTCAGTTCAGTACAATAGTCTGAAGCTATGGTTTCAGTTTTCAGTGAGCCGTCCCTTACACCCTGTATATATACTTTTGAGATTGTTTATTCTATTACCATTTGTATATTTAACTTTGTGACTCGTTTTATTATTATTTGTGTTCAATTATCCATTAATTTTGACATTGGTTTTTGCTACATTCGTTTTTTGTTTTTACTTCTTTGACGATCATTATATGAATTCTGTATAATTGACATGTTGTACCTAACGTTAGATACTGTTACATATTAACAGTTAACCTAATATAACTTAATACTATAATCCGTAATCAAATAATAACTTATAAAATTTACAATAAAATAATAATTTATAATAAACAATAATAATAACGAATGAATTTAAACACTGGAATTATGGTACTAAATATAAAATTATAGTGCAACGCCGTAATATTAGAATCCGGTACAACAATAAATAAATATTATTTTGTTATGATGTACCAAAAGTCCGGCGCAGTGCTCCGCACAATCGGCCTGCATAGAAACACGCCGGCTGCGCGTGATCGCTGCGCGCCGGGCGCGTCGTCGGTCCTCTGCCAGCAGCTGTCGGTGGCGGGCGAGTGTCAGCGCGTTCGCGGCCACCAGTTCGCGTCTTCTTACGAGCTAGCCACAGTGCCCGTGCGACATTACAGTACATTTTTTACCCACTTCGTTTAAAGTTTGCTTCCTTCGCGGCAGTGGTACCTTTACATCTCGCTTGTTATAGTTTACGTACTTTTGTGCCCCGATTAAAGGGTGAGTGTTGAGCAATATAATTATTTCATTCTAGTGTAGTTTTATCATTTAAATCATTGTGTTATCATTATCATGCAAGTCATTCTCATCTTTCCGCACCAATATTTTAATGAGCTTTCTATGCCTAGTTATATGTACCAATGCTTATAGCTGTTCCACGTAAATGTTAGTTTACCTTATTTTTTGTATTTTTCTCAAGGTTTGCTATAACTCCGTTCTGATCGTGAGCACCCACACTAACTACTAGCCAATCCTCCCTTCGCTTCCGCTTGATCAGGGTGCTCATCATTATCGTCAATACGGAGCATATTGTAATGCGAGTCGTCCATTCGCAGGGTATACGTTTACGATAAGAAGCGCCACGCACCTCGCTTTTACTTCCCCGCGGGTGAACGTCGCAGCGTTGCCACGAAGTCGCTCCGGCCCGCTCCAGCTGCCCGCCCAGCATCAGCCAGCCCACCAGCGCCCGGGGAGTAACGGACTACGAGAGTGAAACTTAGACGGGCTTTTGAACCAAGACCAATAAATGATTGTGTTGACTATTGGTGTTCCTATTTTATTTTTATTCAGTACCACCACCTCAAAAAAGCAGACGTCACAATGTTTGCAATATAGCTGTAACTTATACGAGTATTATGAAATAAATAAATCTAAATCTATTAGATATAGGTATAGTAGATACCTTGTTCTGATTTTGTTTTCTCTTTCAATCGTGAGCTTTTGACGGAACGTTTGATGTCTACGTTCCCGTTGCAGCACGCTAAGCCGCCTGTTAAGGTGATTACACGTACAATCATTAAAATTTTAAAGATTTTGAATTGACAAATATATATAAATAAAGATCAATTATGTAACCTACCCCCTTTCTTTTACGACCGTTTATCTAGGAGATAAATAGCATTTAAGTCAATAATTCTTCTTGTTTCGCAGATCGGATGGAATATATCAAGCATGTTGGTGTAGATTCAATTCAAAGTGGCGGCATTTCACATTTTTGGTTGGGGTCCAAAGTTTATTTAGGTAAGTCAACATCCAATATTATAATATGAACCGTCGCGCAACAGGTGCACTGTGCGCTGGTGCAGCGTGCAGCGTGCAGCCTGCATCTCCAGTGTAGTTGATTACTTTCATCTTATGCATAAAAAACTACTACATCAAAACTAAGCATCATACGAATAACTAAATGAAAAGCAAGCTATAAAAACGCGACTATCGACGACCTTTGTTAATAATTCATATTTTGCCATTTTTGTCATTTTTTTCAACAGTTTAGGTATCTTGTGTCCCCCGGGATGGTTAGAGGATTCTGACGATATCACACACAGCTAAGTCGGCTCAGGCGTTTAAAAGTTACGGTAAAAAAAAGAATCGTACATACATCAATTCAACCCTGATAACATTATTTACTCTCCTTTTTTGGGCAGTCGTGTAAAAATACACTAGTTTGGAAATAGTTGTTTATATACTCCACCGTGGCGTATATAAAAGGGTCCAGCGTAATCGACGGAGGTGTGTAATAAAGCCTTTACTTGCGTGACTCTAATCGCGGGAAGATCGCCCATTGATGGGTTAGGATTTCGAGGTTTGGGTTTAAAACAAGAGTTACATTTATGTACCCTTTGTTGAATTAAGTTTCTGGCAGAGAGAATCCAATATTTCTGACATATTAAAGGTAATACTAGAGCGGGACGGTAATCAACTAAGAGTGACACTTTACAACCTTTCACTGACAGCAATATTGGACGCTTCTGGTTAAAATCCAGATGAGAATGGGAAAGTCTACTTCCTACTCGCAATAGACCTTGACCGTCAAGAAAAGTGTTGAGTTTGAAGAGTGTTTATTTCCTGGGTAAAGAACCTACTTTGTAAGTAGCGTAGTGCGTGATTTTCTGCTTGATTCAAATCATTAATAGTTAGTGTTGAGATTTAACTAACTTTTCGAAGCGGAGTAAGTGTACAAGCGAATGAATGAATTTGGTCCACGTCGAGCAGCGATCGGCGAGATGTTCCATGGGAAGCGTGGTTTCCGTCGTAGCTGTGGTTACTGCGTGAAGGGATACGGTTTAAGTTTCTCGTGATTCCATATTTCCATATTGTGATTGATTTTATATTCTTTTACAGGCCAAGTATTGACAGGCGCGGACATGCACTGCGGGCCATGGCACCATAGAGTGTTATTTATTAATCCTGTAGGTGTTACAGGGCGCGAGACGATGTCGGCGGGATTTTCTACTCCACGGACGTGAAACCAGTGAGGCGCGGGTCCCTTTGATATTATAAGCAATAGAGAGCACTTTTAAAAAACAATATGGACATGGACGGAAAGTGTTGTCATATGGTTTTATTACTCCTAGGACTAAAATGAGGCACTTTCCATCCTTGTGTTTCAATCGGAAAACCGTTCTTTCCGAGCAAACCAATGGACCAATGAACCTATTTTTGTCTTTTTAAATCATGTATTATCTTACATGTTTTATTGAGGTTCATTGGTTCCAACAATGTTTTCGACTAAATTATCAAACAGGCCGACGAAAACCTTTTTGGCCAGTCCATAAATGTAATGTTTTGTGACCTGAAAGACATAAGTATGTACATCTGTGGCAATATTTTCGAGCAGTGTTGAGAAAAATAATAGTTACTTAAAGACCTACTTTTTGTAATGTCTGAACAAATAATAATAAATATCAGGGGAAAATGTCACACAAATTGACATAAATAATTAATTAATTATTGTGATACTTGTTATAGTGGTCACCGATCCCGAAGCGGCGGAAGTACTTGCAAGAACTTGCATGGAGAAGGACCAGACCACCATGAGGATCCCTAGAACCGTACTCGGGGATGGACTGATATTTGCTGAAGGTCAGTAAGAAGAGCGCGACAAAGGAACAAACGTATATACATAATACATATATACGAGTATATTTGCATTATATAGGCTGATAAATACATTACCATTCTCCTTCGGTAGTCGGGTAAAACGATGTCATTTTGGAGGGTCATTTTAGCTGCCAGAAGATAGAGAATGTTAAGATAAAAAAGATAAAACATAAAAGATGATTATTCAGTAAGTAGGCCGCACGGGCACTTTTACACGTCAAAAATCTACCAGCGCTTTGCAAGAGACCACTGCTGAGAAGAAACGCCGCAAGAAACTCAACAGTAAGTCGTTTTTTAAATATTGCTAATGATATTATACAATAATAAACTTAACCTAACCCTTAACCCCGACTTTCCCCCTTTTGATTTAGGATTTATTACTCCGAAGGAGACCATAGACCTTCTGAAGTCTATAAAAACCAGGGCCGTCGGTGAAGACGGCCTAAGCTTAGACATGCTCATGCTGGTGGCGGATTCTATTGCTCCTATCCTTTCCGACATTATCAACTTCTCCTTCTCTTCGGGCTGTTTTCCTACATTGTGGAAACTTGCTCATGTCCTTCCTCTTCCAAAAGTATCAAAACCTGCGTCCTTGTCCGATTATCGCCCCATTTCTATTCTCCCTGTACTTTCCAAAATAATAGAGCACTTTGTTAATCAAAGACTGTCTCGTTTTCTAAATATGCACAATCTTTTTAATCCCTTTCAATCTGGTTTCCGCCCCGGGCATAGCACGGTCACTGCTTTGGTTAAGGTCACCGACGACATTCGCTTAAATATAGAAAATAAACATCTGACTGTCCTGGTTTTGTTAGATTTCAGTAGTGCTTTCAATACAGTTGATTTCAATATTCTTCTCGGCATCCTCAAGACCCTAAATTTGTCTTTTTCGGCCCTTACATGGTTTGAGTCATACCTCCTTGGAAGGCGCCAGCGTGTTAAGATGGATGAAAATCATTCTGATTGGAATACTCTCTCTGCTGGTGTCCCTCAGGGGGCTGTGCTCTCTCCTCTTCTTTTTTCAATTTTCATTAATGGTATAACGACGTCCCTTCTTTCTTCATATCACTTGTACGCTGACGATTTGCAGATTTATGCGGGGGCTAGTTTTGATGACTTCCCTTCCCTGATTGACCTTATCAACGACGATCTTGCCACGATCCAGAAATGGGCCACTAATTTTGGACTAAAGGTCAATGCAAGGAAGTCGCAGGCCATCGTTGTTGGAAGTCCCCACTACATCTCGAAGCTGTCTGACGTTGCGATGCCCAATTTGGTGTTTGACGGTACCATAATTCCATTTTCCTCTACAGTTAAAAACTTGGGTATCACAATAGATCAGACACTTTCCTGGTCAACTCAGGTTACCGATGTCAGCCGCAAGCTCTTCGCTTCACTCCATTCTCTCAGGCGTCTGCAGAATTTTCTCCCTCAACAAACCAAGATAACTTTAGCCCAATCACTTTTTCTTCCTCTTCTAGACTATGCTGACGTTGCTTATATGGACCTCTCAGAGCAGCTTCTTGATAAACTGGAGCGACTCCAAAACGTGTGCATTAGATACATTTTCGGCCTACGTAAATACGATCACGTCTCCCACTACCGTGCACAGCTAAACTGGTTACCTATTCGTTTTCGCCGAAACGTTCACATCTTGTCGCTGCTTTTTAATACTATTTTTAATCCTCGTGCTCCCTTCTACCTTTCTGAGCGATTTAGGTTCATGGCCACCGGCTCCCAAAACCGGTTGCGCTCAAAGGCCAATCTAACCCTCGCATTCCCATCCCACAATTCCAAATCCTATTCCAAATCCTTCTCGGTGCATTCTGTCAGATTGTGGAACCGGCTACCGACTGGCATTAGGCAATCACAAACGGTAGATTCCCTAAAAGGCAAATTAAAGAAGTTCTGGCTTGACTCTAGCTCCTAAATATCAATTATCCTCTAGGTACGTAAAATGTAGTTTATGTATGTACATTTAACTATTAGTATATATTTCTGTATCTATTTATGTAGGTATTTAAATTTAGTTTTATTTTAATTTTATTTATATAAGTTGTATTGGTTACTTAATGTGTTATATTCTTCTTCTTGTACACTTGTTTACTCGTTGCACAACCTTTCACTCTTCTCAATCTCTCAAGGGTTAGCTGGAAGAGATCCCTTAAAGGGATAAGTTCGCCTTTGTACATATTTTTATATTAATTGTATTGTTCTGTTGGTTCTTTTGTACAATAAAGTGTTTACATACATACATACATAAAACAATGAATCTCACATAACACCAAAAATTTATATATTCATGCGTAGTTGAGCAGGAAAATGTGTCAAAATTCAGAATTGTCACAAAACTAATAAGCAAAAGTAATATAAAAAAATAATAAGGAAAGTATACAAGTTATACTTACCTGTGACGGTGCAAGACAACATGCATAAAAGTTTCGATACATTCTCCTACAGAAACCGTGTCCCCTAGACAACATACAATATTTACATTTTTTTTTATGACTAAGTTATTATTAAATTATTTAGGTGTTGGCCAAGCATTTTTATCTGTTAGATAGTCTTCGACCCTATAGTAAGCTTTAGACATCAACGACTTTTTCAAGTAAGTTTTAAGTACTGGAAATGGTAACTTTAAAACAACGTCAGGTAATTTATTATAGAAAAGGATGCATTGACCTACAAATGATTTATAAACCTTACGGACCTGTTAAACATTGAACTTATATTCTGAGGTTATATATCTGTATATTTTTTTTTATATATGTTTACCGATTTCTCTGTCAGTTGTGGATTAACTTTACGATGAGCGGCTATGTGAGGAATTGAGGGAAGTCCTTAAATACATATCACAGGCATACGTAATTACGTATAGTGATTTTAGTATTTTTAGCTAGAAATCTTGCATTAGAATTTAGAAAGTATAATTTAATGAAGTGGAACTGATGATGAAGACCAGATGGCCACTGAAACTCCTCGACAGTACCTATTTCAAGGGTGGTGATAAGATAACTCGATTAAGATAATTGAGCGAGCGAAGAAGAGTTAATTGTTTAAATATGACTATGACTTTCCCACGGTGTTTTTGAGCTATACTGACACGCGACACACAGACCGACCGGACAGTCAGCCGGAAAGCAGCAATATGGCTCTGTTTGGCCTGTTTGGTCACAAAACTCTGAGAAATAAGACAAATATTACATATATGTATGGGTTTCGTGACAATTGTTTGATCATTAAAATAATAGTATATATGCTTTTATTGTAATGATGAAGCGATTGTCTTACAAGGATAAAGAAAACAAAAAATAATTACATTTTACAGTGAACATCTGGCGCCCGCGCCGGAAGGTGCTCGCCCCGTTGTTCAGCGCCAGGAACCTGACCGGCTTCGTGCGGGTGTTCGCCAGGCAGGCCGCTGTCCTGGTGCAGCAGCTGCAGCCGGCCGCCGAAGGCCGCGATGTCTCCGTTTGGAAGTACTTCTCCACTTATACGTTTGATTCTGTTTGCGGTAAGTTATGAAATATAAAGGTTTAAATAGGAAATCATATACAGGCTGATCCGGTATCATTTTTGTTTCGAGCAAAGATCCCCATAGTCACAAATATCTTTAAAAAAAATTGTGAAGAAGGGGGTGGGACTGAGGTGAATCTAACCTTGTATTAAAACCATTTAATTTAGTGTCATCATTTTCCAGAAAAAACCAACGCAGGGGAGGCACTTGTATTTTGGTTAGGAGCACATTTGATTGCACATCTATAGACAATTTAATTAATCCGATTGAATACCACTTTGAATTTTGTGCGACAAAGATAAACTCCCTAAACGTTGTTGTTGTATGTATATATAGAACACCCTCTTCTGACATCCAATTTTTTTTTAAGAAACTAGAAGAACTGCTTGTTCAAATAACATCTAAAAAACGCGTTAAAAATATAATCTTATGTGGTGACTGGAATATCGATATGATAAAAGACAATAAAAATACAAAGCAACTTAAATCCATTCTTATTGGCCATAACATTGTTAATCATATTACTAAACCTACAAGAAAGCTGTCGTGCTTAGATTTAATTGCAAGTAATCTTCCAGATGTAAAAAATGACATGCATAACTTAGCATTATCAGATCACGAAACAGCGCAAACTATATCCTTTGAAATCTTACCCTCAGCGAAGGCAAATAAGAGACCTTCATACTGGTTTGAATTTAAAAGAGATATGTCCGAAGAGAACAAAGCCAAATTTAAAGATTGTATGTCTTCACTATCGTTTACTGAAGTTATGTCAGAAACAGATACTAATCGAGCTTTTAACTTGTTTCATGACACCGTTACTCTATTTTATAATCTATGTTTCCCTATTTTAAGAGTTAAGATTCTCAATAAACCTGTTAAAAATAGATGGATGACAAATGGATTGAAGCGTTGCTGTGTTAAGAAGAGAAGTTTATATCTGTTGTATATTATTACTAAATCCAATAAGAAAGCCAACAAAAAAAACTACATTACATACACATTTTTTTTGAAAAAATGCATCTCTACAGCTCAGCAAACCGTAAATACAAGATACATATCTCATGCAAACAACACTTGCAGAGCTACTTGGGAGGTGATTAAACAGCACTCCAACAACAAACAAACCCAAAAAGAAATTAACAGTATACTACATTTAAATAGGCTTTATACTGCTCCTGAACAAATATCTAATCTGTTTAACGAGTATTTTGTGGAGATAAATAATAAAAGCCATAAGTCAAATCTACCGTCTCAAAACTTAATCTTTAATAACTTAAAAACGATTTATTTGAGCCCTACTCACCCGATGGATGTTTTTAAGGTATTTAAGTCCCTCAAAAATACAAATTCGGCTGGTTTTGATGGTCTTAGCATTAAAATATTGAAATCATGTTCCGAGTATTTATCACCGCCTTTAAGCCATATCATAAATCTGTCATTTCAAGAAGGTACATTTCCAAGACGTCTGAAATTTTCAATTATAAAGCCAATTTATAAAAAAGGTGGTGAGAAAGACATGAACAACTATCGTCCTATAACATTAATTCCGGTTCTATCGAAAATACTTGAAAAAGTTTTTTTTTAATAAACTTTATAACTTTGTAGAGTCTCAAGGTGTTCTATGCTCTCAGCAATTTGGCTTTAGAAAAAGACATTCAACCACTTTGGCTTGTTTTTCGTTAACTAAAACTATTACGGAATGTCTTAACAACAAGACACCAATTTAATCCATCTTTCTGGACATGAGCAAAGCCTTTGACTATGTGTGCCATGATACCCTTGTGAGGAAAATTTCAAACTATGGAATTAGGGGTAAAGCTCTTGAATGGATAGAAAGTTACTTACATGGTAGGCAGCACTGTGTTGAGATAAGTCGACTCGATGAAACTAAAAGGGCATCATACAGATCGTGTAATTTGCAAAATGATTACGGTGTGCCACAAGGCAGCGTTTTGGGTCCGCTTCTTTTTCTCTTGTACATAAACGACTTACCTAAGGCAGTAAATACAGATTGTATCTTATTTGCGGATGACACCACCCTATTAATCAAATGTAAAGATAAAGCAAATATGGAAAAAGAAGCAAACAAATGTCTTGAGTCTGTTGTTGAATGGCTTGAGAAAAATAAACTTAGCATAAACCTAAGCAAAACTAAATGTATACAGTTTCAAACATATAATAGCAAACAGTTAACCCTTAATGTTATGTATAAAGGTGAAAATATTGAGGAAGTAGATGACTTGGCATTGGAGCTTTGGAGGAGGCTTTTACCCAGAGGGGGTCCAAATAGTTAAATCATATATTAAAAAAAAAAAATAAAAAAAAAATATATATATATTATTGAATCATTAAAAATATAGAATGCATGAACTCCATTAATTCAATGTAATTAAAATGAACTTAAAAACATTAAATTTGCATGAACTTTAAATTATTATTAAACATTGAAATCTCATTATAATAGCATGAAATAATTTGTAAATAGCAAATGTATTGTGATTTAAAATTTGGAATTAATAAAGCTATATTATTATTATTATGATATTCATTTAATTTTCTATAAATTAGGTTTTTTACATATTCAAATATAAAGGTAAAATAACAATACCGATACAAAAAATAAACATTATAAAAAACCTAATCTACGGGTGCCGCCAGCAGCGGGGCAGGGCTCAAGCTACCGGTGGTTAGGGCTGCAGAGAGAGGAACCTCCTCACAATGCGTGCCGTGTCGAGGAGTACTGCCTTCTGTATCTGGCCCTTGATCCAGCCATCTAGCGAGAGTCTCTTGAGGTGTTGGTCGAGACTCTTCGCTATAAGACCGTTTGCCGAAACAACTATCGGGACAATGATCGTCGAGTCAACATCCCACATGGTGGTCACCTCGTGAGCCAAGTCAAGGTACTTGCTGAGCTTATCCTTCTCGGCCTTCGCGAGGTTCTCATCATGCGGGATGGTGACGTCGACGAGCACTGCCCGGCGTTGAGATCGATCTGTCAACACGATGTCAGGTTTATTGGCGACAATAGTCCTGTCTGTGATAACAGATCGATCCCAATAGAGCGTAGCACGACCATTTTCGAGAACTGGCGCCGGTGTGTATTTATAGTACGGCACTTCAGACTCAACAAGACCGTATTGAAGAGCAAGCTGCTGATGAATGATCCTGGCTACGAGGTTATGTCTGTGCAAGTACTCGCCGTTGGCCAAATGCGAACAACCGGAAATTATATGTCTGAGGGATTCGCCGGGACAACGGCACGCTCGACAAATGTCGACCGTGCCATCCCTCAGAATATATTTCCGGTAATTGTTCGTCATTATGACCTCGTCAGCAATTGCACAGGCAAAACCTTCGGTTTCCCCAAAGAGGTCACCAAACCGTAGCCAGTTCACGGACGCTAAAAAGTCTACGTCGGGCCTTGTTAGGGCCCGGTAGAAGCGTCCGTGTAGCTCCTTGCTCTTCCATACGTTCTTGCGGTCTTCAGTGCTCAACACTGTTGGTCTACGCCAGTTTTCGTTTGCCAAGGAGAGAGGCGTGAGGCTCCTGTCTACTGCAACCACATCACGATGCATCCCACACTCATTGCCAAGGAAATAATCCCTGAGATTGCACACCTCGCGGTTATGGAGATTCTTAGCATTTAAAATGCCTCGACCTCCACATTTCCTCGGGATGTACAATCTCATGACAGATGAGCGTGGGTGCAACATGCGATGTGATTTGAGCAGTAGGCGGACCTTCCTATCCAGGGCGTCCAGCTCAGTCTGAGTCCATCTTAGTATGCCAAAGGAGTATGTGAGCAGCGGCATCACCCAGCCATTGAAGGCACGCACCTTATTGCCACCCGACAAAAGACTGTTAAGAACTTTTGTCAAGCGGCAAAAGAAGCGCTCCTTCACTGACTGCTTGACATCGCCGTCCATAATGCCCAAAGACTGTGACATACCAAGATATTTGTAGGTTTCAACTTCGGAGAGAGATCTAAGGGTCATTGTCTCAGAAAGCTGCAAATTAGATGAATTTACAACTTTCCCTCTTTGAACATGCATGACCGCACACTTATCTACACCGAATTCCATCTTGATCGCACTACTGAACTCTTGTGTGATTTTCAATAATGCGATAAGATCTTGGCACCCCGATGCAAACAATTTGAGGTCATCCATGAACAATAAGTGAGAAATGACTTCAGCCTCTCTACGAAGTCGATAGCCAAGCCCGGAATCCTTCAGCAAAGAGCTGAGAGGATTCATGGCTAGGCAAAACCACAAAGGACTCAGACTGTCACCCTGGAAGATGCCTCTTTCAATCCTTATCAAGTTAGGCGAATCAGAGGGGATGTCTCGACCACCTGGTTGACGAAGGACTGTGACCCACTGCCTCATACACACACCTAAAAAGGACCTCAAAGTTGTATCAACTTTATACAACTCTAAGATCCTTTCAAGCCATGAGTGAGGCACCGAGTCATAAGCCTTCTTGTAGTCAATCCAAGCAGCCGAGAGGGCCGCCTTGTTTCGCCTAACTTGCTGACAAATGGTCATGTCTATGAGGAGGAGCTCCTTAGTACCACGGGACCCAACCTATTATTATTATTATTAGATGACTTGGTATTCCTGGGTATTTCAATGGACAAATATTGCAATTGGAAGTCCCATGTAGAAAAAATATGTTTGAAACTGGATAGATTTTCTTACGCCCTAAGTCGGTTGAGAAATGTAGTGAATAAACAAACTGCATTGTTAGCTTATAATGGTTATGTGTCGTCAGTGCTGAGATATGGCATCATTCTATGGGGCAATTCAGTGGACGCTGGAATGGTGTTCAAAGTTCAAAAAAAATGTATTCGGGCTGTTTGTGGAGCTAAATATCTTGAAAGCTGCAAACCACTCTTTAAAAACTGTAAAATTTTATCACTTCCGAGCCGTTATATATTTGAGATGTGTGTATTTGTAATGAAGCATTCCTACCTGTTTAGAAAAAATTGTGATGTGTTTTCTAGAACAGGAAGATATGGCAATAGGTTATATGTGCCCTACCAAAAGCTTAAAGTATGCAGAATAAACTCTTACTGTATGGCTATTCGGATTTTCAACCATTTACCAGATTCATTTAAAGAAAATATTGTTCTAAATTCTTTCAAAAGTAGGCTATTTCATTTACTTCTTAAGAAATGTTACTACTCGGTGAATGATTACCTCAGTGATAAGGATCTGTTAAAATAATGTAATTCTGTGATACTCTAAACACTATACAATCTTATTTAAATGAAAATTGTAAATTGACATTTGACATAGGTATTAATTAAGCCGCATTATTATTTTTATGACTAGATATTTACACGCCGTCTAATGGCAGAATATGTTGGAACTCTTTATATATTGTACTATTGGCGCAAGAATGATATCCGGCGCGTCAGAGGCGATGAGGAGAGGGGGTAGTCGTTTAGCCTATAAAAGTGACAACGAGCTCATTCCTGGATCATCTTACGGTTGAATACACTTGGCTGGCGGAAGCTATGCCCGTTTGAAATCATTTCCTAATTCTGCCCATTTATTTGAGTGTTTAATTATTGTCTGAGTTTGGTTTGTTTGATTAAAATCAGTTGTATCTATAACAGTGTAATTTAAAAGATATGTGTTAAAGAAATAAAATCTTGTTGTTAATATAGTCCATCTTAGTTATTTATACTTCTAGTCTTCCAATATCAGAAGTGGGATTGGCCTTCGCGTGCCTTTGTACGGCTTAAGCCTTTGAAATAAGAAGTTAATTTTGTATTATTTTGATATGCTGATATTTTTCCGCGTGTGTACGTAAGTTGTACGATTCACGTAAGTGTATCTTGGTGATATCTGGTGAGTACGTTCCGATTTGTATTTTGTTGAATGTGAGCAAACATTGTTTGTTCATTGAAATATCTTTATTTTTGCTTTTTTTTGTGCAATCCTGTGGGTACTTTTACTTTATCTTTTATTTATCTTTAATCTTGCTTTGTTGCTTAGTATAACAGTTGTGTTAACTTTACCTGCAGTATTTAACCGGTATCAGTGTATTTAACCGGTGTTGAATAAGGAAACAATATGCCCAGTAATGGTCGCAAAAGTAGGAGTCGCTCGAGGAACCGTGATTCGCGTTCACGTCGTCGTGACACACGTTCAAGACGTTCGCGTTCGCGACATGCCTCCCCTAATAATTTATTCGCTCAACAAATGCAACATATTTTAGATCGATTGACTTCATTGGAGGAACGACGCCGTCCGGTGTCGCCATCGTCGCGCGAGCGGAGTCCTGCCGCGCCATCGACGCCGCTGGCGCCGCAGCTGTGCGTGGCAGAAGCTGTGCCTGCGGGTCGAGATGGTGCCGGGCATCGATCCTCGACAGCCCCTACCTCGCCTGGGCATTCCTTGGGTACTGCTGTCGATCGCGATGTCAGCGCGACAGACCGTATTATCGACGCGATACGGTCTATCAACACTACGGTGAGATCAAACCAAGCTTACTTTATTTCTAATTTCGACCATAGTGTTAACGATATAGACGTCTGGTGCGATGAAGTTGACCGCGCTAAAGTTTTGAATAATTGGAGCGACAACGAGTGTTTATCCCGTATAGGAAATTGTCTTAAAGGTGACGCTAGGACTTGGCTTCATGAATGGGTGACTAACGATCGGAGTTGGAGCAATTTTAAAAAGGAATTTAAGCCTTTATGCCCCAAAAAGCCAGATATTGCAAATATTTTATTTGAAGTAATGAGTACGGATTCTGACAAGTACCCGACATATGCTGATTATGCTCGCCGGTCGTTGTTAAAGTTACGGATAGTGAGAGGGCTAAGTGACGAGCTAATTTCGGCGATTGTTATCCGAGGAATTACTGACCCACAAATTCGCGCCTCCGCTACTAATGCAAAGATAATGCCAAATGAATTAGTGGAATTTTTATCGATCTACGTTAAACCAAATGCATCGTCTTCTAAAAGGTTTAGTAATACCTCGAATGATGATCGTTTTACAAAATCTAGTAATAGTTCAAATCTTCGCAAACGAAAGTTTGAAGAAGGGAAATGTTTTTCGTGCGGTAAATATGGTCACAAATCATCAAATTGTAATAAACGATTGAAGCGTAGCAATGTAAGTAATTTAGATAACAGTCAAAAAAATAATCCTGTCCCTGGTACTGGTAAATCCGAACCATGTAGTTTCTGTAAAAAGCCAGGTCATAAGATTGAAACTTGTTTCGCAAAACTTAAGTCTGAATCTCGCAACACAAATAATGTAAATTTCTGTAACGAAAATCTCGATAGCCAACGTAAGGATATAGTAGTAGCTGTTATACAGGGTGTACCCGTCGATGTCCTTATCGATAGCGGTTCAAACATATCGCTCATCGCTTCATCATTATTAAAACATTTCAAATGTGCACGCAAGCCCGCTTTCAGAGTTATGAAAGGTATTGGTGGTCAGGAGATTGAGTCCACTTATTATGTTACTCTACCTATCGAGTTCGATGAAATTACTCTGGAAGTAGACTTGCATGCAGTATCCACAGAATTTATGAACACCCCTGTTATAATCGGCACTGATGTTTTAAATTGTAATGGTGTTACCTATGTACGTACCCGCGATCGCCAACACATAATTTGTGATCCTCACCTTACACATGGCGTAATGCACACTGTGTCGACTTGCAAGACTCCAATTCAGACACCTTTAACCGGCCAAGACTTAAAGAAACTGCTTGATCTGATAGAAGAATTTTCGAAGTCCTTTATTACTGGGACAGCTACTTCTACAGTCAACACAGGTAGCATGTCAATTAAATTAAATAATACCGTGCCTGTTAATTATAGACCTTATAGGCTTTCGTTTTCCGAAACTTTGAAGGTCCGCGAAATCGTCCAGGAACTTCTTGAGAAAAACATTGTCCGCGAGTCTGAATCGGAGTATGCAAGCCCAATCCTCTTGGTTAAAAAGAAGGATGGGTCGTATCGCATGTGCGTCGACTATCGCAAGTTAAATGCGGGCACAGTCAAGGATCGGTTTCCTTTGCCGCTAATTGACGATCACATTGACAGGCTGGGCAAACACAAATTTTTCACGAGTCTAGATATGGCCACAGGCTTTCATCAGATTCCTATGGATGGTGAGTCGATACCGCTCACAGGGTTCGTTACACCAGAAGGGCACTATGAGTACTTAAAGATGCCTTATGGTTTAGCGAATGCCCCAGTCGTCTATCAGCGGATTATGTCAAAAACACTTCGTCACCACCTGGAGTCTGGTAAAACCCTCGTATACATAGATGATGTCCTTATCCTAAGCGATACCGTGGATGAGGGTCTCACAGCATTACGCGATGTTCTTCAAACATTGACTAATGCCGGGTTCTCTATAAATCTGAAGAAGTGCTCTTTTCTATCGACACAAATAGAATACTTGGGGCGATCTATAAGTCAGGGTCAGGTACAACCGAGCAAACAAAAGGTTAAAGCTTTAGTTGAGGCACCAACACCAAAAACCGTCAAACAAGTTCGGCAGTTTTTGGGATTGGCAAGCTATTTTCGGCGGTATATACCTGGTTTTGCGGCCAGGACAGCCCCAATTACCAAATTGACCAAAAAAGGTGTACCGTTTATTTGGGGAAGTGAACAAGAAGAGGCACGGCAAGACATAATTGAGCAGCTTACGAGCGAGCCTGTTTTGGCCATTTATGACCCCGATTTGCCCATAGAAGTCCATTCGGACGCTAGCTCAATTGGCTATGGAGCGGTGCTTCTTAAGGTCATGAAAGCGGTCATAAGCGAGCAGTAGGATATTTCAGCAAACGAACTCAAGGTGCCGAGCCTAGGTATCATTCCTACGAGCTCGAGACCTTGGCCGTTGTCAAAGCTCTGCAACACTACAGGCACTATCTGGTCGGCGTCAATTTTAAAGTGGTAACTGACTGCAACGCTCTTAAATCGACTCAACAAAAGAAAGATTTGTTACCCCGTGTGGCCAGATGGTGGATGTATTTGCAGGATTTTGACTTCACGTTGGAATACCGTAAAGGAGCTTCTATGTCGCATGCCGACTATTTGAGCCGAAATCCTGTTAATGTTTGCGAAGCTCGCAAACAACAGAACTGGGCTCAAATAGCACAGGCTGCTGATGAAGAAACCCAACAGCTTCTTCAGAAATTGACAGATGGACAGCTAGACTCGACTCATTATGTTCAAAAAAATGGCCTACTCTATTATAAATATTCGCCAGTTGGAGAAGAGTCTAGACTTCTATGCTATGTACCAAAAGGTCATAGGCTAAGTCTGCTCAGAGTCTTTCACGATGAGCATGACCACTTCGGAGTTGACAAGACATTAGAGCTGATTCGAAAGCACTTTTGGTTCCCTTCTTTAAAATCATTTGTACAAAAGTATATAACGCACTGCCTCGTGTGCATAACACATAAAAAGATTCCGAGAGCTCCCCATCAACTCATACATTCTTGGGAGAAGCCATGTGCTCCTTTTGAGGTAATTCACGTAGATGCATTAGGGCCACTGCCTCAGTCAAATGGTTTTCGATATGTTCTTATTGTAATCGATGCCTTTTCGAAATTTTGCCTTCTCTATCCTATGTTTGGTCAAGATGCTAACGAATTAAAGCGGCATTTTACGAATGTAATTTCTTTATTTGGTACTCCAAAATTGATTGTAGCTGATCGAGGTAGAATGTTTCAGAGTTCGGTATTTGCAGACTTTGTAACAGAGTTAGGCATTGACACGCATCTTATTACACCGGAGATGCATCATTCAAATGGGCAAGTGGAACGTTATTGTCGAACGCTGCTAAACATGATTCGTGTACAGTGTAATTTTCGACAAAAGGAATGGTCAGATGTTATGTGGCGGTTGCAACTAGTCCTTAACATAACAAAGCAGAAAACTACCCAGCTGTCTCCCCTGAACTTGTTAGTGGGTATTGATGGAGCCACACCTCTCATTAGACACCTAATCCGTGACGTCGCCCTTGAAAACTCTCATCCAAATCGTGAGGCTTCGAGGGAAATGCGTAGACAAAGAGCCTCCGAGCGTTTGAGGGTAAATCAGCACCAGCAGGATGCGAATGTGAACACTAACCGGAGGCCCTCTCGAACTTTTGAAGTTAATTCATTTGCTTTTGTGATTAAACAGGCACAAGCAACTGGCAAGCTTGACTCTGGCATGCGCGGGCCGTATCGAGTGGTCAAGGTGCTTCCTCATGGTCGATACGAGCTGCAATTGCTGGCAGGCTCTTATGGAAAATCGACACAAGCCGCGGCAGAGTTCATGGTGCCGTGGCGTGGGGAGTGGACTCCTGAGACGTGCGCCTCTTACTTTGAGGGTATGCGTGTGTACATATGTATGATAAGCTAACGTTGTGCCTATGTCATACATATGCATCGAAGTTTACCGTGATATGCCAACGTTGTGCCTATGCCACGTAATTTTATCGTTTACATGATAAGCTAACGTCGTGCCTATGTTGTGTGAACGTGTAGATGTAAATATTGAGGTGTCGCTGGAATATGCTAACGTAGTGCCTATGTTCCTTGCAAACAGAGATAGCTAACGTAGTGCTTCCTCGCTGATCTTTGCTCGAACTATGCTAACGTAGTGCCTATGGTTCACCGTTGAGACAAAATTGTGTAACATACCAAAAAAAAAAAAAAAACACGTTTCGTTTTTTCTTTCCTCTTCATGGATATGTTTGTTTCCCCAGACGCAGACTATGACACTGAAACGGAGTCTACGCCAGAAAGAGCTAATTTGCGCAATGGAAAACCTTCTCACGACAGGATGAATAATCCTGTGCCTGGGGTCTCCAAAGTGACAGCCCATCTGCAGCCCGAGATGCAGGAGGTCGTGGACGTCCTCCCGTCAGGAGAGGCCGTATTGGCGCAAGAATGATATCCGGCGCGTCAGAGGCGATGAGGAGAGGGGGTAGTCGTTTAGCCTATAAAAGTGACAACGAGCTCATTCCTGGATCATCTTACGGTTGAATACACTTGGCTGGCGGAAGCTATGCCCGTTTGAAATCATTTCCTAATTCTGCCCATTTATTTGAGTGTTTAATTATTGTCTGAGTTTGGTTTGTTTGATTAAAATCAGTTGTATCTATAACAGTGTAATTTAAAAGATATGTGTTAAAGAAATAAAATCTTGTTGTTAATATAGTCCATCTTAGTTATTTATACTTCTAGTCTTCCAATAGTACCATCATGTTATGTACCCATGTTCTTGTGAATAAATTTACTTACTTACTTACTTACTTACCCTCCGGTAATAGGGCAAAAACAAAAAACCGCCTTAAAAATTCAAGAAATAAGTAGGTACCTAAATTCTTTTAAAATGGTAAATAATAAATGCCTACCCCACTCTGGGAATGAAGGGAATGAGTTTATGAATGTATGTATAATTAAATGTATGTAAATAGGTCAGTCCAACTGAAGGCGGCTTTTTGTTAAAACATTGTGCGTCGCTGACTTCAGTTGGACTGACCTTAATACCCATCATTTTAAAAGAAGTTATTCCTTACGTTTTTGATGGCAGTTCTTTGTTTTTACAGCATTTCAGGGAAAGTTATAGTATGTATGAATGTAAACATACTTTATTTAATATAATATAGGTACTACAATTAAAATTTAAGCTACTCAAATATTAAAGATGTAAATAATATTCACCACTATAAAAAGAACACCCCCTCGAGCAGGTCCGCTCGCGGCATGGTCCCTATGACACTGGCTGCATTATCTCTCTGGGTGGGTATTAGCCCAATGTAAACTCATTATTGCACAAAAATATTAATATTACAATATTAATATTAAACTAATGTACAAAAGCGAACCTATCCCTAAATGGGATCTCTTCCAGCTAACCCTGAAGTAGATGAGAAAGGACAACGCACAAAATCACTTACATGTTTGCACAGAAAGTAACAAAAACTCAACCTGTTCATAACCGAAAAATACATACAGTGGAACAAAGAACCTCCTCCTTTTTGAAGACGGTTAAAAATAAACTTGAATTTTAAGGTAATCACAGTCAATATCCCGTCAGTAATAAGTATTGTACTTAATCTTATTTTTATTTTATTTTCAGAGACGGCTTTAGGCATCAACATCAATTCTCAGCAGCTGAAAACCCACCCGTTTATTGATGCCTTTGAAGAGATATCTTCACTGATGGCGCAGCGCATGGTGCAGTTCTGGCTGCATCCGGACTTCGTGTATAGCTTATTTCCGCAATTTAAACGCCATACGACTTTGAAGAAGTTTATTCATTCGTTTGTAGAAAAAGTGAGTTCTCATTCAATTTAAACTTAAAAAACCGGCCAAGTGCGAGTCGAACTCGCGCGAAGAGGGTCCCGTACATAAGCAATCATTATTTGATAGAACTCTTATAGGGTTTCCTGTAACCCACAAACAATGAACTATATTTTGTATTTTTCAGTAGTTTCGGAGATCAATGGGGGAATGGTCAATTTCCGTCTTCTTTCATGAATACATTCCAAACTTTTTAGCGTACAATAATAACATAAACATATTTGAGATCCTCAGAACGAGCCCTTTCATTTAATATGACATAAGTTACATTACAAAATACCGAAATCGCTAAGGTGTGGCTATAATATTTGAGGAGTTCCCCTGATTTCTCCAAGATCCTATCATCAGATATCTACTGGCGTGTTGACAATGGGAATTTTAAACAAAAAACGATTTATATAAATCGGTCCAGTGGTCTTCGAGTAATGGCTTAACGAAAATCCCAATTACCCTGCTTTGCCACGCCGTAGTCGGTCAAAAATAGCGTTCTATAACGAACTGTGTGATTTAGCATGACAGTAATAACTTTTACACACCAACTAGCCTGAAAATGTAAATAAAACGGGTAAGAGCATGTCTAACCATGCTTAGTGTAGGGTCTATTTAAAGCTATTTGCTGCAAAGTCTTAGGTACTTGATTTTACTAGGTTTATTCACAGAACAGATAGGTACAGAAAGCAATCTACATACAAAGTGCGCTCGAGCAACGCACACATAGACACCGCTCACGGACACGATATCTCGGATTAGTTGGGACGAGTGCGTGCGAGCGCGAGTGCCGTCCGCTTGACACGCGTCGCGTCCGTGGACTTTTTTGTGCAATAATTAGGTATAATGGAGCAACAAAAAAGAAGTTATTATAACTGGTCAGTGGACGGTTGCTTAAATTCCACTTTAAACGGTGAATTGTCCTTTTTCAAGCTACCAGTGGCTTCAGAGAGGTAAAGTAGGTATCTGCTTGTATTTCAATGGTTCGTTTTAACGTTACACAGAAGAGTTAGGTAGGTAAGCGCCCCGCCCTGAAGAATATACCTATCTAAGATCGATATAAATAATAGTTTCCTATTTTGAATCAGTATAAACGAAGTACTTAACTATATTTTTGTAAGGTAAATTCACGCCACCTTACGTAAGTTGAAAACATGTTTTTTTGTTTGTGTAGATATTGTGTTGTTTTTAGTGTCTTTTGATAGGTTTAGGTCTAAAACGTATATGGTAATGGAAATTGTGTAACTAGCTAGGGTAATACGTTTAGAAGTTATAAGGAATTATCGATAATGAAAATTGACAAACGTACAATTTTGTATGTTTCTGCTCTGTAAACTTTTTGTATTGTAATACCTAGTAGGTAGGTTTATTGTTTTGTTTTGTAGGATAAGTTTTTTGCTATTACGGGCTATAGGTAGGTACTGCGGGTTTGGATTAGCCCCTCCAGTCACCACCTCCACTTTAATATTAATTCGTCTGGTCCGTTTTTTGAAGTTACCTACGGTATTTTTAGGGTTTCGTACCCAAAGTGTTAAATCTGGACCCTATTGCTAAGACTGCGCTGTCCGTCTGTCCGTCTGTCTGTCACAAAGCATCTCACGAACCGTGATAGCTAGACAATTGAAATTTTCACAGAAGATGTATTTCTGTTGCCGCTGTAACAACAAATGCTAACAATAGAATAAAACAAATATTTAATGGGGCTCCCATGCCTCCCATACAAGAAACTTGACTTTTTTGCCGTTTTTTTGCTAGATATTAATAAAATTAATTATACTTTAAAATATAATAATCGTGAATTTCGCCAATGTCGAAATCGTCGCAAGATGTTTTCTGTGACAAATTTGTAAAAATAATAAAAATCAAAATAATTTATTTGTCAGAATACAGTATTATAAGGTGTTATAATTATTTTTGCACAATTGTATTCAGCATGCAAGGGCAGGCGTACAAATGTCATAGGTATATTCAAATTCTATTTTATTATTTACATTACTAATTTATAAACAAATTATTACTATGGTCAATACCATCATTTGAAGTATTTGATTTCATATTTGCTTAAAATTTACATAATCCTTGACACTGTAAAAACATTTCTCCATCAACCATTTCGTCAACAGGCACTTATATCTAATATAGGTAACAATGTCATTAATTTTTTTTTTGTTATTGTTAATTTATATTTCCATTCTTCCCGTTTCATTCTCAACAATAAATCAAACGACCAGATGCGAGTGCCACTACCGCGATAGTTTTTTGTGCATAAGCCATAGTTGACAACCCTAGAGCGACCGCCGAGCGTAGGTATGAAAAGTGAAGTACAGTCAACAGCATAAATAAGTGATCATTTATGTTCCTTGTCACTTTAACGTTGTGTTTGAAATGTTGTACAAAATTGTGAAACGATTGAAAGCGACAAGGTACATAAATGATCACTTATTTATGCTGTTGACTGTACATACATGTGATTTACTTCTGTACTTATCTGTTCTGTGGTTTAGGTTAGTCGCCTGTCGCCTTAGAAAGCCATCAAGTCTATTTGATGGCGATCGTTGTCCTTTAAAATTCGTTGTATGTGCGTGTGTAAGATATCGTTCAGAGTTTTAGTATTTGTAGTTTTTCTGTAGGGACGGACTTTCACTTGACTCTAACAAAAATTAGCACTTTTAATGTTGATAATTCACAAACGAATCTATTAATCGAAAAATTGTGTTCAGAAATCCGCAATATTTTTGAAAGATAGATCAAACGACACCCAACACCATGGGGTAGATGAGGAAAACCATACTCGTGTAACGTGTAGGGGAACACTAAAAAAATATATTTATATGATATTATTTTACCACTTTGTTGGCGTGACATGTATATTCTTGCCAAATAACAGCTTTCTAGAACTAAGAGTTTCTGAGCTAAGCTGCGGACGGACGGACCGACATAAAGGGGTACACTACATAAATACGAAAAACTAAATTCCGAGTATAGGAATCACGAATTTCATAATGCCGATTATTATAATTCCGAATGTTTTAAAACTCCGAATATAAGTATTCCGATTTTTCATTTTTCCGATATTTATAAATCCGAAATTTCAAAATGTTTAACGTTAACAATTACGATTTGCAAAATTCTGAATTTCAATACACCGAACAATAATAAGTCCGAATGAATAATAATCAGAAATATCAAAAATACGAAATCCGATTATTAAAATACCGATCATCAAAACTCCGAATATCATTACACCGACTAATAATAAACCCACCTAATCAAATATGTAATTGAAGTAAGAGTAAGAGTGTCGACGGAGCTCCGCTTACGCGGAGCTCCTATTTCTGGGTGGTTTGGCCCTCCGGGCCTGCTGCAAAACTAACATAACCTAAACCTACCTCATATTTATGATAGTTAGACCGGGAACACCCAAATATTCCGAAATATTTTATTCCGAATTTACTAATTCCGATTTATAAAACATAATTCCTAATAAATAAAATTCCGATTATTGAAAACACGAATTTCATTATCCCGAATATCAAATTTCCGAATTAGTAATAGTTTCGGAAAATTAAAAATCGGAATTTTGTTTTTCGGGCCAATGACACTTCGGGCTTTTCATTATTTGGAGTTATAAAAATCGGAAAAATATACAATCGGAATTTGGAAATTCGGTTAAATAAATTTCGTGTTTTTTAGTAATCGAAATTTTATTCCTTAGGAATTATGAAATTCGGGGTTTTAAAAATCGGAATTAGTAAATTCGGAATAAAATATTTCGGAGTATTTGGGTGTTCCCGACATAAAGAAAACACGCAAGATACTTATTAAATAAATAAATAAATAAAATAGCCAAACCGGTGCGCCAGCGCAGCGTGGTGCTGCGGCGCCAGCCGCGGCGCTGGATCTCAGCTGGACCCGCATGAGATAGATGGCAAAAACGACAAAAGAAATAAATATAACCGTAAAAAACTGCATTTAAGTTACTCTACAAATAATTTAAATAATGCAATCTAAAAGCATATAATTTATAACATTTAAAATAATACACATAATGCGAATTCTCTTATTTTCTTATAGCTTGAACTTTTTGAACTCAGCTCTTCCACTAACCTGTAAACACAATGGTCATTGTATCTTTACAAGACTATTATCTGCGTTTGTTCTCGAAACCGCCAACGAGTTACTTTACGAAAAAGTTTAGAAGTACATTGCATAAATGTTGAATTCTCAACCTTATTCCTTGTTGAGTAGGTTTAAAATGGTCTAAAAGGAAAAAAAGCGTACTCAACACTTCTGTATTTGAGTGTCGGGCGGTTGTGAAATGCAAAAAAATGCTTGCCAATGTTCTATTACTGTATTTTGTGGTCACCTTCAAAGGCGGTTAAATATAATCAGGTTTTACTGCGAGCTCATTATCTTCATTTGTGGTTTACACAATGGCTTTGTACTTTTAAGTGGATAAGCTCAGTTGAAAAAGTTTAAACTATACATCTGCTTAATCAAAGTTGAAACTGATAAATAAACATTCAGCAAACACAAAAATAAAGCAAAATAATACTAAAGATCTGTATAACTTACCGTAAGTTCTAGCGAAAAATGGATTTAATCATTCATTCAACGTTGACAACAGCATACATGTTTCAGATCATTGACGATAAGCGGATGGAGATGGTGGAAAAGGAAACTAGTGTACAATCGACTTCAAGTAAGTTTCATTAGCAATAGGTCGATTTTGTAATAATCTAAGTAGACACGAAAACCAAATTTGCTATAGAAACCAACCAAATGACTGGTCTATAAACATTCTAGTTACAGATGGCAAGAACGATAACCAGAAATCGTTTCTCGAAATGCTGATAACGGCATCTGGAGGAGAAAAAGGCTACGACAACGTGGAACTGCGTGAGGAGGTCATGGTGCTCATCTTGGCCGGCACCGACACCTCGGCCGTGGGGACGTCTTTCGCAGCTGTCTTGCTGTCCCGGTATCAAGACGAACAAACTAAAGTGTATGAAGAGTAAGTATCTACTAAAGTAACTAAATATATAAATGGATGCCAAGATATACAAGAAGGTACTTAAATGTGACCCGTAATGATGATCCCACCAAAACATAAATGTAAAATAATGGCCAAGTTCGCTTATGCACCCAAAAGTAGTGGTAACGGGTTGGCTTAAAGTAATGAGAATTACAAAAACTGTTTTTATTTTTATTTTTTCACTTGTTAGGGATATAGCTTTTTATTACATAAAAACGAACTAAAACCAATATGATAATCAATCATTCCTATACAGCAAAAAGTCCCGCATCTTAAATTTTTCGTAGCTTTCTTCTTACCGTTTTCATCATACGTTGGACAACATCTATTTTTACATTTTTTTGTTAATTAGTTGTTTTTGTACCTTGCGCTTCAACTGAGTCTGTAATTTTGCTTCCCGCGCATCACTGTAAACTAGTCTACTGAGAATTACCAAATAATCCTCTATTGGACGAGCTATAGGGACGTCGGATGGTTTGAATCCTTCGGTACGAAGTGAACGTCACGCTCTTTTAGTCAATTCTGGCTGCTCCCTGCATAGTGATAGTTCCTCCGCAACTTCCTGCACTTCTTTGGAATATCTTCAAGCTGTTTGTTGGAATATTTGGGTATTTTTTGGCACTTTAACTGTTTAACATTGTATTTCTCTAAAATATTCCTTATTCGCCCACGAAAAACATCATATTTTACAGCTAACTTATCTGGGACTGACCCACTTTGTTTTGTACAAACGTTGCCACCTACTTGCGGTCTCGATCATTAAGAATGGGAGGTCTTCCCGTTTTTGGTGAATCTTTAGTCCTAATACCAAGTTCCCACCGCTGGATCAAACATTAAATTGTAGAAGGAGGTACATTTTCAAATTTGTGATGAGAGACCACTTCAGATTTTTCACGCCGTCCAAGTAGGCGATAGACACGTTCACGTCATAACTTCCTCGCGGACATTTTTTATTAAACCAGTTAATCTTTTTTTGCCTTATTAACAAAATTTACATATTTTTCTTTTAATTATATCTGTCAAAATCCTTTTTGTATTTTTTTATTGCCTGCTATTGTTAATTGAATACATTTTCATTACTTTAAGCCAACCCGTTATCTGAAATGTTGCTAAGTTGGGCACTAAAGAGAAAACAGATAATATAAATAGCATTAATATAAAACAATGAATTTCACATAAAAAATAATTAAATAATATATATTCATGTTGAGCAGGAAAATGTGTCAAAACTCGGAATTTTCGGAAGAAAAAATAAGCGGTAGTAATAAAAAAATATAGAAATGATACAAATTATACTTACCTATTGACGGTGCAAGACAACCCACATAAAAAGTTTCGATACATTCTCCTACTGAAACCGTGTCCCCTAGACCATATACAATGATTACATATTTTTTATGACTAAGTTATTAAAAGGTAATTTAGGCGTTTAGTTTAAGCCAAGCATTTGTATTTGTTAGATAGTCCTCAACCCTATAGTAAGCTTTAGACATCAACAACTTTTTCAATTACGTTTTAAGTAAGGTAAGGTGGGGGAAGATTGAATGGTTTTTGATGAGATGGATAGTGTTGTGTTAAAACCCTCGTAAAATAAAAAACTATTTACTTTCTTTCAATTGCATAAATTGGTAGGTATGGGCAAGGGCTATATTTTTGTAATCTGTCGATAAAACTCGGTTACGCCTGTTCTAATATATAAAAATAATAAAATACAATACAATTTTGTCTAAAAAATAGACGGGTTACGATGGAAATGGTCGAGGGGTAAGATTGACATAGTGTCTAAAGTCTTTTAAATGAATGCAAACGGTTACTGTTGCTCGTTATTCTATAGAATTCCTTACGCTTAACAGATACAGATGATTTTTGCGTAAATATTTCTGATAGGTAACAAGAAAAGTGCAGTTGAAAAAAAAAGTATTTTACTCTTACCCCGCTTCACAGGGAAAACGACAGTGATACTCAAACTTTTTATTGTATATTCTTCATATAAAAAAACGTTAACACATTTCATTTTAATATTAAGAAGATCAGTTTGGAATTAAAATAACAGTTGCATGGAAACCATTATTTATTTTATAAAAGAAATGCATACAAAAAAGTAATTATTTTCTTGCAGCATGACTAATTTTGTCACAAAATAAACCACATACATGTAAAATATTAAAAAATCAAATATGAATCTGTGTAACAAATTAAGACACATTTAAAATACAAAAAAATACCAAATAATTAGTAATCTGTGTCGAAAATTTAGTCACAGACTTACTTACATTTATAATATTAGAAATCCAAATAAGTACTGTAGTAAATAAACCTTACGTTAATTATTTTTTCAAGTGCAAAGTTTGAGAATATGTGTCTTAATCTATGACTTTCAAAAACGGGGGAAGATTGAAACATTACTATTTCAATGTTACCCCATCGAAATTGGCTGGGTAAAGATGGAAACTTATCATAAATCTCAATATATGATTAATAGCTACACCTAGCAGAAGTAAATAAAAATAGAATCTCATATAACACATAAATAGTCAGTCAGAACTTTTATACTCCCCTTATTAATCAAGTTATAAATCACGGGGTAAGATTGCAAATCGACTAATTCTCCACAAAATGTCGACCTTCACAAAATAGCATATAACACACGCCTACTCACTCCGAGCGGTAACTGGCGAATGAGCGGCGGATCGTAACAAAATGGCGGCTTAAAGGATGATACAAGCTCTAAAAAATTTAAACAAAATAGGAAGTTACGTGAACCTTTTAATCTTTCCCCTTTTTTATCTTCCCCACCTTACCTTACCGTAAATAGTAACTTTAAAACAACGTCAGGTAATTTATTATATAAAAGGATGCATTGACCTACAAATGATTTATAAACCTTACGGACACGAATTGTTTTTAATAGCAATTTTATTTTTATTTCTTGAATCAAATTATGTACTTATAATTATCACAATTCTTAACAAAAGAGTGTTGATTTTTAATGAGATAAATAATATTCTCATAAATAAATGGTGACGCTACTGTCAACATATTAATTCCTTTAAATAGTAATCTTAAGCAATAAGGAAAAGTTTAGGTTATAGTCTGTATGTGAGCAGCTTTTCCACAAACCAGAATATCGTACGACATAATATTTAATTATTTATTTTATTTATTTGTTTTTAGAGTTGTTGGTAATTCTGTAGCTCTGCCTACCCCACTCTGGGAATGAAGGCGTGAAGGTATGTATGTTTGTATGTATTTTATTTATTTAATTATTTATTCGTTATGTATTTTTTATTCAACTAGCTTGTGCCCGCGACTTCGTCTGCGTATATTTCGATAATTGTAATTCCCTAGGGATAAGCACAATAAATATTTTCAAATAAAGTTATTTCCAATATGATCGGATACCTATACCGTTTTCGAGTTATTTCCGAAAAACTGCGCTTCCGAACAAAAGGACGTTAGTGCCATGAAGCCAGGTAGGAGGAGCACTTCGGAGCCGAAAGCCGCGTTAGTGCAAGGCAAGTGCTTATCAAGACAGGTCGCTGGTTTAATTCTGAATCATTTATTTGATTTGTGTGTTGGGGAACAGCGTGTGGGAGTCACATGGATGCAGTCGAGCCAGTAAGTGTTTTACATTTATACTGTTCGTATATCGTAATATAAATTTAAGAGCAAACATTGTTTTCAAAACGTATTGAAGCGTGGATGGGGACCTATCGTTTCACATTTTTGCTGATTGGGGTAAGAGTACTGGGTCAAAAGTGCGCACGCGTACTTTTGACCACGTTGCGTACTTATACCCCAATACGAAAGCTATTATTGAAGGTTACTTAAGTAATGTTTATTGTTTCAGATTACAGCAAAATGCCGAGAAATTATAAAAGAAGGGCTCTACAACGCGCCTTAGTCTCAGATGTTCAGATAAAAAAGCCAAAGAACTGGTTCAGCAAGGAGCTAGTCAGAGACGCATGGCATAAGTGGAGGGGCTCTAAGAATGAAGTTCTCTTTAATTATAAATATGTCTAAACTCTACAGTTCCTAATTATATCCAAATATAAAGATCTCAAACTTTAATAAATGTTGATTCTACTGATAACCTGCATTTTATTATTATTATTATGCAGATTTCTAGAGCTGCGTACGTTTACCCCGCATGCGTAACTTTACCCTTAAGCTTGCGTAACTTTACCCGCATGGATGGGCAAGAGTACGCGGTCGGATCATGTTGCTTTTTTATATGTTCGATGAAATCTCATAGAATTTGACCGTCAATCTTCCTAAATAATGGAAATATAAGATTTTCTATGAGGTGTATATTGAATCAATTTAAAAATCACCCTTGAGACAACTTTTTGAGACCAGAAAAAAAAAAGTGCGTATAGTCTTTACTATTTGAACTGAGCTGATCTTCTATACAAAGGCCATTGTTTGTAAACAAAACCATTGTCTTTCTTTGTGTCCGTAACACCAAGCCGATTACATACAAAAAAGTTAGAACTTGTCACGTCCTACCGGGTGGCAAGAAAAACTCGATAAAAGTTTAAAGAATTTATTGAAAAGAACTCCGGTAGTGTGAACAGAAGAGGGTAGTAGGTTCGTAGGGTGTGGTCTGATTCTGTGAAGTGGATAGCACTTCCCTCGTAATTAGAGTGACGCGGAGCGGCGGTGGATGTAACCCGTCGGCAGCCCGACGGTGTACGATGCCAGGATCCTGGCGTCAGGGGGGTAGCACCCGGTGTGTAGCACCGGACCCCACTCGACGATCCTGGTCCCGGAGATAGACGCCGCGCCGGCCAAGTAGGTGAGTAGAGGAGGAGTAGATGAGCAGCGTTGGTGTACTCCTAGCGGAGGTGTACTCCCAGCGGTGATTATGAACGGTGAACGGTGAAAGGTGAACGGTGATCGTTGCTCCCTGAACGGTGAACCCCGATTTGTGCTCCCTGTACGGTGAACCCTGGAAACCCAAGCATTGGCTGTGTGAGCCTGGTGTCCAGTATTGGGATAGTTATGCCAGCCGCCGTTGGGTGAAGCCCGAGGGAATAGCGCTTTTAATTATTGGCGGTGGCAAGAACTATCGGAACGGAGTTACATAAAAAAAAAAATTACTAAACAAGTTAATATACTAACGACCGTTATGAAGTAACGGTCGGTTATTAGAAATAAAAATAGTTAAAAGAATAATTTGGAATAATCTAGAAGAACACACAATAAGAAAATATAAAACACGATAACATTACACAGCAATATAGAAGAAGAATAAATAGTTAATTCGTTGCACTGAACTTACCCGATTTGGGGATTTGCACCGATTTTAAAGATAGGTATTAAGTACCTATACGAACGTTAATACTAGTGTTCGAAGTGTAGTAGCTGAGGCGGTAAAGAGGACGAATGAAAGGAGCGCGGCCCTTTTATAACCTTTCGCCCATTTCGGTTAATTTTGAATATGAGTAGGGCGAACAAAGAAATGCTAGAAAGCCAATTCGCGTCATGAGTGAAAATATCGGGTCATGTAGGTAAGACACCAACATACCCTCCATTCTTTTCTCATGCGCTGAATCGGATAAGAAAGAATACATTATTTTATTATTTTAGTAACGAGTGACAATTAAAAGGTTATTTATATTTATGTTGAAGTTAATTTTATTAAAAGATTTAAATATAAGTAAGTTACACAGAATGGCTAGTAACGCCATCTGTTGGATAAGTGTCGTCAACACTTGACAAAGATCGATTTGTGGTTAACGCAACTCAAATAATCTGTGGAATTGAGCTGTCTGTTTGACAGTTATTAGTAAACAATTCTTAAGGATGTTTACAATACGAATTTAAATGAAAGTGAAGTGAAATGAAGTTAAATTGAAGTGAATTAAGCTTGTTTGTATGTTAAAATGCAGCACAGGTAAACAACGTAACAACTGCATTGTTACAAACTACATTGAATGTACATTGAATTATCAACCCTACCCTCTTAGTCAGTAGGTTTAAAATGTAAAGTGTCAGGATACAGATATAAGTTTTGTGTAGATGATAGTATTGTGTAAAGAATAAGCACAGTTCAAATAATAAAGACTTATATCTGTATCCTGACACTTTACATATTAAACCTACTGACTAAGAGAGTAGGGTTGATAATTCAATGTACATTCAATGTAGTTCTAACTTTTTTTTATGTAATCGGCTTGGTGTTACGGACACAAAGAAAGACAATGGTATTGTTTACAAACAATGGCCTTTGTGTAGAAGATCGGCTCAGTAGAAATAATAAAGACTATACCTACTCTTGACCCGAATAACTCTACAGGTAAATTATATTCGAGGCGTTTTTGCATTTGTGTACAGTCAGCACATAAAGAAATAAACCAATACTTTTATATATTTTTTTATAATTTTCTATAGTCAGGTTTACAATGGAACTAATAATATTTTACTTTAAAAAGTTTTTTTTAAATAACCTAGAAATTCTAATAATAGACCACAAATTAGGAGATCAAACAATCATCATCATCATTCTATGAGACGTAACCTACTTAGTTGCTGTTGACCAAGATTCAGCTTTATATAAAAGTACCCTCACGTTACCGCCTTGCAATTCAGTTTCTTTCGCCATATCGACTCATATATTAATCCAAATCACACGTCAAGAGATCAACAAAGCAGCCACCTATGAAATATTTGGTTTAATAAGCCCCACGAATTCAGCAAAATGCCATATAAAGTGACAATAACCCCTTTAGCATGCGCCTTGGGCAATTTATTTCCGCAGTGACAACAGATAAAACAGAAAACGGCAGCTAGTAACTAGTGTTTTTGTTTTTGTGTTATTTTATTATTATTTTTTCTCTTCTTCTTCCAAATTTGCTTCCTTTCTCCTTCCGTTTATAAATGTTATTATAAAATAAAATTCTGCTAATCACGCATTTATCTCCTCTGAGCATAAATTGTGCTATCTAGGAGTGAAAACTGTTTTGGCTCATGTATTATCCATATTATAAGAATTGTTCGCCGTTATTATTATTATTTGTATGTCTTTACCAATTATTTCTTTATTAATATTATTATTATCCACAAAATATGTACCAAAGTTCCCTTATATGACGTGTTTTTTAATGGGATATACTCGTAATAATATAGATACCTCTATTTTATTGTTAATTTGAAATCTGAGAATGTCCACTGTTTGTTGTCCTATGTAGGATTCGAGAAGTGTTTGGTGACTCAGACCGTCCCCTGCTGGCCGAAGACCTTCCTAAGCTCCAGTATTTAGAGTTGTTCCTCAAAGAGACTCTGCGCCTGTACCCGCCAGTGCCCATTGTTGTGAGATCCGTGCACCATGACTTCAAACTTCGTAAGTGTTATCAAAAATCGTTCGCTTTTAACAGACTTCAAAAAAATAAGAAGGTTGTCATTTCTTCGACATCATATTTTTCATTGTGAACCAATTTTGATATTAATACTTGGTCCCATAAAAAGTTGACTTCATCTTGGTAATAAGAAGATTACATGCATTGCATATGCATTGTGTTTAATTAGGTATCCAAGTAACCTATTATATTTTCTAACAACACTGTCAACTGTACTATTGTTATAAATGCTTTATAAAACATTCGATTCGGATTCGTGTCATGTTGAAATAAATCGTGTAGAATGATGTTATGTTGATTTTCGCAAATCTTGCACCTTTTGACAGGCCCAACTGAAACAAATGCGCAATGGAGGAAGTGCAGGTTCTCAGGGTTGCAAACTTGGATGTTATGTTCTCTAAAGAGACCTAACAACTAATTAAAAACATCGTAGTTCTTTAAATGAGCATTTGCGATGTTTGCCTTTTCTGTGTTGATATAAACTGGCCTAATAACTGGCCTAAATATAGTAATGTATGTCACAAAATAACATAACAAATGTTTTTTTTTAAATACAACGAGCTTAGTATGATTACGTCACAAAGTCTGGAACATTTTTACAAAAAATGAATTAACTCGAAACGTTTGACAATCAAATATTTAGAAACAACTTACATGATCTTTTAATGAGATATCGGTGTAACACCGCCTGCCTCCCCGGCGGCTGATTCCTGTCTGAAGCTAGCCGCTTCAGCAAACACAATAT
Organism: Acleris emargana; assembly: GCA_927399475.2. NCBI lineage: Eukaryota > Metazoa > Arthropoda > Insecta > Lepidoptera > Tortricidae > Acleris > Acleris emargana. The sequence continues at coordinate 19,238,101 of OV656854.1, forward strand.
CCCTTTAAACGACTTCCAAAAGGCAAGGTGAACCGATTGGGATGATCCTTTTTTCATTTGAAAGCTGGTGCTTTCTGTTTGGTCCCATTTTTATCAAAAAGATGATCTGATAATACAATCTATGAGGAATCGACGGAACTCTTCAAAATGTATAGGCACAACTATAGCGATTTTGGTATTTTACATTGTAACTCATGTTTTTGCTCATGGAAAGCACTATTTGGTGAAGTGGAACTGATGATGAACTCCTAAACGGTATATATTTCAAGAATGGTGACAAGGTATTTTGATTAAGATAGTTAAGCGACTATGACGAAGCATATTTAGGTTTTTTAATTTGGTTAGTATTTCAATCGTTACTCAAAATAACTATTAGAGACACAATAAAATTAGAGAACATTATTAAATAACATAATAGTGTAAGCCTAGAGCTTAGTTTGGGACGACGTCAATTGGTGTGACATAGTCCCCTGATATTTTTATTTTTTATTTTTTTATTTATAATATGGTAGGCCAGTCCAACTGATGGTTTTCCTCGTTTATATAAATGATTTGCCGCAAGCCATAACATCCAATGGTTCTATTTGCGGATGACAGCACAATTATTTTTCTGGAGAAAATTTAGATAGGTACGTTCCAAGCGAAAATTAATAAATCACCACAATCAAGTATCCAATGGTTAAATAACAAATAATCTGCAAATAAATCTATACAAAACTAAAATAACGATTGATGACTGAATGTATAAATGACTTTAGAAAACAACTTTTTATTTTTTTAGCAGATAAGGCTTACTACAGTGTGCAAGAATATTTACGTGAAACCATCAATAACATTAATTTTCAATGTTTAAGCATGACGCATGAAAACATTATAAGATATTTGTATGGCTCGGGGCGGGACGTAGTGGTACAGTATATTAAAATGTAAAATCTGTTTTACCTTCAATACAATACAATACAAAACACTTTATTGTACACCAAACAAAAACATAACAGAGATGGAACACAATTAAAAATAATACAGGTAAACAACAGGCAACAGGCGGTACCTACGTTCAACAAATAAACAATTTGAATTTGAATTTGAATTTGAAGTTCGCTTTTGTTCAAAAATATTGAAAGTCGCCGACTTCAGTTGGACTCACCTATTATTAAATACCTACCATTTCAAAAGAAGTTATTTTTTGCGTTATTGAAGGCGGTTTTTTGTTATTTAAAACATTTATTTTATTTTATACTTTTTAATGATTATAATAAACTGTTAAATAGTAGTCCCACTTTTTAGTTTATTTGAAACTTAAAGAACTTTCAATGTCGCCGTAAGCAAGGTCACGAGAAAGTCATAGTCATATTTAAACAATTAAATGTTCTTCGTTGTAGTTGCTCAACTATCTTAATCGAGATATCTTATCGCCCCTTGAAATAGGTACCGTTGAGGAGTGCCGGTTCCACTTCACCAAATGATACTTTCTCAAAGCAAATGCTAGATTTTTTTACTAAATTTCATTTAAAGTCATTAGATAAACTAAATTACCTGCTCTCTCCCCAATAAACAATTTGGTCATATAATTAAACATTTTTACGACTTTGAGTTTTATAAAAGTTATTTTACTGTAGTTTTTCTGACTCTTTGTCATGTACTGGTGCATTATGTGTCCAAATAGTCATATACATTTCTTGTCATATAATAATGTCATATAGACGTTCTCTCAACATTTCTTTACGACCGTCCTATAATAGTGTCTACGACGACGTCTATAAAACTTACTCTTATAACGTTTTCGTCGTATAAACGTTTTCGTCGTATAAACGTCAAGATAGTGTAACTTTTGTCATGTAATTACCTTTAATATAACTGTTAAACGGACAATAGTTGTGTACATGTCGTATTCGTGATCGTTATATAAAAATCGAATAAGTGTTACGAGTGCAACTTGTATACGTCTTCAAGTAACACAAACATTATAATACGACCGCTATTTGATTAATACTCATGTTAACGTTTTAAAATAATCTTCAATATAACTTCCACCATTTTGAAATCAAATTCATCACATTTAATTACTCTTTCTAAAATGGATCCAAAAAAGTGGAAAACGATTAAAAGAAGTGGTGCATTCAAAAGAAAAGTGCAAAAGAATTATCATTCGCTTCAAGCACGCACTTTAATACAAAGTAATAAAGCAAGAGGTCAAGCTGACAGTGAGGAAAATGAGAATGGTTCCGTATCACGTTTAAATACAAATGCTGCGTCAAAAGTTATATCGGATCTCTCTGTCTCTCTAATTCACGTCGAATTTGTAATTTAAAATGCTTATATCATCCGTGTTTCTACCTACCTATATTACCTAATTGTAGTGAAGATCCAAAAAAAAATACACTATTCTATTTGTAATTTTTCTAATTTATATCAACCACGAAATCAACACTTCTATGGACAACCAAAATTATCCAAGTTTAAATATCATTCGGTGAGTAATTACAATATTCGCATTCGTCTTCTAGGAAATGATCATAGATAGCAAAAGATTTGCAGTGGGGGCACCAGAATAAACCATAACGTAATAAATCGTTCACGTTATTGTTTCTTAAAACGAAATGTAACGGTCTATTTCCACGGACTATCTGGAAACCACATCCATGACAACGAAAAGAAAGGATAAAATGAGTGAATGACCACGGCCATTTGTAATGTACGCGTATCATTTCCTTGATGTCCGTCTTTGATAAAAACTTATCAATATCCGTATAATTGTAAATCATTTTGCGGTTTCCCTGAAAACAAAAATATTATTTTGACTTAAGTTCGTAAAGTATACATTCTTTACCAATAGTATATATACTTAATGTAAGTCAGGCGTTTCATTATTTTATTACTGAACCCTAAATCGACTGTTATGGCGAACGTTCCATTTTGAATACGCAATTATAGGTCGGGAAGTTATATAGTTGTCACATAACGCAGTTACCTATTAAATTATTAATAAAACTATATCAATACTTTAAAATTTCAAAAGCCCATAAAAATTTAGTTACCAACTTACCTCACATTAATCAGTAAACTAGAGTGTACAATAGTTTACAGTTGATGAATATGGTTTTATCACCTCAAATTACTTACAAATAAAACATGCAATAATTACGGCCTTTATTCCTTATTGTTATGTCACAAAACACGTTAGGACTTAGGACTGTTTATGAGGAGGTTACCATCAATATCTTTAAGCGACAATAAAACAACCATTACATCATATTAAAGTCATATTGTGCACCATTACTCTACACGAAGTCGAATACACATTGCAACGGCTAATATTATATAACATGTAGCCAAATCGCCGACGCGTATATGACGACTATGCGACTAAGTAGGTATTCATATGACGGTTACACGAAACTCTTACGACTTAAAGTTGAATTAAATGGGCCTAAATGCCGTCGAGTAAACGTCCTTATGACATTTATACGATTATACTAAGTGACATAAAGTTGAGACCAAAACGTCTACTCAACCTCGAAATGTTTATTGGGTCGTCTCTACTGCTGCTAAGGAGATTGGTGATAGGTAAAGAACACTATGAAGATTCTTATTTTGCGTTTACATTGCTTTAGCGTCGGGCAATGATGTCGTGAGCGGCCAAAATATAGTGCTTCACATCTGGGGCATGCACCGCAACCCCCAGTACTGGGGCGAGGACGCGGACCAGTTCCGGCCGGAGCGCTTCCTGGAGCCGCTGCGGCACCCGGCGCAGTTCGTACCCTTCAGCTTTGGGATGAGGAACTGTCTGGGTGAGTATTTCAAGTTTTTATTAAAATTCATCTGTCAGTGTTCAGTTTAAACGAATTCCCTGTAAAAGATCGGGCAAGCGCATGCTGGACCATGCTCGGTGTAGCGTCCCGGAGTCATGGCTACACAACAAAATAGTGCACCAGCAAAAGAGCACTTACGTCCCTTTTGTTGAGAAGCGCAGTTTTTCGTAAATAACTCGAAAATGACATATCAATCGTATTGAAAAGAATTTTCGTTTATAGTATTTATCCCAAATGATTTGGGGTCGGCGCAACATGCACAGTACCATTGCTCGGCTGCTACAGTTTTGGCTTCGTTTTACAACCGGCCGCCTGTCTTTTGATTCTGTTACATGTATTGAGTGCCCTTCCCAGAAAAAAATATTTTTGTTGAACTGCCAAACCATATAAGTAGGGAGTCGCCTGTCAGCCGCCAAGGGAACAACACGTGTTTGGGACGAGACGGTCCGCTATTAAGAAGTTGGTTGAGGCAAAACCTCTACTTGGCGTCGGCCCGGTTGCCCTTCATTCGAATATAAAAAAAGGTCATTTATTAATTCCGTGTGTGCGTGTGTTGGTGTTGGCCGCGTCTTTCCTCGTTGCGGCAAGTTTGTACGTGTGTCGGGGGCCGCGTCCATCCCACGCCATCTCCGCAAGTGTGAGCGAGTGAGCGTGCAGGCCTCCGTGCCACCCGCAGCAGTACCGCTGCCCTGACCACAACATCCTGGGCACATGAGCGACTATTCGGGTGGGTTCGTTTCATTATATTCGCTTTAACTGTCTTGCGAGTAGATTTTAGAAATTATTTTATCGCGACGTACCAGTAGCTTATGAGTCCGAAGACGCGATAAAACACATATGTTATTTAAGAATTATAACAGCCTACGCATAAGAAATAAAGTAACTGCTATGCCATCTAAAACGGCTTTATTACGAAAAAGTATTCTTGGGATGGCTCCCAGAATTTATAATAAGGTACCAAATAATATAATTAATATAGAAACGATCACTGAATTTAAATGCAAATTATTTGACATTTTGTTAGCATTTTGCTCTTAAGGTACGAGTACCTAAGGTAAATGTACCGTTGCATACATAACTTTTTCTACAAGCTTACAACGATAATGACAAAATAAACAATCGCTAACTTTTCTCGTATACTTTACTCGATTTCTCTGCTAACAAATGCAGAAGCAACGTCATTATAATTATTACGATTGGTGTCAATAGTTTGTAAATTGTATTGTTACCTAAATGTTAACAAATTTCATTCAAATTTTAATAGTTACTAGTTAGTTAATAGTTCGGCCAATTTATTGTAGAAGTTGAAATGCCGAACGAAACGCCACTTTGTTGTTATCCATATTAAACGTAACCATGGTAACCAAATAACAAATCGATGATAATTTTGTTTTTAATATACGTAATTGGCATTAATAGTAAATTGTTCAACAAGGGACTAAAACAAGCCATACCTAATGACACGAGATGTTGAGCCACCCAGGCGAAGCGCGGGTGGCTATAGTCCGAGCGTCATTGTGGTTGTTTAGTCTCGCGTTAAACACTCTCCTTTTCACTTTGAGTGCGAGGAAAAAAAAATACGTTCAGTGCCGGAATAGCCACGTAGCAGGAGCCCCGGGCCCCGCGCGTTGGGTGGCCCCGCGCACCCACGTCTAACCTCTAAAATGCTAGTCTGATAGACATTCTCCTTTTTTGGTAATTACATCAGTATGCGTGTACTCATATCCAAAAGAGCCCGCCACAACTGTAACTGCAACTCCTGCAACTCGGCAGTTGCTGACGTCAGGTGGCAAGCCACAACGAGCCTGTACAAGTGGGGCTGGGCATCCACGAGGACCCTACATGGCATGGACATGGTTTCTATACGGGAATGTAAAGGTCCCCATACGCCCTCGTCCTGCAGCTCGCGTAAGGTCACTGTGGGCACCCGAGCCCCCCTGTTAAGCCGACCTGTTCCTACCTCTTTGATGGAGGTAAATGACTCTGCGTCCTTACAGCAGAACTGCTGGCTGGGTGTAGTCATCAGAACGGAACGGAACAGAAACTCCCAAACTAAATAGTGGCTCATGGTTCCCCTTGTTTCTGCATAATCATAAATTGTTCGAATGTATGATTTTGCAGAATAGTAATTTTGTATAATTGTTTTTCAACACGTTTGAATTATTTGAAAGGTTATAAAATAAACCTAACCTAACCTACTCTATTCTACCAGGATTACACAAAACATTTTCCGTTTAAGATGGAGAAACATTATGCGAAAGCAAAATTCGGCCTAACTATACATTCCGCGTAAAAAGTTTCGGCGAGATAGAGGGAACCTAGTGGAAGATTTATACAAGGCACCTCATACTTTAAATTTCATCAATCTGGCAATGTCAAGACTGCAATTATCTTACAATGGCAATCTCAAGACTATGCAATCTTACGATGGCCATTTCAAGTCTGCAATCTTGCGATGGAAATCTCAAGACTGCCATCTTATGATGGCGATCTCAGGACTGCAATCTTACGACGGCAATCTCAAAACTACACATAAATATAGTACCATAGATTTTGTTTTTTTTTTTATGTCGCAAAATATGGTTACCGAGTCTAGTGTTGGTTGCCAGTAAGTATTTTTTATTGTCAGTTTAATGTTAGTAAGCAAATTTAAAAAATAAGAGCAGCGGTCAATAATATTTTTTCTTAGGGTTTTCATACATTGCTACTTGGCCTAGTCCAAGAAGTAATGTATGGAGCCATAAACAAGAAACTTCATGTCTTCATTTCGTGACATTAACGCATACATTTCCGAGATGTTTGAGAAAATATATTTAAATTGCTCTCCTGAACAATTAGCAAAAGGTCGCTTCAGCGATTCTTCCCTCCCACCGTTGATGTTGTAAGACGTAGGGCGGAACCCTCGGGGTTACTTCGATGACGTTGGGCTTAGTTCAGGCCACGCGTTTTGAGTTGAGACAGGTCGCTAGTCGTTATATTGTTACCTGTAAATACTTCCAGGCTACCAGTACGCCATGATGTCCATGAAGACCGCGCTGGCGTCCCTGGTGCGCCGCTACCGGCTGCTGCCGCCGGCGGGGATGGCGCCCTCCGCGCTGAAGGCCCCGCTGCGGGTCAAGTACACTATGATGATGAAACATGTTGAGGAGTACGTCGTGAGACTGGAGCCCAGACATTAGCTGCGCGACGGCGCTCGGGACGCTCGCAGGGTGTAGGGTTTATACGGACTCTAACGTTCTGCTTTTCAAGGGCATGGCAGTTAAAAGAACCACCGCACTAAAAAAAGGTAAAGTAATTTAACGAATTAAAACACTAAGTAATTAGCCGTTTAGGCTCTCAAGCTCAGCTGTAATTGACATTGCATGTGTGTATGTGTATCTGTGTGTGTCTGTGCATGTGTGTGTCTGTGCATGTGTGTATCTGTGTGTGTGTATCTGTATATCTGTGTATGTGTGTATGTGTATCTGTGTGTGTCTGTGCATGTGTGTGTCTGTGCATGTGTGTATCTGTGTGTGTGTATCTGTATATCTGTGTATGTGTGTATCTGTGTCTGTCTGTGTATGTGTGTATCTGTGTGTGTCTGTGTATCTGTGCATCTGTGCATGTGTGTATCTGTGTATGTGTGTGTCTGTGTATCTGTCCTCCCCCACCCCGAACCTCTGAAGTTAGCTAACGTGTGAACACACTCTGTCCAAAATTTGTGCTCCGAGGATTATGGGCTTATACGGATGCATGGCAGTTACGCGCACCACTGCACTGAAAATGGTAAATTAATTAAACGACTTAAAACAAGTCATCAGCCGTTTAGGCTTGCAAGCCCAGCTGTAATGCTGTAATGTAACTGCCACGACGTTAATATCAATTGGGCAAAGAATGGACGATTTAATTCAGATGATTTTGTAAGATCTGTTATTAAACTTGTGTTAGAATTTGTATTGCAAGCATTCTATCACGAATACTACCAGATCGAAAAATCAATTTAAAAATAAAACTTATTTATTTATTTATTTATATGATATCAAAATCATTAAATAATACATATTAATACACTCACACCCACACATTCTCACACGCACCCGCCCACTAGAATATGTATGTTTAAGTTCTTAGTTTTAGTTTAATATGTAATAATCCTCTGCAAAGTTATTTATTTTATTAAAGGTTAATTCATAATCGACAAGTAAATTTATCTACCATTTAAAGTTCTCTTCTTGTCTATTTTTAAGTGTAAGGAAGAGAACGGGCAAAATTGATCTGTTAAATATGCTTTACTTGTCGATGGTGTAACAGGCGGTAAGAGTGATACTTTAGAAATTGCATACCACTGGGTCCTGTAACACAGGGCTTCCTAGCTCAGGCTCCAGGGGTGAAGATAAATTGTACTAGAGTTATTTGCCGATCAAAATTTTCATTCTTCATTTTCATTTGTCTAAACACGGGTATAAAAACAGATAATAAAATATTGAAAGTTAACCCTCCATACTTTGCCCAATTGATATTAACGTCGCGGCAGTTACATTACAGCGTTACGGCTGAGCTTGCAAGCCTAAACGGCTGATGACTTGTTTTAAGTCGTTTAATTAATTTACCATTTTCAGTGCAGTGGTACATACGCGTAACTGCCATGCATCCGTATAAGCCCATAATCCTCGGAGCACAAATTTTGGACAGAGTGTGTTCACACGTTAGCTAACTTCAGAGGTTCGGGGTGGGGGAGGACAGATACACAGACACACACTTACACAGATACACACATGCACAGATGCACAGATACACAGACACACACAGATACACACATACACAGACAGATACACACACACAGATACTCACATGCACAGACACACACATGCACAGACACACACAGATACACACAGATACACATATACACACATACACAGATACACACAGAGACACATATACGCAGATACAGACATACACAGGCACATACAGATACACAGATACACACATGCACAGATACACAGACACACACAAACACAGATACACGCATACACAGTTGTTTTTCGAAAATTATGTATTTATTAAAAACCTGCCAAGTACAAGTCGGACTCGCTCACGTTAAATCACGCCCCATTTAAATATTTATTTTATTCCGTTTTTGATATAATTGTTGTTATAGGGGCGACAGAAATACAACATCTGTAAAAATTTAAACTATGTAGGTATGACGGTTCATGAGGTACAACCTGGTGATAGACAGACAGACGGACAGTGGAGTCTTAGTAATAGGGCCCCGTTTGTACCATTTCGGTACGGGACCGTAAAAACGTCGTCTGATACACGCGCGGTACTGTCATGTTCACTCGTCCCGAATCTTATCCTCGCTCGCAGCTCGGGCCAAGGTGACGTCGGACCAAGGACTCGTGTAAAATGACAAGCTCGTATTTACCGCACTTTCATCTTAATGTACTGTTTTGTGTCCGTGGATTCAAAGACACAGATACACACTCAAAGACACACATACACACATGCACACTGGTTAGAGTCACATAATTTGAAACTGAATCTCAATAAAACAAAAATAATCCAAACCTTACCAAAAGCAGGCACTACCCATTTCATATTGTCATAATAACATCAAAATAGAAACAGCTAGCTCTGCGACCTTATTGGGCATACACCTGGATACTCATTTAACGTGGAAAATACAAAAACTATCAAAACAATAATCCTCCTTCGTATACGCCCTCCAGCACCTTAAGCGCGTCACTGACTTCCAGACCGCCCTCTCGGCGTACTATGCGTACGCTTACTCCCGAATGCTGTATGGGCTTATATTGTGGGAAAATTGCTGTGAGGTAGATGCTGTATTTATCCTGCAAAAAAAGTGTGTCAGAATACTGGCGAATATTGATCCTACGGACTCCTGCCGCCCCCACTTTAAAATGTTTAAAATACTGACCCTTACATCCATGTATATTTTAGAATCTTGTAAATTCATCAGAAAGCATACAGACTTATTCCAGACTCTCACAGAATCAAAGAGAAATAATAGAAATCTTAATAAACTTAAACTACCGTTTACCAAATTAAAATTAGTTGCGTCCAGTCCACACCATAATATGACGATTAAAATATACAACTATGTACCAAATTCCATCAAAAGTAAAAAAAAAAAAAAACCCTTTATTTATAAGCAAGTTAAAAATATTTTTAAGTGATAACTGCTTTTATAGCCTAAGTGATTTTTTAAATATCGAATTTAGAGATAAATGAATTCAAGTATAGATCTTTATAATGTACAAGTAATATAATTATAAATATATGGGAAAAAAATATATAAAACTATACATAAGTAATTAAAAATAAGTTATGTAAGAATTATGTGCAATATTCGTAGCTTTTATTTTATTCTAATAATTAGGTCCTAGCCCTAATGTCCTAAGTTGCTACGCCCTTGCAGGGTGTCATATGTATGCCTTCCATGTATTTCCATCTATATACCTGTAATATGACTTGCAATAAACGAATTTGAATTTGAATTTGAATATGTCAGACCAGGCCCCTATTTCACCAAGCTTGACAAGTGCTACAATTGTCAAGAACACATGACAATTGTAAATTGTGAAACAGGCATTGTCGAAATAAGGTGACAATTGTAAATATGTCACGACAATTGTTGTTTCTTATCTTTTTCACCGTATGTCGGTTGTTGACAGGCGTCCACCATTGCAAGATTTATAATTATTATGATTGCGAATTGGTTCGATTCCTAAGCCAATGTGGACTATGTCAAAGTGACGTTGTCACCCAAAACATAAGATACTTCTTTTAATTTGCTTTACAACGTCTAGTTGACATAGTCCACAGTGGCTTGTTGATCAAATTGGTTGACTGTACCCTTTGCGGGAAGGATAAGACGACTTACAAATAAGGCCGACAGTATCTTACCATTTATTCATTCACACACACGTCACGTATTAAGTAATATTCAGCAAACCTATTCATAATTTTAAAAAAATCCTTTGATTTAAAAATAAATAATTATTGCTTGGCTCTACACCAAATGTACCTACTTGTACTTATTATAATGCTAATTCTCTTTGCTTGGCTCCAAACGTAAGTATTTTTAAATTTTTACATTTACAACGAAAAAAAGGAGGTAATTATCGTATTGTTTTTTTTATACGGATAAGTTTAAAAAGCCTATTTTATCGCCGGTATTAGTTAATCGATTATTTATGAAAAAAAAGAATTTGACTAGTAGGCTTACTAAGGCATTGTATGAAGACATGACTAAAGGAAATAACTTTTTCTTTTTTTTTTTGCCTGTAAATGTAGGTATCACTGGCTAAATAGGATTTTCCTTTAACTTATTTAAATATTACTCAATTGTTTACCACGTTTTAAACACAAATCATTTTTAATTCCTTCCACCAATAATTACAACATACAATTATATATGACCAAGAAATTACGATATTGAATTGAATTTCGGAAAATAACGTAACATTTGATATGAAGATCAAAAACTGATAGGAAATTGCTCAGAAATCACAAGTCAACATACGATATATATACATACATACATACATTAAATCACGCCTATTTCCCAGAGGGGTAGGCAGAGACCACTTCTTTCCACTTGCTACGATCTTGACAAATTTCTTTCGCTTCTTCAACATTCATTCATTCCCAGTATCTCTCTATATAAAGTACTTAAGATATATCACATGGCAAAATTGGCGAAAGAGGACAATAGTAAGTACCTACCGAGTTAAAAAAATTATTACCCCCTACCAATTGTTGAGTTAATTTGTAATTAGTACTTTTGAATTTTGTAGCATACCTATACATAAAATTTCTACATATAAATGACAATTACTAATGGCGGATATAATATGCAATGACAGCGGCTGACGTTACTTCCGAAGTGTATTCTAATCGCGGTTTAGTAATATCGGCAACAGCGTTGAGGCCACTCACACACAACATGTCATATATTATGTAATGACCGCGAGATATTGAAGTTACTGATCCTTTTTTTTTCTTTGGGATATCTATCAAATTAATCTCATTGGAATATTGTCTTTGTTACTAATATAAAAGACAAATGTGACTAAATTATTAGCGGCAAAAAAAACGAAAGAGACGAAAAGTGATACTTTAAATAATTATACAGTTGAGGTGAAATGCGATTAAGTTAAACGTTACGAGTATAATAATTTTTTGCCTTTGAGGTGAGAGGTAAATTACAATTGTAACGCTAGGCTGACACAGCCTCGATCTCATGTCAATAATCACCCACAAATCTACAAATATGTCGAGTCGGAAAAATTATTCTTGTTTCACAAGATAATTGTCATTTTATTAAGATTATGACAATTTTAACAAAATGTTAGTAATTTTTATACGCATACGTCGCATTTCTATACAAAATAATTTACGAAATTGTCAGTTGTCACCTGTCGCTTGATCAATTGTCAGCGAGATATGTCGTATTGTCAGCAGACATATGTCATTGACAATTGTAACTTGGTGAAATAGGGGCCAGGAATATCCGCGCATCCCAAAATCAATCACCAAAGCAGTTGTAGTTCTCTTCTCTTAGTAATAAGGTTGATTTTGCTACTGGAGTTTTATCTGACTTGCTGCGTATTAGCTTAAGAGGGCAGGGCATCCTAGTAGTAGTAGAGCAGTAGGGGAGCAGACACGTTATCGCATTAGGTATAAGTTCTTCTCTTGAGATACATCTTTTCGCTTGTGTGAAGTATCCTGAGGCGCCGTAACGTCGCGGCCGAGGTCAGTGTTTTATCAAGAAAAAGACTTTCATATTTCGAGTTTATTTATTTCAATTAACTAACATTGGTTATTAGATTTTAATCATAAAAGCTTGTGATCTATATCTCTGTATATATATTTTTTATTTTTTTTCCCTGGACCCGCACGAATGCTTAGCCATTAGTCAAGTATTTTCTGGCGCTTTCTTTTTTAATTGTATTTCTTTATTATTAACAAAAATTTTGGAAACTAACGCGGAATATTTTACTACTAAAAAACGGAAAGGATAAGGAGCTATGGATCAGTACAGTAGTTGGTTATATTTTATAACAGAATAAATAGATTACATGAAAAAATCTCTGTATATGCCTGATCTGACAGCCCCTGCCATAGAGGCCACAGCCGTCCTTTATCTTTTTATTTTACAGCGTAGTCAAAAGGCTGTTCTGCCCGCAACAGTCAGGTTGTCTATGCATACCCTAGTATGCTAGTTGTTCTGCCTCTACGCTGGTTGTGAATGTTACCCCATCGGCTGCCCTATCGCACTGGTCTCGACGCCTAAAACTATCCATTGCAAGAACTAATCGCAAATAATTAAAGGTCAATAAATAAACTGTCACTAATACACACATCGTAAACCTATTAGCCTATTTTTCAAAATGTGGTTATAGAATTAACAACAAATTGTTAGAGTTGCTGGTAATGCTGTAGCTCGGCCTACCCCACATCTCATCTCTCACATCTGGGATGACGGCGTGATGGTATGTATGTATGTAATAAACTGTTATAGACTGTTAGGTTAAGTCATACATACAATATTGTAAACTACAAATATGGTAGGAAACGTTTAGTTTTACTGTATCGCTGATGTACCTATAGTCATGCAATAAACGATAATGTGTAATTTAATTCCAAAAAAAACATGTTCACTGAAATATTGTACGAAATAAATTTTCATGTTTACTGTGTACTTACTTGTTTCATTTTTCAAACATCCCAGGGTTCAAATCCGACTTTTATTGTAGATGAATACATACATACACATACTACTTGTATGTAAACCGCGTCCATTCTTACTTGTCTAATATAGAAAACAACTTTCTAACCTCAAAATGAGACTGGCTAAAATAGCTCTCTTATCGTAAATAAAGTAAACCTCACTTTTTAACGTAAACGCTTTTTTAAAAGACATCACCTGGCCAATGGATTGTTTGTGATTAATTTATTTTATTTGTTTTGTTCTGTTTTAGTCAAAATGGGTTATTTTTGAGGTTAGAAAGTTGTTAACTATATTCGTAGAGGGAGAATAAAATAGAGTGGGCATTGGACTAGTACCAGATGGGAAGAAAGAGATGCGTTTATACAGAATTACACATGTATAAACGAGATACACCTACTTTCACTTGTCCCTTTCTTGCGTATGCGATAAAGCTTGTTTGCCACAACTCTGACGTACATTTTAGTACCTGGTCGCAGTAACGTATTAAAGGTACAAGGTAGTAAAACGTACAGCTGTTTCTAAGTTCCACCGCACAATGATTGACAAACTAAGCACTTTTGGGGTTATGTTTCAGTACCACTTGCCCTCTACGGGGTCGTCAAGTTACCGGGATAAATGACACCACTACAATAGGATATACACCTGAATATTTATTACGGAAAGGCTTAAATACGAGTACACTGTACAGTCGGAAGAAAACAAGACAACGTTTTTGTTACTCTGAGTTAGTCTAGTCTAGTCTGAGAAGCTTCTCTGGTATTACCACAGATAATTATATCGTGTACATAAATGTCGTAGAGAGAGATGCGATTTGTTCCTGATTCGTCATATTCCAAATTGGTCATCTTCCAAACTCGACAATTTCCTAACTGGTCATATTCCTGATTCGTCATATTCCAGATTCGTCATCTTCCAAACTCGTCATTGTTCAGTCAAATTAAATCGCGAACACGTGCTTACAGGAATAATAAGTATAACTTAGGACTTTAGGACAGATTGTACTTAGTAGTTATACTTTATACTACGGCTATTAGACAATAATTTACTTAATTCAGAGTCCAAAAGAATTGGCAAAAATTGGAAACCAATTTGTATTACTTGACAAATAATCTTAATGTTTTCGTCAAAATTGTTATATTATATTATAACAAAAAAAAAGTTATATATTGAAACAAAACAGATATTTTAACCCAAATGGGCTAGCAATTAAATATGTAAGCTGCTGCCTCGAACAAAATAAAACCCACCAAAAATATTATGTTATTATATTTTTATTTCTTGTTAAAATATTTTTTAAGATTTAGACTAAACTTAATATTAAAGGCAAACACACTTTCTTCGCATTAAAATAAACCAAGTCTTCTTCCCGTAGAAAATAAATCATTAAAAAAAATATACTTCACATAGCCTACTAAGACACTCCACAACAGTTATTTTTTTATCTACAAAATCCTGTACTATTTCTCTTTCTTTTGTAAATTTATTTAAATCTGTAGTTCGTCGACGTTGCGTTTGGTTAAAATGTAAAAAAAAAAAAAATATTCTTATATCTTGGTGCAGTGCTTCCTCTCTCATTTTTTTCACAAATAAATACAACGAACCTTTTTTAGTTAATCTGTGATTAATTCTGTTGTTCCAGCCTTCTACGGCATTATTTGTGCGGAAATGATCTTCATCAACACAAAAAAAATTGCTGGTGATCTTTTGCATCCAAAAATTTACAAAGTAATTATGAAATAGCCTTATTTCATTTGAATCCGAGGCAGAGTGTGATATTTCTAAGTAGGCCTCCGGTACGTATTGTTTAGGTAACAACGCTAGTTTTGCACATAGTTTTGTATACAATCTGCCTTCTTCAGTTGCAAATGCTCCACAGTCCTTAGATTTTTTCCACAAGGCTTTTTGGTAATGGAAATAACATCCTGTTACTGTTGCGTCCGGAAATACTGATAACAAACCGTTTATTCCAGCTATCTCAAAGTCACATTTAAACTTGGTGATATTTAAACCAAACCTTTATTTTAGAAGGAAAAATACACGCCGATAAACCTCTTCACTTTTGTTTGGTAAAAGTGCATAAACAAGTGGTACAAAATATGAATTTATATCACTTGTGTCCAAATTTGTATGAAGACTATAGACTTGGTAAAAAGGGGGTGGGGCAACCTTAAAAGTCCCATCAGCGTAATAATGTTCCGTCTTTGATAGTAAGTCCAAGGCAGTTGGCGATGAAAATATTAAAATTTTTTCGTCATGTCCATCACTACAAATTAAAAAATCTTTGGATAGCTTTTCTGGGATCAAAACATCGCTTACTTTATCATATGTGCATTTTTTGACATTAAGTGATCTGTTTCTGGCATTGTATAAAGTACTTTTTTTGTTTTTCCATTTCGGTAGCTCCGACAAAGAAGATTCTCCATTCAGTTCTATAAAATCTTGTTCAACTTTTTCAAATATTTTGGTATAGTATAGGTCCCAAATCATTGGTGACGGCCATTTTCATATTATCAAAGCATTTGTTAGCCTCTAATTTCATAAACTCCGGATTACAAACATGGTTCGGCTGCCTTATGACGACATTATTATCATTTAAAGTAATGGAAGTTGAACACTCGCCTCTTTTTGTACATCTCCAGGTAACAGAACCATTTTTATTTTTTTTGTGAAAACTGTATTTGTATCCAGTATGCAACAGTAACTTTTTTCCTCTTTCACTTGCGATAAAATGCATTTCTTCGTCCGTACCATTATTACAAGCCATCTTCTTATTTCATTAAAATGATATTGTATGACTCGATATAAATAATAAAGTGACAATGACATTAACTTCATGATAGACAAGTAACACTCATCTATTAATTATCTAAAGAGGTTCTTATCATAACATTTACCACAGAGGATTTCTATAATAAATTTGTGCAGGCAAATGTACATGGTATGACGAATTTGGAAGATGACGAATCTGGAATATGACGAATTAGGAATATGACCAGTTAGGAAATTGTCGAGTTTGGAAGATGACCAATTTGGAATATGACGAATCAGGAACAAATCGGTCGAAATACCAGAGTATTAATTATTTCCATCGTTACTGAAAGAAGTCTACTAGTATACTCGGTCCTGTATTGTTTTTAATTTACATAAACGATCTGCCAGCTTGCTTACCTCAAAATTCACTAATTGTGACACTATTTGCTGATGACACTCACGTGGGAATCAAAGGCTCTAACCTACCTGACACAAAAAATAAAATCAAAGATGATGCCAACACGGTATAATGCTCAACACAGGAAAAACTACACTAATTAATTATACAATGAAACATAAAAATGAAATCGACGGCATAAATGACATAGGAATAACTAATCCCACCAAAAACATAAATGTAAAAAAGGAGAGCCAAGTTCAATACAAAAATTATTCTCTGCTGTGGGCTTCGCCGCAAAAAGAATGGAGATCTGAGATTGAGTGCCAAGTTCTATGCAAAATCCAAATATGTAGTCTAAGGGCTGACTTGGCTGGTTTTCCCATACGAATTATTATTAAGTACCTACTTTTACACAGTCATGGAAGAGCCTTATGTTCGATGGGTAGTTTCTACCAGCAAGCCAAATTTTCGGAATAATAAAATAAGAACCGAAAGGTAACAGGTTTAGAACATGCGAAGGCTATATAATTAGTATGGGAAAACCAGCCAAGTGAGCCCTTAGACTACATATTTGGATTTTGCATAGAACTTGGCACTCAATCTCAGATCTCCATTCTTTTTGCGGCGAAGCCCACAGCAGAGAATAATTTTTGTATTGAACTTGGCTCTCCTTTTTTACATTTATGTTTTTGGTGGGATATCATTACTTTTTGTAGGTAAGTACATATCCTCGTAACGCCGTGGGTCCTTTTAAAAGGACAAATTCAAAACTAAAAGTAGACTATAAATATAAAACAATTGCATTGCCAAGCCCACAGCAGAGAATAATTTTTGTATTGAACTTGGCTCTCCTTTTTTACATTTATGTTTTTGGTGGGTACCTACCTACGTAATAAAAAGATAAAACTATTTGCTACTATCAACAAGTTCTCAAACTCAGAGTTAAGTAGGTATATACACCTACTTACTTTTAACTATACTTAACTTACCTACTTACTAAAAAATACAATTATTATTTATTTAAACTATTGCCTATACTATACTAAACCTACGTACCCACTTATTATAGGAATTGTAATAATAATAAGTATATACACCTCCCTACTTATAACTATAAAATTATTATTTATTTAAACTATAGCCTATACTATAATACTATACGTACGTAGGTACCAACTTATTAAAGAAATTGTAATAATAATATTACTACAAATTATAAGTTTTCCTTAAGAAAACTTAGCAATTTCGCAGCATAAATTGCAACCTTATAGGTCAGATATCGAGAGACAACCGGACGGACAGCAAGCCGGCGCTCGCGCTTGTGAGCGCGGCTGCCGCTCGCTCGGCCACGTTCGCGTCAACGGTTCGATTCGATCGTCACAGCGCCCGCGCCGCTCCGGCGTCACTCGGCGCGCGCGCGTCGTGTATATACCGAAAATCTAAATGCCTATTATTTTATCATTATTTATGAGTAGGTAATGATTTTACACTATTGATGTGCGCTAAATATAAAAATAATAATTAATCCCAGTTAATAACGTAGGTACCCTAAGTAATATTAGGTATTTATGTTAAGCGTTCATAATAGAATCTAATTATTTAAAAATTGACAGTTTTTTATTTATTCCTTTGTATTCATCTAATTACCTATCTGCATACCAAATTTTAACTCTCTAGGTCATCTGGAACTGGGTTAGAGTTTTGGTCTATAGGTCAGTCAATGATAAAAATGAGGAATTTTGGACATTAATATCTAAATAACCGTTTGAGATAAGCTTATGAAATTTAGAACACATATGTATCTCGCAAGTCTCAATATATGAGCAAAATTTGATACGTTTATGTAAAATAGTTTTTGATTTATGAGGGGGTCAAAAGTGGCTCCAAATGGTTCGTGTAATATTACACACGGTGCGCCTCGCCAGTTCTGTTTCTTGAACTTGGCTTGACACGCTCCCGCGTGTCTAGATAGAACCAATCAACATTTTTAGGTTATGAAATTGACAATAATATTAGCCATAAATTACACATTGACAAGATCTGTAAAAAAAATGCAAGCGGTAACTACGCTCTTATCAAACTAAAACCACTAATTAATAAAAAATCTTTGACCATGACGTACTAAGCCTACATACATGCAAATATAAGCTTTGCAGTAAATATCTGGGGAAATGGATCAGACATCCAAATAGTGCTAAAACTACAAAAACGGTCAATCAGAATAATGCATAATTTACACAGGTAGAATAGAATAGAATAGAATAACGTTTATTGTTTAACCGTGTACAGAGATGTTAACAAGTTTATAATTAGAACCAACAGTTTATCCATCACGGACATACAATATTAACACTTATTACTAAAACAAAATTTATAACTTAATTCCTATTTATTACTTAATTAATTACCTATTATAAAACTCATTCATATCGTAGAAGACTCGATCAATGAGCCACCCCTTTAAGATGGTTTTGAATTGTTTACCTTCAAGTGATTTGATTTCAATAGGTAGGTTATTAAAAACCCGCATTGCGGCAATGAAAGCACTCTTATACATAAGTTTATTGTGGACCTTGGGAATACGATAATTAAATTTGTATTGAGTGCGCAAATTGTGACTAAGCGATGTCATCTTTGTGAAGTATTCTCCATTATGCTTTACAAAAAGGCAAAGCTCCAGTATGTAAATCCCAGTAAGCGTCAAGAGCTTCTTTTCCTTGAAAACATTTCTGAGTGAGCGACGACAGTGCAAGTGATACATAGTGCGTAGTCATCTTTTTTGCAATCTAAATGTAGTTAGGACATCAGCAGAGTCACCCCAATAAAAAATACCATACGTGAGTAGTGAATAAACATTTCCGTAGTATGCACTCTTGATTATATCCTCAGAGCAAGTCTCAGAAAGTACGGATAGGGCATAGCACGCCTTTGCAATTTTATTGTTTAAATCTGCTACGTGATACTTCCAGTTAAGATGTGTATCTATTTTTATTCCTAAAAAGTCAGCGTTGTCAACTTGTTCGATAGTCACTGCTCCTTCTGTTATCGTGACAGTTCTGGGTAAAGTTTTATAATTTCTAAATTGAACAAGTTTAGTATTGTTTGAATTTACATTCAGATTTAATGTTTTCAGCCATTCAACAACAACTCTAAGTGTGTTATTAATATTGTTTTCAAGTTGTTCATTTGGCATTGACCCTGAAAACAAAAGCGTAGCATCATCAGCAAATAGTACGCATAATTCGTTAACAATTTTAGGTAATTCATTAATATAAATGAGAAATATAAGTGGACCTAGCACACTTCCTTGTGGAACCCCCACATTAACAGTCTCGAAATCAGATCGCACCTGTTCGATGGATTTTGTTAAATTATTAAATGATTCAATAACTGTCGCCTGTTTTCTATCACATAGGTAAGTTTTGAAAAGGGTGAGAGCATTACCCCGTATGCCTAAATTTTCTAACTGACATAAAACAGTGTCGTGAACTACACAGTCGAAAGCTTTAGACAGGTCAAGTAAAAGAGCAAAACATGGTCTTTTGTTATTTATCTCGTCCCAGATGTGCATAAAAATCTTAAATACTGCCAACGAAGGAGATTTTCCTTTTTGGAATCCGAATTGATTTGGACTAAGTATTTTGTTAACTTGTATAAATCCCAATAATCTGTTATACAGGGTGTCCCAGAAATAGCACGTCACAGTGACACTGGAGATTCCCCAGCCTCAGACGAACCAAACCAGCCTAACATGACCTCAGTAAAAGTTGCACCATTTTCGAGTTATACCAATTTAAAGATTTTTCCAATTTTTCACCTCTTTTGACATTGTAAGTGCTCGCATTTACTGGGATAGCTTTAGAATTTAGTTTTTTTTATTTGTGCGCGTTTATGAATAGTTTATTAAGGTGATAGAAGCATTATTATGTCAATAACTAATGTAAAAGTTGGAAAAATACTGTAATGAACTTGACTTAAATTATCATCAACATAGTAATTTAAACTTTGAGCACCTGCCATTACTTTTTTCTACTATAAACAAAATGAGCAAATAACTTTAAAAACATGCGTATTTTATGCCAAATCTAAAATGATATGACACATGATATCTTAATGCATAAAAGTAGGAATTCGTATGACATTTGCCAATATGGATCCTCGGAAATCAATGCTAATCATCTAAAAAATTAAATTAATTACTCTACGATATCTCATTTGTTTGTGCTCCTTTGAAGAATATGATTGATTTTTGGTTGACCTTGGTTCAAAGATAATAGAAAACGGGTTTAATTTTCATTAGTTTTTACAGTAAATGTTCGAATTGTTTCCCTCCGACTCTAAGGCACAAATGGCATCTTCGAAAAAAATTTCGAGTTGTTGTTGTCTCGAGTTAAGAGTGCCGAGTAGTCGTTTCAGTTCCAAAAACAAAATCAGAGTGACAAATGATAAGTATCTTAATGCAAAAAAGTAGGAATTCGTATCACATAACTACCTAACTTCGTACCTAACCGTATCAACGAGTATAGCACGAAACGCATGGTAACGAACTATGAGTAGTTTGGGTCACAGGGCTACAACTGCAATAAATTAATAACTATCCTACAATTCTTTACATGATAAACTTGCAAAGCGGCTAAACGCGTTTCATTTGTTAGTTTGGTTGCCGGGATCCTTATTGGCAAATGTGATACGAATTCCTACTTTTTTGCATTAAGATATCATGTGTCACTCTGATTTTGTTTGTGGAACTGAAACGACTACTCGGCACTCATTAAAGGTTTTAGCAATGGTTAGTGGATTTGATATAGGAATACCGTTGTTAGTTATTTTGTTAAAAGTCGTTTTTAAAGGATTTACGGATGAAGTATGTTGTTTGATCATTGCCCACGTAGCGCGAGATTTATTCACACTGTTACAAATGAATTTATCATTTGAGATTATTTTTGAGCAACGTATCACTTTTCTGTACAGTTTACAGTACATTTTATAATTAAATGAAAGCTGTACATTTTTGTCTTTTTGTCTCAATAAGTGCATCTTTCGTTTGGTTTTGCTTGCCTTTATGATACCCTTTGTTTTCCAGTTAGGGTTTTTTTTATAAGTTTTTTTAACAGTCTCTAAGGGTATTGTCAAATCAAAAATTAATTTATAAATTTCTATAAATGCCTTATATGCACTATTAGAGTCCAGTTTTTCGTATACCTCAGAAAAATTAATTTGTGAGATGTACTTAATAAAAAATTCTAGATGTTTATAAATTTTTCTGGTTTTAACAAACCAATATTTCTCCTTAAACCCAAGAGAAGTAGGAAAAGTAAGTATCTGACCCGTGTGATCAGATAAACGCAAGTTAAGAACTTGAGCTGAGCACTGCCGAATATTAGAGATTATATTATCAATGCAAGTTCGCGATGTATTTGTGATTCTTGTTGGTTCCATAATTTTTGCATTTAGGTTGTACTTACATAAACAAGATATGAAGGAATGTTTAACTGGATCGTTGCTCAGTAGATTGATATTAAAATCACCTGCCAAGATTATTTTACGTTTAAAATGTCGGGAACGAAGTGATAATTTATCTAGCAGGGCTTCTAGACTCATAATAAAAAAACAAACATCGCTGTCGGGACTTCTGTATAAACACACCACTACACAATTTAGATCAGGTATTAAAATGCCACAAGCTTCAAAGTGCAACTCTTTAGACAGGGCAGAGATCCACTCAAGGTTGATGAAGCTTAAGGATTTTTTGACATAGATGCAAACTCCACCTCTAGTCATTTTGCTTCTACAAAATTGTGCACCCATCGCGTAGTCATCAATCTGAAGAGTACAAATTTCATTGCTTTTTAAGAATGTTTCAGAGCAGCAAATAACATTAATGTTTAAAGTGTCCTTCAAAATTTCAATTTCGCTAATTTTTGACTTTAAGCCTTGAACGTTTTGATGGAAAACTGAAAAAGTGCAATTATTGGGATCGAAAAAAAATATTTTCATCACCAACACTGTCTATTTCATCGGCGCATGAAGTAACATTCTCTAATATTGGTTTAATTTGGGTATCCTTAAACATATAGTAATCATACTTATAGTTTAAACATAATAAGCGATTGAACAATGCCGTACACAAATTCAACTTACGAGTTCTAAAAGAATAGGAAGGTCCGTCATAGGGACTTATAAAAAATGCCCATTGTTTAAATTCATCACATAGAGACTTATACATTTCACTGATTTTTGGAACATTTACATTTTGTTGAAATAGACATCGCTAAGTAAGACATTTGTGTGAGATAATAGCTCCATGCAATTATACAAACACGCCTGCAATTTCATTATACTTTTATCATTTTGGCCACTTAAAATAATAACATAGTCATATTTACTGAAGTCCCTACACAACGTTAAACAAGATTCTAATATTTTATCTGTAGATGCTCCTGGTTTTACAATGGCAGTAACGATGTGTGAACTGCCAAGGTGATTTTGTAAATATCTTCGTAGAAACACGCATCTGTCGTCTGACAATATAAGCACTTCACGTTTTCCGACTTGTAGGTCAGCATCAGGAGTTGCCGCGGTGTTGGGTGGAGCTTCTTTAATATATCCAGTACGGACGTTACATTCTTGTAATAATGTATTCTCGTTGCTATTATAGGATGCAGAAATTACATGGGGATTCTCGCAATTAGTGGCGGAACTATTCAGAGAACAATGTGCCGCTGGTTCTGGTGTGTAGAAAATGTCGGCTTGCGTACTGGCAGCCCTACTTAAATTAGAGGTGCAGCTGAAGAGGGTATCGGCCGTGAAATGAGCAGATTTTTTTTTCTTTGATGGTTTTTTAGGAGTTGTTCTATTTAAATTACCATTTTCTCCCAATATCTTTTTATAAAGATCGTTTTTTTCTGTTTCTCCTCCATAATTTTCGTGACCTCCGATATGGTACAATTTAAGCGGTCAATTTCATCGTGTGCACTAGCAAGCTGTAAGGATAAATTGGTCAATTGAGACTTCAGTTCCAAAACCTGCTCATCTTCTGTGGTTGATAGATTAGGGAGGCTGCACACAGTGTCGTCATACTCTTGCGAGTCAAAATCTGCTTCGGATTTTGTAGACATTTCCGGAGAATGGCTTTGTCCGGAGAATGAATCCATAGTTTGACGGGGGCAGGGACTATTTAACATCGGGGACTCATCAGTACATTGTTTAGTAATGTCAGAACATTTATGTGGTGACATTAGGTTTGAGATAATATTTGGAGATGAGTTCTGATGTTTTCTTTGTTTTTTTCTGAGCGTGATATTTGCATGGTCATCTGTGTATTGTTGATTAGTTTTTGTTGATGTGCAAAGGAGAATGCCCATATAATGCCTGAAATGTACAAAGATGTCCCATATTTCAAAAAAAATGTCGTAATTGATTATAACTAAACAGATTAAATAGAAGTCTGTAGAACTCCGGAGAAACAAACACTAATTAATTAGTATATTACTGGAACATCCGCTGCCGGTACGGTTTTATCTTTCGTTACGTCGAGTTGCCACTTTATAACAAAACAAATAATGATGATTTTCTGCTATCACTCACGTAAAAAGTTTTATTTATGCATGACAATTGTCGCTCGTTTGTCTTAGCGAACAAAACAGGTCACAGTTAAATATATGAATGATCGTATTGGGAGCAAATTGGGAGTCTAAAAGTATGATACATATACACCACTGGCAACAAAAAGATGAAGTAGGTACTAGTAGGCATGAAATTGCCTTTTTCTGTCTACCTCCTTTTTAGTTTTTTTACGATGGAGCCTTAGATTTCGCGCTGTTGAAAGTATTGATTGTTGATTGATACGTTTCCTTAAGAAGATGAATAATTGTATTAATTGCAATATCAACGTGACGCGACTGTTACGGCATAATTTATCGTCGCAAAGTGATGAAGTCCGTCAAGTGATACACGAATGGATGGATGGACAAACCGTTTGTATTTTACTTATTTACATTTGTACTTTTTTAAAGTATATAATAAAAATACGAGTGGTAGCCGAGTGGTTCAGGCGTGCAACATTGAAACAGATGGTCGTGGGTTCCATTCTGGCTCGTTCCAATGAGTTTTTTGAAACTTATGTACGCGATATCATTTGATATTTATCACAGGCTTTTTGGTGATGGAAAACATCGTGAGGAAACCTGCATACATCTACGAAGAAATTCAAGTTATTTTTATTGCATATATTCATATAATTATAATTGGTCCATGAGAGGCCTGTGCCCAACCACTCTTGCCCTATCTGTCCCACTGGATGACTATACAATTATTTCTTATGTTTACTTTTATTTTTACAGGTAGATCAGCACACTCTTATTTGTGATGCATGTCTGAGATTGGCGATTGAAGCTCTAATTGACAGACCCGGTACCTCAAGACCAGACAGAGGTGTAGGCCACCGGCATGTGTGTGTTTGCTGCGGACAGTCGTTGTTGCGACAACGATCGCATAGCTTCAGCTCCAACAGTGCCCAAGACTTACACATAATGAACGTAGTAACACATAGGATACGACCACGACAGGTACACAACACTGTTTTCTTTTTTCGAATTGTTCTTAATGCTTTCCTTCAATATTCTCTCAAGTTTCTGCATATTAGAAGGTACATGGATGTATAAAACTAACGGATACTAAGTCGCTAAGCAAATGAGTGAAGCACGCAATAGTAAGCCGCGGCTTACTACGTATTGCTTGTAAAGTTACGGCAAGCGGCACGCACACATCTAAAGGATTGCTTTAGATTAATTGTCGTATCAGGAATACGACGCTCTCGGAAGCTAAGGCGTCTGTTAGATACATGCTTCTTACTATATTATGCTCATGCTATAAAAATCGGCAAGAGTATCCATCTGTATTCAAATTCAAATTGGGCGGTAAACTAGTTTATTTTTTATTGCAGTTGCGGTCAACGGATATAATCTGCCACCGATGTTGGCTGCAATGTACTCGAGCGGCATCTCCCCCCAGTCCTGGCCAAAATGCGAGCCCCACTGTATCTGAGGGCAATACTGAAACAAACCAAAGTGAAGATAATATATCACAAATGAGTACTATCGTTACTTTACCTGATTACAGACGGGCAGTTGATACCCAAAGTCATTGTTTTTTTCCGGAGTGTAATATGTCAGACAGACATGTTGTGCCATATTCACTGAGAGTATGGTTATTTCAAGATTTCAGCTATTACGTACCCCAAAATTGCAAAATATGCAGTCATCATCTGAATTCTAATTCATGGGATGTACTCTCTGACAACGAAATTGGAATTCATCAATTTACTGTGTCTCATATCCAGGATTTTGCGTCATTTGTGAGTTGTGAAGTCCAGCCTTTGGATTTTGAGAATATACACTCGATGAACGAATACATGGCGTGGTACTTTCTAGGGATGAATACGGATCAATTTAGATGTCTAATACGAGAGGTACCCCGCATAGCAGATATGTATAGAGGAGCTACTGGTCTTGGAGCATACTTAATTAAACTGAGAACTGGAGACTCTGACGATAGGATATCAAAACTGCTGCAAGTCCCTAGAAGTACGTTAGAGCGCCTTATGAATAATGTTAGAGAAAAACTTCATCAAGATTTCGTTCCTATGAACCTTGGCATTGAACATATATCAAGAGAACAGATTGCACAAAGAAATCTTGTTATTCCCAATGGGCTATTCTGTGAAGATGAAAGAAAGCTATTGTTGACGGAACGTATATATACGTCCAAAAGAGCTCCAATTACTTATATCAAAAAAAAAACATATTCATTACATAAGTACAGGAATTTAGTAAAGGCATTAATGATCGTATCTTGTGATGGCTATATCATCGAAATCTTAGGCCCATATCCCGCGACTACTTCTGATGCGACTATAATGGTAGAACTATTTGGCGACCCCAACAATGCACTGCGACAGTACTTTCAAGCAGGCGATGTGTTTATACTTGACAGAGGGTTCCGGGACTCTATTCCGCTTCTCGAATCATGCAATTATAGCGTTCATGTTCCTTCAACTCTTGAGGATAATGAGTCACAACTTTTTACGTTGGAGGCAAATAAGAGCAGAAAAGTCACTATTTGTCGTTGGATTGTGGAGGCTGTTAATGGAATTTTTAAACAGCAATTCAAAATATTCCGTCAAGAATATTTTAACCGA